>CM057395.1:4010000-5210000 GCA_030015415.1 Cynopterus sphinx | reverse complement strand
GGGAAAAGCAGGGTCTCTATGTGGCTTGAAATGTTGAGAAAAAAATAACATAGAGCTAGAAAGGTAGCTCAGAACCACCTTAATCATAACCAGACAATAGAGTTCCATAACCCCCGAGGAAGGCATTACATTCTTCATATTAAAAAAAAGAAAAAAGAAAATTTGAGACCAGTGAAGTTTGAGGACCTAAGACTACATTTCACTAGAACTGGGTGATTAAGAGGGTTTCTTTGGTTAATCTTTCCATTCCATAGGCCTTGCAGAACATTTCCCAAGCAAAGAGAAGATAGCTAAGAGATATCCACACGTACACACCCACTTTTACACAAGTGACGGCCAGCACCTGGGCAGAGCTACATATCAAGAACAGCTAAAGCTGTCTGAACTACATCACAACTCTCAGATACGTTCGCCCCAGCTAAAGAACAAGCACAAATGAAGGCTGCCTTTTCCTCATTTTCTCCCTCTCCCCCCATTACCATCTGCAGGTCAGTCTTTAGACCGCCAGGCTGGAAAGGTTGGCAAAGAAGCTCTCTTGGACCAAATTCTAGACTGGCTCTTCTGAAACTTCTTCCCAACTAGACCCCAACTTTAGACTTCATATCTGTCTTTGAAGTGCCCAGTTTTAGCAAAAATTCTGCTAAATCAGTTTAGCCAGAATCCCCCACCTTCAATATTTGATCATTCTGGATATCTGATCAAATTCCATATTCCCCACCATTTCTCAGGTGATGTCTGGTCACCCTGGCCTTGCTTCAGCAAGAATCCCCCCTTACTCCTCATATTCCCTCTTAGTAATTTTCCATCCACTGACCCCCACACCACTCATTAACTGTAAATCCTACTTGTCCATGTTGTATTTATAGTTGAGCCCAATTCTATACTTTTCCCCTATTTGTTTCTAAATAGAATCTGTTTCCACCATTTTAATTATTGTCCAGCTCTGCTTTTTCTTTCACAAAGTTGGCAGAAAAATGAGCTCCAAGAGTTGACCCCACTCATTCAAGCCATGCCTCCAACTTTCCAAAATAGGAGTTGATATCCCAAGTACAAATGTTGAGTCTCTTCCCTTTGTTTCCCCACCACTCCCACTTGAGCACAAAGGGGAAATGCCAGTCAGTCATGCAGCATGGTTCCATTGCACATTAAAAAGAGTCGAGATCTTTTTTAAAAAATCGTCCACTGAAAAAGAATCAGAAAGTTTCAATCATCCAGTATTATAAACATTTCTGGGACAAATATCCTTGTGCATAACTCTTTGCTCACTTGCCTAATTATTTTCTTAGACAACCCTAAAAGTGAATGTGCTGAGTCAATCATTTGCTCTTCCTCTAAGGTTATTGATCCATATTTCCCAAAACAAAACAAAACATCTGGAACAGCTAGACCAACTCACCTTCCCCCCAGCAAGTTAGGAAAACACCCATTTCCCACACCACCACCAACTCTGGGTATTGTAAAACAGTCCAACCTTAGCATACACATTTTCAATAAAGCACATCACTGTTCTGTGGAGTCTTGACCTCCACCATGCTTGGACAGAAGCCCTGGGGCAGGAGGGAGAGGGACCAGACAGAGCCAGAACCAGACACACTAGGTACACAAAGTACCTCTCCCTGCCTTTGCTTCCAGGGCAAAAAATGAAAGACCCTGGGGACAATGTCTTTCTGTGCCAACTAAGGTTGAAGGAACTTAAGGAAAGAAGGGGACTAGGATGTCTGAAAGCCTCCTTCACACTCCCAGGTAGAAAGCATTTCTTTCTCTTTCTTTCTCTTTCTTTCTCTCTCTCTCTCTCTCTCTCTCTCTCTCTCTCTCTCTCTCTCACACACACACACACACACACACACACACACACACGCGCCAGTCTCCTCCATCTCAAACAACATCTGCTGGTGAAAGCTCATGAAAGAAATAGGAAAAGCAAATACAAGGGCAAGAAGAGAACAGCTTGGACCTGCAGGTTAGAAGGGCAGTCGGTTCCCACCAGGGACCCCCCTGTCAGCTGCAAACTGCTGCATTTGACATTTCAATGCAACCCAAGGAGGAAAGGGGGAGGGAGAGGGGAGAGCAAAGGGGCAGCATGGAGACCTGAATAGGGACAAGAGGGGGAAATCTGCATCTCTTTAATTCTGCCACTTGTTTCTTCTCCTTTTTTTCCTTCACCAGAATGTGACATTCAGGAGCAAAAGGGTTTTCTCTCACTCTCTTTCTTTTCCTTTTTCTCTTTGACATTTAAAAACAATATACACTTGGGTGCTTTGAAAGTTGGAGAGGGGTGGGGGGAGGAGGGAAGAGGGAGATTGTTTCTGGAAGAATTGAACCTCAGGAAAGCTGCTTTCATCTTCCCTGTGACTTGTCCCAGCAGCCGGATTCCTTTTCATTGCTTTGGAGGGGAAAAAGTGAAAGGACTTGGATTTTGCAAACAAAAAAAAAAAGTAAAATCTGACCCTTTTTAGTGAATGTACTCTCTGGCGGAGGAGGGAATTGCTTCTTCGTTGGAATGGCTCTCAGAGCTTCAAGGAACAGCATTCTCCTGAAGCAATCCTCAGACAATAGCCACAGCACCTCAGAATGGGGCTTGGGGTTAGGGTGGGGTCGGAGCCAGCCTGTCGGCCCCCATCCGGGTCAGGCAAGACAGCTGACCCTTGAACAACACAGGTTTGAACTGTGTGGGTCCACTGATATGTGAATGTTTTTACAATAAATAATGTAGTTGTGTTTCCTCTTCCTTATGATTGCTTAATAACATTTTCTTTTCTCTAGTTTACTTTATTATAAGAATATAACAAATATAACATCCAAGATATGTGTTAATCGACTGTTTATATTATTTGTAAAGCTCTGGTCAACAGTAGGCTATTCATTAAGTTTGGGGGAGTCCAAAGTTAGACACAGATTTTCCACTGCATAGGAGTCAGAGCCTGGAACCCTTGCATTGGTCAAGGGTCAACTGTGCTGCCCCGGAGCCTTTGGCCTCTGGGAACACCAGTGGATGGAACAGAGAACACATTTAAAAATCAGACTTGTCTTTTCCAATTCCCCTTCTCCTCTCCTCAGTTTGCAAACAAGAAAACTGGGTCCAGAAAGATACTTAAACTCACAAAGCTTGGTGAAGTAGGCGCAAAACTCAAGTCCTTTCTCTTCCAAGAATATTTCCACGTCACTACTCCCTCCTGGGTCGGTTAAAAGAGAGTGAGCCACAATTCTCCATCTAAGTCACATAGTCTCCCAGTGGCAGTGGCTTTCTCCACCCACAACAGAATAAAAATAGCAGGGATGTCAAGTGAAGCATTCCCCTGGGGGAAGAAGGGGCAGGAATATCAGTCACATTGAAGCAGAAAAGGGGCAGGCTTGAAATTGAGAGGAAAGAACAGAGTTTTCATCCTGAGGTCCTCAGGAACTTCAAATGGCTGAGTCTGGAGAGGTTTCCTGATCTAGCACCAGGAACCCTGAAGACATCCGGTGCAGGGGAAGGGTGCAGGGAGGCATTTTCATGGCCTGGAGAACTGGGTTATTGAAGGAGCCCAGGCCTGTACCAAAGATGCACAGGTGCCATGCAGACAGTGGCCTTTTCCCAGCTTGCCCAGACCAGCAGAGGAAATGCCCACTAAGGCCACAAGGCACCTCCCTAGCAAGAAGATTGCCAGGCTGCCCTGGCCAAGGGTATTGGAGAACAATATTCTCCAGCTAGCCAAAGGGAAATGGGAACCTATTAACATGTATATTTACAAAAATGTGACCTTATTCTATACCCTAAGTTGGTGAGACATGTGGTTTATATAAGTTAATGTCTAGACCATCGTTGCAGTGTTTTAAATCCCTTTAGCCTCCACATAAGACCAGAAAGGACAAGGCTAAATCAAAAATACTGTTTTCTTACAGTAGAAAATATTATGTCATGGAACAGAATTTATTTTAATAAACTTTTAGTTTTAGAATGATTTTGGATTTTTAAAAAAATTGGCAATAGTAGAGACCCAGTTTCCCCTATTATTAACATCTTTCATTGACATAGTACATTTGTTACAATTAATGAACCAATATCAATACATTATTATTACTAACTACAGTTTATTACTTTATTCATATTGCATTAGTTTTTATCTAAAGTCCTTTTTTCTGTTCCAGGATCCCATCCAGAATAGGATGTTACATTTAATTATCATGTCCCTTCAGGCCTCCTCTTGGCTGTGACAGTTTTTCAGACTTTGTTTTTGATGACCTTGGAAGATTTGAAAGGTACTGAATCAGGTGTTCTGTGAAATGTCCCTCGATTGGGAGTGGTCTACGTCTTTCTCATAATTTGACTAGGATTATGTATTTTGAGAGGAGGAGCACAGAGGTAAAGTGCTCCTCAAACCCCAAATCTGTGTGTGCCTTTCTTTACATACCCTTCCAGGATTCTGCCTTCATAGAGCTGGAGATGGGTCAGAGGCCTTGTTGGACATCCGTTCATAAGATGCACAGAGATCATTCAGCATTTACTCTACATCAGGCACTGTGCTTTCCTGAATGTGCTCTGTCTCTTTCAGCCTTTTTCCTTTCTTCGCACATTAGTTCCATCTTCTCTGCCTTGCTTTCCTCACTCTTGATCATCCTCCAGATGTACACCAGCTGCCACTCCTTTAAAAGCCTACCTTAAACCAGAGTCTGAGATGACTCATCCAACCCATGCCCACCACTGTGGCCCTGAGCCATACCCATGTTCCCCCGACTGCTGTGCTCATCCTGTCTCCTGTAATCCTTGTTCTCCTACTGAAATCCTGATATTATTCAGGTCTCTATCCCTGAAGCTCATTCTGTGCCTGGGTCAGAATAGATGGTCCATAAATGGTTCACTGAGTGAGGCCCCATTTCACCACTGATTAGCTAGGAGACCTTGGGCAAGGTATTTACCCTTTTGAAGTCTCCAATGTCTTACTTTTAACCTGGAGATGATTGTAACTCCTCCTCAGATTGTTAGCATGAAGAGAAAACTAGGCAATGTGTGTCAGATACTTCCAGGCCTGGCCCAACCTGGCCAAATATGGATTAGTGATTCTGATTCCCATATCTCTGTAGGGAGTTCAGACATGAATTGTGTGAGTTATGAAAGAATGAATAAAAAACTCCGGTGATGGATGCCAAGGGTGGGAATGTCAAGCAGCAATGTCTAGGAAGAATAGGTCAGAATATCCAGCTGAGTGTTCCAAGCCTGGAAAGTGTCCTCGGCCAGCCAGGAGAAAAGGAAGGTTGTTCCCAGGAAACCCCTCACTGTGACTCATGGTCCAAAGTTGATGATGCTCCTGCCACTCCCCAAAGGCAACAGGGGACGACCAGGGCCTGTGCACATTCCCCCACCTCAGGTCTCAGCGATGTTTTCTCTGGCCTTGCCTGGCCCTCCCCTAGCTATCAAGAGCTCTGACTAAAGACAGGGTCAGGAGCCACAAGAAACAGGATAACTAAAGCCTCAAAAGGAGGTGGCAGTGGGGTGAGGAAGGAGAAGCATCTGGGCAGAGAGAGCAGTGACACCGGCCTAGTTATATGTCCTAGGCTGAGGAAATGCTCACCTATGTCAGAAGCTTCTTTAATTATTCATTTGATAAGAAAAGAGGCAAGAAAATGTCTGGACCTGGTGGCCTGAGAAGTCCCAGAAATAGCACATTTTGCTGACAAGTTTGACAAAGTCTGTTGTCATTGCCCCATGACAGAGGCCAAATCCTCACTATTTATGTCATTCCTTTAGGCCTACGCCTTGCTCCCACCAAACCCTCATAGTAGGTTAATATAATCCTTGAAAGTGACGTAGTGACCAATAACTGCCCATCGAAGCAGTTCCTCAGTTTTGAATTTATAAGGGCAGATTTCTTTTTAAAGAAAGTAGCTGTAGGCAGAAAGGACTAGTCATGAGATTCAAAAGACCAGAAAATAGCCTGGCCCAGGTGCCTAAAGTCATAATCCTGGTCCTGAGTTAACAGCTGGGCCAGGACATGGTGGAAAGTGTGTCTTCAAGGAGGCCCTAGATGTTCAACACCAATGACTGGAATAAAACACAGAACAAAACCCATCTAGCAAATTTCCTCCCCAAATGGCACACACACGTCTGTACAAGCCCAGCCACCTGCCACCTGCCACCATCACCCTGTGAAACTGACATGATCAGATGTCATGCTAGCAAAAGACTTTCATGGAAGCTGAGTTAAATTAATTACATCATTTTGCTGTCCAAGCTTAATTCCCTTGAAGTTACATCATAAAACTAGGGCATTACAAAGGATTAGGGACCAAAGGAAGGTAGATGTGAATAAGGTTTCCATATGGCCATGACTCACGTTTAAATGTGGACCCTCATGACTCACCAGTAACACCAGTGTCAACTCCACGCAACAGCGCGCATTGTGGAACTCGAACCTTGCCCCCCGCTGCTGGGAACCCTGACAGGCTCCTGGCTTAGTCCAGAAGTGAGAGAAGCCACAGACAGACTTGCTTCCCCAAATTGAGCCTCTCAAGGTAGTTCTGCTTATTCTTGAAGACTTCAAGACCATCTTTGCCCCAAAAGTGCTGCTGCCTGGAATGCTAGTAGGTGCTATGTAGCAAACAAAGGGTCCCAGAGTCAAACACATTTTGTGAAAGGAGTGAGCAGTGGGCTTCCTCACTGCAAGCCTCCTTGGGGCCCTCAACCTGCTAGTGCCCATCATGAATGCCCACAAAGGCAACAGAGTATGTGGCTTTCCCCAAAGTTGGCTCACTGGAGAACCTGTTCTGAAGCAGAATCCAAAGAGGTCAGTGCACTGAAAAACTCCCTTGGCAAAGCTTTTTTAGCCATGGCTTCTCCTTTCACTGTCCTCCCTTTGCTGAAAAGACAAAGAAGCTTCCAGACACTTGTGTTTCTAAGACCTCTCCTCCTTCAGACCGCCCCAAATCCTGCAGATCTTGCAAGAGAGAGGCAGAATGAGGAGGAAGAAGGGAGAGTAAATTGGAGATTAGAGAAGAGAGAGAAGAACAGAGCGAAGGACGGAGCAAGAGAAGTAAATGGAGGAAGGGAGGGTGCTAGGACGCTCCAGCGCCATGGACTCTGCCAGGCAGGCTCACAGTTAAGGCTCAGTCCAAGACCACCATGTCCCTGAACTTCCTTTCTTCACTTTAGGCATGAGGATTTCCCTGTGCCCTCCATTACCCTGAGCCTCCTGGCAAGTCAGCACAATGTTTCTCCCACCACATGGCTCTGGAAATACGAAGAACCAAGAACTTGACATTCCTCCAAGCATACTATGGCAGCCTACACAGTATCCATTCTCCTGTCCTTTCTTAATAACAGACCTTGGGATTAATTCAGGCCCACAATGTGCTCAACTAAGAGACTATATTTTACTGCCTCTCTTGAATCCAGGCAGAGATTGAGAAGTCTCTTTTTAGGGAGCTGATTCAGATGGAAGGAATAACCTTTTGCCCATTTCTCCTTTCCCTTCTTTCTGCCTGGAACATAGATATCCTGGCTGGATCTCCAGCAACCATCTTGTGACCTTGAGAATAAAAGTCACATACCAAGGATGGCCAAAGCAGACAGCAAGAAGTCATCTCCATGCTAGCCTTGAATTGTCTGCTCTTGAATTTCCATATAAGGGAGAAGTCAGCCTTCATTTAACTTAACCCACTTATTTGGTTTTCTCTTTTAGACAGCTAAACCTAAATCCAACACAACAGCTATGCTGTTTCATGCCTCTGAGTCTGCACAGCTGTTCTCTCCAGCAAGAAGAGAGCTCACAAGCAAGGAAGCAAAGGCACAGAGAGGTAAGTGACTTTTCCAGGGCCACAGAGATGTTTACTCTGCCCTGATCCCTCACTTCTCAAAGTATGGTTCCCCAGACCAGCAGTGGCCTCCCTTGGGAGCTTTTTAGAAATGGATCACATATTTCTTTAATAAAATTATTTGACCCACTCCCATCATCCACAAAAATGTCACTAATCAGGGGACTGGTCTCTTTTGCTCAGCTGCCCAACTGCTCAGTGACACCGGAGGACAATATCTGAATAGAAGCAGGAGTCTGGGGCCTGATTCCCTGGGTGGGAACCAAGGGAAGTATGATAGCGACTTCTGTGTTCTAATCTGGGTCCCCCAATCTGTTTCGTGTCGACAATGACAGCACTTCTGTCTCTTCAGGTGGCCATAGGCATGTGACAATATGAAAGGCAGATACCAATGCACAGCACACTTCCATAAACAGTAACTACTGACCCAATGGTCATGAAAAGCACTTTAGCCATGAGTCTCAAAGCCAGCCAGTGACAGAGTATTTCCCCTAGCATTCCTGGCAAAGAGCTGTTCCCACGTTTCTTGTGACAGATGTGGCTCTCACTTTTATGCCTTCTTCCAAAAAGTACTGTGGACTTTCTGCAAGCCCTTTGTTCCCAGAGAAGCTTAACAAGGAACCTGCAGAGCTGCTGTGGGAAGTTATCCCGCGTCATCAACTGGTCCTCCAGCTGGGCCTCCAGCTGGGCCCAGGTGGCAAGGACACAGGCCCAAAGTGGGCTGGGTGAACCCTGTAGTGGCAAATAAAAGGGCACTCAGCTTAGTAGCAGAAACTCTCTCAGTCTCAGGGAGAGGGGCTGGGGACTTGCTACTCCTCTGCCCAGTCTGTGTTGGTCCCTTAGTCAGCTAACCTCAGGATGAGGACTGGGATTTTTTTCTTTTTCATAAAGGAGGCCAGACACTGCCTGTGAGTGGCTCTGTCTGCAGGGCCACCCTGGAGAGTCCCCTGCTCTGATTATAGTACTATTTGGTGGGGACGGGCAAGGGGGTCTCATACTAATACAAAGTCAGGGTCAGCGTTTCAGGGTGGTGCTGAGATCCTTGCATTTCTAACAACCACTTCCCCCCTACTGATGCCTAGACTGCTGGACCACAGACCACATTTTGAATAAGGAAGAATCAGTACATCCAGGTTTGAATATGTCCCTACCACTCCTGGCTGAATGGCATTGAGAAAGTCTTTCACTCTCTGAACCTGTTACCTCCTGTACAAGGCAGAGTGATAATTAGCACCTAGTCTATCAGGCAGCAGGATGCTGAGCTCCTGAGTGAGTGAGTGGAGGAGCTAGAGCTATACTGCAGCCTATGCCTTCTGTAAAGCAAGAGAAAAACCCCGTAAGGATGTGCTAGGAGGGCCTGGGGCCCAACAACATTATTACTGCCAAGAGGCCATGTGACAGCATGAGTTTTAGAATCAAACAGAACTGAATGACTCACTGAGTCTCAGAAATGCCTCTGTAACTTGGGCGACAAGACCTAAAGGAAGGTTTTGTTATGAAGTTTAGAAAAAATCTTTAAAGTGCTTAGCACAGGGCTTAGCATGTGCAAGGCACTCAATAAATGTTAGTTTCCCTTTTCCTTATGTTAGTTTTCGATCTCCTATCTTCCCAGAAAAAAATGCAACTATAAACCAACAGGATCCACTATGAGCTTCTGGGAGAAATGATTTAATGATCCTGAACATGAATACTTGTCTCTAAGTCACACTCATTAGTCGGGATTCTTTGGTTACAAGTGTCAAGAACTTCAATTCAAACTGGCTTACAAGGGTATTAGGCTCCCTTAACTAAAGACCTGTGTTCAGGCAGAGCTAGATCTAGGTAATCAAGTAATATGCCAGGAACTTGTTTCTCTCTATCTCTTTGTTCTGCTTTTCTCACTATTGGCTTCACTCTTGTTCAGAAGGCTCTCTACATGTGGTGACAAAAATTTTCTCCAGCAGATCTGTGTTGACAGACCTCACAGAAAAAGAGATTCTCTATTCCAAAAGATCCAGAAAAAAAAACGCCAGGGCTGATTCTTACTGGCCCAGATTGAGTGATGTGCCTGTTCCTGAGTGGACTGGTATGACTTGCTCAGTACAGAGTGACATGCCACCCTGGAAGCAGGCATGGAGCCTGGTCACCAATCACTTTGACAGAGTTGAAGAGTGGTATGTTCTTCTCCTAAGGCTGTCATAGCAAAACACCACAAACTGGGTGGCTTAGGCAACAGAAATGTATTGTCTCATGGCTCTGGAGGCCAGAAGTCTGAAATCAAGGTGTCGGCAGTTTGTTCCTGTTGGAGGCTACGAGAGAGAATCTGCTCCATTGCTCTCTCTTGGTTTCTGGTGGCACTGGCAATCCTTGGTGTCTTTTCACTTGTAACTACATCATTCCAATCTCTGACTCCAATTTCTTCTCTTTGTTCCTCTGTATCTTTCACATTGTCTTCTTTTAACAACACCTATCATTAGATTTAAGGCCCAACTTAACCCAGTGTAACTTCATCTTAACTAATTACATCTGCAAAGACCCTATTTCCAAATAAAATCACATTCTGAGTTCCTGAGTGAACATGAATTGGGAGAAAGAGATATTATTCAACCCAGCACAGGTGTTAAACCAGAAGAAAATGGGTATGGATACCAGAAAAAATAAGATGTGGATGTTTGGCAGGCAAAATCCAAAACTAACAGATGTTCATAGAACCAAATAAGTCACCAATTATCAAATTATCAAAATAGGGGCAATCTTAAATCTGTCCTTCCAGTGTCTAGAAACAACTGTGCCTAGTTACACACGAGAAATCCCATGGAGAACTCAAGTCTACAGAAGCCAGAAATCTCTCTTTGATGGGAATGGTTCTTAGAAGCAGAGCTAAATTTATAACAAGCCAGAGACTGGAATTCTCTTTCAGGCAAATTCACAGCCCCCCAACTGTTCTGACTTCACATGTGTCTAAGATATTGAGAGCTGTACCCTCCAGGGAATTCAACTTCCGGTCCATACGGCCCAGCTGTGTCTAAAAATGTAAAGCAACTTTGTGAAGGCAAAGTCAACTATTTCTGAATCTCCAGCCTCAGGAGGCATCCCCTCCAACTTGGTTTAACTGGGCTCAGAATAACCATCACCAAGACTCTAACCCAGTTATAGATTTTGCTTCCTTTCCCCTCGGCAGAAAAAAAAAATTAACTTTCAATCTCTTGGGGATAAAAATCTAGAAGAATTTTAATCAAACTGTTAACAGTGGAAATGTCCAGATGGTAAGATAAAGATGAGTAAATGGAATATAAATTATTTTTGTAAAAAGAAAAAATAATAAAGGTATTTCTAAATTAAAATTATCTTCTAGTAGCTCTGTTAAGGCCACTACACCATATCAGTGAGCTAACAACCATTGATTTAAGATGTCTATGTGAATAAAAAATTTCTCCTTCAATAACTACAAAAGCAAAATCTCTAAATGAAAAGAAAGCAGTGGCAACAGAAAAGTACACGTGGAAAAAAAAAAAAACTCCAGCCAAGTGATATTTTACATTCTTATTTCCTCCAAGAAGCAAAGATTTCCCATTTTGTGCAGTGATACTCCCAAGGGACCTGAGACCCTGGATAAGGGTCAAGATTCCCTTGTCTGATGCATAATGTTCTCACTTCCCAGATGTGTGACTCCAAGTAAGTCACTTTACTCATCTGAACCTCAGTCTCCTCATTTTCTAAAAATATCTCCACTGTCCAACTATATTTATATAGCTGTCATAACTCTCAAATGGGTCTACTTATGAGCAAGAGCTCTGAAAACACTAAACATAGAGATTATTAAAATCCTTTATTATTTAAGCATGTGTAACATCCTACCAGGCCCCAATAAAGCACATAACAAACAAAAGGTAATCCTTTTCCTTAAAAAAAAAAAATAGTCTTTTTGCTTATTTATTTTACACTCAGTTGTGCTGAAATCATCACACTTAGTCCATGAAATGTGATCACCTCGCTCCACTCAAGCTTTTACTCTTATTATTTATTTATTCCCTTTTAGCTCCATTCCCCACTCCCATCCACCTCTAACCTGCCTATGGGCAATTATTTTATTCTGGTTAATATGTAGCCTTTTGTACCTATTCTTTAAGAGCTGTATATATTTGCTCATGTGTATTTTTAATTTTCAAAGGTGACATGTTTACTGTTTCATTTCGCTTCCTAGAGTTCTTACTACGTCCTTAGAATCTAGCTATGTTGTATATCTGATCTGTTTCCTTGAGTTGTGGCACTGTACTTCATGTGTATCCACCTGTGCTTTGCCAGCCTGGTCATAAAGTGTGATGGACAGCTCCCTACCACTAAAATAACACTGCAATGAACATCTTTGTTCAGACCTGTGGTATAAGCTGGCTCCCAAGGCAGGTGTATACTCAGTTTGCTTGCTCTCCAGTCTAACTTCCTTGCAGCCCCACCACACTTGGCATTATCCAGCTTTCTAATAGATATAAAGAGATAGACATACAGAGACATCTCACTGTTGTTTACTAATGATATTAAGCACCTCTTTGTGTGTGTGAGGGGGAAGAGATTCTTCTTCTAAAAATTGATGTTCATATCCTTTTCCTATTCTGTTAGGTATTGCTCTTTCTCCTGTTGATTTGAGGGTTTTCTTGTATAGTCTGGATAAATCTTCTCCCATTCTTTCATCTAGAGTCTTGACTAAACAGAGATCCTTAATTTTGATGTAATCAAATTAATCTCTTTTTTGCCTTATGGTTTTCACTTTCTGCTAGACACTTCCTATTAGCACTCCTATCTGCTCCCCACACCGTAGCCTGCCCCTACACCACTTTGAGTGTCCTGCCCTAGCAACAAAACCCACCTTGTGGCTTCAACTCTCTTTTTGGCCAAGGATGAAAGCAAAACACCTTACTCTGGTATACAGGACACTTTACAACCTAATTCCACCTTTCCTGCCTCTTTTCTACTATATAAATCCCCACTTTCTTCCCAGCACCCTCCATCCCCCTTCTACAAGTCTGCCTTGCATGCACTTCCCACATTTTTAAGACACCTTCATCCCTCTTCTTAGCAAATAATGTGAAGACTCTTTCAACTGTTGCCTTTGCTTTTAAGTAGTTGAGGATTTTTCTTCCTTTGTATAACCACTGATATTTACGCATTTAACAAATATAGTTTTCACTTGAGGAGACAAACCTATGACACATGACACATTATACAGTATTACACATTATAGTCCTAACCATAAAGTACACAGTAGAAGAAACAATCTCATCTCCATTATACAGGTTGGGGAGCTAAGACTTTATCAAAGAAAAACAGTGCCAGGCACGTATTAAAGGCAGCAAGACAGATTTTATTCAGATTACTGCCATAGAGGAGAGAGACTCCAGTATAAACTGAGCTCAGCTCCAGCTAAGACTAAGGTAACTTAGGTTTTTAAACAGAGAACCAGGAAGGAACATAAAAAGGGCTGTGGGGAAGTAAAAGAGCAGTGAGAAAAAGGGGACAACATGGGCAGTGGAGAAGTGGGAAATTACAGAAGGAGAGTGAAAGAATTACTGGAAATAGTTTGGCAAAGTGGGTTGAGATTAACAACATTGCACTTTCTTGAGCAAAAACTCAGCATGAGGCCTGGGTCACTTTCAAGGACATGGCCTAGTGCAGGTAGAAACCAGGCGAAAGTGTCTTACCACTTTATGCCACATAAGAGTTTACAACTCATATAGTCCAGTGGTTAGGTAACTAGCATGTGGCTATACAAGCAACAAGGCAAACCTTAGATTTAAACACAAACCTGCCTGATCACAAAGCCTAAATTCAATCCTGTTTTGGGTTGGTATTTGTAATTTAACTGAGATACTTATTTGGAATGAGCCCTGTGGGAGGCTTGTGAGCAGGAGGAGGAAGGCTCTTAGCTGGTGAGGCTGCCCAACTGTCCTTAGAGTCATGTGTGGGGCTACCCTCATACTGAGGTAGCAAGAAATCTTCTGAAGGGATGTTAAAACCATTTTTTAAAAAGCACTGTAGAAATTTGCCAGCATGTGAGAAAAAAAAAAAAAAAAAAAGAAACCTCATGGAAGAGTTGAATGAATGATTGATTTAAGGTGTAAAAATATGCAAAAACTATTTGTTTCTTAATGGGAATGTAACTTAAGAGAAAGCATAAATATTTCTTTCACAAACATAGGCACAAACTCAGAAGTTGCAAGAGGAAGCCCTATCAAATATCACCACTCTGAGACACAATGAGCTCCCTGAGTAGGTGTTGGCAAAGTACAGCTTTAGGAATCACCTGGAAATTAGCCAGGAGACACTTCACTGCAATTCACACCCTTAGCCAAAAGAGATGTTAGCAACACTTTTCTGAGGCAGAGAACACCAGGTTGTAAACTCAAGTCCCTCTCTCAGAGTCTAATTTAGATAATTATAGTTTGCCTCCTAGGACTCTCCTTGTGGATCCACCTGGATTTGGTTGTCATCATTACTGCTATTCTTCTAAATTACCTACCGGGTAGGGCAGAATTACAAGGCCAAACCTCCTACAGGTCGATCTGAGGGGGTCCTCTATCAGCTAACTGGTCCTTGTCCAATGAGAAACAATTGTTTTGCACAGAGCACAATGCACTAGCATCTGCTGTAATGTCATCAGAAGAGTGAGTGAGTCTCATGTGGTTTTTCCTGTCCTTGCGTTTTTCTCCTGTCGCAGGACCAGAATTTCTTCTCCACAGGATTCTAGAACACCAAAGTGACCACAAACTGGGCTCATAATATACACGCACATCACACACACACACACACTTTGCCACCTCAACCCTGACCTACCCCCAGGGTTCCCTGACTGGCACCAACACCCATCTAGTCTAGGACTGAGCACCCAGGCAGTCATTACTGACACCACTTCCACCTCCTGGTCTACTTCCAAAGCTGGAGCCCATTTCCCCGCTACAGAGCTTTCTAGTTCCTCCTCCCACCCCCATGTAGGACAGCACCTCTCTCTTGCCTGGGCTATTCCAGCTGCCTCCAAGTAGTGGCCTCCCCTTCTCCTCCTGCCCCCACAAATCCACTCTCCCTCCTCTGACCAGAGTGAATTTTCTAGGCAGCACATCTGATCACATCACTCTTCTGAAACCCTTCTGCAGTTCAGGGCAGAGTCAGAAAGGCCTAATGAACTTGGCCCCTGGCTTCCTCATTGACCTCATCCCCAAGCACTCTGACCCTTTGGCTTCCTGACTCCTGTCACAGGGTCTTTTACCAGATCTTTTTCCTTCTTCCCTTGGCTGTTTGCTGACACTTCTTTCTGCCTGGAATTCTCCATCCTTCTCCACCTGGGAACTCCCATCCTCTCTGACTCCCATTCAAATGTCTTTCCTGGGGCAATTAGTCCCTACAATGACCCCTGACCCTACTCCATAATTGCCAGGCCTCCCAGAAGTGGAACTGTTCCTTAGCACCTTACATCTTTCATCCTTGCCACTTTTCACAGTTTTTAATTATATATTTGAGCAATTTTCTTACCTAGGTCTCCACCACCAGATTAAAATTACATCAATTGGGAGCTGTAATTACATCTGTTCTGTTCACCTCTGTATCTTTAGAGCTTGACTGGGTACATGCTAGGCAAAGACTGCTGAACAAATGATCCCATGGGAATTAAAACTGTCTTTATTTTTAACATTTTTAAAAAGCCTTTCCATAAATACTTTTCATTTTATCTAAATGGCCCTCAAGTAAATATGCTGTTTATCATTAATCTAAGGTGCTAGCTCTCAAGCATGGCAGCATATTATATGAACTTTCAAAATATGCAAAAGCCCAGGTCCCATCCCCAGAGAGTTTGCTTTAAATGGTCTGAGTGGGATCAGACTCTTGTATTTTTTTTTAATTCCCCAATCTGACTCTCCTGCAGAGCCAGGATGAGAACACTGGCCTAAGAGGTGCAGTACGGGTCCATCCAGGCATTGGGAGCCAGTGGTGGCTTCAGTTTGACGTAAGAAACACATCTGATTAAAGAAGCAGCACAGCCATCAGGCAGGGATAGAGGGAATGGGTTCCAGCCCTTAAATAAGGAATAAACACAATCCAGGCTACACGTCATTGTTGTCATCAAGAAAGGGACAAAAATAAGAATCAGAGCAAAGGCCTAAACCTAAAGAGGAACCATCGCATGGGATGTGGCCAGCTACCAGGGGCACCTGCACACATGCACTGACCTTAGGCTCCACAGCACAGGCCCCAAATTCAGTGCCGACCTGCTTGCGAGGACAGAATCCTAATGAACTGCTGATGCCCTCTGCTTTGTCCCAAGCCCAGAATGTGTCTGACACATCAGCTTGAAATTCTTCAGGGCCTTAAGTCTGCTGAATCTGGGGACAACATAATGACAGCCAGAGAAATTCCACTATAATTTTCAAGGCCCATTTAGTTTGATGCACAGAAAGCAAAGTCTTTATTTGTTCAATTCTAAAGTGCTAAAAGCCCCTAATAGACAAAAGGGCTATTTGTGAGCCTGGCCCCCACTCCTCCTCTTCTGGGCATCTTGGTCAGCTCAGTGTGTTAGTTGTTTTTGTCTGTTTGTGTGTTGTTCTTGTTGTTAAAGTTGGTTCTGTGCTCCAAAAAAAGACAAGATTGACAACTTGGAGAGAGAGCAGCCCTCTCCACTCTGGTCTGGAAGGGCCAGCATCTCCTTGGCAATCAGCCAGCCTCATTTAGTGTCCTTCCTAAGGATGGCAAAGGGCTGTGCTGATTAAACAACCTGCAGATAAGGCCCCCTCAGGAGGTGTGGCAAATCCAAGAGGATTCCAGTGGCTGGACAAAAGGGACTATCAGTAACTTGTGCCCCTGGGGGGCCCACAGTAATAGGGTCAGATCTGCCACAAAACTGTTCGGTCCTCACCCACTCCAGGCATCAGCTACGAGACACCTGGGCCCCTGGCCTGGGGAGGCATTTATAGTAAAACTGAGTTGCCCCCTAGATAGTGTGGGCAGCAGAGAACTACTAGCCAGAGCCTCAGAGAAGAAATTAGGGCAGAGAGACATAGCAAAGGGATGTTGCCAGAGAGCTGTATTCCTTACCAAGCAGACAGACAGATTCCTGGGGGACAGAGAAGGCCAGCCAGGGAATCAGAACCTCAAGAACTGAAGGGTCTAACTTGACTACAAAGATCCTAATGCTATTCCTGTAATCATGACCATGAAATGCTTCCTCCCTCACCTGCCCCTGAGCTGGAAAAAGCATGGTGGTATATGTACTGTGTGGTAAGCCACTTTCCAGTCCCCCTTCTTCCTCGTGAACTGAATCTTGATTTTTCCTGGGGTGCAGTGCATACCATACCAAAAGGGATGGTATGTACACAATTGTGGCCAACAAGACACAAGTGGAGGGTCTGGAGGAAAGCTTGCTCTTTGCTGATATAGGCTCCTGTTTCCTACACACACCTCAACTTTCCCCTTTCTGATTCTTCCTGCCTGCAATGGGGATGCAAAGTTGGGGATACAGTGACTGCTTATAACCACAGAGCTACAAACATAAGCACAAAGGTGGCAGGACAGAAAGGCGCAGAGTTTAAATTTTTAAATGCATTATGGAGTACCACTCCAGCCCTAGACCCACTAGCTTAGCCTATATGAGACATGCAACCCCACTGTCTATTGTACTTTTCTGCCACTTGCTGTGAACTCAATACATCCAGATCCTAACTCATCATTTACCACAAATTATCTGCAAGCCAGAAACCAAGGGCCATCATGAATTCCCCATCTCCCTCATCCTCTGTGCTGAGATGAACCAGTTTTCACGTATCTGTCTTTATATCATCCTCCTCCTCCAAATAACCACAACTCTCCACCCAAATTCATTCTCTACTCAGCCACCAAAGTGATCCTTTCTGGGTACAGATCTTCTTGGGTCATCCCCATGTGTAGATCCCGTGAGGGCACCTTCCACACTTAGGTCCTTCACCTGATCCCCAACCTGGCGACCCCACACCTCCTCTCCCGATCCTTCTTCCTTCTGGGCTCCATGTTTTCTTGCCTTCTAGTGCAGGGGCTCCCTAACTTGTCCCAAGTTAGAATCACCTAGGATTTTTTTCTAATTTAAATCTCTAGTGTGTGGCCCAGGCATTAGTATTTTTTTGAGGTGATTCCAGGGTGCAGACTCATTTGGGAACCACTGTTTCCTTAAGCAGAAGCTGCTCTTGCCATCCACTCGTGGGCCTCTGTACATGGCCCACCTGCCAAGACCACTTAGCCCAGCCTACCATGCTTCTTCCTCTTCTCCCTATACCTTCTCACTCTCCTGCTGACATTTCAAATGTCACTGTCTTGGGGGACCTTTTCCAAGCACCCAAACTCGGGTGGTGGCCCCCTATTCCAAACTCAGTGTCTGCCCCCCTCACATGGCTTTAACCCCTCATAGCTCAGGTTCCTTCTATTTCACTTGTATTGTGTCTCCAGGTCAAGCACACTGTCTGGGCTTAGTAGGTGTGCAACACATTTGGTGAATGAAGGGATGGCCAGTATCAACTCCATCTTGTAGATGAGGATCTGATATTCTACATCTAAGATCTCCTGCTCTGCGTAACAAAAGAATATTCAAACCCAGATATTAGGTCTCTTGTAATCCAGAGGCTGGCAAACTCCCAGTGCATCTTGTTAAGCACAGATCACTGGGCCTCAGCCCCACAGTATCTGACAAAGTAGGTCTGGGGAGGGGCCCAAGAATTTGCATATCTGTCAAGCTCCCATGTGATGCTATTGCTGCACGTCCACACTTAAGGACCACTGCCTAGGCTTCCCTTCTGGTACCTTCCAGCCATTGGGTACATTGAGTGACAGGGGAAAGTCAAGGTTAATTCAAATACACCTTTAATCTAACTATCATTTTTCTTTTGTTTTTTAAACCTTTATATAAGAGTTATATTCATATCCTTAGAATCTGGTGTTCATGTCGGGCCTAAGAAGGGCCTCCTTCCCCCGCCACCACCCTGCCAAGAGAGCGAGCCCAGCTGTGACAAAACTCAGTATCTCCCCAAGGGGCTGGCAAAGGCTCCAAAATATATTGACAGCCAAGTGGAGGTTTGTGGCAGGCCTTTTCCAATCTCAGCACACCTTGACTCGTGTCCAGAAAAGAGAAGTATAAAATTTTGCCTGGAGAGACATGGACAGGCAGCAGCTCTCCACTCAACTTCCCCCACAGCCCTGCACATTTTCAGAAGATTCCCAGAACCACACTTTCAAAAAACCTATAGTCCATTTAAAATCCTGCTTTATCCACTCTTTCTTCTTCCCTTCAATATATTTCAACAAAGTGTCATGAACAAACTTGTTCATATCTTTAATGTACATTTGGGTGTGTGAAACAAAAAGTGCAGATTCTGTACCATTTATAGCTGCTTCCACCTAGATAATTAATATTTTCAACCTAGGAGGTTTGTTTATATTTTGAAGTCCCGGTTCATCGATCTGATGCTCATAGTGATTTCTGTGTCAGGTACAGTAGCCACAAAAAGGAAAAAAGAAATCATAGCTCATTTCAGGATTGAGATTGCCATGTCAAGCGATCACAAGTAAAAGAAATTTCATGAAAAATATTGAGAAATTTGAAACATTTTTGAACAAAAATCATTGTGTAGAACTAGGTTGGAGGATGGGAAGATGCCTGGGATAAATGGGGTTTATTTTAGCTCATTAATAGCCAGAGCTAAGACCACATATAACACTTAATATCTGCATTTCACATACAGGAATTTGGGAAATAACTGTGTTATAACTGAGGTTTATCCCAATACAACCTGGGAAGAAAGCATTTGTGTCTATTGTTCTAACTGTTAATTAACCATGTCAACAAGATTGTAGAGAAAAATGTTTTTAAAGCCTCTTAAGAGGGCAAACACATTTAAGCACTTCTAAGTACTTTAGGAATATCCAAGGATTTAAACTGACAATGATAAACAATCACTAATTATAGCCATTCTCAACTGGTTCTCACCAAGGATCTCTTTATGAGATAACACTTGTTAACCTAGTTTCAACTATGGTATGTATTTGAGGAAGATTAAGTTCAAGTTAATTCAAATCTGCATTTATCAAGTTTCATATAATGTGTCAAATAATAAGACTGATTATTCTGAAATATGCTATCATTCATACTGGCTCTTCCAAAAATGGTAAGATTTAACTCTACATTCAAAATCTATAATCAAAGAAATATAACTTTATTATGCATTGTATTAAAATTGCTAAGATGTCCCGTGACAAGGACCAAGGGATCACACCATCGCTGTACTCCTGGCACCTAGCACAATGCTTACCCCACAAAAGACCCCAATACATGCTAGCTGAACTAACAAAAGAGTCACAGAAAGAGCATGACCTCTGTGATGGATTATTCCAGGTGAAAGGAGAGGAATTAGTGTCATCGGGTTTTTTTTGAAAACAGATTTCACTCTCTTTCACTGCACAATTCAGATGAACAAACTCTAAGTTAAGCTTTCTAGTTGCTTTATCTTACTCAAGCCTCAGGACAATCTCTCCATTTACCCATTTTACAAACGCAAAGGCAACAGGGCTGTGACATAGGAGAGGGAAATGAGCACCCACATCTGTCCAGCTCTAGGGTCCTCAACTGTTAGGCACCATGCCTCCAATTCAAGTCCAGCCTGGGTCCACACCCAGGGACTTGGGTCTTAGCAGTTCTGACAACTTAAGAAAGTAAGAGACTCTGGAAGTAGTGTGGTTATCAAGTGAGAGGAAGATGAAAGGGGTGGATCAGGGAATGAGAGTAAAGTGGATGAAAGAGGAGAGCTTTGCATGAAACACGTAAAGTATTACCTCATTTTTTTCTCCTTTGTATAGTCAAAGCAATGTGGCCCCATGGAGTAAAAGCCCCAAATGATCCACCTGAGTCTCATGCCCTACAAAAAAAAAAAAAAAAAAAAAGGCTTTTTTCTCATTGTCATCTTTGAGCAAATTAGCTGAGTAAGAAATACAACATGGAGTCCAACATGTTCTTAGTAATAGTATCATTATTATTTAAGTTAGTATTACTTAGAGTCAAAGAGATTTTGAAAAGAGAACAAGAAAATAAAGTCAGAGTGTGTGAGCATTGTTAATGAAAAATGAAGGAAAGAACTACAGTTCAAGAAAGTGGGTCTCAAATTTCAGGGGGCATACAAATCTCCTGTGGAGGTCTTTAAAAACAGACTCCAGAGTCACATTCCCAGAGATTAGGTTAGTTTATGGCCCAGACTTTGCATTTCACCCCCACTGGTCAAGTAACTTATTCATTTATTAATCTATATATTGAGCACCTACGATATGCCAACCAGGGTTCTAGGTGCTGGGGATACAGCAGTAAAAAAAAAAAGGCCCTTAAAAACCCTGCAATTCTAGAGTGAGGAGACAGGCAATAATAACCTATCAACATTAAATAAGACCCAGAATTTCATAACATAATATTTGAAATAAAAATCATTACTGGTTCACACTAAAATAATGGCTAAAATTTAAAAATTAAAAACTAAACAACATCATTTGCTAGTGAGGATCTGGGGTAGTTACACTCATATATTGCTGATGGGGATGAGATGTGTACAGCCACTCTAGAAAACCATTTCTTATAAAGATAAATACACATATATTACACTATTCAGCAATTCCACTCACAGGAATTTATCCTAAAAAGATGAAAACTTACATTCACACAAAATACAAATATTTATAATAGCATTATTCATAATCACCAAAAGTTAGTGACCCAAATATTCTTTATCATGTAAGTGAATAAACTGTGGTGCATCCAAATAAATTTGCTGTATGCAAATTTGTATTAACAAAAATATACCCCTTTGAAAAACTGTCTAGTCACACTCACTAAAATTGAACAAAAGCATACCCTATCACTTATATTTTTAACTCCTAGATATAGCTAGATACCCACAGAAATGCATACATATATTCACCAAAAGTGTGTGTCCTTGAAATAACCCATATCACTTCTGCTCACAACTCTTTCGTCAGAACTATTCAAAGGCTCTATCCATCCACAATGGAGCCAAGAGCCACATTCCTACCATGTGTTCAGAAGGGAACCAGGACTATTTATCAAGCTGTATTATTTACTGCCATTCCCTGATAAATTCAAAATCCCATGACAACGAATGCAATTGGCTCCATCTGACTGTGTTGTTCTTTACACTTCAATTAGCTATAGCTTATTGGCTGGTAGGGAATGGGAAACTGTACATTTCACATATGTCTGGGAACACAGAATGGGTGATGAAGATGGGAAGTCAATTCAAGGGTCACAGACTAAGTAAATAAACCATAATATATAGAAATAGCTCCCTTGGGTGTGGATGAGTTGGAGACTGGACAAATGGATTAATAAGCACAAAATAAAAGAGTACATACAACTGCAGGGGTGAAAATGGCAATAACAAAGCAGCTAATGCCCATTACTAAAACTCAATCTCTAACCAGAGTACTCCTTCAAGGAAATGTTTCAACCTATAACTACTGACACCCCTGCAATCAGAGGTAAACCGCTATGGAAACTGAGCTAATAAAAGCACACTCAGATTCTTCTGCTGCTCCACGACATAATTTATGTACTAGTCAGACACAATTTTCATTTAATCAAGAGCTATCTTGTCTAACCTTTCAACTGTGAGTAACTTTGTACAAGATGAAAATAACCTAATCCATCATGATGATAGAAATATTTCTAGTTCTTCCAGATCCTTACTGCCAACAAAATGCCAGGAATCTTGCTTCCTTGGGTGGTTTATTAAAATAGAGCAGACCCAAATTGTATTAGGGCTGTGTAATAGTATGTCCTGCCCACCAACTAATGCTTGCCAGATGTGCAAGCTCAACCACATCTGCAGGCACCTGCTCAGTGGAGTGGGCCTCCAGAGCCAAGACAGGAGGACCCTGCTATTGCTTTTTTGCCCTCCAACTGATGTACTCTGGAGCAAAAATATATATGTCAAAATGGAGAAGGGGTGTTGGTAGGCTGAGATGGTAGTATTCAAAGTGGAAAGATTTTAGTTAAGGTTTTTCTCACTAGATTTCTGCAAGCATGCTCCCTGGACTTCCACACCCATACATTTTGAGGCTGAACATCAAAGTTCCTAGCACCAGCACAATGACCTTAGGTAAAGCCCTTAACTTCCCCGAGCTTTACATTTCTAATCTAAAAAACAGGAACAACTACATGTACTTGCAAGGCTGCTGTGAGGATGAAATGAGATCAAATATGAGGAACTGTTTTGCACAGTAAGAGGGACATGGTAATTAATCGATAAAGGACTAGTCTACATAAGCATTTTTTAAACATGTAGGTAGGGCCAGAAAACCTGGATCTCTCTTCAACTCTTAAATCATATCACCCTCCACACACCCATCTATCTCTAGCTCTAGCTCTAGCTCTCTTTCCATCCCTCTCTCCCTCCCTTTTTCCCTCTTTTTCTCCCATCTTTGTCTGGGACTGTCCTAGAGGGACAGGAGAAGCAGTCAAGGCAGTTCATTTTTCAGAAGATAAAAAGTCAGAAACAGGTATAAACAAAGAGTCATAGAAGCCCGATCTCTCCACACCACTCTCCCCACCCCTAAAGCATACAGCAGGGCCAGCATGAATCAGTAGCTCTACCCACATATCCCTAAGCAATATATTGTTTAACTTGGTATGTTTTTGAACTTTATATAAATGAAAGCATACTTACATATTCCTATATGACTTGCATTTTATAGTCAACATTACTTTTTTGATATTCATGTTAATGCATGAAGCTATAATTTATTCATTCTCACTATTATATAATATTCCATCATGTGGCTATAGTATCATTTATTCTACCACTGATGGACATTCATGCTATTGCCAGTTTTTTTTTACTATTACAGAAAGCACTGCAGTGAACATTCTTGTGCTGGTGTACATCATCAATGGAGTCCCTAATGCATGTAGCTAGGAGAACACTGCTTGGTCACAATTTATACATATTTTCAACTTTAGTCTATAGTCCCAAATTATTTTTCCAAAGAGCTTGTTCCAGTTGACACTCTGATTTCCCATTTCTTGGCAAAAAAGCTGAAATCTACCTCAGAGAATGTTATTCCTGCAAGGAGAGGTTACTGAACACTGGCCCAGTCCCCCACATGCCACCTGGAAGCTCACAGTCACAAACATTCCTCCAGGGGAAGGAGAGGTTTTGTCGTGTACATAATTTTTAACAAAGAGAGTCTTGAGATGAGTGGTTTTGTGGCCCCCTGGCTTGAGGATAAAACCCTCCCCAAGATTAACTTGTACTGTTCAGCTCATGAACAGTACACTCTGTAGCTGCTACTGTTTATCACATGGGGGAATGATGGAAGCTGGCATAGGACTTTACTTGCAAACCACCTCCCATCAACAGACTCCTCCAGCTAGTCTGACATCTTTGTGGACACGAAGCACACTTTTCTACCTCTTTTGTACCTATAATGCTTAGTATGGTGTCTGTACATCATAGATACTCAATTAAATTTTATATAATGGGATTAGGAGTTAATCATTTTGGCAGATACTGCTATACGTTGTTGAAATCTGTCTCCTCCACTTTCTGGGCACAGTGCTAGACTATATTTCTCAGCTTCTCTTGCAGTGTGATATGATCATGTGACTAATTCTGGCCAATCAAGTGTAAGCAGAGGGGACATCTGCCACCTCTAGTACTGGTCTGTCCAAACCTCCTATAGGATCCTCCACACTCTCTTCCTGGCTGCCAGCTGGCTAGATGTTTTCTATCCCCCTCAGTCATCACCTGGGTTCACATCATGAAAGGTGACAACGACATCTTTTTTAACTCAACCAAAGAAATAAACATGTTTTTTTCTTTAAAACAAACAAAGCTGTGTGAGCGCCTCTTTGGGTGTTTTTCGTGCGATGGAGAGAGCAGATGAGCACATTCATGATTCAGAGCCTCAGGTGATTTGCTGCTCAGCTGCCCAGGCTAGCTGCCAGGCTGGCTCTGAATAAAGTTCTATTTCTGATATTATGCCATTTATACCCAGATACCCCTTAGTGTGTGCCTACTTGTTAAAAACAGAAAGCATAATGAACAGTGGTGTTGAAATTCAACAAGGAAGTAACAAGGTATATTAATTATCTATTGCAGCATAACAAATTACCCCAAACCTAGTGGATTAAAACAAAAACACTTATTATCTCACATTATTTCTGTGAGTCAGAAAAAATTCACACCAATTAACCAGTTGATTTTTAAGTCAAAATGCAGAAATTCCAAACATGAAGTAACAAAAGTAATCTTGCCTATTTTCAATGCTAATACATAATTAAATTTCCATCTGCATTTTAAAATTGTGTTTCTCAACTAAGTATGATAAACTATGTAATTTATTAATATACTTATTGACAAATCAAGCTTTTCTTACATAATTAATTTTAAGTAAATTAAACAGCATGCACCACTTACTATATAGGCAAATTATGTTTTAAAATCCTTAAATTCAATTTTTATAACATGCAAAAATGACAAAATGGCTTTTTTCTTTTAATTCCCACAGGATGGGGAGAGGTAACAGATTATATGCTCCCAGAGGGAGGTTCCAGGTGCAAACTTTTGGGACACACCACTCTATCTTACACACCCCCCTCTACCCTCCAACACATGTGACATGGACAAATCAGACACTACCATCTGTTTCCATGGCCCTATGAGCAGCACAGATTTGGAAGTATCAGTACCCAGCAAACCCAAACATTTTAATGAGCTGCGGCCCACTAGAATGACAGAATCCTTCTGCAGAAGCTGCTTCTCCCTCAGGACACCACCCTGTGTCTGGTCACCACCACATCAGCCCTAAGTGCAGAGCGCAGTTTCTAAGCTGCATTTGGAGTCCAGGAGAAACTGAGCCAAGTGGAGAGCAGGAAGTCATGGCAGTCTAGCGAAAGCTGGAGTGTATTAGAGGAACACCAACTGAGTCAGGAAGTAGGCAGGGAATGGGGTAAGAGGCAAAAGCCGAAAGGCAGGTCTAATCAGTCCGGCAACCTTGCAACAATATTTGAAAGTGTAAGGTCATTCTGAGTTCTACAACCAGGAACATCTTCAGAAGTTGAAATAGCTTTTGCCAAATGCCAACATGGAAAAATTGTTTTTCCTCTGGTTCATGAAGAGAGACTAACCATCTATGCATTTATAAAGAGAAATATGACTTCCCAGCTAGTTTTGCTCTATCAGCAAATATTTACTTTCCAAGAGAGCATTGAGATCCCTGAGAAGTCTCTGCCCTCAAAGAGCTTTCAGTCTTGCGTGGGAACAAGAAGGAATACAGATGATTATGACACAATGTGGATTGTGGCCTTTTATCCAGAAGTAGTGACCAGTACACTGCAAAAGCACATGGCAGTAGACCCTAGCCAGGCTGGCAATGGGGGTTTTGGGGTGCTAATTAGTTATCATGGAATTGACAGTTTAGCTGAGACCTCAAGGTTAAATAGAAGTGAGCCAGAAAAAGTGAGAAGTTCAAGGTAAAAAAATCTCTGCATACAAAGAGGCAAGAGAAGGGGCACAGTCAGTGCCTGGCTGGGATCAGAGCATGGTGCCTATATTAATTAATTTTATCCTCAAACCCCATGCAGGTGCTGCTATTAGCCACAGTTTACAAATGAGAAAACTGAGGCATGGGAATATTCAGTGACTTCCCTAAGGTCCCTCACCGAGTGGCTGCAAGTAGTTCAAAATGACTAGAGCATATTGGGGAAAGGGTGGGAGACACAGACTTCCCAGAGATTTAAAAGCAGGCACAGGCCAGATCACATCTCAAGTCGGGAATTTACAAGCATCTAAACAACCCCTGAAGGAGGTCTGAGGTGGTGATGCTAGGAGCTGATGTGAGCTGTACAGAGCTCACACACGTGCGGTGCAGAAAATGTACTGGAGACAAGTGAGGCTGGTGGTGGGAAATCAGCAATCTCATGAAAGATGATGGTGGCCTAAGTTAGAGGAGTGGCAGTGAGGATGACGGGAACTAGGATTCCTGGGACCTTTGGTAAGTATAATCAACAGAACAATGGCTGCTGGGATGGGACAGAAGAAAGAGTAGGAGGCATGGAGGCCAACTGCCAGACTCCTGGCGTGGGTTCTGCACAGATGGTGGGGCCACCAGAATAACTCTCTGAGATCTTAGAATAACAACAAGACTGGCTCTGTTTCTCAACTATTTAATGGCACCGGGATGGACACCTGGAAGAATACATCTGCCCTAGAACTAGCTCTGCCAGTGTGATCAGAATGTTCCCAGACACAGGCTCCTTCTCTTTTCACAGTGTTTGGGAGAACAGAGCCAGTACTGATGTCTCTAAGTCCTCCAGATATATATATATATATTTTTTTTTGTTGTTGTTGTTTTTTAACAGGGCCTGGCTTTGGCCATCCCAAGAGGGATGTGAAACTCCATGAGACTTGATCAAGAATGAGCAGATATACACAGCTGCTTCTGGACTTTACTATTTTCACCCAACATGCCAAATTCTTTCTTGAACCCAAATCGGGTTTGGCCCCAGGCATATTTTCTCGACATGTGGTTTTAACTGAAATTTAATCTATTCATTTCTAATTCTTCTACACTTAACTCATTCACATGGTATAAGGAAATAACTACTTGACATCCAGGAAAACTTCCTGGACATTTTATGACATTTTAAAGCCTCCTTTTCTTTTGTATAGGAAGCAATAACTTCCCAAGTATAAACAAACTCTCTCCAAGATGTTTGAATATGAGTTTAAATGTTTTCTCAGATGGAAGTAAGGGAAGAGGAAACAAGGGATGGGGGAGAAGAAGAAAGTGTAATGAAAGAAGGAACACAGTTTGGGCATTCTAATAAAACCAAAGCACTAAAATAATAATAATAATAATAATAACAACAACAACAACAACAACAATAACAAAATAATAATAAAATAAAAAGAAATACAGGAACCAGTGATATGATAAGAAATATGAGAGTCACCACTGGCTTGCCACATTCCCACCCCATTAACCTTATATCCCTCCACAGAAGGCACTTGAAGATGCTGAGGACAGATGTACTGAGTAATAGATTTCCACTCTATGGCTATTTCCAACTATTGTAGTATCTACAAGTCACTTGAATGTCCTGAATGAATCACTGATTCTCATGTTTTGGCCTCATAGTCTGCCATAATAATGAAGTCAGTAGATACTTAAACTATTTATGATTATTTTTATTTGGACAATTTCTCCTCTTCTTGGGAAAGAAACCCTAAAAGTCAAACAGAAACAGTCATTTTTTATGACTGCCGACACATCTGGGGGTTATGAGAGAAGTCTGCATTCTTTCCCTTCCTTCAGCCAACACTTCAGAGAGCTTGCTTTCAGGCTTCTGCACTGTGCTCCTCTCTTCTTTCTAGAACAGTTTCGCCTCGCCTCTGTCCTCTTCTGCCAAGCTGTCGCCCAGGGCCCACCTCTTTATAAACAGTTCTGAGAAGCCAGGGGTCAGAGCAGGTGAAAGCCTATCCAAGGAGGCTACAAAGAAAAGCAAAAGATGCCCGCTGCTCTCAGCTTCAGCCCCTCCCTGAAAGGTCCTTGTTCATTGTTCAGGTTGCATTGATAGGTCCCCAGTGAGGAAAGAGGTTGATGATGAATTCATCTGGGCTGATTTGCAGAGAACAACCATTGATTACTCTGGGCTTGTTAACTCAGTATCCTCTAGACAAAATGTAACAGAAAAGATTACAGGGTGAACCAGCTGAAGCCACTGTCACCAGAGGCTCTGTCCACACTTCACAACACTGCAGAAAGACAGCAGGGCAGGAGGCAGTCCACACAAAATGCCATCTGCCACCTCAATTGCTCCATCTTGTTTTTTGTCTTATCAGAGGAGGTGGCTTGCTCCAAGACTGTGACTTACTGCTGTTATCAGCATTACTGAACACTTGCTCCCTGCCTTCCTCTTCTCTCCCTTCCCCTGTTAGAAAAAAAACACTGATGTGGCAGGAGATTCTTTCAGACTAAAAAAGCACTGTCACCATTTTTGTTTGTCTGTGATATTTATTTATTAATTTGTGCCCAGCCTTTTTCATATAGAATTTGAAGTGGTGACAAGAAAACCAGAAAACAGAGACTGTAAATAAAAAAACGCAAGAACCAAGGGAATATGAATTGGATTGGAAGGTATAGGCTTCTAGCTCAAGGTGGCAGCCTGAGGCCCACCCACCTGCCCATCATCTTCTGTCCCTCCCAAGAACCTCTGAAATAGAAATACAGAGGGACAGAAATGAACACACCTACATAGCAGCTAAGTTATATGGAGACTCTAATGAGCTAGAATTGAGCCGCCCATGTTGACATAGTTCTAAAGCCTTTTAGCCTTACACCATGCTACTGGCCCAGTGCAAGGGAGAGGAAAGCTAATTGGCTGGAATAAAGAGAAAGCTGATGCACATTCCCACAGGGAATCGTGCCTTCCAGCACCAAGCCAGACAGCAAGCCATGCTGACATTTTTTGCCTCTTTCTTTCTGGCCAGAGGAAGAGGAAGGCTGTCTTTGCACAAATTGAAACAGGCTTCACTAAATGGAACCATTGTACTGTACTAAACATGTGGCATAAATTCCTCCAAGAGACCCAAAGTCAAGTCACCATCAAGTTTTTTCCTGAGAGATCCAGCAACCAAGATTTTCCCTGGAGAGGTTGAAAGGGAGCAGCTTGTGAACAACTGGGAAAACAACACCAAACAACCCACAGTTGCCACAGAGAAGGGATGGAAATCGAAGGCCAATTCCAGACCATTCCACATATTAAACTGTCTTCAGGCTAACTAGAGTGATCCAAATCCCTCTTCTATAAGACCCAGTTTCCTCTTCTGTAAATAACCATAATATTACTCACCCCATGGAGATATTGTGGAGCTTAAGTAAATAATGCACAAAACATTTTAGAACAGTACCTGCCATATGGAAAGTATTCTATAAGCAGCTTTTATCATTATTATTCTTTCTATACAATATTTACAATTTTATTTTTAATTAAAATAAATATTAATTAAAGGGCTATAGGTAAAGAACAGTATTTGCCTGAATGTTTGTGTGTTTGCTTATTTGTTTGTTTGACATGCAAAATAAAGCCTAATTTACAATCAAGCTTAACATAGTGCCTGGAGCCGGGCAGCTGCACCATAAACTTCTGTTGATTGAATAAGTAAAATGAAAAAATATTATTAGGTTTCTGGAAATAAGAGGAGTAAATTAATAAAGTAAGACAAATACTCACCTCTGAAAACTAGGAAAGATATATAAATAACCAGTTGGCAAATTCAGACACAGTACCAAAAGATCTTCATGAAATTCTCCCAAACTAGCTCAGTCAGCCACAGTGATGTGACTAGAGTTAGATCAGACATGGTGCTAAATAAAACCAATTAGGCTGATTAACTGCGGTGAGTCATGGTAGAGTGATAGCTATTATGTCAATATAGGTTGGCAAGAAGCAGCTGTACTCTAATTGTGGCATGCCAGATCTCAATGGCATCATAAGTTTACAAATAAGTATAAGTAAACACATTAACATAATACTGAAAAACCAATTTTTTAAAAAACCCTTTTAAAAAACCCCACAGTACTGAAAGCTTCTCTAAAGATTTTTTAAATAAAATGGCAACAGCATCCTCTTGGAAAGAGCAATAAGAACACATCAACTTAATACTAACTAAAAGGTCAAATATTTTATATTTCTAAAGTAATAAAGCAACTGAAAACTTATAGATATAGTTCTCACACTTGATAAAAATACTAACAAAATCTGTACTTAAAAAGTTTGTAGTTCTGAGAGACGAGTTTTTTAAAAAAGTACTGGAGCTTTCTATTTCAACTTGTTCCTGTTTATGTTTCCATAGGTTGTTCAGCCAATAGGAAGGATCATATTGCAATGAGCTAGCCTAAATTCATCTTTCAAACCATCCAGTGAGAAGATTTTCTTAGAATCATCTGGAAGGCCTTTTTTTTTTTTTTTTTTTTTTTTAACAGACATGCTGAGATCTCACCTGCAGAAACCTATTTTCATTAATCCAAGAGGACCCAGGCATGGAATTTTTAACAGATCCCCAGATCTGAGAATGACTGCTCCAACCTGTACAACTATATCAATATATGCCAAAGATAAGGCCCTAGAAAACATGTCCAAACTGGCACGTCAAAAACAAATTTTAAGATTCACTATGCAATACAGTAGCCACTAACCACATGTAACATTTAAGCACTTAACCACATGTAGCATTTAAGCACTTAAAATACAGCCAGTGTTTTATTTTATTGTAATAAATTTAAATTTAAAGGCCGATGGTCAATTTAATTATTAGAAAGTGTTTAAGTATGTTTGAAATAGCTTAGGTATGTTAATCTATTTTCCCAACCATAAATTTTGTGAACTCTGATACAGATCAAGTGTTTCTAGTAAAGTTAATGCCTGAATTGAGACATACCAGAAGTATAAAATACACATTGGATTTCATAGACTCCACACAAAAAATGATGTGAATATCTCATTGATAATTTCTATATTGACTTCATGGTAAAATAATATCTGTGATATATTGGGTTAAATAAAATATCAAAATTAATTTTATTTGTTCCTTTTTACTTTATTAACATAGCTACTAAAAAATTTTAAATTATATGTGTATGTTCCAAGGAAAATAAGCAACTTGTAAGCAACCATAACAAAAGATACATAGAAACTAAGCATCATGTAAATAATAACCAACACAATAGCTGAATTAGACTAATATTTTAGACTCTAGAATTATCAGACACAGATTATGTTTTGTATTTAAAGAAATAAAAGAAATTAAAATATGTACAACAAATAAGACTTTTTAAATGAGTAAGCATAATTACACAGGACCTAAATAGAAATGAAAATCATGGCAATTGAAAGTAAACCTCAACAAAAATATGAGACACAGCCAAATAAAAAGTTAGCGAATGCAAAGGCATACACAAATAAATTATCCAAAACACAATGCTAGAAACATGTTTGATAAATATGAACCTAACATTAAGAGACATGGCAGATAGAGTAAGAAGTTTAACAAATATTTAAATCAGAATATCAGAAAGAAATGTCAGAGCAAATGAGAAAATAATGGGCTGGAATTTTCCACATTTATTTAAAGCCATTAAGCTTCAGAACCAGGAATCACAACAAATCTCAAGCAGGATAAACGTTACAAAACATAAAAGAATGGCAGAAAACCAAAAGAAAAGAGGGCCTATTAAAAGCAACCCTCAAATGAAAATAAAAATATAGCTTATCAAAACTTGTGGGGTGCAGCAAAAGCAATGCTTAGAGGAACTTCATGGTATTTAAAGCATGTATTAGAAAAGAAGACATTTCCCATAATGAATAGTGAAGTAAAAGAAATTTTTCTAAACTATTTTGGATGTAACCATGGTAAAAGAAAGACTGAATTATATTTGCTATTCCCTCTATAGAATATTATAAAATCATTGTCATATGAACAGGTGCTCAAACACTGTACTGCCAGAAATGTAAACAAAATTAGAGATATAACAGACCGTTATAAGCGGCTCCTACTTCTCCAGAAGCCTCTTCTTTGAACAGACCACAACTCTGCCCAGTCCAGCAATTAAGAGTGTCAGAAAACTTCGCCAACAGCTCCCCTCTACACCCCTGAAAGTGCACACCTTGGCCAAGAGCCTGGTGGTGACTGGGCTCTGGAGAAACGTGTATAACGTGGGGGAGGAGCCTTCACACTGTTATGTTTGCCTAAGGCTCAGAGTGTAGCCTTGAGAAATGCCTAGAGAGCTGCCTTTCTACGCTGCTGGGGACCAAAGAGCATCATTATCTGATTCCTTGACTCCAATAAAAATAAAACCAGAAAACGGTTTGGACATCTTTAACAAAGCTGTTTCAAACACAAAATTGAATGTGATGGGGCGTCATAACACATCCATCAGCAGGTCCTCATTGAGTATCCATGGGGGAACCCAGGTCTGGATTAAGGCTTCTGGAGCCATCATTAATGAATTGTCTGGTTTTTTCAAACTGAAAGGACCTTCTCAGAGTTTTCCAGACAAGAGTTAATACAACTTTTGGGTACTGCTTTGGAACAGAGGATGGGAATTCAGGTCCTAGAGGCTCCCAGCATGCTTTATGTTGGCAGCTCTGGGTTCTGAGTTCAAATTGGAAGCCTCAGGTTCATGTCCTCACAAGTGTAGCAGAAAAATAATACTCATTTATAAGTTGTTCAACCAAAACTCCTGATATGAACCATTTTGGACCTGATTCGTTTATGGGTCAACCACTCATTCCTGAAAATTTTACTGTGACCAGGACAGTGCCACATTCGTGCCACTTCTGGCTCCTACTACAGGGAGAATATATGGAGCTGGGAGCTAGAAACAGTCTCATAAATTCTAAGTCCTAGAATGTTCCCCTCTATGTGAAAACTTGACTCAACCTTGTTTCAGTTTATAGAATTGTTTTCCAAATAAAACTAAAAGCAGAGCCTCTCTATCTAGAATAATGCAGAGGAGTGGGTTCTTAAAAGCAACTCCCAGGTGGCTGATGCCATTAAGGACAAAAGAAGCTTCAGGAACCCCTGCTCTATGACCACCAAGTAGAACCCTCTATTTCCCCAGCCCACAGACCAGCCTTCCCGAAGTGTCCTTCACTTATTAATGGATCCTCCTTCTTCACCAAAAAAGACAATGATTCCCTGATTATGTTTGAGAAGTTTTTGTCTCAATAACATCAAAGAGTTACTCTTACTTATAGAATATTTCAGAGGCTTTAGAATTCAAATGTGTATTTGGAGTCTCCAGAGGAAAACACATCGGGCAGAATTCTCCAAACCTATTTGACCATGAACCTTTTGGAGCATCTCTTGGGACAGATATTCCCTGGAACAAACTCAGGGACATGTTGCTCTAGAGGAAACAGCTCAGTTTCTGACCCTGCCCCACCTTGCCCTGCCCATCATTTTAACTGAGATCACAAAGCAGTAAAAGGTTACTGAGGGAAGCTAGTTTTGTCTCTTCACCTCCTTTCTGGGATGTTTATGAATGAATGTAAAAACACAGAGATACACCCCATCAATTCCCTAGCTTCTCAAAAGAAACCCTGTCTTCATCCAACCTGTTACATAGTCACTGGAATTAAATTGTAAAAGCCCTGCACTAACTCCAGCTCCGGTGGGAGGAGAGACCACTGATGGGCTACTCGGAGAAGGTTTTTGGCCTCTGCGGGAACTCGCGTTCACCTCTGGCAAACCTCTGTCTGCAGCTGCAGAAGATCAAGTCAGGTTCACATCTGTTCCCCAGACACCCGACACCCCACCCCAGCTTCCCCATCCAACAAAGCCTGGCCAGGTTTTCACATTTAATTCCTCTAGGGCCCCTGGCTCATCTCCTCCCTTCTTGCTCCTATGAATTCTCAGAGATCAAAGCAGCAAGCTAGCTGAAGCTTTGTTTGCTCAGCATTCAGCAGAACACCTTAAATTCCCAGCTTGAAAGGAGGCTGAAAGGAGGTCAAACATACTCTATTGTTGAGAAACTTAACAACAACAAGACATGACCAAAGTATTAACAGAGGAACCTCCATAATTTCTCTGGGCTTCAGGGTCCTATGCAGTTAGGAACTTTTCCCCCCCAGCAAATTAATAAAAGAATCTGATGGGAAGGCAGCCAGAATTTTCCTTGGGGGTCACTCTGAGTTGACTCAGGCAATGCGTTGCTTTTGAGATGGAAATTGGGAGCTACTGCCACAAGCCAATGGTCGGCCTCAAATTAAAATAAGGTATAAGAGGTTCATTCTGCATTACTCTTGTAAGCCATTCAGTCCATGTTCTGGACTGTTCTTCCTCCCCCTGGCCTAAATTCACAAAATTTTATGGCATTTGAAAACTGAAAGGTCATCTAGTCTGGAGATTTTCAGTGTTTGACCCCAGAAAACATTTTTTCCAAACAATATATTAAATAGGAGCCCAATATAAAGTAGATAGAGTTGGGGATACTGGGGGATGGTGGACTGGGCAAAACCTGGGCTTTTATCTACTCAGCCACCCCCTTTACCATGTGGCTTTGGACTTCCACACTTTGAAAAGTCCCTGATGAATGCAACCTTTTCAGTTTACACAAATGCTTGAGACCAGAGATGCAAATGCAGCTGCCAGAGTCTCACTGAGAGTTTGCCCCTTTGATCTTCACATTAAAAAAAAATCTCCAAGGTGGTCAGTCTACTTTCAAAATGCCCCTGTCCTGTTCTCACCATCACTACCTCCCCTCCTGGGAAACACCTGGGTCTCCTGGCACATGCCCTACCAACTCTTTCCCCTCAGGCTCTTCAGTTGCTAGATTCTGTTTCCTAAATTCAGTTAATCAAAAGAATCACCTTGGAGCTTATTAAAAATATAGGGCTCAGCACTAGACCTAGTGAGTCAAAATCCCCAGAGGTGGGTAGTAGAATCTGTGGCTTAAATAAGCACCCAGGATGATTTTAATGAATGGCCAGCTTTGGAACACATTGTGCTACATTTAAGTTGTGTTCCATACCCACCACCAAAGTTAAAGCATTCTTACATTTAATCACAGCCTCGTTGCTATAGGATCATGACTTCACATAACTTTCTCTGGACTTCCTTTTGGGATTGGGGGAGGGTGAGTCTCTGCAAGACTTTTCACTCATGTATTCTAAAATAGTAACCATAGACTTGTACAAATATTTATCTATAAGAAGCATGTGTTACTGCACTTTAAAAAAAAAGAAATGTTCAACAATGAAGAGATTGATTTAATAAATGTTGGCATATATGTGTAACGTATATTTACTAAGAAATAATGTTTAGTAGATTAATAACATGTAAATATGTTCGCAATATATGTTACACAAACAACACGTTATAGGAACATGTATAGTAGGATTCTATTTTTTCATGTTCATAAAAAACTGGAAATATATATAAGACAAAGTTAGCATTATCTCTAGAATGGTGGTATGGCTAATGGCAATGTTTAGTTCCTTACTTGCATTTCTTTTAATCTTCCAAATTTCTATAGAGACCATAAATTTTGGAATCTATAAAAAAAAAAAGTCAATCTTTGGGACAGGGGAAAAAACAAATAGGATCAAAATAATGATTCAATATATTAACTACTTACACTCTTGCCCACATCTCTTAAGATGATAAAAAACAGTTTTGTTATTTTTGTTATTATTGTTTAGAATAAATTCACAAAATCTCTGGAAAACAGGAAGGCTCACCATCCATAGACTAGATACAGTAAGAAATTTCTGGAATAGAGAAAGCAGTATTCTGAGATCCTTAGATGCTTAAGGAAAGCAATCGTTTGAAGGATGAGGATCTCCTCATACGTAAAAAAGGAAGATGTTTATTATAAGAGAATAGTTAAAATGAAAAATAAAGAAAATAAAGTTAAAAGAAAAAATAGAGAAAATAGGGAAAGGAGGAAAATCAGAAAACAGAGAAAGAGTGCCCAACAGAAGAAAAGCATGAGCATTCAGATTAAAATAGCCTGCATGTTCAACAAAGCGAATAATATAATAACAAAAATATTGATCTCTTTCAGAGCAAGGCCCTGGGCTAAGTGGTCTACATGCAGGATATATTTTAATTCTCATAGGAAACCTGAGTTTGCAACCATCATTTTTTTTTTATTTTATAAATGAGATAACTGATTAGAGACATTAAAAACACTTTGTCAAAGTCCACACACCACCTACCTGGAACATGAAATAGTCTCACTTCCTTAGTTAATAATCGTATAGCCAAGTGGGGTTTACATTTGCAAGATTTTTTCTACTGTATATAGACAGGTATGAAATAATAAAAGTCTCTTTTCTGTTGCAGGAGAATGGTCTTTCCTTTGTTTATGGCCTGGTGAATTCTTAAGAGTGTAGCAAATCAACACTAGCTAGCTCTGGAAGACAGGATGCTTGCTCACAGCTGTGCCATCACCAAGGGACTCTGGGAGAACGGCCTTGAGCTAGCTGCACATGGCAATGCAAAGAGACCATCTGCTTGATGCCAGCTCTTGCCCTAACTGCAAATAGCAGGAACTAATACCTGGTAGACCTTAACTGGATCACTTAACCTTTCTGAGACTGTGAAGATAATGCAATACAATGAAATAATTTTAGTAAAACAGCCTCATGCATAGCAGATAGTCACTGAGGAAAATAAGTATTCACTTAGCAAATAAGTGACATGCTTAGTGAATTCAGTTAGTAAGTTGTGTGAACAATCTGTTCCTGTCAGCACCAATATCAAAAAGTAAGGTTTTTTCCTGGATTCAATTTTTTTTCAGAATGCAGAGATTAATCCATTGATCATGGAATCTACATTGTGGGAAAGATGAGAGGGGCAGAGAAAGGTAGAAAGAGGGGAAAGAAAGGAGAAGAGAATGGGGGAGGGAAGGAAAAGTTATAGGCTAATAATATACCAAACATTTCCCAGCACATCCTGGGTATCAGGTACTGCTCTAAGTGCCTCGTGTGTATTCTCTCATTTAATGCTCACAATAAACTTATGCCCATTTCACAGATTGGTACATCAAGGTACAGAGTAGTAGTTAAGTAACCTACCCAATACGCACACAGAGCCAGAACTTATAGCCCTTCTCTCTAGCTCCACAGCCTAGGTCCTTTGCTATTACATCACTTTACCCTTCAAGAAAAATGGAATATGAAGAAACTTCCCAGTTCTTCCATTGTTCTCCTGGGTGACGGACTGTACAACCAATTAGGGTCTCACTTCTTTGTCTGCTCAATCGCAACTCTGACTGCACTTTATTGGAAACATCAGCTCACTGATAAACCTCCCGTGAAACCAGTTCCCTGAGGGCAGAAATGCATCTGCCCTCAGTGAATCAGAGTTGCTATATCCTCACACCTGACATTCCTCAGACACTGAATCCAGCGGTGGCTGTGCTGGGATCTGGGGCATGAGAGTGCCAGCGCTGCATTTCTGGGAGGCTGGTATGTTTGGAATTGTCTTGTTATTCTCACAGAAACTTCCAGCTTTTCCAGCTGCTCTGGGGAGTCACCATTCGACAATGTAACACGCCTGCTCCCCAGTACTGACGCAGACGCGCCATTCTCCAGGACAGTCCCAATTTCATGAAGCTGATGTTTTCTCAATCAAAGCAATTTGCTAAGTATTCAAGAGTTATAACTGTGTTTTATTAAATCAATACAATAATTTTTATATAGATAAACTCACAAGTCAGAGAAAATCCTTTAATGTCTCACAAATCTCTCTCAGTCAGTTTTCTAACAATCTTAAGGAGGAATGATCTTACATCACTAAAGACAAATATGTATATATTTTATATATTTATTTCACATATAAGTATAAAATATATACTTAGAGAGCAATGGAAAACACATTTTAAATATTTTGCTTTTTAATTAAAGAAGTATTATAAATAGAAAAAAGTAGAAAATGCCAATAAGCAAAAAGGAAGAAAAAAAATACCCTGCCAAAAATAACTACCTTCAGTGTTTTAATGTATTCTCTTCCAGACTTTTATCTATACATATGCATTTATACAAAAATGTGATTATACATACTGTTTTTAACCTGTTTTTCTCCCTTAAAGTTGTGAATAACATCATCCTAGCTTTCCATGCTTTTTATCATTGCTCTGACTATACTTTATTGGAACTTTCCATCATTTTTATGACTTCAAAGTATTCTATAAAATGAATGAGTCCTATTTACTTTACCAATCCCCTATTCCTGGACATTAGACAATTCTGATTTTTTGCTCTTAGAAAGAATTCCTTACTTAATTCTCTCAACAGTTTAAACAAATACCACTCATCTAAAAGAAAGGAGCTCAAAAAATACACTATAAAGAGCGATCTGAAATCATGTGGGATCCACTTTTGTTCTAAATTTCATTTTCTATCTGGATTTTTTTATTTTTAGATTAGTCCTTTCCTGTCACCAAACCATTCATCTACCCAAACATTCCCCCTCTTGATCCTTATGCCCCTTCCTAGCCACCCATCTACCAGTTTCTCTGAAACAACTTTTCCTTTCTTTTTTGTTAAGTCCATTTCTGCTATCTCCTCTATTTTACTTTCATCCATTCACTCTTTGTCCTATGGACTCACACCATCCTTTGAAGCCTACTGTACAAAAGACACATGCCAAGATCAAAGGGTAAAGATACCACATCCTGAGCCCCAAAGGAACTCAGAATCTAATTGGAGATGCAAGGTACATATACGCAGTGGCATGGCAGTAAATTGGCTCTCTGAGGGGGAAGAAACCTTGATGTGTTGTGTGCATGTGTGCGTCTATGTATGTGTGTTTGCCAATTTCTACACTATAAAATATTCCCACTATTGCCAAGCTACTAATATGACATTGCTGAGACCAGAGGTGGGAAGAGATACACATAAACCAGCTCCAGGACATGACTGACTGCATGTGTATGAAAATCTAAAATACATGCATATGTGTGCATACATATGTGTGTCTATACATGTATTATATGTGTATATATGCATACATATATGTACTTTAGTATTATGTAAATATAACCAAACAAGGCAACCACAGCAGGTATTTCTGAAGAGGCAATCATGTCATCATTATTATCACTGTCTTCAACAGTAACATTTATCAAGCATTGACAATATATCCTGCTGTGTTCATGCTTTATATGTACTGCTTTGCAACACACTCCTAGGAAGAGGTATCATTATTACCACCATAATTTTACCCTTGCAAAACTGGAGTCTCAAAAGAGGAAATAATTTGCCCATGGTTGTTGAAGCCAAAGTCTATCTGATGCCAGAGCCCAGGCTCTGATGACTGCCCTCTCCTGCCACTTCTTGCCAGAGATCGAGGACTCAGGGCTCAAGACTGTGGATTCCCAAGGGTAGACTGACCATAAGTCAAAAGGGGTGAAATGGAGTTTCCTGTCAAGCCATGTAACCAAGCTTGCTTCCCCATTACACCATTTCTCCAGTACACCATGAAGGTTGCACTGTAAGTAACACCCAAAGTTGCCCTTCAAATTATGATACAATTCCCTCTTTATTTAGTTACCTTCTCTTTTCTACCATAAGCCTTCCTAGGTATTTTTTTTCTTTAACCTTAGTTTTCTTATGCCTGTTTACATTTATCTCTTGGATTCTTTTTATTATTATTATTTCTATCTCCCTATCAATATTCATTGATAATTCTTCATTATAAAAACCTGGGAGACAAAGAACTGGTATAATTAGAAGGAATGCATATCTATAAAGAGACAGATGAAAGGCCCAAGGAACTGACCACATTACGATGTGTCAGCAGGATAAGGTTGCCATTCAGAAGGCACACAAATGTGTTTAAAAGGTAATGTCAGTATAGGAATTTTGCAATAATTTTCCCATTCCTTGGCCCTGGGAGGTCTGAGTCTAGTTCCCCAAGAGAAGGACTTAAGAAAATTGGACAGAATTCAGCATAACACCACAAATATGATTAAAGAATTGAAAAAGGAGACCAACAATGGCAAGTTAAACACACCAGGAGTCTTCCTGCTGATGTAGAAGGCCAAAGGGAGAATGAAAAATCATTTCCATTGAAGGCAGGAATGAGGAATTAATATTTCTTGAGTATTTACCATGTGCTGGGCACTGTGTTTGGCACTTTATGTACATTAGCTCAAATAACTTACAGTTACGCTTCAAAGTAGGCTTTATTAATCTCCAGGCTTTCATATGGGTAATGTGGTGTCTGCAGGGAGCTGGAAGCTTGTTCCAGGCCACATAGCAAACACATGTAGATTCAGAAGGCAAACCCTTGTCTCCTGAACTCTAAAGCCTGTATCTTTTCCACTTTAAAGACTGCCTCCTTTTGAGAGGACAGTTTCTCAACTGACTTATGGAACCAGATAATTCCTTATTGCAGGGCTCTTCTGCACATCCCTGGGCACTACCCACTAGATGCATCCCAAACCTCATGAGCTGTGGCAACCAAAATATATCTCTACACATCACTAGTGTTCCAGGGCAGGGGAGCAAAATCAACTCTAGTTAAGAACCACTGAGGTAGTAAGGAAAGTTCATACCATATCTAGTACCCACTGTTCTCCATTTTCCATAAGAAATTTTTCAAGGAGTCATTTTGGTCAGAAATAAGTAAGAACATACTGACTGTGTAAGCTATTAACTTTGGCATGTTTTGCTTTACAAAATGGTGGGCTTCCTGGAAAATGAACAAAGTAACCTGTAACTGGTGAACTGGTATTGATTGGGCCAACTGAGTGACAAGTAAAAAACAGAGGCTGTGATAAGCCTGGCCCCCTGACTCTTGTATAAAATGGCTGATGAATCCCAAATGAGGGATTTCAAGGACAATGGAGGATCTGTGGAGACTTTGAAGACCTGTTCCTGTAAAACTGAGCTAATCGAGGGGTCTGGCTTTCTTGTTTCATTGCTTTTTTGAACAGGTCAGGCACTAGCTATTTGGTGGACAATTATCCAGTCCCAAGACTGTGGGGGAAGCCACAGGAAGCAATCTGCACACCCATACAAGCAGCTCAAAGCATCAGAAGGTCAACAGTATTGTTATTAACTAGGCAGAGAGGAGATAAATGGTTTGAGGCACTCCCTTGCGTTTGCCAGGACTCTGTGAATCTCTTCCTTGGGTCATTCCTGGCCAGAGTAGTCTTCCCTAATACTGTTACAGGTTCCTGCTGTCCCCACACTGAGGCCTGTGTCTGGACTAGTGGGAGGCCAGAGCAGGAAGTACGGTGATTGAGTCACTCTTGTGGGGGGTGTGGTGGGGGACTAGCCCCTCTGAAAGGTACACTCTTATTTTCTTCCAGCTCAGAAGTCCTGCCTCTAAGCAACCAGGCTTCCTCTGAAGCCACCGCACACACAGCAAACCTCTTCCCACCCAGACCAGCATGGTTTCTTCCAGCAAATCAGGCCTTAGGGCCTCTGTGTTTACACCCTAACCCATGGCTGTGGCCTATTTTCTCTCTCCTGGTTGTGACCCTACCTCCCAGCATCCCTGCCATGTGTCTGTTGACTTTTCTCCTTCCTGTCTTCTCACATTTGCTCTGTCTTCTCCATCAGTAAATGGCATTTCTTGGGGTATGAAGGAGGCCACAGACCACAGGTATGTGTCCTCTCTCTACCGGGCCATGGCCCATTCCAGTCAAAGGCAGATGCCTGTGGTACCCTGTCCTAGTGGGCAGGGAGGAACGCAGCCTGGTGTGTGGTCAAAGGAAACTGTGCTTTTTCCTGGCTGTGTGTTTGGGTGGCAGCTCTCTCCTTGTTTTTTGCTATTTTTACTTCAGAAAAACTGCCTCTCCTGTCTGGGGTTCCTGCTCTGCCAAGGGAAACAAGGTGGTATGGGACCATCAAGTGATCTGAGCCCACAGGGTCCTGGGTTCAAGTCGTGTGCTGTCCCTACCTTTCCTTCTCTGGAAAGTGGAAATGCAACAGGAGGGAGGTGAGGACAGCACAGCCTCCCAATTTTGCTCTTGTTAGAATGAGGTGGCCGAGCCAGTGCCATTCCTTAATGCCAGCTACCTCCCCACCCCACCCTTAGGGCCTGAACCACAGGAAAAGGCACCAGGGACCCTCATTACTCATGCTAACATGTGACCTGCCTGCCATTCCCAATGCCCAGGATCACAGGCTCCATGTCAACTTCTATGTCCTGGATTTCTGTTTCTTAACAAAACCACCTTCTTACATTTTGTACTGAACAGTAAGATCTTCTTTTAAACAAAAAATGTAGATACATCAATTTGTAAATAAGAGTAGGGAATTATAAGGAGCGGTGACTGGGGAAGAAGTGCTCTTATTCGTGACAAGAATAGCTACCCTTTGAGCACTTACTAGATGCTAAGTGCTTTACACATTTTCATCTAATTCTTTCAGCTGTGAAGAAGAGACTATTGAGAATTCATTGGCTCAGGTGACCCAAAGGCCCAGGGGTGGTCCTGGCATAACTCAGCTCTAAAGTATAAACCGTGAACGGTGTCATCTAGTGCTGTCCTTCTATCTCTTTACCTCTCTCTGTATGCCTTTATCTCTGTGTGTGTTTCTCTCAGTTTCTTCCTCTTTCTCTGTCTCTCTCTCTGTGTCTCCGTCTCTCTGTGTATCTTTATTTCTATCTCTTTCTCTGTGTCTCTCTCATATGCTCAGAGGTATTTATGTGACATGAGTGTTTTCACAGAGCTTTTGAGCCTGAGTTATCATCTGGGATTTCTTTCAGGCTCCATCTGCTTCCAGAATTGTGTGCAAACATTAATATCCAAAGCTCAGAAAAGAGGCATAAAACATTTTTGTCTGACCTGAAAAGCCAGAATGTGTCAAAGGAAGTCATATAAAAAAAGAAAGAACAAATTATCAGGCCTGGTCACAGCCACAATGAGCCTCTCAGACCATGCTGTTACAAAACCAGTCCCTTCATGTGCAACTTCCCACTATGACTGGTATAACAGGAGAACATGCAGTCCTGGGTTCAAGTACTGGCGCTACAGCTTTCTACTGTGTGATTCTGAGTAAATTACTTAACCTCTCTGAGCCACCGTTCCCTTCACCGCAAAATAGGACTAATAGTTCCTACTATGAAAGTGTCGTGAGGATTAAACTCATGTGAAACCTTCAGCATGGTAGCTGGCATAATAAGGGTCCACTCAGTGGTGATGGTACTGGTGGTGGTGGTGATAATGGTGGTGGAGGTGATGAAGGTGGTGATGACAGTGATGGTAGAGATGCTGGTAATGATGGTTATGTCAGAGGTAACAGTGGTGATATGAAGATGGAAGGGTTGAATGTGGTGACCATGATGGTGATGGTGGTCGCAATGCAGGTAGTAAAGGGACAATGGAAGCAATGGTTCAGATGTTGCTAGTGGAGGTGATGGTGATGGAATCTGCCTGCTCGTTTCTATGCTTTCTACAGTGAACATGCACTTTAGGAAAAAGAGGCAATTCAAGGTCCAAGTGTCCCTGCCTTTCAGATATACTTCTCCCTAAGAAATTTCCAGAATCACCATTCAGCATTCCAGTCCCATTAGCCTAACCCACAGTAACTGAGTAAGGGTAGCCCCATCTTGGTAAGGATGAAGCCAGGCTCAGGGCTGGGCCTAGGAGTGCCACTATGAATAGACACATGCATTTTCTCACCTTTCACTCATTCCTGTCCCTTCCCTTTCCTGCCTCCTAAGTGCTAAGCTTTCCAAGCCCAGTGGGGTTTCCTTTGCTGGCTTCCCCTCTTGTCTCCCCATCTGCCTTTCTGCTCTGAAGACCTGATTTCTTGGTTCCTATTGTACTTGACATCTCACTTTAGGGAAATCCAAAGTGAACAACAAATACAGATTTTTCTCCTTAAAACAAACCAAGAACTTCCTCCTGCTTTGCTCCAATGTTATTGGTAGGAAATTCCTCAACATTCAGAGAACAAGCTCTAAAAACCAAGGTGAGCCTCATCACTGCCAAACCAAATTCTCAGAAGCACTGAGAATTGAGTGAGAAATTTTTAAAGACAATATTAGCCTAGAGTTCGATTCACTCTTTAATGAGCTGAAGGTTCTTGAGGGAGGGAGGGAGAGAGGGGGAGAGAGGGAGGGAGGGAGGGAGGGAGGGAGGGAGGGAGGGAGGGAAAGAGGGAGAGGGAGAGGGAGAGGGAGAGGGAGAGAGAAAGAGAGAGAGAGAGAGAGAGAGAGAGAGAGAGAGAGAGAGAGAGAGAGAGATGCTATCTCATCAGATTTTACAGAAAACATATTGTCTATGGAAATCTCAAAAAGTATAATATAAGAGGAGGAAACATCAGATCTGGAACCAGAGGCCTGCATTTAAGCCCTGGCCTGTTAGTAGCCCAGTCTTTCCAAGCCTCAATTTCCACATCTGCAAATCCAGAATAAGCGTGAAACTGGTCTTCCTTGGTAAAAGACCCGGGTTTTGACACAGTGAAGAGCTCTACAAAGATAAGCCCTTTTTATTCTTCTGAATCATTCTAGAGCATCATTCTAGAAAAAAATCAAACTTTCAACCTTCAGGGCAAGGCTGTCTCAGTGCAATGTCCCTGACCCTACCTCATAATGTTTTCAAGTCCCCTTCTGAAAACCTAAGTTGTAATGAGGTCAGTGATAAACAACCTTGAAAGAGGGTTAGAGCAGGCCCACACATTGCATTGGATTGTGGTCCATGATGAGTTTATTAACAGAGCCTCTGGTGCATTGAAGTCAGGGAAGCAGCAAACACTTTGTAGGGTAACCTGTGTGTGTGTGTGTGTGTGTGTGTGTGTGTGTGTATGAATGATGAGATATAGATAGATATAGATATAGATATAGATGATATATAGATATAGATATAGATATAGATATAGATATAGATATCTTCCTAGGCTTGGCAGTCTATTCCTGGGGAATTTTATAAGAAGACAGGGAATGGAGTAATGTATCTTTGAGAGCCAAATCCTCTAGAACAAAAGCACATGGAAGTCAGGAAAGGAAGCTGAAACTCAGCAGATTTAGCAGCCTGGACTGAATGCTCAGTTGAGCCCATGTAGAATGTGAAGAGGTGACAACAGGTACTGAAAATGTGCTCCTGCCAGTCTTTCCTTTTCTTCCTAAACTGCACATTCAAAGCCTAAACTGCCAAGTCTATATCATCCTTCAGATTAAATGAGATGCAGCGCAATGCCTGACCCCAAGTAGCACCAGACAGATGTTGGCTGCTGACTTTTGTCAGTGTGGCTTTTCTTCTGCCCCTTGATCATAAGGTCTGTGTCTTGGATGGGAGTCCAGGTTGAAGGTGGAAGGTAAAGCAATCAACCAATGTTTCATGAACACCTGTGTGGCCAAACATCCCGCCAGTATGTGGAAGGCACCAGGTACTCCTCTAAGCCCCACACCTTAGAGACTCTACAGATTCAAAAAAATTGGAGGAATCACTGAAGAGAAAAGAGTCTGCAGAGAAAGCCATTTCTGCAGAGAGCAGGACACTCAGCAACCTGAAGAAGAGTATGAACATCACTCACCCAATTTCACAGTGAGCTTGGCAGCAAGCACAGGCTTACATTTGGGAAGAATGAATGAATGAATGAATTTTACTGCATGCACTGTCACCTATGTATCAGACCAAAATGAAATTATCAAAATCAGTGAATAAAGCATAGAGCACCAAGTAGGTATAAGTACACTGGCTAAGTAGGACTGGGCAAACAATTTAATTTCTCATTGCTCAGTGTCTTCACTAGGACAATCGAGGACCTTGTGATAGCTTCATCATAGGGTTGCTGTGGGGATTAAACAAGGTAATTCATGCAAAGCACCTAGGACAAAGCCAGGAACAAAGCAAGAATCAACGAATGGTAGCTATGATCATTATCACTATTGAGCTGAATCAAAATAATGGAGCAGCCAGAGCCGAAGCAGTGAAATGTGGCCGCTGCCTGCCTGTAAGCCATGGACTCTGCAACAGACCTAATGAAAAGGGTCAAATTAGCAGGTTCTCTCATAGTGCCTCCTTCGCTGTTATAACAAGGAAGTGCGATGGATAGATTTGTAATAGTCCTCTTTGTTTCAAGCCTCCATGAATGAAAGGCAATAATCAAATGTCTCCTGATGGGCACATCATATATATACATATGTATATATGTATATACACATATATACATATATGTATGTGTGTGTACATATATACACATACATATATACCTGTGTTGTTGCTACGTGTGCTGTTTGCATGTCTTTCCATCACTCTCGCTGGGCAAATTTGATATCCTCATCAGCTGGAAAACAAATGCCTGTGATCTCAGTCTTTGGAAGGTCAGCTCAAGAAGCAGCATATTCCTAGCAACAGTTGCCAGGGAAGATTATGAGAGTGGACTCAACTCCCAGTGGGGATGAAGATATGGAGGGCTATATAATTGGCATTTGTTTGAGTGGGGCGGTTAGTGGGTTGCCACTTTGAAGGGCATATGTAATCTCTCTAGTTAGCATGCTGCTCATTCCCTTTGCTAGGGGTTCTGGCTGGCCTTTTTGTTTTATTTGATATCATGTTATTTTCCTAAAATATTAGAACTAAACAGCATCCAGTCCAAAGTTTCCTAATCCTATTAGACCCAACATCTCATTTTTACAGCAAATATTTTGCAATATCCCCTTTGTTATTATAGATGTATAACCTACTAAAGTACATAATTTAAAAAATAAGTATAATATCCTATAATATAAATGAGAAATTAGGTAATTTATAACAAGATAAATTTCAAATGCTTGTGCACAAATATGCTTAGAAGACCTAATGAACAATTCAGATGCTTAGATGATACGTTATCCAGGTTTATTCTTTCTAAATGATGCTTTTAAATACGAGCTAAATAAGAAGATTAACACTAGGTACAAAATCCCCAAGGATGCAATGCCCACAAGTGCAGAGTAAGAGAGTGCTACATGGGCATCTCCAGCACTAGGAATGGCATTGTCATCAGTGACATGATTTTTCAAAGTGATGAACAACTCTTGATAAAGCTATACACAAGGCAGAGTACATACATTCTTCCATTTCCCTAGTCTAGTACCTGCCTTTCTAGAAAATTTAGTGTATATTAAAACCATAAAGCAGTGGTTTGATTTTATGTGTAAAAGAGCTGGGTTCAAAGCCCAGGTGATTAAAAACAACTTTTTTTGAAGAAAAAAAAATTTGGAAGGTCAAGACTCCAGATGCTTGTGCACAACAGGATTGTCATCACTCAGTGGTCTCCACCCATTAAATGCCATTGTGACCTTGACCCATTGTTGTGACAATCAAAATGTCTCCACAAATTTTCAAAATGTTCCCTAGGAACACCAGTGATCTAGTCCAAAACCGCTCATTACAAAGGTGGGTAAGCTGAGATTCAGGGAGAGAAAAAGTGATTTGTACAAGAGGAAGCCAAGGTAAAATACAGACTCTCCTAACTCTGAGGTCAAGAATTAGGACACTTAGCTGAAATACCGTGGCTCGCCCTCTCTCCCTGGATACATAAGCATCAAGATATGGGGTGTGCTGACATTATCCATAGTTCTATTTTTCTCCTTCTCAGTCCATTTTCAAAATTAACCTTAATTTCTGATTGCCAATAATTTCCTATCATAAACTAAGTCGTGAGCTATTTCAAAACTCTGCTTTCAGCAGAAAGGCATTATTCTTAGAGAAAAAAGTCTTTTCTCCATCTGGTGATTATTTCACTTGGGATAGATCATAATAGAGTTCATCAATGCCCAGCCAGTGGAGGCAGATAGATAAAGACTATGCAACAGGACACAGTAAAGTTATTTCTGTATTGTTCCAATTTTAGTATATGTGCTGCTGAAGCAATCACAAGGGTTTTTATTTCTGTTTACATGTAAATTTTAAGAGTTTTATCATCCGATTTTTTAAAATTATTAAATGTCATTATTCATGTTATTGTTATTATTGAGACATTAATTGATTGACGCATGTCCAAAGACCATGTCCAGAAAGTTAAGCAACTAGAAACTAGACACCAAGGGAGGAGGGAGTGGAGGGAGAGTTGATGGAAGAGAAAGGTGAGCTCAAATTTGGAGGTGCCCATAAGACCTCCAGGTGGAAATGCCCAGTAGATCTTTGGCAATGTGACCCTATCTCTGCAAAAAAAGGGCTTGGCTGCAGGCCCATATTTGGGGGTCATAATGAAGGAGAAGAGTTCATATTAAGTTAAACTAAATAAAATCATCCCTGAAATATGTGGAATAGGAAAAAAACAGGTTATGGATAGAACACTCAGGAAAGCCCATGTCTGAGGGCAGATCGGGGCAGAATGCCAAGAAAAGACGGGAAGGAACAAATAGACAAAAAAGTGGCCAGGTGTTAATCAGAAAAGCAGAGGCACCAAGGCCACGGCCTGATGCTAAGGGTTTTACAACATACACCACCCTGTTTAACACTCAAAATGATACTAACAATGAGGGAATAGTATAATAACCCAATTTAAACTTGAGGAAAACACAGCAGAGAAGGGTGACTTGCTCATGTATGCACAGCTCATAAGAGGCATAAGTAGAATTTGAAGCCAAATAGTCTAAACACAAAGAGTATACTTTGACCTCCAGCTAAACTAAACTAAGTACTAAAAATTGTGCCTTGGATCTAGCATTCAAACAAAATGCTGAAAAAAAAAAAACACAGGGTTTTTCAGGGTGATGGCACCTGCTCCTGGTGAGCAAGTCAGACCTAGAGAAGTACCAAGGACAAAGGCCAGCTCTGCTGCTCTCCACTGGCATAAATCTGACCCTCATGTGGTCCTCAGCACAAGCGTGAAAATGAAAATTTTCTCATCATGCATTACAGTGTATTCTCAATAAAGCACAAATTACTCCCCAGCAGATCTGCCCAGACAAATGAGTAAATGGATGAACAAAAAAAAAAAAAACATGTGTCCAGTCTATTATACAGACTCAGTGAATTCACTATTAAAACATGGAAAGCAAAACTGATTGTATCGCTGACACTGGTAATTCCTCGCTCCTATCTTTAGCAGCCTGGTCATTCACATAAACTAGCAATGCTCAGACTCTTAGGAAGCATTTTCTGGCAGGTAGGAAGAGCTCCAACCCCACCTCACAAAAGAAAACCAAACCTGGAATATGGTCCAAGCCATCCTGCCTCAGTGGTCCAGACCAACCCCCAAGAAGGGTTTCCTGCCATATTGAAACTATCCTTTAAAAAAAAGGCAAAATTCATTGAACTTTGAGGGAGACTTTGCCTCAAAGATCTCTTCCAGTAGATCTGTGAAGGGCCCTGGCTTATACACGTTTAGCTATCATCCCAGGTAATTTCTAAGCAAGTGGTCCCAGAAGGAGCCCTGAGAAACACAACTAAGTGGCCATGCTTGGCTGGCCTCTATCTAAGAAGGAAGGAGAGAGATGCAGGAAATGAGAATAGAGAGAAAAGGGCCTTTTATTCTTAGAGGCTAAGATATTAGGGGACAGGGGATCCAAAGATCAGAGGTCCAGCTGCTTCTTAGAAAAGGCACTCTTATCAACGGCTGATTCTTCCACCAAAACATAAGCCCAGGAGTCTATGCCTGTTGCTGATATATGGCTACCCGAACGTTTAGCACATTTACGTTTAACACAGTTTTTCTTGAATGAATGATTAGTGAAGGGATAAATGAATATGTGAATAGCGGCACCGTAGTGGGTGGCTTAAAAGAGGTTGAGGGCCTGAAAGGCTCTTACTATGGTCCAAGCATGGGATAAGGGCCTGTGCATAGCAGGTGAGTGAGAGTGGAGAGGTGCAGAATTAACACTCATTCCGGCATATCTGAAGCCAAAGAGACCCCACAGGGCTCCTTGGAGCCATTTCCATATTTCTGGCATATTCAAGAATGTCTACAAAACCAAAAAACGTATGAGACATAGTCAAGATTGAACTGTATTGCAAAGCCAGTCCTCCACCCCACCTCAACCCTGGGAAAGATTATTCTCCAAGTACAGAGAGCTGGGCAGTGGGATGGAACTCCTGCTTTATCCAGACCAGAGCACACCCAGCCCAAGCAGGCACGTTCCTAGCTCATTCCAGCTAGAGGTTTCATTCTGGTTTTGGCAGTCATTTTGGGGTTTTTGTGTCCTAGAGACATTTAACTCTGTACTTAATTTAGGTTTAATAGGCAGCTATTATATTAAATAGAGACCAGCTGAACTGATTATTTAAGACATAGTTATGGTTGTTTAACAACTATGTGGTTTGACTGCTACATCTCAATAAAGGTTTTCCAGTACTCGGCTATTATTACAGCTTTGTATTCAGTAACTGTCCCCACCTAACCACTGCCCTCTCTTTAACTATTGCCTGAGAGTCCAGAAGCTCCCAGGTCTGCTTCTTCCCGCAGTCCCCAGTCTGCTGAGTATCTGAGAATCATGAGTATCCACAGGGACCAGGAAACTGGAGACCACGTGTGGCTGTCCTGGAGGGCCTGGTCCTGCTGACAAGGAGCAGGCTTGTGGCTGCATGCCAGCTCCAGCCCTAAACAGCCTGTCAGCAAGATTCGGGACTTGCCTCCCAATGGCAATATGGTTTTGCTGGGAAACTCAGGCCATAGCTGAGCCCAGGAGGTGACTCAGGCACTTGGGACTCCTCTAAGAGAAGAGAATCTGTATGTAACAAAGAGAACTAAGAGAAAAACTACAAGGGTACTGACCCTCCAGAAATTTCTTCTAGTGCAGTATTACTTAAAGTGCGATTCATAAACCAGTGCCTATCTGAGACTGGTCCACAAATCAAGAATGGTCATTTAGGAACTGTGTAGCAACTTGAAACTGCCATGATATCCAAGCATAAGATAGATGGACCTGGCTAGTCAACCAAGGTATAGGTCAGTTTGGGCATCATCAAACTCATGAGCAGGGGTACACATGGCCAGGCTGCTCTCGAACCACATTATCTGTCTGCCAAAAGTTGAAAATGTGAAAACTAGTCTTCACCTCAGACACTTTGGAAACCACTGCTTTTGTGCTTTATCTCTCACCTTATTTATTTCCCTGTTCTGCCTGCACACACTGGGGTACATAACAAGACTTTTTAAATCTTCCTAGGTACATTTAAAAATGAGTAAAATGGTAAGTGTTATGTATATTTTACCACAATAAAAAAAAAAAAGCTTTCTTAAACTGCATCCTGTTTCCATAATCAAACTGAACCTAAGCGCTCCTTTAAAAAAAAAAATCAAGACTATAAATATAGTAAAAATCACTGGATCACATTCTTTATAAGGGAAATGTTATGGTATAAAAGAATACATAAAAGAATACTTTCATAGTAAAATAATATGAATTATATCTCAATAAAGCTGATATTTTTAAAAAGATAGAAAGATGGATGGATGGATGGATGAATGAATGAACAGGTACACAGGTAGATATGTAGGAGAATACACAGATGGATACAGAGGTGGGTACATAGATGTAAATGTTGATGGATACACAGATGATAAAAGAATTGGCTCACACTATTATAGAGGCTGAGAAAGCCCATGATCTGCTATCTTAGGGCTGGAGAATCCGGAAAGTCAGTGATGTAATCCAGTACGAGTCCAAAGGCCCAAGAACAAGGGGCCAATGGCATGAGTCCCATTCCAAGTTCAAGGGACAGAGAACCAGGAGGGCCAACATCTGTGGGCAGGAAAAGATGAATGGCCTAGCCCAAATACAAAGAGCAAATTTCTCCTTTCTCCACCTTTTTGTATATTCAGACTCTCAATTATTGAATAATGCCACCTGCATAGGTGAGGGTGATCTTCTCTACTCAGTCTACCAATTCTAATATTAGTCTCTTCTGCAAACACCCTCATAGACACACCGGGAAATAATAATTTACCAGCTATCTGAATAACTTTTAGCCTAATCAAGTTAATAAAATTAACCATTGTATACTCACTCAGTCATTCAACAACCATATCTCAATGTCAATTATATTTTACTCACCACTCTGGAGACTGAGAATTGACATAAAACACAGAGACCCTGCCCTCTGGGTCCAATACGAATCAGTTGAAGAGAGAAATATGTGCACAACTAATATGACTCTCCAGATTGAGGAATTAACCAGCCATATGACCAAACTGCACTAAGAGGAAGTAATAAATGCTTGTCTCATTCACATCAGGGACTCTACAAGATTGCTGGCAAAAATTTATCACTCTCCCCTTCTAGTTAACACAGATACATTTTGACATGGTTTTTAGATACAATGTTTTGACCTCCAGTCACTTTGCCTAGGTCCATGCATGGACCAGGCTGCTCTGTAGTGCATGAACTTGTGAAGCAAATAAGTCAATCCTCCCCACCTCATTCCCTCAGTCTGAAAGTTTGGGGTCTGACTTTGACTACAACTAGCTTTGATATGCTAAAGCCTGAGACAAATTTAGGGGAAGAGGGCCTCCCTGTAAGCTTATCACAGGCCAAGATACTGAGCATCAGAAACACATTTTCAAATCTGAGCCTCCATATAGTAAGAAAGAAGATGGATGGATGGATGGATGGATGGATGGATGGATGGATGAATGGAAGGAAGGAAGGAACAGCATAAATCCCAAGGACAGGAAAAAAAAAAAAACAGCCCAGGAAACATTAGGATAATAATTTTACAGTAGGATCTTTTTTCCTTCATGGTCCAAAGAGAATCACAATCTAAACTGAATTGATAGGTAGAATGATGAAGGAAGTCATTAAAAAGACTTCACCAGGAGATTTTCTGATGAAGAAAATCAGACTTTTGGAGGCAATTTCTCAAATGGGGTTTATTTCTGGACTTGGCAATGATCGAGTAAAGCCTTCGGGAAGTGCAGCTTTCTGAAGGACTGGGGACAAATGGGAGGTCAAGTTGGAATTATTTACACTTATCAGGGTGGGCCTAGCATGGATGATTTAAACCAATACACCCATCAGTCTCCATCTCCACTAACCTCCCAGGGCATACTTCTTAACAGACTCACTTAATAGCCCAAGTTTAGTTGCATTTTCTGTTCAGAAAACACTTTATGCCCAAAACCCTTACTTAAATTTGACCCAAATATCCTACTCTGCATGTGCATTTTTTTTAAGTTATTTTAGCTAAGGCAACTTGTAACTAAAACCATGCTTACTAAGTTTTGCTAGAAAATTATTGACTGATTTGTTAGTCAAAAAGTTGGTTTTAGCCAGTTCTAGCCTAAGAATGTGTGCCTTTACCTCCTCCCCGTGTTACAAACACAGCACTGTTGTCCATCACAGACCCCAAGCTCTCAAAATGCAAATGTTTGCCATAAATTCAGAGAGAAAAGACTGGCCTGAGTGTCTGCTTCACCCCAGCCCATATTCCCAGACAGCTCACAGGCATCTCAGTCTGTGTATATCTCCCCAAAGGCCTGCTCTACAGACCTGCCAACAGCTGAAAGTTATAAATAGGATGGTTAGGGAGGATGGGGGATAGAGAAGCAGAATTTAATATGGATTCAGATGCAATGAGCCAAGAAAGTTCTTTGGAGGAACAAAGAAGGGAAATATCAGTGGTTTAATTCTGAAGCCAAACAGAATGTTCACACCGGCTTCACCAATTAAACCTGTTGGTCGCAGGGGGTGACTATCAAACAGAACCTGAGAGATTACTCTAACCCAACGGCATTACTTGGCAAATGTTACTTCCTCAGATAATATCTGATCCAGGTTAGTGGCCTGGTGTGGGGGGAGGGGAGGCACACCTGTAGGCCTCTCCAGAATGGGAATTCTATGGGACACCTGAACTTGACACACTGGCACACAACAAACTTGAAGCATGGCTCCATGACCAGGGGTGTTTGTTGGAGTGACTGATTAACATCCATCTCCCCATCTGGATCCTAAGGTCCATCTCTGTCCTGCTTGTTATTGAATTCCCAGTGCCTCCTACAGTGTCTGTTGTGGGGTAGGTACCACCATTCCATATCTTCTCTGCGTGGCCTGGCCAGCCTCTGCACCAAAGCTCGGGCTTCAGTCCCCCAACCTCTCACTTCACTGTGCTGTGATTCCACTTCCCCATCTGTCTCCTCTCAGGAAACTTATAGGCTCTTTTTGATCAGTTAGCTTCACAGCCCCAGTGCCTACAGGCTCACCAACACTTGTAGACTGAATGATTTGCTCCCTAAGGAAGACACACTATTTAAAGAAGCTCCAACTCATGACGTTTTCCTATTATATACATTAACAATTTCAGACTTCTTGGTTTATTCATGATGTCATATAGTCCTTCCTTACAAGCATCTCCAGCTTAGGGACTACAAGGAAGCTGAATAGCTCAGGCAAGCTGATTTGTAGCAGAGATTAGACATGGAAGAAGAGGAAGTAATAATCTTCTTTGTATCCTATAGGTTTTGTTTTTAAAAAAAAAAAAAACCATTGGTTCACACCAACCCCATGATAAGTTAAAACCCTCAGACTTCATTCCCCATTTATATCCTTATCAACCACTAATTGGGTGTGTCTAGTCAATTTAACCTACCTACACTGGGCCATCAACCCAGCAGGTGAGGTCCTTTTGAGTTATTGTCTCTATGGGAGGTCTGCCACCAAAAGCTACACTCTTCTCATTGCCAAAACCTTGTCCCATGACTCTGTGAGGCTGCTTCCACCCGGGTTACTACCAAGGGTGTTCCTGGCTTGTTCTCTGCTTCCAGGAAGAAACAGTCTGGTCCCTCTGTGCTCTCCAGGGGAGCCTGTCAGTGTATCTACCTTTCTTTGTATTTCTTAGGTGACCCCAAGCTCACTGACTGTGGCACCCCTGCTCTCCCTTGGGGGTGGCATCCTCATTTCTCCAGAGGCTGCCCTGCAGAGCCTTGCTCCTGCTATGTGGGCAGGACCATTAGGTACATTCTGAGTACATTTTCTCTTAAGAATTCCTTTTAGAAAGGTGTCTTTTCTAATACCCAGATGTCCCAGGGTGGGTGTGCGGGAAAGTTCATTGTCATTGTATAGTTTTTCAAACTGCAATTTAATGACCCTTTAATAAGATATAAAATTGATTTTGAGGGTTGAACCAGCATTGAATACATAGAGTAGAACTTCATTCATTATAAATAGGAAGAGTAAGTATTGAGCATCTTTCATTTTAGTTGTAGATGAGAGAGCGAGAGAGATTTATTGTAAGGAATTGGCTAATGTGATGGTGAGGACTGCCTAGGCAAGTCCAAAACCCATAGGACAGGTCAGCAGGAAGGCTAGCCTAGACCTCTCAGGTTGAAGCTGCTGTCACAGATGGGATTTCTTCTACTTCACAGAAGCCTAGCTCTGGTCTTAAGACCTTTCAACTGATTGAACCAGGCCCACCAGGGTTATCTAGAATAACCTTCCTTATTTAAAGCAAACTGATTACAGATTTTAACCACAACTCTAAAATACCTTCACAGCGACACCTAGCTTAGTGTTTGAAAGACTGGGGACTGTAGCCTAGCCAAGTTGGCACAATAGAACAAATGTGGAAGGTTTTTTTTTTTTTAACTGTAAAAGATTATGATGGTACAATTTTATGTTAGTATTTTTGAAAGTCTCAATGAAATTGATCATTTTCCAGGAAAACACAATTTACTTAATTTGTCACAAACAGAGGTAAAAAAAAAAATTGCAATGACCAAAATTAATGGAAGAAAGCAAACCAGTTTCAAAGAACTGCTTCCCCCAAAAAGGCTTTGGGGTCAGCCTATTGTCACAGCATGTTCTTTCAAATGTTCATGGAACAGATAATTCTCACATTATGTAAACTATTCCAAAGTAAAGAAAAAGATTGAACACCATCTAACTTATCTATAAATCTAGCAGAGCATTAAGAACAAAACCAAAAAAGAATATAGCAGGAAAGTGAATAATTTCAATAATAAATAGATACAAAGATTATAATTAGATCCTAATTAAGTATCAGTGTACTGAATTCAATAGGACAACAAAAGACAATGACAGCTTCTGGGCTGACACAGTACATTGCACACACTTCTACCATTTGCCACAGCAAAGATGCATTCACTTCCTGTGGGCTAAATGACATTTGCAACGAGGACTAGTGTCTCACCCAAGAGGGCAGCACACTGAGCAAGGAACATCCACTGCCTTACCCACCCCCCAATGAGAGGACAGACCTGAGTTTATAAAAGGGTTGACCTGGGGGTAAAAGAACCTTTTCTCCTACATCTGGGAACAGTGACATAAGGAGCTCCAAGTTTTCCCCAAAATAATCCTCTATGTGTACCATGAGATGACCAATATTCTCATGCCTGCCACGGAGGGAGCACAACAGTCAGTTAGAAAAGGAGGCAACAGAAGCCTGATGAGTAAAAGAAAGTCACATTCCTTCCCTATTCCCACTGCACCTGAAATGATGGAACAAAGAGGACTAAGAGCCAGAGGTTCCACCTTGAGCCTGTGCAGAGGAAGGCAATAGGCAAGATGTAAATATATTGTGAATTTGAGATTAAAGCATTAAACAGGGCTGAACATTAATAACTCAGAGGCATCTGAGTGCTGCAGAACCAGCATGCCATTGCAGGCCCAGCAAGGGAGGCAATCTGGCAGAAATTTGACTTAAAAAAAAGCCCAACAAACTAGTTATGTTCTTTTAATTGTCTGTACTTCCCAAATTTTCTACAACAAGCAGATATTACTTTTATAAGCAAAAAATTTAAGGTTGAAACCGACACTGGATTGCACGGAAAGGAAAAGTTTGCCATGTAAGAAATACTTGAAGGAGACTGTGATAGAGAGGATTTAGAAGGTACTTACTATCACATACCTAAAAAGATGTCCTTTGTAACCATCCACTCCATAAAAACATAAGCTATAAATAATAATAGCACTGGAAGAAAGAGCAGGCTTACTCTATGATCTCGCAGCTGTCAGAACAAGGGTCACCAATCTCCAGCCTCAGGGAGACAGATTTTGGTTCCTTGTGAGGACAGCCTTTCCACTGCAGCAGCCCCACATGGATCAGGTGTCTGTCTTTGTTCTACACTAAGCTGCATTACCAACTTCTGAAGAGTGGCCGCTATACCATATTAAATGCCAGCGTTCTAGGATTCCTGCATACCGGGGCTGGCCTGCCCCTGGCTCCTTACTGCTATATCCAGCTCACAGCTGCTCTCATCAGTAAATATTCTGGACCTGTGCAAAACCAAGTACATGAATATCACCTCACCTCCAAGCCCTGTCTCCTTAGGCTTTCGGCTTTTCAACTTCCCTAAGCAGGTCCTTCACCAGAGGTCACATTTGCCCAGATGATTGCAAAGGACATGAGAAGAAGTGGCACAATTTCCTCTCCCTCTGTTTTTTACAACAGAATGGTGAAGCAGTTTGGAGGAGATCAGACTTCACCATGGAAGTGATGCTATGATTATCAACAACAAAGCCTGACTTTGCTGGAACACTTTAGCACACTGGCTGACATTGATTCTGTATATTTTCAGCAGCATAGACTACCCTAAAGTAATAAACGAATCATGTAGTGTTACAAAGACTCAAATCACCATAGTGTCCAAGTTAGAGATACAAGTAGATACCTGGCAGGTGCCTTGACAGCATAAAAACCCTGTGCTAGCCCCTGACGCATCTAGCCTCAGCTCCTCACCATTCCTCCAGGTCCCACATTTCCAGTCCTCCAACAAGCTCACGCCATGGCTTGGAACAGAGGCCTCTCACTCTGCTCTCTGTATCACCCCTCAAGAATCCTCTCAATTTTTTTGAATGTCTCCTTGCCCACCCAACTCATTTTGCTGCTTCATCATTGTCCTCTCCTGGTGAGCTGGGCATATCTCTCTCACAGGCCTGATGTTTTCTTGTCATTGCTGGCCTCTATCCAGACTGGGAGCCCCTGGAGGTAGCACCTCTGTCTTCTCAACTCTGCATCCCTAGCAGCATGGCTGGTATACAGCAGCCACACCACCATAAATGTATTCCCTTTGTTTAGTCCATGTAGCAAGCAGTGTTCTGAAGCCAAAGTATGTCTGGCAGGGCTTAAAACCCTGATTGCTCACTCTGCCTTTCATAACTCTCTAAAGCACACCCAATGCCCCCAAAATCAATCAAGGTGCACATGATTATGGAGCACTTTGGTTAATTGCAAACCCTATCAGTTTCCATAAAAAGCTGGCATTTTATATAAAGTTGAAACAGGCCACTGGTTTTGAAGATGCATGTGATGTGGTTTCCTGATGGGCAAAGGAAGTTAGGGAAATATTTATTATGCTCACAGATGACATTCCAGCTACTGTCCATGTTTCTTTTTATGGCATCATAAAAATTACTTTTTACGGTCAGGCTGGTTGACATCTTCATCAAATCCCCTAAAGTGTATTTGTGCCAATGAGTAACATTCAGCAACTTTCAACAAAGGTGTATTGAGTGCCCACTATGAGCGAGCACTGAGTAACAGGATTTGTCTCCAAAGCTTTCAAATCTGCTAAAAATATTCTCAATTTCACAGCAGTCAGGACAAAAAAATATATGTGTTTGCTCTAGCCTCCCCTCTGGGGCCCACTGGGTAAAAATGCACCTAGAGCTGCTCAGGGAAATGAAACCTCCCTTCATGGACCTTCCAGATCTCCTGAAAGGTTCTATCTCCAGCTGGCTCTGGAGAACTTGCTCATTAAATGCTGCACACAAGCTGAGCTTTGGGGCACATTGTAATCCCTCAACCCTGGGAATTTGCCTTGTTAGATCCAAGAGACTGGGGAAGCACAGATGACCACCAATCCTCTCCTTACATCCATTCATTGCAGAAGGAACAACATGGTTAGTTAACCCCTTTGAGTTCCAGTTTCTTCATCTGCAAATGGGGATAATGCTGTCTTACCCTATCTTCCCCCATAACTACCACCCAGCTACCATGCAGAAGTAGCTGAAAAGATAATGAGGACTGATGAGGAGGAGCATGTCAGTGACAAGCATGGAGGAGGGAAGGGAAGTGCTGATGATGGATCACACCAAGGCTTCGAGCCTGGCGGCCACGTGGATAATAATCCTGATACCTCTGAGCACCAGAATCCAATCATGCCTGATGCTGGCCTATCCCGGGCTTCTCAATAATAAAAACCAATAGCATTATTTTCCTTTACTTAAACCAATTTGAGTTAGTATTGAGCACAATCCTCCTAGCAGTTGAACTAACCCTGGACTTGCTTTGCCCCACAGAATATATGTCAGAATACTGCCCATCCTTGCCCAGGCTACTTTAGTGCTCAGTATCCCGAGTGCCTTGCCTTCTGGGCCACTTGCCTTTTGAGACATCATGATCCCTTTCATCTTCCAGGAACCATTGTCACAAGGCAGCTGAGGCCTCCTATCCCACACTCCCCCTGCAATCCACAACGCCACCTCTTCTAGCCCTGAACTCAGTACTATTTGCCTTTTGTGAATGAAAGGAAAAAGAAAAAAATCCGCTCAAAAGAAAATGGCAACATTCTTTAAACATGTTTCTTTTCAGTGCCTAATGCGAAGCCCTGTCTGTAGGCTACTGATGGGGACATTTAAATTGGTGAGAAAAGCTATTGATTGTTGACATGCTACTTAACTCCTCGGGTTTCGGCTATCAATAGCTTGTCAATGTCTTCCTCTGAGTGTTTAACAATTTGCCTTCTCTCCACTCCAGTCAGACAAGTAACAGTTCCAACCCTGGGAAAGAAAGAGGAGCTCCCTTACCTGTCATATGAGGCAGATTCTGTTTCAGATGATCTGGGTCCCACTGGCCCAAGATTTAGCCCCCAGGACCTCCTAGCTTAGGTATTCACCTCCCAAATACCTGCTCTGATATCAAATACACTGAATTTGAACCTACTTCCCTCAACCAAGAAAAAGGTCCTGCTGACACAGGCGCCTTGAAGCATCACAGCAAAGTTTTCACGCAGGTCCAGGGGCTGACCCTGATAGTGACACAGTTTCTCATCTGGTTACGAGGGATTCAGCTGCCTCTCTCAATGTCATCAGGGCACTGTATGTGAGAAATTTTAAATGCAAATATCGTTGACTAATCATGCTCAGTGTCTATTTATCTGTCACCTCCCTAGGCAACTTCACCCACTATGGAATTGATTTCTACTCTGAAGCTGATGGTCCCCAGCTGAACTTATGCCTCAAACTGAAGCTCCCTATTGCAGAGCATTCTCAGATGACATGCAGACACCCCTAACTCAATATGTACAAAGCTGAACTCAGTAACTTCCCCTGAAATCTGATCATCTAACTGTATCGCCTTTCACAGTCTATTGAACTACCCATATCCTAGAACCATAGTCATGAAAAGATCCTCTATTTCTCCCATAACCAACTGCCATTGCCAAAGCCATGATATTACATGCTTGATATCTCTCTGTCCCCCAGTCCTCTCCATCCCTACAGCAGCCTTGGCTGGGCTAGAACAACAGCTCTCTCACTGCTCTCTCATTTCCCTTCCAATCTCCTTTTCACCCTGTAGAGTGATCTTCTCTACAATGCAAACTCAACTCTGATCTGTCCAGTGCTGACCTTCTGGATAAACTCCACCTCCAGCCCCGATGATCTAGCCAAACAAACCTGCCTAGAATTCCCCGAGATTTTTCACACATCCAGCTTCATTCAGGCTGTCTGCTCCTCCTAAAAGCCCTCTTCAGGGTCACCCTGCCCAACTATTTCCCCTACCCTCAGTGTTGGTCATTCATGTCTTTTGTGTCTATAAGGCTAATCTTCCTCTAACCTTGCATTCACCTTGTGCCTTGCAGCCCTTCACTTCTAGGTCAGTCTCATTTATTAGGGAGGTAAGCTCCATAATTTACCCCCTGCTGAATCCCCAGCCTCTAAGCAGCATTCAGTAAAGTCTTTCTAAGGATCAGAAGAGATTTTGCCTCATCAACAGTGTTTCCTTCCTTCCTAGGATAGCCCTCACACTGACCTCAGAATGTAGTCGGTCTTTGTGCCCAGACCCCTGTGGACAAGAAGCCATGAGGTGGTTCAGACTGCTGAGCTAAAAAGGAAGGTACTCCAAAGCTTCCAGCAGGGGAGCCTACACTTTAGAGGGAAGAGAAAATGGCATAAACCCTCCCCTCCCCCCAGCAAGCCCCTGGAAAAGTCTTCCTGTCCCCCATACATTTTCTCTGGTCACCTAGGAACACCACTTGGTATTTATGAGTGTAGGGAATGTTGCTCTAGCAGGCCTTTTTTCTTTTGTTTCTTTAGCCAGGAACATTTCATGGTTTAATGCTTGCTCTTCTCAAATGCAGGAATGTGACTGGCTCCCTACTGTGAAGACTGGTCTTCATTCCCACAGGGTCACTTCACCTGGAAGTAATCTACTAGATACTATGTTCAAGATCCTCAATCTGACCTCTGGAGAAAATGCCAGGATGTGACCCTCAAACCCCAGAGGCCCCAGCTCAGAAGACATCTTAGCTACCAGATGAAAATGAGAAAAGGGACAGAAGAGAAGAATCTATCCTTCTCAACAAATTCCCAACTACCATGCAATGTTCAATTATAAGGTATTGTGAGACACATTTCTTAAACTGAAACTTTCAAATGAATGCATTCATCTCAAAAATCATCTCACTGCTATCGGCCTTAGCTCAAAGCACTGGGACCTTAAGGTCAGCAAAAGGTCTGAAAACAGGTGGTCAGTCAGTGCAGAAGACAGGCAGAGGCAGGAGGAGAATGCATCAGTCAATCAACAGCTGCCAAGTTCCTACTGTGTGCCAAGCTTTGCAGGCACAGTGATAGGACAGAAGAGTCCCTGCTCAAAGAGTATCTGAAATGGTCCCTGCCTCAGGAAACTCTCCTTTAAAGTTGGAGACACCAGACACGAACAAGGAATGCCCGTAAAGTGCACGGCGGTTGTCTCCAAAGGTACTGACTCATTGAGAAGGGTGCCATCCCCCTCTCAATGCCCGCCTAGAAGAGCTATAGACATAACTTGTTCTAATGATGAGCAAATTCTTCTCTCTTTTGGAAGAAAGGAAAGTATTTCTTTCTGATGGAGGCAGCTGAAAGCCACTGATCATTGTGCTACAATCTGTGTTATAGACACCATATCATCTAAGTGGGAGAAAGTTTAAGAAAATACCTGATAAACCAATGTTCCTTAAGCTCAGAGCCCGAAGATTTAAACTGCTCAACAATTACTCAGTATAAGAGTCTTGTGCCCGCCATGGGGGATAAGGTGGGGGGTAGGAAAAAGAAGGGGAGGAGGATGAAGAGCAAAAGATGATGCTGCTGAAACAAATTGTAAATAACTATTGATTGTTTTTTAAAAAATAAAATAAATATATTTTAGTTTGGAACTAAAATCCAACTTAAGTGACAGGTAAAGACATGGGTATAGGGAAGTAAACCATGCTGAGATTTATCCATAAGAAGGAATCAAGTACTGATTCATGCTACAACATGAAAACACTATGCTAAGTGAAGAAGCCAGGTACAGAAGACCATGTATTACATAAGTGCACCTAAAGGAAATAAGTGAAATGTCTAGAATCAATGAATTCATAGAGACAGAAAGTGGATTCATGATTACCTAGGGCTGTGGGGGAAGGAGGAATTAAGGGGGGGTGCTAAAAATATTCTAAAATCCATCACGATGATGATTGTACAACTTTGGGAATACACTAAAAATCATTGAACTGTATCCTTTAAATGGGTAAATTGTATGGTATGTGAGTTACATCTCACAAAAGCTATTATATATATATAATATATACATGTATGTATGTGCGTATGTGTGTACACACATGCTCCAAGGCTCTCCTTGTTGTATTGTGGAGAAATGGTTATAAATACTGATTAGCTCTAAATGTTGATAGATGAAATGTTGACTATTAATTCGACTATTAAAGTAATAGCCACTCCTGTGTCACAAGAGAGCAGACAAATCAAAAAATGTTGCTCTCAAAAACTACTTGCTGAACTCATTCTATTCCCAGATTTCTTTGGGGGTTGGAAGAAATGTCATACTGGTTGTTTGGGAGATGGGATAAAATGAAATGCATGCTTTATGATAAATGTCACTTCTGTCAATTCTGGCAGTTGCAATATGTGCAAGAACAGAACTCTCCCCATAGGGTATAAAGGGAGAGCTGTGATTGGAGGAGCTGTGGAGCAAAGCCAGAGGGATGCGGCATGCTAAAGCGGAGAAGATGCTGAAAGGACACTCAGGGGGAGGTGGAGACAGGAACAGGGCATAGAGATTGAACCACGATAAAGCAAGTGGGATAGATATTATAGCTGGACTCAACTTACATTCTGTCATGATCTTAACATTTGATTTTGCCCGAGTCCAGTGGTCCTCAAACTTGTGTGTGCATCAGCAGCATCTGGAGGGCTTGTTAGAACACAGCTTTCTGGGCCCCATCCCAGTTTCTGATTCAGTAGGGGTGAGGCTGAAAATTTATACCTCTAACAAGGGCCAGATGAAGCCGATGCCGGAACTAAAGCAGCCAATCCCTGGACCACACTTTGAGTAAAAACAGCAAAGGGAACCTGCCAAACACATTCCAGTGATGGATGAGATCACACTGAGGACTCTCCAACAGGCATTTAAGACCACTCTTGAGATCTCTCAAGGGCAGAAAGGGTTAAGGGAGAGCTGTCATTCTGCCCTGAGAAGATCTGCCGGGACCCTCATGCAGTTTAGACTGGACTCTAGGCTTCTCGTGTATTGATTGCAATCAGCCAAATTACCCCCATAGCAAATTATCTTGAATTATTGCAATAGTAATAGGTGCAGCTGGATAAATAATGTACAGGATGGTGCAAGTCTATATTCATTAAGAGACTGACTACACTGTGTGTCTCTCTCTCACTGAGTCTGGCTCAAAATGACTTGTTCCCACCAACCTGATATTTCTCAGTGCTTGTATATCTGCAAACTCTTCCTCTGAGGACACTGGGAATCTTCATGCATTCGTTGCAGGTCTGTAAACGTAGTTTCCAAGGTTTCGTCACATATATTCATGGAGTGGCCACAGAGACACACATTCTAAGTGCTTCCAAGCTTCTTAATGGCATGTATGCTAACTGTTTAATATCTGCTGAAGATAATAAAACTCATGATTAGAAACAAGTTACTCTCAATTACAGGCTGCATTAGAAGCAAATTAATGAATTTGAAGCCTTTGTGTCTAAAATATAAATTTCATTTTTTCCCAGCTTTATACAGATATAATTATCAATTAAAATTGTATAAATTTGAAGTGTAAAATATGATTTGATATACACATGTACTGTGGAATGATTATAATAAAAGCAGTTAACACATCCATCATCTCATAGTTACGCTCTGTGTATGTTGAGAACATATCAGATCTACTCTCTCAGCAAATTTCAAGTATTCAATACAATGTTCTTAACTGTAGTCACAATGCTATACATGGGGATTTTTGCCTGAGTGAAAGGACCATTAGGAAACACAATATTTCCTTAAGGAAACTTTCCCTGTGATGGGATAGGGCAGAGACAAGCTATGGTGTGGCTAATGGAGATTAAGATAGACCATACAAACTCTATGGAAACTAAGCCATGTTTCTGTTATGTAATAGGCTTGGTAATTATACTAAAAAGGTAAGAAAGTTCACAGCCTAAGGGGAGATTGAGATGGGTATTAATGAGCAATACAGTTGGAAAATGAAGGAATGAGACAGCGAAGAGTGTCCATCTTTCCCTGACCTGGCAGGCAGGGGTGATAGGCAGGGATGGGCAATAAAGTGTCTTGCTGTCCTGTTTGATGGAGGGACACGAAGATCTACCATTGACTAAGGCCCAGTTTCCCTAACCTCTGAGGCTCTGCGCTGCCTCTCTGATGGTTCCAATGCCCATGTGGCCTCCCAGATTGTGGGGGAGGTTATCAGTGGGAGCAGATTGTGCTGTTGTACCAACACCAGAAGTCAGCCTGAAACTATGGTACACACACACCCTACAGGTGAGAGGCTGGACCAGAACACTAAGTCAGAGAAGGAGGGTGTCAACCTGTCCTGGTCACCCGCCAAGGAACTTTCACCCACATTAGCTCACTGAATGCACTCTAAAACCTTATCTGGACAAAAAAGAGCATTCACTGAACACCAGTTATGTCCTAACACTGAGCCTCCCCCCCTTTTTAATTCTAATAATCTCAAACTTAAAGAAATATGAAGTAAGGCACAGGGCAATCTTCTAGTTGAACACAGGCTAGATTTAACATCTATAGATTTGCCACATTTATTTCAGAAATTATTTTTTAAACAGGTTTCTGATATAATTTAAGTAACTACTGAAATACCCATTTCTTAATCCTTCCTTCTGGATTAAGAAGTTCAAAATGGCAATTATAAAATATTCACGGGAATGCAAAGTACAACATAGGGAATACAGTTAATATTAACTATGCTTAGTACCAGGTGGGTACGAGACTAATCAGGGGGTCACTTTGTAAATCATATAAATGTCTAAGCACTATGCTGTACACCTGAAACTACAAAATAATATTGAATTTTAACTGTAATTGAAAAATAAAAATAATTTTAAAAATCCTTCCTTTTGTGTCTTTATGCTTTTACTAATCTATGTTCATCCACAAATAATAATAATACTGCATTTTAAATTTCACATAATTGGTTACATTATATTTAGATTCTGTAGCTTCATGTTTTCATTTGACTTTCACTTTTCAAGAACTGTGGGTATTAAGAGTATAGATCAATACGTGACCGCAGTCACATTGCTGAGCTTATCCCATGAATACGAGAACATTTCCAAGGAATGTGGTCTTAGAGCTTGAGACTTAGATTTAGAATGTGGTCAGTTTATGGAAATGCTCCATATGAGCCAAGGAAGTCTGCATTGTCTCTGTTCATGGGGTTCTGTCTGTGTTTATTAGATCAAGTATGTAAGTGGTATATACTTACTAATTGGCATCTACTTAATCTCGCTCAAGGATTGTGTCTAAAATTATAATAAGACTTTTCCTGTATCAATTATTTTGATCATCTTAACTTTTTAAAAACATGTATGTTACAAATCTTACAGATGAAGAAATGTGAGGCTCAAAGGTAGGAAGGGACAGATTCAGAGTTGGAATCTGTCTGCTTCTAGAAGTCAGTACCTTTAACTGAAGAAATAACCTAGCCACTAGGGCAAAAAGAGGTAATTCGACCTACATTTAAATCCAAATATGTGAGGCTCTGAGAACTCTCAACCTCTAAACAATTGTATAAAATTTGGCAAACAAAAATCAGACCTCTCTGAATTACATCCTGCAACTCTGAACTTGGCATTTTGGTTGACCTTGTCTACTGACTTTCAGTGGGTCCCGACTTTCCCCAGCATGCATTACTTCCTGTGTTGTCCTTACAGATGCCAAGATCTTTGGGCCTCACGCTCACCCTCTCCCACCTCTCAAGCTCTCCTGACCATCAGGTGACCCAGCAATGGCAAGTTCATAAATTAACAACCAAAGCCCAACACAAAATATCTTCCCAGCCTTAATGTCTGTATTTTGTCCCTGTTAGAACAGAATCTGAAATGGCAGATTCACCATAACAATTTACATAGCTTAGGCATCAAGACCACTCTTTTGCAAGGGCACCTTCTAAGACCCTTTACTTAATCCCATATTTATAATTTTGTTTTCTCAAAGAGGACTCCAGAAATCATATGAACTTCAGGCCACCCAAAACCTAGATCCATCCTGTAGAAATCACTCTTTTATCTTGGAGTTCTCCTAATCAAGTAGTAAGGTGCCACCAGGAGTTCACAGTTCATGATATCAGGATTTAGCTTAGATCAGAGATACAGGCCTCCCTGCGCCCCACCTCTTTTCCTGTGCATCAGTCTTGGAGCCTTCCTCCACCCCATGGGACACACTGGCCTTGGTCAGCCCTGCTGCACTATGGCCTTCAAGCCAAGAGAATGCCATAACTCCCAGCTCAGCAATTTGCCTGGGCCCCGCCTTGCTCCAGCTGTATCCACTGGACTCTTGGGGAAGGGCCAGCCAAAGCCAGATGATCTGACATGATGAAAAGGGAAATTCCCAGCATTCTTTCTGCAGAAGACATTTGCCAAATACAAAGCAATGAGGAGAAGCAGGCTGAGGTTTTCTTTACCAGCCAAATGCGTCTTCAACCCTAACATGGTTCAAGGTGGAAAAAACTGGGTCACATCTAATTGAGTTTCAGGGGGAACTAGTGTCTGCTGTGGACAGAGCAGGGGGCCAAAGAAGGGATGCCAAGAAAGGATGCAGGACCAAGCTTTGAGATACTCTCCCAATGCATATGGACTTCCAGTTTTGGAAAAACGTCTTCATATTCCCAGAAATGACCCAATGGAACAATCAGATTACATTATTTTCTCCAGTCATCAATGCACAGTGATGGTTCCAGATGGAAAAGGCCAAAATCCTGTTTTTAACTCTGTCTTGACTCTCACACTAACCGATTACCCAGTTTCTCATAACTCAGTTTCTCTGATACTCATTTTTCTTTCTCACCAATGACAAAGGAGATTGGCGGGTGGGGGCGGGGGAAGGTGGGGGAGCAGGAGGAATGTTAGTCTGTCAGTTTGAACTTCCCAAGCCAGCTTCAGCTGGTCAGCTTCTACCAGGAGGGGTGCCCAGAAGGCTGGTCAGAGCCCTGTTTCCCCCACAACCAGTAGGCAATCTATAGCTCTAGAATCACTTTCTAATATACCCTCTCAGGAGGCCTGTGTATTTCAGTTATCAGAAGCATTAGATCATTTGGTCATGCTGGCAAAGCCAAATACTCCTTCAAAACTCAGCTGGTCACCTCCTCCACGAAGCCTGTCTTACTGCCTTCCATCTCAAGGCTGAATCAAGCATTTGCCCACCTGAACTTCTTAGTAGAATATATGATTTTATGTAACTTGTATGTCTATATCAGTTCTATCTCCCTCACCAGTCTGAAGGCATAACATCCCCATCCTCCCCTCCTGTGGTTCTCTATCTCTACCATCTTTTAGAGTTCGAAAAGACCTTTCACTTACTGCCTGATTTAATTGTAATGCTTATGAGTTGCCATTTTATAACTAAAAGAGTTGAGGCTTGAAAAGACTATGTCAACACTAGAACTACACCCAGACCTCTGATTCCAAGTCCAGTGTCCCCCCTTTCACGGTTCTGGGGCTATAGGTAATAAGGCTTTAAGGAAATAAAGATACTGGAAGGGAAAAAATGAAGATATTGGAAAGAAATAGACTCCCTACTCTCAAGCAGAAGGTTGGATGATAAATTATGGGCAGAGGTGCCAAAAATATAATGCAGCCACAAATTAAAATGCCTGCAGAAGCCAGACAGGTACTGTGAATGGCTGAAGCAGCCCAGCTGGGGACTCTGACCCACCTGAGAAGGTGTGTCTTCCTAAACTGCCAATCTTTTATTCGAAGCCAACAGAGACACAGGCCCAGAATTACAAATTTTATTTCTGTAGCTGGAAATCTTTACTATAAAATCTACAATATTTTTAATGTTGGCAGCTAATCCAAAATTAAAAAAGAAAATATTGAGGGCCAAACAAATACATCTGCAAGCTGAACATAGCCTAGGCCACCAGTTTGCAACCTCTGGGTCAGGCCCACTCCCTGGACATTGGCTCAACCCATGAAATTAATCTAAGTCAGCTCTAATGTTCCTGCCCATTCACATGGCACCATCTTACCAAGTAAGAGAATGGGATGAAACATCACATTTCTTGGTGTGCTTGCTGCTTGCATCATTTTGATTGCTACCTCTCTTCAAGGACAGGAGTTTGAGGATTCCAACAAAAATGGTGGCCTTCAGCAACAAGGCTGCCACTTCAACCTTACTTTTTGCTCCTCCCTAATGCCTTTATCCTCATAATTCACAGGAGAATAATCCCATGATTTTGAGCAACCAATAAGCCATTCAGAACAGCCAGCCTCCCAAAAGGAGGTTAATTTTTTTTTTAATTTTTGCCTGATTTGGCATTTATTTTGCTTTTGTTAGACATCCAACTGCTTTCTCATATGATCCATTTCAGATTGTTCTGCAGGTACCCCACAGAACCTCATATGGGATTTGCACAATAGTGAACCTTTCACATAATGTGAAATGGAAGAACAGTGGTCTCTCAAACCTTCAGCCCACTATCTCCTCCCTGCCCCTTTGCAGACATTTTCATCTTAGAATGTCTGAAAGTCTAGGTTTCCATAGGCTCCCATATCTCTGCTGCTTCTACCACTGCTGAGCTCCTGCCATGCACCTGATCCCAATGAATCCTCACAACAATCCTCTAAGACAGGTCCTAGTTTGATCCTGTACTACAGCTAAGAAGAGCAAGGCCCAGAGGGGGGGAAAAAAAAAAAAAAAACAAAGTTCAAGTAGCAAAGCTGGGATTTGAACCCAGGTCAAAGCAATTCCAGAGTCCACACCCAATGATACCAGCTGTATAGCCTTATGGGTGTTATTAGAATCCACATTGTACAGATGGAGAAAGAGGTCTGAGAGATTATAAAAAAAGGTCACAACCAGTTGTTAAAAAAGCAGATTAACAATTATATCAGGTCAACAGTAGGCTCAGACTCAAGGAGCAGCAAGTCTAGATCCATTTCTAAATTTTAACACAGGCTTAGTTGAAATGAAAAAAAAAATAGTGATTATAATAAGCATAAGAAAAAAGTTTAATTCTGGCTTTGCTCTAATCCCTGCTAATCGTGTCTTTAATTAAAAAGCTAAAAGAAAAAAAAAGAGGTACACATGAGCTTAGCATGTTGGATCTTCCCCTTCATTTGTAAGTCTCACTTATCTTCTATTTACAAGTTTGCTCTTGTCTCCCAACTTCTTGCTACTCGATGTGTGGTCCATGGACCAGCAGCATCAGCAGCATTTGGGAGTTTCCCAGGAATGTGGGACCCAAGGCCCCACCCCAAACTCCCTGAATCAGAATCCGAATGTGAACAAAATTGCCAGGTGATTTGTGTACATAGGAAATTTTGAGATGCACTGACATGACCCCAAGAAATCTCAAATCTCAGCTCTTTTGTGAATAATTTTTTTCTATGTATCTGAAGACAACATTGACTAGTGAGTGCTGACTTTTAAATACAAAAACTTTACCTGGAGGCGCAGCTCCCAACAAGAACAGCCTGAGGGGACCACAGTGAAATGTCTCAAACCTCAGTTTGCAGGTGAGTGAGTCCACTTTTGGGGGACCTTAAATTACATCTGAGTCCTCAGCTCTCCCATACTCAGCCATCAGCATCACCTGCCTCTTCACCCAAGATGCCCACTCATCCTTTTACATGTGTTTTGGATCTGTTTTTCACAGAGCCGTAGGGAGGCTGTCACGGCCTTCAAACTCCTTGCTGAACAACTGGAAAAAGACTGATCTTTTGCTACATGGAAAGAAATGCACTCAAAAATGAAGTAATTAGGGAATAACAATGAACCTTAGGGGCTGTCCATAAGGCAAACCTAGGATGGGTTTGAGAATGTCCTTATAAAGCCATACGGTGATTCCTCAGTGTCCAAGCTGTGGGTGGTATGGGGCTGAGACCAGAACCATGGAATCCTGGGTTATAGAAGGTCAAATGGCTTAGGTCACAGGCCAAAACTGCATTGAATCCTTGAGGGAGACACATGGGAAGGAACCCTTGGCTGGAAGAAGGACCTAAGCCTGGGAAAGCCAGGAGCCTTCTCCAGGAGGCAATGCTCAGTGTTTTGGGGGAATCTGCTGGAATTTCATTATCCTGTGCACACTGTACAGGTGGGAATTTAATAATTAATTAGGGAATAGCTTGCCCAAGAGCCCGTGCAGGGGGATTATGTAAATCAACCGAGAAGTAGCAAGGGGCTGAATATTTTATAGTATGTTTAATTTGCAAATACTACCCACCCAGAAGGCTTAGGCAGGAAACCTATCATCATAATAACTATTATTACTCATGCAAAACTACTTGAGTTTCCATCTCCTTTCAACTGCTTTTGCCAAACACTTCTCCCAAGAAATGAAACATTTTTTAAATGAAAAATAACAGAGTAAAAAAATATTAGAAATTAAAAGAACACGTTTGAATAAAATAAAAACTAACATAGACCCTACCTTTGTTTAGCCTGCAATTCCTTTAAAACGCAAATAACTTCTATCCTGGATTTTCTCTCATATGCACTCTGAGTACCAAATGAGCTCAGAAGCTTAACCCCAAGTGAAACCAATTCATCATTCCTAATGTCTTCTATACCCTACCTACTGCACTAATTAAGCCACCCACTGATTTTGAGTACCCCAATATTCCTATAAATTCTCCTCTGGTTAAATAAGCCAGAGTACTTTTCTATCGCCTCACGACAAAAACCCTAACTGCTGTAACTTGTGTGGATAATAGGGGCTGGAGAATGACCACACCCCAGGGTTTCTAGCTGATTCTACCTGCTCCACAACCAGCACCATCACCACAGGTTGAAAAGTCAATCATCTACAATGGGGTCAGCCTGTTTTCAATGGGGTCAGCATGTAAGATGCCAAATAATGAATACCTTAGGCTCAGCAGCCCATACAGCTTCTGTTGCAACATCTCCACTCTGCTGTCACAGGGAGAAAGCAGCAGCAGGTCCTGTGTAAACAAATGAGCACGGCTGTTTTCCAATAAAGCTTTATTTACAAAAACAGGTGGTAGGCCTTAATGTTCTGCGGAACAGGTGGTAGGCCTTAATGTTCTGCGGTAGCATTTCTGAAGACTTCACACAATGTTGTTCTTTCAAAAAAAAAAAAACAAAACAAAACAAAAAAAAGATGGGCTCTGTGACTCTGAGCATGAGGACACGCAGACCTGAGGATGTCAGATTAAACTGGTGCTTCTCACATTTGGCAGCGTCTGGAGACCAGGGTCTTTGGATGGGGTCTCACGGTTAGAAGGGCCCCATCGTCGCACTTGCTCTAAAACTCTGCTGTCACTGTCTTGGAAGCCTTAATAATGTGTGTACAAGGGGCCGCACATCTCTATTTTGCGCCGGGCCTCCCACAAATTACGTTGGCAGGTGTGACAACGACATAAAACATATCGACACTTGTGACGACTGAGGCGCTCTTTCCCTCAGTCAGTGGGTAGGGGGCCGGGGATGCTGTTAAGAACTACCTGCGACACAGAGGTCAGCCCACACAGGAGAAAGAATTCTCAAAATGTCCAAACAGGAGTTATCCCAACCCACCCCCATCCCCCATCCCCCATCCCCCACCCCCCACAGCCGCAGTTTCACTTACCCGCTGTCAACTGGGGTCTGAATCTGTGAAACCAAAGTTTCCAGAAAGAAGCGACTCCTAAGTTTTAAACTGCGCCCTCTCGAGTAGCTGAGGTGAACTCTCGCGTGAGCCACTCCTTCCTGCCAGGGGTGTGAGGCTCCCTTTATCTAGCGTCTCCAAGCTGCAGACATTTAGCTGCGGGTCAGTCAGGTGGTACCCCTTTCGCACCCGTCCCGTAGCTTTCCCGCCAGTCGGTCACCTGGTATCCCTTTCTCCCCAATCACGTAGCAGCCCTTTCCCTCTCAGTCAGTCACGTAGCAGCCTTTTTCCGCCAGTTGGTCACCTGGTATCCCTTCCCCGGGCAATCACGGAGCAGCCCTTTCCTGGTCAGTCACATGATCAGTCATATGGGAGCCCTTTCTCGTCAGGCTCGTAGCTGCCGTTTTCCCCTCAGTCACATAGTAGCCTTTTACGGCCAATCACTCGCATGGTAACCCTGACCCGCTAGTCATGTAGCAGCCCTTTCCCCGCCAGTCAGTCACGGAGTAGCCTTTTCCCGCCAATCGGTCACCTGGCATCCCTTCCCCAGGCAATCACGGAACAGCCCTTTCCCAGTCAGTCACATGGAAGCCCTTTCTCATCAGTCTCTTAGCAGCCGTTTTCCCCTCAGTCACATAGTAGTCATTTCCCTGCCCGTCAGTCATGTGGTACCCCTTTCCCACCGTCACATAGCTTTCCCGCCAGTCGGTCACGTGGTATGCCTTCCTAGCCAATCACGTAGCAGCCCTTTCCCGGTCAGTCACACGGTCAGTCACATGGGAGCCCTTTCTCGTCAGTCATGTCGTAGCCGTTTTCTCCTCAGCCAGTCAGCTACATGGTGGCCGTCTGGTTTACCAGATCGACTGTCTCAGGTATCGCAGTGTTGGTATCCAAGTCGCCTCGATTTTCCTTCCCTAGTGGCCTCAAAGCGCGAAAGTAGCGATGCCGGCCATGTGGATTCCACTGAGGAGAAGCCGTGACATGCTTCCTATAAGTGAAAAGGTATGTATGGGGTGGTGGTGGGGGGCTATATAGGGTTCATTACTCTCTGTGGTTTCAGGCATTTTCCCGGGGTCTTGGAACATATCCCTCAGGATAAGGGGAGATGCCTACAGTGCCAAGGCTGAGAACCCGGGGTCAAACCATGTGTAATTGCCAATATTTCTACCAGTTTTTTACCTACAAATAAAGTCGTTTTACCTACAAATAAAGTAATTTAACCAGGTTTTACAACTTTAGAAGACACAATAATATTTACAATATCATTGTAAAAATAATATTGTAGGAAAAAGTTCTCTGTCAATCTATGCATTCCTGGTTTCATTGTGTTCCCCACAAGTAAGTCTCTCTAAATTTGCCCCCAATTTGTATGCCCATGTATTTATCTGTTTCTGTTGTTTTTTTTTTTTTTATGGAAAAGTAATACATGCAAATAACAGAAGCGTTTAAGAGTCTGCAACATACTCAGTAATAAATAAATCTCTTGCCTCTGCTGTCCCCATCCAAGGTCCCCTCCTCAGAACAATCTCCTTTATCATTCCCCACCACCACCTTCGACGTTTTATAAAAGGGGGGCATTCTATACACGTGGTTCCACTCCTATTTTCTTTAGGATTTCCTTTATCTGCCCACCTTCAACATTCCCCAGTGGCCCCTTCCCCCCCCCCCCCATGCCTGGTCCAGCCCTTGTCTGCTTCCCATTTTTCCAGGGTCTGCTAACTTTCCTAAGAAGAACTTCAAACGTTCCAGGGCCTTCTCCAGCAATTCTGCCTCCTGGTGCCCCTCTTTTGAAATTCTAGCTGAATAAGAAGTAGCATTTCGTTTTCCATTTCCTAATTTCTCTTTCTCAATTCTCTTTGTCACAGAATGTATTATTGCTCTATTTAAAGTCTGTTGGGACCCAGCATCTGTCAAAGTTGTTGAACAGAATAAAAAGCTCTTGGGCTTGATTCAGGCCAAACCGCTATACATAGATTTGGCCCTCATTTCTATTTCAAAAAGAGCAGGAAAGAGACAGCCTGATGTTGGAGGCTCTAACTTCCCCAGAATTGATTTTGAATTGAAGAGTGAAGGAGGGGCCACCTCTCCCTATGCCTGTGAGTGTAGGTATACATGACCATGTAGGTGCTCATAAACTATTGATGCCACTTTTGAATTAAAAAGAGAAAAAGACAAGCAAAAGCCACCAGAAAAGTATAAGCAGGCAGAGAACACCAGTTCAAAAGAGTGATTAATTATTTAGAGGTATTTAACCACTATCTTAACTCAAGGGCAACATTTCTAGTTGGGAAAAATGAGAAGCCTGCAGGAAAATGTGGCTCTGACCTCAGGTGGCAGCAGATGGCTGCCAGAAGAGCACCAGGTCCCTGAGAACCTGTCATTCTTTTCCTTCTTGACCTTTAAACTCCTAGACCACCACACTTAGTTTCCAGGAGGAAGGCTGCGGGCTCCAGTTTCCGTTTCCCCTAACCCTCAAAGGAGGTTGAGAATGAGGTGCCCCCAGGCTGCTTGATGTCAGATGTGGCAGCTCCATGATGGAGAGAAAACTGCGCCACAGTACCTACTGATGGGGAAGTGTGGTGTCAGAAACCTAAGAGAATCTGCAAATTGCCTCACCTAAGCACTACTATCCTTATATGCCAAGGTGACACTGACTGGTGCAAAGCATGGAAAGGCAGGAAAGGGGGTTATTATGGCTTGGGAGGAAATTATTCCACAAGCTCTTCTAGCTGAAACTTTCTGCCTTCCAGTCCTGCTGTCCTTCCTTATCCTTCAGGGCATGTTGGGTCCTCCCCAATTCTAGCCACATCTCTGTCTAAACTGATGTCTTGAGATAGAGATGCCAGGGGAAAGGGTGAAGGATAAGCTAGAGGCAAAGGAATAGGGAATAAGCATTTGCAATGACAAAGTAATATCAATGTTAAGCTCCCAGACTTGCTGTGCTAGAAAAGCCTGTGCAGATTTTGTGTGTGTGTGTGTGTGTGTGTATGTGCGTGCTAAAATATACATAACATAAAAATTACTAAAAATAACCATTTTAATCATTTTAAAGTGTACGGTCCAGTGCCATTAAGTACATTCATACATTAAGTACAAATGTTACCACCATCCATCTCTAGGGCTTTTTCATCATCCTAAACTGAAATCTGTACCTATTAAACATTGATAGGTACCCATTCTCCCCTCTCCCGGCCCCTGGCAACCACCATTCTACTTTTTGTCTCTATGAATTTGACTACACTATTTTGTACCTCACACAAGTGGAATCATACGGTATGTCTTTTTGTGACTGGTTTAGTTCATATAGCATTCTGTACTCAAGTTCTATCTGTGTTGTAGCATGTGTCAGAATCTTTTTCCTTTTCAAGGTTGAATAATACTCCACTGTATGTATGTACCACATTTTGCTTATACATTCATCCATTCATGAATGTTTAGGTTGCTTCCACCTTTTTGCTATTGTGAATAATGCTACTAAGGACAAAGGTGTGTGAATATCTGTTCAAACTGTGTAGCTTTTAAAATTTGTGTGTGTGTGTGTGTGTGTGTGTGTGTGTGTGTGTATCTTCAAGTCTTTTCTTGTGAAATTTTATTTCACTAGTTTTGGAGTGGGCCCTTTTAATGAGACCCAGCTGATTCTAAAGCCAGACCAAGTTTGGTAAACAAAAAAACTAGGTCTCTAAACAAATTGCACTATTCCCAGCAAGTCCTCTTTTTAGTTCCTTTGTAATCAGATGGGTCCCTTTGTAATCCCTGATGATAAAAGTAAAAACACAGCTTCCATTTTATGTCAGCTACAACAGCCTGCCTGAATAACACAAGTCTGATTTTCTTGTTTATAATAGGGAAACTGAGGCGGAGACACAGCCTGAACACCAGGATACAAGCTCATTTCTTTGACTCCAAAGACCTTGCTATTTGGCTCATGTACTGAACTGCTCCAACTCCCTTAAACTTGTGGCAGCTCACCTGGGTGACACAGGGTAACATCCAATGCCAAGAAATATGGATAAAAGGAGAAAAAAGGTCTGCACTACACAGAGGCTGCTGCAGAGTCAGCTCTCAAAGGATGAGATGCAGCATCTGTCAGCGGTAGTTGTTTCTTCATTTCAGGAAAGATGTCAACCGCAGCTTGGAGGTGGTGAGTATGGTTTGTGTTTGTTTCTATGGTGGTAGTGCAAAGAAGCAAAAAAGACCTAGAATGCTGGCTGCCATTTGTTGCACTCTCACCATCTGATTCATGATTAGTTAGGGACATTGCATGATTTTCCCATGGTTGCTCAGCTAATGCCAGAGGCAAGATTTAAAACCAGGGCTTGCTGACCTGGCCTTTCATGTTCTCTCCTCCTCATCTTTTGCTTTCTCACTCCTCCTTTCCCACCTTCCATTTCCAAAGCAGCCCCAAGGTCATTCAGCCTCACTGAAGCATTTCACAGATAAAAACCTTTGTCTAACCAAATCTACAGTATATGTCTGAGCTCTTAGAAAACTTACTATTAGTTGCTCTTAGAATACTTACTACTAGTTGCTTCATAAGATTCAACAACTGGGCATTTTCAGAGAATTGCAGTGTGAGTCCATCACACTTCCTGATATCTTACAAGCCATGTCCCGTTCTATATATATATTTATCTCAATAAATTATTACTAACTAGATGAGGGGAGGAATGAGTGAATGCATACTTCTCACATGTCTTGAGTAGATCTGTTTAAGTACTGTATCAGAGTTCGCCAGAGAAACAGAATCAGTATACATATAAAGAGAAATTTATTTTAAGAAATGGGTTCATATGATTGTGGGGGCTGGCAAAAAAAAAAACTTATTGAGCAGATAGCAGACTAGAAACTCAGTCAGGGTTTTTGTGTCTCAGTATAGAGGGAAAATCCTTTCTTCAAAAAAGTAGGTCTTTGTTCTTAAGGCATTCAACTGTTTAGATGAGACCTACCCACATTATGGAAGATAATCTGCTTAAAGTCAACTGATTGTAAACATTAATTATGTTTTTAAAAAATACCATCAGAGCAACATCTAGACTAGTGTTTGACTGAACTGGGCATCGTGACCTTGTCAAATTGACACACAAAAAATTAACCATTACAAACACATACCTCCCAAATCCAGAGATTTATAAAAATATAACTTATCATGAATACTATGAAAAGAGAGAAAAATAAGAATATTACAGATTGACAACTGTTAATAATAAGATTACTATGAACTTGTAATCCCAAAGTGTAGAGTTGGGATGTTGTTTCTATTTATATCCTGCTTACTTAAAGAAAATATTTGAAGAATCAGTCAAGAGCAAAAATCCAAAAATTATCAAGAGACCTAGAGTTGTTGAGCTTCACTGAATTTTCACTCTAGTAAGTAATAAAATTATATGTTATCTTCACTGTCATAGAATTTAGAACTATGAAGAATCTCCAGTTGGAGACACTGTTTTATGTAAAAGAAATCCAAGACCAGAGAGAAATATTTACTGACAGTTATATCCTACTAAGAGCTATGTACCCCAGCTATCCTTGGCAACCAGGTCACACACTCAAATTAACCCAACCTAGAAAAGGAATAGGTGTGTGTGTGTGTGTGTGTGTTTCTATTGCATTGGGTTTATTCCAAAGCCAGCTTTCTGGGGATCAAGAGACCCACCCTTCATATGTTAATGAATCATTTTAGTTTTCAAAGACGTTGGTGGGTTAGTTAGGGAACAAGTTGAGTAGAGGGGAAATCTTAGTTAAATGATAAGAATGTATGTATATCAGCCAATGAGATCCCTCCCAAAGGGTTCAAATTTGAATACCAAAGTAAGATCTTCAGAAACAGATGTGACTTAGTCACTTCTTAGAAAGCTCATCTGAATACTTAAAAGAACTCAATATCTCTATAAGCTTCCCAGGGGTCACAGACTGACAAAACCCTCCAAAGCCTGCTAGGAAAATAACCAACCAGGTGCACTTGGCTGGGGGTGACAGCACTCCATTCATACATTACCAGCTTTGGCAGCACTGTAGAAAGTGGGATGCTAACTTGCTTCCCATGGTGGCAGGTGTAGGTGTTTCTGGCATATGCCCAGCAGGAGAAGTGAGGAAAAGACTGTAAGGGAAACAGGCCACGTGCTTAATAGGAAATGCACTGAATATGGATTTGAATTCTGATTCTCTCATTTGTTCCTCATCAAGGAACCTCAACCCTCGCTAAAATGGGCTACTTATATCCACCTCACAGAGTATCATGGGGAATGAGGAAACATCTATAACCTATATAGAATATTCTTGCAGGGTTGGTGCTCAGTAGATGATAGCAAAGCAAAATCCAAACTGATCCTGCCTCCAGAAAAAAAGTCAGCAAGCCTGTCCAGCTCACTAAGTCACCAGGCCAGAATATAGCATGCCAGCTGGCCCCAAGTTTTCTAAATTGTCAAGGACAGGCTTTTGTGGGTGCTGTTGTTTGCCGACCACATCCCAGCTGTTCTCCTGCAGCTGTGGCTGCCCAAACCCTCCAACTATTTTAATGGTCAAATCAGCCTGCAAAGCCTCACAGAAAAGTTTGCTTTCCCACCACCATGTTCTGTTTTCCAAATTAATGAAACAACAGTGAAGAAATGTGTTATTTGCTTTCTATTCCCGAGGCTGATAGTTTGCTTATTTAACCTAAAACACACACACACACACACACACACACACACACACACACACACAGCTACTTTGTTTTGCCTTGGTTATGATCCTAACCATTAGACAGCAAATGACTAGTCTGTGAGAGAGAAAGTTAAACAATGAATTAATTAGGTCTTTTTTTCTTTTGATAGGCATAGGCACTGGGTTTTTAGCTTAAACACATGTACCTACTATCAAATGTGGAAAACCAGATGACTTTCTCAGTATGTTTTGGGGCTCCCTTTCATGCTGAGACTACAGTGTTTGGTCCCTTCCCCTTCCGAGCTTCTCCCCATGACTCCCTATCTTTGAAATGAGTACTTACCGCCTCTGACCCTTTGATATTCCTTGATCTCCTACTTGTGCAAAGCATTGGGTCTCCCATCAGTACCATACTTCCCAGGACACTTTCAGCTTCCTGGGTCATGCTCTCAACAATACTGTGCCAGGATTAATAGAATCTTCCAGTTGATCTTCCACCTCCTATCTCTCCAAACCATCTTCTATCAACCTACATAAAGTGCAGCTTCACTCACATTATTCTTCTGCTCAGTAACTTTCCATGGCTTCCTATTGGTTGCATTCTGAAACCAAGGTTCTCCACAATATAGCCCCATCTCCACTTCTCCGTAGCACTTATCTCTCTTCCAGTACCCACACTGCAACTATACTTAATTACTCTTTATTGAGCATGCCCACCTTTTGTCATCTTTATGCTTTATTCATGTGATTTCCCTGCCTGAAATACTCTCTCCTTCCTTATCATCTACACACTAAAATCAAATCCATCTATCATGAGACCATCTCAAGTGATATCTCTTCCATAAAGACTTTCCCAGTCCTTCCAACTAGCTATAAACCTGCCCATCTTTTAAATCCTGTAACACTATATTTGCATTTTCCTTCTGTCTCTTGTTCCCCTTTATCTTCAAGTGTCAATTCCAAAATGTTTACGGGGGTTTCTGAGCAACAGTCTGGTTGGAAGAGAAGACTGGAAGACAGGCCTTAAATCTGCATTTGCACAAGCACTCTGTTTCACTAGAGTTTGAGGAGAGAGGATAATGAGATCGAAATTGGATCTGCTGAGGCCCATTCCCACACACACACCCAGAGCACATAGAAGGAAGCAAAGAAACACTGAGCATTTGGGGCGGGGGAAAACCCACACACATCCCAGCCACTGAGGCCTGTGTACTCTCCTTTTCTGTCTCCCACTGGACTGCCAGTGTCTTAAGGATGGAGGCCATGTTCCTCAAGTAAATGCCTGCTACAAACAGAGCCTGATGCAGAGTAAGTGAGTGACAAAATGTGTTGGCTTTCTTAGAGCAGGCAGTGCCTATGGGTGGCATCCACCTACATAGCTTCTTCCCGTGTGTGCAAAATGAGCAAGTTCCCAGCACCCTTTTCTTCACCGGGTCTCACTGAAGCCAAGGGTGAGACAGTCAGTCCCTCCTCCTTTAACAGACTTCTGTGATAGCTCCCTTTACTTTTGAACCAGTACTTTCCCAAGACAATGCAATGGGGTGGCACCCAGTTCAAAGACAGCCCCCAATGCTAGCCCTGAGTGAAGAGCAGTGCCAATTCACTTCACATTGTTTTGTCAGCTGGGAAAAAAATGTGAATCAGTTTCACCAGGAATCTACTTTCTGAAGGTGCACTCCCACCCAGGCAAGCACCACCCCTCATTGGAAACAGAGATAGCAAATTGCTCCACACCCCGGTAGCATCAGCTTTCCCTTAGCTGGGTGTGGTGCCTCCTTCCACCAGCTCAAGTCCCATCAGGAGCAGTCAACACAGTGCCTTTCTCTGTAGGTGAAAGCTCTCCCCATAAACTAAGTGCTTCCACAAGAGGCGTGAAGGGAGATCCCTCGCCTAAAGATAAAAGGAAAGAGTAGGCAAGGAGGGGCAGAGACCCCAGCTCTCCCGTTTTCTTCTGTAAATGTGAGGCCAGATTTTAATCTCTCCTTTGGCAATACTGCACACTGTACAAAAGAGAAACTTCTAAATAGGGATATTAGCCTTGTATATATAAATAGAGATATTAGTCTATATTAGACATTCACACACACACACCCACTCACTCCTTGTGTCTTCCTTTTTTTTTTTTTTAACTCTTAAACCCAGGTTAGCCTATTCCCTGTTCATATTTTTAAGGAATTCAGGCCCTTTGCAGTAAAGAAAGACAGGCATTCCCTAGAACTTTATATTAGGGATGTTTCTAGATTGTTGGTTGAAAGCACGTATATTTCCTCATTTACACCCTAAACACACCCCACAGCCTCATTTAACTCTGAGTGCTCATCTGTGTATTGCAACTGCCTGTGCACGGTTCCAACTTAATCAAGTACTTAATGAGTAGCATTAATATTCGTTGTCTTCTCCACGGGAGCTTATGCTCATCAAGGTAAATAGCTGAAATAGCTGCTGGCTGCCTGTGTAGCCTGTGGTTGAGCTAAGAATTTTCTGTCCTTATCTAGACAGTGGATTGTTTGTCCCCCAAGATGGTACCCTGCTGGATACTTTCCAAGGGCTTCATTTTAAAAGAAGATGTCTCCACTAACATCTTTTGAAAATACCAAGTGACTTGGAAAAGCAGTAAGAAGTATGTTATCTGGGTGATAGTCGTTTCAAAAGTTTGTAGTGTTCCTATGATGTGCCAGTAGACACTGTGCTAAGTGCTGGGAATGTAATGATGTTCCCGGGGTGGTCCTGGTTCCTGCCCTCCTGGCTGCTTACAGTCTGGTAGGAGTAGCCCACACTTATGAAAGGGTCACCCTAATGAGATCATAATTGCAAAGTGAGATCAGTGTTAGGAAGGAAAAGCATAGAGTGTTAGGAGAACCATTCCCTAAGGAGGAGCTGTTGGAGCTGAGCTGAATATAGGTGAATACAGGAAGAGATCAGTTATTCACCAAATATTAGCGCTGGATCGCGCACACACGCGCGCGCACACACACACACACACACACACACACACACACACACACACACACACACACACACACACACCCCATCTGGTACAACTCCATCTACAGATGAGGAAACTGAGGCCCAGCATTGCCTCAATTTATCCAATGTCTGGGCCAAGTTTTGAGCTAGATATAGAAACCAGCCATTCCTGTCAAACGCACTGGCTAATCTCTCTCCCCGTGGGATGCTGATTGGGGCCTGAGGTGTGCGTTCAGGCTGACTTCAGGCCCCAGCCGGCCTTTCACATTTGCACACAGCGTTTGGGTGCCTCTTTGCGGTTTCACTGCGAGGGGCTTTCTTCTGGACCACCAAAGCCTCTGGACATTTATCGCGCTGGAGAGGCCGTGTTCTCACAGAGGTGCGTGTGCTGCATGGTAAAACATTCCTTTGAAAAGCCCGTGAGGATCCACTTGCAGTCTGTTCGTGTGCGTGTGAAAGCGTAGTGCAAGGACTGGAAGGACCCTCTGCGGAGCACAGCCCGACCCGAGGCTACCTCCCGCGAGCGGCTGCAGTGGGAGGCGACGCGATGTGGTCTTTTCACTCTAGATAACCCTGAATTGTGCAAAATCAGACGTATTCGTGCATTACAAATTTCATGCATATGTATTAATTAAAAAAAAGAGATTCTTAAACAAAAATAGCATTCACTAGAACAAAGGTGCGTCTTCGCGGAGAGCCACGCGTGTCCCCGGCTGTGGCCGCAGCTCCCCCTCTCCGTGTGGGAACCAAGGGTGGGACGCGTGCTCCCCACGGCATCCCCACGGGGGATTAGGAAAGTTGGGGGGCACCTCGGGGTTCGCCGCAGTGGCTCATGAACCCCAAACCCGTGCGATTAGCCAAGTCTTGACTTTTCACTCTGCGCACCCGCCCCGGCCACCCAACGGGTGCCGATGCGGGAGGGTGCGGCCGCGGCGGGGCGGGGCAATCCGAACCCGCACCCCCACCCCCGTCCCCGCCTGCGGTCGCCCCCCACCCGCGCCCGGGGCGCCCGGCCCGCCCCCTCCCCCCTGCGCGCAGACGAGCCTCGCGACGCGGCGCTCTGAGAGGCGGGCGGGGGCGGCCGAGCTCGGACTCCGCAGTCGTGTCCGCGCCGCCGGCTGGGCACGCGCGGGCTGCGGCTCCGGGCCGGGCCGGCTCCTGCGGCACTCGCGGCCATGCAGCCTGGGCGCGGGCGGCGCGCCCCGGGCCGCCGCTGAGCCTCCGGGCCCCCACCCCGCCGCGGCGCCCCGAAACCCGCTCTCTGCCCGCAGCCCCGCCACGCCACACCCCGCGGGCCGCAGGGGCTCATGCGGCCACCAAGGTAAGCGCCGGCCGGGCCGGGATCCGGGCGACCCGGCTCCGGCACCCCCCACCCCGCGCCTCTTCGCGCCCCTCGTCTCGCCCGATCTGCAGCTTCGCTGCGCCTCGGTCGCTGTAGCGCCTGGCAGCAGGAAAGTTTTCGTGGTTTGGTATTTACTCTTTTTTCCTAAAGGCTCTGCCCCTGCCGCCGGCAGCGCGAGGGGCCGGACCGCCCCGGCGACGTCCCCGCACTGTCCGCGGTCTGGGAGCCCCCTCCTCCCGCGAGCCAAGGACGGAGCTTGCCTCGGGCTGTCCCGCGGTGAACCCGCACTGGCCCTACGCACCGAGCCTCCCCTCCTGCCCAGCGCCGGCTACCTGGGCCCGCGGCCCCCTGCCCGGGAGCGCCATTGGGTCCCCGCGGCCCCCTGCCCGGGAGCGCCAGGGCGCGGGGCGGCGCGGGACTCGGCTTGAGCGCTGAGGGACGGAGCTCGCGAGTGGCCCCGGCGTTGCTAAGTGGCCGGGCGAGCCCGGCGGACCTGGCACAGCGACGACTCTGCGCCTCGCTGGTGCGCTGGGACGGGGGGACAGGTGTATTAAGGGGGAGGATCGAGGTGGGAACGCTCAAGTGCGATTCTCGATTGCATCCTGTTCATGTAATTATATGAGATTTGCTCGGAGGTAGGATCATTTCCCCAAACTGAGATTGTAATGGGAACCTGCGAGCTGCTACGATGCGCTGTGGTTTCAGAAGGCGTTGGATTGTATTTATTTTATAAATCGCGTGTCTTGCGGACGGTTTAGGGGAGATCGCGCCATCTAGCGCAAATGGTGAGCCGCGCGTTTAGGCTGCAAAGTTGGGTGTCCTCTTAAGCAGGTTTACTCCTGAGCCGGGAGTGGGGAGAGGGGGCAGCTAGCTTCTAGGGAAGAGTAATTCTTGGTGTGTTCTGCAGTCCTCCTGAGCCTGATCGCCCACACGCGGGGGGCTCAGCATGCTGAGCCCAAGGGACAATGGCAGGTCATGCTGAGTGCCAAGTTGTCACCTCAATGGGTTCCATCACCTTCTCCATCTGGCTTTAGGATCTCCAACAGAAATATAACATAAAATGTTGCCAGCTGTTAATAAAAGACTGGTTCTTCAGACATCAATAGCAGAAATCTGAAAAACCTTCACGCGGAGCTTGCGCTTCTCCTGTGCATCACAAACAAGTCATTTTTCAGGCGAATTTTAAGTGATTTTTCAGGCAAATCCCTAGAAAAGAGATTGACTATGCTCTGAAGGGCAGCTGAAGGAGAACTGGGAAAGAGTCTCATGCCAATCTGTACAGGAATGGTGCAATGTACCAAAAATGGCATTTTTTACACATACAAAGAGGTTTTGTACAGTTCCACTAACACAGCAGATGACAGGCAAGCCCCCTTTATAAGGGACATGATCTCCAATTAACAACTGAGGCAGACTTTGCTGGATGGCAAGCAGAGCGGAAGAAGGCTCTGGGTGGGGCACCCATACACACATCCAGGCAGCTCCACTTCTCTGTGGCTGGATTTTGCTGCCACCTTCCAGGCCAAATGGAATTAGCAATGAGCTGAGTTCTCTCCCCGTTCTGAAGGGGACGGTGGTTCCTTGTAGGTTAGTGTCATGTTTTGCTTGCGTGAAGACCCTGCCCCAATGAAGTCCTCTGAATTCCAGTGGTGGCAAAGGAGGTCCCAGCTTTTTTTTTTTTTTTTTTTTTTACTAACCCTGCCTCCTTCCTAGTGGCAGTCAAGTGCTTAATAGACATGTGGAATAGTGGGTGGCTTGTCCGATCAACCCTGCCATACTGTCTCAAACTGCCTCCATTCACAGATATTGATGTGACAACCATGATGTGCAAAAATGGTCTTGCAGTAACCTGACATCTTTTTCAAGGAGAGTTTATCTGATCTCTGCTGATAAACCTCTATTTGCTTTCCCTCCTTCCAAGCCTCTCCAAGGCATGACTCGCTGCCTCCCCAGTATGTATAATAATAGAGAATGGAGGCATGAGAAGCTCCTATCTAATATGACCCTCATTCAGCTCTTTGGTCACCCCACATGAGACCCAAAACAGGAATACAGGAATTTTTAGATGAATAGATACAACATATAATGAAAAGGCACTGAGCATCCCTAACATGGGGACAGGGACTTTTTCGAGCCATGCTCCCAGCGATGCTGGTGGCTTCCAGGAAGCATGCAGGAACAGGTGCTGGCATTTCTATTTCTTAGAAGATGCCCAGTGAGGTGAAGGGGCATAGCCCGGGTTCTGCAGTTTTAAAGTGCTATTTTCCCTACAGTCTTACTACCAAATGAATTAAACTCAAGCACTTGCTTTTACCATGTATGGTCCCAAAATTTGGTCACAACTTTGGAGGTCTGGAAAGGTCTGCCATCAGGGGAAAGAGAAGGGATAGTCCCAAGTGAAACTGAACACAAACTAACAGGGATTATCAGAAACCAGTGCAGGCTCATAGGAATCTGTTACTTTTGTGAAATGAAAAGGTACTACTCCTTTTAAAGATCACTTTTCTAGAACTTGACATAATTCCCAAGGGAAGTTCAGCTAACTTATAAGTGTCTGTGGCATTCCTGTAGCTCTTTAGAAGATGGTTTGCTTTTCAAACAATATTCATTATTTATTCATTCAACAAATGTAATTGAACATAAGTTTACCCTGAAGGAGGGAGGCCCAGGCTTCCCCACCTGCCCAGTGTCCAGCCCTATTCAAATGACAGTCACCAGGCAGTGGAAAAACTTAAGGGCTGCCTCACCCAAGTGTGCACACAAGGTCAGGCTCACTTGTAGATATTATGAGATTCCCTCTGGCAGCCCACACAGGTCCAAAACTGCTCACAATCCCTCACTGCTAAGTTTGGCACATCATTTTGCCCCCAAACAAGGAATTTGTTGGGGGGTTAATTTATGTTATTTTACATCAGTACAGCTACAATAGTTTGACATTTAGATTTCAACATACTGACTTCACAGTGCTTCCCTTACTATCCTAAATCACACCTGGTTTTGTATCTTTGGGTATTTCAAGATCATATGCTAAGGAAAAACATTTGTATGTTTTTGTTTGTTTCTGGGAAACAATGTATCTCTAAATATATTCTCATTTCTAATACATGATTCATCATTATACATAAAGGACATATTATTTGACTAACAACAACAACAACAACAACAACAACAACAACAACAAAATAAGCCCTGGGTGAAAATAAGAAACAGCTGTGGTTTCATGGGGACGATATCTGGCATCACAAGGGCTGGGTTTGAGCCTCTCTACTCATATTCTTGGTGACCTTGGACAAGTCAGTTTCTCTGAGTCTCAGTATCCTTACTGATGAAATGCACATGGCTGTGCCCATCACATAGTTAAGATGACTCTACATTTACATGAGAGACTTTTTCTCACAACGGGATTTCAACAGAACTTGAGTGTAACTGACAATGCACTTAGAACCCACCAGAAGTCAAGGTTATCTGGGAGACCTTGGGGGAATTCTGCAGCTTTCCTCGCAGTTCCCACATATTACAAAGACTCTAACAGAATCAGGAACGTAGTAGACACTTCCTTATAATCCAAATAATGGTTTTTATCCATGTTTAAAACTGATATTGGCAGCTACTTATCAACACTTACTCTGTGCCAAGCATCTGTTCTAAGTGGTCTGTTATTGTATTAACTCATTTAATCCACACAATAACCCTCTGAGGAAGCTAAAGCATGTCCCCAATTCACAGGTCTAGAGAGTCTGCATGTTCTCAGCCAGCATGCTGCATCACCTCTCAAGGTAAAAGTGAAGAAGTCCCCTTAGCTTCCCGCAAGTTCCCCCCAAAAAACCATGGTGGTAGAGGGGCAAGTCACATAAATTTGACACATCAGTTCTTTCTGGATTGGCACTCGGTCTCACTTCCCATCAGCTAGGGATCTTCTTTACTTCAGCTTTGCATAGCCATTCTAAACAAGTTTGAATTTGATGAATAACTTGGTTATCTGTTCCTATTGCTAAATGTCTATGGTATTTGTGCTTGGCACCAAATTCATTAATCCAAATACTCTAGCCTTCTGCTAGTTGAGAGAGAGATACAGGCTTACTGTCAGTTTAAACACTTGCCATTTGGTGCCTCAATGGTTCCAAGCTGGTTCTTCTCCCAAGAACTTATTGGAATGGGGAGAGGTAAACGATGGGTTGTCTGTTCTTCATGACAGGAACCTGGTTGAGTCTTGGTATGGATACCCAAATGCTGTTTTAGAACAAGAGGTTATAAATGCTTTTGTGGTTTCAGGTATACAATATTATTGCTTGGGATTATTACTGAAGAATTTCATGCTGACCTAAAACACAAAACTGCCATTCTTGAAATAACATTTCTCACTTTTGCAGCAACATGTTTACTTGGCAAATCCAGAAATATTACAGACGAGGCTCCTCAGAGTCAGGCATGGGCAAAGTCAATTAGTTACAGAGCCTACAGTATTTTACTGAGTTCCTAGGGTCATGAGACTGTGGAGCTGGGAGACCACCCCCCTGCCCAGGGCAGCCAGGCCATGATTCTGCATATTAAGAAGCTAAGGGTCCAGAGATAGGACAGAACACCCAAGGGCCACCGAGTTAAAGCCACCCCATATCTCATGACTCTCTCCATGTCCATTCCAATGTCTAGAATGTCTCAATCTCGACACTGACAATTAAGCAGTTCAAAATGCTGTGGGCTTTTGTACATGTCTTTATAGGCAGAAGAATCTGCAAGTTTTCAGACCAGATAGTAGCTGTGCTCCAGAATCTCAGAGGCTCGAGAAGAAGGGAGGTGTAGGGGGAGAGAGGCTTTCACATATGAAACTCCAGTTATACACGAGCCTGTAATTCCAGTAGGGAGAAATGGGAGATCAAAAAAAAAAAATTGGCTGCTCTAGGTGCTTACTGAGAAACTCAGAGGTCAAGGAGAGGTGTGAAAACAGGGAAAGGGGCTTTAAATCAAACACCAGGGAAATGAGCCCCTAGAAACTGTTAGCAGGTCACTAGGGGGGCTCCAGCACATCTGAGGCTGGGGGAACACAAAGGGAATCCTTGCTTCTGTTCAGAGCAAGGGAATGAGTGCATGGATGGAGTAGGGTTAATAGTGGCAGAGAGAAGACCAAGAATTTCTGTGTCTGGGAAGGAGCTGGTGAGCTCATCAGAGGTGACATGACAGCCAAGAGTCACCCAGACCTGCCACCAAGCCAGCCAGGTGACCTGAGGCAGGTTACTTGCATTCTACAATGTAATTTGGGATAAGTGTGAGTTGTCTGACTTCTGAATGAAAAGGGACAGAATAACAGTTTATAAACAAAATTGAAGGAAGTCCCAGTGAGGATGTAGATTTTTGAAGGCTTCTGGGCATCCCTCACACAGACTACTTTTCATCTAAATCTGTCTGTGCAACATCTGTACATTCCCTTTGGCTGGTGAACTCAGTTCTTCTCTGACTGTTTAGTTCCTGCCATGATGGAGGGTTCATAGGACTATTTAACTGAAAGAGAAAATAAAGTAGGAAATACTTACTGGGGAGGGGAGCGGGCAAGAGGTGGCCAATAGTTTTTGGTAAAATAATAGCCAGCTAGTTTTACTGATTGATTGACTGATTGATTTTAGATGTGTTTATATATATATCCTGGGACTACCTGGAGGGAAGGGAGCAGTGATAATTAAAGATGGCAGTGATACTTGGTGGCCAGAATGTTCTTCCACATCAGCCCTGCACCCAAGGATGTACATACTGCCCCCCACCACCCACAAAGGGAGCTCCCCATCTAGGAAGGGTCACTTTTAATAGCCACTTTGAGAGAGTATATACTACAAAGTAATATCACCAAGCACTTTTTAACATCCCAATTAACTAGACAAAATACAACACGCATTCTGAAAAGAGACCATGAAACCGGACCAATCTGTTAACATTCTTTAAGGAGGTAGAAACAGGCCTGGAGACGGAGGAGAAACCCAAGGATGAATTATGTTTAGACTTCCAAAATTCCTTCTGACAAAGTTCCACCCCCAGGGTCATTTATGATAGTAAGTCGTTCCAGCGTGTGAGGGAAATCGCCACAGATCAGAATTGTCCTTAGAAACAGGAAACAAAAAAATAGGATAAACGGGTACTTTTCTGGATGAAGAATTATAAACAGTTGGGATCCCCAAGGCTTACTGGTGCTCCCAGACTTAGTTTTAAATGTTCATATTTCATCGGAAGGAGAGAATGTTCAGATGGTTCCAGGCCTGCAGATGAAATGAGGGCTCTTTAGAGAGATGGCAAACAAATGGTGATTAACTGCAGGACAGACTTAAGCATTAGCAAGAAAAATGCATATTAAGCTTTTGCAGGGGCAAGCCTCAGTTAGTGCATTTAGGGGAACATAATCCAACTTACAAGCAAATAGACTCTGTCCAATCTGTTTATAGTCACAAAGGATCTTGGGGGTCTTTTCAAAATGTTTGCTAAAGGCCCTCAGGACCAAGTGTTCAGAAAAAATCCAAGAGAAAGTCTACCTTGAGGCCCAGGCTACAACCTAGGGGAGAATGCATGACAGGAGCTGCCTGTCTGAAGTCAGCTACAGTTTGAGTGACATGAGTTTCTATGGCCAAAAAGTGCTGAGTTCCAAAACCCAACATTTCAAGAATTTCTTATTCTAGCAAAGAATTGGGGAGCTGTCAACAAGCTGGTTGGTTTGGCCAGGATAGACAGATTCCTCCAGGTCAACACAACCCCATCATACTCCTCTGTTTGGGGATAGATTTCTCTTGATAAACTGTGTAAAGGCCAAATCTCTACTTTCATTATATCCAAATTCAGCCTCACACATTTCTCCTTGTGAGAAAAAAAGCCCTTGGCATCCCTTTCCCAAATTATTTGCTTCTGCCCTGAGAATTGGATCTCCTCCCCAACTGGTGGTCAATCCCCTGGCAGAAACCCTTGAGGGGAGAGGAGGGTCCTGTGGCCCTGTGCCCCTCCCAAATCGTATTACCAGCCTTCCCCTTATAGATGTAGGCACTGAGGTGTAGAGGCCAGACGTCCTGATGTCTTGGACCAGGACAGCCTGGAAGAGGCTGCATTCAGGTCTTCTGAGGCGACACAGCCTCTCTGCTGTGTTCCTGGACCTGGAGATGCTGCCGGAGCGGTGGTGGTGACTTCACTGGTGGGAATGCTAACGGGTCCCTTCTCTCTCATTAGCGGGAGGCTTTAGAACAACTTGTGAAAGGCAAAATCCAGCAAATGGTGTTAATTGGTAGACCTTGAAGGTACCTCTGTGCAGTCTGGCTCTGTGACCTGCCTCAGTGTGCCAGGGCTGTCCTGAGGTTCTGAAGAATAACTTGTTGGGTCTGTCCCAAGAACGAGACAAGCTTGTGAGGAAGGTTATTTGAGACCTGGATTTTGAGGTAGTGGACTTTCACTGGACAAACCTGTAACATTTTGCAAACTGGGGAATGATAAGGGAGTCTGTTGGACTGAGGCCTAAATATTTGAGGAAAATAGGTTGGCACCCCAACTGCAAAGACAGGTGAGCAGTGGCTTTTTGTCCTAAGGGAACAACAGCTTCCTCTTGCTGTGTGGCACAGCTGGCTGAGGCCTCAGTCCCCTTTCTTACCTGTTTTGTAGCAGCCTGATTCAGAAGTATTACTGCTTGGGGTTGTGTCTTCGCAGACCAAGGGCTTTCTTCCCTTGCCCAAGCTCCCTCCTCCAGAACAAGCCTCCCTTCCCGGGGAGGGGGAGCCCTGCAGCGTGTGGTGGGGCCTTCAGCAAGGGAGGACCCCGATAGTGCTCAGAAACATCTAAATTGGATAAGAACTCTGATTTTTTTTTTTCCAAAGCACCAGATGAGTAGGCTTGGAAGTGAGGTGAGGGGGCCAAGGGAAGAATTGGTTTGACTGAAAACACTTGCTCTGGCCTCTTTGTGTTCCATCCAGAAGATGTTTCTCGAGGGAAGCTGCCAATCTCTTACATATCCCCTGAGCAGTGGCTCATGAGCCGCAGGGCCTTGGGAACCCTGAGCAGGAGACGGTTTCCTCCTGGAAACCTCAGTGACCGAGTGAAGGGCAATCACCACCCCGATGCTTCCGACGATCAGTCTCGGAGGCGGGGCCCTGAGCCCGGCGGGGACCAATGTACCCGCACCTCCTCCGGGGAGGCCGCCGTCCTGCCAGCCCCACGCAGGCTCGCGGCCAGGGCAAGTCCTCGGACTCGGCGCGGGACTCTGGGCTGGGGTGGGGTGGGACGCTGGAGGTGGCCGAACCCCGCAAGAGGGGTCCCCAAGTGCGCTCGCGGCCGTGGCCCCGCCGGACCCAGCTCCAGACAGCTGGGAAGGGGATGCTTGGCCCCGGCCCCGGGGGCCGGGGAGCGAGAGGTGTCACTGGAGGCTTAGGGGCGGCCGTCTAGCCGAGAGGGGACTTGGGGGTCGTGTCCGGGCACAGCCTCTACGTGGGATGAATATTTACAGGGCTGCAGGGCTGGCGGGCCTGGGGAACTCGGTCCTTTCCGCACGGGGAGCCGGGCGACCTGCGTCCCGGGGCTCCCGAGGTCCCCGCCCGGCTCCCCCGCCCCGCAGGCAGCGCTGAAACCCGAGTGCGAGGGGGGCGGGGCGCGGGGCTGCGCCCGCATTGGCGGGACCCGGTGATTGATGGGCGGCGGGGGCGGGGCGTGCGGGGAGGGGGTGCGCGGGGCCCCGCGACCGGGGGCCCCGGGCCGCCCGGCTCGCTGCTCCCGCCGCGGAGCGAGGCCGCCCTTTCTCCGCGGCGGGACTGATGTTCTGCTGCTTTCCTCCCGCACTCTGCTTCCAGGGAGAGGCTGCGGGTACGAGGCCGAGCTGGATGGACGGGCATGGGGAGAGGGGCAGGACGAGCCGCCCTGGGACTCTGGCCGACGCTCGCCGTGCTTCTCTGCGGCTTCCCGGCAGGTAAGAGGCCGCCCCGCAGCCCCGGGCCACGTCGCGGAGCTGAGATTCGCGGGTGATCTCCCCCCACCCGGGGATCCCACCTCCCCTTTCCACAGTCTTTGTGTCTCCCGCGACGGACGCCCGCGGGAACCCGGGGGTGGGCGAACCGGTCTCGGCCTGTGTCGAGAAGGAGCCGGCCGGGGAGGTCGCAGGGTCGGGGATGCCTCCCTCCTTCCGAGGAAGGGGGATCCTGGGACGCGTCATTTAGGGGCCCCGAAGGAGGGCGATCGGGGGAGGCACGGACCTGGAGCAGGGGGCGCTTTCCGCGGCTCCTCGCCCACCGGTTTGCAAACCTGTCGGGTGCCCAGGAGTGGAGCTGGGGGCGCCCGAGGTCCCAGCCAAGTCACCGACGCCCCCTCCTGCGGGACCCCGTCCCAGCCCCACGCGGGGAGCCCACGAACTCAGCTCAAACCAGCCCGTAATCCTGTTTGATAACATCCCACGTCGCCCCCTGTTTGTTTTTATTGTGTCAGAAAGGGAGAGAATTTCAGAATTAAAGCTGAAAAAGCCCATCTGTTTCCAATGAATCCCCCATAGTTTTTCACAATGTTTTTGGCAGATTGCTGCTTTCAAATTCCTCCGAGCCCGGACCTCTTGTTTTTGTTGGGGGAAGGGAGACCAACTCCACAGAGAAGCATTTGTTCCTTCCCAAACGCTCCAATTTCTTGACTTTTTTTTTTCCTTTCAGGAGGAGGGGGGAAGCACGAAACTTAAATCCCCGCTCTGTTTTCTTTATAATGTTTCATAAAACTTTATTTCATTTTTGCCATATGCTACTCACAGCCGGGAAACGCTAGTTAAACCCTTTATACTCATTTTTCTCTTGCTAAAAGTACAAATAAAACCCAGTGTCATGGGTCGAAGGGGCCCCGTTGCAAGGCGGGATCTCTCGGCCCTTGCCATTGTGTTGCGGGCTCGGAGGTATCTTCTTGCAAAAAAATGCCAGTTTGTTTCGCTCCGCAGCCCAGCGCGGATGTGCAACCCCTGCTCACCAGCGAGTTTTGCAAGAAAGGACTTGAGTTAGGCTGGGTTGTTTTGTTTTGCTCCTCAGCCAACTAGGTTTCAGGAACTGGCAGAACTGGGCCGGCCAGGCTGCAAGTTGGGGCTCCCGGCGGGCAGACCCTGCAGGCCGCAGTAAGAGGGCAGGGATCAGTTTACCTTCTTGCCCCAGCCCTGATCCCGGCCCCCTGCGCGCCCAGTTCACTTAGCAACTGCATCCCCAAGGTTCCCTGAAGAGCCGCAACCTGCTCCCACCCCTGGATTCCACTAGGGAGGCACAGGCAAGGACAAGATGGGAGGTTGTCAGTCCCCCCAAAGACCCTTGGACCCCTTTTGCCTTAGCCCCAGAACATTAAAACCTCCATGGCGGGTCACACGGCAGCGGTTCCTACTACTCCTCACACCCCTCTTTAAAAGACAGTTTCTCCACCTACTGGAGGGCCTGGCTGAAAGGCTGATTTGGTTCCCTCCCCAAAACTGAAAAATACAGTCAAAAAGGACCCTTTTCTTTAAAAAGAAATTCTTCTTTTGGCGAAGCATGAGTTTGCCATGTGCGCGCATCTTGGTTTGACCTAGATAAAGATCCAGCCCATTGGAAGTTTTATCAGATGGGTTGATAAATGGCTTTTGTCCCCTGGCTGCAGTGGGGGATGTGATCTCAGCTCCAAGCTGAAATTGAGAAGGGGGGCTTTGAGGCCCTTAAAACAACACCTTCCCGCTCTTAAAGTGGCAGTACTTGTTAACTTCTTGGGCTGGAGAGAGAGGAAAGGAAGGGCTGACAGAGGGACTCAGAGGCCAAAGGAGCTGCAAGGGCTGCTGGTGGTGTTTTTGTTGGTTTTTAATTGTATTTCTCCATCTTTAAAACTTCATTTTAGAATATACTTCATAGTCTGAGGAAACTGGTGGGTTATGTAATTCACAACCCAAATTCCATCACTTTTATTTCCAAGAAGCCCATTTTTTTTTGGCATCAAGACTGGTAACTAAAACCTGGCAGATAGAACAGATAGCTGCCACACTGTCACGCCAACTGGCTAATGTTCTAATTTGAGGCACTGACAGCTGCATTTAGTCAAAATTGCCCACCTTACTGAAAACTGAACTTGCAGTATCCCCAAACTTGATATCCTAGGGGGCTTCGAAAACTCGTGTGCTCAAGAAACCTGGGTGAAAAGACAGTTTTTAAAGGAAGAGATGAAATGGGTCATTGCCACACAAGGATATAGACTGCCATATACTGTGATGTGCTCGCAGAGGCTGCCTTGGGGTAAAGTTAGAGAACCAGCAGGTCTGGGGGAGAGCAGGGTGGGTATTAGAGAAAAAGGAAAGCTCTGGCAAGTGTGAGACAGGGATAGCCAGGCACCCCGTGTGCCATGGCCTGTCCCACTGAAGACAGGTGGACTGTGGCTCCAGCAGCTGCCTGAAAGCATAGGTTTGTTCAGTGCTAGTCAACTTGAATGTCTGCCAGGAGTAAACCCAGAGGAGTGCAAATTAAATTGGACATAGTTATGTGGAGAAAGATGTCTTAACCTCTGCTAGACTGAGAGGGTTTGTGTCTTTTGAGAGTGTTTACATGTACTCACTCAACGTGTATGGCACACCTACTGTGCCTTTAGTGGATGGACAGCGGCCACGTCTAGCTGGGGGGAATGGGGCAGAAAAGGCTTTAGAATAGTCTTCCACAAATAGCAGCCTCTTGAAAGCACATTTAATAGATATTTTATGAATTCTGAAACCATTAGAACTTCATAAGACATCTCTAAGAGAACCTGTCTGAAGCATATATTTTTGATATGCGGGTGAGTTTCCTATAACTATGTATAGATGCTATACTCCAGCATGGTTGTTTTCAAAGTGTGGTACAGCCCCATCAGCCTCCCCTGAGAACTTTTTAGAAATAGAAGTCTGGGCCCATCCCAAACCTGCTGGGACAGACACTCAAGGGAGGGGGTGGACACTGCAGTCCACACTCGAGTAGGCCCTCCAGGGGGTTCTGGTGCCCTCCCAAGACTGAGGACTGCTGTTATAGGAATTATTGCCCTGCAGCCTTTCTTTTTTCTGTATTTTTTTCCTTTCACTTTTAAACTGAAGCTGTTTTAGACATGTTAGTCCTCGGTGGAGAAACTAGAGCTTGGGGAGACCAAGGCCCTCTGCAGCACAAATGCCTATCACGTTTGTGTCATTATAAAAGTGAGATTATTTCTCTCAGAGCTGCTCTTAAGGCATATGCAAGCGAGTCCACCTGCCGACGTTGTTGCCCTCTCATAGAGCTTTGTGTCCCAAAGTGATAGAATATGAAATGATGTCCAACTGCAAGAGTCAGGTGGCAGCAGGGCAAGCTAGCAGGCTGGTGTGTGACATACCAAGGAGTCCACAGGGCAGAGCCTTGCCTCCCGGGGGGGTGGGGTGGGGGGTAGGGGTGGGATGTAAAATCCCGCAGACAGTTGTCCATTTAGACCATGAGGGTGAATAAGGGAGTAAGAAGAAGCTGTCTGGTCTTCTAGGAAACCTCTCTAACCGGTTGGAGAAATTGCCAGCAGTCACCCCACAGCTCAAAGGAGAACTGGGGAGACAGAATCCATGGGCTCGGCTGAGGATACTCATGAGATGGGAGACAGAGTCCCAGGACGCTGTGAAGGTGGTGGTGGGGTGGCAGTTTACATGTTGGTGGCATGTAGATCCTGGTAAACATCCTCTCTTCAGCAAAGTATTCAAGGCCTCCAACAGAAACAGCCAGAGAACCCCGACTTTGTTTTGGTCAAATAGCGATATGCCGTGCTGTTTTAATACTTGGCTAAATTCAACCTGCCTAAAATTGAAGGCACCATTTTTTCTACTCTTAATAGAGTAGAAAGTGACCAACTCATCTGAGTTTACCCATGACTTTTCTAGTTTTAAAATCGTAAGTCCCCTGTCCTAAGAAGCCCTTTCAGCCCTGGGCACACCAGGATGGTTACTCAACCTAGATTCTTTCCTCCCGTTCCCTGGACTAGTACCTCGCCTGAGTCTTTTAGGGACCCCACTGCTTGCAATTGTGAAGGCCTTGGTGTAATATGGGTCTAGTCACCTGGGGCTGGGCCTCCTTCCTCTTCCCCTCCTTGCCTGTCCCTATTGTCACCTTACTACAACCAGCTGCCCAGCCCTCAGGCCTGCCTTCCTGTACCACCCACCCACCCATGGAGCTGCCAAATGAATTGCAATGTTTTTTTCCAAAAAATGTTTTCTGGTTATAAAAACAATACTCATTTTTAAATCTAAAGGCTCAAAACAATAAGAAAATGAAAATAATCCAAATTCTACCCTCCCACAGACAACCATCACTAATGAACATTCATGAATGTCTTTGAGACATAATACCTTTCTGTTGTTCTCTCCAAAGTATGATCATATGGAGAACAATAATTTTTAAAGCTCTTCCATTTATTGAGTGGTCAAAGTATACCAGGCACTCTTCTAAATGCTTTAAGTACGTCACCTCACCAGATTGTCACTCCTTTCCCTTGAGAATCATCATTCCCACTGTGCAGATGAAACAGAGGGTCAGAGAAGTTGCCCAATATTACACAGCTAGTTAGCAGCACAACCAGGAGTAGAAAGAACCCAGACCCCTGTCCTTTTCCATATACCTGATCTTGGCTAAACACACTCATTACATTTGCTATGTAGCCTATTTAGACCTTGTTCTATGAGCATATATGGCTTTTCAGGTGGGGGAAAAAATAAAGAAACTTTGGCAATAGGATTAGATAGCAGAATGAAGAGGGACTACATTTTCCATGGACCTAGTCTTTTTGCCGCCTCTGCTATCCTATCCCTCCCTGGCTTAGCATTCCAAGAAGATGCCACCCAGCTGTAGGTCAGTAAAACCAGTTGGCAGAGCTGTCACTCTGCAAATTTTCCCGACTCAGATTATGTCTTTTGGGTTTTGCTTATTTATTCATTTCATGCGCCATTTCACCCAGGCAGTCGGAATACTAAGATGCCTATTAAAGTCATCCCTCTGCGTCCAGGTCCATGCAGAAAGGGGCCCATTATTGCTCCCATGCTATGTGTAAGTCTCATGATCACAGGCTTACACGACTATGTGTGCTCCGGGCGTGTGCCCAGCTGGCCTGCATTTGCCCTCCCACTGCAGGAGGAAGGTGGAGGAGGTAGGCTCGCCTGCGGATGGTGGTGAGGGAGAAAAGCCACTTCAAATGAATGTTGACCTGAAGCGGTCAAGCAGATGAGCCCGGGGCTGCTGCAGGCAGAGCCAGGGTGGAAAACTAGCATCTCTGGAGCCAGTCCTAGGCTCTGGAAAAAGAGTTATGCCTTAAAGTGGAAAGATCGAATTGTTCACCTGCAAGCTTCATTTCTATCTAAAAAGCAATGTCTTTCTTTGCCTGTAACCATGCTCCTTAACCCAGGGTAGCCTAGTTCTTTGCCCTAAACCAAGATGGTATTGAAATGGAATCTCATGTCTAGCCTTGCTATCGTGGGTCCTTCCTACCCAGAGAAGCCCTCAGCCGCCTGACAGGCCCATCTGTGGCCTGGAACGTCCTGTTTGCTGTCTCCGTGTGCCCCAGTGGGAGCTGGGGAAGGGTGTCCAGTTTGTAAGCTGAGGTGTGCCCTCTTCCTTGGCACTCAGTGTGGCTTCTTGTGACAACTTGGCATGTGCAGAGGCTGGGGCAGAGCAGCCCTGGCTGGGTGTGACCGGGGACGGTGCCCCCTGCCTCAGCTGGCTGAGAGGCATTCAGCTACATTTGTCCACATTTGGCAGGAAGTTAACCCCCAGCTCCTCAGGTCACTTGAGATTCTTCGAGAAACTTCCTCTCCTCTTGCCTCGCTCTTTCTCCTGTACACCAGCTCCTAAGGGAAGCCCCAGGAACTTTCCAGTGTGTTCAAGGGGTGGGAGACTCATTGAAGTCACTGGCGAGGTCAGTTCCCTGGGGCATTCTTAGGCTGGACTGGGACCAAATGCCTTTTTGGAAACTTGATCAATCCTGGCTGCTTGTAGGTTAAGTAAGGTAGCGTCTGCCATAACTGGTGAAAAATTCACCCCATCACCTGGGTGTGTTCCTTTCAGTATCTGATGCCAAACATCTGGCTGTTTAGGGCAGGACGGTGGAGTGAAATTCCTACAGGAGTGACACAGACAGGCAGCCTCAGGCATCTCTCAAGCAAGGAGATTCCGGAACACTGCCCAGGCCAGAGTTTGCTAAATACTGGCCCTAGATCCCTTTACTGTCCCCTCCTAAACTCTACTAAGGGACTGGAGAGTGGCCCATTGTTCCTGCTGCCGGGTGTCACGTGGGTAAGGCAGCGTGTACCCCTCCACAGCTGGTGTTCTGCATGGTGGCTTGTTGGCTCAGCGTCAGTGCTGCTCTCCCTCTGTTCTGCCTACATCTGTTCTGATTGAAGCCATTGCCTCTCAAGTTACACTGCGTCCTGAAATAGTGTTCTCATCGTGCCATGTTCTTACTGAAAATTATCCAGGGCTCCACAATCAACTAGATTTAGTCTGAAATCCTTAGGCTGGAGTATCAGGGCCAAGTCACAACAAAAGCCACCAAGGTATGTCCACAGAGGGATCTTAACATAGGCGATGGTGGATGGGTGCGAGGGCACAGAAAAGGGACCACGGAGACACGCAGAGTGGCAGGAAGTGGCTTCCACTTCTGGGTCTGTAGGGACAGAGGGAAGGGGAACTTGGGGGCCCAGGTCACTGAAAGGGGTCTCCCTGTCTGACTGGTCTCAGCGCTTCGCAGTAGCTGCAGCTGGGTGGTGGTGATAGAAATGGCCTGAGGACAGAAAGTAAACTATTCAATCGGCCTTCCCTTCGTCTAGTGCCCCCTCGTGGTAGAATCTAAGAGGAAGCTGGGTGACAAGAGAAACTATGCTTTCAGAGTCCCTGCCCCACCGAGCAGAAGGCAGGTTGGAGCTGAGAAACATTTGCTTTATCACAGCCACAATGTGTCTTTCTTCAAACTCCTGGCTGCGCGCTCACCAAGCAGTGCTTTGCCTTGGCTGTGCTGGATGGAGGCCTCGTGTTTCTAGGACCCCTCCTGGCATCACCCATCAGATCCCACTACCCTTTGACACCGGGTTGAAACGCTACTCCCACGTTACTCTCTCATCCTCCATTCGTGCATCTCTGTTGTGGTTTAGTATTCAGGTGAAACGTGCTTGCTTTACATTCTAGAAGTTTCCATGTCTGACTGTCCGTGAGCATAGGAGCTCGCTGGGGCTTGTTGCAGAAACAGCATCGAGCACGGTGCCTGGCACACAGCAGCATCCAGAACTTTTGGCAAGTCATGAATCCAGGCAGTTACCCGGCAAGGCACTGAATCTTACAACAGCTACTTGACCTTGCATTGGGGCTTGTTTTCAAAATGAGCCCTTTACTCCTTTAAGAGGCAGGTTTTTCTGTTTCCTGGCTCACCCCGCCTCTCCTACTCGCTAGTGAAACCTGATCTAATCCCTTTGCACGCGGGTAATTTATTGGTCTATTGGGCTTTTCTTGGTGGCAAATTGCATTGTCTTGATTCCTGGGTTCTGGCTGTGGAGCAGCTCACCGCATCCCTAAGGCTCCTTGCTCAGGGGCCCATTCCTCACACCCCCCTGGGCACAAAGCAAAATAAGTTTGATTGGGCTTCTTTGTTATGCAAACAAGGCAGTAATAATCAGGCTATTATTCTGAAGGATTGAGCTTGATTAACAGTTCAAAGGAGGTCCCCAAGGCAGCGAATGCTGCTTTGTGGCGAAAATATTTTCGTCCTGCCTGGATTGGTACAGTTGGTACTCTAAACTCTATTTCTGATGTTTCTGAGAGGCTCTGGGTTGCTATTTAAAGGACAGCAATTAAGTCAGGCATGCTCTGTGGCTGTGATTTCTCCCTGCCACATATCAGTCCACTAGGGAAGCAGCCTACAGCCCAGTTCCCCCCAAAATGAAATGTTGTACATATATAGGGTGCTGGGGCACAGGTGCTTTGAGCGTGGGAGCCAAAAATTCCAGGACAATGATAAGGGGCCCTTGCTCTTGGGGGACTCATGAGCAGGAGGTGGCACTGAGCTGGAGTGTCGTGGCATGGCTCACAGAGCAGCTAGGGGGTGAGGCTGAAGAAGGTGCCACAGGGAAGCCAAGGGGCCCTCCAGTATTCACATTTCTACTTGAGCCTTTTCTGTGTGGCTCCAGAGAAGGATCAGCCCATGAAAGGCCCTAGGAAACAGGTGTGGATCCAGAGCCGGAGCATTTCAGAGCAGGAGGGACCAGCCTTGCTCTAGCAGAGTTTAGTGGCAGTGGGGACCGGATGTCCGCCAGGCAGGGATGCTTGCTGCAGGGAGATTTCCTGCCGTGGAGGCTGGCTGGAGGTGGAAACCGGGGACCTCTGGCATCCCTCGGGCCCCAGGTTCTAAAACTCCACAGTGCACCTTCAGAAGCTAATGTGGACTTTGGTCAGAAAGTGATTATTAGGGCTCTTGATAAATCGATTGCGCAGGGAAGCAGGAAGCTCTCACCCTCATTGCACGAGTCAGGAGCAGATCTGTCCAATGGTTGCCAAGGACCCACTCTATCCCCAGTAAGTCCCAGGAGCCCACCGTGCTGTAGGCATTGCCTGCACCCCACCCTTTGCCCCAGGTGGTCAGTCTTTGCAGCCTCTGGATTCTCTTTTTCACCATTAGCTAATCCTGAAAGTCCTATATCTCAAGAGGCCTGGGTCAAAACAAAACATGCACAACGGTCTTCTAAGGAGCACAAGGTTCTGTGGGGCGCCTTTGCATTTCCCTGGGGTGGAGCCCCAGGTATAAGAGTTAGCAGAGGCCCTCAGAGCTGTCCCTGCGAAAGGCTACAGTGGCTAAAATGGAAATAAAAGTGCAGGAGAACTTATTTCCATTCGGGTCCTTTAACCCCCTGGCTCTGCACATATTGGCTGTCTGGATCCACCAAGAAGTGGCTGCACGGCCAGAGGAGCCACTTTGCCATCTGCAGAAACCAGGCAGAAAGGAGGCAGCTGGCTGCCTTCTGTCACGCTGAAATCACCAGGGTGGCTCGCTCTGCAAAGCTGGTTTCCTCTTCTTGCTTGCACAAGTTGCAATAGGATCTGTTTCAAACTCTCAGACTTTCCTCTCCTTGCTTCTTGGACACTCACATCAGAAGAGGCCAACCAAGGTTTATGGCCTGGAATTCAGGTCTTGTGCTTTTTTATTAAAGATACTGAACATAAAAATCGGCCCCTCTGGGGTCTCTCTGGCAGGTGACGCCACAGCATAATTTTTCCTTTTGATGCCAGGCCAGGTTACATTCCAGTGCCTGACCTGGGGAGGCCTTCAGCCTGTGATTTAGTGGACACAGGATGGCAGGATGACTCCATGGGGGGCGGGGGCCCCTCAGTTCACCAACCATGGGGACCGACCAACCCTGGCATCCCTGAGGCCCTTCCCCGAGACCCCCAGGGAATGATAATCCCATGCATGTCTATGTTAGGCATACAGGCCCTGGAGAGCTGTGTCATTGCCTGGAGAGGTGGCAGAAGAGAACAGGAGCCACCGATTCCAGTCCCAGCTGGTCACTCTCAGTGGCCCCTTGCAAGCCCTTCCCCCTGATCCATAGCTTCTCCATGTAGGATGGTGCTTGTGCTTCCTCTTAAACTCCTAGGAAGATGTGTGAGGCCCCAGGGTTTCGAGTTGCTGGGGACACCCGGGAAGCCAGGTTATTACAGCCGTGGTTTTCAGACGTAGCCATTTATGGCCAACTACTGCTTAGGTCTCAAAGCTAGTGACTTGTTTTTTAAGAAATCACACAAATTGGGGCAAATACAAAGTCATCCCTCTCAGTTGTCTCCCAGCTTGCTCTCCTGAGCAGGATAGAGAGGGCTGGAGGCCCGTGGACGAGGTGACAGGGACCAGGCCCTCTATGACCAGGGCTAACAGTAATCACACGAGTTCAGTGAGCTTCAGCTGAATGCTGGGGCCCTTCTGAGCCCTTCAACACTTCCAGCAAACTCCCACAGCAGGTACTATGTATTACTCATTTTCCAGGTGGTATGAGGCATAGAGAACTTGAGCCATTTGCACAAGGTCACCAAAGTGGCTGAGCTTGGGACACGCATTTAACACCAAGGCTTAGTTACCCGCTAGGTTCCTATTGCTTTTGCCAAACTCTTGGGCATGGCTTTGAAAGTGTTAACACATGTCAAAAGGCCCAAAGGTGACCTGTTCTGCTGCCGCCAAACACAATCCTCTCCACAGGGGCCACCGCCAACCCTTGCAGCGTGCCTGCCTTATTATAGGCTGCACAGAAGAATCTGGAAGGCCTACCGGGGCACATCCGCACTTTACTACCACCTGCGCGTGAGAAGGGGGCTGGGGTCACCATCTGTGCAAGAAAGCACAGTGTGGGTGGTGCTGTCTCAAATGGGGTGTCCTTATGCACGCGCCCACTCTGACGGCGTGTCCCGTCCTTTCTCCACAGCCACCTCCCCGTGCAAGATCCTCAAGTGCAACTCTGAGTTCTGGAGCGCCACGGCGGGGGGCCACGCCCCGGCCTCGGACGACACCCCCGAGTTCTGCGCAGCGCTGCGCACCTACGCCCTGTGTACACGGCGCACGGCCCGCACCTGCCGGGGCGACCTGGCCTACCACTCAGCTGTTCATGGCATAGAGGACCTCATGAGCCAGCACAACTGCTCCAAGGATGGCCCCACATCGCAGCCACGCCTGCGCACGCTCCCGCCACCGGGGGACAGCCAGGAGCGCTCCGACAGCCCCGAGATCTGCCACTACGAGAAGAGCTTCCACAAGCACTCGGCCGCCCCCAACTACACGCACTGCGGCCTCTTTGGGGACCCGCACCTCAGGACTTTCACAGACCGCTTTCAGACCTGCAAGGTGCAGGGCGCCTGGCCGCTCATCGACAATAATTACCTGAACGTGCAAGTCACCAACACACCTGTCCTGCCTGGCTCGGCCGCCACCGCCACCAGCAAGGTAAGGGTGAGACAGGATGGGGCTGCCCTGTGGGGTCCCACCAACTCAACCCAGACGCCTCCTGCACCCACCATGTTCTTATTGCCAGTGAATGAGCAGATTATTTAGAAAGGAATGTTCTAGAGATTCTTAATATTGCCTGGAGTGAGATCTTTTATTTAACTGGGCAGAATGAAACAGGGTGACTTAACCTGGCAGTTTGTGAATGCGCTGTGCCCGGTTAAGGATGTCTAAGGGAACCTAGCTTGTTTTGTATGTGTGCACGAGCGTGTGTATGTACACACTGTGTACACACTGGATCCAGATGTACGATGGATTTCTTACGTTTCAAACTTTCATTACATTCTTGCCCCCAAACTATATTTTTGTGGGACTCTAGTGTTAAAACCCCAGAAAGAGAGCGTCTGGCCCAGGCAGTGGGACGTTCCTGTCTACCCAGGTTCTCCTTCCTCCTCACTTCCGAGGGTCTCCCCAACCTCACATTCAGACTCAGCCAGAAGGAGCCTGGGGGCTTCTCAGAGTCCAGGCAGCAGGGTCACCTGTGCCCCCTCAGGGCCTGGCCAGCCAGGGCCCCTGAGGTTTCCAGGCTGGCAGCGGGTCTGTTTTCCTAGGAGCAGCATGTTGCAGGGGTGCCAGGCTGGCCCACAGGGGCGTTTCCGTTCCTTCCCAGCCCTCCACACCCCAAGGGAGGACAGTGAGGTAACCTGGCAGCTCGGAAGATGCCTGCCAGCCCCCTCTGTGCCAGTGGCCCTTGCTTGCCTGAAAGGGGTCGCTTTCTGGGATCCCCTGCTGAGTAGGAAACAAAGTGGGTCTTTGCCCCATGGATGCCCTCAAGGCCCTTGGCCCCAGGTTGTGAACCTAATGGGTGGCAGGATTATGGCCAGCTCTCTCTGCCCTGTCCCCCTCCCAGCCCTCTGCAGACCAAGGGGGGCCCTTGTCAGGGACCCAGCTGCCTTCTCTGCAGCCCCTTCACCACCCACCTCCCACTGTAGAGCCAAGATAAATTAATGAGGGGAGCCTGAGGCTGCAGTTTCTAAATCCAGCAGCAAACAAGCTCTCGGAGGTGACCCTACCTTCTCGTCCCGTCCTGGCAGGGCCACACGGTGTGTGGTGCGGTGCGGTGCTCCTCCTCCTGATCCTGGGTGGTATAAACTCCAAACGTGATAATAGAGCCAAGGGAGGCATTGTGATTAGTGACCGGTGAGGCTGGCTGCTACCCACAATGCCTGGGGCCGGCCCTGCCTTTTCTCATAGGCCTCCGTTACTCAGGTGTTAATGCTCAGGTGTTACCCGGGTGTGTGTGTTGGTTCATTAATTGATTCAGCAAACACCTATCAAGCACCTCTTCTGTGCCAGCCTCTGTGCTCAGGGGTGCCTCCCTCTCACAGGTTCTAGGCTAATAATGGGGAACGAAGACTGGCATAGGGGTGCTGGTGTTGGGATGGGAGTGGGGACAGCCTGGGACCTCCAAGGAAGCACAGAAAAGACAGGTGGCTTTTATCTTTGAGGTGTTGGGGGCCTGGGCCTGCCACACCCCAAAGGAGCCCTCTGCCAGCCTCTTCTGCTCACTTGAGCCCATTCCCCTCCCACCTCCCCTCAGCATCATGCCTTCCCCAGGGCCTTTGCTCACTTCCCATGTTGTTGGCGTTGTCCAGCCCAGCCCTGTGTTCCTGTGCATTGTCTAGTGTTTTCCAGCCCAGGCTGACATTTTAGCCAACTTCGTGCCCCCTTGGGACTGCCCCATGCCCAGCCCTCTGCTCCTTTGTCCTTCCAGCTGTGCTCATGGCACCCCATTTTATAGATGAGGAAACAAGCAGGGAGCGGGGAACTCAGGCCTCTGCCTCCCATTCCCTCTCCCAGTCACTCGTTCGCCTTGAGGATCTTGCACGGGGAGGTGGCTGTGGTGAAAGGACGGGACACGCTGTCAGGGTGGGCATGTGCATAATTAATTGATCTGCTCAGTCTGTGCCCCCTAGACGTGCTCTCCATGAGGACAGGGTCTTGGACTGTTCCAGTCTGTGTGGATACAGGCCCGGCATGTGGCTGGCGCTCTGTAAACAGCTGATGAAACCCGGCTCTGCCCTGTGCCCAACATAGTGGGGAGCCCGAGGCTCCTTGGAAGGGGGGGCAGCAGAGAGAGAAGAGCAGCCGCGCCCGTGGCCCTGTTGGCAGCGAGCCGCCAGGCTTTCGACAGGCCCCCTTCATGCTGTTACTTGTGGTTGAGTCCCTGGCACAAGCAGCCTGTCAGCCGTCCAGGAGCCTGTCTCCACGAGAGGTGGCGCTTATAGCAAAACCAGCCTTTCCTGTTCCAGGAGACGAATGCCACTTGGAAAGCAGCCCCCCACCCCCCAGAGTGTTTGTGTGGCCCCACACACCAGCAGGGACACCAGAGTCCCTCATCCTGCCCCCTGCTCCAATGACAGGACCACCCACTGCTCAGACCACCCTGGCTGCCCCACCTCCCGGCCCCCTGCAGGGCCCCACATTAGGGTGGGAGCCTTCAATGGAGGGAAGGAAGCAGCAGGCGGTGGAACTGAATGAAGTCGCCGTTTTTGGAGGCCAGGGATGGTACGGTAGTGGCAGTTTCATGAGGCTCAATGTGGAAGACTCGAAGCAGGACAGAGAGGCTGTGGCCACCTTTGGCTTCCCGCAGCTGCCCACAGAGCTCGTGTCCCATGTAGACAGCAGAGCCCCAGGTGCCTTCGGCCCAGGGGCACCAGCAGGCATCTGGGCACGAACAGGGAATGGGATGGTTGCTTCTCTCCCAAGCAGTCTTCGCAGTTAAGATTTTGGAGGAAAGAGCAGCCAGACATCTCTCCCCACACGATGGGGGTCGGGGACTCACACACACTCCCCAGGCTGTTTGCCTCCCATCCCTCTCCTGGGCTGCCCACCCTGTAGGTTTGTGGCCAGAAAAGCCCAGGAACTGGAAACCAAGAGACTAATCGCAGCTCTGCCTCTTGGTGGCTGTGTGACCTTGGCCAAGTTGCTTTACCTCTCTGAGCCTGCGTTTCCTGTCTGTTAATCAGAGGTCATGTCACCCTCCCCTGCAGTGCCACAATCAATGCTGTGCCTGCCTCACTGACCCAGCGAGTGCAGCTGTGTCCGTGGTTCCCAGGAGGACAGTGACGAACACAGCGAATCACCTGTCTGTCTCCTCCAGGGGCTCGGGCCAGCCTTGCCCCCAGCTGTAGGCTCCGACGGAAATGGGCCCCCCTGCACTGGCCGTGGCCAGGGTTTCGCAGTCCACCTGAAGCCCTCCTCTTCCTTTCAGTGACCGTCATCTTGTCCTCTCCTCCATCCTGCTCCCCTCCCAGACCCCGCTGGGTAGCCCCTTAGGGGGCTCCCTTTCTTTGAGCATCAGCCTCCTCTGTTCCACCTGTTGTCGTGTTCAGCCAGTGGCTTGCAGTTTATTTTTTTTTTTTCAGGAATTCTGCAGGAAGTCCACTGGTGTTAGAGACTACGTTAGATGGTTGTGGACCTTATGAGTTTCCTGCTGCTGCTGTAGCAAGACAGACAGACATTTATTTTCCTATAGTTGCGGAGGCGAGAAGTCTGCAGTGACTCTTACAGGCTAACGTCAAGGTGTCACGGGGCTGGTCCTTCAGGAAGCTTCTTTCAGCCTCTGGTGCTTGCCAGCATCCCTTGGCTTGTGGCTACATCTCTTGAATCTCTGCCTCGGCGGAAACATGGCCTTCTTTCTGTGGTCAAATTTCCCTCTGCCTCTATTTTATAATCTCCATAAAGTGATTTGCCATATAAGGTTCCAAGGATTAGAGCCAATATCTTGGGAGCCATTATTCAGCCTGTTACAGTGGATTCATGACATTTAACTTTTAATTAGCTGTGCTTTCTTTTTTATGATTCACCATTAAATATAGTAAATGAGCTGGTCTTCCATTTAGGGTAGTGATCTGAAGTTCCTGTTCTAAGTCAACTTTTTTTCAAGTAAGAGGATGTTTTAAAGAAAGATATTAAGTACGCAATAGTGCACGTGGCACTGAACGGTGACCATAATGGGGAAGGGATGGTCTGGGGCATTCTGGGGGCTCCTTTCATCCCCCTTAGAGCGTCATAAGCACGGGGTTGGGCCTTCTCCCTCTGCAGCTGCTGGCATCCCTGACCCCCTCTCTGCCCTCTTTCTTGCAGCTCACCATCATCTTCAAAAACTTCCAGGAGTGCGTGGACCAGAAAGTGTACCAGGCCGAGATGGATGAGCTCCCGGCCGCCTTCGCCGACGGCTCCAAGAATGGTGGGGACAAGCATGGGGCCAATAGCCTGAAGATCACAGAGAAGGTGTCCGGCCAGCACGTAGAGATCCAGGCCAAGTACATCGGCACCACCATCGTGGTCCGCCAGGTGGGCCGCTACCTGACTTTCGCAGTCCGCATGCCGGAAGAGGTGGTCAACGCGGTGGAAGACCGGGACAGTCAGGGCCTCTACCTCTGCCTGCGGGGCTGTCCCCTCAACCAGCAGATCGACTTCCAGGCCTTCCGTGCCCATGAGGGCCAGGGCGCCCACAGGCCTCAGGCCGCCAGCCCCGCGCCTGCAGCCCCCGACACCTTCCCATATGAGACGGCTGTGGCCAAGTGCAAGGAGAGGCTGCCCGTGGAGGACCTCTACTACCAGGCCTGCATCTTCGACCTGCTCACCACGGGCGACGTGAACTTCACGCTGGCTGCTTACTATGCCTTGGAGGACGTCAAGATGCTACACTCCAACAAGGACAAGCTGCACCTGTACGAGAGGACGCGGGAGCCACCGGGCCAGGCAGCGACTGCAAGGCTATGCCCGGCCCCCCGGCTCCTCCTGGGCAGCCTCCTGCTCCTCACCCTGTTCCCTGTGCTCCTGGAGGCCCTTGCGGCATAGATGGAGAGCGAGGCGCTCTGCCTGTCCCCAAGTGGGCCAGCCGCTGCAGAAGGGCTGGTGGCTTCTGGTGGCCCCGTGGTCTTTGCAGGGGTCAGAAGCGGAGGCAGCTGCTGGCCGGTGAGCTGTGGGACGGTCACCTCGGAGCTGATGGCAAGTGCTGGGGCCATGGGGCGGCCCCTCACCCTCCCTAGGGCCCAGGACAAGGTCATGGTGACTGACTGGTGCTGTGATGTCTGTGACAGTAGAGCAGTGTCGGGGAGAGCTCCCCTCGCCCTGCCCCACAGTGTGAATGTGCGAAACCGAGCCCCTGAGGCCAGAGCCCCCACCCCCTTGCAATGCACTGAACAGGCCCGGCCGACTGCTGCACGTGCCCGCGCACGCACACTCTCTCACACGAGCACACTCGCACACACTCAGCCGGCGGGGCCAAGGCTGGACACCCAGGTGGGCCCTTTCCCCCGGGGCCTGGAGCACTCCCAGGGCGTTGCTGGGGATCTTCGGCAAAATGATGTAACCCTTTGGCCAAAAGGTTGTGCCCTGCTGGGACCTTTCTGCCGTGGGCTCCCTGTGAGACCCCACGTGTGCCGCACCTGCTGTGGGCACGGGCTCAGGCCGTTACCAGGTCCCCCGCCTCGAGAGCCCCCGCGTGGGGACAGTGCGTGTTGACACGTGCTCTGAGCAACGCCACTCGTGGGCTCGGAGCCCTTCTCTGGCCCCCACTCCCCACTGTGCTTAGGAAGTTGAGTTGAGTTTCTAAATGTCTAAACAGAGAACTACCCCGTGATTTCTGTTCCTTCCTCTCCAGCAGATGGCAAGAGCCCTTGAACTGGGGGACTTGGGCCACAGGGCATGGGTGGGAGACCAGTGGACAGGGCCAGCTGGCCTGCCCTGATCATCTGTTCTTTGCCCACCTGTCCCCAGAGCCCTGCTCCCCACCCTGTCCACCCGGATCTGCATTCGGGGGAGAGGAGCAGCCCTGGCAACGTGTCCCCGTCTGGCCCCTTCCCTTAGCCCGTGGCCACACAGCCCGGGCTGACCATCTGAGGAGGCCCAAACCAGCCCCACCTCTGCTGCTGCTCCAGAGACCCCCAGGGACCAACGCGTGCCAGGCTGCAGAGGGCGAACCTCCTGGAAGCCCCCCGGCCCCTCACTGTCCCTGCCCCCCCCCCACCAGCGTCCCCGGCAGCCCCTCTGCTGCTCCCCAGGGACCTCTCATACACTGGCCCAGGAGGCTGCGGACTGGTCCCCGCCTCCCCCTCCGAGGTCCCCCCGCCCCCCGCCAAATCCAGGCGGGTGGGAGCAGCGAGGCCCCTGCTGGTTTTTATCCGGTCCCCTACGTTGGAAGTAAAAAGTGAAGCACTTTATTTTGGTTGTGTTTGATGGCGTTCTGCTTGGAAGTGGGGACCCCTCGCTGCGTCCTTGTGTCTGCGACCTGTGTGGAGTGTCACCGCGTGTACATACTGTAAATTATTTATTAATGGCTAAATGCAAGTAAAGTTTGGGTTTTCTTTGTTTTGTTATTTTCCTTTGGACATGTTGGAGTTTGTTTTCTGAACAGACTGGTTCATTTTGGGGGTGGAGAGTTGACTTTGGTGGTGGGTGTCACTGCAGTGTCCCAAAAGTGTTTGTGGGGGGCGGCGGAGGGGGCAGCTCCTGTTAGTGCGTGTGTCTGTATGAATGTGCGTGGAGGATATAGCAATTTCACAACCAAAGCCCCTTGTTTCTCTAAAATTACTTTTTCTTCTTTCGATGAGCCGCCTTTTGGGGGCTTGCGGGACACAGGCTCCCCGACTCTGGCAGAGCTGGACGCATCCTTGAGGACAGATGGCCATGATGCAGAAAGAAGTAAGATGCCCTATGGGGCAGGGCTGGGTGTGCTGGCCTGGGATCCAGGACGACTCCATGTCAGGCGTCAGCCTGGAGCCCCAGACCTGGGATTGCTGCTGTCACCCTCGAGGGTCCCGTTGGTCACATGCAGCCTGGGGAAGAGTAACGGTCCCACAGAGGGGGGCACCATCCACATCAGTGTCAGGAGGACCAAAGCATGCTTGGGGCCAGGGTCGCTGCTGGCTGTCACTCCACTTCATCCTTTAAAACTACTCAATGGGCCAGAGACAAATTCATGCCTGTTTTACAAAGGAAAAGGAAACAGGGACGAATTGATGTCAGTGGGTAGTGACAAGATGTACACCCAGGTCTGTTTTGCCTCAAAGTTCCTGCTCTTAGCATTAAGTGCCATGGGGCAGAATCCCAGCACCTCCACTGTCCTAGCTGTGACCTTGGGCAAGTCACTTAACCTCTCTGGGCCTCCTTTCCCACCTCTAAGATGGGGAGTGCCTACCAGTGGTGGTTGTACAGCACTTGGGGCAGGGCCTGGCACACAGCGACTGTCCTGCGGTGCTGACGTTATCCCAAAGCCAAGAGGGATTAAGTGTGATAGGGGTGGGGGGAACGTGAGGGGTGCACAGAACTGAGAACCTTGGGAGGGAGGTGAGTCAAAAGGCTAGTAATCCAGAGTGAATACATATCTCAGGCCCAATCTGAAGAGGAAGGCTAAAAGGGAGAACTTTCTAGAACCTAGCTTACACAGACTTCCAAAGAGAACATGGAAGTCTGGCCTTTGGGAGAAAGAAACCAGCACAGAAGGGGCCAAACAAGGTCTGGAGACACCCACGTGTCCCACCCAGTTGCCCGAACTGTCAGTACCAGTAGTCCTCTCCCCCTCAGTTGTAGCTGGGCTGACAGAACTAGCAGGAGGCACCACTGGGCTGGCAGAGCCATGGGCACCTGGTCAGCACAGAACACATCACTGAGAAGTCAGGGCACACAGGGTTTAAAAAAAAAAAAACAAAAAAACCTCATTCACCCTCAGATGAAAATGCCACGCTACTTGCCAGAAACATTGTCGGTTTGGAACGAGTTCAGGACCCTCCACTTAGGATGGAATTCTCTTCCAAGCACCTCGCGACTGGTTGCCTCATGAACGTGGAAATTTGCATTTCATGTGAAGAGGGAACACAGAGAGTCCTTAGCTAAACGGTTCCCAAGAAGCGGCTTCCCTTGTGTGCACTTCGTGCTGGGTGGGGGCAGAGGCTCCTGGGCCACTCACCTACGGCCAGTCAGCCCCAAGTAGACGCGTGAGCAGATGCAGGTGCAACGCAGGCCCCCCCGCCCCTGTCACACCCCCCACTCGCTGGTGTGTGGCGGGAACTCCTGGGAGGTCTTGGTTCTTCCACCAGAATTTACAAGGCAAGACGACAGGAGAGAAGAAAGCTATTAAAAACAAACGGATGGGGGCCATCCATGACGAACGGGGCCAACGCTGGTGGGGGTGGGGGGATTACCAGGGCACCGGGCAGGAGCGGGGCTCAGCGATGCCAGGGAGCAGCGTGCAGCACGGGGTGGTCTTGGGCGGCAGGCTGACTTGGCGTCCCAGCTGGCTTTGCCGGCTGCTAGCTGTGTGGTCTGCCTTGGATTTTTTGAGCCTCAGACTCCTTATTTGTAACATGGAATTACGAGTACCTGCCTCCCAAGGTCACGCTAGAAATCCAGTGAGCTAACGCTCATAAAGTGCCTGGCACACGGGCCCCGGCGCAACGCAGGGAGGCCACCAAAAATGGCGGTCCCCTCCCTCTGCGACTGCGTGTGCGTCTCTTCAATGACTCATGATCGCTGGTGCTGGGGGACTACAGCAGAGACCCCCACCCCAGACCCCCTGCTTTCTCTTCGGAGAGACTATAAAGTTGTCATTGAATGTCCCATGGTGACAAGGAAAGGAGTCAAAGGTTCTGAGACAGATGTACCCTGCACTGGGGGAGGGCGGAGACAGGTTGTGGGCATGGGAGTAATGGTACGACTCGGTCCAGAGGCCATAGAGCTAAGAGCAGGGCCATCGGGAAAGAAAGTCAGGGACCACGCACAGAGCCAGCCAGAAGGGGGGTGGCGGTAGGCGTGCCGGAGACGGCACGAACGGTTGGCACTGGGCGTCTCATGAAGAGGGTTTGGGGAGTGACGGAACTTGAGAACGGACCAAGATGGAAGTTGAGGTCCCAGTGATGTAAGCAACGACAGGAGGGCACCACGGCCTGCTGGGGGAGACCGCTGGTGACAATGTAGGGGCACCGGAGTGTTCCAGGGGCTGCGATGGCCTCTGTGGGCACAGACAGGAATGGGACCTGGAACAGCAGTGACCGAGAAGGCTGCTCAGAGAAAACCAAGCTTGGCGATGAACAAAATTCTGCGGGCAGCTGGGGGTGATGGAGGAGGGATGAAGGGACCGAGGCCTTGACCTTCACCCCTGGGGGCCCAGATGCCTGCCTGCCCAGCTGGCCGAGGGCCCTCGGAGGCGGGGCCACGGCTGGTCACCACTGCGCCCTGGGCCTCCCGCTGTGCGGGCCAGCCTCTCCCCGCGGCCCCTGCCCCTCTGCTCTGCCCTACCCCCTCACTTCCTGCAGGGACCAGCTTCCTCCTGGGCTCCAGAGCGGCCCACCTGGGCAAGGCTGCGAGAGCCCAGCCAGGGTGTTCCCAGCGAGGGCGTCGGCAGGCCGTCCGTGGGCACCTGCTGCCCTCTGCTGGACAGTCCTAGAACCACACTCACTCCGGGCCCTCTGGGTAATGGGAGCCGCCGATCCGCCACACACACAGCACAGGCCCCACCAAGGGTGGCGAGCGAGCGTGGGCTCCAACGAGCCTCAGGACGTCCCGATACTGCCCTTTGATGATGATAAGTGCCGGGCCCATTGAGTCACCTCAGTGACCTCACCCCGCCACAGCCTAGCGAGGGGCTCTCGTGACCTGAAACTTATGCAGCAGAGCGCGTCCCGCTTCACACCCAGGTCTGCGCACCCCAGACCCACCCACCCCATCCTTGTGCCTCCCCACCCACACACACCACGGAGCTCCCACCGGCACCCTGTCCCCCGCCTGTTGCCTGACTCTGTTCTCCACTGACATTTTGTCTTCTTATTTGCTCACCTTGTGTCTGTCTCCACGACCCTCGGCTCAGAGGCCACGGGGCCTCATCCCGGTTTGTAGTGTGTCCCCAGCTCCTAGGATAGAGTCCAGCCCTCGGCAGAGGCTCGAGATCTTGGTCAAGAGGGAAACTTTCTCTGCCCTAACTGTCCACAGTCAGACTGTGAGCTCCTAGGAGCCCGTCTCTCGTCCCCGAGCTCAGACGGTCCCAGTGCAGGCTGGGCCACCCCGCTGGGGTTTGTGCTCCCCTAGAGCCAGCCCCCTTCCTGGGCCTATTGGGGAGCTGTGCCTGACACAGCGGCTCTGATGGTCTCTCTAGCTCCGGCGAAGGCTGCCTGCCCTCCTCGACGCGATTCCAGCCTAGCCAAGGACTGACACACACTGAGGCCCTCAGCTGTACTCGCTCTCACTCAAAAACATTAACCCTAGAAGATGCCTCTTTAGTTGGCAAATGACAAGGCCCCTGGTCCCGCCAAGCACAGGCCCCAATGGTGCGCAGGGCGGCCAGGACTGCGCTTTGAAACCACCGTCCCCTCAGGCCAGGAGGAAGAGATGATCATGTGCGAACCCTCCACGGGGCAGTTGGCCCCAAGAACTGGATGTTATTCGGTCTTTGAGGTGACACAGGCTTGTCCACGTTTCCACACACAGGCGGGTCGCACAGCCACAGAACTGTGCGGGACATCCCGACGTTCAGCCCAGGGAAGGGTCCACCAGCAGCAGTGGGGGCAGGCACGGCCAGGGCCCAGCTTCCTACGGGATAAAGATGACAGCTCTCGGGTTTTGGTCCTCGGTGGCTTTGTCCTGTGCCTTTAAGAGCCACAGGTTGGAATCTGGAGCCCAGACGGCTCTGGCAAACGGCAAGGCCTTGTGTTTTCAGTAAGTGACCTTTCTGTTGGCATTAATTGAGGACTTGCCTTGATGCCAGACATGGGAGGCCCCGCCAGGGAGGAGGAAGGGGACCTGGGCCTGCTTCTTCCAGTAAAAGGCAGGCGTTTTGGCAGCGGACGGTCGAGCAGCCTCGGTGCTATTGTAAACCGGAGCGAGCTGGTTATTGCGACACTTGCTCCTAAAGTTTCCCAGGGCCGTTCCAGCCGACTTGTGAATTGCAACACGACTGCTGAGGTGGTCGGCCCGGAGAAGCAGCCTCCTCCGACTCTTCTGAGTCTTGGACTTAAGCAGCACGTGCAGTGGCAACGGCAGGCTCGCCCTCACGCACAGGCCGGGCCCCGAGGCCAGGCCTCCGGGACGCTCGGCTAATTACTTGGCAGACCAAGCATTAGGCGCTTCGCAGAGATCACGGTTCGGGTTCACGGTCGCTTCGGTGTCGGCAGAGCCCCCTGGTCTGGCCGCCTTCCCCAGCTCCCATCCAGACGGATCTCCGCCCGCGGGCCGGGCCGCCCTTCCTCTGTCTGCGCCTCGCGAGGTGCTGCGCCTGCCCCTGCCAAACTGCTCGAGTTAACATTTGGGTCAGTATTTCCATTATAAAATGCTTTTTCCCCCCTTCGAGAATATATGACCCAACTGTTAAATTACCCTCAAGGCTGCAGGCTGGCACGCACGGTGTTTTTATTTCCGATGGACAGAGCGGGCTGCAGGACCTCGGGGTGGGTGCGCACGGGTCTTCCAGGCACCTCGCAGGGCTCCCACCGGCGTGGGAAACCACGGGCAGCCCTGCTCAGCTGCGGGCGGCGGCTCCTCCAGGTCGCCTCCATCCAGTGCAGGGACTTGAAACTGTCAGGGGACTGTTAAACCTCGGCAGTGGCCACTCGGGGAACACCTCAGAAGCCCCTGGGGTAAGGTCCTGGACCCCACATGACTGGTGCTGAGCAGGGGAAGAAATGCAACTTTAAAAGGCTCCACTTCACGAGCTGCCCAACGATCCGAATGACACGGCGGCCGATCGCGAGCCACGCCACTGCAATGCAACGCGTCCGCCCGATTCTAAAAGTCCTTAGTCACACTTTTTAATACACAAGAATCCAAAGTACAGCAGTTTTACAATGTAGGAAAATTTAATACATACTATATAAACAACATTATTTACATCAGAAATCACTAAGACAGTGGCATTTTTCACAAATATAAATTAATTACTGTTTAGTCAACAGGTTTTAAAAGTCCACAATTTTACAATAAAGAAAAACCACCTGTCCCCAAACGAGGGGGCACAGATGGACTAAAGCAGCCTGGACCCTCGGCCTGGCTCTCCTCACCCGACACGGCAGCCCCCAGACAAGCCAGGAGGCCACGGGGGCTGGGGGCTGGGCCCTGGGCCGCCGCCCCTGCTGCCGAGTGCATTTTGGTCTGTAGGATTTCAGTGTCACTGCATCTTAACTGAACTGCGTTTGCACCGCACGTCCCGATGCAGACACAGAGCTAGCGAGTCTGCAGCACGAAGTCAGAAGTGTTCTGGTTCCCACGAAGGGCTCAGGGAATGACTACGAGGGGAGGGAGCCCAGAGACCGTCGGGCCCGGCTCCGAAGGACCACGACCGTGAGCCTGGGGTCCACTGTGTCCTTTTCCGGGGGGACAGAGACCATGCTAATCCTTGTTTATGCTCGGGTTTCAGGTGAGGCTAACTCCCCTCTTCCTCAGCCCAATGACTACATCTTTCAAAGCCAGGCTCCGGGGGAAGACCATCCTTACAAATTCGGGGGCAGGGGGGCAGCTTCTCTCATCCACCGCGAGAGAATTTCTACCTGTGCAAATCTCGGTTTTCACTGTACGCATACTGACTCAGGTCCATGAGGAAGTGCCTCCTTTCTCCCAGCCCACTCTTCAAACATACTTCAACACCTAAAACAGATACTTTCATGGGGATACTGCAATTTTGTAATCAATTTAACACTGATCTGGCTGATATTGCCTTTTGCTACACAATATGGCACTCTAAGTCCCAAATGCAAACAAAAGGAAGTTCTTTTCTATTTTCCTCATGATGAGAGGTCTTTGGGAATAATTCACATCTTCTATCAACAACAAAAAACCTTGATGGTTTTTGAAACGTGGGGCCTCCTCGAAGCCAAAGGAAATGTGAAGCCTGCCGGGTCTGTGGCCTGACCTGACTGCCCACGGGGGAAAGGGAGGGGTGGCTCATCCCTTGCCCACCGCACTCCCCCTGCTCACAGAGCGGGCAAGCCAAGCACCTTCCTCTTGGAGTGGGCAGCCTCAAGCATGGGGTAGTGTCAGCACTGCCAGTGAGAAGCTGAACCTGTGGTGGCCAAGGCAGAGGCGTGACTTCTCCCATAGCACGCCCCAGTGATGACCTGGCAAGGTCTCCCATGCAGGCCCCTGGGTGTAAGCCTGGGGGGGTGAGAAACCCCAAGCACTAGGAGGAGCTCAATGAGGCGGGGGTCCCCTGGGCCACCAGCATGAGCCGAGAGGTCCCAGGCTCTCCTCTGGAACTCCGCACGGGCCACATCGCTTCTGCAGAGTGACCCTTCCACAGGGTGACGCAACTCAGGGAAGTCCAAGTAAAGGCATCCATGCCGTCAGCCCAGGGTACCAGCAAGTCAGGGAGGTTCAGGGAAATTAACGTCGTGTGGGCCCGACGGAAGGGTTTTCGCCAGCTCCCAGCCTGGACACTTACAGGCACGCTGTGCTTCGAGTCGGTTACTCTGCCTCCGTCTAGAAGGGCCTGTGGATCCGCTAGCAATACTGGCAGCTCAGTTCGTAATGAATGAACGGAAGGCCCGGGGCCAGAACAACGAAAGGCGTCCGCTTAACTGACGCAGCCGCCTGGCCTCCCGGTCCTGACTCAGTTCAACTCTAGATGACTCACTGTCTGCAGCTCCGTCACCCTGTCCTTGGACACTTCCTATCGTGGAAAAAATTTTAACTTGGGGTTCGTCCCTTTACTGAATCTCATTAAAAAAATGAGCTCAGTCCTAATGACCTCCAGCGACAGTGGCAGCCTGCTCACCACAGGTAACTAGCTCATCTCCATCTGTCCACTGCCCCCCACCCCACAAGCGTGAGGACAGGCGTGACTCTGTGTCGTCTACTTCAAGCTGTGAAACGGGAACTGAAGTCCAACTGTAAATGCTGACCTGGCGCAACACTGAAAGCCCCCACCCCCGTCCCACTGGCCTGACCAGACGCCCGCCTGGGGCCCTGGCCACCCCCACAGGCGCACCCGTCGGGTGCGTGCCGGCCACACGCTGACATCACAGGAATCAGAAATCTGCCAGGGATTCTGGTTTCTCGGCCGCCCTGCCCCCAGCCTTTGGCCCACTTCCAACCAAGTCAGACCCTCGCCGACTCCAGAGCAACCTGTCACAGTACTCGAAAGTCAGCTCGTGGACCCAGGGGGCAAAGGCGGCCCGGCCTGCCCAAGAGACCATACCTCCGACAGGTACAGATAGTGCGGGAGGACTTAGTGTTCAGTGGGGAGGGGGCCCTGTGGGGTTGTGCCCTGTCCCCCCAGCCCTGCACCACGGGTGTCACACATTGAGGCCCACGTGTGTCATTTCTCCCAAGAACACATCTGAGGAGTGTACCTGCTCCCCCTCAAGTCCTATGACGCAAGACCCCACCCGCTTGTCCCCACGCCCCACTCCCCGGCAGCGGCAGCAGCAGCAGCAGCATCGTCACATCATGGTTACCCGAGTCACACACTGTCCAGCAGGTCCCAGCAGCCTTTGCGCACGCATCCCCTCCCTGACCACTGTACCAAGGTCCCAGGTGCACGGACCCTGGCGACAAGACACTCCCGACCCTAAAACCCCTTCTTCCTTCACCCGGGAAGCACAGCCCGTGACACTGGTACACAAAAGTCACCTCTTCCTCCTAGCACCCGTCAAAGCGGGAGGTGGAAACCAGGCTGGAATGGGCGGGGGCGCCAGAGTGCAGGAGTGGTGACTGGACCAGAGCCCCCCCGCTCCCAGAAACGCCCCTCGGCCAGCAACCTGGCGGCAGCAGCGTGTCCAGAAACTCCACTTACTGGTCTAGGTAACTGGCTCCCGTGGGTCAGACCAAAAACATCCGGTGCTAAGGACTCTTGCGCTCCCCTTCTCCCGAGCCGTCCTTTATGTTTTCCGAACATTCCAGTTATAATCTGGGTTGTTTTTCTGTTCTAGTGATCTCTCCAAAGGAGACCTATGATCCAGGGGAGACTTGGAATCGTGGGGAGACTTCTGAGATGGGGGTGAGCGAGGATCTGAGACTGCGGGGTGCAGCGGGGGCAGGGGCTGTTTGTACTCCCCCAGTTTGTCCGTGTGGAAGGAGCGGTAATGGTCTGAGGGTCCCTGGCCGTGATAGCCCATCGGGGGGCGGTGGTCAGACATTCGCCGGAAATCCTGCTGGTGGTAGTTCTGAGGCCTAAACTCATCCGCTCTCCTCCGCTTGGAGTCGTGATGGTGCCTGAAACAGAGACGCAAGGGTGAGCTGGAAGACCAGAGCCAGACCCTACCCCCTGCGCCATCATCCATTGCTCGTCCTCTGAGGCAAGGACACCTCTAAAGGACTCACGGCAAACGCTCACGTTACCAGGAATCCGGAAAACAAAGGTAATAACAAAGGGCTGTTTTACACTTATTGGCAAAGCCATGTCCTATGAAATGACATAAGCCTCATCAAGTCTGCAATGAAGCAAGTACACACTTGAAGCATTGACGGCGTGGGACACTCATTCTCCCTTCAGGAAACCTGGCACGACCTGCCAACGTCTTCATATTACCTGACCCAGCCCAGGAGAAAACGGGCCACAGAGAGCATGCTGTTAGGTTATGAGTTACAGCAAAAACCACAATCAGCCTAAATATTCGACTATAAGGGTTAATTATTTTTAAACCTGACTCACTGCGGAGAACGTTAACATGTTTAACTCCTACCCAAAAGAACTGGTACAAGTCAATGACAAAAAGACCAACAACGCAATTCAAAAATGGGCGGAGGACTTGAACAAACATCTGTCCCAAGATGTGGCCACTAAGGCCACGAGACGCTTGCCACCACCAGCCACCAGAAGTGCACGTCAAAACCACAGTGAGATACCGCTTCGCACCTCCTAGGACGGCTGCGTTAAAAAGTAACAAAGTAAACCCAGCAGATCAGAACTGGCAAAGAAGTGGGGAAACTGCAACTTCCACACTGCTGCTAGGGGTGCAGGACGGCCCGGCCTCTACGGGGAGGAGGAGGTAGCTGCTTCCTAAAAAGGTCAACGCAGAACTGCGGTGTGTGACAGCCCCGTTCACCACAACCAAAGGCAGGACAGCGCAAACGTCCACCAGCAGTGACCACACCAGCCCTGAGCAGAAACGCGGTACTGCCATGTTCGACAACGTGGAGGAGCCTCTAGAACGTGATGCTAAGTGTCTGAAGCCATCACAGAAGGCCCCAGCTTGTGTGATTCCCGTCATGCAAAATACCCGGAATAAGGAAACACACAGAAGCAGGATATGGACTGGTGAGTGGCAGGGGCTGGGCAGAGGGCAGCAGTGGCTGCTTAACGGTTACAGGGTGTCCTCTGGGTGATCACAGTGTGCTGGTGCTTGACCGAGGTGTTGGTTGCACAACACTGGGAATGTACTAAATGTCCCTGGACTGTTCCCTTTAAAGCAGTTCATTTACGCTATGTGAATTTCACCTTAGGAGACCGAAAAACAGACAGTGACTTCAAGTTCCAGTCAAAATGGAGTAACAAGGACTACATTTCCCTTCCTCCTGAAACAGCTGGAAAGACAGAAAACGTATACAATGACGGTTTTCAAGACGTCATGTCAATGTGACAACAAAGAGCAGTGACTCCTGAGAGTTGGGAAACTAATGAGGTGAGCCTTATAACTGCCCTGCTCACTGCCTTAAGACAGCTTCCAGGCCTCAGCATGGGGGTGGGGGCAGAAAAAAATACTTGAAGAAATAATGGTAAAAAAAGTTCCAAAATCACAGAAATGATAAACACACAGATCCAGGAAGGAAGGACCCCGGGCTGGTACCATCTCAGGGTCCCTGCTGCCCAGTGTGGCTGAGAGCCCGGCACAGGCTCTCTTACGGCTACCTCCTCTCTCAATTTCTTCAGAGAAGACAGAAAACTCCTCGGCAGAAAACTGAAGATGACGTCCTTTGACCCAGAGATTAAAACCCATGACCTGGCGACCAAGGCCTCCCAACCATCCACTGTCGGCCTTCCGGGCGCCCATCCTTGCCCTGGGCCGGGGGTGCCTGTTCTGCTACTCTCTGCTGAGCTGACGCTGCAGAGCCCAGAGCAAGGATCAGCAGCCCCCCCTCATCCTCAGCCCACAGGAGACACTCCAAAGTCTCTACTTTTAGCCACTGATCAGGACAGTGTCCACTGCCCACCTCGTGAGTCCTCCCAACACCCCAAAGATGCCTCGATGGCATGAACGCTGGGTCAGACTTGGGACCGTGCCTGGGCAGGTGACGAGATGCTCACTGCCTCCGACAGGTACATTCACGCCTGTGGCGCTTGCCTATCCCCTAGGGAACAGCAAAGCTCTTGCAAAGAGGAGCTCCCGGTGCCCCAGGGCCGTCTAAGTACCTGTCATAGTAATCTCTGTGTCCCCGGTGGTCTCGATCACTGCTGTACTGGTCGTAGGGTCTCTTTCTAGACAGGTTGTTGGGTCGGTAGCTCCCAGAACGGTGGCTGTCCATGTGTCGCCTGTCCCCATAATGGTGGTCCTTGTACCAGTGCTGCTCATACTGATGGTGCCTGTCACTGCCCCACGACGGGTTGCTATTGCCACTGCCGTAGTTGAACTTTCTTTCCCTCTGCCAGTCTCCTCGATCTGCAGGCAAAGAGAGAACGGTCTCATGGTTGCAAGGAGTAGCTCAAGTTCACGTCTACCGAAGTTTAAACTGAAAGGCTGATGTGTTTTAAAGTGACATTTAAGTTTCTCCTCCTGGCCTTTTCACGGCTGGTTAACATACCAGTAACGAGAACTCGCATTCTTCCCCCCAAATATTTAAGGTGAAAGAAAATCCACCACCTTTTTCTCCTTCTGAAATCTTAAGAACTATTGCTTTTCATTTTCTACCTGCTGACTTTTCTCATGGGGCAGACCATTAAAACGAAATTTCACTCAAAAAACAAACCAAACATTAATTCAGAAAACAGCACTGCTGAATTTCACAACTGCAAGGTAACATCCTCCGTTTACGTGTCTGAAGTTTACCTGCTGGTACCGTAAGCTGAGTCTCTGAAAACCATTCTCGACCATACTTATTGATTCCGCTCTTCTTCCTTAGCTCATACCAAAAGGAGAAACATCCCAAACAAGCATCAACCGATAAATGGATAAACCAGCGGTGGTGTATGACCGTCCAATGGATATTACCCAGCCACAAGGAGGAATGAGGGCCTGGCACGTCACGGCGTGGATGAACTTGAGACCCCCAAGCCCAGGGAAAACAGTCAGACATATGCTGCATGACCCCGTTTACAAGCAGTGTCCAGAATACACAAACCCAGGGAGACAGGAAACAGACCAGTGGCTGCGGGGCTGAGGGGAGGGGGACACCAGGAGAAACTGCTGAACAGAAATGGGATCTCCACTTGGGGAAACGGAAGAGTTTGGGAACTAGGTAACGTGGTAGCTGCACGACACTGAGGATGCACTAAAGGCCACCGTACTGGTCACTTAAAATGGCTAAGTTTGTGTTATGTGAATTTCACCTCAATAAATTTACACGCGGATTTTGTTGTTGCTATTTCCCCCTCCAATTTTTTACGACTATAAACCCGATTCATTCCTTTTAACTGATAATAATATAGAATACAGCGTCTTATCAGTCATTCGACTCTTCTCCTATTAATGGACATTCAGGTTATTTCCAGCTTTTTGCCATCATAAGGCTGCAACAGCATCTGCATACATGTACGTATGAGGATGTTTTTACTTCCACAGACTGACTCCCAGAAACAGAGCCTACATGTCTGGATATTTCATATTATTTTCTAGAAAAACTACCACAATTCACACTTAGCAATTCATGTGATTATCACATTTTACTTTTTGCTGATTTGAATTGGTAAAAAAAAAAAAAATTGGTTAACTTATTGTTGCTTTACTTTACATTTCCCTATAACACTGTTAGCTATCTTGTTGCACTGGCCATCTGAATTTCATCTTCTGCATGAATTCCCTATCCCTAACCTTTGCTCATCTTTCCATTTGGTTATCCTTTTATCAACTCACAAGGATTGTTTCAAAGTTAACAGTTTTAACCATTTAACTGTCAGGTATAATGTAAACTTTCCCTCAGTCTATCACTTATCTATGTTTGTTTATGGGGCCTATGTTCTTCTCAAAGTTGAGAGAACATCCTCTTGGATGTTTGGTTCATGCTTCATCTCCTTCAGAAGAAAGAAGACAATGAAGTGATGGCAGAGAATAAAGCACGAAGGCCCAGCTGCTGTCTTTGGAGAATAAAATGATTCTTCTCTTGTCACCGCTTTGAACAGCTCCACTTCATGACCTACCTGCATTACTAAAGTGTCTCTTGTTGGGGTGACTGTAGTTATCCCTTGGGTGTCCATGCATCTGTGGGCCGTGGGAGGGAGGCAAATGAGACTTCTGGGGGTGCAGGCTGTGCGGGGTGTGGGACTGAGACATTAGGGAATCCCGGCTTGAGCCCGAGGCCTCCGGTCGGAATGGCTTCTTACCACCAATCACATCATCCTTCTTCTTCTGCTCCTATGAGTAAAAGGAAACCAGAGACTCGAGATGCAAGGCTGAATGAATCCTCAAGAACGGTGTAAAGATCGTCACCCCAAACAGTTCCTCTTGCCCCACTCAGCTCCTGACGAGCTAGCTGTTCACTGCCTCACCAAAGAAAAGCTCAGAGTCCCCCAAGCGCCACAGCATGAACAGCCACACAGAGCTCCCGCGGCTGCTCTGATCTACCAGGACCTAAAATGGCACGTGCAGCGACTGCGGGATGTCCCCACCTGGGGCATGGGACAGGTGCCCAGGCTGTGCGAGTTCTCAGAGACTCCTGTTGGACCCAGTACAACCAGGACCATCACTTTTCTTAGGCTAATTAGCTCATCAGCACAAACAGCTGATGAGTCCAGTGGGGACCAGCTCTTAGGTCAAAGTCGTCAGGAGAAACATCTAAATGTTAGAGTAACACTACTTTTTTTTTTTCTCCCTTTATGGCCAAGGATAGAAATGGAAAGGGCCCACGGTTAGAGTCATAGGAGAAAGGCCCGATGTGGAGTAAGATGTCAGAGAACAGTCTCTCTGTCCCACTGAGTGACAGATGCCACTGGCACAGTTCCAGGGCAAGGATGCCATCACGGGTTTTCTTTAAGCACCAGCTACCAAGTCCTGGCCCCACTGCCTGGGGAGGACCTGTGAAAGTGCTAGATTACATCTTTACCACACAAGCAAAATATTCGCTCTAGAAACACCAGAAAATGTAGTTTCGAAAAAATTAGACATGTAAAGTATAAAATGTAAAGTCTCACTGACAAGAGAATTCCTGTACTAATTTGGTCCAAGTCTTTCTAAGCCTTTTCATGTTTATATACATATATATGTCTTTAAACAAAATCATCTGGTATTCCTTTTTCACTTAACATATTGTGAAAATCTCATGTGAATACTTATTTCCACAGCATTACATTTATGGCTGAGCAATATTCTCTGGTATGAACATATCCTGACTTATCAAGCTGATGCCAGTCCATTCCTTCCTGGTGGACGTTATTTCCACTATAAACATGTTTAAACTGTTAAGCATCTCCTTAAACTCTCAGAAGAATTGTTTTACTCTTTGATGAATCTTACTGAATCATCCCCCAGAAAGGCTGTGACAACGTATACCACACCCCCACGGGCAGTTTATTCAACTTACACTAAACTTCGGATACCTCGACTGACAGAGTCCTTTATAGCATGTGTTCAATTTCAAATGCTCATCTTAATTTTTACTCTTTCCCAGCTATTTCATTTCCTCCTGGGGCCCTTCCCGACTCTTTCAAAGACTTCTTATGATGCTGAAAATCGACATTAATGTTCAGCGGTATTAGTATATTATTTCTGTACATTTCTGCTGTATCATCATCATATTCTTCCACATAAATCAAACTAAAAGGAGCAGCTCAACAAAGTGCTGGGTCCTGCTCCGGTGACAGCACCATACCAGGTGCTGAGGACAAGTAGAGGACGAGAGACATAAAACCCTCCTTCGTGGAGCTGCCAAGTCAGTGGAAGAGGTACTAACTGCTCCTAGACAGGTCCTAAACTGGGTAGGGCCACATGGCATGTCGGCAGATCTGCAAATGGACAGGCCTGCATAAAGACACTGCCCACCGCAGCATCAAGTCACTGCCGTGCCCACCCCCTTCCACCAGGTCTGCTCCTTCTCATAAGCGGCTGGGACCCGCCATACAAAAGCTGGCCCAGAAAACCACCACGAGCCGCATTCAGAAGCCACAGTGAGACGTGAGCATGTGGAAGAGTCCTGATGAGTATGTGACTCCAGCACACAAGAACACGGGGTAACAACTCCCCGTCAAGAGTTTCAACACTGTCTGGTTCCAACACCCTGGCCATTAGACCCTTCGGGTCTTACTGTTGGCTGACCACGACTGCAGCACGCTGAGAAACGGCACGGTCAACATGCAGGAGAAGCACATGGGATGGGATGGGTGTTGTGGGCTTCTGCACACCCCTGAACCCACACCTCCATCCATACAGTAAGGACAGAGACCCAGGGACCAGTCCAACACCAACCACCTATGACTCTGACCATCTCCCCAAGGAAAATCGGCCGTTAAGAAATTTTCTTAAAACTGGTCTTTATCTATTAGTATGAAGTAGGATTAAATCTGTATTTTACCTCCTCTTCTTGAGATCTTTTCTTATGAGCCATCTTGTATAACTTATGCAATTTTCGAGCATCAAATTCTGTAAACTTGGAAACAAAAATCCATAGGTTCCTTAAAAAACAGAAATGATACTGGTAAATTATAGAATTTTTTCACTGTTTATTCTCTTCATGGATGGCAAGCTATCAAATTTTACTGTGGAATACTCTCTCCAGGTGCAGAAAAAAGTCACAGAAATATTCTTCCAGGTTTTTGAATCAATAATCCATCTTTTTTTTTTCTTTTTTTAAATAATCCATCTTTAGATGCTGCTGTCAACAGGGTTTGGCTGAGGGGTCTGGAGACCAGGGCTCTCTGTGTCATGGTTAAAGCCCTTCCACTTCCCTGGTGCCCAGGGCTGCAGTCCAAAGTCTCCCTCCACCATTCATGTCCCCAGAACCGGCCGGGCTGGGCCTTCACACACTCAGCTGGCTGCCTCCGCATTGCTGCCCTTTCCTTCCTTTCATTACCACTGCCTGTGGTTTCCTCCTTCAAACTCCCAGGGACCCCTTCCCTCCAATTCCACCACGCACATCCTAACAAGGTGCTGGTGTGAACATGGCATGACTGACACAAGCATCACTCTCGGGGAGCTGGAGGAGGCGTCTTGCCCTCACGCACTCTTCAGAGAGCAGTGTCGCTGCGTGTGCCACCCCGGCATGGTGTGGGCCCCTAGAACGGCGCACAGCAGGGAGCCCAGCTTATGGACACATTTACTGGGGTGACAGTACTTTCGGTATCTTCCAACAGGGACTGACTTGAGTCTGGTTAAAAGCAAGCCAGATAGCTGGGGACAGAAAGAAGGTGGAACAGTGTAAAGGGGAAGAGTAACATTTTAAAACAATTCTGTTTTTTAATGGGTGTGAAGCATGCTATGGACAGCATACCATGAGAGGTTTTCTTTAATTCATTTTTTACTCCAAAACCAATCCGATATTGGGCTTACTATACGAAAATTACATTAACTATGAAGTCTACGAGGTCAAAGTAACTGGATTATGGAAAGAGATGAATGTACGACTGTCTTTGAGAAACTTATTATGTTTTCTTAAAGTATCAAAAGTGAAATATATTAAGTCATGATACCTTACAAACTAAAGTTCTGGATTACCTGTATTAATTCAAATTACTCCATCATTAAAGAGAACAGAGAACTCACAGTTGTGGTGGTTTCAACCTACTTCCCCTCCTGTGTTAGTAGAGAGCTAACCAATCAGTGACTATCTTATAACTGAACTTCAACCTGAGATTAGTGTAGAGTCAAGGGAGATTTCTGTCCCTTTCAGGTTTAAAATTGGAGTCGTTATGCTGAGAATAGGCCACCATATCCACTACTGTCTTTCTCTTATAAAATAATGACATTATCCAACCCATAAAAACACTGGGCTCAGTGGAATGGCCTATTTCAAGAAAGTAAAGTGAAAGTCTACAGAAATGTTGCCAAAAGATAGCTTTTGTTGAAAAAAAAATTTTTTTCTTTGGGTGGCTATGTCACCTTTCATAAAACGGAACAGACCCACACACTCTGTCAAGTCAAGCCGGGCAACAGAGGCCCAGGTGGTTACCTCCGCCACAGCTTGATGTGCTCCTGGTCTGAGTAGGCTTTAAGGCACTCGGCTATCCGGTCTCCGATTTTCAGCAGGCAGTTCCGGGTGTGCTCCAGTTGCTCCTGCACGTTGAGCCCCTTGTCAGGTTTGTCCAGCTGTTTCAGTGCCTTTTTCACAGGCCTCATCCTCTCTTTACACTGGAACAGGCCCAGAGAGTGGAGTTATGAAACATCTGCAGCAAAGATGTCTCCACCTTTGCTTCCCGTACCCTAAATTCCCAGGAACACACAGCCCGCCCTCATGCCATGTCATCACTGGGGAGAAGCAGCTAAAGCCAGTGGAACAAGTATCAGTGTCAGGTTAGAAAAACCTGAGGTGCAAGTCTCTGCATCATCGCTTAGAACGATGACCTGGTAAGCCTTACTTGTCCTCTGAAGATGCTGCTGTTTCCTCATCTGCAAGAGGGGCTGACAACCTCACAAGGCCATTATGAAGGTCAAACGAGATGCATAACTAGAGACCTAATTCGAAAACCTCACATCATAACCTAAAACTGCAGGATAAGATATTTACAAGTTTTTAGGTTCATCAGAAACCAAGGGAAGGGCTTCGGGGTAAGAATGCAAGCATCTTTTCCTCACTACCTCCCATCCTGCTAAAAGGACAGTAAAGGAATGTCTTAAAGAGAGATAACCCCACGAAGACAGGAAAAATGAGAAAACAACAGGAATACAACAGTGGCAGCTAGAAAGTTGCTTAATAAACCTGAGAACACTAAAACCAGCTATGGAGCCACCTGATTCATACTGCGAAATTCCCCCAAAGACTAATCAAGTGTCTCTGGACATAGGATTGAGAGTAAAGAAATAAGGACTGGTTTTTAAAGACTGCTTAAGAGTAACAGGTACTCAGATTCATAGTAGACACCCAGATATCTGACACCGCCAACCAAAGGAGATCAGGAAGTTTATTCTCTGCAGAGGATGAAAGATCCATCTCCGAACTGAGCTACACAAGAGGTTACTGTACTGTCAACAGTAACTAGCAGGAGTGTGGATCTCTACGGTGGCTGTGAGGAGTGCGAGCCCAGTTACACGCACTTCAGCTCGAGCTGTGGGCTCCAGAGCTCTTACACACATGCACAAGAACACACAACTTTGCCGCAGCCTAGCTATGGTGGAAAACACTTGGGAAGACCCCAAAGTCTATCAACAGAAGGAATGACACTGCCAAAGTCATAAAGTAGCAACACAAAAGTTATTGACACAGATAACTCCCAAATGCGCAAATGCTGAGAGAAGAAAAGCAAATCACAGGACACGCTCAGTGTTGCATTTACACGGATCCACGGGAGGCTGTGTAGTGTGATGCTGAGAAGCCAGACTCTCACAGACACCTTACTCAACTATGAGACACAAGACGAGTCCCTTAACTCTCTTCACCTTATTTTTAGAGACATAAGTAATAAAAACTCCAAAATCATGCACAATAAATAATAATAAAATAAATAAACCAATATGTAAAATCATTTTTAAAAAATTGTCTAGTACCAGAGAAGCACTGGTTATGATTTTCCCATAAATACTGAGCCAAAGAAGAACGAAGGAAATATATCAGCTGGTTGTGTAATGAATTTATCCATTCACTTAATTTACTCATTTATCGATATACTTCTAGCACCTATATGTACTTTACATAAAGACACAGTACTTGCTCTCACAGTGCTCACAGGCAGAGTAAGAATTTTTTAAAATGAGGTAAATAAGAGTAAGAATTTTTTAAAATGAGGTAAATACAAAGGAAAATATATGTATCTATGTATATACACATGCATGTATGTTTAGGGGAACAGAGAAAAAGGTGTAAAGAGAGAGAGAGACTACCAAACAAGGATGGGATTGAAATTATTTCCTCTGCTGCCATAGGGCAGGAATATTTTGAGATCTGGAAGATCACTTTCTCATTGGAAATGAGTTAACTATTCAAGTAAAATGATTTATGGAAATATGGGGAGAAGGGGAGACCACCAGAGGGGTGAGGAAGAGAATTTGTTGAGCGCAGTGCAATGTACCTGCAGCTCCAGTAAGGAACTAAGGGCCTGAGGACACCCTGGCCTGTTCCCAGTCCCATTAAGGCCTCGTCCGTGCATGCCCTCCCAAGCCTCCCATCTCACCTGGCCATGTCTTAGTGTCACCCACCACAAGGAAACAAGGACGTTTACCACTGTTCTAGCTCACTCAGCCAGGACCCCAGCCTTGTCTCATGTCATGGTGTCCCCTCCTCACCACTGCAGGCACTGGCGTCCCTCAAGTTCAGGACTTACTATGCTGAATGTCTCCTGGTCCAGATCATCCTCCTCATCCTCGCAAATGGGGACAGGTTCACTTCCTGCTGTAATATGGACAGGACCCTGAGATCGCTTTGATTTACTCGAAGATTTGGCATCACCACCTTTAGGCTTTTAAAAAAGAGTTACAAGGAGTCATTGTCATTTGTGTAATCCTGCCTTGCAATTTGGACTTGGCACCTATGTCACGTCACTACAGCAGGTAAATATGACGGCCTCAGTCTATAAGAAAGGCAAAATAAGGTCCTCTAAGAGACATCATGAAGCCAAACCTATGTGAGTAACAGCTTACATACCATTCCCATTTCTGTCTCTAAACATACCCAATTATAAGTTTAGCTTCATCAATTCCATTTGGCTGCCATTCCCTGATCCATAAAATGCACAAAATCATCATGAAGAGATTAAGAGTGTAAATTGGCAGAGACCTTGTTCAGGACCATGTAGCAATTTTTATTAACAGCTTATAAATGAATATACACTGATCTAAGAATTTGTATTAACTAAAATATTGTAAATGACTGAAATCTACATGAATTTGCATGGACAAAACTCATTTTCTCCATGAAAGGTTGCAGAAGGATGGAGATATAAGTATATATAGATATATTTAAAAGAGAGAGCTTCAACAGCATTCATGATGTATGCATGAAACTCAAATTGCCAAAAGCCACTTGAAGTAAACATGGAAAATATTAACAAAAAGTATAACATCTGAGTAGTGGATACGTTTGCTAAACTGTTCTTTGTGCTTTTATTTTTGATATATTTCACTTTACAAAAATAAAAGTTTCTTTCTATGGAAGCACAGACACAAAGATATGTCACAGGATGATTTATAACATTAGAAATTGGAAAGCAATTTCAATATGAGATGTTAATTGGTCCCAAGCTGTTATAACCAAACGGAATCTTCCTTATGTACTAAAAACAATTTTAACATGTATTTATTCACTTGGAAAGTTGTTTGTGATATATTGCTAAGTGGGGAGAAAATACCCAAATAGTCTGGTCTGACTTTTATTTTATGTTTATTCTTACATGGAAAGGTAATCAGCAAGAAATCTACTAGAATTATAACTGGATGGTGGAATTATAGCAGTTATCTGTTTGCATGTTTTAATGATTAATTGCAAAATAATTTCATCATAAGCCAGCAAGCGTACATGCAACACTTTACCAGATTTCTGTGGTTTGGAATGAACTTTAAAACCCCCCAAGTGAAGATTATATAATAGCAGGGCTTTTCACCCATTTCTATTCCAAAAGCTTAACTCTTGCTAGCATTTGGTTGGAAGCCTAAACCCTTCAAATATTCAAATTCATTTGCAGATGTGCTAGTCATCATGAATCTGAGAATATATTTTAAGTAGTTACCTGTAAGTGCAGATTCCTCTCACCTGTCTAATCTCATTCAAACAGCCCCCTGTATTATGCAGAGTGCACACGGAGGCCTTCCCTGTGGAAGGACACCCACACTTGCACATCCCATTCTCTCTGCAGGGGCAGGTGCAGGCCTACCCCCCGACAGTCCCAACTTTCCTTCTCGGATGTGCCCATAGAAAGACAATTATTTCAGGACCCACAAACCTCATTCTATTTCTAAATTCCAGAAGGGAATTTCAGTGGCTACAGGTATCTCAGTAAGAAGAATGACATTGATACCTTCTCTTTCTTATCTTTTGACTTCCTCCGTTCCTTGTCCCCTTCTTTGTCTTTCCTAGAACTCATTTGTTTCTCTTTGTTCTCCTTGTTCTCTTTCTTCTTCTGTTTCTTTTTCATTGGACTTTTTTCTAAGCCGTCATCCTAGAAGACAAACAGGGCTATGAGCTATGGCCACAAACTTTACATTTACTCATTTACTTTCTGGAGCAGGAAGCACTGCCCACAGCAGTTCATCACCGCATCTACACTTGGAAGCTTGTTTTCAAGCACACAGCACAGCCTGAAAGCACTCACACAATTCTAAACTCTCTGGGAATAGCCAGGTAAGCTTTCAGAGGCAGATGTGCTTCACTTGTCTTCTCTAATTCTCATAGCAACCCTTCAGCACAGGCATTATCATTTCCATCTCACAGAAAGGAAAAACTGAGGACCAAAGAGATTATATATGTACCTGTCAGCTAATACCTGGTGTCATTGCTAGCATGTGAATTCACGTGTACACGACTCAAAACTGTGCAGGTTGCTATACCACTGCTGACCCTCTTGGAGCTAATCTCAAGGCACAATTATGCTTGAAGAGTAACAAAATAAAACCCATTAAGTTGCCACTCACTGAAACAAAACACTGAGTTTACATTCCACTTTGCTTAGACCAGAGGTTACAAACTGGTGGGCCTTGGGCCAAGCCTGATCCAACAACAAACTGACCGAGAGAGCAGCTGTGCCTTGCACCAGCTCCTCGGTTAGCCACACTGCCAGCACTCTGTCGTTCCCTAAAATGAGGCTGAATGTCAGCTGCCATTTATCATCAGAACTTGCGTGGTCCCCTTCATCCAGTATCTGCGAGTATGTACTTGCTGACTTAAATGAACTACACTCTTGTCTCTCAGATTAAATAAATATTCAGTTTCCTTTATTTACTCTGCATGTAAACCAAGCACCTTTCAAATGCTTCTATACCAGTTAGCACAATACGCGGAGTTTAAAATATAACACTCAACTGAAAACAAGCCTCATACCTTCACTTCTCCCTCCTCTGATGGATTGTCTGAGAGTCTGGGAGATGAAAAGTCAATCCCATGCTCATCTTTCAACCTGGGGGCTTTGTTTTCCTTTTTAACTCGAGGCTTCCGCTTTTTTAATTTGGCCTGGAAAGGGAGAAAAATTGATGCTAAAACTGTAAATCAAGTCTCTCAAAAGTATAGCCAAGATAACATGACTGTCTGTAATAGTGACCATATAATCCAAACAAGAAAATTCAGAGTAAATTCAAAGAACTGTAGCCGATTTTAGCTGGTGCGGACATGACTGTAGGTCTTACACATATCCTGCACCCCACTCCACCCACATACCCACAAACACACCAAACCCACACACCATACCCACACATACCACACCTACAGACACACGTACCACACACACACACACACACCCATACCATCCATATTTTCAAATCTACTGATTCTGATTTTTAGAATTCCCTCAAAAGTAGAATTTAAAACAAAAAACACCTTATGTACAAAGATACAAATAAGGATAATATACAAAACAATAATACTAAAAACAAAACAAAAACAAACAAAAATGTCTACAGCCATGCCACCCTGAACAAGCCCGATCCCAGGTGATCTCCAGTACCTGGATAAGAGACCACCTAGAAAGACCAGGTACTGTAGGTGTTTAAAAAAAAAAACAAAAAAACAACCAGAAGCTATACTGAAAATCAAGGAAGAGATGTACCTAATGCAAAGTACAAATGTGGTTAATTGGTCTCTCCAAAGCCTAATTTACAGTACAAACTCAACACATGCATGCTCTGAAGAATGACACTACTTATGATACTATTACATGAAAAAGGGCATGGAATGGGATCAAATGTGTTCTGTTTATAATATAGAGAAATTAAAACGAATGGCACAGCTCCAAGAACACTTCAGGAAATGGACAAAGGCTGCTGCTAGCACTGGATGTTAACTTGTTTTATCTGTTAAATATGATTCCCACTTCTAGGTCTGAACTGAAATGAAAAGTTGGGGAAATAAAAGGAGATAAAGCTCAGATGAGTTCATTAGCAACTCGGTTGTAATCTTTCACTAAGTAAGAAACTCATCATAACTGAAGTCCCATTTCTGAATTAACTGTGGACTCCAACTGTCCACTTTATTCCTGGACCCATTATTACAGTAGTCCAGAGTGGCACCGGGAGAGACCAGGACTATCTTGAGAGAATATCAGGAGAACGGCTTTGTAAGAAAGTTGCCAACATATTTAGATCAGTAATTAAATGAACATTTCTACTATTACCAACCAACTGCCACTACTGGAATTGCAAAAGCAACACCTGACTACGAGGAGGTGCCATTCTGCGCAGTGCCCTGAGCAGCATCACTTCTCCCTGACTCTGAAGGCCAGGAGCCTCAGCCACCTGGGGACGTCCGGCTGGCAGCTATACTCACCTCTTCCCCGCCCGACACGGCCCCCTTCTTCTCCAGACTCTTCCTGAGCAGCTTCAGCAAGTAGTCTGCTCTGGTCTGCAGCTGCTTCCCCTGGGGCTTTTTATCTGTCTCCACGGGCAGAATCTTCAACAGGAAAGGAAGAGAAGCACCCGCCACCACCCACATCCCGGTTAGTGGATCAGGATAAACAGAGACGACAAAGAGCTGAGCAGTCCTTTCCCACCCCGACCACCCAAAACACAGATACAGCCTCAGATCCTATCTCATGTCCATGGCTCCCAGTCACTGACAATCCCTCATGAGCCGTTCTCGTTTTACAAAATGGGATGGAGAAATCCAGCTCTCCCACTGGCTCCTACCTGTGCTGTTAACAGGGTAGAACAACTCAGGTAGGAGGGGCTTGTTGGCTTCATCTGCTAGAGCATCCCAGCCGTCGTGGATTTCCTCCTTCCAGGAGCAGGGAATCCCTGGAGCTAGGTTAAAGCTTCGTTTTAGATTGAAAATGCTTCTTAGAGCATTGCCGGAGAGCACTGAGCTACGCCGGGACAGGATCCGTCCCTGCTACCATGGTTGGACCTCTCAGGCCAGACTGGATTTGGTCTTAGTGCTTATGGCAGGGTGCTGTCACCCTTAGAGCATCCCACTTGGGATGAGCATTGTTTGACGTGCCAGGGAAAGCCCTGCCGGGAGCACAACATGGAGCACATCCTACTCAAGCTGAGCCAGTCAGCTTCCCCTGCTTACAGCTCTGAGCACGGCCTTACTACCTGGTAGCCCGATTTGTGACGGATAGGTTGGGAGGCTCGATTTTGTGGGAGAAGTTAAGCCAATGTTTAATTCCATTACAGAAAACACCAAGGTGTAGTTCATTCTCCACGTGGAGAACTGAAATATGATTATTTCAAAGACAGTTTTAAACAAAGGGCCAAAAAGAAAGGCCGAGGGATGCTTTTATTATCAATAACCTCACCCTGGTATTTGGTGCAATGAGACTGACCTATCACAAAAATCAGATCAAGATTTCTCCTAGAATTTCCCCAGAAGTTTACCTGGCTACTATCTTCATCTAGAAACGGTGCCACAGACCACTAAAGAAGGTACATTTCCAAGGATAAAGAAATCCCAGGAATTTATTATTGTACTAATTTCCGATTTGATAGCCTACTCCCCCACCAGAAAATAGTTAAAAATAAGTAATTGATGCAAAAACATTACACAACACGTCTAGAAATCTCCAGTGTTCGAGTCACTTACTTTGTCAGTTAACTTAAGCTCTGGGTCCGTTTTAATTAGCTCCCAGTTCCCATAGCCATGTTCATGAATCCCCAACAGGAGGCGAGAATCATCTTCCACTCCCCACTCGACATCGAAATGTGCAGCTTTGACACGACAAGTTAAGCAGTATCTAAGGGGATTTCAAAAGCAGGAGGACTTCAGAAGAGGGGCCTTTCCGATTTGGCAATGAACACAAATGAACATGGACAAAGTACTGTGATATGTTAAAGTGAAGATAATGAAAGGTCAAGTTTGTTTTCTCATGGCACAGCAGCCACCCAAGCGTGGGCACATGAATACACTCACTTTTTTTTTTCTTCAGGGTCCACAGGGATAGATTTATGCAGCATCTCAAACTCTTCTTCATGCTGTATGATGGATTTCACATTAACCTGAACCCCAGATATCTTGATTGTTGGCCCTCTCTTTTTCCCTGGTCCTTTCCCTAAAAAAAAAAAAAAAACACCAATTACTGTCACATTAGTTAAACAAGAATTTGTTGAAGCTCCACAGATAAAATACCAGCAAGTCCAGGTTAATGCCCTCGAAATACATGTCTTATTCAAATTTTTAACCTATAAGGCAAAAAAATTTTCTCTCAATTATTATCTGTAGAATAATCTCTAAATAATTCAGTTTTTTAAGATTTATAAGTTTTGAATCAGCTAGTGTTTTTAATTCTATTGCCTTTATATATATATACATATATATATATATATTTGGTTCTAAAATTAATAAAATTAAAAGATCCTTAAAAAATAACATCAGTGAAGTTTTTTTTATTTGTTTAACTATCCCATTAACTGTTTTTTTTTTAAGTGTTTTAAAGATGGTCTTCTCTACTAAAAAAGTATGAGATCGAGTCCATACCTAAGACATTTGAAATGATGAACAAAAAAAGTCATGGAAGGTTTATACTAGCCCTAGTTTCAAATTAAAACAATCCCAGAAGTAAAAATGAAATTGAGTCAACTTTAAGCAAAGGCTCCAAGTTGAAATCGATGACAATGACACTTCTTTGTGAGAGAAAGGACAGTTCAGAGCCTGAGAAAAGATTTCATTTTTTTTAAACATGCAAGTTGATGAGATGGCACTACAATTACAGATAATTACTTAGGGATTCTTGTAATCCACTAGAATTTCACTTCCAACTGCTATTCCCAACAACACTGAAGACAGTGGGGACAGAATGTGGTACAATAAAAAAGGCCCTCAGAAGAGATGCACAACCTTGCTCATGAAAAGAAAAATGAGATGCCATTTCTCACCTACCAGTCTGGCAAAAACCTGAATGTTTGATAACACGCTGTTTGTGAGGCTTGTAAAACAGTATAGTATATACACTGCTGGTGGCAATGTGAGTGCTGTCAGACTTATGCAGGAGAATTTTGGCAACATATAACCAAATTGCATATACATTTTCCCTAGGACCCAGCTATCCCATTTCTGGAAATCCATCCCAGAGAGGTGCCGGCAAAGATAGGAAATAGCATATTTGTTAGATTGTTACTCATTGAGGCTTTATTTATAATGGCAAAGACTGAAAACAACCCACATATTCATTACTGGGGGCAATGAAGTATGAATTCACATGTGGTGGAATAATGAGTAATTGTGAAAAGGAGGAGGGATGATCTTTACATTGTAACATCTCTACATAATAATATGGAGAGACCTCCATATGGGAAAATAAGTAGGTGCAGAACAGAACATATGGCACATTGTCTTCTGTATACAAGAATACTGGTTATCTATAGAAGAGGAATAAAACAGGACTGGGGACTGGGATAAAAGCAAGATTTTCCAAATGACCTTAATGAATTATGCCGATGTTTTATAAAATTAATAATAATAAAAAAAGTTAAATCAAAATGAGACGAGGAATCTCTAAGATTGAAAATAAATGAAAACAAAAGAGGCTAAAAATATTATATATTAAGTTAGTGGAATAACCACACAGGAAAAAAAACAACTTTGCATAATTTTAAAACACAGTATTTTGACTGCACATTGCTAGTGGGATGTATTCTCAGGACAAAAAGAATTACAAAGAAATTAAACTTTGCATTGAGAAGTCTTACTGTTAACGAGACTGGCATTGATATTTAAAATGAGCATAATACAGGATAAGGCAAAGACATGATCATGTTAATATTTTTAGGAAAAAAACTTTTCAACTTAAGGAGAGAGATATTAATAATCTTACATTTGAATTGGAATGTGAGCCTGGACTCTGAATATGCTAAATCCCAATTAAACAATGGCAGGAGGACGCAAATCGGCCAGATCCTCAACACCAAGGTGCATGAGACATAGGGGTGTGGGAGGGAGGGGCTTTTATAAGAAATAGGTCTTCACAATATCCAAACCCACTTAAACTTTCTATAGCCAGCCACATCAAGAAACTACTCATCTCGTTCTTTACACCTTCTGCAGATCAACCTCGGTTGCAAGTAAACCTCTGGGATCTTACAAGGCTGTCTGTGCATAATTCTAGGCCAGGCAGGATGCACATCTTGGAAGAGCAGCGATCCATGGGAGATGCACCTGCTCGTCTAAGAAAAGCCATTAGCAGCAGAAACCTCGTTCCAGCTACCAGAGAAGGGCTAATATCCAGGTGACTTACCCTCGCTGGCATTTTCTTTGAGCTGCTCCTCATACTCCTGCATTGCGGACACACAGCTGTTGTGAATCAACTCCCCCAGGCGCTTCAGGTCAGCCACAGACTTATCTACTAGTTCGGCATCACGTGCTATACACTCCAGCCTGAGGACAGACAAACACAGGGACACTTCAAGGACCCGTGCCCACTTTTCTTATGTCCCATGAGATACTACCTGGTCTTATGTAAGCTTGCTCCTCCAGACACTTTTCTCCACATTCCTAAATCTATTATTATAAGTTTCCAACAAAAACCCTGTCACAACAAAAGCTGACTGCCTGTTCTTCACCATAAAGAACTGAGCCTTGAACAGTGCATAACAATTTCAGAGGACTGAGGGAAAGGGGCTCTCCTTCCTTTGTTAACTGACTGCTGGATAACAGCAGCAGAGAAGGGCCAGAAGCCTGTTTTAAACCACTTTGCTTTCCTCGTGCCCGTTTTCCTTCCTCTAGCCTACTTTCATCACTGCAGTGTTGTTCTAAGTCACATGGAGCATGTGCATACATCAATGTCTAAGAATTAGCTCATCAAAAGGTGCCAGACCTTTAATGGGAATAGTACCAAAGAAACTGCAATGTAACAAAAGTGAAAGACAGATAAGGAATTCTTATTAAGCTTACCGTTCAAGGGGGAGGCCAAACTTCTTATATGCCTTGATGAACCTAAGATGATGATCAAGAAACAGATTAGAAAAGAGACTTTAGCTATGTTAACGCAAACACATCCTATGATAAAATATGAGCCAGGTAAACTGTCAAAAACAGACTGGGTCAATCCTTATGATACACACTAAATGAATAAACATTAAATGCCTTTGCAAATGGCCAATTTAAAGCAGTATGTGCTGAAATCTATTCAAACGAAAGATCAACTTTATTCCCAGTGACTGATCATGAAATTGCCTAGAGACATAATTGAGAACTGTGACTTAATTCTAATATCACCCACTTTATAAGGTACAAGTTTATGAAATGATCTGATCACAACTAGTGATAAAGCCCCCAATTAACAGGTCTATTTAGTCTACTACTGTTACTTTCAATTCCAAACTGCAGTATTTTTCATTATCTTCTGGTCAATAATACAACTATATGCTTTTTAGGGCTGCCTCAAATATTTCTGGGAATGAGGCAAAATATAATAAAACATAATGTAAACCTTCCTGAATAAAACTATTTTAGAAACTCTGCTGATTCCTTCTGCCCAACCTTATCTCCCACCAAAAATCCAACTCATTCTTCTAACAAGTCTTCACCCTTAACCATGCCAAGTCAGTCCATGTGTCATCTGCACCCTTCCTTACATAAGCTAACCACTAGCATTGTCCATAAAAAGCAGATGTCACAATACATCAAGGGTTTCACTGTGACATGACATGCCAAATCACTATAATAATCTGTTAAGGGTAGATAATATGGGTGGGGGGGATTAGAAATAGAGGGGGTGGTGACAGAAGAAAATGGGAATGTATGTGACAAAAACTAAGACACAATATGAAAGGAAGAGAGAGGATATGAGGATTAAGAAAGCATTATCGGTGAAAGTGAACCTGAGGGTTATTCCTTAACTCTGCTTTTCCCCTTCTGGATATACACGGAAATATTTTACATTGAAAATAATATGACATTTGGGATTTGCTTCAAAATAACACTGTGACGGAGAAGCATTTCTGGGATGGTGTATCACTCGTTCCCTCTGGCCTTTCTGGCAGGTGCTGGCTTCTGCCCTCCCTGCCTTCAGAGCCAGGGATCCAAAGAGCCTGAGGCTGACCCCACCAAAGGAGCCCAAGCGAGGGCAGAGCCTCCACCCACCTGCGGATCTCCGCGTCAGTAAAGCCCTCCACCAGGTCCTTCCGCACACTCCGTGGGCGCCCTCTGCGCTTTGGCTTCTTGTCGTCGTCAGAGTCTTCCGTCTCGCTCTCTGAGGCAGAGGATCTCTGTGCCTGCCTCTTAGACTCAGTATCAGAGTCACTGTCATTTGTCTGAGCCTAAAAGGGCAAAGTCACATTGCAGTAAGTGCCAGGTCCAAGTGGTCTAAGGACTAAGACCAGTGCATCTTAACTCTCTGGTATTCAGAATTTACCATCAGAGCAGACAAGTCAAGTTTTCTCTGACAAATAAGGAGGCAGATATAACATAATGGAGGCATTCCTGCTTCCATTGGGACGTTCCCACTTCCAGAGAGAGAATGTAACATAATAAGTACCCGGGAATAAAAATATTTAGGTTGTAGGTGCATGATACTTCCTTGGGCAAGTCACTTCACCCCTCTGTGCCTTCGTTTTCCAGTTATAAAATGGAAATAACAGCACCTCTACTCAGGGCTTTCATAAGAATGAAAATGAGTCAAAGTAAACACACTGACTTATGCCTGGCACACAGTGAGTACTCAGTAAATGACAGCTCAGATCTTGCTCAAAGCCAAGTTTCTTATCTCCAACAAACTGGGTACTAACTACCTGCTTCGATGTTGCAAAAATCAAATTAGTCAGTGCATGTGCTGGTGCTTTGTAACTGGTTAAGTACATTTCCATAATATCTTTTAAGTATTTATACCAAGTGCTGTGAACAAACACTTAAAGGTTAAAAGAGCTTTGCCAATTAGAAGCAAACTGTTAGGATCACTGGTGCTAACCACAACAGCAAAACGCAAACTTCGGTCAAACTCGAATTCTGTTCGGCCATCTTGCAAAGGGCCACTGTGCAGAGAGGGGATGCCTTGTGAGCCCGGGGCGTTGTCCCCCGCTCCTGACTGAGGCTGCCCAGAATTCTGCCCTGAGCCCGCCAGGTCAGGGGTCCTCCCTGAACGATGAGCACCCCTGCGGTCCTGACAGCATAAAGAGGGCATGTGTATCTCATTTGGTCACCTTTTTGGTAGAACTCCGAATTCGAGGCAGCATGTAAATCTCCTCCAGCTCCTTCTGTCGCTCCTCCTCCTCCACGCGCTTCCTCTGCTCCTCGGGGATGATCTCATCCCAGTCCTTGTGAGGACGCTCTTCCAGCTCTTCTTCGTCTTCCATTGTTGCGAAGTTGGCAACCTTAAAGCAAATGGACAACGGATGTGTCCCCATCTCCCAAATGCCACCCAGTAAAATGGCAACTCAACAGTGTTTTTAAGATAAGTGAGGAGCCATGAATAATAAGGACCCCTGTGATATTACATGACCAAAGCATAGATTGTCTACTAACCTCTTTCTCATTCCCCAAATCAATTTGCCAAACTCTCAAGTTCATTAGAAATTGTACTGAAAAGTAGGGAGATAGATATAAAAATATAAATTCTTTTAAGTCTTATTGGAAGATTTGTTGTTTAAAGCATACAACGGTGTAGTGGTTAAGGGTCACTGCGTGTACGTTTGTTAGTGGTTCCCGCAGCTGCATGCCTAGGATGTAACCATGACACCGTGTGTGACCTTAGGACATCTACTTAACTTCCCTGTGCCTCAGTTTCCTCATCTGTAAATGAAAATAACATCTACTGTGCTAAGGGCTCAGACTTCACACATGTAAAACACTGTGAACAGTGCTTGAAGCATACTAGAGTTATATAAGACCAGCTGCTGAAACCTAACGGCCAAAAGGGCTTTAGAAAGACAAGAGTCCCCAGTACTGTGACTTCTGGTCAACCTGTAGAAATTTACACCAAAACACTCACTCAACTATCCAACCAAGACAGCATCATGAAGACGGCTTCTGTCTAAGGAGACATACTCATAGAAGTGGAAGCCAGCTGGAACACTATTAATTCACCTTCATCATCCTCAGGCACATTAGCGGATCCTATAGCTCTCTGGTCTACTCAACTCGTTCCGATTTTCCAGAGGCCACTTCTACCTGTGGCCAACCTTGGCCCTCGTCACACAGCACTGCTTCCTTCCAACCACTTCGCTCACTCTCCCTCAGTCCTAATGGGTCTACCACCCCAAACCTCACTGTAACCCCCGGCTCTCCCGGCTTCTCTAACCTGCACGGGGCCGACCCACGTCACTCTCTTCAACCACGTTCTCACTCGAATCTGCCACACTGACTCTCGCATGCCTATCAAGCCATCTCCCACCCTGGGATCCCCAACTGATCTAACTTCTCTGACTGCAAGGTCTGCTGAGGAAGGTCACACAACCAGCTGACTGGCTCTAATGTGAAGCCTGTCTTCTAAATTCAGCTCTACTCCCTAATCAAGTTCCTGGTACAACTCCCAGCCCCAGCCATGGCCATCCCAAATCCTTCCCACTTCCTAGCAAATACCTCACTTACTTTGCTGCTAACTAAAGTCATCACCAGAAACTCACACATCTCGTCTCCCCTCCTAGTCCCTAAAGCATACTTTCATCTTCCTTCAAAGGCCAACACTCCATCTCTGCTTTCGATCACACCCTGTCCTGGCTCCTCTGGGGTAATGAGCCAACATATTTTCCTTCTTTCCTTCAGTGTTTCCCTATTCTCAAGTTCTTTCCTTAACCTGGAAATATGGTATCATCTTTAAAATTCCTTGCCTTACTTGACCCTTTACCCCATAAATTACCTTCACGCTACTCTTCACTAGCTTTTTAAAAATGTCTGTGTTCAATGCTGCCACCTCCTATTTATCCAGTGTCCGGCTTCTGCATTTATTTCTAATCTCATTTAATTTTGTTATATCAGATACCACTGACCATCCCATAATCACTCTTAAAAAAAGATCCCACCAAGTCATCAAGAACTTCCCATCGCCTTTGGTGTCTATACTTTTGACCTCTTAGTCATCTGATTCTGTCTCTCCCACAACCCCTCTGCACCCCCAGAGCACCACCGCAGCTAGGTCTCTACCCATCTCACTGGTGGCACACCCTCAGTCCTCTCTGCACATGCTCCAGCTCCAGTAGGACCGACTACTTCAGTGGTCACCATCACGGGGAGGGCTGCAGAGTCTACATGCACATGAAACGCTAGGGAATGATATTCAGGACGCGAGTCAACTTAGGCAAAGGAAGAAGCAGAATGCCTTGCATCAGAAAGTGCTAACGAGCATGAGTTATGACTGGCTAATGAGTCACTACTAAGGATTCCCTCCCACGATGATGTCCACACCTTAAATTGTGACAGAAGCTCATCTGTCGCACTTGTTGACACTTCGTTCTCTCTGGTTTCGGCCAAGCGCAAAATCTCATCTATATCCATCTCCTAAAAAAAGAACAGCAACGTGAACAAGGTAAAACAACAACACTGGTCAGCACGTACTGAAAACGGATGATGCAGATAAACCAGCTCTCTTTCCTGATACCGCATTTTTTATTTTCTTGAATAGTCTCAGCTTTATATCCTTTACATCTAATGTTTCAAACTACTATTTAGACATATGATAAAGTGAAACTTCAGAGACCACAAAAAATAAAACTGGAGTAAAGACGACCGAGGACAGAATCCTCATATGTTTACTCATTCTTTCCTGTTCAATTTAGTAAAAGCTTTAAGCTCTATGAGGAAAAACAATCAAACAAAAACTACATCTTTCAAGAAATTACTGTTTCTCTATAAAAGCCTGTCGCAGACTCAGAATCTGCTTCCAGAAAAATGTACTTTCACAAATACTTGTCAAGAAAAATATTTTTTTGTCAATCACCTGAGGCTCTGATTCCTCCCCTTCCATTTCTTTGAAGAGATCCTCTGCTCCAAATTTCAAAATGGCTGTCAGCTCTTCTTTGTTAAAAGGATTTGAACTGTAAAAGTAAAATGTCATCTCTTAGAAATAAATGTTAAGAAACCTTTATGTGGCTCTACTACATGCCCATCCCTCCATAAAGGCGTCAAATTACCGGTAAAAATATAAATGTTGGCACAAGAAAAATGATCTCTCACAGATTTCACTCTTTTTTAATCTACAGAATGAGTCTGTGGCAGTGAACCTAACCTAGCAGAAGCCTAAGAAATCGATTATCTTCCTGTTGGCTCACATACTACATGGTTAGGCAAGAAATGCAATTAGCGACATGAAAACAGAGAGTTCTCTGTGTCTCTCAGTTCACCAAGAATTTTTCAACTTCCTCACCTCTGGTCCTAAGGAAAAAACCCCAGCTTCCTCCACCTGGGTTCCTTCCTATTTAAAGAAAAGTTATCTGAAAATACTGTACTGAGGAAGGGCTCATTTCATTCCACCTGTTAATACAAGCTGCAGGACTGTCACAGAAGACACTCAACAATTTGGTCAAAATCTATAAACTCTCTAAGAGAGACAGTTGTGCTTTCAGATAAAGCCAAATGGAACTTGACTACTTTCCTTTCTGTACCCTTCTGTTTAAATAGGACAAGTATCAATCTCCACACAAACATTTTACCAATAGTAACAGAATAGCTGTAAATTTAATCTACTCACTGCTAAAAAGTTCAAGGCAACATTGTGCCCCGATGAAAGCCTAATGGAGAGAACACAGCTGCCCTGCTGCTGCTGTGCCATATGTCATGTGCAGGGCCAGAAGCAAAAGGCAAGAGGGGGCAGGAAAGAAAAGCACGTGAACAGAGGACTAAGAGGCAAACAAGGAAGAAGAAACAGGGAATAATAATGAAATGAAAAAGCCATCTTGCAATCTTGGCTTGGCCTTTCTCTGATAAAGGACTAATGTCTGTTGCACAAAACCCTATTAGAAGAATTAGATCGAATCTGATGTAAAATCGGGTTGACTGCCACCCCCCTCCCATCTTTCTGTCACGCACTTGGACCTTCCTGAGTTGTTTTCCAGGACCGTCCGGCCAGTGGTATCCATGCGCTGAATCACCAGATGGTCCAACACCATCTTCTTTTTGGCCCGTTCTATGATCTCTTCCTCCACGGTCCCCTTTGTAACCAAGCGGTAAATATTTACCTGTAGGAAAAGGAAATGTTATGTTTATGCATGATCACACACAGAAATAACGGTACCTTTGTCTAAAACCAAGAGGGGAAATAAAAAAAGATCTGCTCTCTACTATCATACATGACTACAAGCTGCCATCCAAGCAGACAGCTTAAGCAGATATTTTTATTAGCTGCAACAGATTGCACTCTTAAATAAAACTGCCTTTAAGGAATTGTTATTACAGCCTTGTTCTAATGATAAAAATCTTGCTAAAATCATTTCCCAATGAAACTTAAGAGTTACCCAAAACGTAAGCTGAATGTGAGGCTGACATATGAAAGAAACAAGCGTGTGCTCTTCCAACACATCTCAGGGCTAAGATTGGTCATTTATAATAAAAACAGAACATCTTGAACAATGTTGAAATCTTCGACGACTTTCCCATATTAAAATAGAAAATCTCAGTTCTGAGTCTGTTCATTACAGACCTTTCTTAGGGTAAACTAGAAGGTCACCAGTGATGTACTTTTCAAACAGTGCAACAGAATAGTTCCATTACAGACTTGTCTCAGCCCCAAAGACAGCTTCTCTGTACTAGTTAACAGACAAGACATCTACTCTTGGGGTAATGAAAGCAAAACAGGAAAGCAAGCATTTTGCGAACATCCTCAAAGGCCTGAATAACCCCTCTCCCTTTTCCCTAAGCCATAGCCAGAAGCCTCTTGCCACTGACCTGTTTCTTTTGACCAATTCTATGGGCTCGGGCTTGTGCCTGTAAGTCGTTCTGGGGGTTCCAGTCAGAATCGAAGATGACGACTGTGTCCGCTGAAGCCAAATTGATTCCCAGGCCACCAGCCCTTGTCGAGAGCAGGAAACAGAAGTCCTGTACACAATGCAATATACTACTTTATGCAGTGGCCTTCTCAGAAACAGTCTCACAGTCCAATAAGCCCTTACACCTGGAAACCCCTGCAGGTGTGAAGAAAAGTGAGATATGATGGACAAACTTTATGGAGGCTAAAAGAATGTCAGGGACTTGATGGCAGAGTGAAATTTTATTTGATTAAGAGGTAAGAGTCAGTGCAATGAACTAAGCAGTCAAGTAGGATCTAATAAGGCAACAGGAGTAAAAGAATTAGTGTTCTCGCCTGGCTAGAACTACTATCACAAGCATTAACAAAAACCGGACAAACTCATTTTTCAAGGGGATCATTCTAGCAAGTTGCCTGAAAACTGAGTTTCTGGAGAAAGGCAGATGATGCCATGTGAGGCAGTCAGGACAAACACGAAAACGGTGTACGTAACGTCCATCCATTTGCTGGGCTAGTGAGAAAAAAGCAGACCACGTGATGAAATGCTGAGACGCAAAGGAGCCTCCCTTAGCACAGAGCTTGCACACAGCACACCAGGGCAGGTGTGACTAAGCAGCCACGCGTGGGAGAGCCCTGGACATCGACATGGTCCAGTTTTCACATCGGTGACCACAGAGGCTGGGCAGGCATGCGATGCCTGCCTGCACCTGAGCGTCCAGAAAAACGTGGGCAGGAGGCAGAGAATAAACTATATGAGCCACAGAAAAAGCAGCCAGATTTCTATGTTCAGGGAATTTGATCTGACCCCATTCTGGCACAAAACTGGCACTCAAAAACCAGTGGTTCTGTGTTACATTTATCTGGGGTTTTAATGGTCATAAGAGCAATTTTTAATGTCGTTCTTTATCAAAGATAACATGAGCTATAATAAAATGTCATTTGTGTCTATAATCAAGTTGAGAAAGGTTAAACATTATGAAACTCAGGGCAGCTCAGGGTGAGGTAAAAATGGAAAGATTCATACTTAACCAGTATGAATATAAATTGTTTGGAGCATGAAACTCAGCAAAACATTTCAAAAATCTTTTTAAAAAGCTCATATCCCCTTTCTTACCTAACCATCCAATAACAAAATGGGTAAACAAATAATGGCACAGGCATAATAAAATATTAGAAATTAAAAAATTTTAAACATTTCATGACATGGGAAAAATGCTCAGAGTATAATTTTGAAATAAAGGTGACAAACACCTATATGCAGCATGGTCTCAGCAAGGTAAACATATAAAGAAACAAATGGTTTCACCCAACATAAAGAGAAACACACCCAAATAATGTGAATAGTAAGTTGTGTCCAGGACGAGAGTTTTGTACAATTTTTTTTCTTTATATTCTTCACCATCTTCTAAATTTTTGAAAATGTAGATAATAACACTTTCCCCCAATAACAAAGTACTTCATTTTTTAAATTAATTTTAAATGAGTCAGGTTTGCAGAAAATGGTAGAATATTTGTATTCTATACATAGCCATGGGGCAGGGGCACCAATTGAGAACTATTACAAAAGCAACTTCAGTCTTTTTCTGATAAAGGGCAATATGAAACATTCGACTCACACTATTTTTAAACTACAAAGAACTCAAAACCAATTTCAACAAATACTGAGGAATAAAAATAGCTAACATTTAATGCTTACTATGTGCCAAGCAATGTGCTCAGTGGTATATGTTGATTACTGTGTTCAACCTTGACAGCAGTATTATGAAGCAGGAATTAGAATTATCATGATTTTACAGTTGAGGAAACAGGGAGGAGAGAGGAGGAATGGGAATTAGATGATTATCAATGTTTCTGGTAATGCAATTCCTCTTCTTAACTAGTCAGAGCCTCGGTTCTGAAGAGATTAGTGCCCAAAGCTCCTGAAGGAGAACCAAAATTATAGGCTGAAGAAGAATCCAAAATACTACAGCCTACGTGCAATTCTGGAGACAGAAGCATACTGTTGAGACAGACGTTTAGTATGTCAAACTCTTTGGAGAGCAGAAAGTCAAATCTGTTCTATCGATACGAAACAGCGACCCAGAACTCAGAAACTCTAATGTTCTCTCCAGAACTTGTCCAGGTGAACTTCTGAATCTCTACACATTGCCACAGCGCTACCTTCACTAACCCTCTTCTCCCCACTTCTCTCTAATCCTCTAGTACTTAACAGTTCAATATGCACAAACTGTGGTGTTACCATGGTTTCTAACTTAATGTTACCATGGTTTCTAACTTGTCTGAGTGGCTTTTCTCTGTGTGTCTTCAAAACGAAATACCCTGTAATGGAACATTCAAACTGGACACTTAACAAAGTGTTGCTGTAAGCTAAGAAAAAGAACTTTAAGTCACATCAGGGTCCAAGAAATCTGAGACATAGCAAATATACTTTTTCAAGACTTGAAGACACCAAAAATTAGATATCAGAACCCTCTGATGTAACATACATGTTAAAATTAAGCTTATGGGCCAGCCCTCCATCTTGCCTGGCCTCTCCTAGGCCCAGAAATTATATCTGAAAGTCACCAGAGAACATAGAATAGAGAGCTGGAAGACTCTCATTAATGCACACAGAGGGAGATAAACAAGCATGCGTGTGCTTTTTCGGAATGACGACCAACTTAAGAGGCATCTTTTACATAAGTGATTTCTCACTGCCTTCTGGAGATGGGAGAATTACACTGTGAACTATTTCCAAAAAAAAATCCATTAAGCTAGAAAAGCTTTCCCCTTGATACAGAGCCCAAGCTGCCCCGATAAGAAAGTCATGCGTGGTGTACCTCAGACCCATCTGCATTGAAGTGGTCCAGTGCCTGTTTTCGGATTTCTCCCTTGATGGAACCATCCAGACGCTGTAAAAATAAATCGTGATAAAATCATAAGGTAGGAAGATCAGCTACACTCAGAATAGAAACACCAGACTTCAACCTTCATCAGTCCAACACCCACTGGGTAAAAATAACAGGAATGCACTGGCAATGTGCTGTCAAGGGGCTGTGCTTAGGCAGCACATGGCCTTGCCCCAAGCTCTCCAGTTTCAAACTCAAGGTCAGAAGCTTCTGATTCAAGGGCTATTTGGGTTTATCCAAGTATCAAAATGGCTGCCAGGACCTATAAGGAGGAAGAGGGCAACCCGAGCTGTACTGAGAGTCTTTGCTTATTCACCACTGCGTACTGAAGAGACAAGGAAAGACTGCACCCCTGGCCACCTAATAATTAGTCCTGCAGAAAAATGATGCTTCTTAGCTCATGTGGCTACATGCTTGCTGCCTAGTTATTCAGTGATACACAAACCAAAAAATCACTTTCATCGTTTTGTTTGGAAAACATTTTGCCGTAACACAGAAAATGTTAAAATTAAGTTGATCATGTAACCCAACTTTTCCAAAACTGCACTCTAAAATCAGAGCAAAGTGTTCGAGCAACCAAAACACATCTTCGAGAGAGCCTCTGGCATTTACTGGTATGATCAATTATTTTATTAGAGTGCATGTCAGCTCTGAGCCAGAACAAAAAAATTAGCACAGAGAATCGAGTATGTAAAATAAACAGTAAAGTTTAATTATCTGTATGCTGTATATATAAAGCATTTCTCGCTCTTTAAAATCATTTTCATATGTCTTCTTTTCATAATCATCACTTAAGATGAACAAAATACCTCATTTTATAGAAGGCAAAACTGGCCCCAGAGAGGATGTCAGCTGTCTGGGGCCGGTCAAGGAAGGACCCGCATCTATCCCGCAGCTCACTGCTCTGTCTACCAGACCCAGAGCCACTTGAACACGAGGAGAATCACACGTGGGGACCCCCTTTCTCCTTCCAATGACCACACCTACTTAGAGCCTTAACCCAAAGGTAAGCTTAAATGGCAGGTTCATATACTTGATATCAGAAAACCCAAGTGTTCACATTTAATATTCCCATTAATAGAAGACATTAGGCATGATAAACCTGAGTGGACTCCAGCCTACTTATTCCCCAAGAAGAAAAGTATTACATTCTTATTTGATGTGCTATCAAATAATGAGCTAGATGGGAAAGCTCCCGGGGCTCAGGAAGATAATCGTCTTTTTGGAGTGTGCTATTTTTTTTATAATAACCATAGCAGTAAACTATATTTTAAGACAGCTGCTGAAGAGACCCCAATAAGAGCGTCCTCACCTGGAAAGGATAGTGCTTGATAGTCAGGTACTCGGCCAGGATGTCCAACATTCTCACCATCTGAGAGAAGATAAGGACTCTGTTCCCCCTGTCTCGTAGTCTTGTCAACAGTTTATCTAACAGAATCAGCTTCCCACTGCTCCTGATCAGGGACTAAAGATTGAAAAGACATTCCAATCATCATGTGCAAAACCAAACTTCAATCTGCCCTTAATCTGAGAGTTCATTTTTTTTAAAACACCTTTAAGATTTTTGAAGCCTCTGCAATCTGCTGAGAAGACATTCCTGAAATGCTCTTTACCTGTCATCTGTGACACTACACCTTCCAGATTTTTCCTAGTGATGTAACCTTCCTCATCTAGTTTTAAAGTCTCTTGATGCTCCTTAAAGAGTCATCAAGGAGGAGAAGGATATGATAAAAACCATCTACAGAAACTAAACTCTTTGGAAAGTAATTACAAACGAGGTTAAGAACGCACCAGGAGAACCTCCTGTCCGTTTTCTCTTTCGTTTTCTTCAGGGGGCTTGATCAGGTAACAATGGTTGCAGCATTTTTTTAGTTCCATTACAATATTAAGGAAGCCAGATGTGCTGCCTCTTGTTCCTTTGGCAAGAGCCTTGTAATTCCTGGTCAGAATCCATCTGCAAATTAGGGTGGTAATATTATTAGAGTAAAAAAAACAGAGAGCTGGGGGTATTCTATAAAGTATCCACACTGAATCCGAGTCTAATCAGCCCTCTACACTCATCTGTGAATACGCATGAAATAAGGTGTTCAGAGTAAAGCAGTCAATGATGCCACAGACCTGGAATCAGCAAAATCCAGGCTGAGAAAAATCTACAGAACACAGACTCGAGTTTCTTCAAAGAATTAACAAGGACATGGGAAAGACACACCTACCAATCATAACGTATAAAGCTTACTTAGATCCCAACACAAACAAGCAGAGGTGGGTGTGTGTTTTTGAAAACCAAGAAAATGTAATCACTCACTAGACATTATAAACATGCTAAGAAATTATTGATTTTCTAAAGGCATGTTAGCAGTACTGATACTACGTTTAACATTTTTTTAACTGAAGTATAACTGACGTGTAACATTGGTTTCAGGTGTACAACATGATAATTCGATATTAGTATGCATTGTGAAATGATCGCAATATAGTTACCAACCCTCATTATACACAATTTCTTTTATTTGTGATGAGGGCTTTTAAGATCTACTCTCTTAGCAACTCTCAAATATGCAATATAGTATTATTAGCTACAGTCACCATGCTGTACATCTAGACCATCTTGACCAAAATGGGCCGGTAACGTACTTGTAATACTGCTTCTGAAGGGCCGACATCTCCACCCGAAGGATCTGCTCCACTTTGGCAGGAAGGGACTTCTCCACGTCTTTTTTCACTCTCCGGAGAAGAAAAGGCTCTAGCACCTTATGGAGACTCTGGTAGCCATTCTCTCTCCCTTTCCCATGGTCTTCCTCAAAGTCTTCCCAGAACTCAAACCTAGAGATGAAGTAGTGTAGTGTTACTTAGCTACAGAGAAGAAAAAAGCATTTTTCCAACAAAAATGTCTTTTAAAGGAACTAAACAGAAAAACATCCGTAAAAAAAGAAAATGAATCTTCCCTATATAGATAAAATTTAACAAATCACTAGCTCTTTAATATGAGAGGGAAAGACAAAAATAAAAGAGAAAACCAAGTGAATTAATTCCACCATGGATAACAGTAGGTTTCCAATTCTGAGACCAGATCTAGATCTCACAAAACATTTCAGTATGTAATGCAATTAGTATGCATATAAACATGCTATTGATATAATATAGTGCAGAAAAATGAATCATAAGCTATCTTTTAACAAGATGCAACTTTATGAAAAAATAAAATTCAGATGTAAAAGAATTATTAGTGGCAGTATTATAGCTGTCAATGCTCACTGGTAGAAGTTATATAATGCCCAACAATAATCTTCATTGTTCATAGATTACAAAGTTAATAGAGTATAATGACAGTACACAAGACTATACAGGCCCCAAACTAGAAAAGCAAATACAAGTGATACAAACTCAATACTAAAAGAACTCAGGGAGACAAATTTTATTAACGAATTTAAAAACTTGTCACCCATAGTAATTTTGCCCAACTCTATAGGTTAAAGTTTATCATGTTTAAACCTTAATTCAGCCATCTTTGGTTCACTAAGGGATTTATGGAAGAAATTCAGAATGGGACATGATAGCAAGTTTCTTTCAAAATGAAGGAAATTTATTTCATGAGAATTAAAAAAAAATGCTTTGTCTTCTGGCAGAACGCCCACAAAGCACAAGGAAGAATTAGCCTGGTTCGCATGCAGACTGCAGCTCAGCAGATGAGAGCAGCCATCACATGGGAGGCTGAATCCCTGCTCCACGGCTGCTCTCTGGCACCCAGTGCTCGGCTCTGCTGAGGCTAGTCAAGTCTCAGAAAAACAAACTCGAGCACCTCAACATCACCCAGAGCCATTAAGACTCAAAGCACATGCCCTGATAACTGATGACTCAATAGGAATACAACAGAATATTACTTGATAAACTATGACATAGGTGATTCTCTAAACTATTATGCCAAGAGGCCAAAAACAAAAGACTACTTATTAGGATTCCAGAAAGCTGATTAGTGGTTGCCTAATAGAGGAAGAAGCATAGATTAAGTACAAACGGGCAAGAAAGAACATTTTGGGTGAATAAAATATTGTGAACTTATAATGGCGTATTTCATGGTTATATATTCCAATAGGTTGTTTAAAAAAAATTAATAGCACATGGGGGAAGGGACCATTTCTGTTGTTCACTAGGCTATCCCAAATGCCTTGATCAGTTTATAGCACACAGGAGTCACTCAAATCTCTTCTGATTAAAATATATATATATATACACATACACACACACATATATATATATATATATTTTATGGAGCATTTATCTGTCAATTTACTGTTTACTGCATGCCCGATGTTACTGTAGACAATCCAGACCATCAATACACAAATAAGATCTCTGCTACGTTTAAATGCAGAATTTAGTGACAGGAGATGAGTAAGGGAAAAAAAGAAAGGAGAAAAAAAAAAGAAAATAACACAGGATAGGGACAAACATGATGAATAGGCTGCTTTAGGTGAGATGGTCTGAGAAGACCTGTAAAAGGAGGGGGTCATGAAAGAAGATTAAGAAGTGACTGGCCATGTGATGACAAGGAGAAAAACACTGCAGATGAACAGTGGCATGGCACGCTAAGAGAACTTGAAGATATGGCCAGGATGCCTGAAGCACAGTGAGTGTTGGAGACAGTGGCTGGAGTCAGCACGGCCAGGGGCCAGGATGAGCAGGGTCTTCCAACTCAGGGTCATGGATGTGATTTCATTTTCAGAAGCATCGAACCACCACTGTGCATATCATCTCTCTCATAAAAATTTTTTCAATAAAGACATTCCACAATTTGTTAATAAGTTAAAGAGTTGAGTAAGACCTAAAGCTGACACTTGTCATCAAAACTTTGGATTTCAGGTATTTCTAATTCTCGTCAGATTGTGTACCTTGTGTACTTCATTTCAATTACACTGATTGTCTTATAAGAACAATGCAGAGGTCTGACATGTCCTGCTTACTAATTATTTCCCCAAAGCAGTAACTGATTCAAATGTTTGGTAGATAAATGGCTTTCCTCCTTAACAGGCTGACTTCTGTGCCTTCTCCCATTTACCTTGGAACGTTTTACCACTTTTCTTCCTGCCTCACCTAATGCTTTGCTTTCCCCAAATCATGCCATCAGTTTTCCCTAAAATCTATTTAAAAAGTTAAATAGCATTGGCATTTCAGACATTCTAGCATGTTGTGAAATACACAGGAAGGAGCTTACTTCTCCGGCATAATAAAGTGCAGCAAGGACCAGAGCTCTTTGAGGGAATTCTGAAGAGGGGTCCCCGTAATCAGGAGCCTATGGTTGGACTTGAAATCAATCAGAGTTTTATACAATAAAGAGTCATCATTCTTCAAACGATGGGCTTCATCCACTCCCAGAAACGCCCAGTTAATACTGCCCAGCACAGTCTAAAGTAAAAACAAAACAGAACGAGCCACCAGGTCAGAAGAGAACCCAAAAGTACTTTCAAATGTTTATTATCTCTGTACAAATACCATCACAGAAACATTTATCCTTCACTGACTTCAAGTGTATTGGGACTCTTCTGTTTATGCTGTTGGGCTGCCAGATTGGTGTCTACTCAAAAGAGCACGTCCTCATCTAAAAGGTATGGGGGCGAGGATTCTCTTATGCCAGGTATTGCTGCGTGCCCCAGAGCAAGAATACAAAAATTGGCATGCTGGGCAAAACAACAGAAAAACAAAAAAAAAACTTGGGATTTTGCTGTCTCTCCTTAAAGTTCTTCTCTGCCTGTTCTCCACCCCACCCCTGAAGCATAGAAACAAGAGCCAGTAAATTGAACATGTTCACACTTATTGTCACCAGTGGGATCACCTGCCACATCCATTTCTTAGTAACTGGAGAAAGGAGAGAATTTAAAAGAGTTTCATTTTTCTCTTTTTTTTCTCACAGAGGCCACCCACATCATCTGCCTGGAGAAAATGCCTTAACGATATCCTGGGAAATGCCTGAAATGATGCTCAAGCCTAGTGTCCAGTGACTGACAAGCATCTCAGGAAGCTACTGGACTCAACAACCTCTGTCCTGCTTAGTTTAATTGAACTAAGCTACTTACAATCCTCTTCAATTGTAAAGTTTTTTTAAAAAAAAATCTATAACCTTAATATTCTTTGTAGATTTTTTGTTTGTTCCTTTGCTTGTTTTAAAAAAATAACAAAATAACATGGCCAGTGTGGGGTACAGACCCCACCATTTCAATAAGTCACACTACAAAAGTTAGCCTCTAAGCTACCAGTTACACACCTTGTCTTTTAAGAGAATCTCATATGTTGTTATAAGTGCATTGAACTTCAACCTTTTGGTCTGAGAATGAATCCATTCATATTCTCGTATCTGTAAAAGAAAATGGCAATTAATAAGATACAATTTCTATTTTTTACCTTTCTATATCACTAGCAAGTCTTGTGACAGATGCAACTGAAACATGCCAAATAAAAAATAAATCTGATTAAAATTTAATGAACACCTTATATATTCTAAATTGACCTAAGCAACCATATTATACAGCAGTAGAGTTAGAATTAAAAGCTCTTATCACTTGGCAGCAAAAACTTTACTGCTAGAATTTGAATAAATTGGTGCTCCCCCGACCCCTAAAACCAACACATTTGATCCCCCCCAAAAAAGTAACTGGTAATTAAACCTTGGTGACTTCAATTTATCTACAGATCTCCCAGAATGATAATTTTCTTAAGGAAATATATTTGATTATTCTTTGAGCAGGGCAATAATTTTATTAGTAAGTAAAACACATTCCAACCTCTGGCTTAATCAGAAATTTCACTGATCACAGAGCAAAAAGATGTGTCCCTCAAGAAAAAGCAAAAGGGAGACTTACAGGATGAAAATACACTTTAACAGGAGTGAAAATAATGCTGTTGTGACGGAACACCGAAACTAACAACTCATGTTGAGGTGTCAGTGGACACCCGGCCAGCACAATGGCCCATGACACAGCTCTTGCAGTCTGTGGCCAAGTTAGGAACTGGAGAACAGGACTAGGTACACACAGGTGACCTCCACCAAGTGGGAAGAAAGAACAAAGAAAAGGAGTACTGGAGACAGCAAAAAAAGTGTCCCTGACTCCATGAGTTTTCACAGCTCACCCTCTGTCTGCATCAGTGAATGCACTGCTTAAAGCCATTCTACATAATCTAGAAAGGTGTTTTTTTTTTAAAGGTTAAAAAATGGATTAATAAAGAATATGCTTAGAAACTCAAAATTAGGGTAATAAAATCTGCCAATGTTGCAGTTAGACAATGACAAGACTTAATATTAGCATGATATAATTAGAATGTCTCTCTCAAAGGTTTGAGGAGTCACGATTATCTTGCTCTTAATTATAATTACTCCCCTGGAAACACTTTAAGATGCAAGGGTGAAAGAACCGAGTCTGGGTCCAGACACCTCTCTGTCCCAACCCCATATCCTAGCTAGCCTGGGGACAATCGTTAAACTCTGAGTCAGTATCTTCATCAGTGGGTCACAGAGAATACCATCTACTTCGAAGAATACCATGAGGCTCACAAGTAGTACACATAAAGCACCTGGCATAGGGCCTGGCACATAATGCGTGTTTTTTAATCCTTTTCCCATTTAGGAAAAAAGTGCAGCTTACTATCGGCATTCATTTAACATCACACATGGGAATGGTATGTTTTTTAGGATCTGACATTCTCAGTGAATGAAAATTACTGTATTTTGTAAATGGAAATACATACCACTACAAAAATCAGAATGCAATAAACAGAATGATGTAATTTGCCTCTGGAGACCATCGCTACACTAGAATGATGTGAAAATAATAACAGGAGACATTTTGTGGCAAACTTTGGGAGTGAGGTTAGGACTGTCATCCACGTGTTACCTCAGAGTCAATGCTGCAGCCACAAAGGCTGCTGGAGAGCATTCTCGGGGCAAACAGGAATTAGGTCAAAAACTTAATCATTATCAAGAAATGATTTGCCAAACAAAAATAAACCTAAGTCCTGTGTTCCAAATTCCTGATGCAAAAGTTAAGAGTGATAACAGACAGATCATTCTCATTTCTTGCAGCCCTGGAATGGCTCGCTGTCCTCTCCCTTTCCTCCTTTCTCTTGTTATGCAACCTCACCATTTTAAAAGGCTCAGGAGAAAGCTCTCGATCATGTTCAGTAACAGCTCTCTGCTCAAATAGCAAAAGTGATGTTAACATTCTATAAGGTATTAACTCCACCTTATAATCCTTTCTAAAGTGGTCTTGGAAATACGGAGGACAGAGGAAAAACTTAACACGGCAATCCAACTAAGAGATTCCAACTCATGTATTGCCATTTCTTTTACAAGTTAATCACGTGTTTTTAAAAAAAAATATCTGAGCTGCATTTCTGTGATACATAAATCTCCCAAATGCAGGAGTAGAGCACAGTGTCAGAATCATAATTTTACTAAAAACTATAGTGGCTTTAGGTCAATTTCCAAAATACATTTATAACACAGATTCTATCCCAATTCTTTTATTTACACACCGTATTTCTGCTCATCAGGTCACCTATGTAAACCACTACGTTAATCTCTGGTGCCCAGATTTCAAACTCCCTCTGCCATGAGGTGAGGGTGGATAAAGGGACGACTATAAGAAAGGGGCCATACAGCTGGTGTTGGTGGAACAGGTAGGAGAGGAATGATATGGTCTGGATGGTCTTTCCTAGGCCCATTTCATCAGCAAGGATTACACTGTTACTTCTGCAGAAAGAAAAATAAAAATAAAAACAAACAAAAATTAGTTCACACACAAAAAAGTAGGTGCACGAAGAGCAAAAACATCATTGATGTCTCAGGATGTCACCAAACATGACTGCTTGTGAGCCTCAACTGCATTTCCTCTTGTCTGCAATTAAATCTCCCACCTAAGAAGAAAGTCGAAGCTATATACAGCAGAATAACAAGTGATCTAAGCATAATAAAGGTTTGGATTACTACGACAGCCTATTCAGACTCTGTACTTTGCATCCTGGTCTTGCACTTCTGCCCCTTGTAACAGAGAAGGCAATTTTGTTACATTGGTGTACACAGCACATGACCTTGGGGTCCATCCATACAGAAAGCGGGGTCAGACACACTAGCTGGTCCCACTGCTGGCGAACCGTACTGCCTGACAGTCATGTGCCTTGGCCTAAATTACACACCCACTCCAACGCATGCCACTGGGTGTTCGACACTACACACAGCACTATGCTGCAGCACAGAAGTTGCATGAAACACACTACAGTCTACAGCAGCTTTCTGAAGCCTGCTCCAGACCCACTAAATCAGAAAGTCTGAAAATGGGCTCAGGACTGTGTATTTTTAACTGGCATTCCTGGATGTTGATGCAGGTGTATTTCCTGCACCACACTTTGAGAAACATGGCTCTAGCAGATGAGCTGGATTTCAACAGGACACTAACAGGAAGAGGACTGTGCAGATATTAGAAAAAAAATTAAATGGCCAGAGTTAGGAAAGTATGTTCAGGAAACAGAAAACAGCCCATTTGGCAGGGAAGTCTGTATGACATAAGGTTGCAAACATTAAAGGTTCTTGAAAGTTGGGCCACTGGAGGTTTACGTATACATAACATATGCTTAAATCTGGGAACCACAGAGAACTGGAAGTAATCTATAAGACAGCTTAATTGATCAGAAAAATAAGACTTTTAATTCACCAAGAAGAGATCACAATTTTTTAAATGCATTGTGTTCTACACAGTATGGCTAATAGGGGGGAAATACAGGAAAGAACAAAGCAGAATGTTCCTGGGGAAGGAAGAATAAGGAGGCCATACTCTACCGGCCTCAGGCACATTTAATTTCATGTACTGTTCAGACACTGAGTATTCCTGAGTGATTACTCTCCTATTTCGCTCACCTTACCTCGCCAATGGGGAGAAAACGGTGGATTTCTCCCACAACTCCTCTCCCTAGCAAACTGCTACTGTCTGACACACACACTAAAGGAGATTGGAAATGACTTGCTTGTTTTCTGAAATTAGACCAATGCTACCAATGTTCCATCTCTCCTTTTTTCAAGATAAAGGTGGTTTTGTTACAAAAGTGAGGGTAATTTCACACCTTCCTCTGTGTGGGACAGCCTGCCCAGCAACCTCAGGTGGGAGCGGGGGGTGAGAACCTCATTGCTCTTTACAACCCCATAGGAACGAAGCTGTAGTTTCCCTGGCCTAGAAACAAAATGCATGAGAAAAAGACATTTTCTTTTCTTCCGAGAATAACTCCTTCCACACCGAAGACTGGGGCATGTTATTTCGCTACTTTGACTCCTGAATAACATATTCCGACACAGGTCTCTATGATAAATAACCCTCAGTAACTAAATAACAAAGTATAGTTTTCTCTTGGTTCCAGGACTCCCGTGGATACCAAAATCTGAGGACGCTCAAGTTCCTTATATAAAATGTCACAGTACCTGCACATAACCTACCCACACCCTCTCATGTACTTTAAATCATCTCTAGGTTACTTATGATACCTAATACAGTATAAATGCTATGCAAACAGTTGTTATACTACTGTATTGCTCAGGGAAGAATGTTGAGAAAAAGGCCTATAAATGTTTAGTACAAATGCGACCACAGTACATGTCAGCTATAACATAACTTTTTTCCCCAAAATATTTTTGACCTACAATTGGCTGGATCTAAGGATTTGGGACCTGCAGATACAGAGGGCTGACTGTACTGTCTTCAGGTTAAAAGGTTTCACACTTACATAAAACTCCCAGAAGGGACTCCTGCATTATAAAATTGTGTCGTTTCCATTATATACAGAAGAAAGAAGTAATTCTTTGTGTCTAACAACAAAGAAGCCAAGAACAGTAAAGACAATTCCAAACATATTTTTCTACCTACTTGCACCAGGAATGAGCAAGCCAGTTGAGACCTTCTAGCTGATAGTCACGGAGCTCCAGATTCTCCCCTCCCAAATATGCCGGCTGTTTCTTTAAAGCCACAAATCGTGGTCTCTGCTTCAGGGCCTAAAAAACAAAATGTAATAAAGCCCCGGGCCTGGAGGAAACTTTCTTCCTGTTCTTATATTACAATGCTAGCCACCGTTTATGTGCTCAGCAGCAAAACAAAAAATTCAAGTTTCACATCACCATCCCCACCCCACCCCACCCCACCCCAAATGCTCTCATTGAGGTCCATATTCCCAAACCAGACTGCATCTGGAAATTTTTAGTGAACTTGCCCCTTTCCAAAGTCTGTGAACATCATTAAATGGCATATCCGTTACCTCATCTCTACTGTATGGCAGTGATTGTCCTATTTTCATCTTGATGTTCTTACTCTAAACACTATAAATCGATGCTTCTGAGAAAGTCTGTATATGCTAAATGCAACAAAACTTCACCATTGTAAAGTCTGAAATGCAGCCCACCTACCTTGAAACCCCAACTGCATGAATTTGGTTTTCTGAAGGAAAGGACACTTACACTCTAAAGGTGTCAAGAATAATGGTCTAGTAAGACCAATTCTCTATGGTTTGCACAAAACGTGAATTCTGTGGCCACATCAGTTTGCAAAACAATGAATTAAAAAACTGTATAAATTCCATCACTAGTGACCTTTTCAAAGTCTAAGTCTAACATGTTTGTGTATATTGTGTATTTATGGGAGAAGTTCATTCAGGAATGCTTCCCAAAGTTATCTGGCCACAGAAGTCTCTGCTGCTAGTTCCCTTGTCCTCACACATCATCCTGGCTGGACCTTCTGGCTTTGACAACTGCTTGCCCAGGAGTTTCCCACACACTGCCTTTAGAGGAAGCTTTCTGAACAAAACACTCTGTCCATCCTGCTGCTCTGTTCAGTAGGGAACACACATCAATACCCGCAGGATAAAATCAAAATATCCCTCTAGGTATTGCAAATATATACACCTTAATCTAGGTGCACTGGCCAACATCACCTCCCTCTTTCAAGTATTCTCTACAATATCCCTAATCAAGTATATCTAATTCTGTAATTTGCAAGATTTAAGGAGTCGGCAAAGCTATCGCACAACTCATCCTCTCTGTTTCATTATTTTTTTTTTTTGGTGTCAAGGTTAAGCAATCTTCTTTCACTTCCATGATGGGAACTACCATTTCCTTTTGTGATATTTACTGTTCCCAAGAGCTATGTGACCAGCCCTCTGTATCAATACATCTTTCCCCTGAAAAAAACAAAGGCAGCCATCACCGCACCTTACACTCTCTTGTTGGGATGGTTTTTGAGTTGTTCCGACTATGAAAGCTATCAATGCAGCTCTGGAATTTCTTTCCAATCAAAGCTTCATCTTCCCAGCTGCACTCTGAATAGGGCAGCCCCATCCATTTGCATAGATATTCAGGTTCATTTGAAGGTGCCGGCTTCCGACTGTGAGCTATTTCATATATAAATATGTATAAATCAGCAACAGTCTGTTCGGTTTTACATATAACCAATGAAATGCCATGTGGCCAAATTGTAAATATTCTGCAAAACACAAACTGCTCTTAAATGCTAAACATTTATAAACAAGATCTCTTGCTTACCTGGAAAATCCGTTTGACCCAGTGTAGATTTGCTTGTCTTCATAGCTATACAAATGGAAGACAAGATGGATTAGTTATCACCATAACCAAGAAGAGTGACATCTGAGGTCCAGTGAATAATGTTATTCGCTCTACTATCTTGCATCTTAAAAAAAAGAAACAGCCTTGTCCCCACAGCTCTGTCTAGTTATCATCCCATTTCCACAATAAAACTCGCCAGGAGTACTGTCTTTACTCACAGTTTCCCTCATTCTCTCTTGAAGCCACCCCAACCAGGCCTGCAACCTCACCATGCCATAATCCATTTTCAACGCCACAGATACTGCCAGATTTAAGGATCATGTCTCAAGTCCAAGCTGATCTGACCAGTAGCACTTTCCATCCCGGGCCATGTGAATCACCTGCCTTTCAGAACACCACTCTCTTGGCTCTCAGATCTTGCTGTCTTTTCTGCCTCCTTTACTGATTTCTGACTTCCAGAAGCTAGAATGCTCTCAGATTTCCTACTCTTTCTGATGATCTCATTGAATCTTAGGCTTTAAATACTTTCTATGTATTGATGACTTGCCAATTTTAAATCTCCAGCTCAGACGAAAAGTTCAGCCAGACTTGCATATGCTACCACCTTCACAACACTCTCCATCTAGATGGCTAAAAAGTGTATCAGACTAATCTCGTTTCTGCTCTGAAAATCAACTCTTCCTTCACTTTCTATTTCCATAAATGGAACCTTATTCTCCTATTTCCGCAGGTCAAAAGCCTTGGCATCATCCTCGACACCTCTTTCTCTCATTCCCCCACAACCAAATTTACCAGAAAATGTCATTAGCCTTTCCTTCAAAATAAATCTAGACATCTTGTCTATTCACAGAAAGTAAACCTCTAAACGAACTTTTTAATTTACATCACTCCCAAAAGCAAAGCCATTATTCCTGGAGCTCAAACACCACTAAAACAAGTGTCCACGTACTCACCTATCACTCTTTCTACGATCTGATACTGTTTGTTCAACTCCGAGGCCAGCTCTTGTTGGCAGTTGAAATATTCCACATCTTCAGGAGAAACTTTCCCTAACCTGCAGAGAAGAGAGAAGTACATACCCATCACATTTGGAGGTTCATACACGTCCATCTGAGCAAAGTCAGGAAAGGAATTATGTCTGTACTTCTACCTATCCATTTAGTAATCTTTTACAAGTAATCAGAGATTTTATAAAACATACACTTTTAGGAAACACTGACAACCTTAGTCTCAAGACACACCAACTGCTCTCCTTTCTCATGTAGCCTATTTTTTAAAAAATCTAAAAAGTAACTATTCTATGTGATAAATTCATATATCTAAACAGACCATGACAATAAAATTGACTTCCAGATTTAAAAGAGAACATGTCTTTGTTTTTAATAAATATATACATATAGGCTTTAAGAGTCATTAAAATGTGGCTGTTTTGGAAAAATAATTAACACCAAACCTTTATAAAAGGACAATAATAGCAACTTCAAATTAGCTATTACTACACATCTGAGAATTTTAAATTTCTATGCTTTCCAACCCACCCGTCTTGCAGATACATATTTTCATTTTTGACTCAAAGGAACAATATGTGATTTAGTGAAGTGGCACATTTTACACAGTGACTGAAAGGAATTAGAACCCATCTGTCCCTATTCACAACACAATAACCTGATCCCCTCACACTGAAGGTGTGTCTCTAGGGTTGGACCTCCCTTCCCGCAGGATTTTTTTAAATCCGCGATGGAAAATGTACCATTGCTTAATTTCGTCTTCTTTCTTCTTGAAGTTCTCAAGTTTTTTCAGGCCCTTCACTTTCTGTTGCTGTAAGGATTCTTCACTCTCCCAAGTGCTATGGATGTAAGACCAACCCTTCCACTTGATGAGGTACTGCACTTCGCCTTCATCCTTTTCAGAGTCAAAGTCACCACTAGGGTCTCCATTAGCTTCAATCGCATATACAGTAGTAGAAGCTCCAGTGGCTAAAAAAGGATTCAGTATTTTAATAAACTTTAAAAAGCATATCAAAGCAGACACTGAAGAATTTCCTAAGTATGAATGTCTAAAGAATCTCTTTTTAGATAAACCACCAAAACCCTTTAACTTGAAAGTGGCAGAAATACACAAATACAGAATACACAAGAGTGATAATTTCAAATATTTTCAAAATGCAAACCCAATTTTTACGCTTTAAAATATATTACAAAATTTGCTAATGAAATCAAAGAAATCTTTATGTCCAAACACAATAAAAATGGAGCAGCGATATTCTTTTGTTTTGATTCCTACTAACACTGAAAACAAAACCATCCCTCTAGGAATATTAAAAAAAGGTGAGAAAAAAAAATCCCCCCCCCCACCAATTGTACATCCACCTAAAGTGCTGTTAATTCTCAACCTCAAAAAAGGGTGGATGAAAAAAAAAGGAGACAGAGAAAAATGAATTAGGTGTTATTTAGCTATCTCCTACATGGAAAGATTAATAAGGAAGCTGAGTTATGAGATTATCTCAATTTAACACAAAAAACTATTCCCTATCGCCCATAGGTATTTAACCAGCTTCATATTTTTCACAAGGAGAATGAGAAACAATTAGCTAAAGGTTTATTTGCTTAATGTCAATAAGCAAGAATCTCTGCTACAATGCTGTTTTTTAAAATATTAACACAACCTTACTAGTTTAATTTTGAAATCTTAAGGACAGTGAACACATCCCTGTATTTTTAGCTCTGAAACATGAGGACTGGGTCAGAAAACATCTACCTTTCACAACAAATATGGGCATAAACTGAAATTCATCATTTCAGAGTTAAAACACATAAAATGTAGGTCTTACTGGGCAGACATAAGTAGTAATTTGCTTCCCAAAGACACATACCTCCTTTCTTCCCAGTCCTCGAATCTAAGACCTTTTCGATGGTTTCACTATTATCTTGCTGCTCATCAGCTCCTTCTCCAGTCATTTCGATGAGGTCATCCGAGTCGGTCTCAAAATCATCATCTTCTTTGTAACTGTGTGAGAAACAATGCTAAATCTATGAGAAACTATCTTTTCAGAACTCGGTGGTGCCATCCATCACATCACCAGAATAACAAATCACATACCCTGTTGGCTCCAACATGCTGTCTTACTGATCAGCCACATATAAAGTGGGCCTGAAGTTCATTTTTTCTACTCAGTGTATTATTAATACATGTTCACAGAAAATGGCTGGAAGGCTAACTCATATTTTGAAATAAAAAGACTATATTCATAATGATTTGTGTAAGGATATAGAAAAAAAACAGTACACTTATAGGAAGAAAGGCGCTATCTCTACATCAACTTACTCAAAGCCCAGTCTGAGCTTTGGAATTATTCACTAGACCAGTTGTTAATATCTCCAGGACTCAGTTTTACCATCTCTAAGTAGACCGAAAGAAGCCTGTATGTCTTCTAGTAGAAAACTAAATGCCCTTTTATGCACATAAAGTAAAATATTAATGCTTGCATGTACTTATATTCCTTTATTTCATTTTCTAATTTCATTTTCTTCATATGCTATCAGTAAGTTTAATGAATTATACCCAAATACTAATATATAAGCTGGACTAAAGAATTTATGTGATTGAGAGAGCAATTCAAAAGAATACAACCCAACATCTCTTAATAAAAGTTGTTATGAAAATAACATCACTAAGCTACCCCGACAGAACATGAACTTGAAGCAGCTCTCTTAATAGGAATGAAGGCTTGAAATAAGCTACTGCCGCTCTTTCCATATTCCTCTTGGCCAACACCATTCTTTTTTTGTAAGAACGTGGACCAGATTTCCAGATACCACCTCAGGACATAGGTCATCATTTTTGCCTATCAGATACATAATTCTGGCCTGAGAATCAAATCCTAACCAACCACACCATCACTCTCACACTAATGAAAGAAAAGCTTCTGTGGCTCCACCCACCTAACGTTTTTAGCAGCTCTGCGACGAGTCTGCCTCTTGGGGGCTTCATCGTCTTCATCGTCATCATCGGAAGACTCTTGCTTTTTCTTCTTCCCACGCTGAGTTTTAGGCTGCTTTTTAACACGAGGTTTGGGCACTGTTCTAAAATGAGGAGAGAAAAAAATGGCGTTTTCTCCTCTGTCATGTGGTGTCAACTTCTAATCTCTTTCCCAGAGAAGAGGTATGTGCATATGTAGTTTAACCAGGAAGATGGCAGAAAGGTATATTCCTAGATCCTGTTCCCTGATTCTAATTCACTAGAATTAGAATCGTTTTCAACATGAAAGTGTTTCTAATGGCGATAATTCTCAGTCATTTCTAGGAGAGACAATGAGTCCTGAGGCAACGGTTCTCAACTGTTCCTCAGGGTCACCTGACATAAAAGTGCACATGCAGCATGCTACTGACAGCATCCCTTTGGTGAGCAATCTGGAAATATCTATCAAACTTGCAAATATAACAATTTTATTTCGGAGAATTGATCTTACACCAGTTGAGGCATACTGGTATTCAGTGTAATGTTACTTGTACTAACAAAAAATTAATAACAAAAGATTTGAAAAACTTGAGCTACACACCATGCAAACACCCACAATCAGTATCACAATCAGCAGCCCCGTCATCCAATCATCAGCTAAAGATGCAGGCTGGCAAGAAGTGAACCACAGACGTTCAAAACCCAGATCACAACACACTGTATCCCAACAATTAAGGCTCTCATTCAAGCACAACATCATTTTGATCTAACACAAATTAAGCTTGACAGGCAGCAGAGATGTCTGAGCAAACACTGTACCTTCTGGGGACAGGTCTTCTGGCTTTCACTTTCTTTTGCTCTGGTTCACTCTCTGCACTGGTTCCTTGTTCCTGCTCATCTTCCGAGGGCTCCCGTTTCCATTTTTCTCTGTAATCAAAAGCAAAACAAAATGGATTTTTCCTACATGAATTCTTTCAGGTAGTTTACCATGAATTTTGAAGTAATTATGCAAAAAGCATTTTAGATATGTTACAAAAGATTTATTCTAGCTCCACCTAAATTCTGGTTGTGTTTTTTCTTAGATTATGTTAATACCTTTTCCTATTTCATCTCAGGTAACAAAACTAACTGAAAATGGAAACTAAGGATATATTTTTTAAACCATCTGTTCTGGAAAAAAATGCTGCTAAATCTCTTTTTATTTTATTTTGATTTTACTACTATCGTTGACCAGATTAAAGGCATAATATCTACTCTATTGGTGGTTCTCAAATATTAGCATGGATCAGAACCACTTACAGGGCTTAAAACAGATTTTTTAGCCACGGCCATAGTTTCTCATTTAGTAAGTCTAATGTGATACCTAAAAATTTTAACAAATTCACAGATGACAGTGAAACTTGTTAAGAGACTTCTTTGACAACTACTATAATAGATATGTTAGCATCTTTAGAATACATTTGAGGAAACAATCCCTGAGGTTGTTTTTCAATAATAAATGTACCACCTACTAAATTATCTGCTCAGCTAAAGGTGTAGTTTTCAGTAGTTGTTACATGTTCGTTTACTTGAAGAACCATATGCTATAAGAGTTCTACTACCCCACTTTTCTCTCGAGTTTATTTGAAACCCAAACAATATATCACAGGGACTCAGCTCATTTCTCACCTGCAGAGAAGAAGGAAGGGACACAGAACAGCTATGAAGCATGAAATGTTTGGGGGCAGAGAATTTACAGGCAAGTACCTAGAGTTTCTTAGTAAACAAAAGAAGTACTACTGTGCCTCTTGGCCTGTGTACAGAAAATGAGGTTATGCTAAAGACAACTGCTGCAGTACTGCAAAGTCCAATCAATATTCTTCAAGGAAGAGTAGGTCAAAATAATAGCAGAAGCTTGTTGCAAGAAGGTATCTGATCTGTTGACCGCTGAGAACCTTCCTTAAAGGTGAAGAAACCACCCTACACCTGAATTAGTGCAGATTTTAGAGAAAAAAAATTCAAGCCTTCCATGAAAAGGCAGAGGAGCACTTTTATGTACATTACTTAGGTTCTACCAGTGCTGTATGTTTCAGATCAATTTCCCTAACAGTAGCTGACTCCTTGTGGGTAGGGCCATTTTCTCATCTTTGTATTACAGCTTACTTAGCTCAGAGGCAGGCAAATAGAGATACTCCTTTGTTAAATAAAGCAATTATTAAAAATGAGCCATATCAGTCATCAGACAGGCAGGGTGCAAACGGGTGAGACACTAAGGTCTCTTAGCATTGTCTTGCATCTTTCAGTCTCTCTAAAACAAAGACTTTCTATCTAACTACACTCGGCACGTGTCTTATGCTCCTTCCCCAGAGCCTACTATAATAAATGTTTGCTGACGAATCCAAGGAACAGAAAGTGATGGCGAGCAGGAAAGAAAAGATGTCTCCAGCAACTGGGAGACTGGCACATGAGGCTATAGTCTCTCTTGGACCAAGTCCAGAACAGCTGACCCTTCAGAAAGCATTCACACAGTCACAATGGAGAGAAGTGGTTTCACAGGAAACAATCATGGAAGAATGTGATTAAGACTTAATTAAGGGACAGATGATCAGAAGAGAAAGAGCCTCAGTCAGGTATTAGTTGTAATTTACATAACTCTGCCAGGAACTGAGACTCTCAATCATTTGGGGTAACTGGGTGGAATAAGCTGGGGTTTGCCCCCAAGGAGGAGCCCAAGCACGTGTGAAATACTTACATGTGCAAAACTGACCAGCCTGGGCTTCCAATGCTACAGATCAAGTTGGAGAGTGACCCAAGGCGACCCCAGACAGAGCAGCCTCTGGGACCGAGGCAGGCTGACGACAGTGACAGCAGTCCCAGAGATGCCGACATGCGCTGCACCACTAAGCTGCAGTTTCCCCATGAAAGACTTACTGTTTTTTCAGCTGCCTCTGGCCTCTTCTTTTTGGGCTCCCACTGTCAGACCCGCTACTTGCCTTCAGTGTGTAAGGGGGAGAAATGATCACAGACTTTAATTCACAGTTCTTAGGGACACCACCGCCCCCTGGTTCAACAATCCACTCAATATGACATTATTCCACGTGAGCTTTTAGACAGAAAGAAACCTACGCATATGTTTGGTGGTGCTCACCCTTCATTTGCTTTGAAGGTTAACTTCTGTCTGTCATTACCGCCTTATCTCTAACGCCATGAACTATTTCCCTCTGCTCGACTTCTAGAAGAGCACAGTCCCATAAAATTTTCTGGGATGATGAAAATGGTCTGTATCTGCAATGTCCAATATCACAGGCAGCGGCCCTTGAAGTGTGGCTAGTGTGACTAAGGAACCGGAGTTTTCATTTCACTTGATTTTTATTTTAAAAGCCACTTATCTGGTGGTCACCACATTGAATCCTGCGGTTAGTGTGCCATCAGAGGCAGTGGCTATGGATCTATTTCATTTGAGACTCGTTAAAGAGTGTGTTCAATCATGAGCTGAACGCATTCCACCAAAACTGCTAGGCCAAGAAAGGCACCAGAACAGCTCTTTCTCCCCAAAATTAAGCAAAATGACAAACTGGTCCAATCACTCTTAGTCTTCTGCCCCACAGACAGTAAGTTAATTTATATACAAAAGAGAAAAAGATTTACACAACTATGTGACTGGTTCTAACACACTGCTCAGTAACCTGGTCCTAGATGCTATGGAAAAAGCCAACCAGGGCAAACCAGCTCAGAGGTCACTCAAAACAAAACACCATAAATGCAATGTGCATGCTACAGTCAACTGGCCTTGTAAAGTACATTTACTGAAACCCACTCTCAACTCGCTAACCTATGGCCATTAATATTCAGCTTTTATCAGAAGGATGATGTATTGTTAAGAGGAGGAAAGTCTTCCTAAAATGCAGACAGGGCACATTTCACTGAGAAACAAAAGAGCATCTCTCTAGAGTACAATATACAAATCTAATATAGTGATAAGAATGCACAAAAATATCTCATAAACAAAAAGGTGAGAAAAGTCTGATTCTACAAAAACAACAGAACCCAGGAAATGATATTCATTTTAAAATCACCACTGTATTCAATCTCTCAATTAGATCAAAGTATGCGTGAAACATTTTATACTGTACACTAAAAATAAGCCAGGAAACCAAATTTAAAGAAATTAGATAAAATAAAATACATTACGATGTCAAGGAAATTCTCCTTCCTTTCTCAGAAATAAATCTGAAACTACTCATATTGTTACACTTGTTTACCAAGCGAGTTACTCATATGACAAAATCGAGAAGACTGAGAAATTAGATATTTAAAAACTTCTTGATACAACTAATTTCACTATGAGAAATGTTTAAAAAAAAAAAAAGAGGCCAGTTCTGTTATACTCTGACACTCTACTGAAACATCTGCCATAAGCTCACAGTAGTCACTCAACTCCCGTGGCCTGAAGTTCAGTCTTCTTAATGGTAACACACCCCAGGGTCAGAAAGGATGAGGTAAGATAAGGAGTTTAAATGTGTCCTCTTTAACAGTCTTTTTTCTTACCTCCTCCTTAATATTAAATCGTGACGGTTCTTGTCTGCTTCGGTTTGACCGCCTAACCCCATAAACATCAGGGTATTCTTCCCACATCTGTAAAATTAACAGACCACGCATCAATCTTTTTTCTTGACCTCCATCTACTATTTTCATTTTTGGAACACGTATGTTAAGAGTTCACATAACTAAACATCAAAAGGATTATTTTGTTAGCTTCATGAGACTACAATAAGGTATCCTCTTTAAAAAGACTAAGGCATATTATCCTAAAACATGTTAAAGTTTAAAAATGCCTCTACATTACTAATGGATATTAGACTATACAGTATACTGCTTACCTATGATTAAAATAAAAACTTACAGTTGAATAATATGGCAAAGCAAAAAGAAGTGTTTCCATTACAAAGTATTTACTGATGAATTTTAAGTACCTAATACTTTGTGTATATTGACTCATCCAAGAAATAAAAAATAATCAGGGCTCCACCACATCTAATTAAATAAGAATCAGGGTATTTGTATATTTCTTTAAACTTCTCAGCACATGTAACATGCACATACATGCAAATTAGGTATGTCTAGCATTTGGCTAGAAGTTCTCAGAGTGAGAACCACTGCTATTTCTCTAGCACATGTGATTTTATTTTCTAGTAGCAATTTACCTTTTGCTTTTTATTTTTAGGAACCATCCTCACTAGTGATCAAAAAATAAAATTTAAAGGAGGGATGAGTTGAAGAGAAAATTTTTCTCACAATACAGTAACACTATCTTATAAAGATTCAAATCAACAAATCTACAGAAAAGATGTACAAGGTCCTTCCTTCCACCACCTCTAAAAATTAGAATCTAACCCCCAATCTCACTCTCCTTCCCATGGATAACTGCTGCTAAGTGTATTGTGTGTTCTTTTAATAAAATCAATTACATATAGGCAAAATTAATTTGAAGAAATTGTGGAACATAGAAGTGAAAATGTTTAACAGGAATTAAACATGTAGAGGAGATGGCTTGACAGCTAAAATTAAAAATGTAGGTTTGTTATCAAAATGCAGGTGACAGCTAATGTCATGACAATATTTGAAAAGAGGGTAAGCCCCTGGCTGAGATACATGATGTGTGGAAAATGGACCCCGAAAACACAAAATGGATGAAAGACGACCCAGAAAAAAACAATGTCACCAAGCCAAGGGAGGACACTCAACAGTGCTTTAAAAAAAAAAAAAGAAAGAAAGAAAAGGGAGCTGCAGAAAAACAAGGTCTCCAAAGAAAACTAGCGACATGTTCCAGGACATAGGCATTTTAGAACTAGAATCCACTGTAATCATGTGATCCACTGTCTTCTGTTTATGAAGGTGAAAAATCCATAATGACCTTAGAATAATCTCAGAGTTGGAAGACAAAAAGTCCATATAAAAGGGGTTAAGAATAACCAAGTGGTAAGAATCTAGGCCAAAGAGGAAGCAAATGTAGAACACTGAACCCTGGCAAAGAAAGGGGACAGAGTCTGCCACCTCCACCCCCACCCTTTTTGAACTTCTGTTAAAGCTATGAAAATTATTCAGCACAGGTGTGTACAGAGCTTTTATTAACAGGGGTGGCTAAAATATTTAAGTGACACTATATCAATTAGTTTTATCATTTAAATATTAGGCATTCACACTCAACTGTTGGAACTTCATTACAGTTCATGCTGTAAAGCAAACAGCCTGAATTCATCTTGTGTTCCTATTTGTCCTTCTGATATGTAATTCAACTCTTCAATGAAAAAGCTACCGAGTGAAAGGGACAGAAAACAAAGCCTTCCTGAGAAGTCTCCTTTTTTAGAGTAACAATCATTAAAGTCACAATCAAATCTTTCTAACTGGCTGGTATGTCCATCCAAGTGTTCATATTTTTTTAACTTGTAGAACTGATCACCTTAACTTTAAAAGTATATTTTAATATTTCTGCCTGATGCTGTACCTCTATCTTGAAATTATAACAACTTCCCTTTACCTTTTTAAATAAAATTAAATATGTACGGTCTTAAAGTTAATAGTAGTGAATCCTATGATTTCCTTTAATCTCTACAAGAAACTCTCTACTGTACAGAAGAAAAGCTATAGCCATTTGTCCATTATACTTCACTTGAACTTGTGCCGTGGTCTTCTGGAAAAAGCGCCTAATCTAGAGTGCACAGGAAACCAGGCCTAGTCATCAGGCTGTGAAAATCCCCAAGCCAAGGCCTCTGCCACAAGTCTGGGTGGTCCACTCCTGAGATTAAAGACAATCAGGGCAAGACCTGAAAAGCAAGAACTTCTGCATGCACAGATTTTGATTTTGGTTTGTTTTCCTCATATGCGGGGTCTTTCCGAATGAATGAAATAAGCCACCACTTGAACTGCCTCTTATGAAAGGTCCACGCAATACATTGAGTGGGCAACAAGTCACAGCACTCGAGTGTCTGAAGGTCATTTCACTGGTGATGCACTGACTGGCAAGGACAACTTGCACTTTCCCGGCCCCAGCTGTGCCATCACAGCGCCCAACCTCCCACCAGCTCTTAAGGGTCAAGAAACCGTTACACTGAGAACAGAGGAAACTCATTTAGCATAGTTCATCCCAATTCTGCCTCAAGAGTCAAAACCAGTTTTGCTTTGTTTTTTAATTTCGTTTTCCTTGAAACTATTCTACAGAACTTTCAGATAATTTAAAACTGTACTACAATGAAAACCTGAGTTTTGCATCTTCTCTCAAAATGAGATTTTAAAAGATCAGCTGTATTCTCATGATTAAACGTCAGTAATTCTTTCCAAAAAGAATACATCCCAAAGTTTGGGCATCAGTGAGGAAAATGCTATGCAACTTCATTTTTGATGTTTTGCATACTTGGCTGGAAGATGTTGTTAGGCAAAGAATACCTATATGTCTTCTGATCACAAAAACTACCCTTATTCTTAAATTGTGATTATCTAACACTAAGCTTTACACCTGCATTTCACAATTATCTGTCAATGATTCTCTCTGGTTTTGTACAGTATTACATAAAAAAGAAAATTAACCACCTTTTTAAAAATGTTAAAAATCAAACCTATAGAAATTTGTCCTTTAGCCCTAAAATTTGATGGTGCATATAATTATTTTCTTTATAGCCTATATCTACTATATCAATTAGCAGGGGGGAAAGCAGCCCCCAGTCATATCCAGAGAAAGTATATTTGGAAAAATAACTATAGTTTTCCTTATCAAGACACTTTAATGAGTCTTCCTAGGGAACAGAGATTTGCCACCTGACCCCAGCCAGTGAGTGGTCTGCTTGTACTGGACAGCATAGGAGATACCTTCTTCACGTCGGCTATCCGCTCCTTCTTAGAGGCTGGCTTCTCTTTGGCTTCTGGAAGGACTGGCTGGGATTTGGAACCTGCCGATTCACTCTCAGATTCCGACGGACTCTCTGAAGACTCAGAACTGCTATTTGACTCGCTGCCATGTCCACTTCCTGGATCGCTGCCTTGCTCACTCTCCGACTGGCTGCCTGAGTCTGAACCCGAAGCTTCTTCAGATGCTGAGTGACTTATTTTTTTTTAAGAGAAAAGATTTTAAAAGATTTTTTAAAAACTGCCACATAAATCTGTTTCTAAAAATCTTAGCGGTACAATGACAGTGGATAGTAATTTTGGTAATAAAAGATCAAAATTTCCAAATTAATTCTGATATCCTTATGTTGCAAATAATATTACTATCAGTCTCAACATTCCTACTGGCTACCACCCCATGTGTGGACCAGAGTAAGCCCTAGTACCGCTCACCTCCCATCTCTGCTTATGTATCAGGCATTATCTTCTCTAGGGAGCAATCCTTTGTGCTCTCCAATCCCAAACTGGGTGCCTATTAGGTATTTTTACAATACTGTCGCAGCATCTCTGCCATGGCGGTTACTTACCACCCCTGGGAACTGAGAACAGGCAGCCCCATTTCAATTTGAGCTCCAACCCACAGGCTCCCAGGGCTCTCGCCTCACTTTTTAACACATCCTGCCTTAGGTGGCTGACTCCAAAGTCCCAGCTGTTAACATTTATGCAACTTGGCTTCCCACGTGTCCCATCCAATACAAGTAATTTGTCAACTGTCGATCTCCCCAACAGACTTGCAAGGGATACAAATACTCCCAATACTACACATGAGGTGAAGATTTAAACAGGAGTAAGATCAAGTGTTTCTTAATTATATTTTAAATTAGCAAGTCAGATTTAATACTTAATAGGCAGCAGTAAAAAATGTTTTCTAAAAAGCCTTAATAAAAACTCAATTAATTTGATATTTCTAGAAGGACAAGTTCCTAAATGTTAAAATGGAAAATTAAAAAAACAAACAAACTAACTAAATACTTCCACATTTATGGCACTGACGGTCTAATTATTCCCTTTATAGGACAGGATGTTTCTTGAAATATTATGTAGATTTGCTATTAATGTCTAGTTATAATACTAAATACTATGAATGCTAAATTTGTAGTTTGTGATGCTGGCTTAGAGTAGATGTGGAAAGTCCACAAGACTGACAAAAAAAGGATCTATCTAACTGAATTAGTGGATGAGGAATCTTTTTACTCAACTTTCACTTACACAATGAAAGTTACCTGATTTCCAATGGCATTAATACTTATAATACAATTAAAATTAGAATTTCAGGATTATCCACCATTAATACAGAATCCTCATGAAAAATAAGTATCTGAAAATTATTCAAAATCTAAGATGGACACGTTTTATAATATTTGACTGAACAATCAATACAAGGGAAATACGATGCAAAAATAAATGAAAGGGATTCAAGTCAGCATTGGGATTTTAGATTCTAATATAGAAAAAATAAATGCTTATGGATAAATGGTTAACATTTGTTTTCACTTGTGGATAAAAAGGATTCGGTGTCTCTTCAAAGTCCTTCCTGAAGCTGGCAAAATAAAGTGATTGCGTATTTCTTACAAATGGACTTTTGAAAGCAAGCCGCATTAACAGCCATTGTGTTCCAGTTTAACTTTTTAATCGTTACTTCCTAAAGGGCCACAAGAGGGCAGCACAGCGTCGCTTCCTTAAAAGAGCAAGCCTGCGGGTTCTCTGCCCAAGAGCTGCCATTTCAGCACTGGGATGCTGTTTATTTTCCTAAACTTACAAAATGGCTGAACTGCTTGGCAGAGCATGTTTTTGTTGTTGTGGCTGGTGGTGGGGATGGTGAAAGCAAAATCCAGTGAAAACACAAAGCAATCTACACTGGAAACCCATAAAACCTACTTCCAGACTCAGCTCTACCAATGATGGAACAGCTATCAGGCATATGCAAAAGTTCTTTTAATCCTTAAAACAAAGATGACAAGTCATCATTTTACAAAAGAGGCTTAGCCCGAGAGTGCATAATGATGTCATCATCCCCACCCCCAGTCTGGACTATGGAATCCGCACTATTTAACCCCTTAGGTGTCATGCATACTCTTTAGTTAAGCCAGTTTATTAAGCCACCCAAGGCTGATGCAGAACTCCTTCCAATCACTTCTATTTGTTTTAAGATGGAAAGGCAAAGATAACTTTAAGACCTGCTCCACATCTAGCTGAAGTCCTATGATTCTGATGACTAAGCCACATTATAAACAAGGCTAAAAGCCAAAACATTTATATATACAACATATGAAGAATTACACATCAAAGAAAAAAATAGAAAACCAGGCAAAGGAAATGGGTAGAAAAGAAACTGACATGGCTGATAAACTTATGAAAAGGTAATTAAACCTCACTGATAATTTGGGAAGTATATATTCCAACAGATTATTTTACACTCATCTCCTTAGCAGAAGCTTTAAAAGTCTCATAATAACTGATAGTGAGAAAGTGGAGAAAAATAGTATTCATATACCCTTACCGAAAAAGTAATCGGTAGCAGCTCTGGAAAGTACCTTGACATTATACAATAAACCTCAAAATATCCATGTGAATCACGCAATTCAATCTATGGGTATATAATCTATTAAAATTATCTAACTTGTGTTGAGGGTGGAAAGTATTAAATTGTTCAGTGCTCTGCTCATAAGATCAAAAAAAGAAAATAATCTAAATGACCATGTAAGAAAGTGTAAAAACAAAACATAAGTCATATTTTGCAATTAATTACAACAGACTAAGGATGAATTAGATCTATAAATATCAACATGACAATTCCAAAACTATTGTTCTTAAAATGCAAAATGTATCATGTGAACTATGTATGTTCTTAAAAATCCCACCGTTTTTACACGTCAAGTTCATAAAAGTAACTAGGAAGAAGAGGTAAGTAGGAATTCCTTTCAGCCTTTTGAGGCCTGTCTTTCCTAATAAACTTTTAGGCTATAATCTTTAGACTTTTTTATAAAACACCAACTCCAAAATTTAAAGGAGATCTTAAAGACCTGGCTGCTATCCTCAGTGGTAAACAGCACTTACACCCAGTCTCACAGAAAGCAAGTGGGGTCCCTGGATCAGGAAAGGCGAAGGCACACAACTTTCTTAGTAATGACCAACGTTCACTGTGACAAGCACTGTGCTAGACATCTCTGACCAGTCAGTTTCTCAAGCCCAGGATTAATGACACTTTGGGCTAGATAATCCTTTTTGGAGATGTCCTGAGGCCTCTACCCACTAGATACCAGTTGCATCCCAACTGAGAATATCTCCATGAACTGCCAAAAGTCCCATGATGGTGGTGGGCAGGGGATGTTTCTAATTAAAAACCGCTGCTTCAGAAGTATTACTTAATTCTAACTTCCCTAAGACACATACACTACACATACAAGGACTAATGCCCTAGAGGATAAACACATAGAACTGACCCAAGCCTGGCTTCACAGCTGACCACCTGGAGGGCTTTGGGCAATGGGCTATCTACCCTACCCTAAAAACCTAATCAGCTGTGGTCCGGTGCTGCAGCATTCTCAAGTGATTCTGATACAAAGCCTATCTGCAAACTGAGTTTGGAACAAAAACAAAAAGAAAACTAGAAGCAAAGCCCAATTTCCACAAAAGGGAATCAACCTGCACAAGGACAAAGTTCTTCCTAGGTCTCCAGGACCCACCCTCCTACCCACCCACCTTTCCTCAAAGTACCCCATGGAAACCACTCCAGGGGCTACTTGATTCAAGATTAACCTGAATCTTTTGATGTAAAATTATGGCCTTCTATACAGCATTGTGTTCCTGGCATCACTCACACCTACGATGCACTCTGATGTTGAGTTTCTAGTTTCTTTAAAATAGAAGATCTTAGGAAAAGCCAAAAGAAAAATTATTCTAGATTTTTATTATCTTCCTCAACTTCCTACAGTTTCTTCTTACCCATCTAGTTTAACAGCAACTTCTGACAAAACGCTTAAGTGACCCTGGAGCCATACTCCCTCTGTTTGAATCCAATTCCACCACTTATTCCACCTTGTGCCTTGGTTTACTCTCCTACAATATAGGGATGATAATCATACCTCACACACTTGTGAGGATTAGTCAAAATACGACACAGCAAGGCCTCAGAGCACATTCCCAAAGCAATCAACTTCCTTTCAATTGCAAGCTCTCACCCATTTCATCTGTTGGTTTTGTTCACTGAAATGCAAAACTGCAAGCACAACCAGCAGAAACAAACTTGAGAAGTATCTACAAATCCTTTTAAGCATTCAAGTCAACTGAAGAAGAATGGTAGAGGTATAAAAGACTCAGCGGGACACAGGGCCACCTACAGACCTGCAAAGGAAGAGTGTCCTGTGAAAGGTACCCTGGAGAGATGGTTACCCCTAAGGAGGTCACTAAGTATTTCGGTTACACTAACCCTCACTTTAAATAACATCTACATTTCAAAAACCCTTGAAACAGTGCCTGAAACAGAGCCAGCACTCAACAAAATGGAAATCTACTCTGGTATTTTTCTATAAACTATTCGACATGCTAGTGTCTCAAGATGAAATCTAAAATGAAAGATTACCGACATCACAGGCACTGCTGGACTTAATAACTCACACAAAATGTGATACCCTAAAGTTCACCTTCATATTCTTTCTTCTTTTTTTATGCTAATTACAGCTCACAATCCACCAACAGTGACAAACGCCTCTCTAACTGCCCCATGGGGCAGCTGCCATCCACTGATACAGACCCCGGTTTTACAGTTCCTTTATGGGCTGGAGGGAGTTCTTAATGGACTTGAGTGACTGCATTCCAAGTTAATTCTAGAATCCATGCTTTTGGAGGTTATCTAAAAAGGGAGAGATAGCACTTGAATTTAAAGGGGCTTGAAACATTCCAAGAGTATACACATTTTAAAGGTATGTTCATGGCTGGATCTGGCATGACACTTAATGTAGAAATTCTTCCATCACCACCTCACCCCTCTCTGCCTCCAGACCTCCAAACTAAAGCTGATGTCAAAATTGCCCTAAAAAGGGAGTAGAGAAAACGAGACAAATAATGGAAGGACCAAAGGATAGAAAGGAACAGAAAAACAAGTGCTCCATCAGATTTGAAACACACGGAGACATATGCGAATTTAAAACATAGGATGGTGAACTTCTAAAATTTAACTCAATCCCAGGGATCAGGCTGGACATGTTATTTTTAGAAGCTCTTCGAGGTTTCATATAAAAACAACAACAACGTAGATCTGAATTGTTAAATAAAAATTCAACCAAGTAAAATTTAAAAATCTAATTGCCTTCACTAAACACTTTGTGCCTCGAACAGCACCCCAGGTAGAGAAGAACTTCAAAGGACTGTACAAAGTGGAAGGTTTGTAAAGGCAGAAGGGGAGCAGGAAAAGGAAATTATTAGTTAAGGAGCCCATTGTTTCAGGCAAGGTCACTCTAAGGAGAAGCGGAGGGTTCAATCAGCAGATTGCCTCCTAATGCTGACCAGGAAATTCCAGGGTTGGCTGGTGAAAAAGTCACATTCCTAGGGAAAATTGAAACTGTAATTAGATTAGGTATTAGGTCTTAGGTTGCTGATGTGAGCCTTCACATAAGTGACTCTGTTTGGGGCCTGTTTTGTTTTGTTTTGTTTTGTTTTTTAAACACAACTGACTCATTAACCATAAAAAAAAAAACACGGAAGCAGAAAAAAACAAAACAAATACTGAGACGACAGCTCCAACGTAATGAACCAGACTGCAGGTATGATGCTAAATCAAATATACAGGCCATGGTGCAGAAGGATTACCGAAAGCCAGCCCCAGCAAATTAAACACTGGCTGTAAATGTTACTGCTATTACTTACATCCACACGACACTGCACCCTGGCACTCACTATATCCACTCCTGTACAGCCTGAGGAAGTAAGACAGAGGGTGAACCAGGCTGATAATTACTTGCTACAGAAGGGGCGGGGGGTGGGGGAAGGTGTCTGCTCAGAGTGACTGCCAAGAGTAGGGCTGTGACTCACACAAGAGGCTGTTCTAGTCCAGAAAGAATCATATGCTACCTTCAAAAGGCTGGCTTTCTCAGAGGGGGAAAAAAATCCTAAGAGAACTGCAAAAAAGCATCCAAAGTTTCAATTAACTAAAAGGGATCTGCCTCCGAAAATCATTTTAAGCTCTTAAGCTCTCCTAATTGGCCCAGGCAGACACCTGTGGGAGACCAGGATCCCAGCCACAGCCCTCAGGGACCACCTGGCTCTTACAGAGGGACTAAGGCAGGAGGCTGGGAACGCAAGATGGAGCATGGGGAGTGGTATCATGGATAGGTTACATGTATGGAGCACTTTCAGTGTACCAGGATCTTTGTAAAGCACTTTTTAGGCATTGTATTATTTAATCTGCATAACCCAATGAAGATTATTATCCACATTTTAAAAACGAGAAAATTGCCAAGTCCAAAAATGAGTGTGCTTCACTGGCCCAAACTCGGGAAAGGTTTTCAGTGCTACAGTGCACACTGCGCTGCTACCTATCACACACACACAGCTCTGAGGGAACAGTTAAAAACAAAAGTGACAAAACAACTCCTTAGAACTGAATCCAAAGGACAAAATTAGGACTATTCTTAAGAATGATGCCTTACCCAGAGCTCTTCTACAACACTTGACCCCTGAAGATCAGGGTGAGCTTAGAGTCAGTCCTCAAACTATGGGGACTCTCCAGGAAGGGGAATTTAAATACTTTTTATGAATTACACAGTCCAGATGATGTTACTGAAATACCAAAACAGGTGAGCCTTAACCAAACACTCTAACAATAAAATGATAAATTGGAATTGTTTTTAAATGTAGTACAGATGGCTTTCATTCACCTAGGTTCTCAGTTATTTATTTCCCAAAACAATGCCTGTCTCCCCCACCACCACCTCATAAACTGCACCCAAAGGTCTATACTATAGTAGCTTTTTACCTGCCCCATTCATTCATGTTTAGAAACTGAGGAGGGGGAAGGTCTGAAAAGCATATAAACAAAGTGTTCCAACATGGTGCTATACAGACCCTGGCATTTGATGATGGGAGTCAGCTTTTGTTGTTCTGGCTTTACACTAATAACACTAAAGTTCCAAAGCAAGTAGTAATAGGCAGTTTTGCTGAGGTATAAATTTGACTTCAAAGCTGGTCAGGCTGAAACGCAGGAGGGAATTACTCAGCTACAATAGCGAGCACCCAGAAGAATATCTGTATACAATAATTTGTATGTAGAGTAACTTAGGTGAATTTAAAAACACTGCTTTGCTAAAGTGGACCTCCCTTCGAGAAAGACAACTGAATTCTAAGATCTTCAGGGGAAAAAGCTAAAAAACCTTAAAAAAAAAAAAGATTTACTAGATGTCATACAGAGCAGTCACTCAATTTTTATGTCAGGAACAACTGTACTGTACTATATTTTATGGGAGAAATTATCAGTGTTTGGAGATCTCAGGTGACCTAAGGTGGTAATCTCTCACAATTGTGAGAACAGTTACATGGTGCGGGTGGGGGCACTAATTCTTAAAATCGATGTTTCAACTACTGTCAGGTAAAATTCAACTACGTACGATTCACCACTCAAGCTAATACTTTTACAACTGAAATTCGTTTTACCGAATACTCTGCCCACCTTTCTGTGATGACTGAATCTTTCACCTGAAAACTGCAGATTTTCAGATAGGAAAAGAGGGAGAGAGAGAGAGGAGGAGGAGATAGCAACACTACTCCAGTTTGCACAGGGGAGAAACCAGAGAAGGCTCAATGAAGATCTTCCTAATATTCTTGTTCTTTAAAAAGTTAATTGGCTCATACAGGAATTGCTGTGATATGCATTTTAATTCACACGGTCATGACATCTACTTTAGGTTAAAACATCTTCAGAGTAGTTTAGATCCTAGAACATAATTGCAATGCCTTAAGAAGTCTATCCCACTTTTAGGAATTTAAGGGCATTTAGCAAATACAAAAATTTTAATACAGCTATTTAGTCTCAAAATCAGAAAAGCACTTTAAGAAGTTGTAACCACCAGTTAATAATCAAGTTCTACAAGTATCTTCTCTAAGGCTGTTAAATGTTACATATAATTTACCCGACCATCTAATTAAGAAAATCACTTCCAAAATCTTAATAAGCAAGTCTGCAAAACAAAGTGAAAACCCAGTTTCACCTACGGTTTCCAAAAGCTATCCAAAGAATCCTTCCAAAAGAAGCAGAAGCATAAATTTACAAAACCAACTGTTAGAGTGAATTTTACCTTTCATAAACATCGTTCAGAAACCTGTAAGATATGCTCAGGCAAACATCTCCACACTCAGAAGGGCTACACCTTTTGAAGCAGCATATTTTTGCTCAATAAAAAAAATTCGAAAATTCCCGCTCAACCACATGCCACTTCACTCCTGTCACTGCTAAAAATACTCCAATAAGGGGGGAAAGAAAACTTCTTGTTGGGTGCATTAGAAAAGCATTAATATAGCCTTTCCTTCATGCTTAAATTTGTTTCTTGTGACAGTGTAAGCTTATCGTTGGTAAACTCTATCTTTCAACCAAAAGTCCGTGCAAGGATTTCCAAACCAGGCAGACAGGAAGCATCCCCACACTTCCAGAATGGGGGGATCAGAGATGCTCCTCAAGCTTTTGTCAGGTGATGGTGCTAGCGGGTGGGTTATGGGAGTCAAATTTCCGTGGCGACTGCTGTCAGCACTTTGAAATAATCGTTTTCTGACACTCGTTTGCGCAGTGATGGGGGGCCCAATGCTGTGTTCTACTAGTTTGGGTTTAACGTAATCTGGACTGTTGTGAAACAAGGACAGATGTCCACGCTCCTGTCGACCGAACGATCGCGTTGTCACAACTAAAAACAAATCGTCTGGCAGGTACTGACCTGAGCTTCTCGCCATCAAATGCCAACTCAGAGAACGCATGGTACCACGTAAGGAGGCCCGGGGGCAAGTTCAGGGGCCCGCCCCGCGGGGTCTGGGCCATGGTTTACCAGCAGCTCTGGCACCTGCTAGGCCGTGTCCACTCAAATGAAACTGTTTCCTCGACAGGGAGGTGGTTGTGGCCCACGGGAACGAAGTCAGCACTCACTCGTCAGAGAGAAGCGGGGGGACGGCCCGCCACGGCTGACACAGGGGAGGGCGAAAATGTCAAAACCGAAAGGCTTTCTACCGAGAGGGTTCCCCCAGTGGCAACTGCTTCTGGACGGGAACCATCGCCGGGAAGGCTGAGGGGGATGAGCCGGGGGCGGGGGCCTGCCGGGAGGGAGCGCGTTCCGGGCAGCGGCCGCCGCCGGGAAGTCCCGCCGGAGGCCCCGCCCCGCCGGCCCCGCCCCGCCGCCGGGTGGCCGCCGGGCCAACAGGAAGCGCCGGGGCTGCGCGCGCAGCGCGACGTCACCGCGCGCGGCGGCGGCGCCTGACGTCGCGGGGCGGGGCCTGCGCGCCGGGCGCCGCTGTTACCAGGCGCGCGCACAGCCAATCGGCGGCCGGCGCCGGCGGCCTTTGAACCCGCACGGCAACTTCCGGCTGTCTGGCGAGGACACGGCGCGGAGCAGCGTGTGTGTCGGCGCTGCGGCACAAAGGAACAGCCATTTTGTGCTGGAGCTGGACCCGCACCAGGACGCCGGGGCGCCCGGCGCCGCTGCCACGGCTGCCTACCGGGCGGCCCTTTCTCTCGGCGCCAGAGCGCTCCAAGGGGGCGGGGGGAGGAAAACAGGCTCGGGAATGTCAGGCTCCACTTGGCGCCGTTTCCATCGTCTCCAAACTCCCGACTCGTAGAAGTCACCGGTGTCATAAAATGGCTGCCACCGACCCGTCTCCCATCCACAGGCGACTGCATCACGCCACTCCGCACACCCCGGCTCTCCGAGTGACTGCCACTGGTCCGACTGAAGAGCAGAGGATGTTCACAGCACCCCAGGTTCTCCAGATAAACCTGGTCCAAAGGCAGACGACTCGCAGACAAATCTAATAAACTTTCAGTAAGATGAACTGCAGAGTACCAGAACACACAGAACTCTGTACACACACAGTTCCTTTCTGACCCCCTTCCATCCTGTTTCCATTCTTTGAGATTACTGAAGTTGCCCCAAAATGGAAATTATTTAGATAAGTGCATGGTACATATTTCTACACAGGTCCATCACTATAACCTTGTTTTAAATATTTAGACACCAAATATTTTTAAAATCTTATTTTTGAAAGTAAGCTTACTATTCAAAAACCATGATATACGAAGTATGACATTATACTTACACATTAACCTCAAAAGAAAACAAGAATAACTTACATAACCACTATGAAATACTGCATTACTTCCAGTAACAGGAAAATATCAGGTTAACCTCGACTTGCACTCAATCCTTTCAGATCCTAAAGTAATTCTCAGACCAAAATTTACTTGACCTGCAAATTCCTTCATGCATCTCTCCTGTGGCTCAGGTGCAAGTGATTTTTGTGGTACTCCCTAAACACCAGATTGTGCCATGCAAACAGGTCCTTAAAGGAGAAATTCTGATGAGTTAATGAACCAAGTACTAGCCAGAAAGACCCCTTTGTTTTAGTTCACTAAAAATAAAGATGTTAATCTTAACAATAAAACACAACTACTATCTTTTGGCTTTACAGTGTCAAAAGGAAGTGATGTCATATTTATGTGCATGTGTTAAGGTATGCAATTTAGGGTAACAATAATTTGAAACTCCATCGTCTCTTCAAGGAGTTTCTAGAATATTTTTGGACATTCATCAATTACATGAATCAAAATATACTTGATAAAATTCATTTAAAAAGTGAGGTGTAAACTTCTTGTTAAGCTGTAAGTAACCCCACTGCCAGTAGGCAAATGCATGACTTCAAAGCAGTTTTCCAGGTGAGAGTAAATTATTACAAGGAACAACAACACTGCTTGATTTTTTTAAATTAGAAAGAAGAGTTTGTTCAACGTTAACCACAAACCTTGCATAAGAAAGCCAAAACCCCTGCTGAGACTATGCAAATCTTACACTCAAGGGAGCAACAATTTTAGGTACTAAATCTTTTTAATAATTTGTCAAACTACGTGGGGATTCCTGATTCTTCAAAGTATCAGGAAAAGAAGTATCTTCCTGATACTTCTCAGAAAAATCAGTTTAGGACTATAAGTTTTCTATCCTAAATCTAACCCCGGCATTTCAATGGTTCAAAAGGTGAGCAGTCCAACTCTGTGACAACTCAATTTGCAAAAGAATGTGGAAAGGTATTTTTGAAAGCAGGGGTCAAAATATTTTAAATCTAATGAAACAAAATTCAACATCTGTTATAAACCACATTAAAAATTTTCACATTCACTAACCTAATAGAAATTATATTTATGAAAAATTATTTAAAAAGTGAGAAAATGATACAATCATCACATCCTTAACTGCATGATTTAAAATTTATAACATGACAATTTATAAGAACTCATCAAGAAATGCATTCATATGTACTTTTAAAAATTAACATACAGTTCATACAATAAAACATCACAGGCTTTATTACTTAGGCACTAATAAGGTACTCCACCAAATGTGAAACAAATCATGATTTGAACAGAGCATTTGTAAGCTTCAGGAGATAAAAGCATTCCAGGAGACACTGTCGAAATAAATCGATAAATTTAAAGCAGCTACAACTAAAGTGCCAGGATAAGACACTACACATCTATTAACCAGAAAGCATTGTCTGAATATAAGCATACAAATGTAAACCTTGTAATATTTAAAATGTAAAATATACAATTGTCATCACGGTAACAAACACAAAACAAGTGTATTAAGAGTACTCCACGATTTCTGGGATCACAGGTTTAATTTCATAAATGCAGGAACTGTAACCATCGAGTAAAGGTTTTGATAAATCATATCAAAATTTCCTAAAATGTCAAGAGTATCAAAAGAAATACAGAATCAAATAAAAATATAAACTGAGAGGCATCAGTCAAAGGGTCCTTTTTGCAGTTTCATTTTAAAATGTACATTTTTTCATTCATATAACTTTCTCAAATGTCTATTTACTATAATTTACTACCACAAGGCTCCTCTATGGCCTTCAGTTACAAGTTTGGGTATCCTAGATTCTTCAAAGAAAAAATTTGCCTTGTATGTAAAATGGTGCAATGCAGCAATGGCTAAACCGACAAGGTCATTTTTCTACAGCACAAAAACCTAAAAACTGAAATGTGTTGACAGAAAAACTGTAGTTTACAAAAAAGTCCCCCTTGAATAAAGGTACCTTATCTTTAGACTACTGTAAGAGGCCTTAAGTCAACTCAACTTTCATAAATTGCTACCAAAAAATTAGGGTGTGGCATATTAGCAATCTCAAGGTCATGCTTTAAAAAACGAATCCAAATTAGTAAAATACTTAAAATAACACAGACAGCTAACCCAGTCTGTCAAGGTAAACAATGTAAGCTGAGGTTTCCCCCCAAAAAAAAGAAAAAAGGAAGAAAGTTGATAGCTCATACCTCGATGCATTGCTGTGTGGCGAACTGTCCTCCTCTTGGCTTTTGTCCTTATTTCTCATCATCTTTTAATTCTTAAATATTAAGGGGGAGGGGGAATCTGTGTTTGCTTTGAAGTCCTGTGCCCAGGTATTTACTGTCAAAAGTTGAAAGAAAGGTAAGGTCCCAGCTTCTATCGATGGTTTTTATTACCAGGAACAAAGTCCTGACCATGTAACGATATTGTTATAATACAACAGCGGTAAGCAGCAAAACACAAAATATTTCTATTTTTTCCTTAAAAAAAAAAAAAGGATAAACCGAACAGTGGAATCACTATCAATAAGGAAAGTTTCTCAAAGTAACACACTGGGTACAAATAACAATCTCTGTATCTTATTGCGTCATCCAGGAATTTCTCATATTTACAGAAAATAAAGCAAACTTTTAACATATAAATCTTTAAAATTACCACTAATGACTAGGAACTTACCTGATCCATGTAGTAGGTCCAAAGCAAGAGTCCTAGCCAGTAGTAGAAAAAGATCAGATCCCAAATAATTAAAAATAAAAACGAAATTCTCCGTTAAAAAACGAAAAATAAATAAAATGATCCTCAAAAGATGTGAACTGGTCAAAAAAAGAAAGCGACAATGAATACTAAAAGGGGTACGGAAGAAAAAAAACCTCATTAGGAGAGCGCACAAAAATGGAGGTGCGCCATGGCTTCTAAGCTGGAAAAACAACGACCTGGGCTCTCAGTACGGCTGCTTCTTTCCAACAAGGCACGAAAAGAAAGCTCCTAAAAGCTGCTTTTCTCCCTAAAAAAGGCTCCAATCGACCCCAGTAGGTCACTAAGAGAGGCAGGGGGCTCCGGGGGCCCCCTGAGGCTGCCCGAAAGTTAGGGAAAGTTGCGTAAAGTGAGGCGAAGGCAGGGAGCAGAGCGCGCTCTCTCTAAGGCACAGCCGCCATCTAGAGCCTCCTTCCCAGCTCTGAGAGCTCTGCCTTTGATTGACACTCTCTACATTTACCCCACAACTCAGGTGATGTACCATAGACCCACCCCTTCATCTCCACCAAAAAAAAAAAAAAGAAAAAAAAAAGATCCTCCATCCCAGGGAGCCTAAGGACCCCCACCCCCACACCTCCCTGCCCCTCCAGACCACCCCATCAGGGGGAGGGGGGAGGGTTTCTTAACCCCCTCTGGCTCAAGCACCCTTTTTAAGCCAGAGAGAAATGTAATTTGTTCCTTTTGTCTAAAGATCTGCTAAATATTTCAGTCTTTGAGCTAAAATAACTTCCTCTCTGGACAGGAAGTGGTGTTTTATCAAGCCATTTTGAAAAAAGGATAATTCTTAAATAATTTTAAGCTCATCTTAATTACTAATCTTTAAAAAAATTAAGCCCCCACATGGGTAAAATGGTTTCTAAATAAAAGCAAAATCTCAATTTCATAAATTAAATTCAAGTGTTGCCTTCTTTATGAAGCTTAAAAATTATGTAAAGACAAAGTTTTAGGGGGAATTTTCCATCCCAACTGGAAGAAAGGGGTACAACTCAACAGCGCCTCCCTAGTGTTCAGTTGCATTAGAGCAAAAAAATTAATGCAACTAATTTTTATTCGATAACCTCGATTTCTCTTGTACTCTCCCAAAATTCTTTAACCCATTACATAACCTTGAAAATTTTATGCAACCCCCCCCCCGCCCAAAAGAACTCTCATAGCCAGAATATATTTACTTCCCACACAGATTAGGGAAAACAAAGTTCTTAAATTCAAAAATATGGAACTACCAATCACCTTTAAATAACAAACCCAAGAAACTCGACCTCCAAAACCAACACAACATGTATACATCCCAACCTTTCCCTTGTATTTCAAATCCAATTCTAGGCACGTAACCATTTCAACAATGGTTAAGTTAATAACAATCGGTCATATCTGACAGCAAGTTATCAAAGTACTATCACAGGGCAAATTCTCCTAAATATCAAAACCATAGGACCATGGAAACAAAATCATTACTAATACCAAAAACAAATTATTCAACACTTTTTCTCTAAGCAAGCACCCAAGAACACATTCACATCCCCCCCAAAAATCAAACTTTCCTTACTCAACAAGATAATCTGTCAGAACAATGTCCTTTCCTTACGATATCCAGTTTAGATTCACACCCAACAAAAGCAACAAGTTGAATTTAGGTAATGTAAAATCCATAATCGAATCCTAGTTTCAATTCCACACTTTCTACAAAAGGTAGTTCTGTACACCAAGAGCAAAACCCAAAATTCCACTTTAGATTTACACAGACCAACCACCTCAAATCAATGAGAACACATACTGCCCAGGTTTTGATCATGAATGTGTGTGCCACAGTATTAGACAATGATCACAAACACACGCAAAACAAACCAAGATGAATATATCTTCTTCTCTGTATGATGCAGAAATATTATCAATTCATTTGGTCTAGCAAATTAAAGTATACCACACACCTTTATAACAGTTACCAAATTGGCATTTGATGATTATCAAAAATTAAAATGTCGGTATTCACCAGAAAATCAAATACAAGTAATCTGTGACATGGTATGATTCATTTATTCTAAATTTGTAAAAGCACATAAGAAAAATAAAAAATATGTATGGTACCAAGTAAACATGCACAGGACAGGTTTCATATTTACATGTGCATTATAGACATTATTGCCACCAAAATTTTAAGTCCTTTTATGAATACTCTACGGACACTTGCCTAATAAATCTAATACTTCTTCCCTTAATATTAATAAGAGACAGTAAGAGGCATCGGTTTAAATGTTCAGACGAATGTTCTATTGCAAAAAATTTTATTCACAATATTAACAAGTATCTAGGTAAATGTGACCTTTTATCAGAAAAATACTTTCACTTATCCTGAATTTTGAGGGGAAAGGCATTTTGTTTTAAAAGTTCACTAAAATTGCATGGCAAATTAAAGATTCTATTATTACCCATTGGTTAAGTGACTTTGCAAGATGTTTTAAGAAAGCACAAAACAGCGTTTCAACAGAATGATGATCTCTTAAAGCAGAAATAAATTCCAACACCTTTAAAAAGAAATCTTAACCAAGTACGATATTTTCCAACACATTATTTCCATTTACCAGCTTTATTCAGTACACTTTACTGATGGGCAAAAGTAAAGGTCAAGGTGTTATTTAGGGTGATAACTGAACATTTAACGAAACTCCAGCTCAAAAAAAATAAACCCAAACTGAGAAATTTTAAAGTGTCAAAAATTTTATTAAAGTTAACATTCCACAAGGTCATACAAAATCAGACTTAAAAAAGAATTCCAAGTGTACAAACTAGCATCTCTGTTAATGTACCATCTTGCTTCTCCAAATGTCAAAAATGGACTTGTTTTAATGATACAAAAAGTCTTTAGAAAGTCAAATCCACTGTCCATTTGTGTTGGGCAAGAAACCTATTGTCTTCATTCATTTCATGAAATCCATGTTAAAAGAACCCTGTCTTGGTTGTATATTATCACAGCACTCTTGTATTAATCCATTTCCTCTATTCCCCAAAGTGGACTGCCATCTTGGTTTCTCAGTGGGAGGGTCCATTTGAGACTCTTCAAGCTGACTGGGTGCTTGATGAAAACATTAAAAGAAAAAATGCTGTTGGAATACCAATAATCTTATTCCTTCAAACACAGAACATCCACCCACCTTGAAGATACTCTTACCATACAGTTTTGATTTATAACAGAAACTGTCTTTAAGAAACTGTCTGAAGTTCTATGCACAGCACATACTTCTCAATGAGAGAATCAAAGGCTGTACAGGAGTAACAAAGTTCTACAGTCAGATATATATGTAAACCATAAAAAAGTGGCAGTAAAGAGATCAATTTTTACCAGTTAAATGTAATACTGTAAATTGTGATACTATGTGAGAAATAAAAATAAAAATTCAAATTAAAAAATCCTGGAAAGCTAAATTACAGCAACACTATGGATTTTCAATCTCAATGCAGAAAACTTTCCAAGCTTTTTCAAATAAAGACTACTTATGTAAAAGAATCTTAAGGAATTTAAAAAAAGAAATCCAAAGCAGTGGATCATAGGATAGTTTTCCAGTCCAATAGATAAATGTTCATTAATTTTGCTTAGATAACACAAATGCAAAATACATATGCCACTATCTTTAGCTACATATCTGAGAATGCAGGAACTATGTAGCCACTACAGGGAAAGTAAATTTTTTAACGCAACAGAGCATGGCTTATTTGATATTTGCCATAAAATGCTATCAGATTTCAAATATGAATAAAATACTCCCACGGCCAAAAACTGTTCCTCATCAAAGAACAAATCCATTACTTAAATAATTTGAATTAAAGAGAGAAGTGGGATACTAGAGATTTTACCATTAAATAAAGGATCCTGATTCATCAAGATTAACATAATGACAAAAATAAGTTTTAGCCCTAGCATCTATAATTTTGTAGCTCTCAAACAAAAGTATAGAGAGTGAGGGTAACTGACGAGATTATTAAATATAAGGGCATTTTTGTTCACTAATTCTATAATTACGATTTGTTGTCTATGCAATTAAAAAGATCTACTTAATAAACTATCTGATTAACCAAGAAACACTATCATTCATTTAAAAAAACTACTTAAAATCAGTGTCACAACATCAGCAATAAGCACAAAACATGTTCCCCTCTTGATATATTTTGCAGATTTCTATCCAGCCTTAAAGTAACTCATTCATTTCCCACATCAATAAAATGATTTCAATTTGAATTGTTCATTCCTTAAAATTAAAGGACATATACTTCTATATAGGACTACAAAAATAACATCATTCCTCTTGCAAAAGTTAATTATAAACCAATTTCTCCCCAATCGCTATTCTGATGTAATATCCAGCTCTAAATGAAATTGGGGATATAAAATACTATTATGATGAACTATGACATTAATGCACTGGTTTTATGTAACAACTTTTTCAATGGCTATAGGTGCAAATTATTTAATTTAGTTCATGAAATAAATCAGTGCTCTACATTCTGCAACAGGACAAGAAGAATTTACCAAGGACTTTAAATTCCCTTTCAAAACCAATTATTAAGGAAAAAAAACCCTAATGACAATAAAATCATCCCAAAATACTAGCATATTGGTCATGCTATCACATATAGTCATATATTTAAGATTGGTGAAAAAAAAAAAAGAATGCTACAAGAGAATGCTACAATTCTATAACATCAAAAAACCATGAACAATCTATACTCCAGTAAAGCTCATCTAAAGCCAAAAATGAGTCTTGTTAAAAAGCAGAAATGCTCAGACAAGCATCAAAGGCCTACAAGGATAGTTAGAAATTTAGGAGTAATTCATTTATTTTCACATAATTCCAAATTCTTACAAAACCCGAAGTTGCTATGAGTAAAGTTTGTTAAAAAATTAAAAAGAAAGCAGGCAAGAGTTCTGGGAGCCTGGAAATATTTTTGACAACAAAATCCACAGTTTTTCACCTGTGTAAAAGAAATAATAGCAGTACCTACCTCATGTGGCAGTAGTGAAACAAATGAGTTAATACATTTACAGTATTCATATCACCTGGTATATAGAAAGACCTCAATAAATGTTAGCTATTATTCTGATATGCCACAATAACCAAAGTACTTGGGGGCCTACAAAATAACCTTACTAAATCAAAATAATTTATACTCCAACAGTAATGATATCTATAAAGAATCCTTAGAACCATGGAATCAATTATTTGAAGACAAAACATGTCCTGCTTTAAAAAGAATTTAATCTTACACTACAGACATACTTAAGAAAATGATGATTTGATCTAGAATTCCATTATCAAATAGACTCAGATCTTTCCCATATTTCACATAACAAACTTCGAACTCATACTATGAAAAGTTAGGATATTTTTACCATTATGATGCTCACTAGTTTATACTTTTAAGGAAAATTGCTTGTTCTAAGATTAACAGTCCCACAAGCAAAGGTAAAGGCTACTATGATAAGAAGGTAGGAAGTTACTACTACCTCTCAAAATCCCCAAATATTGTACATCCAGAAATTAAGAACATAAAACATTGAGTAAGGTCTTCTCTTTAAAGTCTAACTCAGTTATTTTATTCAAAAACACTGGGACGTTGCATATTAAAACAAATTGTTAGCTGAAATGCAAGCAATTTAAGAGGTGCTCCCCCTAAAAGAAGCAATCTCCTTACCTCTACTTCCCAGTAAACCCTAATTCTAATAGCAACAAAAATGTGGGGGACAGGAACAAATACAAAGAAAAGTGATTGATTCTTTTAATTTTAAAATTCAATTAATTTTAAAAATAGGTGGCTCCAATAGTGCTAATTATTAAATCAATGTAACTTATGAAATTATTTTAAATATTTATTGCAAAACCAAAGGGACAAATGGATATGAAATTACAATCCAGAGCAGAAATTGATCCTTCCCATCATGTAATTAAGGTTTTTGGTGCTTATGATTTCAATCTTCTTTGTACTGGTCCTTAATTTGAAAATATTTAACAGTGAATTCCCATATTTTTGTCTCATTACCCACAAATAGCGTGAATCCTAAATAGAATTACAATATGTTAACAAGCCTTGATCCTAATACAGTGGGCAAAAAAACTAATTACAAAATGGTTTGAGACAAACAAAACAGCTGATCAATTCAGATAATGTCATCTTAATTTAAAATTTTACAATCAAACCAAATCTTCCCTTCTGTCCCTATTATTTAAAACTTGACTACACATGGTGTTGAGAGTAGAAGTTAGTTTGTCAGTTTTAACTTCTACTGAGTCAAAGTTTTAGCTTAAAACAAAGTTTTGGTTTTAGCTTTAGGCACACCTAAAAATTAATATGTAAAGCATTAAAACTTATGTTTTAATAAATTTCACTTTTATTTGACCCAAAACACTAGCTGATAATATTTAATAGAAATTATATTCAGTAAGCAAACAAGTATTTATTGAGTGTCAACTATATACCAGGCAATTAATCTCTTAAAAACATGTTGAGGTCAATAATTGTGCTACATGAGAATAGTTTTAATCTATGCCCTCACCATTCCCCATCAAAAAACAAAAGAACTTTTCTATTTTTGCAGGCCCTAGTAGCCATTTATACAATGGAAGTTGAAGTAGTAATAAGAAGCAAAAATTATCAAGAATCTAAATTCCCAAATGATTCAAAAATGATTACGCTTACGGAACAGATAATATGTAATCATCATACCTAAAAAGTTTTGTAAATAAAAAATCCTTTTGAAAATACAACCAAATTCCTTAATACAGCCTTACTACTAATTTTTCCCACTATTTCTCAGGTTGGGAGTTAGAAAAACTATTCCATAGTAATTGCAACCAAGTCTGCTAATATAAAAACTTATCCATGTTAGCAGAACATTTTTGTTGGGCTTTGATAATTTTAAGAAAAGTTTTGAATTACTTAGTTTATCAGAATTACTACACTGAAATCCATTTAAAAGTATGTTCTATTACCAAAAGAAAGCCCAAGGGCTTCTGAGTTCTACATAGATAAGATAAAGTTGATAATAAAGATAGATCTAGGAAGAGAAAGCAGCTTTCCTTACAAGACAGTAAATATTCTAGGGTTTGTGAGCATTAGCTACTATTCTCAACTCTGCAGCTACAGTGGGGGAAAGCAGATATAATGTGTAAATCAAAGAGCATAGCTCTGTTCCAATAAAACTTTATTTACAAAATGGGTTTTTTTTTTTAACCAATACTCAGATCTTAGGGTGGTGTTATGATTAGCATTTTCAAATGTGGGTTTCTCTGCAGTGTACTTTTGCCCCAGTTTAAAAGAAGAAAGTAGAAATAATATTAGGCTGGAGTAAATTGATGAACTTTTAATAATGAACCTCGCACATATCTAACTTTGTTGGTTTTATATTTTTAGACTGTTTTGAGCTTCACTAAATTCCTCTCTATGTTCAGAATTCTGACTCAAAATTTCCAACGTCATACCTAAAATTAAAAAAGTTTAAACATAAATTGAATAAAACTTACTAAATGCTTCCACCAACAGTCCCTTCAGAGATTCGTTCTCAGGATTCACATGACTGCAGAAAACAAAAAGAACATAATTTTATGCATAGAAAAATAAAAAATATTCTTAAAATGCCATGATTTATTCACAAACATTGTATAAGGATCACTTGCCACAATGTCATTTATGAACATGTCCAAGCAGAGGAGAGAAAAGTTCTAACCCAGAGGGTCTTAAATGTGGCTGTACAGAAGCCTCATCTATAAAAAATTACTATAAGAACACATACAAAAGTTTAAACCTCAATCACCAAGAACTCCAACAGAGAAGGTAAAAATTTGGGCTCCCCAGGTGGATCCTAGCTGTTCAGCAGAGCCAACATCACTCCTTAACAGTACAGAATTAATCTTCTGATGTTTCATCTAATCCACTTTCAAGATTTCTAAAGAAAAACTTCCATTACCTATCTGCAAGGTGATGTCTCTGATTTCACATTATCCTGTACTCTAATCGATTGTATTATAAGATCAAATATTAAAAAGGAATTCTTAGGCACAATTTTAAACTATTTTTTATTACTAATTGTATCAACCTCCTCAACTCAAACATTAACCCTTTCTAAAATATGCCCTGGATAACAAAAACATCACTTCCATACTTTTCACTGGACTGAAATACCTCATCAACTAAACATGGAAGATTTGTGCCTCATATCTCAAATACCTTCTGAATGCAGGTATGTACTTTTTAGTCACTGTGGCTCCAAAGTATGAGTATTATAACCACAATAATATGTAGAGCTACCAAAAAAGCTGTTTAAAAGTTCAATGTTAAAGTATAACGATTTAAGAATTTTGAGAAAGCAAAAAGACAATTTAGGATCGAAGGTAAAAATCAGCCAACCAAATGCTTTTCCATGACTAAAGTTTCGAATTTTCAAATTATAAAGTAAATTTCTGACTTTCTTACCAAATCTAAATCTCTTTACTCATCCTGACTAATAGTAATAAAAAATTCAGCAAAGATCTGCTTCAAAATTACCTCTAAGAGTAAGGTGCTAAAATATACTTCTAACTAGCTAACAAAGCAATCTATAAGAAACATTATTTATTTTTAAGTTTTCAGGTTTAATCAGACCTTCTAAGGAAGAAAGAATTTCTGAACAAAGACAAATACAAGTATATACCTCCAAATTCTCCATTCACCAAAAATGGAAAAGGACTTAGATCTAACCTTATGCCATCTCCAAAATTACTGACACTGATGCAATGTCCCACATCACCTCCTTTCCCAAAAGTGACAAAATGTTTTTGCCTTCCTTTGGAGGGGTGGAGGAAGCTGATTTCATCTTACGCAGACTACAAAAGTATATTTTGTTCATATTCCTACTTATTCTTAATATTTTGCATTATGAATTTCCATTTAATATGAAATTATAGGTATAATGTAAATAACCATTTTGATTGCTGGTCTTATTTACAAGACATAAAGACAGTTTTAGTCAAGTCTTGTCATTAGCCCTTTTATGCTTTTCTTAGAATATTTGATTTTTTGCCTTTTAAAGTCCTTAAATAATTTTTAACATTTAAGAATAAAATCTGAGAGCACTATGATATATAATAAATCTTCCATAAAAATAAGGTAGTAATAAAGAAATTAGAAAATTCACAACTCACAAACCATTAAAGTTAAGCAAAATATTTAGCATAATGATCTAAATTAAAATGATTATGATTACTGCTGTAGTACACATCAAGGGTGTAATTGCTTGGGAAATATTCCATTTCAAATAAATGATTTAGTTTAAAAGCAAAAGACTGTTTTCAAAACACTAAACCATTCAGTTTCACACATTTAAATCAAAACTATTAAAATGTCGAAAAAATGCTACTTAAAAGTTATGTTAAAAAACCAAGTCACGGTTTTAAGTTCATGATATCTTTGAATTTAAATTGTAATGTTTAATCACATTCAGAAATAACAGCCAATTTGAAAATTAAGTTTGTATTGAGACAGTATGAAAAGGAAAGGTAGCTGGTAAAAGTGAGGATATTTAGCATAAAAATTTCTTGAAGGAAATAAAACGGATTACGTCAGACATGTAAACTATAAATCCTCATTTACAATCCCAATGGCTCAGCTACAAATGTTACATTAAATACACTAAATATTATTTAAATGAATATTTCTAAAAATCCAAACAATGCTTTTGTTGCATTTTAAATATTGTTTAAAAGACAATTTCCCAACTTAACTGCTTTTTAAGACCAACTCTCCAATGTCTGCATTTATACTACTTATAATATTTTGGACTGCCTCCAATTAAGAAAGTAAAGTACTCTACTGCCCAATTCTCGTGTAATTCAAATAGTTTCACCATGGAAATAACAAACATGATTTACAATGCAAAAATTACAAAAATTATTCTCCAGTTTGTGTAACAGAATTAGACACTGCTATTATTTTTATTACAGAATTTAAGATTGAAAGGTATCTTAAGAGATTGGAAATTCCAAATACTTTATACAAAACAAGACACTAAGGTATACAGTGACCAAAACGTCAAGATTACAGAGAGAATTTGCAGAGGCTGGGTCTCCTGCTTGCTGAAAGTCAGGTATGTTTGGCTCATCACATACCTCTACTTCTATGTAGATGACAAAGATGTCATCAAATTATCTTTTTCGACAATTATGCCTCTTGAAAAAGAATTAAATCTGAGATAAAAAGTAAATTGATTGTCCGTACTTCAAGTATTTAAATAACCAAGAAACTGTATAGCAGTAAATTATACGTAAAAAATGTATAAAATTACCTATTTTACATAATCTAGCCTCTAATGGCATGCCGTAGTTCATGAAAACCTTGTGATAAACTTATGAGCATGGCTTCTTTAATTTCTATGGAACTCAGGTAGTTTTTTAAGCAGTTATTACCATAATGAAAATTGTAGTCTAACCCAATTACCAACTTGATCAGATGACTTTTTTTTGATTCAAGAATTAGTTCAAAATGCTGAATTAAAAACATATAGTTGGGCATTCATCACTTTCTCTAAGCAGAAAATAGTAGTAAACTAAATAATTTACCTTTCTCACGAAGAACAGTAATTTAAAATAGTATCTATGTTTATACTGGCCTTCATGTGTCCATTATTTCTGTCCATCAAAAATGTTGCCCATTATATAAGGCTCAAGCAGCAAATATCAAAACACTAAGTCTAAGCACTATCATGAAGGCTGAAGTACACGAAACCCTTCTAAAATGCAATCTATTTAATCTTTTATCTTGTTGGTGACAAAAAAGAGGTTGTATATTATTAAGGTGGAGATTAACTTAGAACTTACTACATCATTTAGATTTTTCTATAATTATTAATATTAGAGTAAAAAAGATAAAAACATTTAACATTTCTAACGTTCAACCGTTCATATTTTATATTATGGGTCAAATTAAACCTTTGGTAGGCCATTATTAATTTGCTGACAATTTATACTTAAACTTACAGTACACTTCATATACATTTGTCTCTTAAGAGGCCCAATTCTCGATTTTTTTAAGTGCCTAACCACATCTGAATAACGATCTAACATCTAAACATTTGCACAGAAGAAAACTTAACATTGGCATTTGTGTTAAAGAAGCTTGGGATAAACAACGTATTAGATTATTGGTATGTTATATCTTTAAGACACTAGAGATAAATGGCCAATATTTCGTTTTCTTTTGCACAGTATAATAAACATAAATTTGATCAAAGTGCAAAAAGACTAAAAAAAAAAATTAAGCTAAAATAAAGGCAAGAAAAATATTACCCTTATTATCTATTTCAATTAAAGAAAGAAGAAACACCAATAGAAAAAAAAAAAGATTTTCTTCACAAATTTCAAGGACAAAGGTAAACTTGACCTTATACTGATTAAGAGTTATCTGGTTATGGTTAAAACTTCCTAATATATGTTATTGTATTACATATTTCCTCTGGTAAATCACTAATATCGGCTTGACATTAATTCACACATTCAATGTTAACTTATGAATAAAGAATATTTCCTAAAACTTATCAGTGGACATTTTTTCCATTGACCTTATCTAGTTTTAAGATATAAAAGTATTGCATGCATTTTGGAAGTTAATTCCTTTTATGATTCAAAAATAAAATACAGAGATCTCTTTAAAGATATTCCAATTTTCCTTAAAATGTCATTTTTGTACACCTGTTTGAAAACTCATAAAAATGGGTAAAATATTTAAAATCCATGTACTAGTAACTAGAATATGAAAGTGTCCATTTAGTATTTGACATATAGTTCTTTCCAAAAATGGTAGGATGACCAAATGCAAAATTCAAGGCCATTTCTAAAACATGATCAATACCATCAAAAAAATGGCTGAAGAATGTACATTTCAGATCATAAAGACATAACTCTGATTGATGACTCGACTACTGATTTAACTATAATCCTGAAGCACTATTTTATTAGAAAGTTCTGAATGTCATACTGCTGATATAAACTACATGTATCAACTGTTTCGATATTAATACCAAAGTGCTTTGATGTAAGGAAATGGAATTTGATGGGCTTTTTTCTCATCTCCTTTTCAAGATAATCAATCTAGTTTATGCTTCACTGACACACTCTAGTTATTATATTTTTCTACTCAAATGGTGATAGTTATCACATTTCATATGGTGGACAAAAACATTTACTTACTTGTTGTATAAAGCACAGACTTTCGCAAAGATTTCCTTTATCATCAAGGATAAAACTCCAGCCTCAGTCTTCAAAATCGTGTATCTTTGGAGGGAAGAAAATAATATTCTAAACAATTTATTGACAACTAACAGAGCAGAGATAAGTGTTTTAAATATTTTATCATATAAAACCTCTGCAATCAATGCTCCCAAACCTGATTTTTAAAATGTTCTTCCCTAAAATCTATTTGTAGGAATAATAACTAGTTCAAATTTTCCAAAAAATTTATTTCTGTAAATATTTAAAAGATAAAATCTGTTTGCACAGTTTATCAGAGAGCTTAAAAGAAAAAGTGTATCTTTGGTTTATGGTTTTCCTCAAAATGTCCTTTCGTGTCCCCAAAATTAAACAAAGGCGTAAAGGACCTTCAGTATTTTAAACTATTCAAAAGGCACGTTAAGTTACAATGGCTATGCACATACACTTTTCATTCAATGAAAAGGTTTAAAGGCACTGTAAAATTATTTCAGAGATTAACTCATGTTCATAATCACTACTTACTGGAAACATAAATTATCAAAGAACAAAAACAAAACCTAATACATTTATTTTTATGTTAAAGTAATAAAAATTTACCCAGTCTTACCTCAAATAAGAGCTGTATTTGTTCGGAACCATCATCAACCAAATTTAATTTTAATCTTCTAAGTTCCCTTTAAAAAAAAAAGGAAGATGATATCAATATTTTGATTTTTAAACATGTCTTGGCCTAAGTTTCAGTGCGATGAAACAATGAGAAAATATTCCACAGACACGATCTATGGACAAATTCAAGAGATGGCTCATCCACACACTACCTGTACATTTAAGGTTACAATTATTTATCTTAATAGCTATCAGTCTTTGTTTCCCTCATCTTTTAGTTTCATGGACAAACACTTGAGATTAAGGTACTCAACTAAAAATTACAGAAGATTTACATCTTTGGACAGATTTAAGATTATGACCTTGTTTTTATTTTTCATCTGATACTAGGCAATACACAAAAACAAAGGAAAAGTTTACCATACTATTTTCAAAAGCTGACGTCTTAACATTTCCCTTACCACCTAGAAATACTTTATATTATGAGCAATTGAAAATTAACTCTTCCAGGAAAAAATATTTAAGTTAAAATGGCCACTGGTTTCTTTAAATTTTTAATCCAGAAGTTATTTGATCTCACCAAGTAGGATATTAGCTTTGTTTTTTAAACAAGTGTAAAACACGTAGTATCTATGACCTTTACTCAATTGCAAACCAGGGTCTTGAACATTTTCAGTCTCTCCCTTCCCCCAATTACTCACATTAAAAAGATCTTATGAGGTCAAACTGCCAGCAATTATTTTGCATTTTACTATTCAAAGGATTCTGAAAAACTAAGACTCAGAATACTCATTTAAAACCACTTTCGGTGTTCAAAAATTTGAAAAATGCTGATTTGAACCACCAAAATTGGTATTTAAACAGATTCTGTAAAATCAAGATATGCGCAACTGATGTAACATGCGGCATTATATTAAAGCTATTCGGAAAATAAAACAATTTTACCGACAAAAATATGCTCAGAAATGTGGTCGATTACATCAGTATCTTTGATTCTGTAAACACTAGGTAAATTTGCCCAACACTATTTTTACATAAATCTGTAGCTTTACAACACAAGGGCTACCGCAGAATGAAGACAAATATATTCTAAAATACACAAAGGTTTTTTGCATTTGTGGTTTGTTTTTCGAACCATCAAACTTAAATTCTCCCTCAAACAATTTTTTCAAATTCATGGACTGTACAGAGAACTCTGAAAAATTTTTTGAAACCAACATGTAGTATTAAAATACTGTTCCGTTTTAAGCATATCTAGATTTTCATGCATGCAACAAATGCAACAAATATGGCTCCTCTTCTTCACCCATTACGAGAGCAGTCCTACTTTAATATTTATACTACAAGAAAGTAACTTCACAAAGAGCTTTGGTGTCAGAATATGCCTTTGTAAAAGTTTTGTCGACCACGTCTTGTGAAAACATCAATTATTTTTTAAAATAATAAAATGACGAACTTAAACTTTTAAAAGTCTAAGAACTGACCCAAGTACGTTTTAACATTCAGGTGTGGTATGCTACAGATAACGGCTCCTTATGACCTTTTAAAAAAAAAGTACCAAACAGTACATTTGATCATTATTCAAAACATCACAATACCAAAATAACCTCGGCAAAATAAGCTATGTGAATCGAACGTCATCATCTAGCATCAGAATGAAAATCCAGTTCCATTAAGCAGCCTGGACGTGATAGTAAACTTGTCTTCCTAATTTTTGAAATACCAGCAGCACTCCTCCACTCGGCGTTTTTAAAAGACAACCTGAACGTCATAAAGGTTTAAATCGGCAGCAAGGACCTTCTCTCACCGGTAACACCGAAGCCGTTTTCAACATCGGCTTTGAAAGAGTTAAGAGCCAACACCCAAAAAGAAAAAAAAAAAAAAAACCCCAAGTTTTTATTTTTCTTTAAGCGCAGCCAGGGTTCCATTGTTCTTCTAAATTCGAAAAGCACATGAGTTCCCACCTTACCAGAAAGAGGTTACAAAGCTCCCCCGCTGGAGAACCTGTAAGGGATTTTGTTTTTTTTTCCTTTTAACCCTAAATATCAAAAATAACTCACCAGGACACAGAAAAGGGCTCTCCTCTCGCAGTCCCTTCGGGCTCCCGCCTGCGGTCACCCCGCCGCCGCCCCGTCCCCAGCGGAGCCGATCTGGGCGGCGAGGCCGCCCCCCGGCCCCCGCAGGGTTTGCAGCGGGGACCCCCGCGCCCCCGGCCTCGGGCCCCGCGGCGTCGCGGCGCTTCCCGCCCGGGGAGCCGGCCCACGACGCCGGCGGGGTAGCTGGAGAGCTACCCACCGCCCCCTCCCGCTCGCGCGTTCAAGGACATTTTGCTTTTCCTCCCAAGGACAAAGGACAATCAAAGGGGCCGGGGAGCCACTCACCGGGTCCGCCGAGCGCGGCTGCCGAGGGCTCGAGGGCGCCCGCGCCCGGTGCCTGCGCGTGGCCTCCGCCCGCGCCCGCTCGGGCATCCGGGGCCCCGGGGAGGCGCCGCGGCCGCTGCCGCAGCGGCTTCGCCGGCGTCGTGGGCCCGGCCGCCCAGGGCCGCCGCAGCCGCGAGCTCCGACCCCGCCGCGCGGCCGGCCCCGCCGCAGCCGGGGCCGCCGGGCTGCCGCGAGCCTGCGGGGCGCGCCCGGGCGCAGCTCCGCGCGGGCCGGCGGGCCCCGCCGCCGCCGCGGCGCGCCTGACAGCTCGGGGTGCTGCCGCCGCTCCGGCCATCTTGTGCCGTGTGCGTGTGTGTGTGGTGTCTCTCTCCCGTCTCCTCTCTCTCTCGGCTTTTACTCCCTCCTCCTCCTCCCCCTCCCCCCTCGCCCCACACACCAGACAACATGGCCTCTTCGCTGCGGCGGCGGCGGCGGCGGCGGCAGCAGCTCCGCGGCGCCCCTGCCCGCTCCCCGCGCCCCAGCGCGCACGCGCGCGGCCGCCCGCCCGCCGCCGCCATTGGCTCCGCGAGCTTCCGGCCATGCCCTCCCCAGGAGGCTTTGCGCACGCGCGCCGGCGTCTCCCGCCCTCCCAACAAATCCTTCTATCCTATTGGTCAGTCCTGACCCCACCCCTTCAGCTATCTCCGTGCCGATAGGAAGGCCTTTGTGTCATTCACTTCCTCTGTTTTCTTTCTATTTTTTTTGGAGGGGCGCCGGCCGGCGATTGGCTGGCGAGGAAGCCTTCGGGTTTGAAGCGGAGCAGTTGCCGTGCGCCCCGCAGTGCGGACCCCCCTCAGGGCTGAGTGAGGGGCTCCGAGGCCCGTGTCATCCAGGCCGCGGTGTCTCGGTGCGGTGCCTTGGAGATAAGGGCTTCGCCATTGCCAGAAAGCTCGAGATTCGGTGCTTCTGCGTTCAGACATTTGTGTTCTTTAAAAAAAAAAAAAAAAAGAAATGACTGACGGGATGACGAGCGAACGAGACGCGAGTTCCTAGTCCTTGGGGTAAGCAGCCATATCTTCTCAGCTGGAAAGGCTCAAGCGTTTTCGACGAAACGACCAGGCCTTCACTCGGGGTCGCAGCGTCAGAGCCTGTGGTTTCACGACCAGTGCACGAATCTGGCCCCAATACCTGACCTGCCCTTTATGGGGAGGTTTTGTAAGCTTCCTGTTGCCCATTTATAGGAGGCTGCCTATTAGTAGTACGTCCAGCCTCCTGAGGCCTGAATGAATCAGGCTCTCATAACCCCAGGTGAGCCAGATACCACCCTGTAGAGCAGTGTTTGTTAACTGAGGGTTTAAACCTGCATAGTCACCACCTACCTGTCCGACCTTCTCACAGAGAACCAGGCAAAACAAAGTTTATCTCCTTTAAGCAGATCTCCCTCTTTATTTTTATGATTATTATTTTTTTTTTTTTCATTTCTACTCCCTACTTCTTCGGTCTGCAAGCATTTCGAGGCAGGTCACAGGATTGACTGAAGACCTCCTCACCTGAAACAAGTGGGAAAAGATAAGTTGGCTTTCTCCCACTGCCAGCATTTTAGAAATCTTGCTCCCTTTGGCAGGGGACTTGGAGAAAAAGGAAAGGAACTCCAGATGCTCATAGTTTTAACGGGTATTTTTGAGGGGAGTCGTCCTGGGGCTAAGTGAGGAGCTTCTGAAATTCTCTTGAGATCCTGACCCTGGGTTAGAATCAAAGAATGTTAACTACTCATAGGGCCTAGGAACTAGTCCTGGCACCGTCTTCTAAAAATGACACGATTGTTCATTAACTTGGTTCAATAGGGCATCTGGTACTTACAGCAGAATTAAGACTAGAACCTAAATCTCCTGGTTTACAGATCTTGGGTTCCTTCAATGTAACCTGGCCGCTCAGCAATATAATTTGAGCTCTTAAGTAGGCAAACAAGAATACTTCTTTAACTGAAATTAAACTTCATTTAATTTCCAAGAGTCCCTTACACAATCTGGCTTTGAACACAGAGACCAGCAAGGCATGCGTTTTCTTTGAAACAGCCCCATCCTGAACCCTTCCTTCTCATTCTTCCTGACATGTTCTTGCTGTACTGTTGTTGTTCCCTCCCTTCTTCCCCTCCTACCTCTACCTAAAATCCACCTATGATTCTGATTTTCCAGATTCATCCCCAAGTACTTCTGTGCCAGCAGGACAGACCTGCCTTTATTAAAGATACCGATGGCTGAAAATCATTGTTAGCTATGTGCCAGGCATTGTTCGAAGCCTTCCTTGTAGAACAACTCAGTTATTCACACAACACCCCTATGAGAAACTATTATTATCTCTCTGTATTATCTCTATTAGGAAACTGATGCACAAGAAGTTTAACTTGCAGAGGTTCACACTGCTAAGTACAGGAACCAGGACTGAGCCCAGGTACTGAGACTCCAGACCCAGTCCCTTCTGCCTTTCCCAATTGCCTTTTGGAGACTGCCCCATTGCCAAATAGGTTCATTTGGGTCTTCTGTTGTGTAGAGCTGCCTGATTTGCCAGCTCCTTTCTCCCCTGCTTCACTGAAGGCTTCCACCTTCAGAATTGGGACTCCTTCCAATGGGAAATGTCAGATCCATTCTAACATAATTCCCAGACCTCGTCCCCATCTCGTTACTGTCAGTCTCCTGGTATGTCACCTGAGAACCATCTAGCTCTTGTTTTATCCCATAGTTCAACTGTGGAGCGACACCCTCATAAACATACATCTTGGGAGGCTTACATAAAACCACTTTCTTATCCCAAGCTTAAATCCAACGCAACCCCATTTTCAGAGAAGCCCCTTATCTGCCACATTTAAACTTTATTCCCTGTCTCCCAAGACAACCATGATTTCTTTTGCCATATCTATACCATGTTGTTAGCCATTCCTCATTAAAGCTGGACTAGGTTTGTCCTAAATTAAAAGCACCTGACACCTGGCAGACCACATCCTATCCCCTCCACATTTCCTTTTCATGCTGTAATCTGCCAGTGAACCGAGAGGAGGTCCCTCCCTCCCCCAGTGGGCTAGCTTCTATTAATGCTGATTTTTTTAAAGGGTGAAAGTGTTGAGTGAATCCCTTAGCCTTGGCTCACTTGGAGGAAATGCCTCTGTGTATGCTCTGAGTACTCCTGGTCCTATTTGTAGCCAAAAGAAAACCTTAATGGACAGAGACTATTTCTGGAAGGATGCAAGGATCTGTTTACCCTGGTCACCTCCAAGGAGAACTTTGAGGGGGCCAGAGAATAGGGATGGGAAGAGCACTTTTCACTCAATACCTTTTTGTGACTTGAATTTTGAGCTATGCAAAAATTTTTTTAAATGAAAGAAAAAAAACCTCAAATATCTGCTGAACTGAAAGCTGACACTATTGTAGAGGAAGGTAATTTTTTTTTTTTTTACTTTTTAATTATCTTGTGTCAGCTGCATTTGTCACGATAAACACTTTTAACCTTTTTTTTTTCCCTTAACGGAATAAAGGTCACACAACACTCAGCACTTCGAGGGCTGTAACCAGCACCTGCAATGTTCCTGGATGATAAGGATTCCTGGTAAAAGAAATAGGGGAGCAGCTTCCTTTCCCAATGTAATATGGCCTCACGCACTGTAGAACAGGGCTCCCACCATGCTCCCTGCTTCTGTGGAGCTCCCCAGGCCTTTCTCCCCATTTTTGCTCTCCTCCCCTTCTGTAGTAATTAAAGAAAAAGCAGAGACTCCAGCAAAGTCTGCTTTTTTCTTCCTGTTTTGTTTTTTTTTTTACCCTCTCTGTTTCCTGTCCTCTGTCCATCTTTGCCTGGGGTGTCTCCTTTAGGTGGTCAGCCCGGCTCATCATAGAGGCTGAGTGAAAACCCAGGATGACCTTGACTCAAAGACCGTTTTTAAACACCGGCATTTCCAGATTTCCTGCAGCTCTGCTCCTGCTCTTGCTGCTCATACTCTGCAAGACTTAAGACACAGACTCTGTCTTATTTCTGTATATAACCTACTCCTTCACGCGTAACAATCTTTCTTTCTCTTTCCCAGGTTACATCGCACATAGAGTTGAAGCTCATTTGAGTCCCAAAATGTTATCTTCAAGCAGTTACTTGAACTTCTTCCAGGTACCAGGTACTATTTTAGAAACTAGGGATGCTGCATGGATGGGGATACTTGTTCTTATTGAGCTTACATTCTAATGGGGCAGAAGCCCATAAATAAGAAAATACCAGGTATTGATAAGTGTTATGATGACAAGAGCCTAATTTCAGTTGAGTAGTCAGGGAAGGCCTCTAAGGAGGTGAGAGGTAGTGATTTCAAAGGGCATGAAGAAACATTCAAAAGGAATAAATTTGTTCATTATCTTTATTGTGCTTACGACTTCACAGGTATAAATACATGTCAAAACTTATCAATTTGTACACTTTAAACAAGTTCAGATTATCGTGTATCAAGGTTAAAATTTGCATGTTTGCTTATTTACTTATGTTCAGATGGAGTGTCCTGTGATGAATGTAGTGCTCATAAAACATTTGTTCCTATTTCATATTTGTTTTTGCAGCACACATGTATTTTATCCTTTGATTTAAAAAGAAAATTAAATAATTAATGCTTAGTTCAAAATTTAAAAGGTGCAAAAGAGTGTACAGTGAAAAAGCTCTCACGTCCACCCTGCACCCCTCTTTGAAAGCGGTTAATGTAACCAGTTTCCCAAGTGTCCTTCCAAAGATATTCCAGATTTTTAAATAAGAAACATACCGCTAAGATGAGTTAGAGTATGCTTCTACTCTTTCAGCTCAAAGATTGTAGGATCAAGGACATGTTCAATATCAAACAAACAGACTGGCCTAGTCCCTTTGAAGCCATGCCATTAGGACACTCCCTAGCCTAAAAACATGACCATCTCAGGTGTTTCCCTCACACTGCCTACTCCCCTCTCAGAGCTCTTAGTACCTATACATCTCTCCAGCTGGTTGTCTTTTCTACAGAACCTGTTTATGCCAACTGTTGCTTATGAAATTCTCTATCAAAGTGATTGCTTTTCCTCCATGGAATTTCTATGAGTTAATGACTATCCTATTCAGTATTCAGTTATAAGTTAAAATTTGTTGGTGTATGGATCACACATCCCTGAGTAGACTCCCGTGGCTTTACTGAAGATAAAAACCTTGACTTAGACTTTGTTTACCAAAGCACAATTATAGATGCTCAAATAACAGCTGACTGAAGATTTGCTGTATGGAAACTAGCCCATCAAAATCCCCACCAACTGTAAATCAAATTCCATTGACTAGATTGGGAGAACTTGATGTGAAATGAGCTTCAACATGATTTAGCCAAAGTGACTCATTACAACTTAATGTACTTTTAATATAAATATAGGTTTCTATTTATTAGAGCTTCTTTAAAAGTAGGTCACACCATCTTTGTCCGTGGTCAAAAATAGATCTTGCCCCTGGCACTCTGATCTGGAATGCTGGAATGTTATGCAATAGCCCCTGACCAGCCAACCAGAAGTATCTTCATCCTGAAACTCCTTGGTACTTTACTTGGACTCTTATCATTTTACTATGCAGTAGAATGATTCTTCTACATATGTTTTCTCCTTACTATGTGTAGGCACTAGGAAGGGAGTGGGCAGAGGCAGTACAGTAACAAGCCAAAGGCCTTGGCATTATGAGCTTTGAGATCCAACCTGCACTTGGCCATTCCCTGGTATCTGACCCCAGACAGGTTCTGAATCTCCTCTACAGTCAATGACTCTCTCCTTCTCTGCTTCTCTCTGATCTGAGATTCCTCCTTCCTTTTCTGATGTCCGTACTTACCCTGGGACATGTCCCCTCATTGTTTAAATTGAAACAATGGTAGGCGTTTCACAGGAGTTAAGCCACCCTATGCCAACACAATGACTACAGTCTTTTTCTCAGGCCAAAACCCCTTAAATAGGAAACCAGCCTTGAGCCAGTTTCTTTCCTCCAACCTTTGAATCCTCTTCAAAATCTGCCTGCTCTGTTTGCTCTTAAGAGACACTGGGTGGTTTGCATTTTGTCCATCATTTGAAGTTGTTTTTTTGTGGCAAGGCCAGTCTGTTAGGTACCTTCTCTGCCATAGTGGAAGTAGAACTTTTTCTCTCTTGAATCTTGAACATGAATTCAGAGAGACTGAGAAGAGCTGTGACTGATCATTTCAGAAAAAATGGTTCTCAGGAGATGGTTCTACATACTCTCCAAGCCTCCTAGTTCATGTTTGTTTTAAAATTTGGCCCTTGAGACTTTCCATTGTTCATGTGTGTTCCCCTCAGATTCTTTCAAAAAATGCTTTTCTGAGTTCTAACCAGAGCATGTTCATATAGTTTATTAATAAAGATTAAGTTATCATGCTTATCCTCCCTGTTAGATTTTGAACACTTTGAGGACAGGTGTGCTGGCCTTGCACACCCCCTCAGCCCCTGCTGCTCTCCTTTCTGGCCAACAAGGCAGCCCCCTGCTATGCAGGGGGCACTGAGACTACAGCATGAAGAGGTGCTAAGAAACTTGTCCTTGAGAATCAGGTATCTCAGTACGGTGACAGGATTGACATTTATGAAATGACTGTGGCTAACACAAAGCAGACTGTGATTAAGTATCTAATTAGGGACTAAATAATCGAAATGCTATATAGTCCAGAAATGAAAAGATCAGCATTGGTAGGGATTGCCTGGGGGAGTTTCTTGGAAAAGAGAATTTCTCCTGAGTAGTGAAGACCTGGATAAGCAGAGGTAGAGGCTCTGTAGGGCGTTAACAGGGCTATTATCAGTTCCCCTACGCCATGCTTTTGAGAAGTCATACTTTTTAGGGTTATGTGTTGACATAGCTATTCAAATGGGGATAAAAAGCATCAATGTAAAGCTAGCCTGAGAAAGGTAGGTAAACCAGCAAACTACATAATGTATAACCAGCTTTGCTTAAAAACTATGAGAGACAGGCTATACATCATACTGCACTTAACAATTAACACAACTGATCAAGTAGAGAAAATGGTTTCCATCTCCTGCAGCTTCAGGCTTGGAGGTCAGAAAGCATTTTGTATGATATGACCATATATAAGGGTGAAGTTGATGGCATTAGCCAGATCCATTAGTCCTAGTTTAAAACTATAAAAAAGAGAGAAAGGCAGAATTCTAGGAGCAAATATTTTCCAGGGCTCCCCAAAATGGGAAGACACATAAAGTCAGGAACTGTAGGCAGGGCTACAGGGAAATTGTTGCGCAGCAAGGAGACACAGAAAGGTGAGGGAAGCTTGAAGGTCAGAAGGAAAAACTGCAAGGTTGGGTAAGAATTAAACTCAGCAAGTTATGTTTTACCACTATGCTGTAGTGCCACTGGGCTGCTATCTTCACTATAAGTCTTCAATTCAGTTTGTTTATTTAAATAAACGAAATAGAAAGATTTGCCTCAGCATAGTTAACTTTATACCCAACTATTATATAAAATAAAACTTAGGAAAGGAAACTACTTGAAGGAACCCTTTAACACTTCTTTCTCCTCAATATCATTCGAACAATTGAAGGACTCTCATATTCTGTTTGTTCAGATATTTAGTTGTAAATATTACAGATATAGACCATGAGTGCAGTACTCATGAACTGAATTTGCCGCTGAGGGAAAAACAGAAGAAAACCATGACGACAAGAAAGGCCTGTTTGGCATTGGTGGCTGAGAGCAGAGGTCGGGTTTTAGTACCTGAGGAAGAAGTAGGATAGAAGTTCTGGTGGGGGCTGAGCAGCTTCCTTATAGTATTGAAACTGTGGCACAGAGAACCAACAGCCTCAGGCCTAGGAAAAAAATCTTTAGGAGAAGCAGGCTATCACAAAGAATCAGAAGGGTGGACATACCATAAACTGGTGAGGCTTACAGTAGCCCAGGGCTGGGAATGAAAGTGGATCCCTCTGGCTCTGGAAAAAGAACACACTTCCCTGGCTGGGAAGAACCTGGGGTTACTCCAAAGGCTCAGGTTTGGGATATCTTGGCTTTCACGTGAAATCGGGCAGTCGAACATTTGTGGCGCTATTTCGGGAGCATTGAGGCTGTTCTATAAACCAGAACTGTACAAAGGGTGAGCCGACCTTAACGATAATGCTTCAGGTGGTAACTGGACTGTAGGTTGATCATTCTCCCGGGATCAGCTTGGAGGGTCAAGCAAACCAGAGAAGAACACTTCCCCCAAAGGCCACTTAGATGATGAGGAAGGTGTGCCTGTGACATACTAACATACATATACACCAGAACCACTTTATAGAAAATCATATCTGCTTTTTAAAGATTGTGATAAGTTACACATAATGTAAAGTTTACCACCTTAGTCATTTTTAAATGATCAATTCAATGACAATTAAATACATTCACATTGCTGTGCTATTGTGTAACCACTTTTTAAGAGTTTGAAACACTTCAGATTTTGTAATCCATTTGGTCACTCTTGAGAACATGTCCATTTAGGAAACTGGAAAATGCCTGTAAGTGGACATTTATAGTTATCAGAGGACTGGCTTTGAACTGCTAGTGTTCCTGCTGTTCATGGGGTCTGGAAGCGCCTGTATCAGCCCAGTGTTGAGGCGTGGGAACATGACTGTGTGCAGCTTGTTATGTTGTTACCCGAGAGGCGAGATTATGGGGGATTGAGAACATGGCTCTGGAGCCAGACTGCAGAGCTCTGACTCGAGGCTGTGTATGTGACCTTAAGAAGCTGCTTAATCTCCCATGCCTATGTTTTCTCTTTGTTTAAATGAAGGTAATTACTGCTGAACCTTATTCGGTTACTATGAGCATTCATGGAGTAAATATATAAAAACCCTTAGAACAAGTGCCTGGTATGCCTTAAGTGGTATGAAAGAGCTGGATGTTGTTATTAAAGGGGGAGGGGCAAGAAGAAGACTGGTAGAAGGTGGAACAAAGGTGATGTTTCTCCTGTTTAGGCTTGAGGGAGGTGGAACCAAGTCAGTACAAGAGGATGGTGTCAAAGCAAAAGCAAAACAATCCAGGGTAGAAGTGATTTCTATCTGTGATGGAGGAGCTGTTTGTGATGCAGGGCCTGAGCCAACTTGAGAGCCAGGTGTCCTGTTTGTACAACTGTGATCGGGCACACAGGGAGATTTTCCCTGTGGATCCAAAGCTAGAGATGCACAGTCTAGAGAGGAGAGGTGTGGAGGAAGCTCTTGAGTGGGCATGGAGGACTTCCCATTGAGTAAGCTGCCTCAGGAGGGCCAGGAGAAGGTTGTTCTGGTAACCTTGAGAAGGCCAGGATGAATAGTTGAGCAACTTTGTGCAAACCAGCTTGTGCTTCAGGTTTTTTACTCTAATGCCCTTTGCCATGTTTGTGTTCCAAGCTTCAGACACATGGCTGGCATATTAAAGGGCATTCATTTAATTCACAGAGATTGTAGGATATAAATGGCCCTTACATGAATGAAAAGATGTTCAAAATTACTCATTATAAATAAGATAAAAAATAAAACTCTGATGAGATCTTTGTCATAACAGATTGTCAAAACTCCCAAAGGCTGACAGTATATGCTGTTGGCAAGGCTGTATACGAACAGGCACCGTGATGCGTTGCTAGTGGGAATGTAGAATGGCACAGCCCCTTTGGAGAGGAATTTGGCAAGGTGGAGCACTGGCCCTTCTGCATTCTGATGCATGTGCCAAACAGGTCTGGCCCTCTTATTAAAAGTCACGAGTACTCACATCCGACTGACTCAGAATTTTTAGTAATGCAAGTGGGTACAGAGAAACTGTAGGTCTTGTAAATTTTCTTCAGATTCTGTATGTAAATGCTTGAGGGAATGTGCAGAACAGAGCTGACATCACAGCCCTGAGGCCATCATCCTTAGGAAGGCCTGCTTGCAAAGCTGGCCCTTGGCTGATATCTGGGAACCTGGATTTCAGGAAGGTTCCTACCATTCCCAGAAAGTGAGAGTGGCTAACTCTGCCTAAACTATCGGGAGAAAAACAGAGTTTGTGATGAAGACCTACTTTACTCCTGGGAGTGTGGATTTTGATGGGTACTAGGCATGGGGGCCTATGTGACTGACACCCACTAAAAGTCCTGGCTGTTGAGTCTAATGAGTTTTCATGGTAGACAATATCTCATACACATCATCACAAGTCATTGTTGGGAGAACTCAATGTGTTCTGTGTGGCTTCACTGGGAGAGGACTCTTGGAAGCTGGTGCCTGGTTTCTCCAGATTCTTCCTCATGCATTTTTTCCCTTGTTGATTTTGTTTTGTGTTCAGAGGAGCCTTGAAGGGTTCAAATTACCTTTATACTTGTGATTGACTACTTATGGTTTACCATTTGCTATTTCAAAAGCAAAAAGCAAAACAAAGTCCAAAACAGGACTTCAGTCTTCACTTTGATACTTTAACTTTTCCATCAGAAAAGGGTTTCTAAGATTTCACCAAGAACCCACCCTCCCTTCCCTTTTTTAACTTAATTTATTCTGTGGAGTGACAAAACATTTTTAAAGGTGTCTCTATCCAGAGATCTAACATAAACAGGTCTTCTTGGGCAGCTGCCGTCGCCACTGCTGCTGAACATATGGAAAGATAATTATTCTTTCAATCTGTTAAAACAAATTCTGGTATGTTTTTTAAAAACTTAATTAAAATAAGCCTCTTTGGCTGATTCAAATGAAACTGCAGGATAACTTTTCAAGTAGCTCTTATTGAGAAAAACTCATGGGAAAAAAGAGAGCAAGCAAGTGTAGTTGAGTCTGAGGGTAGAATGTGGAGAAGCCTGCAGGTCAGATTACTGTCCCTCCTGACAGGAAAGGTCCCTGAGCCTCCTGAGCCATTATAGATTGTGATTCTATGTCAGGAATTCTCAAAGGTTCTGTGGTGTTCCAAATACCTCCACTTGGTGCGTGGAGAAATAGAAAATAATGTGCACATTAGAACTGTCTTATTGAGAATCCTGTTGGTTCCTTTATAGGATAAGTGTATCCTTAATGTCTGAGTTTCCACGCCATCATTTTTGTTGAATTACGAGAATTTGTTTGTGTATTTACTAAGCAAAAAATGTTCTCACTTAAAATGAGAAGTTGAACCAATTTCCAAGACCTTTTTCTTCATTAAAAACAGCAGAAAAAGAATATGTACGTCCATGTCGTGTTGGCTTCCCAGGGCTCTGCTGTAACAAAATACCATGTGTTGGGTAGCTTAACGACAAAGGTTTATTCTGTCACCATACAGCAGGTTAGAAGTCTGAGATTATAGTGTTGGCAGGGTTGGGCCCTTGTGCAGACTGTGAGATAGAATCCAAAACATGCTTTTCTCCCAGCTTCTGGGGGTTGCTGGCAATCTTTGGTGTTTCTGAGCTTGTGGACACGTCACCCTGCTCTCTGCATTATCTTCATGTGGCATCCCCCGGTGTGCAGTCTGTGTCCATGTTTCCTTGCTTTATAAGGACAGCAGCCGTACTGGATTAGAAGCCCACCCTACTCCAGTGTAACCTCACTTTAACTAATTCCATCTGCAACAACAACCCTGTTTTTCAAATGAGGTCACATCTTGAGGTCTTGGAGTTGATACATGAATTTAGGCGGAGACACAGTTCAACCTGTGACATATGTGAACGGATTCATCTTAAATAACTGCATGACACTGTGTGAGAGATCTACTCTCTCTGTACCTCTGATTCTTCATTTTTTAGGAAGGGTGACTGTGACTGCTCTTACCCCCAAAATGGTGGATCTTCAGGAGACAAAGGACTGGCCTGTCCTGTCAGACAGGAGGAGAGGGAATTAGGGCCAGTTTTACTTCTTCTGCCCAGATAAGCACCTGGTAGCAGGACGGTCCCCTTACCCCACCATTAGTGCTGGTGGTGAAAAGTCCTTTGTCTCACTCGCCTGCAATCCTTGCACATAAGCTGTACATTACTAGCCCTGCAACAGCTACCCACACGGTTCTATCCCCACTGCCAGATGGCACAGCTCCCTCCTCTCTTCCTCCATGTACCTGAGTAGCAGTTGCTGTTGTGGGTTCTCACACCTGGCTCTGTATACTTCCTCTGATTTAGTGGCACTCTGGCAAATTAATGCCTCCAGTCCCCCCTTCCCAGGCCCTGTCTTATTTTCCCAGGACTAATAAGGAACAGAGCTGATATTTTAGCCAAGGTCTCCATATCATCCCCAGACAATGGGTATTTAACTGCACACTAAACAGTTCCTCTTATGACATATCCTATTAGATCTGAAACTCTGTAATAACCAAATTGTCAAAGTTTACACAAAAAATTCCTAATTCCCAGAATGGAATTCAGTGAAATCCAACTTTTGTAGCACTTGATTTGTATAGCCAGTGGACCAGCCATAAATATAGGCAGTGATTGTGCTCACAAATGAATACTATCAAAATCTTACAATATATTTAATAAAACTTAGTAGACTGCATACTCACAGACAAGCTTTCAGGGTCATGAAAGCATGGGCTAAGAGAGACCTTTAAATTAAAAGACTAGTTCCCTTCCTGGATGTGGCATATAAGGAGAGAACGGCAATTCAATGGGAAGATCAATGTGAATGTCAATTTCATGTTTCAGTTTAGCTAGGTTGTGGTGCCCAGTTGTTTGGTCCAAAACTAGTAGTCTAGATGTTGCTGTAAAGGTATTTTGTAGGGATACTTAACATTAACAGTTAGTTGACTTTAAGTAAAGATTATTCTCAATTATGTCTCACCAAGTCTGTAGAAGCTGTTAAGATCAAAACCTGAGGTTTCTGAGAAGAGAAGGATTTTCGAGGGAGCAAAGAATGGGAAGAGATGGGGAGCGAAGGAGGTACTTGGGGGAGAGAGAGAGAGAGAATATGAATCCTACTGGTTTTGTTTCTCTGAAGAACCCTGACTGATAAGATCAGATTCATTCTTAACAGTGGCCAAGAGGACAGGATGATTTGTTTGAGATGAACTAATTGAGTGGCTAGAAACCAAATCTTTAGCAATTTTCCACTCTGGATAGTAGGGAAAGAGAGAAGGAGAAAGATAACGGCATTTGACAACCCCAAACAAGGTTTCCCACTTGGAAGTTCACCAATAAGACAAAGTCATTCCAAGAAGGAGGTCCAGGACATTTTCTTAAATCTACATACCTTGGATCCAAAAGCGGAATTCTCAACCTGCCTCTGCAAGTAAATGCTTAGAAATTTTCGTTGTAGACAGGCTATAAACTAAGGTGGACTTTACTTCCATTTCTACACAGTCCTTGAAAAGATGCACTAAGTAGGCAATGAAATTAATTATGGATGACTCAGTGGAGAGAACCAGATAAAGATAAAAAAAATGTCCATCTTCTGGACCAAACATAAGCTAATTAAATCAAAACTCAAAAGGCAAACACTAGATAAGGGGAACTATCTATTAATAGTATGGAACGGAATTAATAGTTTAATATTTAAAGAGGTCATAACAATCAGTAAAAAAAAAACCACTTAGATAAATGTGCAGAGTATTCTATCAGACAGTTCTTTATGGCTGGCAAACATTTAAAAAAAAATGTAGTGTGTGATTCAAAAAAATGCAAACTGAAGCAACAATGAGATTGCATTTTTCACCTATCAAATCAGAAAAGGTGGTAAGAAAATGAAACTATCCATGATGGAGCTGACAGGAGTAAATAACCTATGGGAAAGCAATTTGGCAATATCCAAAAGCCTTGACCTAGTAATTCCTGTTCTGGGACTCTACGTAAAGGAGAGTTAAATCACAAAAATGTTTTATGCAGCATTATTTTAAATAGCAAGCAATTGAAATATCTGACCAAAGGGGAATGGTTCATTCAGTCATTCAAATATTTATTGAGTGCCTCCTATGCAATCATTTCCTGAGACTGCTCAACAATGACTAGTTGTTCTAGATGAATCTTCTTTTAAAATGTGGGTAGAATTTGTGTAAATAAATGGATATATGTAATTACTCATGAGCTTCTGTATGCTTATGCCATCACTGGAAAGCTATACAGGGAGCTCATAACAGAGATTGCCTTTGAGAAGGGAGCTGGCTATCGGGCAGGGAAGAAAATTACTTTTTACTGTACTCTTCTGTACCATCTTAAATTTTTAAAATATGAACATGGATTTTGTTAATGCTTTGAAAGTGTATGTTGTGTATCTAATTTTATTTTTCATAGAGATGTCTTGAGTTGTTACAGGTGATTTCATGGGTATCTCATCTTCCTAAATGTCGAAAGCTCTTCAAGGATAGAGACTGTCTTATATTTCTTTGTATTCTTTCATAGCTTCTAGCACAATTTTGACACATAATGGGTATTCAGAAATACCTGCTGAGTTGAAATAATGTAATTTTGTGTTCAAACTCCTTGGGAGTAGAAGTTAAAATCAGTGACTCTAGGTAATGCCTCAATGCTGACTTGTGTCTTTAAAGCATATCACTTTTATATCATAGTCTGCCAGTGAGGAAAAACAAGATAATTGATTGTATTCTTTGATGAAACTCTTATAGAGAAACACAAATCCTCTTTTAATTCCTAGGTATCCACCTGTAATCTTAAGAGTTGAATTGATTTAAAGATCTCAATAGCAAGTAGGGAAACATATAGATAATTTCAAGGTTTTAATATTACAAAAAATGAAATTTTAACAGGGGTTATGCATTAATAAGAGATTGTGTTCTATACTTTGATAGGTGTCAATAATCTACAGTAATTCCTTTGTCATCAGTCTTTTTTTCTTTATTTTCCATATGAGATATAGGGTAATTGTGTTCACCGATGAATTTATCCCTTTGCTAGAGTTTCATGAATGAATGCCAACATCAGTTGAAACTGACATCTGTTTTAGTATTTGATTCCCTTCACCAACTCTTACTCTACACACACACACACACACACACACACACACACACACACACACACACACACACACACACACACACACCCCCCCGCCATGCCCATAACCATTTACTTTTATTGCTGGATGAAGAAATTAGATGGAAAATACTGAAAGGAAGTGTATTTTACTAAATGAAGTTCCAGAAATGCAGCTTTTGTTTTTTGTTTCTTTTTGTTCTGCCAGCAACTTGCAGTTAGGAGAAAGTGCATTCTCTGCATTGCGTAGCATCAGATGGTTCAGGATTGTTCCAGAGGGTACCACCACTGTCCATTACAAAGTACAAAGCAGGACAGGCCTGAGGAAGAGAAGGAAGGAACTTTTAAACAAAGGATCTGTTCTTGTTTCTGAATTCACAGACAGAAGTAGTTTGATGTTGAATAAAGTACTGTCGTTGAAAAGGTGAACAAAAAGTGTGAAAACAGAATTGGAAGCAGGAGTGTAAATAAGGTCTATTAACAAGTGAGTGAGGACCAAGCTCAGTGAAAAAAGTAGTGAGCAAAGTTCTTCCAGATGGCTGAAGGGAACTTTGCTGCAAAATTCCATAGCAATGCAGTTAGATTACATGGTGGGACGTTGGAAGATTTTATTAAATGAGAAAATAAAGATTGAGATGCAGTTAACAGTAACCTATGTATGTAGGTCCCAGTGCACCAACTGACAAATTAATTGTCAATTGCCAGACTGAGGCCAGAAATCAGGAAAGGCAGTCTAGTAAGATCTATAGGGAGGGTATGCCTTGTCATTGAGGGAGAGGGGACAGTGTTCTGTATTCATCGTGACCTCAACAGTGTTTCCTTTGGTAAAAAGAAGAAAGAAAGAAAAGGAGAAGGCAAAAATATAGGAAGACTAGAAAAGGAGTAAGAGAAAAGGAAAAAGGACAAAAGATAAATTCTCATTTCAGAGAATAAAAAAGAATGACAGTAGGAAAGAGGAAGAGGCGGAATTTAACCTTTATAGATGTCATTTCCTTGCCTCCTCTCTATAATCCCAAAGCCCTATTTTATCTCCAGTTTACAGATGAAGGAGGGAGAGTCCACACAGCTATGAAGGGATAGAGCCACACTAGAACCTGGCTACAATAATTCCCCCTCCTTTTCATGGTGGGCGTGAAAAATTTCCACAATCAGCAAAGAGAACATCTGTTAGCTATGTTCAATCGGTGTAAATGTGTAAAGGGAAATCAGTGTATGGGACATTACCTACAGAGTTTTTACCTACACACACACACATATAGTAGGGACTTGCTGATATTTTAAATAATCATTACCCCTCCACCCCCCAAAAAAAGGAATGGTAACAGTTTCTTTGCAATTACAGAGGTGAATTGTAAACACTCCACTTGGAGTTTTTCGCTCCCTCTCAAAACAGCACGTATTTCTTAAAGTTGAGGAATTGGCTCAATGTGGCCTTCTCTGAGAGCAGAGGTTGATGGGTCGACCTATTCCTTTGTTGGTGCTGATAGCACGTTATCTCTGGAAGGAGCCAAGACACAGGTTCTAAGGCAGCATCCAGCATCTCGTTTCGCAGAGGACAACACTGCAGTCCCTGACTCTCCCAGGTGACCACTGGCACCCCAAACCCTCTTTGGTCTTAAGATTCCTCTATTACGCATCATTCTCTCAGTCCCCAAAACTACTGTGTCCTCTCACTCTCAGGAAGAGCAGTTAAAGTTGCTGTGGAAACCACCGTTGGACCACAGCTGTGTCTAAGGTCCCTCACTTTCAGCTTCAAGCCCCACACCTGGTCCTTGTCATGGCAGCATGCATCATTCTAAGCTCCCATCCCCGGTAAACATGAGACAAAACCACCCTCATAAATCAAATGACTGATTTCTTAAGTAATCATTTTTAATTCTGGTAAAATACACATGACATAAAATTTCTCATCTTAACCAGTTTTAGATGTACAGTGTGGTGTAACCATCACCACCGTCCATCCCCAGAACATCTTGCAATGCTGAAACTCTGCAACCCGTAAACAATAACTCCCCATTTCTCCCAACCCCCAGCTGCCACCATTAGAATGGCAACCACCATTCTATTTTCTGTGTCTGAATTTGACTACTCTAGATAGTTCCCATAAGTGGATTCATACGGTATTTGTCCTTTTGTGACTGGCTTATTTCACTTAACATAATGTCCTCCAGGTTCATCTAGGCTGAATAATATTTAATTGTATCATACAGACCACATTTTGTTTATCCTTTCATCTAGTGATGGACACTTTGGTTGCTTCTGCCTATTAACTATTGAACTTATTTTCAAAATCTTAGATTTATACCGCAATTTTGAAGAAAGTATCAAAGTACTTTCAACACATGATCTTACTCTAGTCTATGTGTCTTCTTGGTTGTAGTTATGGACAAATTCATAGGGTTATTATTTCACAAGTTTTGAACGGAAAGTCTATTACGAAAGGTGGAAAACCACCATGCAAAGCCTGTTACGGCCACCAGTCCATGGAGAGGCCTCATCAAAGGCAAGGAAGGCACAGAGGCATCCAGTTCTGTTTCCCAGGGCGGCCTGGGTATGGGTTGCCCTTTGGCACACTGAGGAAGTCTAATGTCAAGTTGGAGCAGCTGGGCATGAGAAGGAAGGGCTTGCCCTAGACCCTGGCATTTATAATCCACTGCCCTAGTCCATCATAGACTAAAAATATAATAGGTTCAATGTTGCTGTAATATAAGTGATGTCAGAATACAAAGAAAATCAACTCCCTTGTAATTTGTTAATTAAACCTGATGTTTGTATAGTACAGGACTAGGGAGATTTTTTCACCATAATTATCTAGTAGAGGGAAGCTTCTATAGAGTTAATGATTACAGAAGCAGCCAGAGAATATGATAAGTATTACATGAGCTCATAAATATTAATTTAGTTGTTCAACAAACATTCCTAAGGATCTGGTAGGTACTAGCATGTACACATGGGTTGTCTCACTTTGATCTTGCAAGAATCCTTTGTGGCAGGAGTGTTTCATCACATTTTATAAGGCATAAGGCTGAGGGGAGCATAACATGTGAGCTCTGCATTACTACCAGGCATAAGGCTGAGGGGAGCATAACATGTGAGCTCTGCATTACCAGCAGGGCCACCTGCTGAAGTAACTTCCCCACTCTGAGTTTCAGTTTGCGCACTCCTAAAAAGAGGCCAGTAATAATGTCTGACTTTATAAGGCCAATAATCAGGGATGAGAGCAAGTGTGTAAGCCATTTAGTCCAATGCCTGGCAGACAGCTGGCATTCTGTATTCCTACCCATTTTTACATGTATACCTTCATCTAATTTTACCTCCCCAGCACTACCATGAGGTTGATATTCTTAATATGCCCATTTTATGAGTGAGAATATAGCAGTTCAAAGATGTTAAATAACCATCCAAAGTCTTATGTGCTGGGAGTGCTAACAGGGCTGGAATACAAAGCTGGTTCCAATCCCAGGTCTCCCCCATTTTACAGCTGTGTGTGGAGATGGATCCCCTGGCCAGGAACTCTTGGTTCTGCTGTCCTGGGATGGCTGCATATGGCTGTCTGGACTCTGACAGAAGGAGATGGACAGGCTGGGCGCTGGTCTAGGCCCCAGCAGCGAGCATCCTTAACCACACAGCAGCTGCCGCCCGTGTACAAAACCTGACCCATCTCATTTGCAAACCCAGAGACTCCTTTCCTGTGTCTTCACACCCCTCCCTCCTCCTCCTTTTTTTATCTCTCTCATCCGCTCTGTCTTCCTGAGAACACACTCTCTCTTCATTGTCCCCTAACTTTCTTCGCTCCCTACTATTAATTTGGAATGGAACTACGTTATTCTGTCTTCATTAAACAAGGTGTTAAGTTTCTTGTTCTGAAATTTTAAAAGCAAATGAACTGAATATTTGAGCCAGGCTTTTAAAAAGCCTGAAACAGTGTATCTAGGAAAATGTTAATTTTAGAATCTACATGGTACACAGAGGAGTGTTCATTGCATAATTCTTTCAACTTTCCTCCTGTATGTTTGGGAATTTTCACAGTTAAAGGTGGTAGTGAGGAATCAATGACTTTATATTTGTCACTTTCAACTAATTTTTGTTATGAGGAGGGCTGGGATAATTGCCTTATATGAAAAAGATTTCTCGTCCATCCTGGCAGAGTGTGTTTTACAGTAGGGGTTTAGGGTTTCTCCGTGTTGGGAGGGGAACCACTAAGGGGCTGGCAGTCGAGCGAAGCATGTTCAGACAAAGCGAGCAGAGGCAGACATTCAGCTGTCAGCTTTTCTGAGAGGAACCACTAACCTCGCCAAAAGCTTTGATCTTAGGGAAGAGGATATGAGAACTGAGCTGAATTAAGGTGCCCAGACCTCTTCACAGGAGAAACCTGAGGTAACTGTGGAGAACCCCATCTGTTGGTTCTCTTTCTGTGGGTCCACATCGCCCTGAATTATTAGCACTGGCTCCAGGTACATGAGTCACAGAAACAGCCCAGTCCCTGCGACCAGAGGTCCTGCTGGAAAAGATGGCAGTAGCATATTCGCCTGGGCATATTTGGAAAAGCTCGTGGTATGTTTTCATTGTTGCTGCTACCAGAATTCAGTGATCAGCTGAGCTGCTGTCTGGATGATTTTTCTGAGCTGTACCACTAGGTAGCTATATGAATTCTCTTCTGACTACAGCCCTATTGAGAAAACTCCAGCAGTAATCTGTGCCTTGCTGGCTGAGAAGTGGGGGAGGCATGCCATAAACTCTTCTCCCTCCCTCCCCCATACATTGTGACATTAGCGATCTCAGAGGGGCCTACATGGCACTGTAACAAAAACACAAGCGGATTCATTACGCTGGTTTGTCAGAGCTTCTGGTTAGAAACAGCCTAAACAGTCATCATAGGAGACTGGTTAGATAAATCATGACACAGCCCTAACAACAGAAATGTGTGCAGCCACTTCGAAAAGGCAAGAGAATAAATAAAAATTAAAGATTAAAAAAAAAAAAGTATTAGCTATTGACAAGGAATAATTTCCAAGTTATACTGTTAATTAGAAATAAAAAGAAAGATACAGAACAGTGTATAGTATGTGACCCCTTGTGTGGTTAAAAATATATACCTCTATGGTTATATATACAAGAATATCTTTGGTTGGATATACAAGAAAGGTTGTCTCAGGGGATAGGGACAGGAGTAAGATGAAGACTCAAATTCATTATAATGCTTATTTTTTTCATTTCTATTAAAAAAAGGTCTAGAAAAAGTAGAAACAAAACCAGATTCTCACAGCATCAGAACCATAGTATTCAGGCTACTGAAGCTCGGTTTTCTGACATGTGCGTCTCGGGTAATTAATTGACCATTGGGCCTGGATGGATGGAGACCAGCTTACATCAGATAGGGAGGACCTGCCAGGGAGACCCCGGTATCCTGTGGCAGTATCTATTCTGGAAGCCCCACCATTAGCATCACCACCACCAGTGCCTGAGAGCAGGTTCTCTTGGGCATTTACGGCTCTGATTTCTGACTTCCAGGCCCTTGGCTTGGTAAGACAGGAGGAAAAGAAAGGTCAAAGCCAGCTTGAAGTTTGGTGTGGAAGGCCTGGCCATGTCAGATAGGCATGGCCATGTATGGTCAATGCAGGTGTTTCCAGGTGGGCATTTCCCAAGATTCCCTGGAGGTTAGCAAGCTATCATCTCACACTCCCTAGGGTTCTGACACCTGGGGACATTTGACTCTAGATTTTGATGTCAAGCTGCCTGGGCTTCCTATCCTGGCTCCAACATTGACTGGCTGAGGGACTTGGGGCATGATAAATTTTCTAAGCCTCAGTTTTTTTCATTCAAAATATAGGGAGGATGAGATGGGGAGAGAATACTGCAACTAATGATGTCATAATTCCATTGCTAAAATCAAGCTCCAATAAATGTTGCCTAGCTTAGTAAACGATCATGGATTTTGGAGCTAGACTGCTTGCGTTTAAAGCACAGCCATACTATCCAGTGGTTTTGTGACTTTGGGAAAGTTAATCTCTGTGCTTCAGTTTATTCACCTGTAAAATGAGCATGATAATCATACCTATATCATAGGGCTTTTATGAGTTAAGTTAAAACATGTAAAATGTTTAGAATAGTGCCTGGCACATAGCAGTTTTTGAGCTGGATAAAGTCTTCACCCTATCTTTGATTTTTGATAATGAGGAACCGTAGTCTAGAGAGAAACTTGCCCAAAAAGGAACTACTGATTAGTGACAGAGCCAGGAATAAAACCCAGTCTCCCAACTCCAGTCTGGAATAGTTTCCACTGTTTACTTTAGGCCAAAACATTGTCTGTCTTACATTCTGGTATAAAATTAGAATGAAGCAAGGAAAAACCTGTTTGGGATCAAATAAAATGATCTTGGGTTCAAATTCAGTTGTGTGGCCACAGCCACAGCTGTTGAGGTCTTGGATCCTCCCTTCCTTGCGACTCAGGTGAGGACAGTAATGTGAACCTGGTAGTGGTAATGTGGTAAGTGAACTTCTGTGTGTAAAATACCTGGCACAGCATTTCTCAGGAAATGGTAATAATATTAATACCAGTTAATAATGGGGAGTGGTGTCGTAGGATCAGTCCCACATATGTGGGTAGACGGTTTTGATTCCTCACTCTTCCAAGGCTTGCAAACTAACTGCAAAATTCCCAGTGTGGATAATTATTAACAACACAGACTCATTTTGGTAGCAATTATTTTAAAAACGATTTGGAAATGTCAGCATAAGCTCTCAAATTCCAGGGGTGTAGGGATCAGTTGATTGTACGACATATGCCTATGAAATATCACAATAAATGTTTTCTTAATAACATTTCTGATCAAATGGGGACGTGGTGTCATCAGAAAAATACCAATTAACACCACAATGAGGAACAACTCCCCATCCAGTGGAAGGGCCAAAATCTAAGGCTTGACTAATAGATATCAAGCATGAGTAAGGGTGGAGCATCTGGAACCCTCGTGCATTGCTGGTAGTCGTGCAGAATGGTTAAATCGCTTTGGGAAATACTTTGATAAAGATACTTATAAAGTTAACTATAACTTTACCATGCTAGTTATTATTTTGTACCAAATTACTTCCAAATTTAGTGGCTTAAAATAGCATTAATCTTTATTTTTTTTAACCTCTCATGGTCTCTGTGGCTCAGAAATTGAGACAGGGCATGGTTTGGTCCACTTTGGGCCCACGTGCAACACTGGAGGCTGGAGACAAGCTTCAACTTGGTAAGCAGCCTCGTATTTTAACAAGTGAATTTTTCAAAATGAGTGTTTTAGCCTGTGTGATGGTTAATTTTATGTGTCAACTTGGCAGGGCCACTGTGCCCAGATATGCAGTCAAACATTATTCTGGATGTTTCTGTGAGGATATTTTTGGATGAGATTAACATTTAAATTGGTGAACTTTGAGCAAAGCAGATTGTCCTCCATAGCTTGAGTGGGCCTCATCCAATCAGTTGAAGAAATGAATAATACAAAGACTGACCTCCCCTGAGCAAGAGAGAATTCTGCCACATGTGACCTTCAGACTTGAACTACAACATTGACTCTTCCTGGGTCTCCAGTCTGTCATTTCACTGTGCATATTTTGGGCTTGGCAGCCTCCATAATCACAGGAGCCAGTTCCTTCCCTCCCTCCCTCCATCCCTTCCTTCCTTCCTCCCTTCCTATTGCTTCTGTTTCTCTAGAGAACCCCAACTAACATGTCTGATTTCCTAGTATTACTAAAGCTGTGGACTTCTTGTCCAGAAGTTTTTGCCCTTGGTTCATAATTTCAAATGGGTTTTGCATGTAAAATATTTCCTGTGTTACTTCTTAGTAGTAGTAGACAACGTGCTCCTATTACATAGCATTTACACAGTGGTCGTAAAGCCTTGTAGCAGGGTGGCAGTTCTCAGTGGTTTTCCAAGAAGGACGTGAATAGGAGCCATTACATGGTTCATCAGTAATGTTTTGCAAAGAAGCTGTGCCCATCAGGGCAGAAGTAAATCTCTCATTACTGGAAAATGTGAGTCAACTCAAGTGAAACAGGGTTCTGTCAGCTTATAAAAGTTAATTATGTTTTTATCTTCGTAAATGTGACCAAGTAAAGATGTCTGACAAATAACTAACTTCCTGTCTGAACTGCAAGAAAATTAATTTCAAGAATACTATTTATGTGTGTGTGTGTATATATGTATATATACATTATATATACATATATATACACATTGTGTTAAGAAATTATCTGAACTTACTAACTGTGACTTCCATCAGGGATGTGTACTTGAAATTTCTGTGTCAACTCTGCATCTAAGTTGCTAGTTTCCTTGTATAGGACAAATCTCAGAAAATTCTAAACTTTCCCCAAGAAGAAAATAGAGTAAGGGGGGAAAAATCAGTTTATGGCTTAAGTTTTTCACCCTTGTGGAGTTAAGAAAAACACTTCGTACTGAGGACAAAAGCTCCCTTGTTTAAGCACTTCCCCAGCTGCACTTCAACTAAATATATCCTGGGCAGAGTGTTTTCACTTCTCCACCCCTCTCCTGGAGCCAATCACATGGTGACAAACAGCTCAGAGGCCCCCAGGGACTGGCGCTGCAGAGGTACTGCCTTGGTTACTGGACGCACAGGACTGCTCTGCAGCTGCCCTGTTTCCTTCAGAGGCTGCAGGGAGCCTCAGCTCAGAGCAGGGCCCTTCATGGGTTAACACAGCGGCCTCAGTCTGGAATTCATGCACCACCTGGGCTGACAGCATGAATGACTCATTGTTTCCTCTCTGAACAGTCTGAGGAGTGCTTCTTGGTGTCAATAGCAGAGGCAAAGTAAAATTGTTTTTTTCCCCTTTCAACATAACCAATTTTCAAAAACTGAATATAGAACTGGAAATCTGGTGACTGTGTTTTTGCTGCGGCAACTGTAGCCAAGGTTACTGCTTTGAGTTGGTCTGTGGGGACAAAGGATTTAAATTTACTGTCTACAAACAGAAAGAGGCCTAAAGCCAGGGGTCCTTTTATTTACAGCCTGTGCTATAAAATGAAGCAAACTTAGCTGAAACCTCCAGTCTGCCTGGATATAATCCTGGATTACTCTTGATTCATATAAATGGAAATTTTGATTGATCGTTCCCTCAGCTAAATGTAAGATGTATATATTGCAGTCCACATATGTCTTCCACACTCCTATTTTTAAAGCTGCATATTGATAATCACGACCCACCTTAAGTTTTCCTGTGGGGTGCTCTTCCTTGATTTCAGTCAGTTTTATTCTCTTTGGAAAACTGGATTGGAGGATTTGCCTGGACTGGGGGATCTTTTGCTTTTCATATTTTCATAAATATATCTCAGTCCAAAAGCTTGAGATCTAGACTATACATTTTTCTACCTGTCTTTAGGTGTGTAACATAACACATTTTGAACTCTTGTTTCTCCATCCTTCTCCTTACTGACATTTTTAGGGGTTTCGATGAAAATAGTGAGAAAGGAAGATGTCGGAAAAAAATAAATATGGAAAGGAAAGAAAAAAAGGCCCATATAGATTCAGGATCGAGGTTCTAACTTGAATCTGCAAGGGTAGCATGCAGCAGAGTGTTTTTCTCATCAAATTAAGTGACAGCCCTGAATAGATTCCAAGTCACCATGACTTGGAATAAGGACGAGGACACTTGATACTGAAAGAAGAGAATGTATGCGAGGGATATGGAGATATGTCATTGCATGTTTGGAGCAGAAAGAAAAGCTTTGCCTTGACTCCGTGTTGTCATTCCATACCCAATAACCCCATTAAAGGCAGTGAACACTCAAGGGGTTTAGAAAGATCCTCTGTTCCACTAAACCAGATAGGATACTTGTTGACATAATGTAGCTCTAAGTAAGTAGAGACTTTAGAAGGAGATATTTTAAGATCCTTCCTTGAAATAAAAGCTCTTTGGAATTAAAAACTATGTAACTTCTTAAATAGGTTTTTTTACAGGAGATGGAACATTAGTGTCCTACTTTGTAACACATCAGTACTTGCTGGTGTTGAGAGAGGAAGAATAGTATTTATTTAGGAGCTCATTTGATACATAAACATTGATAGGACTTGTAACAATTTCCTCTTGTTTGTAAGTGTTACAAAATAGTTCTCAGTTCTGCCCATCAAACATTGTTTATCATATAAAAGTGCTGAGGATAATCCTCTAGAGAACTTCCTGCATGAAGTGATTATCTGCTGGTGTACATTCTATGCCTGTTGAGTCATTAAGGATAAAGGGCATATACATGGACTTATCTCACTGGTATTTGATAAGATAGTTGCTACAGGAATATAATTATCATGTGCACACACAAGCAAAATGCAGCAAATATTAGAAGAGATGTTGAGGAGGAAATTGAAGGATTTGATAAAAGTACTAATTTGGGAAGTCTGTTTAAATAAATAGCTGGATTTAAAAGTTTAGAATCTTACCCATTTGCTAAACTTGTTTTTCTTTCCTTCCTTCTTTCCTCCCTTCCTCAAAAAGCTTTTGAGTATCTCTACCCTAAGGGCCAGGAAGGTAAAGTAATAAGCAAAGCTGCTGGATTTAAGAAAAATAGACATCAATATATTTTGTGTTCTTACTAAAAAGAGGAAATGCTTCATTCCCATCAAGAAATGCTCTCTCTCCCTTTATTCTTAAAAGATGCTTTAGTCTTTATTTTGATACTGAGAAATAGTTTACTCAAAAAAAAAAAAAAAGTGAACACTCAATATAAATGACACCTCATACGTACTCATAAGTAGCCACAATGAGGAACCAAAAAGGAGTGGCAGAGGCTGCAGTAAAGTGGAGAGAACTCGTGTCCCATCTAACTGACCCATCTCCGTACTGGGCACTTACTGTCATGTGGAAACAGGCCTAGGTGGCCATATTTTATCATTCAAGAGATGTCTAAGACTATGATTTGTATGCAAATCCAGACTTTAAAATGTGATCTGAAATATTTTAAAACAAAAATTTAAAAAGAGCTCAACAACAAAAAAGGTGTACTGGGTGAGGATTTTAAGTTTGAGACCTTAGATCTCATCTAGGCACCCTGCTGTGAGGTGCTGGGAGTGAGTGAGTGAGTGAGTGAGTGAGTGAGTGAGTGAGTGTGTGTGTGTGTGTGTGTGTGTGTGTGTGTGTCTATAATTTTTTTTTAATTTTTGCTCTCAAGAAATGTATGGCCTAGTATATTAAACATGACCACATATACACACACTTATCTATGTGTGTGCCATAATAGAGGAAATTACCAAGTGGTTTGGGAGCCCAGGGGAGACCAAATCAGACAGAATGAGGTGAGTGAGTGGGGAGGAGGGTTAGGTAAGGATCCAGGAGGAAGGTATAGCTGAGCCATTGTGCTCATTGAGCCAAGCAAGCTGAAACTGTGGATTAAGGTGGTCCTGGCTGAGAATTATCAGCACATGCTAAGGCATGGAGGCCACCAGCAGCTGCCTAAGCCTTTTGTCAAAGCTAACATAGGCATTTGACAATCTGGAGGTCAGTGGAGGCAAGAAGTCCTCCCTGTCATATATATCCAAGGCTGTGTAATGAAGAAGGAGGGTTGAAGATTGAAGACTGAACTCAACACCAAAGGCAGTCATTTTTCTGGCAGTTCTTAGATACATTTTCATGATCTGGTAGAGAACGCAAATTCACTCAGCATCTGCTAGAAATTAGATGTAATTTCAAAAAAACCAGGAAGCAAGAATTTGAATAAGGATGGAAAATTTAACCCTCCGCATTTGGTAATACACTTCTCGTGGCTTCCTTCTACTATTTGGCTCACTATTATGTCTGTGGAAAGGGTGGGCCAATGAAGTGAAAATCTGAATGCCCGCTGACTCTGATGGAAGAGCTGGCCTAAGTGGCGTCTGTATCTTGAGTCAGGGTAAATACAAATGTAAATAAATACAGTTCCAGAGCACAGAAAGAGAAAGACCCCCTCCCTTTTGTATTTACATGAGAAAACTTGTGGTTGTAAATTTTTTCTCTGCCCCTTTGAGAAATATGTAAACTTTTTCAAAAGCTAAATAAGCCTCTTGCCAGGTTTACAACCCAAGAATGTCTTTCTCAGTGACCTGGGAGCCATCTCTTTGAAATGTAATCACCAAGGAAAATAAGATTCCTATTTCCCAGGTTCTGTGGGATAGTTCTGTAGGTGTCCAGTTCCAGGTTACAAACCTATCTCCCATCATAAAAATATAAGAAGTTTGCTTTTCCTTTGGATAAACTAATTAGCTAGATTACCAGCTACCAATTACCAAGTGAATTTAGAATGAACTATGTGTGAGAAGTGGTGCTATTAAGTACTCATACCTGGGGACTAGTTATTGTTTATCTTGAGAACAAGTATGAAATGGTGGATCTGCTTAGCTGTGTATAAGGGTGAAATTTCTGTCTGTCTTTGCAATCTCTCGGTGGATTGGCTGTGATGCATATCGTATTTTGGTTTAATGCTTATTCAATAGTAAAACTGTTTTCTTTCTCTTCCACTTTTGTGGAGAGATTTTTGGGATTGGCAGCAGACTTTGTTTTTAATTATATTTTCCCAAGACCCGCTACCAAGGCCGGCTGGGTTTGGGTCTTTCGGCTCAGAGTACGATAAGCATCCAAAGGCCCTGATACAAATGTGAAAAATCTATTCTTAAAGCGGAACGTCTTTCGGGAAAAGAGACTTTCGCTCTCCTGCCAGGGAGTGCGTCAGACAGAAGGCATCACGTACTTTGCCGCGTTCACAGACGCAGCACAGGCCGTCCTTACCGCGTTTGGATCTCGGCTCCACCTTTTACTAGCTGTGGTGCTTCTGACAATCACTTAACGTCCTGGTGCCTTAGTTCCTCCATCTAAAAAAGGGGAGAGAGACGAATGGAGTTGCAGAACCGGGGTACGTGTCCCACGGCACAGTGCTTAGCTGAAAAGCCTCGGCAGTTAATGCGTCATCTTTAGGATCGTTATAGGCAGAGAAACCTCTGGGACACGAAGGCGAGCAAAACCGTTCCCATCCCCAGAGAATTTACACTCTCCTAATAACTATAATGGCGCCGTAAGATTCATCTGGGTAGAAACGAACCTTTCACGAAAAAGGAGAATCAGCAGGGGACACGGCCAGGGGCTGCTACCTCACTGAGAGGCACTTAATTATATGTCTCTAGACTTGAGCGTCACAGCCCAGTGACAACTTCAAGACTTCGTCCTGAGCCAGTTTAGCAGGAAAAGCCAGACTCCTTATCAGAAGAAGTGCAGGCACCACCGACTTTGAAGTCAAGGCTCTGCCTGGGAAAGGCTGAGCGACCGTGGCTTACACGCCCTGAAACGCCCCCTGGTCCAGACAACCCAACAGGACTTTTGTAAAGTCACACAGGCAGATCGACGTGGACGTGGAACACGCTTCGAGCCAGCCGCGCCTTTGTTCCCTCGCAGCGTGGAGGCGGGGCGCCGCCATGTTGGAAGGGGCGGCGGTTTCCAGGCAACGGAGCGCACCCACTGCGCAGCCGCAGCTACTCGCCAAGTGGGCGGGGCCGGCGGGCGGTGGAAAATCCCTGCGGTCGCCCTTAAAGGCGCCGGAACGTGCTTGTTTCCTGCCCTGAGTGCCCGTGCCAGTCTCCCTGTTAAGCTGGAATGTGAAGCAGAGTCTCCATTTTACCTTCGTAGAGGATATAAAATTCGAAGTCAGTTCCCAGTAATCAGGCAACTATGCCAGAACGAATAGGCCGCTTCTTAACCAAGGAAAGAAAAATTCAAAACGCCCAAACCCAGATACATCAACCCTGGTGCAGAAAGAGCTAGTAAATACATAGGAACGCGACAAAAGGAACAACTCCCTGAATTAAGTCACACTGACGATTCCATAGGCTTAACACTGCTTGGTCTTTGAAGTAAAGAAAACTCATTGTTGACGGATGGATTGACAAATTATACTATTAGCAGATAAACGGCTTTAAGAGGTCATAGAATGGGTTCAGCCTGTATCAGAAGATTTATTCTCTATAAATTAGTTTTTACAGAAGTCAAATAACTTTTGTTCATGTTAGGAGCTTTTCTGGTTTACAAGTGACAATTTCTCTTCTGAAAGAACAAGCAACGTAATGCATTTGCAGAGTAAACATCTACGATATATTTTGCGCACCTTGGCTCCGAAATTATTCCCCTTGTCACACGACATTTACCAGAAGCCGTCCTGCAAACAGCTGGATGAAAAATAAATGTATTTTTACGGAATAAAGCTCGACACATTAAATGGCTCTCTAGTCTATTTCAAAGCTAAAAGATCGTTCTTCCCTCTTCTTCCTCTAATGGCTTGCTCGTTGGCTTTTTTTTTTTTTTTTTTTTTTTTTTTTTGGGTAAACTGCTTTCAGGCAGACCCATCCCCTCCTGCTGTACTCAGGCTCTGACTGCAGACTCTACTGTGCTATCAGAATGGATTGTCTCGAAATACGGAGGTGATATTCCAGTCTTACCATGGCCCTGGCAAATTGATTTTCCAGTCCTGGACTGAGCCATTTCCCCCATGCTTCTCGGCTATGTTTAAGCCACATTACACTTCCATTCCAACTCCCTTTTAATATGTCCCTTTGTCTCCCTAATGTAAATTCTCTCGCATTCCAATCGTCACTGCTTAGTAATTTTTGACGGCCCGTTTCATGTTTTGCAGAACGCGAAGCTGTGATATTTGAGAACTAAGTAAATGCTTTGCAGAAGTTTAGATACCTAGGACAGTGTTTAGCCTGTAATTTTCAAGTTTGGATGTCAAAGGTCTGACACTTGTAACATCTTACTTTCTAGAACCACTGGGATAACTAATTACATGTAACAGGAAGGTATGTCATGTAGAATTGTCATTCGCTTTGAAGCTGCAGGGGAACATGATTTAATGTAATAGGAACTGTGCCTTTTAAATAAAAAATGTGCATGCAGCTGCAGTTGGTGCCTCCATTTTGGGCCTACAGGATCACTTGCTAAGAAACTAAAAGTCTGAAAAATCTACTTTTCAAAGCAGATGACATTTTTAACTTTTAAAAGTCTTGGAAAGCCTAGACTGTACTACATGTAATGGCTGCCAAATTAGGCCATTGCAAGTGCCAGGGCTGGGTAGTGTGCTTGCCCCTTTTCTTCTGGGACAAGTGACATTTTATGGGCCAAAGAGCTCTGCAAGGTTTCAGTGGCCCGAGGAGCCCTACAGTGCCTGGGGATAATCTCCTGTTACCTAAGACAAACTTCAGAATAGAGACGGAAAGAAAATACTGTATATAGGGAATTCAGATGGGAAGAGTCACCTGGATTTGCTCTCACAGATCCAATTCTATTATTAAGTAGGTAAGAGGCTAAATTACTATAAATCAGAATGTAGCTCTGGTGGTTAAAATATAATGAAAGTATTTTTAGAAAAAACAAAGGGTTTTAAAAAAATATGTGTAAATAGTTTAATCAGCAGAGTTGGGAGACATTTGGTTGCTTATCAACTAAAGATGATAAAATCACATAGTTCATTGAATTCTTTAAGAATTGTTGAGTCTCAATGCAGGGAGTCAGGGTATGGGAATTCGGCCTTTAAGGGAGGGATGCCAGATAAAAAATAAAGGGCATCTGGTCAAATTGGAATTTCTGATAAACAATGAATAATTTTTTTTTTATATAAGGAATATTTGGGACATAGTTGCACTAAAAATATTGTTTACTGGAAATCCTAATCTAACCTGGTAACTTGTATTTTTTTATTTGTTAAATATGGCAATCCTACTTTAAGGGCCTTAAAAGAGGGCACATGCAAATTGTGTTTCTCCACCTGCATTAGAGTGGTAAACACCACCAAAAGCTTCCAGTTCAAGGTGCCAGGCTGAATTGTAAATGTGACACACACAACATACAGGAATATTGCCCCACATAAGTGACAGATGACTTCTGTGATTGGCCCATCAGAATATCACAAGCAGTTACTGCTAATTTGGTTGTTGCATTCAAGCAACAATTAATTATTGAGTGCCTGCTATGTGCCAGGTATAAATACTGGGAAGAGAAAGATAAACAAGGTAAAAATTCCCATCTTTGAAGATTTCCTATTTTTATCAGGTGGACTAACATGAAATTATAGTTGCAATAAATGATTAGAGAGCTGTGGGAACATCAAGTCCATGTAAGGCAGGGGAAAAACAGGAAGGCTTCAAAGAAGAAGTGACTTTGAATGGAGACTAAGTTGAAGTAGGAAGGGACATTAGTAGAAGGAACTGTAACAGAAAGGCAAAGAGTATGAGGACATTGTCGGTTTTTAAAAAATCAAACAAGTCAGGGGTAGCGAGAGCTACAAAAGGGTTTGACCGGGATGTCTGATAGTATAGGGTGGGACCAGGTTATAAAATGAGTCTAAAAAAAGTGTGTGTTTATCATTTTGTGTTATATCCTTGGAACATATAAATGAACACAATGCCACCCCTACCTTCTAGCTGCTCTTGGTTCTCCAGGGAAATCGGTCATGATAACAGTTACATTCAGTAAAATGGGATAAGTGCTATAAAGTAATAGAGGCAAAAACTGCAGTGAATCAGGCAGTATAAAGAGAGAGAGGGCCAGCCAAGACTTTCCAAATGAAGAGATACTGGAATTAAGGTGTTTTGTTGTTGTTGTTGTTGTTGTTAATTTAAAGAAATTAAATACTTTATGGAAATGGTTAGACATTTTCCCAACAGAACAAAAAAGTATACAGTGAAGAGGAAATATTTCCTCACCCAGACCCTTGACTGCAAGTTACCATTTCATTAACATGGTATAAATGTATCATTCCTCTTTCTCTTTTTTCTAGGCAAATTAAGGCATCTTCTAGTCAGCTTTTCACATCTTAATTTTTTTCAGTTCACAATATATTTTAGAAATCAGTACATAGCTACTCCTTTTTAAGAGGCTCATAATCATTGTAGGGATAAATAAAAAGTTTTTATACGTGTGCTCTATTGGACATGTAGGATTTTTAGTCTTTTACTATTACAGATAGCACCTTTGTATACATTCCCTTTTTGTCCATGTGTGAGGGTATCTATAAGATACATTCCTAGAAACAGAATTCCTTGATCCATAGATTACTGCATTTAAATTTTGATAGTTTGGGGGAAAATACCCCTTCAAAGAAGTTATATCAATTTATTTTATCATCAAGATAGTAAGGTTTGAGTTGTATTCTGATGAAAGAGTAGTTTACCAGGCAGTCAAGTGAGCAAAGATCGCACTTAAAGGGAAAATTGTATAAGTAACAGCAAACAGCTCCACAGAGGCTAGAGGACTGGACAGACAACAGGCCAGAGATCAAAGAACGTAACACAGCTAGAAGGTGGACTAAGGAAGTAAAAGGATTAACAATCACTACCATTTTGGGGGCCTGGCATGGTGCTAAGCACTATGTATAGTCCATCATTTCATCCTTACAACATAGAAAGAAATATTCTCAATTTGGGGGAAGGAAACAGGCCCAGAGATATTATCCTGCCCAAAGTCACACAGTTTGTAAATGATGGATCTAGAACCCAACTCTGGCTTCTTCTGATTCTCAAGCTCCAGTTCATAACCACTGCTCTATGGGGCCTTGAAAGAATGGGGAGCAGCACTTTGGGGCTATTTCATATGGGGGAGATAGGGAGATTTGGGGAAGACCAGAGAGAGGGATGTATAGGTCTAGAGAGACTTGCCCCTGCTGGGACATGCCCACAACTTGCAAGCATAGCAGCCAGGAGTCTGGGGCCTGGAGTCTAGGACATGAGACAACCAAGATTTCCTGTTTATTTCTGACAGGGCTGAGTTAAAAGGCAAATTTACAAGACTTTTCCCTTTCATGCTGGGCAATAACTGTATCTGAGAGTGGAATCTGGATATTTCAAGATTAAATAACTTTTAAAAATTGAAAAAAACAAATTTCTTCTTCCTCTGCCATTGTCAACCCCCTTCATTTATATCAGTAGCAGACTTTAAATTTTAGCTCCTAGGAGACAGGTTTCTAAGAGAGCTATTTGGTTTCCAAAAGCTGTTCCAAGTCAATTGTCACTTAAAGAGACTAAATTTAAAATATTCATCCATTTGCTGTCTTGGGTGTCAGCTCTGAAATCTAAATGACAAAAAAAAAAATCTAGAGCTGTTTTGAAAGGATCACAGCGAATCAGTCCCTGATATCAGGTTAATCTCAGATGCAGTGCTGAAACTGCTATAAATCCTCTTATTTATTGCTGTGCATCTATAGAATTAGACTAGTAACTGGCCTCAGATACTGCACTCCTAAAGACAACCCTCTGCACTGGGGTGTATTGTCATCAAATTGAGGAGCATTATAGTATAATAATGATTGCCATATATGGTGCCTTTTAAAGCCTCAAATCCTTCTGAATAAATATTCTTAAACTGTGTTCTCCATCCTAGTAGAATGTGTCTTATAATTTTAAAAAGTAAATATATTTAGAAGAGTGAGGGTAATCAAAGTACAAAAGGTGGGATTTGAGCTCAGGTGGAATGCTGATACACAGTAATTAGAAGACTCCAGATGGAGCACCATTAATCCAACAGTTCTGGGAGTTAAAAGTGTATCAATGAACCTTTGAAGTTCAGATTCATTATTTTACAGAAATATGTAAAAAGCTTTTCGTACAGAAGTTTTCATGCTAACATTTTAAGAACAAAAATCGGCAAATGGGTGTTCAATCGTAAAAGAATGAGTAATGGTTAATGACGATATCTGATAGACTGTCATGCACTTAAAAACTCATGAAGATTCTTATTTGACATAAGAAAACACCTAAAAACAAAATGTAGGCCACAAAACTAGGTATTGTGTTATTTTAAGATAAATACAAACACTTTTTAAATTAGTGGTCATTTTTTTGTGGTGACATTCTGATTTTTTTTTTGTATTTTTCTATATTTTTATGTTTCCTGTTGCATAATTTTCTTTAATATGAACTAAAACATTTTAAAGTTCAGAAAAGAAGGCATCAAATTATACATACAACATAATTTTCCCTAAATTTAAGTCTACGCCTACAAGAACTAGAGTTTCTGAATTATTGGAGTACGGATTATTTTCTTCTATTTTTCATTTTTTTTAAATAAAATTTACTATAATAAAATACTTGAAGATTTAAAATATAATTTTAAGGCAGCGTGTGAAATTTTGGAGGCAAGCAACTGAAAGCCTGAGGTTGCCCTATAATACTTGTGCTTCTATCAGGCGCATTGGTAGAAAAAGTTTCCCAAAATTCTATTTGAATCCTCTTGTACACAAGGAGACCAAAAAAAGGGGGTAGTCATTGCAAAATACAAGGACACTACGAAGCAGACTTCTTCTGAGGAACTGCTACGAAGCAAGCTATAATCTTTGCCCAGGGAATAAGGGTTCTTAATTCTTCAGATTCAAGGATCCTTTGACACTCAGTGCAGCCTTTCTGTGCTAAATGGAGTTTAAAGTGAAACCTCTGAAGGCACGGGTATAAAAAGAAGTGGCTGCAGGGTAGTTCTCGCACACCCCTGCTTGGGTCAAAAATCCGCAGTTAAGCCTTAAAATGTAAGCCTTGAGCTTCCCCCTCCTTTTTCCCCCTTCTAATCACGTTATACTTTCTAGCCTCACTTAGTGGCTACGCAGTTTTGATCAGACACAAGTGTTACCATCCCTACCAGACTCAGGAAACCGTAGGCTCCTTCATAATCAGCGTCTTTCCTGAGCTACGTCACTGGAGCACTCCTTCATTCGGGGCCCCTATTACAGAGATTTTTATTAATTAAATCTCCTAAACCTTTGAGAGGTTAAGTTTTATGTAAAAGTCACATTCAGAAACTTGTCAGTGGTCTCACAAATTAGCAAGAATGAGAATCAGAATCCCAGCTCTAAGGGGACAAATTTTACAGAATGCCAAGGACAACCGTCTCCTTCCTGCTAAATATACCATCGCAAGCAGAACGGCTCGTGTTATTTTTACCCACACTGGCTCTTTCGTGTTCCAAACTCATGTAATATTAAACGGAGAAGAGGAATGAAAATTGAGCCGGAGCAATTGTACAGACAGGTTTAAGGGCTAGGTCTCTCACACCCATGGACGTGGTGTTTCTTTCCTGCGTTATATAATGCACAGCTACCAGCACCTCCAGTTTCCTGTATGAAACCCAAGGTGGTGATTTAAAATCACAGAACTCAGGACCTGGTCACGCCTTCTTGGTCCCAGACGGTTTCCCGTGTCCAAGTCAAGCAAATTCCAACAAAGCTACGTTAAGGCCTAGGTCACTCAGGGTTGTCCCCCCCACCCCCCATTTGGAGGGAGGCAGTTCTGACCCTTCGAACAAAAGCAGGAAACAGGAAAAGAAAAAGAATGCATTTCGATTCAACGAGGACTCGCCCAGCACGCTCTGCAGCATTTTAGCGCTGACGCAGCGAGAAAACGCCCAGGTCGGCCTGGTTAGCGGGGCGCAGGAAACGTGGGGACGATAGCCCAGGGTCTCGATTAGTGGCCTTCGGGGGTGCCCGGGCCCGCCTGCCACGCGCCGCCGCCTGCGTCTCGGCCCGGGAACGACTCAGTGGCCCCCCCGAGGCTGGAGAAAGGGGCAGCGCAGCGTGACCCGAGCGCACCCCTCCATTTCTCCCGCCCTGCTCCCCCCATCACGGCCCTTGGGGCCCCAGGGTGCCCGGCGAGCTCCGCCCACGGCGCCGCCATCTTGTTGTTTGTCTCCCGGCCGGCCACGTGACACCGAGGCGGAAGCGCCGGCACCGCCCCAACTTCCGGCCAGGCCGGTTCCCGCCGGCCGCGGCCCGCAGACGCGCGGCTGCCCCCTGGCGGCCGGCCGGGGGGCCGCGCCCGCGCCATGCCCGGCCCGGGCCGCCGCACGTCGCCGGGTCCCCTCCACCTCACGGCGCCGTCACACTCGGCGCCAGGGCCGCGGGGTACGTGGCGCCCCGGGCTGCTGGTCTTGCAAACAGGAGCCCCCGCGCTGGGCCGCCTCACTGGGCCGCCTCCCGTCCCTGGCCAGGGCCTGTGCCCGGGGCCTTTCTCACTCCGCCCGCACCGCAGCCTCCGAGGAGCTCACGCCGCTCCGTCTGTTGAAAGACCCGAAGCCCCGAGAGAGAGGGGGTGCCCCAGGGCAGCACCTGCCTGGACGCTCGGGCGTCTCGGGGCCCGCCACACGTTCAGGGGCTCCCTGGGAATCCGCATACCGGCGCCCACACCACAGTGCCGGCTTGTAGTCGTGACTGGTGTCATTTTGCCGCAGTTGCTTTACCTTTTTTCTCTGTTTATAGGAAAGTTCCAGAGCAACCTTATTTTAAAGTTAGGGAAAGCTTAGGGCGTTAAGTAATTGCTCAAGGCTCTCAATTTATAGAGGAGGAGGGAGCTGGAATGCGAACCCAGGTCGGAGTCTATTACGTATGTAAAACAAGTCAAATTGACTGTGCCCTAACTGCTTGAAACAGGCAAGGGAGCTGTCTCAAATGCTGAAAACCCTGCCTCACGGCAGCTGACAGTCTAACAGGCCAAATTCTTCTCTTGGCAAAATATCTAAGCCAAAGGCTGTGGTTCGATAAGGTGTCAGGGTTTTGGAAGAGGCTATTGCAACAGCCCCTGTAGCAACTGGGGGGCCATTAAAGGGAGCCATGCCTCTTCCTGGGAGAGGAAACTTGGAGAAGTGAGAACAATTAGTGGGAAGGGAGCTGAATCACCTACTCCTTATAATCCCATTTTCTCACAGATTTTGTTCTTTTAGGCTTTTGATTCTCTTGCCACCTTCCCTTTTCTCTGTGGCGGTGATCTCTGCCTCCTTTAGCATCAGTGATCAGTTGCTGGCCTTCATGGTCCTAGCTATTGGTCTTCCTCCAGGTGTCCTGCTGATTTCTCCTGTCTTCACTTGCTGGTGGTCTCATCCCTGTCCAGCTGATTCACATGGTTCTATCTTTAAACTCTAAACTTGTATGTTCCCTTTGTCTTCTGGGTGTTTCTTCCTGGATATCTCAAAAAACCCCTCAAAGGTCAGGGTGTCTAAAAGCGAACTCATGACTTTCTCTGCTAACCTAAGCACCATTTAAGCTCCCTCCCCTTCTTGAGTTCCCCTTTCACTTTCTGTCCTGTCTGAGCAGACACTTGGGAGCCATCTCTGGCATTCCCCTTTCCTGCGCCACCCCTAGCCATAGAGTTCTGGTACTTTCTCTTGCCTCTCAATCTTTCTCTTCATCGCCACTGTGCTTACCCTGATCCAAGACAAGTCCTTCTTCCCTTGACTCCAGTGATAGTTCTCTAACTCAGGTGTCTCCAATTCCCGGCCTATGAACCTGTACTACTAGTCTGTTGCTTGTTAGGAACCGGTCACACAGCAGGAGGTGAGCTGCAGGTAAGCTTACGAACCTTCATCTGTATTTACAGCTGCTCCCCAGCACTTGCATTACGACCTCAGCTCCACCTCACATCATAGGGCATTAGATTCTCATAGGAACACTGGTCTCTGGTGCCAGAAAGGTTGGAGACTGCTGCAACTGGTCTCCCTGCATCCACTTGGCGCCCCCTTCAGTCGAATCCCCAGAGCAGACCCACAGAATTGTCAAAAGGCAAACCTGGTCTATTCAAATACAAATCCAACCTAGTCACTCACTCTCTCCCCTTATAGGGTTTAAAAACATCATTGACCTCCTTTTGCTTTCTGGATCTAGACCCTTATCCCTAAGGCTCATGAGGTCCTACACAGCCTGGCTGCAGCTCGCCCCATCAGGGTGGGCAGCTCCCACCTTGAGCCCCTACTCTTTGGGCTCCGGCCATGGGAGCATGCTGTCCTCCTGATTGCCTGGGAGACTTTGACAGGCTCTTGGCTTTCCCTGAGTTCTCCTTTCCCACCTTTCATGACTCAATTTCTGTTCTTCCTTGGATCTTGGTTCCTTTGTTTTTTGCTCATCACTTTCTCAGAGACGCCTCCCCCTCCCCAGCAGGCAGGTTCTCCTAGTGCACTCTCACAGCACTTACTGAGGTGTGATATTTTATTGGTGTGATTCTTTGTCCATTTCATCACCTAGACCATAGGAAGACAGATTGCAGTGCCAGGCATGTAGCAGACATTGAGTAAATATTTATCGAACGAATGAGTAAATACTGAGTAACAAATATCGCTTAGTTCTGAGGACTCATTTTAATAACCAATTCCTTATAGCACTGTTATTGCCATCTAGTGGTGGCTGATGGTTATTACAGTGCTGGGCCCGTTCTCAGTGATGGTCCTTTCGTCAGAGAGATTTCTCTCTCTCCTCCTGGCATAGAAAGGTGTCTATACTTCAGTAAAGAAAACCTAAATTCAATTAAACTTGGTTAATTCTCTTGACTCTTAGTAAAGATTAACCATGGGTCTGATTCTTCGATCACCCTAGGAATTTTTTAATAACCAAATCTTGTCAACAGAATAGCAATCAGATCTATGCAGTACTCAGAGTGACCTGAAGAAGCCCACCCAAATAAATTCAAGGACAAAGCCTGGACTTTGTACACTGTTCCTCTCAGAGGCTGTTCAAGTGAAGGCTTCCCGACAGCGTTCAATCCAGCGCAAAGCCCTACCTCCTTGAGTTGTCTCTAGAAGTACTTAACACAAGACCAAATCCTAGCAAGTCCTTTCTAATGTCCTACCACTGAGATTCCTTACAGTTCCCTATGATAACTGTTCACCCTTGTTGCAAGGAACCAATAAGCCCAACTTTGTCTCTGGTCATCTGGCTTGAGGGCATTGACAACGTTTTTTCCTTTTTGAAGAAAGGCTTACTCATGTATTTTTTTAAATGTTATGGGTATCAACTCATTATATTGAGATTCTACTAGGTATATTTAAAAGATTGGTATAACAATTTTATTTAAAAGTGCCATATTTTAATATATTGGAAATGATATAATTTGCAACAAGTTAATTGAGAATGAAAATTTGCACGCTAACATTAAAAGTGTGACGATACCCATAGATTTACAAACTTTCTTTTTTTCTTTTAGAGGGCATTTCCCCTTCAGAAATGTTTGAAGGCCACCGATTTATATCACCTTTCCTATATCCTGTTGCTGTCCATGATTTCAGTTCTGAATCCTAGTGCTGAGGCCAAGGACCTGAGGGTTCCCACTGGTCAGTGTCTGGGAGGTAAGTCTTCCGAGGGCTGGCAGTCCAAAAACTCCCAGAAAGGCTGAGGCTGTGCCCACTTCCTGCCAGCATGATAAAGAGCCAGTGCTCAAATGTGGCAAAAGCACAGCAGGGCTCCAGCATCTGAAGGAAGCATGTGAGCTAGACCAAGAGGCATCTCAGTGATCAACAGTGTGGACTGATGACCTAGGGGACTTCCTAATGCTTGGTTGCTGGACTTAAGCCAAGACCATCCCAAAGGGAGGAGGAGAGTGGGAAAGTATGGTAAGAGGCCCAGTAATATTTTAATTTCTGGCCAACCAAAGCTGTCGCAGTTAGAGACATATTTATATTGATTGAACAAAAGAATTGCTAAATTTCTTAACAGATCTGAGTTTGTGGTTGCAGATTCAAACCAACCTGTGTACCATTTTGCATACACTTTCATCAGGTTCACTGAAGATTGGAAGCCCTCTCAAGAATATATGGACCAATCCCAGACTAGGAACCTTTGTCCTAAGGATGAAGGCTGCTTGAGTGTAGCATCTTCATGTCCTTTTCTTTTCTTTTCTTTTTTTAACCTTCCTAGAAAGGTCAGTTGACTCAGAAGAAACTACAAAAAGATAAATATATGTAGAGTTTTTCTATGGCTTTCAGACACCATCCTGCTTCTTTCTGAAGCTGAAAAAGCTGATGGCTGAACTGACGCATCAAGAACCAGTCAAACCTAACAGCAGCAGACGACTAGCTACATCCCCCACCCCCTTTTCCTCACCTACCTCACCCTTTGCTATTAGAACTGCACAACATGCCTGAGGCTCAAAAGAAGCCATCGGTCGCCTACTTGGGACAGGAGTGCAGACAGGTTGGTGAACAATCAATGCTTCCTCCAAACTCTAGATAATTCCTTTTCTTTGCTTCTGTCCTATAACTATTTCAATGACAGGCATCATTTCTAAGAGGGTACATAGCATATTAATGGAATAATATAGCATAGGGAGAGAGGATAACATTTGAAAGTGGGTGGGCATTATGTAACCTTGTATGAGGGGGTTATGGCTTGTATGAGTCACTGAGAGCTTGTCACCAGCAAGTTGTTTTTTTGGCTGCCAGAACCATCCTACTGACGTCTGATGGATGCAGAAGCTAAGGGACACATGAACTTCATGAAACTCAGTGTTGATTTCCAAACAAAGAAAATTTTCAATCTTGGGTCTTGAGTGAGGTAGCAGAAGGGGAAGAAGCTCTGGGATGTGGTTATAAATCCTGGTGTCATCGCTTTCCAGTGGAGATACTCTGGGCAGCTGAAGCTTGAGGTTTCTCCAGTATAAAGTAAGGCTAATTATTTAGGATTATAGGTTTTATAAAGTTCTGATAAATCAAAACATTTTGTTCTATATACAGAGGATTCTCAATTAACGTCATTAGGTGCTGCAAGTTTAAATGAAATGACATACTATAATGAAACCAGTGTTATCATAGGCTAATTGATATAAATGAGAGTTGAGATCCTACAGCATCTCATCAGCTTTATAAGGAAATGATGTTGAATGAAATGACCTTGTTTGAGGACCTGCTATACTAAGTTGAAGCCAAGAGACTGGGGTCTGCTCCTACTACCTGTGATGGGAGAGGGAGGAAAGTGGGACAGAGAAGAGACTGCGCATCTTGGGTAAAACCTGGCAGGTTTTTGGCCATCCGGTGGCTTTTGATGGCTGCAGTGCATGTATCGCCCCATCCCTGAATTGCAGCAGGCATACAATTCAAAAGGTTTGCCAGTCTTGATGAAAGGATATGTAAATCTGACTCAGTTCTTTGCCTCTCTTAACAGTTCAGTTGAAATTGCATCTAATCTAGGCTCATTCATAATTGTCATTGAGGAAAATAACTGCAGAAGTGGAGGAACCCACCACAAGGCCTGATAATTACTTCACCGTGAAAACCCAACTGTAGAAACATCACGGTTGCTATGACAACCAAGAGAGAAGCCTGGTTGCCCATGGTTACCTATGTTACCAGATGTCACTTGCGCTTGAGTCTTAGCTTTGAATGAATCTTAGGAGCATAATGGGGAAAGGCAATAGGAACTGTATGAGTGAGTCTGAATGAAAGAATCTCCAAGTGCCCATGGGGATCCTCGACATCCCTTTTGTTTTGTTTTGGTTTTTTTTAGTCATGATGGGCTCATGAAGAGTCTATCTCATTACAGTTCTCATTTTGGAGCCAGAGTCCTAAAATGACCCCTCCTCCAAAAGGCCTTTCTTTTTACTTTTAAAAATTCTTCATTAAAACTTAAAAATAAGTAATAGAAATATGTGGTTCAAGCTTCAAAAAATGGAAAAAGTCTACAGGAAGTTCTTCCTGCCTTCACTGCCCCCATGTCTACTTACTTCCTATCTTGCCCCAAAGGTATTTTTTTATGCCTATCCAAGTCAATATAAGATATACTCCCATTTACACAAAAGAATGTATGACACACACGAAAGAATAATATATCATACACACTGTTCTGTACCTTGCTCTTTTCCTTATTATATCTTGAAAGAAACTGTCTCATAGCCATCCCTAAAGTGCTTCTTCAGTCTTTCTACCATACAAAGTAATTCATTATTTGGGTGTGCCAAATGTGTTCTGAGTCTCTGTTGATGGCCTTTAAGGTGGTTTCCAGGACTTTGCTGTCACAAGGTAGCAATAACAAGCCTTACATGAATGCCAGTTTGCACATGTGAGTTATCTGTAGAATAATTTCTAGATGTACAATTGCTGTGTAGATGGATTTGTCATTTTTAATTGCCATCCATAGATCTTGTACTGATTTGCATTCCCCCCAGCAATGTTTCCCCACAGACTCATGAGGAGTATTTTGTCAAACTTTTGGATTCTTGCTAGGGCTTTTCTCCTGCTATTCTCTCTTCCTGGAATAGGCTTCCTCTTCCTGTTTAAAATCACAGATCTATACACCCCTGCCTGCTTTTACCATGTCTTTCTATCTCCTCTGATATACTTTATCTCCATACTGCTCACAACCAACCTGTGAGTTGACTGTCTTCATGGACAAGATTGTAAGTGCCACTAAGGCAGACACTTTTGTATGTTTTGTTCACAGCTGTATTCCCAGGGCTCAGACCAGATGATGGTGAATGAATCAGGATCTCTTTCTCCAGGGACTCATGGCTCACTTCCTTATTATAGAAAATATATGTTCAGGGCAGTTCCCAGCCATATTAAGAAAGTGGAATATTTTATCTTGGGCTTTTTCTCTTCACTCTCTATAAAGTCTTTTCCATCTTTCCATCCTTGTAGTGCTGATATCCTGGGACACAACACTGTGGAATTTGATAAAATGTTGGTGAATCAGATGTCTGTGGGTTTGGGTTATTTTTATTAGACATAACCATAGGAGATCATGGTATCTTTTAAATTTGTTACTATCATATAAAACACACCAGTGTTCTAGTGTTTATAGAGTTAATAGGTAGCGAGAGCTATATATGTATATGTATGTGTATATATATATGTGTGTATATATATGTATGTATGTATAAAGATATATATATATATATAAAGGGGTTATTGATTTAACCACATTTACATAATTCAGTTTTATGAGCTTATATAAATTATGCATTCTTGACCTTTAAATTAATTTGGGCTTAATGAGATGGTTTCATTATGTTCAGGGATGTAATTATTTTGTTGTTATTGTTTTCTAAACTTATTCATGCTTTGTCCCCCATCAAGGCCCAAGTGTATGGCCTTCTTATCCAATACTTTTTATGGCTGTTTCCTGGTTTGAGGTTTGCAGAAGCCTGATCTCACTGGATTATGGTATTACTAAATTGTTTAATTTTTCCAGGGCACACTACAACTTTTGCTTTAACTCAGACTTAGATTTCCAAAAGAGTTAAGCGTTGTGATCTGAAAATGGACTCTAAAAATGTAGTTTGCAACAGGAATTCATCCTGGCCAAAATAGAAAAGTGAATCTAGAGCTTAGCTGAGGCTCAGCTTTGCGCCCTCTATTGTTGGACCTTGAAAATGCAGATTAATTACGAGTTAAGACATTGTGTCTCATAGAGTCCCCTTAGGATCCCAGGAGATGGAAGTGAAAGCTGTCAGTTCCCTAAGAGCCTGGCCATGGTCGTAGTGTTATTTCTTCTGTAGTCTCTTGGTCAAGGAAAACAGAGCCCAGATTCAACCTTGACCCCACCTCTTGATTGGAGGAATGGTAAAAATTTCTGTGGCTCTGTTTTTAAACTTTCACAATTCCTTAAATGGCAGTGCAGCCCAGTGGTTAGGTCAGGGTCTGGACTCAGACTGCCTGGGTTCGGATCTCGCTTCCATTCTTACTTGCTCCATGACCTCAGGCAAGTTCATTGATGTAGAAACTATTGCCGCCTCTGTTCTCTTCTTTCTGGGAGCACCAATAAGCTGTTTCCCAGCCCCTTGTATCCAGAGCCAAGAGACTAGTTTTAGCTAGTGGGATGGAAGCCAAAATGCCAAATGTCATCTTGGGTTGAGGCAGTTAAAAGTCATGTGTATTCTCATTTTTTCCTGCTGCAGTGGATTCAGTGGATTCTAGCGTGGAAGGTAGTAGAGCCACAACACAGAAGGAGCCTGGGTCCTGAATGACTGCCAGCATGAGTCCTTCCTCTTGTGCTCTCTGCAACAAGGAGGAGAGGTAGGCCTTCACTATGTTGAGCCCCTGGGGTTTTGGTGGTGTTTGTGAGAGCAGTTAGTACATTACCCAACCTCTCTGAACCTATTTCCTTATCTGTAAGAGGGGGTGTTATCTGTAGCTTCTTTGGAGTGTCCTATGAATTAAGTGAAATGATTTATAGTAGCTGGCACATAGTAAGTGCTCCTTGGATGTTAACTATTGTTATTAAAGAAAGTGACTGCCAGTTCGAAGAGGGGACAGGTTTATGTCTGGGAGGATAGTGTTCTAGGAGGAATATTACAGTAGGATCGTCAGTGTCATCACCATCATCAGATGGCACCTGCCATTTACTGAGCACCTTTTTGGGCCAGGCTCTATCCAAGGATGCATCACTTGTACTCATTTCAGTCCCCTGAGGCAAGTATTATTAACCTCAATGTCAGGATGGGGACCCTGGAGCCCAGAGCTGCTGCTGAATTGCGCAAAGTCAGATCAGCAGCAGCACAGGTATGCTTTAAATTAGGGCTCTCTGCCTCAAATCCTGACTCTGTTACTTCAGAAATGACATCTTTTGCATTTTGGGGAAATGTGATATGTAATTAAAGAAAAAAAATTAAATTTAAACGAGGCCTCTACCTGCTTTGCTTCTTACTGGGGATGTGTTAATGTTTTCCCTGTGAGTCCTTCTCTACTTCAAGTTGTAAGGATTGCCTTTTATAAATTAATCTCTTGGCATAGAGTTTGGTGGCAGATATGAAAGGCCCCAGCTTCTCTTACTTTCTCAGAGTCCTGTTGCTTCTGTTTTGTTTGAACTCCACGTGCTCTGTGTGGAGTTGGTCAGTGGAAAAAGGGACTGGATTTCAAGAACAAAGTCCTTGTCTGAGAACCGTGAGCCCCCCTTCGGCTCAGGCCTCCTGTGAGCAGAGCTGTTTTAAAGCCAGCTCAATGACATAAAACCTGAGATGGGATTATTATGCCCAAGTGGCTTTCTTTTTTCACTTGTACAACTTGCTGGAAGCAGCTTCCATTTCTTTATTTCTGTGTGTAGTGAGGGAAGATTTGTTTGCAGTTCCACAAGACCAAGAAAAAGTCTCCATGAAACTTCTATGGTGCTGGTGCTTAAAATCCTGAAGCTAGATTTGCTAGATTAACCAATGATTAATTTCTCTTTACAATTACCTGCAATTTATTGCCTGTTCCTCCCCTTTGAGATATCAATTTTTTTTGAGTAACATAAGCCACTCTGTAGACGAGGAGGTCTGAAGATATAGATTTGGTCATTAGCAACATGGGGTGTCCCTGCACTGCGTTGCTTTTATATTATCAAGACAGTTCTACTTACGTTGCACCCACTTGCCACGTGCTGCGTTGAGATAGCAGGTAAAGATGAAGGATTTATGATATATATATTACTTACACTGCTCCTCTTCTAGCTCTGATAAAATTTTAAACACAAAAAGTCTCTTCCTTTTTATCTCAGATTATTTCTCTGTCAAAGGCAGTGCTTAAGGCAAAATGAATAAAACCAACGTCAACATTTAAGATTATCTCTGAAATATTTATGCATATGTTCAGGAAAAACGCCTTGACTATGTACTGCTAGAACAGTGGGCTAAGTTGCTTTTCTTCTAGAATATTATTGTTATCACTATATTACCCTATTAGAATGAAATTTTGTAGAAATTCTTGTAAAAGAAAACTTTGAAACTATTTTCTTCTTTGTAAATAAATAATGCTATTAGAGATTCAAAAGAAAAACTTTCTGGCTGTTTCAAAGATAACAGTAGATGGCGCCAGAGAGCTGAAGTGGAGAGTCAAAGCTGGAGAAAGGCTGGGGTGAAAAGGGGCCGCTGGCACATTCCTCTTCTGAAGCAGTGAGAGAGGGTCCAGTTTCTGCACATCCTTTCAACGCTTGTTATTTTCTCTTATTTCCTTTTTGTAATAGCCGTCATAATGGGCGTGAAGTGGTCTCATTGTAGTTTGGATTGCATTTCCTTGAGAAATTGTTATATATTGATTTATGTGTGAGCCACGGAGTCTTTCCTCCGTTGAGAGTAAATGCAGCATGGCTGGGTGGTTAGGGTTGTGGAGTTCGATGTGTGCAGCCTGAGGGGGAGTTCCAGTGTCCTCATGCCCTAGCTACGGTGTTGGGGAGTCCACAGCTGCTCTGAGCCACATGGGGTCGAGTGGGTTCATCATAACTCCTTCACGTAGGCTGGTTGGATGAATCCACGAAGTGCACATATGAAGCTCTCAGCACAGTTGTTGGCATGCAGGAAGTGCTCAAAAACAGAAGTCCAGTGCCTAAGGGACGTGCTCAGATTGATGTGGCTACGAGGGCCTTCCAGTCCCCTTCCTCAAATTGCTGACATCCTGTCCTCTTTAGTGAAGAGGAGCCCACTTTGAGCCTTTCACTGAGTGGTTTCTAGGGTTCCTGTCAGTGCTGGAGTCTAGGACTGTCACAGGGGGTCACTGAACCAATCCACAGCTCTCAGTTGGAACAGACCAGTGTCACCAACATCCCCCTAGGCCACTGGGAGCCATTCAGAACTCTTGGCCTACACCCATTATTCCAGAGGATTCCACACACACCAGGGCTCCTGCTAGCTAGGAATAGACTAGTTAGGGCATCTGGAAGACCTCTGGAGCTTCCATCTGCCCAGATCAGCTTCCTCTGCAAAAGACTCCTCCCTGGGACTGGAGGGTAGGCTGACTCGGGGTGTAGGAGCCGGTGGGCTTCAGGAAGAATCGAGGTGTCATCATTACTGGAGGAAATGGGTCATCTGGAACTTCATTAAAAGTGTTCACCCTTTGAAATTTGAACAGATCAAGAACTATTTTGAAATAGTATACAGAGTTCACCGAGAAGTTAGGAAGCTTGGGAGGAGAAAGTCTGGGTAGGACACAGATCCCTTTTCTTTCCAAGGAGCCAGTGATAATTTGGCAGGGTGATTGGTTCTGGGATCTTTGTCACGAGATTTCTGTTTACTGTGTAGGGGCAGTAAAAGGAGGAGATGATATTTTTCTGCACAGGGCAATCAGATTGCTGCAGAAACAGGCCAGCTTGCCAAGGAGGCTCGAGCTGGGGAGGGCTAGGTTGATGGGACAGGAGCACCGAGGGGAAGGGACAGACAGGACTGGAAGAAAGGGCCTAGACCAGGGCTGATGGTGAGATTTCGGATGGTGCCAGGAACTCCCTGAAATGGTGATGCTGCAAATAAATTCTTCCTGAGTTGCAATAGAAGGTTTCTAGCCATGCAGAGGAGCTAAGGAGTGGGGCCTGGGAGACCCCTTCTGCGGCGACACCATTACCACCTCCTTTCCATGCAGGAAGATGCTCAGCCCCACACTTCCCCTAGGATCGACTGCTCACTGCTCGGCAGAGAACATTAAAAACATCCATAAACAAGACATCGCAGATTTTGTTGGCTAGTAAACCTTGAAGATGAATTTCCCTCACATTTTATGAGTATGGGTTTTAAGCCTTCATAATGCCTGGCTGCCCTTCTCACAAGGTGATGGTTTGTGGTAATTCAGCCAGGGGAAGACCTCCGATGATGCATGATGATTTATATATGGAACTGATGGACATGATTATCTTTCTTTCATGGGTGGCAGAGGAAGGATTTTATTTTATTTTATTTTATTATTATATTTTGAGCTTGGGATCCTCTGTGGGACACTTGGGTGGGGATCTCAAGCTGGCAGGAGATGTGTGGTCCCCAACAGTGTACAAAGACCCTGAGAGTTAAAAGGATAGCTAAAATAGAGGTGGATTTTGAAGGAACCTCTATGGGCAGAAGGGAGTGAGATGAACAAAACTGTAGGTTGTTAGAGCCAGACAAAGAATTTGGGAATGTGTGCTCCGCCCCAGTCTCTTGCATTTACAGATTTGGCACCAAAACCTAATCACATTTGAGGCTTTATTAAATGTTATCCAGCAGCCTCTAACACTTAAAAATAATTCTTTAATTTTCAAGAGCAAAGTCTTTTGTTAAGTGGGGCAGTTAAATGAAACAAGCATTCATTTGTGGCCTAATAATAACACAAAATTTTTCTGATGCCCTAAATTAAGAAACCTCATTAAGGAATGGGGCTTTTGTTCACAAGAAGCCACAAAGCATGGCCTGTTTTCCTCTTGCTTAGAAGGACAGCAGCAATTACAGCTGGTAGCTTAGGCAGTGATTTTCTGTGCCTTCTCTGTGCTTACAAGAAATTGGAGTCATTAATGAGATGCTAACGATCCAGCTCCCAAACTTAACTAGAGTTCACTTCTGCCTTTCCTGGAGTTGGTGAAGAGGACCCTTATTTATTCTGACCCTACCCTGTGGTGTGAATTCAGGCCAACCCTGGAGCAAGGGGCAGATTTGCAAAAGTTGGGCGGACTAAACCCCAGCCACTTTGGCACAATGATGTCCCCGATGGGTGTGTCCTCTACAAGGTTCCCACAGCCCCAGACAATAGGCCTACATTCAATATGCTGTGGAAACCTAGTTCTCCCTTCATTGGCCTTGTTTTTCTTTTGTCAGGAAATACATGACCTGAAAAAGATCTGCTCAGTCACTTTCTGGTCTTGGCCTCAGAATCTGATCACTCTTCCCTTTGTCATCGTGGACCTTTGTTTTGAAGCAAAGGCCTGTCCTTTCTCTTTGTGCATAGGCGGTGACAATTTTATTTTTCTTTCTTGGTAGATGCTGTGCCAGATCTACACAATGTATATAAAGCCTCGCTAGGTTCTGGCACATGGTGCCAATTGCTTTAGTTTGCGTTCCCCCAGAAGTAAATCTTGAGACAGACTGTAAGGAGCTGGGAAACCAGGCATGGTAGGCAGGCAGCTGTTAAAGTGGTGTCATGAAGCCAGCTCCCACCCCAGGCAGCTCGAGCTCAATCTTGCGGGAAATGTAAGACCTCATAGAGAATTATCTTGTTGGATGGGTGAGGGAGCTGGGGTATTTATACTCCCGCAGTCAATGGATGCTGAGAGCTGATGGGTGCTCATTCCTCGAATGCCCACCAATCTGCAGCTTTGAGAGAGCCCTCTGGCAAAGAGGTGAGCCTGGCAGTTGGCAGTTAGCTGAAGTAGCCCACAGGTATGGGCAAAGCATGGACAGTAGCCGTCACATCATCATCATTATTCTTTCCTTCTCGCTTCTCTCACATTCCTCCTTGGTGTTAAAGTTTGTCTTACAAACTTTCAACCCATTTCCAGCCACCAGCCGTCAACTGAGATTCTGTTCCAAACTCTGTATCTTCTCTTAACTTGCCTCGGGCGCCATCACACCCTGGCTGTGACATTTGGTTTTCTCTAAATTTCTTGCAGAAAGGAGCTCAGAACGCATAAGTGTGTTGCTGTGGATCGCGCATGTTCCATCTGCCCAGCAGAGTGTAATCTGGGAGCAGATTGCATCGATGCTTTAAAAACTCATCTTCTAGATGTTCTAAGAGAGTAAGCAGCTTGCCCAAGGGTGTATAGCTTGTGTAGTGGCCTATCTGGCTTTAGAGCCTGAGTTGTTTTGCTGGTGTCTGCTTCAGGATGTCCTGTCTGGCCCCTGGCTCTGTGCAGGTGTCCCTCTTCAGTGTTGGCCTTAGGGGACATCTTTTGTGAACTGCTCTCCTGTGGAACTTCAGTACCTTCCACCTTGGCTCCAAGGGGCTGCAAGTCAGACACCTCAGGAACACACATGGCCCATTTTTCCCAATGAGGTCCTTGGGGATCAGAGGTTGGGAGGCCTGTAGTTGGCCCACCATGGGTGAGGGATGGAGCAGACCTGTGGGGTCATTTGATTCTCCAACAATGTGTTTTCACTGTGTTGGGGTTTGGTGAAATAGGCACTCCCACCCACTGCTGAATAAGTGCAAAGTGAGGACATCTCAGTGGTGGACAATACAGTTATGACAGTTACAGATACACTTGGCCACATGCTCAGTAATTCCAATTCTGGGAGGTTATCTCTGTGTTTATCTGTTAGAGAAAAAAAAACCCAAGGAGCAGGGTAGTGTGCTCAGCTTGTTATAACTTGTGTAGGGAAAGAAAATGTGTGTACCTGATGACTTCTGTGTGTCTCTGGTAGGAGACCCAAGGAACAGGAGACCCAACACAGATTGCCCCTGGGAGGGGAGCATAGAGGCCAAGGCTGAGGAGGTTGGGGGAAAGGAGACTGTGCACCCTCTAGTACCTTTGAATGCCAGATGCTATGGATATATTGAGTAGTTACTCAAGAATAAATAAAAAATTATTTTTTTTATATATTGTATTTCACTCTGAGATTTAAAGTTTCCTTATTTGTAAAGCGAGGAAATGGATATTTCAGAGAGTGATGACTTATGTTCATCCTTTATAGCACTTACCATCGCCTTTATACATTTAATTTTGGGAGTAGTTGGCTTGGTCTGTCTGCCGCTCGAGCAGAGCACCTTGAGGCCAGACCCCTGGTGTCACTTACTCACCACCCTGTTTCTGGAACATGCATTTGGTGGGTGCTAAACAAAAACATTTTTTGGAATGAATGAGAACTTTTTGGAATGAATAAGAAACATGTTCTTTATATCTTTGTTATTACTATTTATAGCTTCAAACTGCAAGAGGCAGTGGTGCAGAGAGGCACAGGTGGTCTCGGTTCCAGTCCCATCCCTGCCACTGTGACTTTGGGCAACTCACCTAACCTCTCTGTGCTCCAGTTTCCTCATTAGCATATTGAGGGCTGCAGAGCTACCTGCCACAGAGAACTGCAGTGAGGATACCAAGAGTTAATGCTCGTCTAAACACTTAAAAGAGCACCTGGCACCATGTAAATGTGAGGTATTTGCATGACTTTAACACTTTTATCATCATAAACATTCACTTCTGGGAGTCTGGCTACCTTTTCAGACTTTCGGAAGAGCTTTAGCTGAATAAGAATGCTTCTTGGCTTGTTTGCCCTTTCAGTTCCTCCTTTCCTGGAAACATCAAGGTGCTCATTCTCTGGTCTATCTTGATTTTCTAGAGAAGACCATTCGGAGCAAAGGCTTCCTAATTTGGAGAACAGGTGGCCCCCAGGCGACCAGGGGTTGTAGGTAGAGCTCTTTTGTCCTTTCTTTCTCAGCACTTGGAGTCTTCATACAACCCTGAAGTCCCCACAAGAAACCCCTGGACTCCTTGCTGGCCTTTCCTCTTCCCATCTCATTTCCCCCAGATACAGCTTGGTTGGGGTTTGTTAAAGCCCCCCACACCAGTTCAGCCTCTCCTCTCTGGGCCTTGGGGAAAGAAAGCCAGCACAGGGGACTGGGAGCACATCACCACACCTCGGGAACCCTCTGCTTCTAGCTGAGAGACACTTTTGCTGCAAGCTCACTGATGATTATTGCTGAAAATTATGGCTTAAGTGGCCCTGATGGACTCGGATGAAGCAGATGGACTTTTGGGGCCTGAAGTGCTCAGCGTGGCTCCTCGGGTGCGCAGCTGGCTCCGTGAGAGCTTGGCCGAGCTGATATAAGTGCACAGGGAGAACAGCTTTGAGGACGTTTTTTCAGGATCCATCTGCATGCTGATGGGCTCCCCCCAGTGCTCTTGACTCCTTGAGTTTCTGACAGGTTGGCTATGCGGGGACTGCCTGCTGCCCTCACCCCCCTTTCGTCTCACAGCTTGCATTGCAGTCATGTATCTGGAAGGTTCTCTTGCCACTGGGAGGCTGGGTGCTGATGGAGGTGGCTCATCAGTGCCAGGCATTCTCCACGGAGTCCTTTGTGCCTGTTTGAAGTGTGTCCTTGAGAAGGCCCAGACTACCTTGTGTTGGCTCATTGGTGCTTGAACAGGTGGCTGTAACAGCCAAACTCAAGACAACGGCAGCTCGGCACTGGTGTCTGCCCAGGCTTGGAGGCCGAAATGAATCTGCTTTCTTTTCAGGAGTCTCTAGGCACATTTGCTTTTCTTCTTGTGCCCTGACCCAGAATAACATCTTTTCACAGTAAAATGAAACTTCTGTATTTGCCCAATAGCCTCTCTCTGCCCCATGTTGCTCAGCCATGTGGAGACAGCAGTAAACAAAATCACCACTCTGTTTCAAAAACTGAAGGCAGGAGGACAGTGAGTCGGCAAGAAGCCTGAAGGAGAGAGAAGAAATCCAACCTCTTCAAAACTTAGGATTTAGTTCCTTATCTCTTGGATCCTGGGGACAGGATGGAGAAAGAGCTGGAATTTCTGAAGGTGGCTGTTTCCCTTTGTTTTGAAGTCCCCATATCCTGGGGGTCATGAAAAAAGAAGAATATTCCAGAGCTTGATTTTTCAAAATAGGAAAAAGCCAAACTAACTCACTCTCTCTCTCTCTCTCTCTCTCTCTCTCTCTCTCTCTCTCTCTCTCTCTCTTCTCCCAGTCTGCTCTCTCCACACCCCACTTCTTAAAAGCAAAACGTGAAGTGAAGGACACAGAATGGTAGGTCACAAGCTGTAGCTGGCTTGCTGATATGTTTTGTTTGGCTCACACAGTATCTTTTTAAAATTTGAGCCAACATTTAAACAATAGGTGATTTCATATAATAACTCAGAAAATCTGGAGTCCCTGACCACATTTGTAGTTGCAAAACCAGTTGGGGCCACGAAGTCGTAAGGTGCTGGCAGCAGCTTCTTATCCCATCGCTTGTCATCTTAGCTGGTCTCTGACCCCTGTAGGCATCTGAGTTGTAAATTTATGCCATCTCTGCTATAAAAAGACATGCCAACCAACTGTCATCACAGTGTTTTTCTGGATTATGCATTCTGGAGCAGTGGGGTATGATTCTGGTGTTCTTAGATTCTTCTCCAGATTTGTCTCCCCCACTCAATTCCTTTGGTATTATTAGCCCTCTTTCTCTGTTCATGTTAAGCCTGGCAGGTAAGCTTCCGTTTGAGTCTGCCAAGACCCTGGCTTGAAGAATTTCTCTATTTGATTTTAAATTATGAGGCTTTGTAAATTTATGAATATTTTTACTTGAATGGTTTTGAGAAAGAGGGAAATTTTAAGTGTGTGAATTTATTTGTAAACTATGGCATTTTCCCCTCAGTTTGTAATTGAGGTTTTACATTTGTCCTACAACCTTGAGCCATGTCAGCTTAGTAATTTTTTTAAATTTTATTTTAAAATTGTAGTTGACATACAATATTCTGTTAATTTTGGGTGTGCAACGTACTGATATATAACTTACAAAGTGATCCTCACTATAGCAATTTTTTAAAGGAACTTGTCTATTTCATCTAAGTTGTATTTTTTGACAAAAAGTTGCTCATAAAACATAAAGTTTCTTTTACCATCTGCAGGATCCGTAAGTTATGTCCTCTCTCATTTCTGATACTGGAATTCATGTCCCCTTTTTTCACTTTAACTTAATGGTTCTTACAGCTATTCGGCTATATCCCTGCATCCACACAGACTGTGCCACCTTAGATTCCATCACCTTCCTCCTTTTTTCTTAAGGCACTAACCATCTTCTGGACCATATCGCAGACATTACTGGGGCCATTCACTTGCCTTGATAATTCTGTGCCCTCCCCCTGCTGTGCAGCCCTGCCAATCAGCCATATGCCTGGAGTTTCTGGTTCTTCCTGCCATTTCTGGACTTGAACAAACAGAGGCACTTCTGTCTATGGGACTTGGCATCTGCAAGTTCAGGGGAGGTTGATCTTGTGGGGTGTACATTGACTAATGGGAAACTGGAGCAGCAGTGAGCTGACCGGGGCTGGGACAAGGGTGAGGTGAGTGAGGCATAGGATGCCCACAGTAAGAAGGTGCCCACTTAGGTTGCACCTGTGTTCAGGTGCTTCACTTACCTCACCCTTTTCTCTGTCCTGGAATTGGCAAATAAAGCCCCCTCCTTTCCTTCTCCCATGGACTACTCTCCAAGGGCCAGTTTATTCTTGTAGCCCATGCATGTCTCCATGTGTGGAGTGCACCCACCTGCCTGGTGACCTGCTTTGTCTCTTTGTGGCTTGTTGTAAAGCAGAGGCAGCATTGTATTGCTTTCCCTCCTTCCTTTACTCCTTTCCCTTTTTCTTCACTTTCCCTTAAAGTTCAGGAATGGTATCCCTAAATAAAGTATAAACATCTTAATTTCTGCCTCAGGCTCTGTTCTTCAGAGCATCTAGGCTAGGATGGTATGAAAGTCTAAAGCAGAATGCTAGATGAATTTGAATTTAAATTTTACCTTTTAATGAGATGTTGTAATAGAAAAAAAATTATTCTTTTTTTTTTTTTTTTTTTTAGGAAAAAGTAGAGGCCATTAATTAGATGTTCACAGGCTGAATTTGCAGTTTTTTTGGATCCATATGCCTTTTGGAAAAAATTGAGTAGACCGTTTAAGAATCAGGCAATTTCATGTAAAATTCCGGATTTTGACTTCTTTTGGAACACTGGAAGATCTGGCAGTATAGGCCAACAGTGGCTTAGAGTTGGACATTGGCTGCCCCCTTCAGATGGGGCGGGTGTGCACAGGGCAGCCGATGCAGTCCCAGCACTCTGCAGTGACAGTACATTCCATTCCTCTCCTCATTCATGGAATATGCCTGGCTCTTTGTAGGCGTTTGAGTTTGAAATCTCCAGAGAAAAGGGATAGGAATTGCTTCTCAGATGGCTTATATCAACTGTGGCTAATGGCTTATAGATTGTTGAATCATCTGGCCCAGTTAGAAGTGTTCTTTGATCGATGGCAGGAGTCAAATCAAATAACATGGAAAACACGCCAAGAATTCTCCTGTGTATGCAGGGCAGACTATCCCTAACAAAATGACAGCTTAGCGTCAGTGCTCTGTGAGGAAGCTTGGCAACAAAGCCTCTGGGAGTCAGAATATGTGTACACACCCACGGTATATACTAACATATTTAAAACATTGTATGTTGCGTGCTATATAGTATATACTAGTATATGTTACATATACAGTATATTACATATGGGATTATGTATGTGTGTGTGCATATAAACAGGCACATATATGATTTTATATTATATATATAAATATATATAGTATATATAAATATATTTGTAGTATATATATAAATATAAATATATATATAGTATTATATGAAATCTGTGATCCCTCTTGGAATGTAAGACACTGACTCACTGGCTCCTGGCTGCTGGCCCTGGGTATAAAGCAGTAGCCAATAAAGTGATACATACTTCAGGATGTGCTGCATCCCATCTCCGTCAGTCTTCCACATTTACTTACTTGTCTTGGTTTCAATTGCTATGTCCTGGCTATTTTCCACAAGCAACTGAGCTGATTTGTAGTGAAACAGCATGTGGAAACTAGCAGGTGGTTCTGCCACTTCTTTCTTCTCAATGAATGACAGCCCCCTCCTTACAGTTGAATGGAGCTTTAATATTTCAAAGTGTTCTCACATCTTTTATCTCATCAGATCCCTCTGCTAGACCTATGAGTAGGAGAGAGCAGGCAGCACCTCGACGTAAGATGGAAAGTGGGTCACAGTGAGGCTAAGCGATTTGTCTTACTAGTTAGCTTGGCGTCAGGTTTCTATTGTTTTCCCACTAAACTGCAAACCTGGGACATTATCTAGCTTACTTCTTCATGAAGCCAGGACTGATGGAAGCAGCATTTTTACAAACTATGGGATGCAACTTGGCAGTGAAATCAATTTAATCAGTGTTTATAAGTGGAATAGAATAGCATAGCTAAAATGGAAGCATATGTCATAAAAAGGTAAACACTGTTTGATAAGACTTTAGATGTGAGTCTGTAGCTGCTGTGGTTTTCCAGGCCCAAGCTCTTGCTTGGCTGTGAACAGAGTCACATCCCTTTAGATGTGGATTCTGGATGCAGTGAAGCCCATCAGCACTTCCTCCCGAGTCTTGGGCAACTTAGGTATCAGTGACAGAGTTGTGGGACATGCTGCTCTTGCACACTTGATAATCTGGGACAGGCAGGAGTCCTCCTCACAGATGAGAGGACTCCAATGTGTCTACCTACAGTATTGGACTAACAACAATAACAACAACAACCCCTCCCTCAAAAATCGAAACAAAACAAAAAACCAGAAAGACTGCACGTTCCTGTCTAGAAAAGCTAAAGCCAGAAAGATCATAAGCTGCTAGCGGCCAGCACGTGCTAACTTGATTTTAAGGAAAGAGTAACATTTGAATGCTCCGAACATTTGATAAGTGAATGCATGGACCCGGGGCAGACAGGTAGAAGAGCCTGTGTGGTATAGGAGCTGGGGCAGGAAGAGGGCAGAAGCAGATAACAGCTCAAGGAGGAGGACAGGGTCATTCCAGAGAAGGCTGTCTCATGACCAGGGCAGCTGTGGAGGGGTAGAGGAGTGTGGGACAGGTCAGGACACAGCAACCTTGAAGGAGGGGAGCGTGCTGAGGAGCATTTCTCAAATGGTCAGGGAGCTTATAGGCGGTTTGCGTTGAATAGCCTTTCAGATGGTTACAAGTATGGATGATTAAGTTGTCAGTTTACACTGGGGCATTGAGAAAACCCAATAAAACAAAAACCAATCAACCAAAGAAGGTAGTTAATAAAACATAAATACACTTTTAACATGGAGCGCTCTTTCTAATTGATTGCCTGTTTGACTTTTCTTGCAGATGTGCAGTGGGAGAATCCCATGCTTATAAATCATAGTCAAAGGGAGAATGTCGTTTTAAGGATACAGTAGGCTCCATCTGTGGTTTTTACTGCATATGTCATAGTTTTCTCCTCTGTTGGACCATACCTCTGAGATGGCAATGGAAGTCAGTGGGAAAATGTGAGGATTTATAAACATTTGTTTTACATAAAAGTTTACATAAAAGAAGTGCACTCTGTGACCTCATTATTCTCCACTGCAAGGAATTTGGTAAGAGGTGGTAAAGTGGGCATGTGTTTGCCAACTTCCTGTCCCTTTCTTGTGGTGATAATGGCTGGATTTCCTGGGGGCGGGGGGCGTCTCTTTTTCCCTAGTGTATTCTGGTTTCTGGGGCTGTCTGTCAAAATATCCCATCCAGTCCTGGACAAGGAGTAGGTATGTGCTCTAGGCTGGGCTGTCAGACACTCTTTGGGAACCTTAATCCTGAGTAAGGTTGACACACGAAAGAAAAGTGTTTGAGTTTTGTGTTTGCTTAGCGATGGGGTCCTGCTGAACTGATAATCATCCCCAGCCCCCCAGACCAGTAGAGGGTCTGATTTTTACCTTTCGGGAACTGATGGTTCAGCTCTGTGTGCTGTCCTGCAAGCCACCCTGTATCTCTCCAACAGATTCCCGTTTTGCTTAAGAGAGACGGTTTTGGTTGCTTGCACCAAGTACCCTGATTCATACTAGTGGTTACCTAAGTAATGGACTTTTTAAATGAAATCATTGTCCTTAGGTTGTGCTTCATAATGGCATTGAAAGATAAGATGGCTGAACACAACCAGCATGGTCTGTGTTGTGCATCCATGCTGACTTGTCCTGACTCCTTTCAGTATTTACTGTCTGTAAAGATAGCGCCCCTCCCAAGATTCTAAGCTTCTTTCAGCCAACACAGAACCTGTGATGCATGAAAAATGCCTAAGTTAATTTTCTTAACATCTACCTTTGGCTTATTCAGATGGAAAAGGCATTCTCTGCTTTACAATTTTTTTTTAGCTAAATTCAAATTTTAGCTTTGATTTTGTTTGCTTTCACCCTTTTCTGGTCAGTTTGGTTAGATAACTATCACTTACGGCTGAAAACCCTCATTTGCTTGTTCAGAAGGCTTGGAATGAAGGGAGAAAAGAATGAGTCCAGGAATGGTTTGTGACAGATATTAAGCCTCTGAGCTGTGAGATTTCGACATTGTTCCCAGTAATACAAATGTGACTGAGTGGTCCAGATGCAGTAGTTTAATCCTAACCTTTAGGGGCAGGGATTAATGACTCGGGATGTAGACTGGGTCTGGTGGCATAAGGCAGAGCTTCTTGCCTGTGATCATAGATGATTTTGTCAGTTATTTGCTCCTAGTTGTGCACACAGGCATCTGCTTGAAATAACACTTGATTCAAGAAGCAAGGCACTGAAGAGAGGAATTCGCCAGCTCTCACCCTCAGAAGCTGCTTGGAATCCTCTGTCTTCTCGAACCCATGAAGAATGGGCTGAGGATAGGGCTCGTCTTGTTCCTGAGCTCCATAGGGCAGGAGTCCTGAGGGTCCCAGGCTGCTGCCTTGGAGGGATCAGACAGAAAAGTGAGTGTCAAGATAAGTCTACAGAGACAGATTTTATGTGGGTGATGGCCTTGGAACCATTATAATTAGAATTCAGGTGAGGAAAGTTATTCCAGACAGCAGTGGAGGCCAGCTAGTCCTGTGGTTACTTAGTTGTACAGTCTCACATTATTCTTTATAATTTTCTGTATTCCTCACAATATTATTAAAATTTTGAAGGCAGGGGTCTTAGAATGACTTCCTCGGTATCTGCCATCATAGCATTGGATGTATACAATATGCTAGATAATGATATGTACGTGATTGGCTTGGCTTTTCTCTGTTCGGATGGTACAATGTCCTTTCCTCCGCTTATAGTTGACCTTAACCTTGACCTGTTGGGACCAAGCTATAGCCAAAAACATCACTAATTGATTGCTTTTCACTCCAACAGTTCCTATGAGATGGACCAGGAACATTTAACTGTTATAAACCGATGTAGAATTCTGTTTCTTTTCACCTTCAGCCACTGAGCAGCTGTCAGGCAACTTCAAGTCAACTCCTGGGCCTCAAATTTATTGGGTGAGTCCTTGGTAACCTCTGAATGGTCCCCAGTGAGCCAGTCACCTGGAACATGATTTTGAATTAAAAGCTCATGTATTTCTTGGAAGGAACATGGCATCTGTAGCTACAGAGGCAGAGAGGGGGCACTGATGGAGGCTGGCTTCTGGCAGTGGTTAGGCTGGAGCATGAAATGGAAATATTTCCAGCTAGGTGGGAGAGCAAAGCTCAGAACATAAATGTTTCACTTTGATGCTCATCTAAGATCAAGCTGCAACCCAGAGCTCTCTAATTCTGAGGATAAGCTAGCAGGTGGTATGCTTTCTAGTGTTGATATTTTTGATTTAGGAGAAGGTAGATGGAAACAAACCCAGAATGCCACCCCTAAGAGCTATTGGCTGGGGGGCAGATCTTAGCACTCTCGAAATCACCCTTGCAGCACCCACTGTTAGCCTCTTGCTTTGGGACTCAGCACTAAGAAATGAAAGTTTCTCTTGGGATGCAAAAATTTCACTCACTATGGATTCCTTCCTGAGGAGTTGCTCTGTCTGGAAAGCCTATGCTGAGGAGACAGGAGGATGACGCTGTTACCAGCGCTCTGTATCTTAAAGTGAACTGACTTGGTCAGTTGTATGTCACCACAGGGCAGGCAGATGGTGGGGAGTATATGAGATGTAGGAAAATGAACATTTATAAAGAACCTATGATGTGCCAGGCACTGTGCCAGGAATAGTACCTACATATCTCATACAATCCTCACAACTGTGTCAAAGAACTTTGTTTGAACTCAGAGGCAGAGGATTGAGTTAACGACACCTCATTGTTGGTCAGTGCAATGTCCCTTTCTTTTTCACTTGTTTTTATGTATTTTTTTCTTATTCTCTGTGTCGCCAGCTTTCTAATGATGACTGTTCTAATGTTTGTTGTTCTTATAATTTTATTGATATTTTTGTGTTTATAAAATTTAAATCTACATAAATGGCACATTTTCAAAAGTAGGATAGTATCATGGGGTCTAGTGTACCTATCACTCAAAGTCAAATGTAAACTGAAGACCACTTTTATTTTATCTATACCCCACCCATTCCCTTTCTTCACAGATTAGTTTGGAGAAAGTCCCAGCATTATACTGTTTTATCAATAAATGTTTTACTATGTACCTCTAAAATCTAAGTACTCTATATTTAAAATACATGATCATATCATAGTATCATACCTAAAAATTATAAATAGTTGCTTAATATCATCAGCTGTCCAGTCTGTTCACATTTTCCAAATTGTCTCATACTTTTTTTTGAGTTGTTTGAATCAAGATTCAAATCAAATTCAACACTGGGATTGGCTGATATGTCTTCTGGGCCTCTTTTAACCTAGGGGTTGGTCCTGCATTCCTAAAAATGTATTTATTGAAGGTCTGATCATTATCTTGATGGAGTTTTCCAGTTGGATTTTACTGAATGGCTCCCTGTGGTTTATCATGTTCCTCTACCTTCTGGATTTCCTGTAAACGGAGAATGCAGGAAGAATGTATTTCAAAAAGGGACTCTTGCTCTGCTAAGAGAGAAAGAGAGGTCAGGAAAGATGAAGAATGACAATTGCCCATTAAATTTAGCAATGTGGAGTCGTGACTAAGCTTAGAAAGCACTGTTTCGGCTGTGATGGGCCAGAGCTATGGCAGAGGCTGAGGAGAGGGGAGGTGAGGCGGTGGAGACGTTGTGGGAAGGTGCTTTAAGGGGACTGATGACTCGATGTGAGGCATGTCCTTTCGCCCTGTCCTCTACTTCTAGCCAGGAATTTGAATGTGCTGGCTAGACAACATCAGTGACCATATTGGGACCACGAGGAGGACCCCTACCTAGGGACCTCAGTCCCAACACTCTTGAGCTGCTGAACCAGGGCCAGCTGTCACCCACTTTTGGATACTTAGTTACATGAGAAAATGAAACTTTATGTATTATTTGCAGCTGAAGATAGTTTGTATCTTCAAGTAGTATGTTTTACAACTTATGCTAGCAAACTGTTGCAAGCTGCTATAAGATAGTTACAAGAACACAGCAGCTGCATGTTTCTGCAGCTTATTTAACACTAATTGCTACTTGCTGGTCACTTCAAGTCTGGTTTGCTTCTACTGCCTTGTGCCATGGGAGGTCTCAGTTTCCTACCTTGGTCCCTCTTGGAATACTTAAAAAACAAACAAACAAAATACACACACACGCGCGTGTGTGCGTGCACACACATACACACACACACTACTTTTATGTCACAAAACACAAATCTGGACACTCAAATCTTGCAGTAGGTCTCTTATAAAGCGGCGACCAGATAATGTATGATAATATACAATAGTCCTATTTCAAATGATCAGCAAATTAAAAATGCAAACCAAAAATTCTCATGCAGAGGTCCCTGAGAAGATGTGTGTGGACCCCAGTTTCAGAAACACTGGCTGGATAAAGAAACTATCTGTCCCTTTAGGGAAGACATAGATGAAGTGACCTCTTTTTAATTTCTCTGTACCAGGCTACGAAGATTCGGATAGGAAGGGAGCAGCCAGGGTCTATGTAAGGGCTTTGGGAATTAGGATACTGGCCTGGACTGGTTAAGAGGAGAGGTGGATACTTGCTCCCTTCAACTCAACTGAGAATTCTCTAATCGTTGCCCTGAAGGCAGAGGAAAGGGGACAAGGGAATTAAGCACTTGATGTTGACAGTAGGTAGATTAGGTTGACTCTGTGGAAAGACCCAGTGTAGCAATTAAGAGTTGAAGAGCAACTAACCTAGTGCCCCAAAGCAGAGGTTCTCAGCCTCCCTGCCTATTAGAATCTCCCCAGGAGTCCTTTAAAGGAGCCACTGCAGGGATGCCTCTGGAGGTTGGAATTAATTGGTCAGGGTTTGAGCATCCACCTTTGTAAAAGTTCCCTGGGGATTCTAATGTGTAGCCACTGTGGCCTACCACTGTTTTAAGGGAAGCTCTTTCTATGTTATAATTACATTTAAGGCCACCTGTATTAATTTATTCAGTGTGGGGAAGAACCAGTCTTTATTGAATGCACTGCTCTATCTCTTTAATAATGATAAGTAGTATTAAGAGCTAACATTTATTGAAAGCTTTTTATGTGCCAGTTATGTCAACCACTTTACATTCTTTTAATCTTTACAATGTCTCTATGAAATGGATATTATCATCTCCATTTTACAAATGAGGAAACAGAGGCTCAGTGAGACCAAGAAATGTGCCTTGAATCATTTTAGGACAAATACATGTATAAATGGAAGTAATAACTTGCTAAAGGTCATGTAAGAAAGGGAGACAGGATTCGAACCATGGACTTTAGCTCTAATGCTGCCCCTGTTAATTGGTATTTCAATGAACACATTCAACAAATATATATTGGAAATGAACCATATATGAGCCTGACACTAGTTTAGATGTTGGGGATGAGAATTTGAGCAAGGCAAAAATTCTGCCTTCTAATCTAGATAGCTAATTTCAAAACAATGTGATCAGTATGATCAGGGTGATCAAATGCCCTTGTTTGCCAGGATGCTCTGGTTTCTGTACTAAAAGTCCCACATTCTGGGCAACTCTTCAGTCTTGGGTGAACTGGGACCATTGGTCACCCTAGCTTGTTACACGCAAGCTGGGATAAGTTTGCCTGGGATGGTGGGGGGAGGGAGGTTGTGGAGAAGAAACCAGGAAAAATTTCATGAAAGAACTCCTGCCTCATTTATACAACAGTTAGGAATTTTTTAGGTGAAAAATGGAGGGGAGAGGGGTTGGGAAACTGGGACCACACTGTGGAATTTGGACCCTAGAGGCAGAGTTCACCTTAAACGTTTTCTGTGAGGGAGTGTTAGGCTTATTCAGCATTTGAAAAGACCACTGGCTAGGATAGCAGGGTGGGGGTCACCTGAGGTGAGGGCATTCTGGAGTCTAAGAGAACAGTTGGGAGGATGTTATAACTCGAATATGAGACCTGAGGACAGCTAGAGATACTGAGGCCAGGAGGGAGACTCACAAAGTTAAGGAGATTTTTTTTTTTAAGTGATGAGAGACCAGAATGGGAAGTATGTGGCAGAGGATTGCAGGTGCAGGAACAAGAGGAGGTGACTTGTGTCACAGAGCCTTAGAGGAGGTGGAGGAAATAATTTGACAAGAGCAATCAGTATTTTAAAAGTCATCACAAGTGGTGAAATAAAGATCTCGTAAAAAGCTAGTGCATGATATTGGGGTGTGGGGAGCCCATACTAACATGGAGGCCCAAATCTCATTGTCTAACAATTGTTTTTTAGCCGTCTCCCTATGGAATCGCTGTCCTTCTGTAAAAGATATCTTGCTGTCAGGCCTGGGGAAGAGTCACATGAACATTGACAGTCTGCTGCCTGATGTCCCACAGCCGTGGATGACCAGTCTTTATTATCCTTTTGTTTATAATTTATTTTCGTAGAGTTAAAAAAAAGCATTTGTGTCCTGGGGGTTTGGATATTGTAAGTATACTTATTTGTCAAGTTATCTTTTAGAGTTCCCGTGCGAACTGATTTGGGAAAGCCTGGTTTCAGAGAAAGCATAATACTGCCCTTTATCAAGTGTGAACTGAGAAAGACATTGGAAGGCCTTTATCAGGCTAAAAATAGACCTAGAACTCAGTATATTTTAGCTCTGGGACTTTCACAAACTGCCTGGTAAACCAGCACATCATTATTTTATGGATCAGGCACCAGTGTTCCTTTTAAATGTTCTAGCTTCAGGCTATTTTACTTTCATGCAAAAAAAAAGATGAATTATTTATAAAAATAGGCATGAATATCATATGATAATACCCTCATTTCTAGCGGGGACTAAAATGAGCTGCAGCTGCTGCTCCGTCAGCTCCCCAGGAGAGCTGAGCAGGAGTAAGTTGAGGATGGCACGCCACCCTTCTGAGGTGCTGATGCCAGAGCTGCAGGATGTTCTGGGAGGATGCTCAAGTCTCTCCCCTAGTTCATGCTCTCTCTTCTCCCCCTCCTCTCCCTCCTTCCCTCTTTCTTTCCTTTCCTCCTTTTTCCTCCTTTCTTTCCTCCTTCCTCCTTTCCTTCCTTTTTTTTACTTCCTTCCCTCTTCTTTCTTCCCTCACTCCCTTCCTCAGTCTCATTCTCTCTAGCACACTTCAGGAAGCAAAGTAGGATTTTCTAAACTCAATTGTGTGTTTACCTGTTTTCCCACCATTGGAGAGTTTCCTGGCAGGACCCCTCCTCTGGGGGAAAGGTGGGAAGTACATAATTCCTGGTGCTCCAGGAAAGTCCTGTGTGCCCTCCCTCCAGTCCCGCCTTCAGGTCTCACAGTAGAATTTCCATAGTGGTCCTTCTTCATTTAAGCATCATTTTTGGGAAGCAGAGGCAGTAAGCCAGTTATTCCCTCCTGGGGTCTGAAACGTCAGCCTGGGAAGAAGACTGTTAGTCCCTGCACTGCTGTCCACAGGGAAGTTATGAATGCGGAAACGCACATCCCACCCAGTTCATCATCTGAGGTGCAAAGCTGTCTGGACAGTTGAAGCCATGCGATAAACTTCGTGAAAGGAAGAGGGAAACTGAGATGCATATATGCAGTGCACAGGGCACCAAGCAACCCTCCTCACTCCAGAGTCTTCAGTTTCTCCACCTGGTGTGGGGGTTTTCCTCCAGGTCTCAGAGTCCTGGATTCTTAGTCTGACACCATCTGGGTACTGAGAGCTGGCTTTCTGGGTCCTAAATCAAATGCTGTCAAATGACAGAAATACCTGGCCCCGAAGAGGGTCGTGGGATTGAATAAAATGAAGAAAATGTGAACTCTGGGCACAGCACGCACAAAGAGTGAACCTGATGGCGATCACTTCTGCCAGGGGTTCCGGGTGCCCTGGGGAATGGGGCTCGCCACGCGCCCGCACCGCCGGCCGCCTGCCCCGCCCCCGGCCTGCCCCGTGGGGCGAGTCCGCGACGCGGTGGCGGCGGCGGCGACAGCGCGGGCTCTTCCGGGCGCCGCAGGTTCCTGCCTCACGCAGCGTGCGGGACCCCTGGGTGCAGCCTCCGCCCGCGCGGGACCCCCCTTCCCCCGCGCCATGCGGGCGCCGCTGCTGCCGCCGCTGCTGCTGCTCGCGCTTCTGGCCGCGCCCGCCGCCTGCGCCCGCCGCGCCCCGCCCGGCCGGGCGCCCGGGAACGCCACCCGGATCGGGCCGGAGCCGGAGCCCGGGGCGGCGGGCGGCGGCGGGGACGGGGAGGGGGACGGCGCGCTGGCGACGCGCGTGCCCGGGCCGCCGCTCGCCCTGCCCGCCCTGGAGGCGGCCGTGGCCCTGGCGTGCGCCTCCGCCGCGCTGCTCGCCGCCGGCCTGCTGCTGCGCGTCTGCAGGTGGGTCCGGCGGCCCCGCACCTCCCCTGCTGCTCCCCTGCGGGGCAACCCCACCCCCACCCCGGCCGCCAGGCTGCCGCCCCCGCGCCACCTGCGCGCCCCGGAGCTCCGGGCGCCCAGTGGCCCCGGTCCCAGTGCCCGGCGGGCGCCGGTTTTCCCTGGCAGCTTTGGGGAGTTTTCTTCCCCTTCTGCATGTGAAATTAACGCGGGATTCCCTCGGACTCTCTGTCAGTGGGTAACGTTAACAGTGGCGCTCAGAATTTCGATGCCGTTATGGGGGATTTGTTTTTACACCGTTTCACAGGTGGGGAAGGTTTCCGGTGAGGTGCAGTGGCTTGTCGAAGTAAACTCGGTGGTGGAGGTGGGGTCTGAGCCCGGTTCTGTCCGACTCTAACCTTAACCTCCTCCCTCCCCCCTGAGGCTCCCTTACACCCAGCCTGCAGCCTGTTTTATCCCCGCCCCCGCCTCGGGCTGTGAGAATAAGCCTGTCTAGTATGTGGGGATGTCCCCAGGATGCCTCTTGGAGGTGTGCTTTGCATTGGAGCTCGGGTCCAGGATGCTTGGCGACTTTTGGTGGCCTCAGTGACTTTCTGTTAGTGGAGGACACAGACAGCTCTCCTACACCCCTGCCTGAGCTGACCCTGTGAAGATTCCAGGGGCGCGAGGGATCTTGCAGAGGCTTCTTCTCACGTTCAGGGGGTAAAGTGTCTGGGAAATCGGGAAGGATGTGCTGGGGTCCCTGGAGTCGTGAGATGGGGAGAGCTACAGTGGATCCAAGGAAGCTATGTTCCCCTAATGCCTGGGAATCCTGTTTCTGCAGGAAGTGAACCAAATGTATCCTGTTTGCCAGGTGGGCCACCAGGAAGTGTGTGTGTACACACACAGTGTTTCTTGGGTGTTTGATCAGCTGTGGGAGGTTTGGGGCCAAGGGTTTGCTCTCCCTGTGGGAGCATTTTCAGTGGCGGGAGCAGAAACCAGCCCTGGAACGCAGGATGGGATGCTACATGTAGATCTGCCATTGTTGCTGTGTGGCTGAGTCAAGTCAAGGTGTTTCTTTGTGGATCTGTCAGGTTAAATCCCAGTAGACCTGAGAAAATGGAGAAGGGGAAATGCGGTCCCCCATTCACCCCACCACCCCTTGCTCTGGCTCAGGCCACATTGTTCCTCACTGTGCTGGCCCCTTTGATGTGGTAATTGAATTGTCCCCCTCTTCACCTCAGTCTTCCAATTGCCCTCGCCCTCTGCCTGCAGACTTCAGTGGTTCCCTGTGGCTACCTAGACATGACATTTGGAACCCTACAGACTAGCCTCATCTTGCAGCCATCAGCCAGCCCTCTTGAGCGTTCCGTCTCCTGCCCTTTATATTACATGGTGCTGGCTTGTGCTTTCCTGCCCCTGGGCTGGTTTTGCTTTACACCTGCCAAGACTACATGCAGTCACCAAGGTCCAGTTCCCATGCTCCTTCCTCTGGGTAGTTTTCCTGGACATCTGAGTCAAGCTGTAGGGCAGGGGGCACATGCAGATCTGTCACCGGAACCCTACCTAACCTGGCAGACAGCACAAATGGGTATGAGATTAAGGTTCAGGGTAAGTGACTTGCCCAGAGACCCAGAGACAAAGGAATTGCAGTGAGCTCGAAACCTGTCTCTGGACATGCTATCTATGGACCTGCCCACCACACCCCCATATCAAACTCACAATGACAGACCAGCCCTTACAGGCTGGTTTGGTTTTGTTTCTGTAAGGAGGGAGGGAAGGAATGCCCCTCTCCAGCCCAGGTCAGCTGAGCTAGGCTCCCCCAGCCTGTGTTTGCAGAGGCCATGCCTGTTCTGCTGCTGGGACCTGCTGCTGACCAGCTGTCAGGGGCCTTTGAGTAAACACGCCCTCTGCCTTTAGGATTAGATTTCAGAGTACAAGAATTTTGAACTTCTTCTCTGTCTTGTTATAAATGTGTTTTGGCCCCAGTGGAAGGATCCTTTGTCTCTTCTAGAACTTCCCTGGTCTCACTTATGCCTGTGAAGCACAGCATGGACATTTACTTAAAGCCACCACTTGCCACCCCTTTGTCAAGGCTTCCTGGTTTAATGGGACCTTGTTGCAGGAAAGAAAAAATTGCAGCAAGGGGGCCATGCTGTTGAGAATGGGCCTGGCATACCTTTTATTTGTCTTTGGATTCTCCTTTGTTGGCAGGAAGTGCTGTGCCCAGTAGTTTCCAAGAGCTGCTCCCCTGCTGTCCCCATCCCCAACCCTGTACCCCAGTGCAGCTGAGGACACAGGCCTGCACGTAGGAAAACTGGTCTGTGAACCCAAATCTGACTCCAGATCCAAGGTCTTTCTAGACAGGGTGCTTCTTCCTCAAGCTACGTGTGTGTCTCAGTGAGGTGAGAGCTTTGTCCACAAGACTGACCCACTGCCCCCTGGAGAGGCTCAGGTGCCTTTTCCACAGACCACTGTAAACAGCCCCGTGACTCGGAGCCACCAGGATGTGTGTCTTCTTGGAAAACCTGTTTACAGGTAGCCCTAAACAAAAATGTTTATATTGTCACTAAAGCATTTTGATTTGTGTGGTTCTTTGATTGTAAAGCAGAGAAGAGTCCAGGGGTTTTAAAGGGTTTGAGGAAATGGGAAACTCACATGTGGAAGGTTTACTATTAAAATGTGGAAAAAAACCCAAGATCGTGTTTATTACTATAGCTGTGGTTTCAGCCTGTGCTGTGCCTGCCACCATTCTTCAAGACCCTGTGGCAGTGAGGTTTCTTTAGGTTGTATGTGACAGAAAACCTGGCCAAAACTTGCTCTGTTGAAGAAGAGAGTAGCTTTGGGTGTTGGCTTCATAGATTTGGAACGTGGTCTCTGTCCCTCTCTTCAGGCATCTACAAAGGGCTTTCTAAGTCCTTGGGTTCACAGAGATCTCCTTTAAGATGGTCCAGATGTTGAGATGTGTGGGGGATGGCTGGCCCAGGCACATGGTACGGTCAGCAGAAGGGCGAGTTCCAGGCCTTTGCATCGCCAGGTGCTCCCTCCAAGTAGCTGTGAGTCATCCGGGTAGCGATAGGGCTGTTTTCCTAAGAAAGGTATGGTGTGTGGGTCCGTGTGGATGGAGAGTGTGACTCTAGCCTGAGGGCACAGAGGTGGCTGGTTTTCCTTCTGGCTTTGTCTTGGGTTCTTTGTGGCATTTGGGGCCATTTCTGGGCTTAAACGTCCCCCATCCAGTATTGGTCAAAGATTATAAATCATCTAGGGCGAGATGCAAAGATTTATTTTACTCACTGAGGGGAGGTTGAAGAGAAAGGAAGAATCTACTAATGGAGAGAATGTGGGAACAACGGTGTTTATAAGGTTAGCATTTACATTCCTGCACAAAGCCTGTTTCCAAAATACCATTGTCCCAGGGCCACTGGGCTGGTGACTGCCTGTGCCCCTCATCTCCTCCACTGGGCTTGGCGTTGGCACTGTGCTCCATCCCATGTTTAAAAACTAAGCAGTCTCACACCCATGTGTGTGTGTGTGCGCATGCCAGTGATGACAGCAGGGAGTAGACATTACTCTGTGATGAGACTTGGAGATCATCAGGCTGTGTAGCTGGTTTCCTCCTCTTTCCCAGTCTCTACCCAAACAACCAGGAGGAATAGGTAGCACAGGTGGTATACGTCACCATATGCCAAAGATACAGATAAGTATACATATCTTCTATATAAATGACACTTCCTTAAGTCATATTTTTGGTAAATCATACTAGGTAAAACAAGAACAAGTTGATGTTATTAAGAAACTGTTAAGAAACCTTGAAAGTGAGCTTGTGTTTTCATTATTTTGCCAACTTACGAAGTTTCTGTATGCTAAGGACAAAGAGCTCTCACACATGTCTTTGATGTGGTCTCCACTGGGAACAGCTTACAGTCTGCAGGAAGAATGTTTAGAGAATATTATTCTTCAATGCCCTAGTTATGATTTTTTGAGTTGGCTAGTTTCTCGTAAATAGCATCGAATATACTTAACAAGGAGGGACACCAGAGAAGATAAGGCATTTGAGAACGAGTTCAAGATAGTGGAGAAATAAATGCAAAGAGCATCAGTAGTCCTAATAACAGTTGTAGTCCTGGTGGCCTCGTGAATGTCCAGCCCTGACAAGTGTAGCATCCTTCACGTAGAGAGACTGACTCTAGAAGCTGAAGGCCTTGTCTCAGCACTTTGCTCATGGCCCACAGTGACCCTCTATTATTTCAGAGGTAAAGCTTAGTGTTATAACTCAGTATTCTCATAAATCCTCATATGTATGCAACATGGACTCATTTTTACAAGTCCTGGTCACGTGAGAGAGACTACAGCACTTTGATTTGTTTATTATTTTGGCTAACAATCATTTTTGCTGAGAGCCTCCTGTCTGTAGGCTTGTTAAACAAATCATTCCATTTAATCCTCCCTCGCCTCTGAGGGACAAATATTATTCTTATTCCATTTTATTTACGAAGACACTGAGCTTTAGGGAGATTAAGTCACTTGCCACACAGGTAGAGAGTGGCCAGGCCCTGACTCAGGTCCCACCTGGTCAGCCCATAGGGCAGTACTTCCAATGCCAGCCCTGCTGCCTGTGGTTGGAGCAGTGACCGTCCAGCACAGCAGGGCCAGGACGGGAGTGGGGAGGGGATGGGCGTGTCATGTCTATGCTAGGTCCTCTTTTCACTGAACACTTCATCTTTGCTCATCATGGATTTTCCTGCCATTAATTTTAAAATACTGCATTTGGGTATTATTTATCTTGGGTTTTCCAGCACTCAGGGCAGGTATAATTGCCTCTACTTCGTGGTGAGGACCACGAGGGTTAGCAAGGTCAGGAAACTTCCTCGAGGGCCCATGGCTGGAAGTGGAGGAGCTGGGGGATTTGCCAGGTCCCTGGGGACCCCGGCTGGGGACAGAAACATGGTTTGACTCCGTGGGGATTGTGGAGTTTATAGGAATGTGCATTCCCTCTTCCAGGTCAGGAAAGAGGTTGAAGAAGACACGCAAGTATGATATCATCACCACTCCGGCTGAACGAGTGGAAATGGCCCCGCTGAATGATGAGGATGACGAGGACGAGGACGCCACAGTATTTGACATCAAATACAGGTGTGCGTGCACAGCAGCTGCTCCTGGGTCCCAGGGCTTGGGGTGGTGGGATGAGTTACCTTCAAAAACCCTGCAAGGCCAGCCACGTATTCTTGTTCTTTGGCCAAGTGTTTGACCTTGGGATGTGCTGCTTATGGGAGAAACTGCAGCGACCCCTTCCTAGAGTGCATAGCATCCCAAAAGTTGGCAGAGGAATAGAATACTTCCTGAGAAATGGTTATTTCCTACTTTTCCCAGATGTGAACAGTGAGAAGTCAGCTTTGTGGGAAGAAAAGGAGGGCCGAGTTCTCTAGCCCTTGACTGTGCTTAGACCTTGGCCTTTCATACAAATCAGTAGCTGGATTCAGCAAAACAGCATTTGGGGTTTTGATTAGAACTGCATGGACTCTTATCAGTTTAGGGAAAATCAGCTCCTCAATGTTGACTTTTCCAGTCTGTGACCATGAAATGACTCATTTTTAAGATACTTTCAAAAATGTCTTTCAGTACTTTCAAAAATTTCTTCATGAATATATTATAAATTTTTGTTAAATATATTTCCAGGTATTTTATATTTTGAGATATATGTGCTTTAAAAGTACTGTTTTAATTTACACTCGTGTGGGAAAAATATAGCTGTATTATCATATTTAATGAATCACACCTAAACTTTATAAAGAAGACAAAAACATTAAAACACAAATTGATCATAGATAGCAGAGTAGGGAAAAAGTCATTAGCTATAATTTGCATTTTTGGTGAAGAGCAGAACCCTTTGTCCTCAGGCTCAAAGACAACTGATCGTTCAGAGAGCTTTCCTTATTGCATGTGTAATGTATGGTATAGAGATTACAGGTAAGAAAAAGGGAAAATCAAATTACCTATGCCCTCACTGCTTCACAATAGCCACTAGAGTGTGTGTGAGTACACACATGGCATTTTATTTTTTGCAGAAATGGGTCCATGTGGCACTTGTTGCTTTGGAACATCGTCCCCCTGAACAGCACATCACGAACAACTTTTTAGATCTTGTTCTTTGAAAAGAACTAGAAATTTAGGGCCAATTTTATATTTTGTTTAGAATTTTTGAGAACTTGTCTACTACACGTGACGATCTGTTAATAGGTGCTTTGTCTTTCCTGTGTGGACCAAGCTCAACTCAACTTTTTGGTTCTCTCTGGGAAACAGTACAGTTAAATCGGATGCGGCTGGATGGTGACCTTGGGTGATTTTATGAGTGAATGCGAAGAGGAAAATCACTTTTTTGTTGCCAGGGCAGTAAGGCAGTCACCTGGCTCTTGCTGTTACACCTGCAGTTCTGATACTATCTCGTGGCTCTGATCTGGCACACGTCAGCCAGGCAGGAAGTGGAGAGAAGGCAGGCAAGGCGTGGCTTCTACAGACAGCCCCCTTCTAGGCTCCCAGGCACCTGAGATGTTATAATTCATGAGATAAGACCTCCAATGTGTAGGGCTAGATGTTGGGGGCAGGGAGAAAAAGTTGGTAGAAATGACATTTCCACTCTACTTAAACAGGCTAATTAAAAGAGAGAAACGATGACTAAACAGAGTACAGAGAAGCCTGGGGCTTTGAAATTATTCCATATTTCAAAAGGCACTTGAATCTTGATTGCATATGTTTTGAGCTTGGTTGGCCTGCATGCCGTTGTGGCTGACGTTTGGGGCCTCTGCGCATCCCTGGTTTATTACAGGAAACTTTTGTGACACCCTGTGGGTGTCCCCCAAGGTGAGGCAGATGCCGTCCTTCCATTTGTCTGGTAGGTGGCCCCGGCAGCTGTGACAAATGCAGCCCAAAGGTATGGTGCAGCTCCTGCCAGCCTTGCCTCCCCCAAAAGGGTGGCCCCAATCCCCTGCTTCTTGGGTTTGGAAAAGATGTGTCCCGTGGGGATATGAACATCTGTTCTAGAATTGCCTGCCTTCCTCCCTCTTATGGATAGAACTTCCTGTGGGAATTTAATTAGAAACTGATGAGATTTCCTCTGCAAAGCCAGGGGCTGTGCCTGGCATCTTTTCTTTGGAATAAAGGACATTTGGAGGCTGTTAGTAGCAAGGGGACCCTGGAGGCGAGGCTGGGAATAGGAGAAAACAGACATGACTTGCTTGTCTCTAGACGGAAGCCTGAGGCTCAGGGTCCTCACCAACACCCTATGGCAGTTGCTGAGCACACTCAAGGCAGTGCCTTCTTGAGTAGTTGGTCTCAGAGGCCCTTCTGTCCACCCTATGTTTCTTCATCTTCTGAGGATGAGGAGCAAAGCTGTTTAGAGCATCAGTGTGTGGACAGTGTGAAGGTGATGAGTACTGTGAGCTTCTGAGGCCTAGAAGGAATCAGAGGGGACCCGGTGACCTGTAGGCTTCCCCACAGGTGCTGGGGCATCCTACCTGAGCCTGAAACAGCAATAGCAGTCACCCCCACATCATTGTGAATAAAACTGCCAGCCCTCTTCCTTGTAGCATGTAAGCTTTCTTTTCACTTATTGCACAAATATTTCTTGTACTCCCTACCTTGTCTGACACTGCTTGGTGAGCTCAGATGAGGGTCTGGCCTGCAAGGAGCTTCCAGCCTAAGCCAGAGATGGGAATCAGATAATTACATAAACCAGGGTCAGTAAACGGGGCCACATCTGGCTCCCAGCCTGGTTTTGTACAGCCCGTAAGCCGAAAAGGATTTTTATATTTTTGATGGTTGAAAGAGAAAAGAATAATCTCATTTCATGATGTGAAAATTATGTGCAATGGAAATTTCAGTGACCGTAAAGTCTTATTGGAACACAGCCATACCGTAGCATTTCCGTGCTGCCCGGCTGCGTTGGTCCCACAGCAGTGGGGCGAGTTGAAAATACTCCATGAACTTTTACAGAAAAACTTTGCTGAGACCTGGCATTAACACCTGCAGAAGTGCTAGAGGGAGGGTTGCAGGAGAAAAGAGATTGTGGACTGGAGATCCGCCTGGGGAGTTAGGACAGGATCCTGAGCTGGGAGCTGAGGGACGGGAGGGGTCACCTGGAGGAGTGGCGTGTGACATTTGGAGGTGTCCTGGCTGGGGAGGTCTGCAGGATGGAACAGGTAGGGGAGGGGTCAGAGTGGGAAGGCGCTGACTTGCTCTTTTTTTTTTTTTAGGTAAAACCTGTTTTCCAGCTTGTTGGCATCCTGTGGAAAGTTGGTCAGCTGCAGCCCAGGGTGTGAAGGATCTGGAAGCCATCTTGTCCGAGGTGTTGAAACAAAAACAAACATTATTTATGAAACTGGCACCATTTTGTGTGTTGAATATCTGCTCAGAATGTTACCACAGGGGAATCGCCTCTACTCTCCAGAAGCCCCTTCAAAATGTCACCCCTTCTTCTTCCTTCAGAGGGTTTTTGCCTTGCTAAGGGGCGAAGGGTACCAACATGTTGGTTATAAAAAAAAAACAAACAAACAGTAATTTGAAATCAACTGTTGACAAAAGTAAAAGAGAAAAGAAGTTATCGAGAACCTGAAAAAAGCCTGAAGGACATCCACCTGCACGTTTGGGACTTCCGACGTCTGCTGTCCGGGGTCTGTGACATTGTAGACATCTGACTCCTGGGTGGTCGTCTGGGCTTGGTCAAGTTCTGGCCTTAGTTGCTGATGGCCGTGTGAAAGTTCAAAGTGAAAGTGCTTAGAGCTGGTCAGCGCCTAGTGGAAGTGTACACACTTGTCACTCCTTTCCTTTTTTAAAAAAATATTCAGCAGCATTAGGCATGGCTAGTTCACAAAGCGTTTTGAGTATCAGGGGAAAATGTGTGTGTGTGAGTACGTGTACATAGAAAATGTTTTCTTCTTTGAGGGGAAAGGAAAGCACCAGGCAGCCTTTGGTTAGTCACATCCTTCTTGTGTTTCCCTGCCTGTCACAGCTCTTTCATTGTCGGTCTAGAAATCTAACTTTAAGATTTCCCCGTGACTATTTAAATGAATGACGATTTGGTTCGCTGAGAAAGCATACTGTCTTGGGCTATATTTGAAGTTGGGGTAGGCCAGGCTGGACTAGAAACCCACTGGACCCAGGAGGATACTGCAGGAAGGCCGTCCCCACGGGTGTGGGTCAGGGGTTGAGGTGGCTTCTGGAAGCAGGGACTTGGGCCGGCCTCTCAGGGTGATCGTGGCCTGTTTCATTGTTTCCCCAGAGCTAGTGCTTCTGCTAAAGTCCACTGGTGGAGTGCCTTTGGGCCCTGGGGCTCTCTTCTTTCTGGAAAGGTGGTTTTGTACTTTTTTTTATTTCCTTTTTTCTTTTCTGGCATTCAGCAGAGTTTGTGTCTTTGCCCGTTAATTGTCTGCACCATTGCTTTGCATGAAAAGAATGGCCATTCCCGACTCACCCCTATTTTCAGATTTTTCAGTATCCCAAGCAGGGGCTGCTGGAGCCGCAGGGTCCCTTGGTTTCCAAGGCCCCAGGGCACGGGTGGTCTGCAGGAAGGCATGCTGGCCTCTGCAAGAAAGAGGACTGCTGGGCACATCACTCTGAGCTTGTCCTGCCGGCTCCTCCCTGATTTCACTTCCTTTGTTGACTTTCCTTTTCCATTTCTGTCTTGTTTGCCAGAGGGGCAGGCCTGCTTTACCTCTCCCCTCCTCAGTGTCCTCATGGGCCAGACTAAAGGGGATGGGCCACCTAGCAGCTGTGCGCCCCCTGAACCTTCGAACTGGAGTTGCCCTCACACTTGCCTTTTTTGACAACTGCAGCTGAATGATTAGCAGGAAAGCTGGCTTCCTCTGCCTTGTGCACAAACACTGGCTCTGCTGCCAGGTGCTCGCCGATAGGCCTGGCAGAAGTGGCTGAAAATGGCCTTCCAGATTCTGGAGCTTCAACACTATAGGCTCTTAGGCTCTGAAATTAAAAACAAAAACAAAAACCCCTTTGGCGTGAATCATGTGTGCACCATTTGAATGTTTTGTGAGATGGAGCCCAGCAAGGTGCCTTTTGGTGATCAGGGAGGGGTTCGGGCACAAGGCTGGGGGAGGGGGAGTTGGGGCCCAGTGGGAGGTGCTTGCACCTGGTGGTTTTTATTTAAAAAAAGCTTAGAAACCAACTGACCCTTGTGGGAGAGAGGGGGAAAGCTGTTTTTCCACATACACTCGTGGGCCCGTCTGATCATTTCCTGGAAGCTGCTGCTTTGCTTAGGAACTATTGAGCCCTCATTGTTCTGCAGGATCTTGGGGCATCTCCCAAGAACAGAGAACCAATCATGTCAGAAACTGCTGTTTGTTTTTCTTAAAGGAGTTGTTATTCCCACGTGACAGATGAGGACACTGAGGCCTTGAGTGGGGAAGCCACTTGCACAGGTCCCACACCGAAGAAATGCGGCAGGGATTCAAACACAGGTCCCGCTGACGGGCTCTCTGTTGCCTCCTCCTTGGCTTGGCATAAGCCGTCCAGGAGTGGGGCTGGGATGAGTTCAGGCTGAGTCCTGCGCGTTGGCTTCCATCCTGACATGGCATCCTCGGAAGTTAGGGAGAAGCTTGTGGGTGCGGTCTGCCTTGCTCTCCCCCGAGGAGCCGATCCTGTCTTCTGCCTTCCAGAGTTGTGGACGGGGCTCTTTCCTTGTTTTTAGGTTTTTTTCATCGTCGTCCTCTGTGCCTTTCTCCTTCGCTTGATCTCTTCCCTTGTGGTTTGCTGTTTTCCTTTCTCTTTGTTCTTTCTACATTTTTTGGTTGGTTTTTGGTTTGCAGTTACCACGAGGTTTATGTATGTCATTCTTTATCTACGTAGACATCTATTTTAAGCTGATAGGCATTCAAGTTCGAATATATTCTGTAAGGAGTGCATTTTCACTCCCCTCTCCATGCTTCATGTTATTGATGTCACATTTTAGATATTTTGGTGGTGTGTATCTCCTAACTACTTACTGCAGTTTGAGTTGAATTTATTACTTTTTTCTTTTAATCTTCACAATAGCTTTTTAAATGTCTGGTTTAACTGTGAGGTTTTCCCTTTCTCATGTTATCAAATTGCTGGTTATGGCTTGCTTTTTTCTTCTTAAAGAAAAATCTAATATTTCTTGTTAAGCTGGTTTAACGGTGATGACGTCCTTTAGTTTTTGCTTGTCCAGTAAACACTTTTTATCTGTCCGTCAATTCTAAATGATAATCTTACTGGGTAAATTATTCTTGGTGGTAGGGTCCTTCTTTAGCACTTTTTAAACATTTTTTTTTCTAACATTTCATGTTTTAATTTTTCCCTCCCCCACCCTTCTGGTAACCACTAATCCATAGTCCATGTGGCTTTGTCTGTTTGTCCTGTTCATTTGTTGCGTGTAAGTTTTATATCCCACATATGTGATACCATGTGATTTTCAACCTTTTCTGTCTGGCTTATTTCGCTTAGCGTAATTATCTCGAGGTCCATCCATGTTGTCGCAAATGGCAGTATTTCATCTCTTCTTATGGCTTATTTTTTTTTCTTTCTGCTGCTCTGACTGGTTGGTTTCCACTAGCCTGTCTATAGGTTGCTGCTAGATTCTTCTGTATTAGCTAACCTGCTATTGATTCATTCTAATGTGTTTTTCATTTCAGTTGCTATATTCTTTGAGTCTGTTTGGTTCTTTCTTAGACTTCTCTTTTTCAATGTTCTCCTAAGCTCTTCTGTTCCACCCTTAAGTTCTTGAGGATCTTTACCACCATTTCTTTGAATTCTTTGGCAGACAAATTACTTATTTCCATTTCCTTAGGGTTTCCCCTTACTCCTGGGGATGTCTCTTCAAATCTTGAGATGTAGCCTTATATGGAAGCGGCCTCTGTGTACCAAGTGGCTTTGGCGGGCCGGTAGGAGCCCAGCGGGTGCCAAAGGCGTCCGGGGAACGGGCCTACGAGCAGGAGCGGTTTCAGGCGGGAAGGACAGGTGCATGTAGTGACGCCCTGTCGGACCTGCTTGCTCCTTTTGTCTGGGCCAAAACACTCGGGCGATGTGTCTGGAAATAACAGCTGTGACCTTGCAGGCAGGGCGAGGTCCTGGATAGAGCCCTCGCCCGCCCTGTTGAGGTGGAGGGGACGTGAACCGCCTCCTCTGGCTGCCGGGGCTCCCCGGCCTCTCTCTGTTGTCTCTGTCTCTGTCTCCGGTTTGTTGCACAGAACGAGGTCCACGTGGAAGCAATCCCAGGCGCGCTCAGGCGGGCTGGGCGGCACGTGGCTCGGAGCCTGCGCGCGCACCTGGCGCAGGGCCTGCCGGGAGGAGCCGCGCGCTCAGGGCGGCCAGGTGGCTGAGGTGACGCCCTGCTGTTCCTGCCGGCTCCCCTTCTCTGGAGGCGAAGGCTCCAGGCAGTGTGGCTGGGAAGGCGCGGTGGTGACCCCGCAGGTAGGCCGAAGCCCCCAAGTAGGGCTCCCACTGCCCCATGGAGGTGGGGGTGACGCAAACCACCTCCTCAGGTTCCAGAGAGTTCCCGCGGCCCCCAAAGTCCCCCTTGGCTTCCCAGCCTTCTCTCTTCTCTTTCTCTAGTTTGTTGTCATGAGCTGGTCACTCAGGGTTTGGTCGTCTCTCAGGAGTAATTGCCCTGTACCCAGGTGTGTGTTTGGTTTTTCTCACGCAAGGGGGCCCGGGCAGCGTCCTCCTACGTGGCCGCCATCGTCTTTACCCCTTCTACTGCATTTTCTGTCTTGAATTATATGACTATTCTTACGCTGTATGGGGATGGAGGAGGATGGGAGAAGGGTTGTTGCAAAACAATGTTTTGTAAAGACATTGGCACATTATCCCCAAAAGGCATCTGTGTTCCCTCCTTGCCCCTTCGGTGGAATTTCTTTGTTTGGATACCACTTTAATGGGATCAGGGGAGATGACCCGGAAGAGCAGGTTCCGGTGGATGCGGCATACCAGTGTCCTGGACTTGCTAGTGAGACTTAAGCATCCAAAGCCATTTAAAGAGGGTTGGGGCATTTCCTGGAGAGAGAAGGGAAGGGGAGGGAAGCATCAGCAAAGAGGATCAGCACACACTCTCCTGTGCTGACTGAGTCTTCCTCAGCCACCAGCCCTCCCTGCATGCCTCGTCCTGGAGCAGACCCATGAATTTGCGGGCCCCGGTATTGCTTGCATTTCTCACCACTGCCAGTTTTCTAGGCCTTCTGAGGGTATTAGCGTTGGGTCTTATGCATGTAAGTGGTTCTGTCCTTTGAGGGTGAGGGATGAGCAAGCTCTGAGAGCCTGGAGTTGTCTGCTGTAGCCCAGCCGTGCAGAAAAAGTGCCTCCCCCAGTGAGACCCCAGACCGCTTCGCAGAGATGGGGAGACAGGTGGGTGCCACCACTTACCTGGCAGTGCCGGCATCTTGAAACATCCTTGAGGTTTTTATTTATCAGTAAATTCAGGAATGCTCGATGTGGACTCATTGCATACAACACACAGCTTGTGCAAACAGGGTTTATTTGCATTGTTCCTGGGAACCAAATAGCATTCTGGGTATCATGAGCCATACCTGGCATTGCTACCTGAGTCCTTGGTCCATGAACTGCCTGGGTGTGACTTTTCTTGTAAAGTGCCTCAAAATATACTCATACTTTGTGTTCAGTCTTCTCTAGGTTTAGTTTTGTCGGCTTGTCATCAAGCTCCGTTTCCCACGGATGGATTTTTTGATGAGCTCAGTCGGCGTGGACGGAAACGCAGTGAACTCTTGTATGTCTGTGGGTAAAGCAGGGGGCCCACAGGCTCTGGTTTAAATGTGTAGCTGGGTGCATTGGCGCAGGGAGCTGTGAATGGTGAACTGTTGCAGGCAGGTGAGAATGTTGCGGATGATTCATAATAGAGTCTGCAAAAACAGCTGGGTGGTGTTGAGCGTGGAGGGAAGAGGAACCGTAACACACACAGACCTTTCTGCAATTTATGGCCTTGCTGCTCATGAGCTGTGTGGGCTTGGCCTTACTTTACTCACCTGTAATATGGGAGCAAGCTTACCTCTTGGGTATTGTGATCATTAAGAGAAATAATCTAGCAAAGTGCATGCTGCATGTGCTTGGCACAGGGTCACTCAGGGAACTGTCACCTCTGCCACCACCACTGGTAACGTATGAGTCCCTCAGGTGTGCCAGGTGCTTGTACCTTCACTTTCTTAATTCAGTCCTTTGGCGAGTCCTTTAGGTAGGTGTCGTCCTGGAACCAGCCTGGAGTTCTGCCATTATTTCCTCAGGCTCTGAGCTGTTTCCACTGAAAACTGTTGCCTTCCTGGACTCTTCATAAGATAACAAATCTCACATCAACACCCTGAGTCCAGCCAGCAATACAGCCAAGGTGCTGATGGTCTTCACTTTGTACTTGGGGGAGCGGGACCTGGAAGGTTTTGTCACTCTGCAGGTTCCCCTGGTTGTAAGGGACAGGTCACAGAGCATGGGTTTCCACTTTCCTCTGAAGGGAGAAGTCAGGGCCCTTCCCTTCTGAGACTATAGAAACTTACTCGTGGATGGTATAAGACATCTGAACTCTGGGTAAGGATCCGTGAAGGCCACATGTCCTTATTGGCACCCCACACTCTGTTGGGCCACACTCCGGCTGTGGTCTTCTGACAGGTGACTCAGTGGGGCAGAGGGACGTGCTTCCTGGGCCCATGGTGTTCCCTTTCCAGATCTCAGCCTGGAATGCTCTGCGCACATGTCCCCAAGCTGGCTTCCAGGGCATCCTGTTGAGGGCCACTCATGCGCCTACACCCAGCCAAAGTGTGTCCATGTGTCAATGTGTCCATGGTCTGTGCAGGCCGAGTGTCTCTCGTAATGCAGACCATTTTAATTCTGAGCTCATCAGCATCATCACGTGACAGAACCAAGAGCAGGCGGATAGGGAGACGTGCACATGCAATGACGAGCCTGCTCTGGGTACCTGTGAGCTCAGGATAGGCTCTTTGCCAAATTGGAGTCTGGTTCTGGCATCTTCCATGTCCTCTCTTTTTTCTTGTCAAAGATAAGATAGGGGTGCGCCTTGAGATTGTCAGTGTTTTGAGATCGCGCTGTTTGTCTTTGTATTGATTCCGTCTCTCACATTATAAGATTTTGAGACCAGTATTGATTCAGCCGGCCTTGACATCCAGCCCTGTGTTCTGACACTCTTGCTCTCCCTCCTCATTCTCTTGAGGTGAGCGTCATTGTACTTTTCTCTCCTTTAATTGGAATCACTATCCAAATATGGAAAATAATTGGTGGAAATGTTCTGGAATGGGTCGTGCCGAACAACAGTTGTATAAGCACCACACAGAGTCATTAATGAAATGGAGTCATCTCCTTTTCATTTGAAAGCTACCCCAAGGCACCTTGCACTGACTGGAGAAGGAGTCTTCTGTTGTGCGCTGTCAGGCTGCCCTGGAGCCCCCCAGCTCAGCTACTTCCTGGCTGGGTCTCCTTGACAGAGACGCTCAGCTGCTCACAAGGCTGTGTGTGGGTGTGTGTGGGTGGGAATTGAATGTGGTAAGGTGCACACAGTAGGTACTCAGGAATGGGATGGCATCATTTCTCGCATCCAGCAGATATTCACGGGGCCTCCAGGCATGACAAGGACTGCTGGGATAAGAGGTGAATGGGACAGGCACGGCTCTGTCTTTTGAGGCTGTTAAAGTAGGAAGGAGAGGAGGTTTGCACACAGCTCCGTCATGGCCATCCCCTGGCCTTACTAGGGCGTCTGCAGTGGTAGAGCATCAGCTATGATTTACTTTGCTTTCAGTATGTTCCAGACACTGGGTGTGTCAGTATCTTTAAGGTGACTGGTGCTTGGGAGAGTTGGGACTAGGGATATGGCTCCTGGGCAGAAGGAGAGAAGGTGGAGATGGGGTGGTGAGAGGAGGCTGCAGAAGGGCCTCCTTTACCTGGATAATGAAGCTCCTTGTCCTAAAGAATAGGTCCAGAATGAGCCCAGCCCTGGGGAAGCAGAGCTGGAAGGAACATCGGGCCTGGGGAGGAGTCTTGCTCCTTGACATCTCCCCCTTTCTGTCCTCATCGTGGGCCTTTCAGAGGGGCCAACCTCAGCTGAAATGGGCCCACTGTCCACAGGGTTCCCTCACCTCCGGCGGAACTTTTTCCGTAAGTGGGGTTCCTGCTCCTTAAATGTGGGAGTCTCGCTCAGATTTGTGGGGCATCCCGATTCCAAAGACTCGGTTCCATTTCTTTTTATGAGCATTCGGGAACCTGTCAGAACACGTGTCCCAATATTGTCTCTAAAAGATGTGACCACTGTGTAGACATGATCCAGTTCCTTGTTTTCTAGATTCACTAAGGCAAAGTTACAAGGAAATATTTCAGACAGATAAGTAGCAGAATTTTGAAAAAGAGAATTTATTAAAAGTGATTTTTTTCATTGGCAAAATTTTGGAAGATAATTATAAATAAAATTATCTAGAAAATAGCAACACTTAACATTTTAGTGTGTTTTCCCATGAACTCCTTTCTCCCCCCCTCCTTCTGTTCCATCATTTACATCACTCATCGTTTGCAAACATTTTCGAATGCCCTTTTGTGCCATGCACTGTGTTAATTGGAAGGCAGACACATGACCTCTGGGGATGATGGAATAAAGGGCTATGACAGTGACACGGGCCACAGAAGCCCCGACGAAGTGGGGACTAGCTCTGCTGGGGGTAACGAGTAAGCTCTGGACTTCTATGTGGGTGTCTTTTCACGTTTTTTCCTCTACGAAATCGAGTTGTATAACCTATTTTTTTTTCTCACTTAATATTATGAACATTTCGTGGCGTCTATGTTATTTAAAACAATTTAAATATAGAGAGAATCGTATCCTGTAGGATCACACCACTGAGTGGCCCTGTCTCAAACCTATATCTGCCAAAGCTATGGGTGCGAGAGGCCCCGTGGCAAAGGACAAGGAGCGAGGTTCCTCGGGGTCTGGGCTGGCCCTCCAAGAAGAGCTCAGATAGCCATCAGCCCCTCTCCTCTTCCTGCTTCCCCCCCTTTATGCCCCTTTCAGTATTTTTGCCTGAAACCTGCAAGGAGGGAAGGCTGCCTGAGCGCAGAACTCAGCTCACTGAGATCCACCATTATGTCTCTGCAGCCAGGCAGCTTCTGCTCGTCGCCTGGCCCAGCTGTCACGACCTGGCTGGGTGCACTCCTGACCCTCTGCTGTCCCTTCTTTGGCAGAGCAGCTCAGTGACTGTCCCCATGTCACTGAGTGGAGCCCACAAAAGGCAGCTGCTCCATGGGGAGCCTGTCCAGTGAGTGCCCACTGGGCAGAGTCCCCCGAGGCACCTTGCCCATGACAGACGCATCCAAGCCACAGTATGCATCCAGCTGCCACTGAGAGCCCCCAGTGGTCCCAATGTGCAGAGGGTTCAGAACCACCGGGATCCCTGAATTCTGTTTCTTCAACGGCCGTCGTGAGAGGCGTGGATTCAGTTTTATTGGTTCTTAAATACTCGTCTAGTTGTCCTAGCACCACTGACTTGAGATGCCACCTCGGTCATATACTGAGTTCTGTATCAGGGTTCTGTGTTTGAAGCTTTTGCTTCATGTTGCTACAGTGTTATCCGTTATCCTTGGGACTGATAGCTCCTAGAGTCTGGAAAGGTTTGGCTCAGTGGTTCAGGCCCAAAGTCTGGACCTGAGGCCTGAGTGCTGCTGAGCAGGATGATAGGCGGGACCTGTCGTGTGTGTCTCCAGGCCAGAGGGATACTCGGGCATCATGGAACCCATGTCCTCATGCTGTACTTGAGGAAACGCGCACAGAGTTTATGGGAATTCCAACTGTTTCCTCCACAGGAAGGTAAATTTCCCCTGAGGCAGGAGGGGCTGTCTGTACACAGAGCCCTAAGCTGGACTCAGCTGGAGGCCCCTGGCTTCCTCTTCTTCCAGTTCTTCCTTCTACACCTGTGCCTCACGGCTTTCCTCCCCAACTCAGGAGGATGCGGAGGGGTCTGTCAGGGGCACACCGCCCCCAGATCCGGACTGGAGAAGGTCTGACCACCACATGTAGGGCAGAGGATGGATTTGGACCCATCCATAAATAGCATCAGATTCTACTGAAAGGCAGCACTGCAAGGTATTTCCCAAAAGTAGTTCAGTGACCGAGAGACCCTGAAGTCTGAAAGCCCTGAACTTCACCAAGGGGGACCAGGAAGCTCTGTGACAAGTGGCGACCCCAACTCGTCGGCCGTGTCCAACTTCAGCATCTGCTGCTGGGGCGAGTGACTGCATGTTTGTCAGTCTGGAGGCCCTGCCAGGGCACACCCGAGCTGGGGCAGGAGGTGCTAGGGTTGGGTGTTCTATACGGGGGCACTGGGGCCCGCTGGGAGGAGGAGCACCCAGGAGCCAGGACAGGGGGCCCCCTCCAGGAGGCCACATGATATGTGAAGATGCGGGATAACTCACTATAGGAGCCCAGATAGATTCACTAGGCCGGTGGCCTGAGACTCTGCATTTCCAACAAGCTCCCAGGTGAGGCCAGTGCTACTGGTCCAGGGAGCCATGTCTTAAAAGAGCGAGTCCTTGGGTGGCCTTTTTCTGCACCCTGCTTTGTCACCACTCCTTGGCTTTCTGGACCCAAGCCCTGGAGGTTTAGGCCATGGCCCCATGATCACCGCTGACCCATCCCCTCGACTGCCACAGCCCTCAGATACCGTGATGCCTCCTGGATGCCCTGGCTCAGGGGTCAAACGTGCTAGATCCACAGACCACCCTAGACACCTGAGGCCAGAAGGCCAGGAGGAGGGTATGACTTGTACCCTGGAGGAGAGCAGAGAGCAGGGACTTGGGTGGGGTGACAGGTTCCTTCCTGTGCCCAAGAGAACCATCCTGGCTGGAGAACCAGGATTTCCAGGAAGATGAGTGCTAGAAAAGGCCCCGATGTCAATGGACGGGCCAAGTCGCCTGGTGGGAGGGTTGGTTGTCAGCCCGTGAGGATGTTTGGCTCTCCCTGGCGGGCAGAAGAGACTTTAGAAGGTGCTACGCAGTTCCCTTTCCTTCTCAGCAGCCTACGCGTGGACAAAACTCCGATTTGGAAAGAGAGGGTCTAGTGCCTGAGGGAAAGCACACATCCCCTGCAGGGCCCATCTGGTTCTGCAGGCCAGAAGGTCAAAGAAAATGTTGCCGGGCATGTCAGCTCGTGTCCCAGCGCGACAGGGGCAGGTGCCAGGCCACACAGGCCGCGTCCGGGGTCCCCAGGAATGGGTGCGGCACAGACACTGCAAGACGCTAGGATTCCCGGTGCGAGTGCTCAGCTTGAGGATAGAGAAAGATGGGATAGGGTGCAATTACAGTGTTTTAGGCCCAATGACCAGTCCGTGTCCGGAGGAATGATGATCATGGAGAGAATGAATACAGCGAAGTATTTGGAAACTAGCCAAGCAGCGAGGCACGTTGGCGCGAGGAAGAAACAGACGTAAAGGTGAGAGAGAGAGAGAAAAGCACCCCGGAACCTTTGAATACCACATGCAAGGAGTGGCACATTCACACTTTGCAAGGAGAGAGAGAGAATCACAAAACGTGTGTAATGACACAGTAAACAACGTAGGAGAAATATTTCAAAGGTCTCGAAGAATTTCAGACGTTCGCTTATGGGATACCTCCCATGGGTTTAGGGCCTTCTGGGATGGGGGGTGGGGTGGGGTCTAGATGGCGTAAGGGAAAAAGAAAATGGGTCAGTGGGCAGCTGTGTGGATTCTGAGGACAGCGGGGTGGTGGTCCCTTGGCCTGACTCCCGGGAGCGGCAGGCAAGGAGGACCCGTGGCTGCTGAGAGCTGCCTCACTCAGCCTCACTTGTAAGTGCTGTGCCCGGGGGTGTGTGAATGGCTGCCAAGCGGGCGTTTTGGGGTGGCACGTGTCTACATAGACACCCCTCTCGGCGCCAGGCAGGCTGGCGCAAAGCCTCCGTACACTTGAGAAAACAGAGGAAGACAGGGAGGGGAAATTTGCATTTGAGAAAAGCGCCGTGAACATCAAGCATTCTCTCACCTGTCCCCCCAAATGAGCTCACCTGGCCCATGTCCCCAGCGGGCACGCCCAAGCCCCCACCTGCCTCCTTCCGGGTCCCCCCATGTTCCCCACCTCCTCCCAGGCACCACTGTCATCCACGTCATCTTCAAGGTGGGAGACATCCAAGTCATCTTTGATTCAATGTCTGTCCTCTCCCCTCCCTGCCTCCAACCCGCCGCTCGCCGGTTCCCGCCAGTTCTCCAGCCATCCTAAGTCTCGGGCCTTCCTGTCCACCCCCAACCCCGGCTCCGTCGACGTCCTCCTCCCGCAAACCTGAACCCCTGCACTTTCCCAGCCGGCCTCTCACCCCCTAGGTGCCCCCGGGACTGGTTCTGGCCCTGGGCCTCGCGAACAGCACCGTCAGCGGGTCGTCTCGCACCCACCGTTTGACTCTGGTGCTCCTCTGGTCAATACACCTTCCGTGGCTCCCCATTGCCAACAGATTAAAAGTCCAAACTCTTTAACTTAGCTTAGGAGGCTCTCCTTAGCCTGCTCCTGGCCGCCCCTGCCTCTGCCTCCACTAGTTGTCTGCACAGCCCTTTTGTCTGTGTCCAGCCCATGTCCTCGGTTGTTCCTGGCCACGCCACGCGCCTTCCCTTTCCAGTCAAGATCCACTTGCAGCTCCCCTTCGAGGTGGCGACGTCGCCCACGAGGGCCACGGAGCCCATCTCCAGAGGTGTTTGTCCTCCAAGGTTGCCAGGTGCCTGCAGGTTTAAGATCAGAGGAGCTCAGACGCAATCCCACTGTGTGGCCTGGGGCCTCGTCCCCACGCGGGTCATCTTGGCCCCGCCGTCCCCGGTTTGTGCCTCTGTCCCATCCGCTGCTCCCTCTGTTCACCGAGTCTCTCTGGATGTCAGATGCAAACAAGTCAAACGCATGCAATATTCGGGGGGCAATCTTTGACTTTCTGGAGGCTCTGGAGATGTTCTGGGGAGGACTAAGCTTGTATATCCCAAACACACACACACACACACACACGCACGCACCTTTTACACGGGTGCTTTACGCGTCACAGCTTTCGGACTTTCTTCCTGCCCGCTTGCCCCAGGTCAGCGTCCATTCTTGTGCCCTTGCTGACTCCTCTTTTTAACCCACCCTCTTTTGTCTTGCTCTGCTTTCTTCTCTCATCCCTTTCCCCCAACCAAAAAAAAAAAAAAAAAAAAATCCAGATTCCCCTCCTTGTTGCGTGCGTGCGGTTGGTTCTCTCTTTTCTCCGAGCCTTGCAGTGGGTCCAGATCAGTGTCCGGGGACCTCACTTTCTGCCATAAGCACTGACCAAACTCTCTTCCACCCTTCCCCACACAGACAGTATTCTTTCTCTCAGAAAGTGCCGGCTGTTCGGATGCTCCCCCAGGCACGTGTTTCTGCAGCATCATCAGAGCACTCACTGGCCCAGCCTTCCTTGGTGATGCCCCAGCTTCCAGACCGACTGTCGACTGTCGATGCTTTTTGTGCCGAGTCTGGGGCCTGGCCCTTGGGGGGGTGGGCAGGACAGTGTTCACTTTTGGTCGTGACAATGACGGGAACATGAGGACTTGCGGGGAAGTGACTTGGGGAGTGTTTTTGGGGGAGCGGAAAATAGAGTCAACCAACACTTTTACCACAAGAGTACTCTGACAATCCCCAACGATCCGGGCACTTTTTTGTACCTGAAAAGTCTTGTACAAGAGGAGGAGACAAAAGAAGAGGAAAATGAAGTGAGATAAGGAGAGGGTCTCCCCGTATTCCTGAGGGAAGGGGAAGTCCATCACCGCAGCAAAAGGAGAGGGCGGCCGCAGAGCCTGCTGTCCCACGTCGCCGGGCTTCATAGGAAATGCTGTGATTTCATTCCGTCAGTCGATGTAGACGCTGGGTGAGCTTTACTTTGTGCCAGACAATGTTCTAGGAACCGGCGAGCACCCCAGGGAGGGGACACAACAGGCGGGGCTTTGGTTTCTGTGGCGTTTATAGTAAGCAAACAGCAGACATCGAGGGAATCAAAAGGCCTGTCATCGTGCTGAGAGCTCTGAGGGAGGACAGGACGACTGCCTCCTGCCTAGTGCCGACCACAAGCCCAGGGGGTGGTCGGCTCTGAAGCTAACTTGAAGGGAGGGGAGCGGACGGACGTGGGCGGGACGAAGGACATCCAGCAGCGAGGCCCAGGAGATGTGGCCGCGAGGCGGGAAGTGTCCCGAGTACATCACAGGGGCTAATTTCCTATCAGAGCTGGTTTCGCAGGGTCAGAGACTCCCTCTCTGGGGCGAGGCGGCCCGCCTCCTGAGAGAGCCTCACAGCTCCTTGCAGAGGAAAATGTGGGAGAAGAGGGTGACGGGTCTTAACGGTTCTAAAAACTTCGGATTTATTTTTTTTATTATTATTTCACTTGGCGAAAACAGGCCCCTGGCACGGACACAGCCGCCTTCGTCGGGAACCTGCATCTGGGTCCAGGTTCATTCCAGAAAAGGGCACGGCGAGGCCTCATTGCAGCGTAGGGAGGGGGCGGTTGGGCCCAGCCCTGTGCTCAGGCGTTTTCACATCCCGTCAAGGTGACACCCATGCAGCTTTCTAGGGGGTGGGCGTGAGCTGCCAGGACTTCTAGGGTGGCTCTTTCTTTGTAGGAATAATTTGAGGCCTAGGATGATGTTATCTTCCTCCAGAGAAGACTCTTCTCTGCGTCTGAGACACGGCTGCCTGCCGGCGGTCCCACCGCGGGCCGTGTTCCCAGCGGGAAGACCCTTGCACAGCCGAGCTGCACGTCCACGGAGGGCGGGCTGAATTCTCATTCTCCTTTACTCTGAGAGTGTCGCCTTTTGGGGTTAGGGCCCAGCGAGTGGGGGAGGGCTCGTTAGGGTCCCCGACGTTTGGCGGGGACTGGCACGTGACTCTGACCAGCCTGCCAGAAGCCAGCTCAATTTCTAAGAAATATCCTCCCGGATCCACCCAGTCCCCTCGCGGCAACGGCAGCGTTGAGAGCCAGGGTTGTCATTCTGGGTTCTCTTCTCTAGCCTCAGCCCGGGGGGATTCCTCACTATCTTGTTATCTCTTTGATGCCTTTAAAAAGGTGGCTTTGTTTTAAATATGCAATCTTAAAAAAACAAAAAAAAGTAATGAAATGAAATGAACTGTCTTCAGGGGATGTGTTCAGTGGCCTAGTGGGCCGTCTCCAGAAGCAGAAGTCTGCGTTTACTTCTCTTGGCTCCTCCTTGCCATGGGGCTCCTCTTGAGATGCCCACCCTGGGAAAACGGAGTCCCGCAGAGTGCGTCGGGTGGGGCGGGCAGAGGGAGGCAGGCTGGGTCCCAGGGTGGGAGCAGAGGCAAGCGCATGTGGGCCTTTCGGGGGCACAGATTGCTCAGAGGTCAGCCTTACATCAGAGACCCGCCCACCTTTCCAGGGGGGTTTGGAGGGTCCAATATCTGGACCACCCAAGGGGGCCTCCAGACCTGGCATCTTCAGTCACCAGCAGCTGTCCGTATTTCTCTAACGGGCGCTGGGGACGGGGGCAGCCCAGGAGGAGAGAGGGGCAGTCAGCCGTGCAGGAGGGGCACATAGACCTGGGAAGGTCAGTGAGGAGGGGTCAGACCTCCTGCAGGTGCAAAGCGCCGACGGATTCCTCCGGGACTCTCACCTAAGCCTTTAGGTAGGATATTCTGATTTTGCTAATTTGTTATTTTTTTTTTTCCCAAGTGGAAATTAAATTACATTTGCATTCCTTCAAATTCACTCCATTTTTTTTTTTTTTTTTTGTATATTTACACACATACATGCGTTGTTGGGGGTCATCCTGTACCTTCTGGCCTGTGGCCTGCTGCTGCCACGTCTCTCGGGTTTCTGTGCCAACGACCCCTTATTTGGCATGGGGCGCATTGTGTTTAGGTCTCTTTTCATAACGCTCTAAAAGGGAGGAAAAGGGGCGCAACGCATCTAGTAACCCAGAATAGTCATCCATCTGATAGCCGGGCCCTCGGAAGGCGGGAGATAGGGAGATGAGCTCAGGGAGACACTGAGACACAGACTGAGTGCGGGCATTTCTTTTTTTTTTTTCTTCTTTCTGTTTTGAGTGAAATGCTGTAGACTCTGCAATGCATGTCATCTCCACAAACCGCTGCACTTCCTGAAAATTGATAAAAAAAAAATTCCTCTGTGGGCTTGGTTTGAATCCGGGGATCCTGCCGTCTCTTGGTCCCGCACCATTGCCGAGGGCCTGGATGGCTTCTTGAGGGACGTACTCTCTCAACGTCGCCAACTAACCGTTCGCCCATCCTGGGACGTTTACGTGGCTTCTCAGTTTTCATCGCTATCGTTGATGCTTTGACAAACACCCTTTTACAGGCGTCTTACGGTTGCCTTCTCTTACTCCTAGGAACGGGTTTCTGAAAATGGGATCACGGGGGCAAAAGTCCTTGGTATATACCATCACGAGCTTTGATTTTTCCTAGAGAGTTCGGACTAGCTTGCACCCTGGGGAAGCCACACGTGATAGTGCGAGTCTTGCTGAGTGCTGCCCCAGTGATGATCCTTGTACCGATTCCACATTCCCAGCCCTCACGTGAACCCAAGCCCAGGAGGAGAGAGGAATGAGGACTGTTCGGGGGCCTGGGGGCGGGGCGGGGCATGTGAGTTGCAGGCCTTCGAGAGAAGGGGCTGATACCGGGGAGGCTATCTGCTGGCCACGCTGACGGCCCCTGCGACAGAAGTCTTTCTCTTTTTTTCTACTGGTTACCTCGATCTGCGAGTTTATCAGTATCGGCTACCAAGTGGAACCAGGCTTCTGAGCTCGCAAAGGCCGAATGGAGCTCCTCGTGCCTCCTCTTGGCCCCTCCATGGCCTCCAGGGAGAAGCGCGCCCTGTGGGGAGTGAGCCCGCCGGCCTTGACGGTACCTGCCTTGGGTGGCTTGGCTGGCACGGGCCCCCTCTCAGTCCCTAATTTCACGGATCCGCTTTCGTTCCGCAAGGAACCGGTCTTGATCCATTCATTTATTCATTCATTCATTTCACAAATATTTACTGAGCGCCTACTCTGTGCCAAGTCCCATTTGGGGCCCCAGGGACACCCCAGCCTACAGATTTCACATTCTCTGGAAAGTTTTCCTGCGTGAGGGTGTGTTTTGGAATTGTTCACTCGCCTAAGTCAGCAGAGTAGGCGTTCCCGCCCCTTGTGCCGCAGACTCCCCACCCCCATCCTCAGCCTCTCTCCCCAGGTTTACTAGTGTCTGAAAAAGGACGGTGCCCTCCAGGACTTGTCTCACCGGCAGCCCTGGGCACCCAGTTCCTTTAGCTTCTATTTCGGGGGCTGAGCAGATCCCTCCTTCACCTGTATGCCCATAGGGCAGGGCAAAGTAGAGCTCAGTGTCTGCACCAGCAGGCTTCCACCAAGAAAGGAATGGGGGGGGCCTGGGGGATGCGAGGGGGCCGGCTGCAAGCCGGTCACATGCAGCCTGCGGCATATGGGCCAGGCGGTTCAGATGTCAGCTAAGAGAGTTGGTTAGAGCGGTTTGTTTAGCCGAAATGTCAGGACCCGCAGGAAGGACCTCGCTGAGGTTTGGATGCCAATCTTCGGCAGACCGCAGCAATTAAAAAAAAAAAAAAAAAACGGATTGACCCAGTCACGGTATCTTCTGGGTACGTTCATTTGCATTTTCTTCCCATTTCATGGATTAAGAAATGGGGTGTATAATGTGTTTGCACGATTGCCATTTAGCGCTTCTCACGACGTGCAAGTGACCGGGCTCCGTGAGGACGTGCCGGTCATGGGCAAGGCCGCAGTGCGGGAGGGGGTCGGTCTGCCGGGAGGGCCCCTCCTGGCCACTTTGGGAGGTGGCAGGGTGGGGGTTGGCGTGCCGGGGGACGCTCACGGCAGCCGTGATCGCTTTATCAGCAGTGCTGCAGTTCTACAGAAGTTCAAAGCACGTCTGTATGTTCCTGCCAGTTTCCAGAAAGCGCCCGTTCCCTGTCCCCTGGCGGGCATCAGAAGGGAAGCACAGCCCCTTCACCGTTCTCCCTAGACAAGCAAATCCCTTCAGACATTCCTTTGTCTCTTCCGTCTACTCGGCAGGTTGCAGTCGGCAGAACCATCCCCCACGCCCCATTGGGAGTTGAACGTGCTCCACTGTGGGTCTGAGCTTGCACGTTTGAAGCCCTAGTGGTGCTCGGGCAAGTAAAGGCCTTTCCATCCTCCCGGCTGAGGGGGACGAGGGGGAACAGGCGGCCAGGGCCGGGGGTTCATGTCTAGAACGTCTTTCCCAGGGTATGATTGCCGTGCCCGAGTCGCCTGCTCGTCTGGCCGCGAGCCTTTCTCTGACCCTATTGCCAGAGCCGGCTCTGATGAGGGCTCGGCTGGGGCACCATTCTCTACCCCACGGAGCACAGTTTTGGGGGACAGGGAGGGGCTCCCTCTCAGGTCTGCCGAAGCCCCCGTGTCCAGAGTTCGACGCGGATAGGCGAGGCGGCTTCATTCCACCTTCTTTGGATCAAGGGTGCCCTACCTAGGTGAGGAGGGCAGTCGCCACGCATGTCTCGGGACACACTTTTCTTTCTGCCGCCGTGAATGAGGCAGTGCATGAGGGTGCCCCCAGGTGCGGGCATATTGCAGGGGATTCTACCAGGGACCGGGGACAGAGCATATGCATCAGGTGCTGCAGTGTGCAATACGCCAGTGCACGCCCTGGGTGCCGCTTAGAAGCGTTAGGTTCTGGCGGCATCCTGGAGGGTCCAGGGCAGTGTCTCCTCTCAGGCCAGGCACCCACCCACCCCCTTGCATTCCTGCTGGTCATGGATGGTGCTGTGCCGACAGCGATAGTCTCCTTCCGAGGACACAATTCTCCAGGGGAGAATTCTAGGGGAGGGGAAAGGCGCCATCCCCGTCCTTCCACCATCCCTCGGCGTCTCTCTTTTATGCGCCACAGTCTCACTGTGTCCACTGTGTTCTCCAGGGCCTGGAGGAGGAAGACCTGGCTGATAAAAACCGGTGGGTTTCTGTTTGATTCCTTTTTCAGAGCCCAAGAACGGGTACCGTCGTTTCTAGGCGGTCACGTGAGACATACGCAGGGCTCAGCGGTAACCACAAAACTAAGACCAGCGTGCGCCTGGGCCTCCTGGAGCCTTGCTCAGGCCCCTGCACCCACGAGCTCGGCAGACTTCCATTAACGGCACCCCCATTTACGGCACCCCCACTAACCGCACCCATTGGAATCAAGCGCGGCCTGTGCCCAGAGCCGAGAAGCAGCCGGGCGAGCGGGAAGAGAGGGCAGAGCCCCGCAACAGGCCGTTGACACTTCTCACGTGGCACATTCCCTGGGGCAAGGACTGGCTGGTCCTCGCCGTTTTGTGTTTTGTACCCGGTTCCCTGTGCAGGAGCCGATCTACCTGCAAGGCTATATGGCAGGAGCCGTGCGTTTAAATTGAAAAACAGTCCTCAGACGCCCCCTTCAGAGCGAGTTGTTTCTGAATCCGCCTTTAAATTCAAATGCAAGCGCGTGAAACGAAGGTGGCCACCTCCAGAAGGTCCCGGAAGACGTTCGCGAACACGCGACCCTTCCTGTGCACCAATCTCCCCCCGGCCCGCCGACTTTCTCTTCCCTTCAGTTGTCAGTACCCAGAATCGTAAGCCGTCGGGCACCTAGCCACGTAAGCGGCTGACAAATCCAGGCCTTTCACATCACGTTAGGGTAGGCCAAACTGCTATAACAAATAGACCCAGAATATGATGGCTCAAACACAATAGACGTTTATTTCTTTCTCACATGGAAGCCCGGGGCAGACATTCCCAACTGTTGGAATTTGTGGACGATGCTCCCTGCCGTATGGATTCCCTCGGGGACCCAGGCCGATACTTAGCCAGTGGCTTCCGGGACCACTATCGGGATAGCTCCGGGTCACAGGGTGTGAAAGACGCTGAAAAGAACACCTGGGAGGTTTTCAGGGCTCCCCCCACCCCCGCCGCCCGCACCCCACAAGTGGCGCACACCCCTCGGCTCACACCGGGAAGCGCGCAGCCACGTGGCCACACTTGACATCGTGACTGGGAGACGAGGTAGAAGCCGGGGGTGGTCAGCCACACACACCTGGCAGCCTTGGAAACAGAGGATGGATTTTGGGTTGAGAGTAGAGAGACTGCCGCGTTTGGGATCTGGACACGCGCGATCTGGGAGGTCCGCTTGTCCCGTGGCCACCCCGGTACGGGCACGAATAACCCTCTTGCGTGAGGTGCCCCCCGGCCCCAGTACGGATCTAAGCTGACTTTCTGATCTAGGATCATGGAGGAATTACCAGGCATATGCGTGGGGGAAGGAAACAGGAAAGGTCTCTTTGTTCCAGACACATTCCCCATCACTTGACAGAGACGATGGCGCTGAGGAAGAAGAAAATAAATTCAGAGCAGCCACTCGCGCAGGGGGTGGGGCCCTTCTTTGCGGCTCTGGGAGCATGGGCTGGTGCCACCCCCAAGCCCGGGTCATCCCAGGCCTCACAGAACTGGGCTGCGTCACTCATGGGACCGCAGGATCCCCGCACCCTGCAGTGACTTGAATCGTAACTGCCGGTTCTGGGGTTCCGGCCGTGTACCGCGGTGTTCGTTGCTAGGAGGGTGGCTGCTTTTTTGAGATCCCGGAGAAAAGGCAACGTCAACCCGCGGACGGCTTGGACAAGGCTTCCCTGCGTCCCGGACGTGTGCCTGCCTCGTGAATACTCTTTTCCTTTAGCCTGGCTGAGCTCACCGTCCTCGCGTGCTTTCTCCCGTCACCCCCCTCCACGGTCCCCATTCACTTCACTTCACGTAAAGCCTCCAGTTCCGGCCTAGTGGTGTCTTTGGTCTTGGCCTTGCATGTCCTTCACTCTTGCCCTTGACCTCATATTCCACCTCCCCGTGAGGCCTTCCCCAGCGGTCCTGCCCCGCTCGGCTCGCACTCCCTAGACTTCCATCTGAAGCACTCGTGGGTGCTTCTCTGTTGCTTGGATTCCTGCGCCCATTTTTTTTTTTCCGTGTTAATCACGTCCAAGTGACAGTGACGCTCCTTCCGTGCTGGGAATTTGCCTCGCCTCTGGTCGCTCCCTTGGGCGCGAGCGTGGTGTAGTGAGCATGACGTAACCGCTTGTGGGTGGCGGCGGTTATGGTCAGGTCATGGTCACGTAAGGACTTGGGCGAGGGCAGTGGCTCCAGCTGGAGACGTAGAGGAATTTGATTGGTAAAGTCCCTCTTCTGGGCCCCTCCCTGGTGTCCCGGAGCAGATCATTCGGCCAGGGGAGAGAACAACAAAAGGACTTCGCCTAGCAAGCGTGAGCCCGTCCCCAGCACAGCGGCGGGGGATCCCAGGGAGCGGCACCCTGCAGCGTGGTGGGGCTGTCCGGGCAGAGCCCGGGTGCCGGCATCCGAGGGGCGTCGCCGGAGGGGCCGCTGGAAACACTCAGGTTCATGGAGAGGACGACAGCTTCCCAAAGAGATAGGCAAGGGCAACGAGCATGAAAGGGCCACCGACAGGAAGGCAGGGCTGGGCGCGGGCGAGAAGAGGGAGGGACACGGGCAGGCGGAATCATTTATTCCTTGCGTCTGAGGGTCACGCGAGTCTGATGAGCTCAGGCCCACCCGCCTTAAGGCGTCCCAGTCTCCTCCCCTCAAAGGAGGAGGGGGACAAGCTCAGCCCTCTCCGAGACTCAAAGGTCCAGGAGCCCAGGATCTCCACGGGGCAGGGCGGAGGAAGCAGGCAAGGCACTTGGAAGTGGGACGGGCTCAGCCAACCTCGCAGGGCATCTGCGGTCACGCCACGCAATTAGACTTGGGACCTGGGCGTGGGACACACCTCCAAGCGGGTTCTCTCAAATGCCCTCTTCTCCCAGCATCGCTCCCTCCCATCGCGGCTGGCCCTGCGCCCCCGCCCGGTGTGTGGGGGGGACCATGAGGTTTAGGCTCCTCAACCTAAAAAGTGACAGGAAGTATGCAGGGGTGAGTTCTGGAGAAACACGGGACTCTGGAACGACATCCGCCGTAGAATCGGGCCTCGGCCGAGACGGTCCAGCCCGTGCCTTTTCTGTGGTCCAGGTTCCAGTAGCAAGACTTCTAGTGTCTGGCCCCCCTGCCCCGGCAGCTCTGCCAGAGGCCGCGGGGAGGTCCTATGACCACAGAGAAACGGGGACAGAGGGGAGGCCTGCCGCCAATCTGTTCTAATTCCCACTGTTCCTCTCGGACACTCCCAAAGCGGGCTGCCAGAGAGCGCCCGGGAGCCCAAGGGGCCCCACCCATCGCCTAAACTGCCGGCTGCCACCCGACAATGGAGGGGGTGGAGTCATTTCGTGGGTTTTGAACCACGTTAGAACAACAATGGAAAACGTCAGAGTGCATGCACCCCGCGTAGTGGGAGAACTGCTGCTTTGCGAAACTCGTGTTTCACCTCTGGGGGCTCCAGGGGGTGTTGACGGGTGCCCACGCCAGGTGTATTTCTTACGGAATGTCCTGGCTAAAAGAAAATACAATAAAACATAAAAACAAATCCTCAAATGCCGCCCCTAGAGAGTCTCAGCTGATCCCGACGCGTCCCCGAGATACGCAGAGAGTGAAGCCCGGAATGGGTAGGAGGAAAACTCTCTCAGAAAGGGGTGAGAGCCTTTTTATCCGCTTTCCCGACTGGATGTGGCGCAAACGCGTCCTTCGCCTGAGGTCCTCGCACCCCGCCTGTCTGGGCCTGGGGGGCCACCCTGAACCTCGTGCCCGTCCATCCCCTGCCCCGTCACCTCCTGGAGCAGGCCCTGCCAGGAAAACCCGGGTAGGAGGAGGTGCCCCTTGGGAATTTCAGCAGAGGGAGCGGTTAGCTTCCGGAGTGTGAATGACACGTCCAGGGCTTTTCTTCATCCCTGCGATCCCTGTGAATTTCTGAGATGCACAGACCGGGAGAAGAGAGCCTGCTGAGGGCGGCTTGCCCTCCTCCTGCCTTCCCCCTCCTCCCCCTAACCGCCCCCCCTGCTTCTTGAGCACCTTCTTTCTGCAGCGGGGTGGGGTTGCAGTTAGAACAGGCAGCCTTTGGGGTCCTCTGGGCCCCTCTTGCTGGTAGGTCAGACCCCCCCAATGGCCTGGGAAGACCCGCCGGGAGCCCTCCAGGACGGGAACTCATGGTTTCTGTCTGAGAGTGACAGGAGTGGCTCTGCTCCACTATCCAGGAGTGAAAAAGTAACCAGCAAAGACGAGTGGACAGAGGTGGCTCCTCAAGGGAGGGGGCCTCTGTAGGGTCCACAGGGAAGGAAGAAGCAATTAGACGGGCGCCACTGGCGAGGGGGGGGGGCTCCTTAGCATTAGCCATTCCAAGGGGAACCGGGGCTTCGTCATGATCATCCCAAAGTGAAGCATCTCCGGGACATCGCTCGTCACGGTCCACCCCGGCTGCAGGCTAAAACCTGGCTGGGAAACAGTCGCGCCGAGCGGTTTCCGCGAGCGAGCGCGTTCTTTCTCCACGCCTCCAGGTTCGGGGCTGGGAATTCGTTTTCTGTTTCCATCTCTGCTTTCCTTTCCATTTGCTTCTTCGTTGCTGAGCTAGGGGAGGGAGGTCTCTCCAGGCCCAGTGGCCATGAGAAGGTGGGAAAGCGGGTGTGCGCTCAGCCACCATCCTCTCCGATGTCCTCCCGGGGGGCAGGGAGGAGGCCTACCGGGGCGCGGGTCCCCGGCCCGCCTTGTCCGTGGAGGAAGAGTGAGGTGCGCTTCTAGAACCCGACAAGACATTAGCACCCAGGCATGCGTCTGCACAATTATCTCCTGGGGTCACTTCACACCCCGGGGTCGTGTTTTCAGGACGTAATCTGCACTCATGGCATCTTCTCGAACGCTGACCCTACACACTGACCCGGCGTGCGAGGGAGTACCATCAGTCAGTCATTCACAGTCTCCAAACGGTCGCGCTCGTTTGCACTTTCACCAGCCGTGTTAGGAGAGTGCCCGTGTGGCCTCACGGGTCAGTCTGGTGCCTGGAAAGGCCTCAGACACCCGCGAGGGCAAGAGGGGAAAGGGCCGGATCAGAGTCTCGGTCGGCGGCAGGACTCTACGCGAGTTTGGGGCAGGGGCAGGTCCCTTTGAAAGAGACCTGGGCGGCATCCCTGTCCCCACCTCCACCTGATCCGCTGCGGGTATAATTAAAATACGCGGCAAAAAAAAAAAAAGGGGTTCTCATTTTGCCTTTTTCTGAACAACCCGGCGGTCGGTCAGACGCTTCTCGCGTGTTTCGTCATGTACTCGTGTCTCTCCCAAAAGTTGTGCGTCCGGCTTCTCTGCTTGCCCCACGGTTGTTTTCCTGGTTGACGTACACAAACCTATTTGCTGTATTAAGCCCGTGAGGTCTTTGCTCATTTCCTTCAGACATTTTCCCACCAGCTTATCATTTCCCTTTCTATTTCGCATGGGATGTTTTTTTGATCGGTTCTTAAATACCTCGCTCTCGTGTTGCAGTCACTGGCTTTCCGTGTTCAGAAAGCGAGTGCTCAGGCCAGGCTTTCGTTAAAAACGCACCGTGATTTTCTTCTCGGTATCTTTGGATTCTCTTGCTTATTTATTTATTTATTTATTTATTTATTTATTTATTTATTTATTTTGTTTTATTTTATTTATTTTATTTATTTTATTTTATTTTATTTATTTATTTTATTTATTTAATTTTATTTAATTAATTTATTTATTTATTTTATTTGTTTACATTTAATGTACTGGGTTTTTATTTCGGTGTGTGGTGAGAGGAAGCCATTAAATTTCATTTATTTCCCCCCTTCAGTCACATTGTCCAATTTCACTTTGAGATAACTCCCCCATTAACTGTGGCTTTTTTTTTTTTTGGTGATTCCTTTCTTCGATCTACACTTTCAAAATCTATGCAACAGATGCCAAGACTCTGATCCTATTTCGGCAGAGTTTTATGTCGGCACCATGCTATGTTAATTATCAGCAAGGATAGTGTTGGCTCTCAGGAGAAGCACCTCCTTCACATTCTTTAAACAGCTCTTGGCCATTTCTCATTCCCCGTCCCCCCCCCCCCCCCCGGCTTCCAGATAAGCTTTAGAATCTTTCACCAAGTGGAAAAAAATATATAAATAATTCATGGGATTTAATTAGGCTTGCATTTGGCCTACAAATCCCTTTGGCAAGGGTTAGCAGCATTGTGATAGCTGCTATTTCAACCCAAAGTTATTTCTTTCCTTTAACTTTTATTTTTCATCCATCTTCGCAAAAAAGTTCATGCTTTTAACGTTAAGTCTCGGACGTTTCTCATGAGTGTGTCGCTTCTCAAAATTTTTTTCAACGCTCACACGAATGCAGTTCCCCCTGCCCCCGATATTTCGTGCTTATGGTCGGGATACCGAAAAAGGGACTGATCTGGGAGATCGCGCGCCACATGCTTATTTCGTGTCATACTAAGAATGCCCCCGGTTGCTGCTCTGATGTTACCTGGGTGCACATTATTATTACGGTTTCCAGATGGACCTTTTATTCCTTCCTTGGTAACAGACACGTAGCTATTCTAGAGCTTGATAACAAGTTGTCCCGTTGTCGTCTCGAGGGGTTCAATTCGCAAGTTACGGGGTGCGTTTAATTCGAAAGGTCAAATAGCCTTACAGGAGGACAGCATGCGCGATTTTAGGGTTTATCACAACGAAGACCGGGCTCCAAAACTGGACCCCTGCCGTTTGGGAGTGCCACATGAGCGAGGATGTGGGGGGGGGTCTGTATTTCAGGGCAGTCCCCGTGCTTTTCTCAACCACGCGCATGTGGTTCCTGACGAATCCCAGGAGCGTGGTGACTCCCCGGTGCCCGGGGTGGGGGGTAGGTGCACGGGCAGCACGGCGGAGGGTGGGAGTGAGGTACGCTGGGAAGGCTGCCAATGCTACCCAGGCCTGGGGCTGGAAGAGCCTGGGGCTGAGAAAGCCCACCCAGGCCGGTGCGGGAACACCGTCCCTACCTCCACCCACCCAGACAAGCCAACCAACAGAAAGCAGCCCCAGACCCAGCCCACGTGGAACTTTCCAGCGGCCGTGCCCGAAGGAAAATAACCTGTTTCCTAACTATTGGTGCGTGAACTCTGAGAGGCACGTGGGGGGAGGGGAGGGGGAATTCGAGGCGGCAAATTATCTCATTCAGAAAATCTCTGCGTCGTTTTCATAACACCTCTTCTTTGAAAAGCCAAGTGTGGGTGCCCTGGGCGTGTGCTGACTGCACCTCCGGAGCAGCTAGGGAGACGCTGGGCATCTTCCCATCCTCAGGACCCCAGCCACGGAGGGAACGGCTTAGCGCTGGGCCCCCCACTGCTGACTGCCGGCTGCCGGGACGCTCTCTGACTCTGACGGGCAAACACTTGTCACGCCTTTCCCCAGGCCTCCCTCCTTCGCGTCCGACCCTCCGCGGACCTGCTCAAAAGGGCAAACAAAGGGGATCCCGAGCCTGAATCGCAAGTGAATGCCGAGCACAGACATGAAAATACTGTCTAATCATCCCAGCTTAATCTCTCCAAAGTTAAAGAAGTTAAAGGAGTGAGACACAGAGCCCCGTGTGACACAGTCTATGGGCTCAGGGTAGAAACAAGGTTGTTTGTTTGTTTGTTTTCCAGATTTATAGCATGAATTGTATTGAACGCTATCGCTAACCATAGTGTTTATGAATAAGTGGATCCAGGGATTTGCTGTTTAGATTAAGGATCTGTTTCTAGAAGGACAGCCCCTGGGGAAGTATTTATTCCCTTTTCCAAGTCTACATGGGCAAGGCCCATTGCCTACACAAAAAAAAAAAAAAAAAAAAAAAAAAAAAACCAAAAAACCTTGGCATTTAGGTACTTAACTGTTGAGTGAAATATACAGAATCAATAAAAGATCGGGGAAGGGAGACTGTATTCTCCAAGCAGACGGTTTGGGGCCTGCATACAGGAGGGAGGCAGACGTAGCTGGCTGCAGGTTATTTAAAAAAAAAAAAAAAATTAAGGGAAGCTAATCTCTCCCCTGTAAAAACGTGCTTCACCATCCACATTAGTTACGCAGAAACAGGGCGAGCGCTCATTTTTTTTTTTAAAAAGCGGATTTAGAGGGCTGCGGCAACTCCCGTGACTTGCCCCCTCAGTCTCCTGACTGCAAAGCTGGGTAGGTGGGGAGTGGGGCTCTCAGCACGGGCAGCTCGGGGCTTCTGGGGGGAGACGCCCCACTCCAATTCCTGACCTCCAGAGTCCTATAGTCCTGCGGGGTGGGTGCGGGCAAGCCACGCTCACGGGCATGAAGCCTTCCCGTCAGTCAGTCGACGACGGCTGACCCAGCCTCATTATAAGCAAGGTGCGCGTTGGGGGCGAGGGTGGGGTGTTAGCGCCGTGTGCGGTGGGGGTGGAAGCAGCCCTTGACCCGGCCAGCCACCCAGGCTCACTGGGCGTGCTTTGGAGACAGCAGCTTGTGTGTGTGTGTGTGTGTGTGCGCGCATGTGTGTACGTGTGTGTACACACACACACATGCACAGGCGCGTGCGTGCTTCAAGGCAGAGCACGTTAAATTGAACTTAAGGCCAGGGACACGGGGCCATCTTCCCTTGAAGAAGCCCATAGCTGGCTAGGGGATCAGCAAAAGGGCATGGTCACTGCTGGACTGGCCCCAAGGCTGACCCACATGGGGTCAGTGCTCAACAGTGTGGAGGGAGGGAGCCAGCGAGCCGGGAGGACTCTAGCTCTCTTTCCCAGTGATACTGGAAAGAGCAGACACAGTCCTCACGTGGGAGGAGGAGCCCGGTCAGCCAGAGGACGGGCCAAAGCCGCCCTTGCTGCACCAGCTGCCGGCCGCCAGACGTCCTGGCCTCCGCCTCCTCCTCTCCCGTCAACTGACGCGCTCCTCAGGGCGTCTGACTGGAGAGAGGGTGTCGAGTAAGAGCACCCTCAGAAGTCTAATGATAGCGCCGTGCGTTCTGGGCCGGGAGCCCCCTGGGGTCCAGGCAGGCTGCACAGCAGAGTCAGCGGAGGGGAACCGGGGTGGGGGGGCGGGCAGACTGCCACTGAGTTCCCCCCACAGGGGACACCCCTTCTGGAGGGACATGAATCTCCAGTCAGAGAAACACAGAGGTCGGGCTGCTTTGCGGGGTGCAGCCGCAGGGCAGAAAGGGGCACGGCCTGACCGTTGGGTGCCGTGATGGGCCTTAACTCTCTCGGTTGGGGCGGAGGGTGGGGAGGCGGTTTCTGAGCCCCCGCTCCCTGGGAGAGGAAGGCCCCGGGAAGGTCATCCAAAGCCAGCAGGGCCTCTCTCGGCGGGGGAGAGGGCTCCAGGACCAGGCACCATGTGGGTGAAGTCTCCATTTCTGGAACGGGCCGCGAAGTCACGGGGCTTTTGCGAAAACCAGCGCTAGACATGTAGAACGGGAACGAGCCAGAAGCAGCAGCCTCGGCGGAGACCCAGCCGTGCGGTGCGGTGCGGTGCGGTGCGCGCAGGGCGGTTGGCTTATCCTAGGCAGTGGTTCGCCGTGTTTCTGTCTGTTTAGTTTGGGGCCCGTAGAAGTGGGCGGGTGAGGGGGGGTTTCTGTCCCGCGTCTGTCTGGTGGGACGGAGTCCGCCTGGAAGTTATCAGCGGGAGAGCCCTTCCGTCTCATCTCGCGTTTTGGAAAGAAACCGTCACCAACCAACCAGTAAAGTTGTACCGAAGTCCAATTCAGCTGGGCAAAGAGGAAACTAGAGTTCCCAGAGGCCCTTTCTCCACCGGAACCTTCATCGTTCTTAGGTGGCCCTGGGCGTTTCCCTCCCAGCGCTTCGGATGATAAATGTGGACGGGGAGGGTGATTATTTGATTAACGTCTGTCCCACCCCTCTAGACCGCTGGGTTTCCTGGGGGGCAGAGCGCCCGTCTGGTCTGTTCGCTCATCGCTGTATCCTCACAAAGGCACAGGAGGGTCCGCCAAAGACCTGAGGGACCGGAGCACCTGTGTCCAGGTGCAGGGAGGGGCAGTGGTGTCGGGGCGCTGTCGGGGGCCACTTTGTTTCGGGTCGGGGGGTCTGCTCAGAGTCGGGGGGTGGGTGGGATGGCATCTGGTTGGGAGGAGAGCTGGTGGAAGAGACGGCCGAAGAATAAAGGAGAAACTGGCACTCGCTCGGGAGGTCCTGGGCTGAGGGAGGTGCCAGTGGGGGGACAGTTCCTGCTGGTCACCCCGGTGCTGGGCACCCCACCACGGCACTCCTGGGGCGCAGCCACTTAGACGAGGCTGCTCCTCTGTCCCGCGGCGGGGGCCCCCCAGGGGCCAGCGCCCATCAGGAAACGGCGCCGGGCTGCCGAGCCTCCCAGCTCGCTTCCGCTTCCGCTTCCAGGAAGGAAGGAAAGAAGGAAAAAAGGCTCTCTCTGTGTACCTCAGCTGAAGTGCTAAGTTTTCTCTTTGCTTTTTAACGTCAAAAGATTCGAATCCCCTGTAAACCAAAAAACAAAGAAAGCACCTGAAGCAGAAGCGTGTGGGCGCTGTCAGGCTGAACCGGGACACATGCCCTCACCTTCGCCCCACGGCTGGATTTCGCACTCGTTTGGGGGCGAGCGGGGACGCGGGCCCGGCCCCGACCCACCCACCGGGGGGGCTGCTCTTGGTCTGCCCTCCAGGTGGGAGCGCTGGGGGCCAGGATGTGCCTCGTTCGTTCACTATGTGTTCCCTGGGCTGCGCCTGTGCCCACGGGGAGCCTTTCCTTCATGCATAGGGCGTGGAGGACTTTCAGAGTGGGGGTCCCTCCAGTGCTGTCACCTGGTTTCTATTCAGGCCAACGGCAAGCCTGACCCTAACTCTAACCTAGCCCTAAGCCCTTGATCACAACGGGAGCGCGGGGACGCGGGTCACACGGGTCTGGGTCCTGGCGCGCCCACCCCTGCCGGCGCCCTCGACCCGTCGGAGGCAGGAAAAACCGAGCTGTTGTGAGGAAGAGAAAGCCGATGGGGTTTCAGAAAATCGTGGGCCGCCCGTACTCGAGGGGGTCGCTGCTCGGCCCCCGAGTCCAAAGACCTCATTTTACGTTGGTGGCAGCCGTGGCCTGGGGGGCCCGCCCTGTGCCTCCCCCTTTGCTTCGCACCGGCCTTTCAGAGGCCGAGTCTGGTGTGCTTTTATACGTGGCCTCGTCTGGAGGGACGGTCACCGTGACCAGCTGACCGCGGTCTGCAATAGCTTCCGTGGCTCAAGCGGCTTCTTTGCATGACGACTCCCCGGCTGGGCCCTAAAGAACGTTCTGGCCGCGGGGGCCCAGGCACTAAGGACTTGATGCCCAGCATCAGCGGGGGCCGCTCGCCGTACGTAGGTGGCACGGCGACGGCCATCGAGACCGAAGCACAGAGGGAAAGACACAGGAGGGCTCCCTCCACAGCCTTGCACGGTCTGAAGAGCAAGCCCGGGAGTGGGGGAAATGCCCTCAGAGGTCGGGCTGGGTTCCTCTCGCCTCTGGTCATCTTCTGCAGGAAACCCCACCCGCACACTTGCTCCCACCCCCGCTGAGGGCCACAAAGCCGGCTCCCCCGCCTGGGTGGCATGGGGGGTGCCGGGTTGCTGGGTCGGGTGTTCTAACTGCTGACGGGGGATGCTAATTCCAGGGGCAGAGGCCCAGGCCCTTGGGGTGTCCAGGCAACATCAGAGAGGAGAGGAGAGCAGGGACCTGCCCCACCCTCAGGGGACCACGCCGGCACGGGCACCAGGAGCGGCCCTGATGTGCGGGGAGAGGGTAGACTTGGTTCTGTGCGTTGCGAGGAGCAGAGCGGACAGCCTCGCCCCCGGTCCCAACGCCTGTCATTGCAGAGATTGACCCCTGGTCAAGGAGGAGTCCCAAAGCGCAAGACGTGGGGCCCGCCGGGCTCTTGCTCACTCTACTGAGTCAACAGAGAAGTGGCGCTATTGATTCCCAAGGACACCGCAGTTCAGGAGCCCAGGGGTGGGGTGGGGGCGCCGGCTTGGACGCCAGGCGTCAGGTCAGCTATCCTCAGTGGACTCCTAGGCCCCGCCCTTGGAAGGGATGGCTCCACCTCTGCTCAGCTGCGCAGTCGGTAGGACGGATGGTGGCACGTCTGCCACCCGAGAAACACCAGGTGTTACTCGGGGAAGAATGACACCCAGGTCCAAGGAAAACATTCTGAAATGCCTGAAGAGATGGGGGGAGAGTCAAGAGACAAAGCAGCGCACGAGCCATCCCTCTGGTAGGATTTCGGTGACGCCGCATCAGGGATACAGCCTTTCCATGTAACCCTGCGGGCCCAGGCCTCCCGCAAAGGACCGCTTCGGGCGGGGCCCTCCAAGCGCGGCCCGTCCCCCCCACCCCGTTGTGGAACGGCGCACCCGGTTCACCCCATTCGAAAAGTCTGGATGTCGCCTTTGACCCCAAAACAATCAGCCAGCAAATCGCGCCCCTGTCTGCGCCCCGGTCCCTTTGCAGAGGTGCCCGCCCAGTCACGCTCGCCCACGTCCTGGCTGCCAACCACCCGCACTTCTCCATAGGATGCCCACCCGTCGCCCAGTCTCCAGGCCCAGCCCTTCCAGCCCTTTCCGTGCACCACTGGCATGCGACTGGCCCCCGACACCGCTTAGCACCCCGCCTCTTCTTGGCTCACAAAACCTTCAACAGCTTTCCACGGCCCGCCGATGAAAGTCCAAACTCGCTAACGTGCTCTCTGAGACACCAGACGCCCCGTGGTGGCCCGCCCTGCCCCCGCCCGACTCTCTGGTTTTGCCCCTTCCTCCTCCTCCTCCTCCTGGAGGCATCTTCCGTTTTTGTCCAAGTGTCTCCTCGGTTGTGCCTGAGCACTTCCCACACACTCCCACCTCCGCGGCCCGGCCCGGCCAGCGCCTCAAATTTCGTTCAGATTCCAGCTTACGGTGCCCCCCTCTGCAGTTCCCCGGAGCCGGTTAGGGAATCTGTGAACTGACGACGGTCCCCCCTGCTGCCTTGCGTGGGGGCCTGCATTTGTCCGCCTTTCTCTCCAAAGACGCTGTAAATTCCTTGAGGGCGTGGGCTGCCCTTTTCTACGACTCTCAGAAGCCTTAGACTCAGACAAAGGGCCTGGAGACCCCACGCAGGTGCTCGCCCTGCTGGTTCATCGGTCACAGGTTTTATTTTCCTACCACCCCGAGGCCCAGGTCCTGGGGGAATTGCGACCTTCAGTTGAGGACGTGCGTTTGTGGAGTCAACGCGAAGGCCCCCTGTGGACTGGAAGACACCTGGGCTGAGATGAAATGAGCAGGGAGAAAAGGGAAGAGCAAAGGGGAGGCGGGAGGCAGCCTCTGCGTTCCCGAGCGAAAAGGCGAAGCTCTCTTCACCCATCAGCAAAGAACTCGCCCTAACGCTGCCCCAGTCCCCCCCGCGTGGCCTGCGCAGACATCGAGGTCACTGTGCAGAGCGTCTATCACACACGCCCGGGCTTCCTGGACACGGCCAGGGGGCCCCGCAACCTGGCTGTGGGTCAGCGGAGGAGCCCGTGGGGCTGGAAATAGGGTCGCAAACACGACTAATGCCATCCGTTTCGGGGCAGCGACCGTTTCAAACTGACACAGAGTGACTGTCACCATCCAGGGAGGATCGAAGAAAAGAATGTGGCCACGGACACAGAGCTTTTGGGCGGGGGGCGGCATAGGCCCCTTGTCCCTTCGGTCTCTGCCCGCCCGGGGGGCGCTGGCCGTGGCCACGTGGGGAGGGTCAGAAGACTGCAAGTTTTTTTTTTTTTTTTTTCTGTCAAAACGAAAAGGCCCTGTCAAGTGATCCCCGGGGTCTTCACATCTGTAAGCTGGAATCGAAGCGCCAGCCATCCGGGGCATGGATGACAGCCCTCCCTCCGCTGGCTTGTCAGGGTCGGGAATGGTCTCTACTACGAAAAAGGTTTTCTGAGTAAAAACGAGGGGGCGTGACCTTCAAGATGGGGTCCCCTGCCCAGCAGGAGGAAGGCGGGCCATGTGTGGGCTGAGGTGCCAGCCTGTCAGTGACCTGGGGCATGAGGACAGCGCCTTCTGGGGACGGGTCTGCCCTTCTCCTCCTCCACCGCGTGCCCAACTCCTCCCGGCCTATTCCCCCCACTCGAGCTGCCGGACACCCCGTAATCTTGTAAGTGCTGAGAAGAGAGTAGATGAAGGTGGGGAGGCTCAGGGAAGACGGCCGTGGGGGGGTGCGGGTGAGCCCTGCCCACTCCCAGCCTGGCCTCTGTGAGACTTCTTCGCGGGCCGGGAGCAGACGGCCCCTGGGCCACAGACTCCGTCCGTATAGCCTGCCCCAGGGGGGCGTGGCGGGCAGAGAGGCCCCATACAGGTGTGGACAGTTCCTTGGCATCCCTTGAGGGTTGCCCGCCGGGGCGCACGGCCGCCTCAGAGATCGCCCGTCCCCCGACACCGGCGTTGACCCCCGCTGCGGGTTGCAGACCATTAGTGGGTTGTGAAATCAATTTAGTGGGTTTACAGCCAACATTTTAAAACAGATTAAAAACCCAAGCTTCGGTGCACAGCTTACAGAAAGCGCGTGTTTCGTTGTTGTTTGTTTTTGGCTTTTTTTTCCTGTTCTGTGTCTGTCAACACCTTTCTGTAGCTATACCTATACCTGTATTCTTTATCTCAATATCCGTACAGGGTAATTGTGAAAAATGACATTTGTTACGGCGGCGTAGGCCAACAAAATAAACAATAATTGTAAAGCAGTAGCCTAAACTAGAACAGCAGCAGCTGGACCAGTTGGTCTTGCAGTATCACAGAGAGAGAGAGAGGGAGGGAGAGAGAGAAGGAGCCTGAGGCTTGGGGCCTTGTTCGGCCTCGTGGCCTGGGATTAGGGGACCGCGCCATCATTAGGCCCTGCCTCCTCCTGGGGAGGGGACATGCTGGGGACACCCGGATGGCAGGGACTGCGTTGAGAAATCTCCTGGAGGACTCTGAGAGTCTCTCTGAATGCTGCTGCTCCCCGTTGCTCCGGGGCTCACATTGGCTTCTGAGATGTACAGACGGGAGGAAGAGCCCGCTAGCCCTGGCCAGAACAGGACAGCGGCACCTTGTCTGGACGCTGTCGGCGGCCTCATGGGACCTGCCGATCCGTTAGTCTTGGAAGACTGAGCAAAGAGCAAGGCCTTGTCTTTGCTGCAAGTGTGGAACCCACGATTCGCCGGAAACGCGGAAAGGCCGGGGCCCCTTCTTCTTGGTGGATGGGATGCGGGCGCGGGACTGCGCTGGGGGGCGGGGGGCGGCTGGGGAGGGGACAGTCCCTGCTGATTCTGCAGTCCCAACGGGCGCCTCTTGCTTAGCGGCAAGCTACGGGAGAGAGAGGCCGAGAGGGCAGGACTTTGATCATTCACTGCAAAAAGGCTTCACAGATGGCTGCGGGTGCGAGCATCGCTCTCGCAATGCTGAGAGAGAAGGAATGTGAGTGGCGTGTGGGCGCGGGCGCGGGCGCGTTCACACACGATGCTCCTGAGTGGTGACAAGAACAGAGTGTCGTGGCCTCCAGCACCCTGACCTGAATATATACTGCATGCTTAATTTACTTGGAATAATCTCACTCGAGGTTTTCAGGATTATGTGCCCTTGTTAATCCCTGTAAAAAAAAAAAAAAAACCGAGACGATTCGAGGGGCACGCGGTGGTGCTCTGGGTGTGGGCGGCGTTCCGGAGAAACTAAAATCGCGATTCCAGCCTTCAACAGCAGCTCCAGCTTTCGAAGCTTGGGTAACAGGTGCCTTGTTCTCGGCTTCTTTCAAAACCCCTTTGGATTTCTGGACTGATAGAGCCCCTTCCCTTTCCTCCTCATTTCCCTCCCCCCCTCTCCGCTTCTCGTTCCCACCCCTCCCTGCTTCCCGGGGCTACCTATTTCCCTGGCTTTCGAGACCCCGTAAAGAGGGATAAAGAAAGGTGTGGATTCAGGTGTTGGCCCTAGTCCAGGCTGCTTCTCCATTGATGGTAACGTCCGTTTACTCCCATTCGGGAATGACAAGGATTCGGAGCCAGCCTCCGATCCATTACGGAGCTGGTGTGAGAGAGCAAAGGAGATCTGCACGGTATTTCTCTCGTCGTCGTCATTTTTCTCCTCCCTGGGGACACCCTGGAGCAGCAGCGACTGCTCCTTACTGGCTTGAGGGCCCCTGACTGTGCCCACTGAGTGTGGGGTGTTTGCGGTTTTACGGGGGGGAAGGGGGCCTCTGAGAAGGATGGAGGCCAGACCGTGCCTCCTAGCTAGTCTCCTCTCTCGTAGGGCAGGGAAACGGGGGACATGGACAAAGAACAGTGACCGCTTAGGAGGCGGTCGAGAGTGTAGCTCCCTGAAACGGAATTTCACGGTTATCGTCGCTTTCAGGCGCGGCGCTTTCCGCCGGCGCGACGTGTGTTCACGGGGGACACGTGCCGAGACCCCGAGGAGCGAGCATCCTTTCCAGGCCTCCCACGTTCTCGGTGTGCCCTCGCGTCAACAAAAGCTATGCCTCCTGGGCGCGGAGGGTTCTCGAGAAACAGACAACCCAGAAACCGTTACGGGCCAACACACACAGTGTCTCTTTTTTAAAATGAGTTTTACAGAAATGTGAGGCAGACCTCTCTCACCCCGGTAGTTAAGGTACCGAAGAACTCAGCCAGGGTTCGTAATTGACGGTTTGGGCCTATGGCTCCCAACTTCTGCTCCGAGGGGCCCCAGATATTAAAAAAAAAAAAAAAAGATTTCAGAGCACACACAGTGGCATGCGCCAGGCCCCGCACTTGGCACTTTAGACCCAGCTACCTATTAATGGAACCATCGGGTGTTAGGCCACGGCAAAGGCTTATCGAGATGATAAGGATGCCTTCAGCTAAGGTTCGGCCGCCCTTTGGTTCGGACCCACCCGATGATTTCAGCATCGCGTGCACCGACATGATCGGATGGCCACGTGGCCACGTGCCTGCTCCCAGACACCTCGCTCGCGTGTCCCGGCACTGTCTTGCCATTGTCGATATGTTTTTTGTAAAGTCGTTGCGGACATGGCCTCCGCTCCATCGTGTTGCATAGCTCGACCTGTCTGTGGCCATACCCCCTGACTTTCAGGCTAAGAAAGAGCCCGTTTGCTCAGTGGCTACGGCAAAGGCTGGAAGGTCTGCCTTTCTGCTCTCTGATGATGATGCTCGTGCCCCCTCCCTCCAGCCCCTGTCAGTTCTTCCCTGTAGGCCGCTAGCATCACGGTCTCTCCTAACCCTTCTCCTCCCTCTTGTCAGCTCATCCCCTTCGCAGGCCCCAACTGGCCTGTCCCCCTTTGCGCCCCTTCCCAGTGGATTCTGACGTCCAGGGCCTTCCCTCGACCGTTGCCTTCAACTGCCGTAGGAACGTTCTGTCGCTAAAATTCTCAGCGGTTGGGGCCCAGATTCTGCAGCTTGGGTGGACCCTCCAGTTTTACAGACTCGGTCCAGACCTCTGTGTGGAGACGTGGCAGTTGACAGAGCTGAAATGCCCGGCGAACGCGGCACGAGTCAATTTAGTGACTTGATTCCCAGCACAGGTTCTGGGCCCATCACGATCGAGACCCTCTTGTGGCTACCTGGTCACTTTCCAGGGGCTCTCCCTGCCTCAGCAGGAAAAAAAAGAAAAAGAAAAAAGAAAAGAAACGGACACACTTGATATTTGGGAGGCTTGGCAGGCCCAGCAGAGGGTTGTGGCTGGGGGACTCTGGCTCCTTGGTGCAGCCTGTCTCTTGGCTCTTGTGTCTTTCTATGCAGATGGGCAGGGGCGTGCAGCCCACAGGGAGGGGGCAGGGCTCAACGGGGAGGCATACGCTGGAGGAAATCATCTTTTCCCATGTCGTGGTGACAGGGAGAGGAGACCCACTGTCTCCCAAGGTGGAGGGGCCCACATCCCACTGTGGGGAGCCTTGAGACTCACCAAGTGTGTGCAGGAGCTGGGAAGGCGCTGGAGAAGGATGCGCCCCCCTGCCTTTGACACACCTGGACACCCACCCATGCTGGGTCAGCACTGAGAGGGCGTTTTAAAGGTGGAAAGAGACCCTGGTCTTTTCCATTGTGTGAGGACCTCAGATGGGAATAAAACGAAAAAGAAAAAGGCCAAAAACCCGTACAAAATTGCAGGTGGTAGGGTCTATCTAAATGCTGGATCAAGGAATGCTCCTGGCCTCGTAGAGGTACGATGGCGAGGCCGTTCCTCACCTGGGGAGGTTTACGGCCTGTGGTTTGAGGTCCTCGGTGAATGAGGATCAGAACACGTAGCCGTCTTGGTGCCCTGCTCCCCTCCTCCCTTCATGTAAGGCTCCTACCATAGCACCCAGAGCCCCTCTCTCCTGGGGGACCAAAGCCTCCAGACAAACTCTGAGCTCCTGGGAAGGAAATGGAGCCCTCGAGTGGGCCGGGCCTGGCCTGCAGCAGGGAGGGTGCTTTGCTGGGCTGGGATGCAGAGCAGGGAAGGGGACACACCCTAGGCAGTGCCTGGGACATGGTCCCCCGCGCCCCCACCCGCCAGCCGGCCCATCCCTGGGTCATCTTGCTGAACCCTCATTACAACTAGGTCAAAGGGACGCCTACGGGAGCTTCCTCTCGTCCTGTGGCCTTTGCAGACCTAAAGGACAGCTCCACCCTCAGGACTGACTGTTGCTTGGTTCTTTCTGCCGTCGGCAGCAGCCCACAGTGGCCGGCTGCTCTGCTAAGAGCTGCAGGGACAGTGACTATCCACAGTGGCTGCCCTAAAGGGACTTGAGGGCAAAGCGCACTGTGAATCGCGGCCACCGAAGCCACACAGCGTAGGGTGTCCTCTGCCAGGCTTATAACAGGATCACAGAGGGGGTGCTGCCCGCCCACCCCGGGGTCCAGGTTCCTGAGAAGGTTCGGAAGCCAAGGGACCCCGAGCTGAGGCCTGACAAAGAAAGGGCTTCGCCCGGCTGGGGCGAGCTTATGACACAGACCATCAGGCAGGGGCGCCCAGCGTGGGCAAAGGCACAGAGCAGTGAGGGAGCAAGGACAGGGATGCTGGGGCACCTGAGGGTCGAGCACACGAGTGGGAGGTGGGTGGGCAGCACTCGTATACACTATCGTGTGCTCATTGGGCGGAATTCTTTGGCGGCAGTCTGCCGGGGACAGGTTTCAAGGGATGTCTAGGGTAGGGGCAAGCGTGCAGGCTGCTGCAAGGGACCAGGCAGAGGACGAAACCCTGAGCGCGGGCGAGCGGCGGGGGAGGGCTTGAGAGGAGGAGACGGGCGACTGCGCGTTAGGGGTGGCCCCCGGGGAAGATGCCAATGGCTAGGAAAGGAACTGAATCGGGAGGCGCGGGTGACAATTGCTTTTCAGGAGAAACCCAGGGTGCCTCGGCGTACCATGGGGAACGAGGCTTTGAGGGGACAGCTCGGAGCTCCTGGAAGAGCTGACGGGACCGGAGAGCAGACAAAGGTCCCTTGTGGCCTCAGGACAAAGAGAAGGGACGATGCCTGCCGCTTTGGGCAGGGCTGTCGGGCACCAGCGTCCCTGAGGCTTCCATGATAAGAGCCCGCAGCAGGCTGGAGAGATCTCTGGGGACAGACGTGGGTCGAGTAGGCTGGGATAGTGGGTAACGTAGAAAAGAGTGAATCTCCCTTTTCTTTGTAGAAGTTTGACGTTTAAGATGATGGGGAGGAGAGAAAGGGTTAGATTTACGGCCGGGGCCCATTTTTAAAACTGAAAAATAACTTTTATTCCCGCCCACGCCCCTACGCCCCCCTGCCCCCCCCAAAAAAAATTAAAACCCACCTAAAATAGTGCACGTCCTTTGTATAAAAGCTGGGCGAAACACATAAGGAAGAAGAAAGTAAAGAAACCGCCTGTAATCTTTATTCATCAGAAATAGACACTGTTCCACCTTCGAGTTATTATTTCCTTCCGGGCGCGGTGTTTGTTTTCGGCTAGAAATGGCATCGCGTCCCGTCGCAGAACAATTGAAATAGCTCAAAACGCGATGAGGGGTGGAGAGCACTGGGTAAAAAGTTAGTTGCCTTTTATCTCTGGTCTCTGAGCTGCCTTGTCCTCGTCCCTGGAGGCCGCTGATGGCCTCATGATACCTGCCCTGGCAGCTCGATACCATTTGAATGCGCGAGTCTTCCGGAAAGCACCACAGTGACTTTCCGTCTTGCGTGTTTGGAGGCCGTCTAGTTTGACCTGGCTGTTTCCGGCGCCCTCCCACTTCCATCTTCACGCGCGCGCGGCACGCACGTTATTTCCCCAGAAACAAAACATTCTCGAGGTGGGGTGTCTGGGTCAGAAGGCAGAACAAATTAGGGAAGAAAAAGAAAAAGAAAAAAAGGTTCAACACCGGATCTCACCTCCAAGGAATTTGCTTTCTATTGAAACTTGCACGGCCAAGCAGGAGTGCTCCTGTCCCCCCACACCCCCCACCCCGCAGCCCTCCGGCCGGCCGGGGTGTTATTAAAACGCGCTTCCCCCGAGTGACCCGGCTGAGTGGGTGACAGATAGACGTGGGTGACTGCCTCCAGCCCTCACTGTGACTCGCTCTTGAGGAGAAACGAAAGGCACCCTGGGGTACAAGAGGGGACGAGGTGTCGGTTGGGGGTGGGGGGGGCGGGTGGCTCTGCCTGCCGACCTGGCGAAAGAGCGGAGATGCAGCCCTGCGGGGGGGCAAAAGGCCGGGTTGTCAGTGAGTGCTGAGCCCAGGGCACAAGGCCCGTCTTTGTTTCCAGAAATCTCCAGGCAGAAAGGAGGGGGCCCCAGGCCGTGATAGGCGGAGGGAAGGGGGGCTTCGAAAAGGCCAGGAACCCCCCACAGGCGCGAGGTCCGGGGCCGGCGGGGTACGCAGGCCCCACATTTGTTTGTTCACTTTTTCCCTTTCTAAGCGTCAGTCTTGTGGGTTCTCCACGGACACCTTCCCGCGACACTGGGGCGACTCCCAAGAGGGGCTGAACTGCTCTGGAATGAGAGAAAGGGGCCCCTCTCCAGAGCCTGCCCCGGGCGGGCGCAGGCCTCTGGGTGGAGAGCATCTGTCCTCGGGCCCTCCAGGGTAGGCCTGCAGGACTCCCGACTGGGGACGGGAGGCTAAGGGAACACGGAGGGGATCCCCCACCCGCTCATCCGCAAACCCCCAGGTCCCGCGAAGCTGGAGGCTCAGCCTGGGAGTCAGGATCATGCAGGGTTGCCCGCCGCATTCCTCTCCCCGTTGCGGCTCTCTCAAAAGTTCCCGCTTCACCTTCTCTCTGGCTTTTTTGGACACTGTAGACACTAGGCTAATCTCTGGGGTTCTTTTTTGTTTTTTCCCTAAAAATATGAGAGAGAGAGAGAGAGAGAGAGAAACGAGATGATTTGGTTTTCAGGATGTATCTACCCGTCCTGGGGTCAGGACCGCTGGTGCTTGCCCTGTGCGGCTTCCCGTCTGACTCCCAAGTTTAAGTTCGGGAGGCCGGGGTCAACCCCTACCCTGCAGGAGCCCCTTCGATTTCAGGGGAGGCTGCGCGCTGTAGGCTCCCCTGGAATCCACACCCCAAATGGGAGCGAAAGGGGAGTCCTCGCGCGCGTGAATTTGGAGTCCCACCTCGCTGCCGCAGATTGCTTGCCTTCCCCCCCCCCCGCCCCATCCCGCGCCCCTGCGCCCCGTTATTAACTCCCGGTGTTCTTTCGACTATTATTTTCCCCCGAGGCCTCGTTTTTCGTCTCAGGCGTCAAGCCCTCGATAGCTGAGCCCGCACGCCGCCTGGTTTTCTTCCATCGGTCTCTGTTGCAGCTTCCGAGGGCGGCTGCAGCACAGGAGCACCGGGCTGGGTGGGTGGTGCCAAATGACGAAATGCCTCGTCTCATGATCCTGGCCATAAGAAGCCAGAAATCAAGGCGTCGTCTGTGTGTGTGTGTGAGGGGCGGGGGGCAGGGGGAGCCAGGTCCTCCTGGGGGAGGCTCCGGGCGGGGAGAACGCGTTCCCTGCCTCTGCCCGGGCCCAAGGTGGTGGTCAGCAGCCCCTGCCGGTCCTTGGCTTGTAGATGCGCCGCTCCAGTCCCCGCCCCCGCCATCACTTGGTGTTCTCCTCTCTGCACGTGTCAATATGTGTGTGCCTTCTCCTCCTCCGCACGAGGACGCCAGCCGCAGGGTTCATGGCCCCACGCGAACCCGTTACGACCTCCTCTCGAGCTCGTTGACGTTTGCAAAGACCCTATTTCCAAATTAGGTCGCACTCTGAGGTTCTGGATGGACACGACTTTTTTTTTGGTGGGGGTGGCGGGGGCAGTGGGGTGGCACCGTTGAAACCTCGGCCGTCTCTCTGCTGTCAGACCCTTCCACCCGCCTGGCCTGTACCGTGTCAGAATCATTTTTTCTGAAGCCGGGCGGAGGCGGAGCATCTCGCCCCTCGCTCCCGTCCATCACCCGGCCTTGACTTCCCGCTGCCAACAGAATAAAGTCCTATCTCTTTAGCTCAGTTTTAGAGGACGCGCCGCCGTCTGGTCCCCGCACGACTTTTTGGTCACAGGCCACGTCTTCAGTCCTCCTCCTCACGCCCCCTCCCACCGCCCCCCACATTCCCCCCCGCCCCCGGTCACCTCTGAAGAGTCTCCTACATTGTTGAACATGTTGTAGGTGCTCTCGCCTCCCGCCCGGTCCTCTGTCCCTTGCCAGGATGCTCTCCCTCTCGAGCAGCCGCGTCAGAGCGCGCCTTTCCGCTCTCGTGAGAGCGTGCTTAATCCCCGTCGAGGTGGGAGGGCTCACCTCTGCCCACCTTTGGACCTGACGCCACACTCCTCACCCCCCACCCCCTCGGTCCGGAGCGATGCTGTCACTACGCTGGAACTGAATCCCGGCCCGAAGATGCGGCCTGTGTCTCAGTACTCGTCTGGGCCCGCCGGCTCGACACTGGTGCATTGGGCCCACGCGGCTGCGTGCTAAATGCCCGTGGGCGTCGCTGCCGGTGTGTGTGGGCGCGCGCGCGAGGGGGTCTGACTTAGCCCCCCCGCAGCCGTCGGGGCCACGGCATTTTCCACGCGAGCGCCGGATCACCCCACGCCTGCGGCCCCGCCACGGCTCAAGCAGGCGAAGAGCCCTGCGCTGAGATGAAATGAGGGGAAAGGAGAGAAGGGTGGCTCCCCCGCCGGGTTAAGGGCGTGGTCTTTCAAAGGAAGAGTGGACTGGCAGAATCGCCGCCGGAGACGGGGACCCTCGCGCCCGGGTCCCCGTACCAAGGGGCTTGGGGTTACTCGGAACGGAGTCCGGGGGGATGCCCTGTCCCCACCCTCCCCGATGGGGAATCGGTGAGCAACGTGGTGGCAGGGGTAGGGTCTCGGCGGGAGACCGGTCGTGCCGCGAAGGGGGACGGTAGCAGCACCTTTCCCTACCAGCTTTAAGAGATGCTCTGGACGCTGGAAGGCGGCCGATCTTTGATTCCAAAGATTCCTAGGGCCTTTTGCTCCTCGCAGTGACTGGCCACTGGCAGCTGGGTCTCTTCCCAGGCACGGAGTCTCTGTGGGGGGGGCCTTACGTGGCCGGACTCGGGAAATACGGACGTTATTGTGAAGGCAGGCAGCCCTGCACTCCCGTGAAAATCGCCGTGTCTCAGGCATTGGAAAGGTTTGCCCGTCCTCTTCCTGGTACACTGTCAGTTTCAGTATTGTGGCCGTCGGCGTTTAACAGGAGAAGGGACGATTCAAGTTTCCTTTGTCAGCACGGCTTCTGTGCAGCGCGTTGTTTTTTTTTTTTTTGGGGGGGGGGTTCCCCACAGCAACTCTGCTTGGTTTCGAACAAATAATAATAATAATAATAATAATAATAATAATAATAATAATAATAATAATGACAATAACAATAACCCAGTAAAAAGGAATGACTCAGGTGTGAGTTCAGCGCATCCATCTGCACAAAACTCGAAATGTCCCGTGAATCTGGAAGGGGGCGGGGGCACGTGAGGCAACGGGTGGGTTGTTTGTGACTCTGCTTTTCAGCTGTGATTTTTCTCTACCTCTCGCTATGACTGGAGTTTTCCAACACCCCCCCCCCGCCCCGGCCGCCAACAAAAGCGTAAAGAGCGTTTGACGAAAAGTAAACCTGGAAAAGGTCCGTCAAGGGTCTGGCCTCCCGGCTGCGGCTCGGAATTGGCCGTTTGGGTATTTTTAACTGATGCGTGCACTGCCCCCCCCTGCCCCACTGCAGGCTCGGCCCCCGAGTCGGGCGCCCCTGTCCGACGTCGGGAACGGCAGGGACCCCCCCGGGAGCGGCTCCTGCGTTTCTTTTTCCAACTAGACAGTGAATTCCTTGAGGGAAAGGATGGCAGCCACGGGGCCGTGCATCTGCAGGGACCCAGCTCAGTAACCGGCCCGTGAGCAGCCTGACACACGCACGCGCGCGTTTGTTGATTTTGAATGACAGGGAGTGGCTTGCGAACAGCCGGGCCCCCTCTGCGAGTGTATGACGTTCTGCGCCTGTTTTCCTCCAGAGCAGGCACGTCCTTGCGACGACGTTGCCCCAGAACTGGGATCCCGACTCACGGGAGGGCCGGGACCTGGGGGCTCGGTGACCGGGAGGCCGGGGGGGGGGGCGCCCAGGCACCTGTGAAGAGGGCGGAGCCGGCGGGAAACTGTGGTGCCCGATGCTGGGCTTGGAGGGCGAAGCAGCGTGTCCCTGTTTGCTGCCGTGACAAAGGACAACGAGATGGGCGGCAGAACGACCCAAATCTAGTATCTTACTCTTCTGGGGGTCAGAGGTTCAAGGCGGGTCCCGCTGGACTAAAATCGAGGTGTTGGCAGGGCTGTGCTCCTTCAGGAGGCTCTAGAAGGAGGAGAGCGGTTGTCCCTTTGCCCCTTTTCTCAGAGTTTTTGTCCCTTTTCCCGCTTGCACCCTTTGGCTCACGGCCCCCTCCGCCGTCTTCCAAGCCAGCATCTTCAGGGTCTCTCTGACTCCGACCCTGGCCGTCGGGTCTTGCTCTTGCACTTTCCCGAGGGCCCTTGAGGTTGCATCGGGCTCATGCAGATAATCCAGGATAACCTCCCCATCTCAAGGCCGCCTGATGGGCAGCCTCACTTCCCCCCGCCCGGTAACATAACATATTCACCGGTTCCGGGGAGTAGGACACGGGCAGTGCTGGGGCAGCGGCAGGATGCTGTCTACTACAGAGAGGCCCGTGGGGGTCGTAGGGTCCCGCGTCCTCCTCACTCTACACTTGAGGGAACTTGGGCTGTGAGAGTTTCTGTGAATTCCAACTGTTTTCTCCACAGGTAAATTCCCTCTGAGTCTAGCCCCCCCCCGCCCCGTACCCCGAACCCGAAGCCAGACTCAGCAGGAGGCCGCCGGCTTCCTCTTCCTCCAGTTCTTCCTTCTACACCTGTGCCTCATGGCTTTCCTGCCGCGCTCGGGGGGGGTGGGTGGGTGCCGAGGGGGGCACGTCAGGGGCCGGGAGGCACGCCTGGCCCGCGTCCGAGTCTGGTCTGAACGGGGCGTGGCCATGTCGTGGGGTCAGAGAATGGATTTGAATCCCCCGCAGGAGCCTTGCTGCTTAGCAGAAGTATTACCTCTGAGGGAGGGAGCTGCCACAAACGCCCGCCCGGCTGCCGACACTGGGCGCAGGGAAATGGGAACCCTGACATTTCTTTTCTAGGAGGGCCCCACAGGAGAGGAGCGAGAGGGTGAGCCCCAGCTACCCGGCTCCCCACCGACCGCGGCATTTGCCGCCCGCCCGGGCAGCTGCTGTGTGTCTCTCAGTCTGGAGACCCTGTCAGGCCAGGGCTGGCTCCCGGCGCAGGAGGGTGTCAGCTGCTGGGTGTCCTCTGAGGAGATGCTGGTGATTCTGGTATCAGAGTCCAAGTGTACGTCAGCTGGAGGCACAGCAGCAGGTCCGCCCGTCGAGGTCAGGGCCAGAGCAGACGGCACGGGAGGACTTACTGCATGAGACATTTACTTGGAAAGAGCAAAGCATGATCTAGGGGGAGCAGATCCCGAGGGTGGGGGGGGGGTCTGCTCTCATTCCGAAAGGCCCCGCCTGTGTGTCATTCCATTCTGTGCACGTGACCGGCCAGCCCTTCGCCTGCGCTGATGTACCTAGAGGTGCCTGGACGTCAGCAGGGACCTGGTCCCTGGCCAAGGGCACGAGGGCCCGGGGCCTGGGAAAGTGGATTTCTCCAAATTTTGCAGCTGGTCTGGGGAGAAAGACGAGGGGGGAGACGCTGGGGGAGGCAGCCCCGCCCTCTGGAGGAGGCCGGCTGGCCCTGGGAGCGTGTGGGCCCGTAGGGTAAGGCTGGGTTCTAGCTGGGAAAGTCACCTCAGCATAGCAATTCGGAGTTACCCTCTGTCCTGAGGGCAACCGACAGGTGGAGAAGAAACTCTGGCCCCCACTCTGGAGTGAGGGAGAAGAAACTTGGGGTGGGGATGGGTGAGGGGGACTGTAGAAAGCGAGGCGATGTGCTTCCCACCCCGGTGAGTGGGGCGGGCCCTATGGCTGAGGGCCTGGGCGAGCGGGGGCTACCCGTGAGGAAACTCTTCGACTATTAAGGAAACGTCTTTCGCACGACTTTTTGGACCGAGACCAATTGTTCTCTGAGCGTGAGGGAGCTTGGGATCCAGGAGAACGTGTGTTGGACAGGACTGGAGGGGACGGGCCGCCGAAGTGGCCCAGGCAGGTGGCCAAGGCCGCGGTGGCGCGCTCTGGCGGTGCAGAGGTCGGGGAGGCCGAGCGGGCTGCATTTCTGAGGAGACCCAACAGCAAGGAAGACCAGGGCCAGTGTGTGTGTTTGGGGGGGGGGGTGGGATGGGGTGGGGAGGATGAGCATTGTTGTTGGGGAGCGATGACCCTCGCAGACTGAGGGTGCTGCCCTGGCCCCACGGCGGTGCTAACGGCCGGCAGGCCCTGGGCGGGAGAGAGGCCTAACGCACTTCGTCTCCACCGTCTGCTGCACACCAGGAGGCGGGGCCCCTTCCTCTCCCCAAGGAAGACTCAGATCAGAGGCACAGCAGCTTCCCGCCCCGGCGAGGCTCCTGGCTCCTTGCTGCTGGGGCCCTACAGGCTTCACGGCCAGCGCTCCCGGAGGCGAGCTCTCGCAGGCGCGGGCGGGCGAGCAGCGGGACCGGATGTCCCCTGCGGCCAGCTGACGCTCCAGCGCCCTCCGAGCCTCGTCTCCAGCGACTGGGTGGCCGCCACCAGGTCCCTGGTCGGGCCCTGGGCTCCCCTGACAGGAGTTCCCGGATGACAAGGCCGAGAATGAGAGTTTTCTTTGGGAAACTCAGCGTTCAGCTGGAAAGTGTACAATGACCCGAGCCGGGGGCCCTTGGTCTTCTCTTGGGGCGCTCCTGACAGCCTCTGAGATGTAGAGACCGGAATAAGAGAACCTCGCGGAGGTGGAGGGGGAGAGGCGGGCGTCGAGGTGCTTGGGCCTGAAACGAGGGTGCAGGAGCAGCCTGCCCGCCGGCCCCTCTCCCTGGCGGGGAGGGCTGACACATCGTCGTCGTCGGGAGCCCATCCAAGAAAGCTCACTGTTTTGGGGAAGAGGCGGCCCCCTTAGGAACTGATGAGCTTGGACGGAATACGGCCCCAGGTTGTGTTTCTCGGGGGCACCCCGGTGGCCGCCCCGATTGCGTTACAGCCGATGAGCGAAGACTGGACCGGGAGCGGGGAGAGTCCGGCGGGCCCTGGAGCCGGGCGAGCGCCCCAAGATGCGCGAATGGCGTCGGGCGCCTCTGGGAGCTGGGGTGGGCCTGGTCCAGAAATTCCCCCGGCAGGGGGTGGTGGGGGTGGCGGCGTCGACGTGGCGTTCTCAAGTTACCCGCCGGTTTCCTGGAAACCCAGAGCTTATTATGAGGATGAGGAATCGACTCAGCGTCTCAAAGTTCGGTTCGGGAACCACCGGTCCCGTTTCCGTCTTGACCCCTGCTCCCGCCGGCCCAGGAGTGTGGTGGTGACGGCCATCGAGTCACGTGCCTGAAAGCCTGGGGTGTCCGGACCATGGTCCTTCCCCCGGGGGGGAGCGATGGGCATGTGTCGGGTGGGCTCTCGTTCCGGACCGGTGCGAATGCGACTGGTGAAGGCCTGCGCTGTGGCCGCCGGCGTCACCCGTGGCCTTTGGATCCTAGAATTTTTTCACTTAGGAAGGAGCGGCTCGTGCAGAAGGGCCGCGGGGAAGGGGGGGGGGGTAGGTGGTCAAGAGCGTAGACTCTGAGCCCGGGGGAGGGCAGGCCTGTGAGTCTCTGCTTTGCCCTGTCTACTCTGGCCCCTGAGCGTGCCCTCAGGTGAGCCCCTTAATCTCTTTGTCCCTCAGTTTCCTCATCTGTAAAATGGGGATAAAGTAGTATTTTCCTCCTAGGGTGATTATGAAGATTAAATGAGTTAATAGATGTCAGGTGTGTAGAACTGTGCTTGGCGTGTACTAAGGACTCAAACGTCACCTACGCTTCTCTCTCTCTCACTGTATTTCAGTCCTTTGAAAAATGCAGTTCTTTGGTGGGGATTTATGCCATTTTTTTTTTTTTTTTTATCTGGAGGAAAATTTAGCTTTCCCTCTTCCTGTCCTGACAGCGTACCCCCGGCGGGGGGGAAAAGGGGACAGATGATTCTGGAGAGATGTTAGGAACAGTCAAGTCTGTGGGGAAGGGAGTCTTTCGTTCCATTAAGCCACCCCCAGAGCAGCCAGCCCTGTGCTCTGGACAGCAGTGTGGACTTGGTCAACCCTTGATAAATACGTTTAAGTCCGGACGCCACACGCCTTTGGGTCGGTTCTAGTTCCAGAGTCCGGGAGAAGTATCTCTGGAAAGTAGCCAGCGTGGAGACCCCCCCCCCGCCCCGCCCCACAGCCCCCAGCGAGTCCCTCCCACCCTCTCATTCTCTGGTATTCTCTAGAGCTGGGAAGTTGGGTTTTTTAAAAAAAATAAATAAATAAAATAAATCATCACAGCCACGGGCCTGGAGCCGCGGTGTTTCGTTTGAAATTCTGTCTGCGTGCTCCCCGGTAGAGCCCGCCTGCTGTCCTGCCAGCGCTGAAGGAGGCGGCAGCGGCGGCAGCAGCGGCGTCCGCCCCCGGCCGGGGGGGCCTGCGTCTTTCCAGCCAGACCTGAGATTTCCGTTGGGACGCTTGATCTCTGTTAGGAGGAGGAGAATAAAAAAAAAAAAAAAAAAAAAACCCCGCCGTCGCCGCCCCCCCACCCCCCTCACGGGCCATTTCTTCCAATTGATGGGATAGTGCCGCAGAAACGTCCTTGAAAAGTGCGCGAAGTGGCAGATGAAGGGAATGTGTCCTCGTCCCGCCGCCGCCTACTCTAAAAGCTAAACTTGCCAGGGAGGAAGCCGGCCCTAGGGCTTTTGTTCCTCGGGGCACAAGCCGTGTGGCATTGCCACCTCTTAAGTTCTGACGGGGTCCGGAGGGCGGGTGGGGGGTGTTGCGACCCTGACTGACAAAGGACCTGTTCTTTGTATGGGGCTTTTGATGAGTTTGCATCTAGCGTGCGTCCTGCGCGTACCTCGCCCGCCCAGAGGAAGGTGGGTCGGTCGGTCAGGTGCACGTGGTGGAGCGGCTGCTCCGCAGGTTCCAACTCCCAGATCTCAACCTGTTTGTTAGTTTCCCTCCTCTGCCCGCCTGGGCTGCTCGCTGCTGCTTTGAACGAAGGGCCTGCCAGAGCGTCAGGAGTACAACCCCCGCCCCCCCCACCTCCCCCAGCCCCTGACGGCTGGAGGGGGGTGACCCTAAGGGTCGCATGCAAAAACTCGGCCCTGAGCTCATTCTGGCATGGGATCCCTCTGGCATCGGGGCCCTCCAGCAGTTGTGGCTGACCCCAAAGACCCACTCCACTGTAGGATACGTAGGCCCTGCTTCTCCAGGGGGCCCCGGCAGGGCGTGGCGTGGCAGTGGGGACGGGACAACGGTTGAGGGAACTTCTACCCTCCAACTCCCAGGGCTGCCTTGGACAGAGGGCTAAAGGGGTTAGACATACACAGGGTTTGTTCTTTGTGCTTTGGCTCCTTTCCCCCCGCACCCACCCATCTCACCCCCGCTTTTGAAAGAAGGGGGGCGTTTGTGAGGGAGAGCACGGAGGGCTGGGGGGGTGAAAAGAGAAGACCAGAAAGGGGTCGGGGAAACCGGCCCCGTCCCAGTGACGGCCGCGAACGTGGGGCCGTGGCTCGGGGGGGCAACAACGCCTGCTGTTTGGAGCGCTTTTTTTTTTAATTATTATTATTTCTTTGTGGTTGGCGCGCTACTCTGGCCGGGCGCGGATTTCCCCAGCCGCGAACCCCGGTGTTCACGGAGCACTTCCTGCGACGTGATGCCCATCCAGGTTCCCATGGCATCCTAGCGCTGGCGCTCAGCTTGGGGGGGGATGATTCGACCCGTCTGAATTTCCTTAGCATGCTTGGAACTTGGCAACTTTATTCTTCCATAGCCCGTCACCCCTTTCCCCGGGGGTTTGCATCGAAGATCTGGGGAACTTAGCAGACATGGCGGGGGGTGTGGGGGTCGTGGGGCAGGGAGCAGTGGTCCTGGGAGCTCGTTCCCTTGGGGCCCAGCCTGATGATTTGGGGGCGGGGACGGGGTGGCGATGAGTCTCCTCCCCGCCACTGCTCGTTGTGGCCTCTCAGCTTCTTTCTCTTCAACTCTCTCAAGGCTGCCGTTCCTCTCTGGCTGGTTTGAGCTCTGGGGCACTTTCCGTGTTGGGCTGCCTTCCCGTATAGGGTGGCGGGCGGGTTCTGGGGCCTCGCCGCGGTCCTCGGGGTTTGCTCTGTGAAGTCTGGCCGTCTTGCTTTTCTCCCGGCTGAGGGGCTGGCCTTGTCCTGGCCGCACCTCCCTCTCCAAGGTGCACACGTGACTGGGAGCCAGAATGGGGTGTTTCCAGCAAATCTTCCTCCAGGCCTCCTCCTCCTCCTCGTACCAGAACTTGGCCTTCCCAGCCCCTGCAAAGACGCTGGTGTCTCTTTTCTTCCTGTCTCTGTCCATTAGGCCTGAGGGCTGGGAGGGGACACAGCCCGGGCCCAGAGGGAGTGGCAGTCGGGACGCAGGGACAGATATTTTCAGTCCTGTGTGTCACGGGCACACGCTCACGGCTTCCGCTGTCCGGACGTGTTTGCCGCGTCCCCGTTCTGCGACCAGCGAGGCTGAGGCGTGCGCTGGGGCTCGGTGCTCGGACCCTTGCACTTCAGCCCCCTGGCCTCTGCTCTCCTCCAGGCCCTGAACCCCAGAATGAGTGCATCCTTTCCTACGGGTATTCTCTCTTAGGATAGGGGCAGTGTCATGGTGCCGGAAGCTTTTCCTCATGCTTCAGCGCTCCTCTGAAAGTAAATATAATGGTTAATTAAAAAAAAAAAACAAAAAAAACCCAAAAACCCATTTCTCCAGACTTTCCTAGGAATCTCCTTAACAGGCCTCAGAGGATCCAGAAGTCCTGAAACCCTCGGTCTGCGCCCTCTGCGCAGACCTGCCTTTTGGCGGCGTTCCCGCCTAACGATCCCTTCCCTAATTCTGTGATGTCGCGACGGTTACTAATTTCCACTGTGTTATTTTCTTTTTCCTCCTCGATTGCACTCTCGGTTACATTATTAGTGTGATATGGGACACTGGGGGCCCGACGTGGAAACGTAACGTAACCGACTGCGTTATTTCTTCGGGAAAGCGTGCTTCGGGTTCATCGTCCCACGTGCAGGCACGTTTTGATAACTCGACCTGGTCTTGGACGGGGGTGGGGGAGGGCGTCTTATGCTCCGATGTCAAGGTTTTGAAAAACTCCTCTCCGCCGCTGGGAGAAACGTGGTATTTTCATTGCTTTAGCCTGAGAGTTTAGCTTCGGCAGCCGTATGCGCTGTTGCAGAATGCGGGCACGAAGTGTACCCGCCAGGACTGTTGAGAGAACCGGACGGTTTTTCCTGTCCTCCGCCCAGGAAGGAGAGGCCGGCAGCAATGAATTTCCCCCATTTGTTACGTTAATGTTCATTTCCTCCTCCTAAGATTTCTCCTCATCAATGATTATCGGCATGCGTGTCGCAGGGAAGGCGGGAGGGCTTGCATGAACCCGGGCGCCGCCGTGGCGGGTAGAATAAATTGATTTTCATCCAATGACAGGTCACGCTCGGGAGCAGGGTGTGGTGTCTCTGAGGTCAAATGGGGTGTACTAGCCACTTCCACTGCACCGCCCTTAGGCCTTCGGATCCCTTCGGCTGTTTCTCTGCATCCTTCACATCCTTCCTGTGCTTTTGGTGTGTGTGGGACTTTACCTTCCCTCTCCGGGGCTGGGGTCTTTGCTGACCCCCACGTTACCCCCCCCCCCAACACACACACGCACTAGGGATTTAATAAAAATACAGCCTGCATGGGAAAATTCAAAATTATGCAAAACCCCAAACCAGAACGCCAGGGGACCAAGGCGGGGGGTGGGGGGGCTGTTTTTTTGACCCTTTGATTCAGCCCGTCCCCCAGTGGAAACCCACAAAGGCGGTGCATGAAGAAAATGAGAAGGGAACATTCACATGACGCCGTAGGAGGAGAGCTGGGGGAGGGCGTGCCTGTGCCACAAGGGGACCAGCTGAGGAAGATGCCGGGCTCAGGGCAGACCGGCCCTGGGCTGGGAGGGCCTCAGCCCCCGGGAGAGGCTTGCAGCTGGGACCGCTCTGGGGTGAGGCCGACCCTCCAGAATCGCCCTGCAGGAGCATCCCTAGAGCTGCCCACCCTGGGCTTAGCCTGGACTTGCACCCCTGTTGGCTTCCTCCCGTCTCTACCCCGCTTACCCTGCGGTCTCAGGGTTTTGCCCTGGGCGCTCCGCCTTAAGACAGTGTTCGCACGTGAAGCTTTGGCCTGGGGTCCGCTTCTGGGCAGCCTGGCCTCAGTCACGGGCTCTTCCTCCACCCGAGCTGCAGTCGAGGGAGAGCCGGGGCCTAGATGTTGCTTGTCTACTGGTCCACATGAGGAGGAGTTCCTGGGCTGGGTGACCAGGACCTAGAACAAGAGACGGGTCCCTGGAGGCGCCCTGATAAGTACTGTTCGTGGTGGCCACGGACTGGCCTCCACCGCACCGGGACCAGGCAACAGGCGATGAGACTACAGTCGGCGAATGGCGGAGTGCTATTGGTCCATCCGTCACAGGGCCCGGGTTCAGGCGGCGGCGTCGGAGGCGCTGCCTGCCGGCGAGAGGAGGGGCAGCACGTTTGGCTGCCGTCTTTTTAAGACTGCGGCAGGCACCTGCCATCGGGTCCCGGTAGGTAGCCGGAAGTCTGAGAGTCACCTCTGCCCCTCCCGACTGATTTCCTTATCCTTGTTTTCATGCACCACGAGGGTCTGCGCTTCTAAAAATTCTGGTCTAACGGACACAAAGTTCACTGCTTTACGTGCCTTGCTCTTTACTGCACTTTGCAGATAACGCCCCCTTTTTTTTTTAAAAAAAAATTTTTTATTTATTTTCATTTTTATTTTTTATAAAGCGAAGGTGGGCAGCAACGCTTGCCCGAGCAAGTCCGCCGGCACCGTTCCCCCGGCAGCGCGGGCTGGCCTCGTTCGTGTCCCTGCGCCGCACTTGGATAATTCTTGTAACATTTCAAACGTTTGCGTGGTCATTTGTTATACTGCGATCTGCGATCAGTTGTTGCTGCTGTAATTGTTGCTGCTGTAATTGTTGCTGTTGTGATTGCTTTGAGGTGCCGCGGCGCCCCGTGCCCGCGTCAGGCAGCAAGCCTAACGGATGCACGCACGGGGGTGGGGGGTGGCGCGTGTTCTCACGGCCCCCCACTGACCGACTGTCCATCCCCTCATCTCCCTCCTTAATGCTCGGGCCTCCCCTGTTCCCTGAGACACAGCGATGTTGACGTTGGGCCAACGAGCAACGCTGCCAGGGCCTCTGGGTGTTCCAGTGAAAGGAAGGCTCACGCACCTCTCGCTTTAAGTCGGGCGCTAGGGATGATGGTTAAGCTTCCCGAGGAAGGCACGTGTCGAAAGCCAGGACAGGCCGATGCCCAGGCCTCTTGGGGCGAGCAGCCAAGTTGGGAATGCGACGGTGAAGTTGTTTTTTTTTATTAAAAAAAAAAAAACACAAAAAGCGCCACTCGAGTGATGAGAAAGAAGGCGGGAAGCGGCCTTATCGCCGAGGCGGAGAACGAACGCTTTGGCGGTCTAGACAGAGGATGGGACCCGCCGGAGCGTTCCCTGACGCGGAAAGCTAATCCAGAGCAAGGCCCCACCTCGGTCCAGCTGGGTCTGAGACGGCTGGGAGAGGCCCGAGGAGGCCGCAGAGGCTGTCCCCTGAGGGTTAAGGGAAGGAGGTCTCTCTACACCATCAAAATGCAAGGCGGAAGCAGCCAGGGCTGGGGCGCGGAGCCTGCAGCCGGCGGCTACCCAGCGGTGGTGGCCGCACTAGACAGCGGATTCCCAGTGTAGAGGGAGGGGTTCCTCGGGAAGGAAGATGCCGCCCAGGGCTTTCATAGCTAGAACGGAGGAGTCGAGGGCGGGCTTCCAAGCTTCGAAAGGCGGGCCGGCCCTCCCGTGAGGGGTGAGGGGCGCATGCAGCTGCGTGACCTTTAAGCGGAGGATAGTGCTCACGGACCCTTTCGAACATCCAAAGAATTCAGCCCATTTTGAAGAGCCCCGGGCCCTGGGGAATGACGCCCGAACCTACCCCGCCTGCGATCTACAAAGGCGGGCCACGGCACAGCCTGGACGACAGCACTGCCTGTTTGCATCACGGCTTCTTGCCAACGGGCTGTATTCTTTGTTTTTTAAATTATTTTTTTAATTATTGTTATGATTATTATAATTTTTTTGTACGTGTGTCCTTTGCCGCTGTTGCTGGAAACTGGACATTGGGAATGCCAGAATGCGGTAAACGCTGGAAACCAGATGCCCCCTCATCTCCAGGATTTGTTGCTGCTACCTGGTGTGGAGCGGTTTTTAGAGCCAAGGCCGGGAGGAACTTCGTTCTCTTGCTCCCTGAGATTCAGCCCCACCCCCCTCGCTGGCTGGCTCTGGGTAGAACCCTCCTGAACGAGGGTTTTATTTGCAACTTCATCTCCTTAATGCCTGGTCACCTTGTAGGTCTTAGCCCAGCCCTCACCTCCTAGTGGAAGTCTCCCTGGATCCGCCCAGGCTCGCTCGGCTCCTGCATTTTTCTGTTCTAACACTCGAACTAAGCATTTGTTAGGGAAATTATTTGACGAATGGCTGCCCCCCTCATGAGACTGTACGTGCCGCGTTTTGTTGGCTTCACCGCTCAATAGTCCCCACCGACTAGCACCGTGCCTGCTATCGGCCGTGCCCGAATCCCTGTAGCCTGTGAGTGTGGTTTTATTTGGAAAAAGTCTTTGCAGATGTCGACAAGGGTTTCGAGATGTGGAGATCACCCCGCACTCTCTGGATAGGCCGCGGATCCGACGCCACGCGTCCCCGTAAGCGACGCGCAGAGTAAAAAAAGACAGCGGAGGAGGCGATGAGACCCCAGAGGCAGAGGGGGGAGTGAGGTGGCTACGAGCCAAAGGATGCGAGTGGACACCAGGCCAGAGTCCAGGGACGAAGCAGCTTACTTGAGAGTTCAGTCGCTATCAACGTAGCCTGGCTAGATGCCTGCGATCCCCGAGCAGCCACAGCACCTTCTTTCGCCGAGCCCCGATGGACGTGGCTCAGCATCCCGGGCCGCTTTTTTTTTTAGCCCGGTGACTCCAAAATGACCACGACACTTTGTGCTTTTGTTTGTTGGCGCGGACAGTGCGGTATTTTCTGCCACTGGCTGTACGCCGAGCGTTTTTTTCTGTTTTTGTTTGTTTGTTTTTTTTTCTTTTTTGCTTGCCGGGGCAGCTGTAAAACGTCACCGCCCCCGGCTGGAAGGAATGGCGTCTGGAGCATCTCATCGTAGACTTTTGAGAGGGGGGGCCACCGAGGCCGCTCACGTGGCCCTTGCTGGCATGGCTCGGGTAGGGCCGTTCGCTGGGCTGGCCGGGTTCCTGTCTGAAAGTTTTTGGCCTGGTCCTGTGGTTAGAGAGGGTAGGCTTTTGTTGGGGGGTTTTATTGTCTGTGGTTGGCATGTACGTATAGGGCAGGGGGAAACTGGCTACAGGATGGTTGTCCTCTACCAAAGGCCACAGCTCAGCTGCGGGTAGCCCCTCTTGTGGCCACAGCTCGAGCTTCCTCCCACGACCCTCCCTGCCACGCCCCTCGAGGCCTGCCGTCACTCCAGGCCGCCCGCGAGCCCCGGTGTCACCCCTTGTGCGTTTCTCTTAAATGCACCCACGCCGTTGAATGCGATTCTCTGGGGGAACTCGACAGTTGCTCTGTGCGCGCCCTCCCTCCGTATCTCACCAGCCGCGCAGCCACCGCGTGACCCTCTCGGTTCTGGCCAAAGAGACGCAGGCCAAAGGTCACGCGGAATCTCCTGTGACCCTCCCTTGAGGCGTAGCCTCTCCCCTTGGCCCCTTTGCGATCCTCCTCATTCAGATGTGATGCTGGCGTCGTCCAGCTCGGAGGACGGGGACAAGGGAGGGCCAGCCCCTAGGATGGCAAGGTCGTGGGTCGCAAGGAGGGTTTCGTGGAGAAGGGGGCGAGGAGGCCCGCGCTTGCCGGCTGCGTGATGCTTTCTTTATCTTTTCGAATCTTAGTTTCCTTATCTGTGAAGTGGGTTTTAGTACCAGCTGCGCTACGGGCTTACTAAGAAGAGAAAATGAGACGACTTCTATACCAGGGCCTTGTAAATGCATGCAAACAAAAGGGGTTCAATAAATAGCGTGAATTTGCCGGTAATGAAATCTTCAAACACTTATACGCCTGCAGGGAAGATGCTCGGGCCGGTATTTACTTTCGCCAAGGGGATAATAACACCTTAGATGTTCAGTTTGCAAAGTGCTGCGGCGTTTATTACCGTATTTAATACACGCAATACCTCTGTGGGGAAGGAGGCAGCTTGGCATGGCCATTCTTCTTCTTCTTTCTTATGTATATATTGGGAAAGGAAGAGCCACAGAGAAGGAGATGACTTACAGAAAGATACTTGCCTAACTGGCTCACGGATGAGTGGCGGAATCAGGCCTAGAACTGTCACCCTACCTCCACGGGGGCGGTGGGGAGGGAGAGAGAGAGAGGCATTTGAGCATCCTTTATGGGGGAAACCTTGTTAACGTTTTCTGTTTAAATTTTTTAAAAACGTCCTGCGGGGAATGTCCGGCCTCGGACAAGAGAGCGCATCAGGGGCACGTTCGCCCGTCGTTCCCCGAGGGCACTTGTTGCACCGCGGCGGGGACGGGGCGGCGGGGAGGGGACTTCTCCAGATGTCGTGCCTGGCGGATAGCGTCCGTGCGGCTGTGGCCATTTTTCTTTCGAGTTGGGACCTCAAGGGGGAAGAGAGGAAAAATAAAAGCAGAGAAACCAGAGCGTCGTCTCTTGCGGCTGGCGAGGAACACGTTGGCATCTGCGCGCGCTCTGAGCCGGGCGGTGCCTGTTTGTGAGACCCCGGGGAAGCCGGCTCCTGCGACGCCCTAGGCCCGTCCGCGGTTGGAGAGGCGCCCCCCAGCCCGTTTCGGATGGAAGGCTGGGTTGAAACCGCGACTGATCAGTAGTTAAGAATTAGAAGGAGGAGAGGGTCTCAGATGGCGCCTGGTCAGCTGTCCCCACAGCGACCTTTCCTGGTGAAATATCCACACGCGGGGTGGAAAGAGACGAAAACGCATCGCGGTGCGGCAGGCCGGGCTGCGATCCGCCCAGGGACTGAGTGAAGCAGAGCTTGTGGCTCATTGTAAGGTGGGTGGGTGCGACTGGCTGGGGGACACATCCCTCAATCCCATAGCCAAGTGCTGCCGGGGCGGTCACAAGCCCCGGGCAGACCGACCGAGCCACTCTGCAGGGGCCCTGATCCGATGGGGGCCTCGGCAAGGCCTGGCTGCTGCCGAGCGGTGTCTCTGCTCCGCCCCGTCTCCTGCCGAACTCAGAGACTCACGTGTGCTGTCTCCACACTCCTCGGGGGTCTGGCTCGGTCTCCCCTTCACACCCCGCTCCTTGCCCCGCAACACAGTTCCTCCTCCTCCCGTTCCAAGCAGGAACGTGTACTCTCTGTGTCCCCGAGGAGGCAGAGAGGTCGCGAAACGGTTGACCCTCATCGCCAGGTATCGGCCCTACAGACCCGCCTTTGCTCTGCGCCTGCCCGTTACGAGGAGGGGCCCCCTGCCTCCCATCTGAGCCGAAAAGTTCTCAATTTCAACATAGACGAGGTGATCTTTTATAGGGTGTTTTCTGCCTTCTTAAAAGAATCCCTGTCAGCTAGTAATCTCCTAATCTTTGCTCTGGAAGTCCCAAAATTCTCGATTTTTGAAGCCCTTCCATTCACCTCGGGTGGCTTTTCACACGTGTCGCGGGGTATGATTTCCGTTTCGTATTTTGCCGCGTGAAGTCTAGTTTTCTGTCCAGTTCCTCTGACCAAACAGTCTCTCTGCCGTCACGGTTCAGCCGTGCCCTCCCTGGCACGCACCGGAGTCATGCCTGAGAAAGGTCAGATTCCGGGCCTTCTGTTTGCTCCACCGGTCAGTTAATTGTCGATAAGGGTTACGGAGGTTGGCGAAGTTGGTGTGACTTTTGGCCTCTTGGCAGGCGCAACGGGTTTGACATAGTTTTTGCCTATTGAGGAATTTGATCTGAAGTATTGATCCCGAAGGCACATCCCAGAACAGCTACGGGAAGACGCGGGCGGGGCCGCTTTATGTGGTCAGGTCGCGTCGCGGTCCTCACGGAGGTGCAGCCGTAGCGATCCTGTCGCGGGCGGTCCCTAACGTCAGGCTCATGCCATTGAGGCTCTTTGTGGGTTAGAATATTCTGGAGCCCGAAGTCTCTCGAGTAGGGTCAGCCGCGTGTCTGGCCGTTATCTGGGGGCGGTTTCTAGGAGTTGGCCACACTCGCAATCACCCGGGAGAGCTTATGCCGCGGAGATCGGGGGCGGGGGACCCCTCTAGTAAGGTGCCACCAGCCGTAGGCCGTGGTAAGCTAAGTCGGGAGTGCGTAACGCTGAACAGCAACGAGAAGTGGGATCAAAGCGTAGCGAGGCAGAGTATGCAAAGGAGAGCACAGCAGATGGAAAAACCCCGTTCTGATCGTCTTTGCCCGGCGCTGCGGGCTTCACGCGGGCGTTGGCTTCTGTGGACTGCTTGCTTCTGGAAGTTTTGGGTTTTTCTTTTTTGGAAATCCCAGTTGAAGATCTTTCTCCCCTCCCTCCCCCCCGCCACCCCCGCCCCGGGTATCTCGTCAAAGTGGAATTGTGTACCATCTGTCCTCCTGTGTCTGTCTTGCTGCCTGCCGCAACAGTCTCAAGGTCCCTCCACATCGTGTCGCGGCGCGCATCAACACGTCTTTGCTTTTTGTGGCCGAACAAGAGGCGGCCTGCGTTTTTACCGAGCGCTGCCGGCGGTTCTGATGCCCGCTCTGGCTTGGGAGCCCCCCCCCCCGCATGCCCCCCACCCCGACCTGGAGCGCTGCTCCTCGATCGGTGCTGTGCGTCGGAAGCGCTTGGGGAAACGCGTTAAAATGCAGGCTCTGATTCATTAACGGAGTTGCGGGTCGACTCACTCATTAGTGAAGCCCGAGATTCTCCATGCCAGACGGGCTCTGAGTGCTGAGGGGCGGAAACCGCCGCCGTGAGCCACCGCGGTTGTGCCCGGCTCACCCTGAAACGACAGGGGTGAGGATCGGTCTCGGTGTGGGGTGGCGTCGGTGGGAGGCTGGGTTCTATTTCTGCCTCACGGACCGGAAGACGCGGCCCTTGAGCCCCGGACGTTCCCCCGGCTTGGCCTCTCTGGCCTGGGAAGGGGTCGTGCGCCTCGGCGGGCCCCTGGGCTGCAAAGGCTTGAAATCTGGGGACCCTTTGGGCTCTTGGTGTTCATTACTACACACCATAGTGATGGTTTGGTTGGTCATTAGTCACTGCCCCCAGATTTCTTGCCAGGCCCTGCAATGTGTGGCCTGGCAGGGCAGGAAGGGGAGGGGGGCGGCGCGTGGCTTGGCTCCTTCAGTCCTGGGGGCGGTGAGAAGTCTGTCAGGATGTCGGAGCCGGGGGGTGGGTGCCAGTGGCCTCACGTCAGGGACCCCTGAGCCGGGCAGGAGGGCAGCGCTTCTGTCTTCCTTCCCGACTGGCCGAATCTGACGTGGCCCCGGGGAGCAGGGGCTGAGGGAGGGACGGGGCTCCCCTGCTTTTGTGGAAATGACGCCAGATTTGTGTTTTCAAGGCAGCAGTAATCGCCTCTGAGCGAATCCGACCGTGGCAGACCCGCTCCCCAGGCCCGTTCAACCACAGGACAGGCTACCGCGGCCCCGCACAGGCTGGTCCAGTCGGACCCCCCTCAGACGGCCCAAGCTGTCTGTCACTTGTGCGTGTGTGGCCCCAGTGTAGGAAAAATGAAGCGGGTTGGAAGTCTTTTTTGTTTTGTTTTTTGGAAACTTACGTTTTTCTAAGCAGAGTTGCTGCCTGGGAGAGAAAAGGGGTGAAATGCACGATACGGAAATGACGGTTCACGCGACGGGACACTGTGGGGACGTTGAAAATGTTGTTTGGAGGAATTCTTACTGCCATGGCAAATACGGTCCCGATCAGTAAGGGTAAGAAAAAGGCTCAAAAAGCACGTGCATAAGTACGTGAATGTACACGCACGAACATTAAACCATGTTTGTAAGTACACAGAGAGAGAGAGAGGAGAGACATGATAGAAAATGCACTAAAAATTACAGTGGTTATCACTGGGTGGTAGGAGAGCAGTGGTTTTTAGTTTTCTCGTTTGTCCCATTTGTATTTTCTGCGTCGTTTATAACGAGCTTACGATAGTTACAACAGGAATTTGAGGACCTGTGTTGCAGGGGAATGATAAGAAACAAAGGATGCAACTTTCATCTGGGTTTGACCTTAGCAAACAACGGACCGTTTTACTGCGCGCTGTAACATTTTAAGCGTTCGGCTCCCGTCCCGTCCGACCCCTCGAGAGGTCCCCCCCATCACCCGGACAGAAGCCACGATCCTTGGGATAAGCCCGGGGACTCTTCCTGCCCCAGGGCCTTGCCACGGGCCGTGCCCTCGGCCTGCAGTTCTCCCCGCCCCCCCCAGATGTGCGCGGAGCCTGGCACCTTCACCGCCTTCAGTCCTTTCCTCCAAGCTACCTTCTCAGGGGATCCTTTCTTTCCTGGAGACCCTACGTAAGACCCTCCACCTCCTACAGCATTTAATGCCCCCGCTCCCTGCTTTTGTTGTTCTCATCAGCGTAGGTTCCTATTTCGCATTCTCTCTCCGTCTGTCCCGTTCATTATACTGTCAGCCCCAGCAGGTTAGAGATTTTCACGTCTTTCCCCTCCGACTCCCGTAGCTCCGGCTTCCGGAACGATGCCTGGCACTGACGCTTAAAAGTCAGTTGTTAAATGAGTAAAGAAAACAAACCAAAGAAAACCCTCGACTTTTGGCCTGTACAGCTGTAAAGGACAGGCGGCTTACAGGCGTCTTTTCACCCTGCTAGCAAATTAAATCGGAACCGTTGGCAGCAAACGCACTTGCTGCCCCTTAACGATAGCGTCCCGTGGCCGCGTCTGCCCTTTCTGTGGTTTATATAGATGGGCTCTTCGGGAAATCTGAATACCCTCGGCAGAGCCAGGAACATCCCGTTATTTTGGTGGCGGGCGCGCCCGACAGGAGAGGCGGCTTAGTTTTGGAATGGCGTTGTGACTTGGTAGGGTCAGGGCTGGGCGACCCGTTGCCGGAGACCAGCGCCGAGGCGCCTCCGCGTATCGGTCAAGCACTGATTCGTTTCACACGTATTCCCCGAGCATCTGTTAACGTGGTGAGCCCTGGGGACGCACCGTGAACAAGCCGTCCGTCCTTCCTGGGTGTTGCTTCCAGCCTTAGTGGGGACCCAGATTGAGCAAACGATAATAGTGCGACGAGATATGATGGAAGCGCAGAGGGCCGGGTCACCAGATGTGGGACGGGAGGTCGGGCGGCGGCGGCCTCCTGGTGGAAGGAACGTTTGACCAGGATAGAGAGGAGGGTGTCCGGGAACAGGGCGCGCGCGGGTGGCGGTGGCGGTGGCGGAGTGGGCAGAGAAAGAGCGTTCCAGAAAGGACCCGGAGGCACAAGGGGCCGGCCAGCATTCTTCCAAGGAGCTGGGAAGCTCGCTGTGCTTTGGGTACGGACCGAGAGCACACCTGCACCCCGAACCCGGTCACCTCTCCGCAGCTCGACCGCCGTCACGGCAGAGCAGGAGGCCATCACCTCTCCCCTGGACTCCCTGCTCCTACCGTGTCGCCTGTCGGTGCCCGAGGGCGAGAAGGGCAGCCCCTGGCGGGCAAGAGCAGGCCTGGCGTTCACGGCTGGGCCCCGCTGCCCTTCCGTCCAACGTAGACAACGCCGCAGAACCACGCGGCCAGGCGGGGCCACTCGGGGACCCTGACAGATGGCAGGCGAAAACAAGACCACTCTGTAATCATATCTGAACAGAGACAACGATACGCGCAGCGTCCAGAACCGCAGAAGTGGCCCGAGGGGGCCTCCCCTGCTGGCCGATACGCGTGACTGCCGCTTCTTTACCAATCACAGCTTTCGCTTCGCTCGCTCTGTCCCCCCCCACCGCCCCCTGCCTCCGAGATAAGATTTATTAAGAGATCCGATCTGGGAATTTCTTCTGCTTCCCGGCAGCCTCGGCTCCAGGGGGAGCCCCCCTGGCTGGAATCGGCTGCGGAGCCGCCCTGGGGGGGGGGGCAAGCCCAAACGGGCGGCCGTTCCTGACCCCCTCCGGCTGAGATACCGCCGCAGTTCCCGCGACACCTGTTCCGTCCGACTCCCTGTCGACGCGGCCCGCCGCCGGGCCACGAGGCGTTTTCCTGTTGGTCTTGGGCTGGACGATGTGGGCAGACAGACGTGCGCTGACATCTTAATGTCTTCCCACGCAGAACACTCTCCAGGGGCTCGCCGGGACCCCGAGAGTCAAAATCAAGTCTCCGGCACCTCCGTCATGTGACTCTGCCGGCCGCTCACACCCCACTCGTAAAATTCGCCCTGTCCGCATTGCTGCGGAGCCAGAGACCTTTGTCAGTGCAAGCGCATTTCACACCGCTGTGTGGGGGACGGGTTGGGACACGGCGCCGGCGGGACAGAGCGTGGGGAGGCCAAGTACAGGTCTCTCTGAGTCCCGCGGGTCAACTGCGTTGGAACTGAGGAGGAAGGAAGGGTGGAAGGTAAATGGCCAGCGAGCTACGCCAAGTGAGATAAGTTAGACAGAGAAAGACAGATACGGTCTGACCTCCCCGACACGTGGAAGCTAGAAAAGCCGGACTCGGGAACAGAGTGCAGAACGGGGGGGGGGGTCCCCAGGGCCTGGGGCTGGGGAGTGGGCGAAACGGGGAGATGCTGGCCAAAGGAGGCGAACTTCCGGTGACCGGACTAACAAAACGCTGGGGACCTGCACGCACAGCGCGATGATTCCAGCTGACGATACCGTAACACGGACTCGCACGTCTCAGCACAAAAAAAAAATGAAATAAAATATAAAATACAAAATAAATGGTGATCGTTCGGCCGGGTGGAGGGGAGGTGTTAGCCAACGCTACGGCGGTCATCGTTTTGCAACACGTAAGCGTCTGAAACCGACACTTTGTATCTCTTAAACTTAGATAATATTACATGTCAGTCGCATCTCCATAAAACCAGGGCCGGGGGGGGGACCTAAAATGGAGCATCCGGACTTCCGGTTTGTGCGACAGGGGTCCTCACAGTGTCATTGTCCCGGGAGGGGGACGACAGCAGGAAACACAAGCGTGCCAGGCCGGGCAGGCGCGCCGCTGGGCGTGGGGGCATCTGATTTGCCAAAGCGGGTTCCTTCTCAGTTATCTGGAGAAAGGCCGGCGGGAGCTCTTCGCTGCTGTGGCCCGTGGGCTGGCGCCTGTCGCTGCAAGAAATGGTTTGAGTTATGCTCCTGTTTGGGGTCTGCGTTGCCACGCTTAAGGGAGACATATTTCAGGGGCGCCAGTGGCTCCTTTCTTGGGGCCTTCTGGGCTCGAATAAAATGACGATCAGAGTAATTCAGGGCCCGTGAAGTACGGCAGCAACCGCTGCCATCTGCCACGGCTCTTCGCTGGCAACCCGTTTGCTGCTTCCAATGGGCTTCCACGCGTGCGGATCGAGTTAGAATGCGTGGCTCCGTGCTCAGAGGAGCCAACAAAGTGACTTGCGCTTGTGCCCCAAGCCTCGGAAGCGAATTATTCCGTATCCATCGCTTGCGGGGTTTTAAGGAGACACCGAATTCATTTTGATTCCCTCCCCCCTCTCCCCACCACTGGAGGACGCGGTTTTAATGTTCCTGTCGTCGCGAGGGCCTTGGTGGGACTGACGAATTGTGCGTTCTGCATATTTATAAACACTTTGTTGTGTATCCACGGGCCGTTTCAGGGACGAAATTAGCGCTTTGCTCACCTCGCAGCCGCGGCGGGCCCTCAAAGGCGCGCTGCCTCACTGTCGGAGGAGCTGAGGTGTAGTCCGACACGCGGAAAGGAAAGCACGGGCGGTCGCCTTCCCGGTAGGTCCAAAGGAGAGGCGAGAGCTGCCGGGCACGACTGTATCGGACCGGTTCTCCGGCTAGGGCCGCGCCGCCCCGCGTGGTGTTTGCAGAACGGGAGACAGTTAAATAAGACAAAAGCGTCCAGTTCCTCAACCACGCCAGCCGCAGTGCAAGTTCTCAGTAGCCGCCTGCGGTTGGTGGACGCCTCCTCCGCCCTTGCAGGAAACGACGGGACGGCACTGCCCAGGACCGTAGCGGTGCTGGGGTCCCTTTGTGCTTCCCCGAATTAATAGAACGTGGTGGTTCTTTATAAAGTGACGGGCCAGTAAGTCGGGGCGGGGGGACCGGGCGGGGGACCGGGCGGCGTCAAGGGTCGCCTAGCTGGTTTTCAAACCCTGCGTCTCTCCAGGATTCGATTCCCCTACCCACCTGCAGCCCGGTCCCATTACTGTCAGCTCTCCCCATGATCGACTGCAGCAGCCTCCTCATTCCTCTCCCGGCTCCCGGCCCGGGTTCCCACGAGCTCTCCGCGTCACGGCAAGAGCGAGCGTGCTCAGAACCTCCCAGGGGCGTTGTGTCCACGGCCCCGTGTGTCTGGCTCTCCGTCATACCTCAGACGGCCCCCTGGTTTTTTCTGTTCCGGCCATGCTTCCCGAGAGGCTCTTCTTTCAGACACCGGGGTGTCTTGTTTCATCACTTTCTTCGGGTTTTGGCTCAAAAGCCTTCCCTAGAATTTCACTTTGCCCCCCTCCTCGCCACCACATGTCACACTTCCCCTCCCCGCCTGCCTGACACTCGTCACGATCCACGTACCCTGTGTCATTAGTGTCGCTGCCTTTCCGATTCCTCTCCTAGAAGGGATGCTCTGCTGGGAAGGCTTTTGTCTCGCGTCGTTCGCTATTGTGCCCCAGGGCGCCGAACCGCGCCCGGCACGCAGTAGGTGTTCAGAAAATATTTATCGGACGAGCGAGTGCCTTTTGTGATGCACGGGCCCACTTGGGTGGGCGAGGCGCACGAGAGGAGGTGTGGGCCTTACGTGGGATGAGCGGGGACGCTGTCTCGTTCCAGACGAGAGAGCGCCTTTGAGTCGTCAAGTGGCTTCGCTGCTTTTTAAGCCCGTTTCTTCATCTGCAAAATAAAATTACACTGCCTGGGTGCAAGGGCTGTCGTTAAGATTAATTAGGGTGTTCCTAGCCCAGAGTCTGAGTACAAGAACGTTGTGCCAGGCGCGGGTGAAATTTGGCCCAGGGCTCTTCCTCGTCTGCTGGTTATCTATGCGAAAACGGTGCTAGTCTTTCTTTCACTGTTAATTTAAACATGTTATGCTTTTATTTGAATAATAGAAAATAAATAAATATATATATACACATTTACAAAAAAATATAAATGTGTGTGTGTGTGTGTGTGTGTGTGTGTGAAATTTTTGGTATATCCGTATGACGTGGAAGCCAGCGGTCGATGTTGATAGTCTACAAATGGGTGTTTCACAGAAATCCAAACAGAAAACTGCCGAGGGAAACATCGGATCGGCCCCGTGCGCCATGCCTGCTGGAACTCCGAAGGCGCCTGCACCGGAGTGGGTGGGTGGGCTGGCGGTCACGTGCCGGGAGGGAGTGCAGTCGAGCAAAACACTATGTCGTCTGTTTGGCCGAACGTGCTGAGTGAATGCTGCTCTGGAGTTTGTTGTTCTTAGTTACCCAAGGGCCCCACGTGGTTGTAGAGTGTGTACCTGGCTGTAATCCGCGTGTATCGCGGCGAGTACCAGGGTCCCACCGGCAACACGGGAGCCGCTCCACACGTGAGAAACCAGGGCGGTTTGGCGCGGGGGAGTGGTTATGCGGCGGGTGGGATCGCCGAGACCCACACGGGGTGAGGGCGAACTCTGGAAACTGGCACCGGCAGGAAGCTCGCCGACCCCTCGGCTGCAGGGGCAGAGGGTGGTGGTTTCAGGGCCTGGCGCTGAGGCCACCAGGCAGAAGCCGGGACGACAGAGGGCCTGTCTGCTTAGCCGGGGCCTTGCGGGAGGCGCGGATCTTTCCGGAGGAGCCACCCAAGGCGGACAGGGATGCGAGGAGACATTCTGGCTACTTACTCCCTCTGGCCTCCCGCTCCTTCGATAATGCTTCCCAGTGGCTGACTGCGCCCTCTCCCTGCACCTGCGCGCGTGCACGCACACGTGAATCGACCGGGTGAAGCGTTTATATTTACAACATAGGTTACGGGGAGAAAAACCAGGCCATGGAGCATTACGGTCTCCATGTCGTTAAAAATAGGTCTGTGTCGGTCTGCGTGCGTGGAAAAACAACGGGAAAGACGCATGAAGACGTGTTGGCAGGTTTTTTTTTTTTTTTCCCCTCTAGTAACGGCATGGATAATGCTAATTTTTCTTCTTGCTCATCTGCGTTCTCTGATTTTCTTCAATGGACTGGGACTAAAAATAAGACAGGAAAGAAAGGAAAAAAGAGAGAGAGGGAAGAGAAGGAGGGGGGAGAGAGGGAGGGAAAGAAGGAAGGAGAAAGGAAGGAGGAGGGAGAAAGCAAGAGAAGAGGTCCCTAGCCGACTGGACAGGGATGAAATGTGAAGAACAGAGGTATCCAGCACAGGCGGGCATCTGGCAAACCTCAGCTGCTCTGTCGCGGTCGAGGAGATGCTGTCACCATCTCCTCATGAGGCCTCGTCACCTGTGTCCCCTCTGGGGCCCTCGTGTCCCCTCCCGGGAAAGCTGTGGCCTTGGACACTCTCCTTTCAACCTCCCAGGCCCACAGCTGGGTGGAGAGGAGAGGCCCGGGCTCAGTTAGTCTGGCCTGGCCAAGCAGGTTGCCCTTTTATTAGACAGAAACCTGGGGCGGGGAGGGGGGGGGGAAGAAAAAAAAAAAAACCTCAACCGGGGGAAGGATTTCTATTTAGAGCTGGGAAACTAGGCCACTTCTAAAATCAGTGACCTACATTTCCCGCTATAGAAATTTTAAGATGAAACATGGCTGGGGCCGCGTGCGGCCACTGAAACTCCATCAAAGGGCGAGGCGAAGGGGAAAGGGAGGAAGAAAGGGAGGGCGGGAGGGGACCTGAAAGAGCTTCCGAGTTTGAAATCTTTGTAGCCGAGCTTAGCAATCTGTGACAACGGGAGAAAAACGAGTGTCCCAGCTGCGTGTTTGTTTTCCTGGAAGAGCGCTGTTTGCTATAACGGTGGCTCCTTCGGCAGGGGAAAAAAAAAAAAAATCCATTCCCCACTCTGAGGCCCGTCAGGAAAGGGACCGCGCCCCCGGGCCCCCACCAAGCAGCCCACAAAGAGGGGCCTCGGCGTCTCCTGCTGACCGCCAGCCGTCTGCTTTCCGTCGTCGACTTCTGAGAAGCCGTTGGCTTGACCTCATCGACCCGGGCTCTTTCCACGGGCGCCCTGCGGGGCATCTAAGGTTAACAGGCTCCTGGGGCCTGGTGGGGGTGAGTGGTCGTCCGGGGAAGGAAAAATAAAAACGACAGCCGCGCGCAGTGCTCCCTGTTTTCCGTAGCTGCCTCGCTGTGGAGCCTGGGAGGCGGTCGGGACCAACATTTGGATGGTGACATCTAGTGAAAAGCGTCCAGGCCCGTGAGCCTCGAATCCGCCGTCCATTCACACCAGGGTTCTCTGTGATTATTCAAAAATGGAGAGGCAGAGTGGGGGGGTCACTGTATCCGCGTCTGCAGCAGGTTTTCCTAATAGGCCCCGCTGTCGAGGTCTGCCCTAATTCTGGCTCAGCCGAGTGGTCGCGTCATTGGTCCTAAGCCTTTAAGCACTGAGGCTAGCTAGGCCCCCCAGGCCTCCTGGTGCTGCCACACCAAACCCAGCCCCCTCGTACAGACGTCAGCATCATCGCGGGAAGGGATACTCTCTGTCAGCCTGGGCCCCCAAGCAAGGGCGTCAGGGCGCCGGGCCTGGCTGGACACGTCGCCAGTGAGAGTGAGAAATCACCTCTTGTCCTCGCTGTGGCTGACCCGAAGGGCTGCCTCTAAGTCTGTCCTGGGGCGGCGTCCTATCCGCTTGTTCCTGAAACCACTTTACAGTCTTTGCCACGTTACCTAAAAAAAAAAATCAAAGAAGAAAAACCCCAAGCAAAACAAAAGAGACGGACGATGCAGCAGGCGTGACGCGGACCCAGCCGCCCCCTCCCCTGGAGCCTGCGTGGGGGGATGCACCCTTCCCCGGGGATGCTGTAGCCGGTTACCACGAACTTGGTGGCTTAAAGCAACAGGCATTCCTCTTCTCTCACAGTTTTGGAGGCCGGAAACCTAAGCATCAGCAGGGCTGAACTCCCTTTTAAGGCCCTTGGGGAGAATCCTTTCTTGCTTCTTCCGTTTTTTTGGCTTCCGGCCGGAAGGCATCCGTGCCTGCGTCCGCACCTCTCCCCCATCGCATGGCCTCCTGCTCTGTGCCTCTCAAAGGTCCTTCTGCCTTTCTCTTAGAGGGCCGCTTGTCATTAGGGTTGAACCGGCGTAGCTAGGATGATCTCAGGATCCTAATTTGCGTCCGCAAAGACCCTTTTTCCAAATAAGGTCACATTTGCAGGTTCTGGGGGGGCCGCCATTCAACCCACCACACGAAGACTTCCCCAGGGCCAGCCACGAGGCCGGCCGGGCCGGGCCCGGCGGTGTAAGGTCAGGTCTCACCTGACTCTTCCCCGCTCCAGCCTCTGAAGTTAGGGGTGTTGTGCCCGTTCTAAAGACAGTGACACTGGGGCGAGCTTAGTGCCTTTTCCAAGGTCACACAGTGGTGGGAGCCAGGAGGAGATACGCCCAGGTCTCACTCCTAAGCCTGCGGAATTCCGTACGTGGATATGCGTCCGTGCTCGTCCAGATAAGTGTCATTTTCTCTAAACCACTGCTGCTTGCAAGGTTTCTGGAACCTTCTGAAGCGCTTCACAATTGACCCCGGGGAATGTCTGCCTACATGCGTGATTGTCACGACTCGTACGTAAGTGGTTTGGGGGCAGCTTCGTTTCCGTCCGGGGTCGCCCCCGGGTTAAATTCCACTCGCGGAGACCAGCCCCTTGCACCTGACGCCCTCACAGCCTGCGGACTCCTCAAAGCACGAAGTACTCGGGAGCCAAGCAACCTGGCTACGTCCCACGGGAGGCTCCGCTACGCAGCGGAGAGGTCTTAGCTAGAGACTGGACGACGGGAAGCGTCCCCCAGGACAAGAGGGGGTGGTCGCACGTGGAGCTGCTTTGTCCCACCGCGTCTGGAAGGCACGCGGGCGTTGGCTCCGTGACCGACACAAACGTGTGGCGCTCGTCTGTGCGTGGGAAGACTTCCCTCTCCCCACCGAATTCACTCTTGAGCCGTACGCTACAGGTTCCCATCCCCGACAGCCACCTTCTCCTGTCTCCTGTGCCGGAAACGCCCCCTCGCCCTCCTGGGGATTCGGGCCAGAATGACGAGAGTAGCCGCCACGTGACCAGGGGTGCCTGGCCCGCCCTGCCCCTGGACTCGCGGCCTGCTAGCCCGTGCCTTTTCCTGGCTCTTGTGTTGTGGACACCGATGGCATGCCGCGGTCCGACGACAGGAATCATGACAACAGTAAAGTAACACAGAACAGATATTTCCTGGTGGGAAGGCGGACGGCAAGTTTGTCATCGGGGAGGAAGGGCCCCTTAGAATAGAAGGCCTCGCCTCGTTTGGATCCCCGGGGTCGACCAGGATCCTTTAGCTCCGACTGGCTCGTCGCGTCTGCAGGGGGCTTGGGATGAATGAGGGGTCGTGTGTGTGCTGCGTGTGTGTCACCCCGGCTGCGGTGAATGACAAGACATTCAATGGAACAGAGAAGAGGTCGTTAACTGCTAGATCGGGGGGCGGATACCGCTTTTAAGGTAATTTTGCCCTCGGGGGTCACCCCAGGAGGTAAAACGAATGTGCGTTTGGCACGTGTCACTCCAGCGACGGAGAGGGGGCAGCTGTCGGTGACGGTTTTCTGTGCCTTTTGACTGCGTCACCACCCATTAAGGGTCAGCTTTAAACTCGGCCCAAATTAAAGGGCCGCAGACTCGTGATGAACTGATTTCCATTTAATGGGATTTTCGCCATCTATTGTCTACCACTATAAATGCTATTCCTTTTTTTCCCCTCCTTTTTGTCATGTTGATTTCGGATCTTTGCATTTTTAAAAAAAAATAATTTGTTATTTATTTTTTAATTACAGTTGGCGGACAGTATCCGTTGCAGGCGCGCAACTTATGAAGTGATCACCCCAATAACTCTAGTGCCTGTCGACGCCATGCGTAATTATCGCAATGTTACTGATTATATCTTCCTTACGGTATACTTTATATCCCCACGGCTATTTTGCAACCATCGATTTATTCTTTATAACCCCGTCGCCTGTGGTACCCACACCCCAAACCCCCTCCCACCTGGCGACCCTCCGGATGTTCTCTGCATCTGTGAGTCTGATTTCTGGTTTGTCTTATCGTGTTCTTTATAGCCCCACGTGTCAATAAAATCGTATGGCACCTGTCTTTGTCTGATTCATTCCACTCCGCACAATGCCCTCTAGGTCCGTCCACGTTGTCGCACACGGCAGGATCTCGTTCTTTTTCATGGCCGAGTAATAGTCCATTGTGTGCGTGCGTGTGTGTGTGCGTGTGCGTGAGTGTGAGTGTGCGTGTGCGTGTGTACACATACCACCTCTTCTTTATCCGTTCATTTATTGACGGCCACCCAGGCCGCCTCTATATCTTGGCTGTTACAAATAATACCACAACGGACACGGGGATGCCCACGTCCCTTTGAAGTAGTGTTTTCTCAGTCTCTTGTGGTAGCCTTTGTTTTAAAGTCTGTTTTGTCTGGTATAAGTATTGCTACCCCAGCTTTTATTATTATTATCATTTTTTTTCTGTTCCCATTTTCATGCGATACCTTTTTCCATCCCTCTACTTGCGGTCCGTGTTTGTCTTTCGACCTGAAGTGAGTCTCTTGTAGGCGGCCTATGTAAGGGTCTTGCTTTCTTAGACATTCAGCCACCCTGTGTCTTTTGGTTGGAGCGTTTGGTCCATTTAGGTGTCCGACGGGGCCCAGGGACACAGTCCTCCCTGGGCACTTGAGCTGGGTGCTCCAGGTGTGCCCCTTGCATTGGTAGTGGGGGCCCTCCTGTCGTGGTTGAGCCTTGGTTGCTGTTTGCATGCCAGTGGGAGGGACTGACCGTCACCCCGAGTGGTTGTGAGGACTGGCCCGGGCGGGGCTGACCTCATGAGGAACAAGATGTGCTTTAGCAGGGCTCTGGTGCCTACCCAATGTGCCCTTTGGGTGTGTTGTCCTCTGATAACAACCTCGGGTTGGGTCGTGCTCATTCAAAAGCTGGCCACTGGGTGTGCCAGCCCCAGGGACTCCCGGGAAGGCCCGGCCACAGGCCAAATTCAGCTGTAGGCTATGCCCTGCCCCACCTGTCAAGGGTTACCAGGCAATCCACAGATGGCTGCCACCTGCGCTGGCCTTCAGGGTGCCTCGAGAGGCTTAGCCGCGATCTGAGTGAGACTGGCTGCCTCTAGCACCAGGCTCGGGGCTGCTGAGCAAGAGGTACGGGGAGCATGGAGGCCGGACGCTGCTTGTCTGGGTTTGGTAAACCTTCGAGAGATTTTAGGAAAAATGTGCAGCGTGAGCCAAGACGGGCCATGTGTATGGAAAAGCCGCTAGAGGCGGCTTGGGGCGTGGGCGGGCCTGCAGGTGGGAAGGGGCGGGACTTCCTGGAATCACCTGGGCAGGGCTGATGGCGTGAGCCAGCGCCTGGGTCTCCAACAGGGAGCGCTCCGCAGTGGCCTCGGCCCGCACCTCGGTTTTTCTGGAGAAAGGTGCCCTTCCAGTGCTCTCGCCGAAGCCGGACCACTCAGTCCCTCCCCGTGTGTCCCTGCTTCAGTCAGCGCTGCCGTTCGGAGCGAGCGGGTCCGTCAGCGAGTAAGTCCACGTGTAGGCCCTTGGAGAGCACCCCTGGGTCTCCAGCAGCTCTCTGTCCGGCTTCCACAGCCGGACGCTGTGGGGACTGCTCCCCAGTACTGGAACGCTGGCTGGGGAGCCGGGTGTGGGGCCGAGTCCCTCGCTCCGCTGTGGGACCTCCACACCTGAGCCAGCCCTCCTGGGTATCGGCCGCCGCACGCGGGTGGGGGACCAACTCGGTCCACATCCCCACCCCTGTAGCCAGGCCTGAGGTGGCCCCCCTCTCTACGTCCTCAGTTGTAGGACTTCTCTGTCCAGCGAGGCTCTATGGAGACTGGCGCCGACGGCTGTGCTGCAGTTTAGCTGTAATTCTGATGTGGTCAGGAAAGGAGGTGGGCGCAGGTTTCCCCTCCTCCCCCATCTTGACCGGAAGGCCAAAGGTTACTTCTTGAGGAAGGCATTCCGTAGGTACAGGTCAAAAAGAAGCACCGAGAGAGTAGCTTATCCCGGTTGTTTGATTTCTGTCTGTACTGTTGCTCCCAGTTTTTATCAGTGCCCTCCTGTCCCGGTCACGGGGAGTTAGGGGCTCCCTTGTTCACCAATGAACGGAGACTCTGATTGTCCCCCTGGGAACCGCTCCTCGGGAAGCTAGTTTGGGGAAACGTAACGAGCTGACCACAGTCACATAAAAAAATTTAACGTCTGAGCCCTTCTCTTTTTATGAAACGGTGGATGCTAGCCCTTGATCGGGAGCACGTTATCACAAACTGCGCTGGAGGGATTCTGGAGGTCACACCCAACCTGAGCACCGAAGGCCGGGGGCGTTCGATTTTGGTCCAGAGAGAGTGAAGTCTTAGTTGGAAGGCCCGGTCTGGGCAGGTGGCCGAGTGGGCTGGTCAGAACGCGAGGTCAAAAGTCAGCGCCTTTGATCCCTCAGGCGCTGTAAAGAGACTTTCGAGGTGGGGTTCAGAAAAAGTGGCGGCGAAGCGAGGGCCGCGTCCTCGCCAGAGCTTCGCTGCTGAGTGCCGTGCCGCGGAACATCACCTCTGTACCTGCCTCTTCTTACTTGCCAGGCCTGATGGGAACGTCCGCGGGCAACGCACCTCCGTGGAGACAGCGACGGGCCGGAGCTTCCGAGGGCAAGCCAACCACAGGGCCGGACGTGGGCCGTCGAAGGAGCTCGTCGGGGTCCTCGCTCTCAAGAGAAGACTTGGGACTCCAAGGTAATCGTCTTCACGTCACTGTTGTCTGTAACTCACAGAGCGGAAGGCTGTGTAAAGTGCTGGGGAAGGAGCCCACGCGAGCCCACGCACGAAGCACGGCGAACTGAAAGAAGCAAGCTGCAGAGCCGTGCGCCTAGTGCGAGTCCTCGTATCCTGTGCAGAAATGGTAGCAAGGATACGTCCGCCTGTACGTGCGCCCGTGTGTGCGTTCACACGCGCACGGTCCTGTACGTATGTGCTGTTCCAGCGGTGGGGCAGTTGCTAAAACTCCGTTTTTCGGTTCGTAAAAATGAGTTTTCTTTCCTCTCCACACCCAAACTCGGCTTAGGAGCGGGAATCCCCGTTTCTCGAAGGGTGGGAAACCTGTGAAGTTGCCACCGTGGGCGCTTCCTCCTTGCTGCTCTGGGCTCGGCTCTGTTGGGGGAAATGTCAGTCGATTTAAGGTTCTCGCCTGGACGTTCCCTCTAGGAGGAGGCCTGGGGAACGTCCTGGAGGGAGGGCGTGGGCCGCTTATCTGGTCACAGAGTCTCCCTTCCAGCCCTGCTGTGGGCCTCCTGCAGCTGGGCTGGGCGGTAGATGGCACCATCCCTCGCAGCTTGATCCAGAGAGGCCTGGTAATGGGGTCTGTCCCTAAGCGGTGGCCTTGCTAGGTTCCCTCGAGCCATGTTGGCTTCACGCCGACTTCCTCTTGCAGGTGCCCCTCAGAGGCCCAGCCTTGGCTCCTTTGGCATAGGACAGTGTCGAATGAGGCGCTACTATAGCTAACCGCTGGCCCCTTGAGACAACTGAGACATGCTGAGTCCCTTTCCACGACCCTCGAGCCTCAGAGGATTACTGATCACAACGATAGAGACGGGGTAGTCTCCCCGCTCATTCTTACTGTCGAGGGGGCCGCGTAGGCCCGTGTTCTGCCTTCCGGGATCTGAAATCAAGGGGAAGGCACAACGCTTCAGTACGGAGCGTCACCCTAATCTCTGATTCATCACTCTAGCGAAGGGAAGAGGGAGGGGCGCCTGGTTCATACCCTCCTTTTTCCAGTCAGTGACTCTGTTTTCCCCTACTCTCCTCCATCACCACGGCACATACGACATTGCACGGTATCTACGGCATTGTGACGAACATGGATGTGTCACAATGCGTTCAAGAACATGTAGGTTTTCAGACGTTTTTCCGTATCCGAAACGCGCTTCTTGAACATTCTCGTACATGGTTCCTGGGGCACATTTGTAAGAGCTTCTCTAGGGTTGTTTTGCACGAAAGAATTGTCTGGTCTTTATCCCTGAGTTCCTGGCACAGAGCTTCGAAAAACCCTCGGAAATTCCAGAAAATCCTAGGTGGCTTCAGGATGGGGGCTGCCTACCCCAGAAAGACCCTGCATTTGAGGGTTGGGATTTTAAGCTGCCTGACCTCTGGGGAGATGTGAAGGGTTGGAGATTGAATTCAGGCACATCAGTCGGTGGCTGATGATTTAATCAATCAATCAATCAACCAATCAATCAATCATCCACATCTGATGAAACCCCAACCAAAACTCTGGATGCTGAAGCCTGGCGGAGCTTCCTGGCTGGGGGAACCCATTGATGAAGAGGGAGGAGGGATGGCCTGCCCTGGACTCCACGGGATGTGTCACGGAAGCTCTGGGTCTGGGACCCTCCTGGACGCTGCCCCGTGTGTACCCTTGATGAGAAAACGGTAATTGTAAGTCTGGTGAGTCCCGTCAGCCCCTCCAGCGAATTCTTGAACCCGAGGGGAGCTGTTGAGAACCCTTGCGTTTCCGGCCGGTCACTCGGAAGCGTGGGCGGCGTCTGAATGGAGCGCGTTCCTGTGGGGGGGGGGGACTTTGTCCTTAACCGATCTGTGGGGTCACCACCGACTCCGTCGGGGTTGGCTAGTGTGAGAGCTGGACCACGCAGTCCACCGAGTTGGGAGGTGCAGCCGCACCAGGGTGCACACCCACGAGTGGAATTCCTGCCAAGTCGCTTTCCAGTCGTCGCCCCATCGGCGCTTTACAGGTGTTGGCCCAGTTACTACTCCCCGCCCGGCAAGGGGCAGGCTTTCTAACTTAGGCCGCTCTGGCGGGGATCGGTGCTTCCTTGCTGTGGTTTTAGTTTGAATGTTCCCTTTTCCCCGAGGAGACTGGGCATCTTTTCACTCCGTTCTCCTCTTTTATAGCGTGGCTGCTTATTACCTGTTTTGCTCATTTTTTTACCCCTTTGTTAAAATCAGTAGAATCGAACCTGTTGTTTTCTTATCGATTACATACGCGTGATTATATACGCGTGACTTTCCTCTGTCTTTGCGATGTCTTTTGAAGAATTTTGGCATGGTAGCGTTCCTTCATCGTTTCCTTTGCGGCTGGTGGTGTTTTCTAGGTCGTGCGTAAGAAGCAAGTTCTTACCCGCGCTGTCTTAATTTAGGATTTTGATGTTTGCCTTTGAACATTCACTCCGCCTGGAATTTGTTTCCGTGTGCAATTTGAGGGAAGAGCCCACTTTCCTTTGTTTCTGTTTTGTTGGTCTCTCTGTCCACTTCGTGCCAGTGCCATCGGGCCCACCATTGTTCCTTTTGGTATCTGCAAAGACAAATGACTCCAACTCTCTCTAACGTCTCGGCTTTTCGCGGCCCTTTGTTCTTCCGTTATAGACACATACCGAAAGCAGCTCGGCAAGTGCTAGTGAAATAAAAAACTCTAGGAATTTTGATTAGAATTTTATTAAATCTTAAGGTGAATTTGGAGATAATCGACCCTTATATGGTAGTTAGTCCCTCAACCCATCGACACGGTGCGCCTCGCCATCTATTTAGGTTTTCTTTAATAACTTTCCATGTAGGTCTTGCACAGTTTTAATCAGATTTGTTCTTAGAGGCTGTGTATATGTCGTAAACCGTGTGCTGTTCTAAATCGTTTATTTTTAAAATTCTATTTTGAACAGTTTTTGCTGGTATATAGAAATGGAAAATATTTTTATATTTTAATTTTTTTTTTTTTATCTAGTATCCTTCTTAATCTCTCAATTCTAATTGTCTGTAGATGCTTTTGGATTTCCTATGTGCTCAATAGTACGATCTGCCAACCACGTTAGCTCTGTTTCTTCCTTCCCCATCCTTAATTTATTTTCTTTCTCGAAGGAAAATTTTTATTCATGTGTTTATTCTTTGTTTTTATTTTTTTCTGGGTGTGTGTGTGTGTGTGTGTGTGTGTGTGTGTGTGTGTATGTGTTTTAGGCCTCAAGAGCAGAAAGCCGAGTTAATTATGCTTCTCGGTATATGGTACATCATCATAATTATTCACACAAGGCGCCTCTCTTACACCATTTATTTATTCCTCATTTCTAACGCTTCTGCCTCCCACTGGCCTCTTCCTGCTCCAGATGTTTAATGTATGTATTTTCATTTGTATGCATTCTTAGAGGGCAGACACTATTGTTTTCTAGGAATATGTTTTTAATTTACACAAATATGATGAGTTAGATCGATTATTCTGTTTATTGTTACATTCAACAAGATGCGAATACTTTCTCGTTCCTGCTTCAAAGTCAATTTATTACCTTTTGCCTCCTCATTCTCTCAGTAATGGATACCCAGACAACCTCTGCCACGCAAAGAAGACTACGGTAAATATCTGTGTATCTATCCCCTTATACATCTGCGTAAGAGTATATACCTGGGGTCACTCGTTAGGGGTGGAACTGCGTGCTCATAAAAATGCATATTTATAATTGGATGAAATAGTTCCCTTGGCACTTCAGAGCAGCTCTTGCCAACAGCACCTGGTGTTTCTGTGTCTCGGCATCTCCTCCAGCACTTGGCGTTAGCCATTTTCATGCTTTTTTGCCAGTCTAATAAATATAAGTAGATATTTCATTGTTGTTTTAATTTGCGTTTTTCTGATTCCTAATGCATTTGAGCATCTCTCATGTAGACGTGTGAGTTTTGGGGTTTCGCTTTGGTTGAATGCTTGCTTATATTTTTCTCATTTTTCCGTTGGGTTTCTGTCTTGTTGATTTGCAGATGTCCTTTGTATATTCTAGATATTCCCGCGTTGATTGTAGTTACGGCGCATATCTTTTCCTAGTCTGTCCGCTTTCTATTAAGTTTGTCCATGATTTCCTACACTGAACAGAAACATTTAACTTTGATGTAATCAGTCTTATTTGTGGTTTTTTTTTTTTTTTTTTTGCCTTATGGTTTTGAAATTTTGTTGACAAAGTCCTTTCCTGCCCGGAATCACAGAAATGTCCTCCCGAACTTTCTTTGATTAATTTTATTTTCGTATTACCTTTCATATTTAGGTCTTGGCTTCATCAGAAATCCACCTTTGTATGTAGTAGCAGATTTAAATTAAGATTTAATGACACGTTGTTTTCCAGTTGATTCACGGTGTCTGCTTCGTCATTCATTCAGTCGGTATACACACGTGTTTGTGTGTGCATTTGTGTGTGTATGTGAGTGTGTATGCACATGTGTGTATACAAAGGTTTGAGTTAAAAACTTATAGTTTTGATGCTAAGCTCTCTATTCTCTTCTATCGGTCTATTTATCTAAGTTTTCTCTACTCCCAATGTATTTTTTTATTAACATGTCAATATGGCTTTGTAGGCTGCCTCATTCTATCTTGAGAAAAGACCTTTTCTTTACTTTTAAAGGGTGGCTTACCCATTCGTGAATCTATTCTGGTATGTACACTTCAAAGTAAATTTATTGAGTTTCTCAAAAAAAAATCCAAACAGAACTTTGATTGCATAGGATTTGTACATGAATTTGGGCAAAATGTATGTGTTAAGTTATGCCATTCCATAAAATGAAATGCCTTCGTCTTTATTTAGCTACTTCAAATGTTTTTTTCATTGAATTTTAAAGTTTCTCCATAGATGTCTTATCTATGTTTGGTGAAATATTTTTTTTCTTTTTTTATTTTTTAACAAATGATCTTTTTAGTTGGTTAGGTCGTGTGGACATAAGCCAATGAGTCTTATAGGTTAAAACTTTCTTCTGGGCTCTGATTAAATGTATGTAAGACCACCCTGGTCTTAGGATTCTTAATCTTTCATACTTTCCACCTGTTTTTCTATGTGTTGTTTTTTGGATAATTTTTCAGCCGTAACTGCCACTTAATTCTCCGGCTATGTCTCAGGTGCTTCAGTGTGTTTTTAGGAAAGAATTCCCCCCATGTTATCGTTCTTGTTAAAGGCAGGTTTATTGAGATAGAACCTACAGACAATAAAATTCACCATTTTTAATTGTATGGCTTGATCAGTTCTGACAACATTATTCAATCGTGTAACGATCGCCACAATCAACATAGGGTTCATTTCACTCCCCTTAACATTTTTCCTCATGATCCTTCATAATTAATTCCATCCTCTCCCGGTTCCTGGCAATCATTGCTCTATATTTTGTCTTTATAGTTTTGATTTTTTTCCCCAGAATGTCATCTAAGTGGAATCAGATAGTACGTAGCCTTCCGTGTTTGGCTTTTTTTCACTTAGCATACGGCGTTTGTGATTCATCCATGTATCACGCAGTTTATGGACGGGCCCTTTACTCCGTTGTATTGCCGCATAGTATTCTGCTATAGGAATGTTCCACCATTCACTTACCCATTCACAACACAGGGGGGCTTAGGCTATAACCAAACGTATCGGCTCCTGTCGAAGGAAGCCTAGCAGTGGGACGGGCCTCAGATCAAGGACTCAGCTCACTGGGTCTTTCGGTTCCACTTTTCAGAGCACCAGTGACATCTTAAGGTCGATTCCTCTCGTTGTTACCAGACAACCTGCCAGTAACAGCCAGGTTTTCATGCTCTGGCCCTTATCTACATTTAGGGGGGAAAAGAGAAAAAAAAGAAAGTATGGCCTGCCCCGTGGCTGTCTCTTAAGGACGTCTTCTTCCTAAGAAGCCCCATCAGACATCTCACCACATCTCGGAAGGTGTTGGTGCCCCCTCTCTGAAACGATTATTGGCAAAAGGCGCGGTTTTATCAGGGTTTAAATCAGGGGTTCTCAAAGCGTAGTCTGTAGACCAGCAGCGTCAGCCCTTCTTCGAAATGAAGACTCTGAGGGCCCCACTCTCGGTCCAGTGAATCAGAAGCTCTGAATTAATAAGCTCTCCAGCTGGTTCTGGTGGCCCCTTGAGTCTGAGACCCATTGGCCCAGGGCCCGCCGTGGGAGCCTAGCTGCTCTATGACCCTTGAGTCACATGGGCTGGCTGGCCCCCGGAACAAAACTGACGTTCTGTGAGGGAGGAAAGGAGAAATGGACGCTGTAAGGTACCAGTGTCCACTACACGGGGCACGTGGCCCAGAATTCAAAGCCCAGATGACCTTGAAAGCCCGGCTTTTTCCATTGAAAAAAACTGAACGTAGTAAAATCGTCTAATTGTGGAAAGGGGTAGGTGGGCGTACGATGTTCCTGATTTGATGCTTTTTTTCCATCCAGTATATCAGGGAGATTGTCTTGTGACAAAACCCATAAACCTCCTTCGTTCCTTCTAAAAGCTGTCCACTCTTCCATTTCGTACACGTTCCATATTCTATTCTATTCCGTTTCCTACCGATGGGCCTTTAAGCTGTTTCTGACCTTTCGCTAATATAAACAATGCTGCAGTGACCCTCTGTGTTCACGTGGCTTTGCGCGAGCGTGGACGCGTGCAAGCGGAATCTCCAGCTCAAAGGGAGGTCCGTTTTAAATTTCGGTAAGCATGTGCCAATGGTCCCCCACTGGAGTTTATATTCCGACCAGCAGTGTGGGAGACCCATAGCCCACCAACTCCAGGTATCAGCACACTGCTAGATTTTGACTTTTCCGATAAGGAAAGACATGATTTTAATGCACACGCTAACATCGCTCATTTAAATTGGCCTTTACTTCCTTGTGAGGAAGGTCGGGTCACTTTTTCGGGTTGTCTCATGCCTGAAATTCGTTTCTGCATCTTTTGAGGGCCCAGCCACCCAGGCGTTCATATTTCCGTGGTTTCCTCCAGGCTTTCTGGCTTCAGTGTCATGGAAAAGAGACGGCTTCTCAACGCTACGGTTTTAGACTGATGTTCTCATAGGAAAGAGATTAAATGAAGCATTTCGAGAGAGATCAGGAAGGTCAGTGTCGTTCCGCGTGCAAAAATTTGGCTTCTCACAGCGTTTCAGCAACGCACGTCTTGGGCGCGGAGCGACGCAGGCACATTCCTTTACGATCCAGGTGCCTGGTCGAAATGGCCGGGGACCCCTCCATCGGACAATTATGAATCCTTTTCAAGTCCGAGCTTCTGGTGGAGACCTGAGCTCTCTGTCTGTGGGGTGGTATTTGCAGTTCCAGGCCCCTGGGCTCTGGTGGACCCACCGCCCATCCTCCACACACACACACACACACAGGGCGCCTCCCTCTCTCTGCTGCTGTTTGCGTCCCATTCCAGCACCCAGTTGATCCTCTGTAGGTAGCTTTCAAAGACCAGCTCCTCTGGGTCTTGTTAAAAACGCTTTATCAATGCCCGTCTCTCTCGGCAGGGGTGACCTTTTAGCTCAGCTGTTGCTGTCACTACCTGACTTGGGTAACCTCCAAAGGAAGGTTGCCATGGCGATCCCGCATCCCCGCTCATCCAAATCTGCCTTCTGTATCTTATTAACTGTTCCCTAAAAAGGAAACCCACACGGAGGCATGAAGATGGCGGCCCTTCGCATGGGCCTATAATGTTCTCCTGCCCGTCCCCCGACCCCGGCCCCAATTACCAGCCTCTCCTCCTCTGCCATGAGTACAGTCGTGACCCCGCTCCGCCTTTTCGAATCCTAGCTGTCATGGCAAGTGCTTACATTTTAGGGGGTAAAAGAACGGGGGATGGTTATGCCAAATGTCAATTCGCCTTTTAAAAGGCATTTTTGCAGCTCCAGTCTCACAGCGCTGGCAAATGTCAGAAGTGGGTGCATAACGAGGCCTTGTTGGAGACACTAATTGGATGGACATTCTTTTTCTTCTCTCTCTCTCGCTTTTTTTTTTTTAATTTTTTTTTTTTTATATTGGCATTTCTCCTCTTTTCCTGGAGACTCTGTTTTCGCAGCGACTCTTATTAAATCTGAGGAGATAATCTCCTTTAAACTACAAGCTCGGGGGCTCCTTGTTCTGGGAGAGGAGCCGGAATGCACAATCACTGCTGGGAACTTTCAAGAGGTTGTTTTGTATTCACCGCATGGTTAAAAGAGGGGAGAAGGCAAAAAAAAAAAAAAAAAGAAAGAAAAAGAAAAAAACAAAAAGAAATGTGACCCTCACAGAGTCTGCGAGAGAACAGATCAGGCTCTCAATCTTCTGCTAATAGTCAGTCTGGCAAAAGGATGATTGGGCATCACGGGGGATAAAGGCCGCTCTTGGAAAGGGCATCTGCTGCCATCAGTCCCTCCCCCCAGGCCTTGAGCAGCAGAGACCACGTCCTCTCTGAGAGGAGGGGACAGCCGAGGCCTGACCCTCTGGCCGGCACCCAGGGAGGTGGGGCGGGGGGGCCGGGCTGGCAGAGAGAGGTCTCTGTTGGGTGGATTTGGGACCCCAGCCTCCTTCCTGTAGGTCTTTCTCACTGTATGAGCTTGCTGGGGGCACCATCGTGGAGAACCACAGACGGGGGGGCTTAACCAACGGACACTTACTTCCTCACTGTTTTTGGAGGTCAGAAGTCTGAGACCAAGATGTCGGCACGGTGGGTGTCTCGGCTCGCGGATGGCGGCTGTGTTCTCTCTCCGTGTCCTCCACGGTTTCCTCTCTCCGAGCGTGTCTGTGTCCTAACCTCTTCTCTTATTAAGACGCGAGTCCTGTCGGATTAGGGCTCGAATCACTGCTTTAAAGACCCTGTCTCCAAATCCTTCCACACTCTCGGGTCCTGGTGCATAATAGGCCTGCAGCACACGCATCTTGATGGGGCACAGTATAGCCACCTGCTCCTGGCCAGCCCTCTTTCTGGGCCAGTCTTGTCTCATGCTGAGTGTCTGTGCGTGCATGCGTGCGTGCGGAGGGGGAGAACAGCTAAAATTCCATTCTGGAAACATGTCTCAGGAGCAGGCAAATGAACCTCATTTTTGCTAAGTGTCAGTTGCTGTTATGCTGGAAGGCCAATAAAATTTGATGTTTAAACAAGACGGTAACCCGCTGTTAAAAATCTACCGTTCCAGGAGTGTTGTAGGTTGGGTCGCTCGTTACATTCCCTCCTAGCTCTCTCTGTGCTTCTCTTTTCTTGCACTCAGCAGAGCCCTCATTAATAGATTGCTTGTAGGATTAATAGTCTGTGGTTCATCCATTCCTGGTGGTGGAAGCTTCATCCGGGAAAAAAAAAAAAAAAAAAAAAAAACCACAACTGTTTCCTTCACCCCGTATCCTTACCACATTGCACAGGGAATAAATACATTTTTATGCCTTCTTGTTTCTCGTGCTATTAGAACACAAGAGATCACCGCATCAGCGGCTTTTCTGGCAAGTCAGTGTCCTACTCCTGTGTACATCCAGAAAATCCACTCCCAGGTGCTGAAGGAGCTAAAGGAGGGGAGGGCCACTAGCGAGGGGTCCCCACCTCCTCCAGCAGCCTGCCTTGGCCTCAGAGTCAAACACCGGTCCTTCCCTGTGTTTTCTAAGGCACTGACACAAACGTTGATCTGTTAGAAAAACTGCAAGGCTTGAAGGAATTATATTAAGGAAAATACACCCTTAAAATCGGCCCTGCGGTTTCGCTTCCTTCAAAGCACATCACCCCTGAGGTCTTGCGGGGCTCTAGACTCTGCCCGCTCCCTCCTCCCCATAGCAGTGTTTTTTGCTGGACCCCAGGCCTGCTCCCAAGTTCTGGGGTTTCTCCTTCCATAGCTCACCCTCGACTCTTACCCTAGGTCTAAATTCAGCCCCCAACCTCATTCTTCCACCCCTGCTTCAGCATCCAAATCTTTTTTGGGGGAGATAGACCCTAACTCCTGCGAATACCTCATGCTACAATCATCCTACCTAAAGAGCCACGGCCCAGTGGGAGCATTTGCATCTGGGCCATTCATTGGGCTCAGCACAGCCTGGTTCAGGACACTTGGGGACTTGTGTCTGCACCCTGCAGAAGAGCCCCTGGAGTGGTCTTTCCCAGCACCGGGAGCGTCCATCTCAAAGAAAAACCACGACTTCTGTCCCACAGCCATGAGAAATGAAGGCTCCGGACTTTGGCGTCTAGTCATCCGAGCCCCAGAAATACTGGGGTTCAGTGTCTGCCATCCTTGTTTTGTGGGTATCTAGGGTTAAGGTGATGCTCTAGGGCACTAAGGGACAGCAGATGGGTCTGGAAGGCTCGCTTATAGCAAAGGGAGGTACGATGGCCCAGTGAGGAGTGGCGTGCACGGAAGCAATGTGGCCTTGGGCCCCTGGCGCTTACCCGGGCAACCCAGAACTTGTCCCATGAAGAGGCGCAGTGGAGTGGGGAGAAAGAGAAGGTTCCAGAACCCACTCCTGGGGGTCGTTGTTCTTCTTACCCGCTCCCTTCACTCCACAAACTGAGGACAGAATCAGGGCCCAGCAGGTCAGGTCATAGAGGCAGGGCCTCCCTGGGGTCAGGGACAACTGAGGCCCGCACCCCTCAAGGGAATTAGCTGAATTCTCTGTGTCCTTAGCTCTCCCCACACACCAGACATGGCGCTTTGACTAGGGGTCATGACTAGGGAGTAGTTGCTTTTCTTGTCAGCCCTAGTTTGGGTTCACTAGTCCTTGAAACAAGCTGGGCTGTCCCACTGGGAGACGCAGCGGTGGAGACGGGTGTTCAGAGGGGCAGGGCAGCCGTCCCACTTTTTTGTGTTCGATCTCAGCATAGGCTTTGGGACAGAAACGCCCGTGTCCTTGGCCAGCCATTCACTAGCTAGCTCTGTGACCTTGACAACGTGCTCTTTGAACTTCAGCCTCTTCGTCCAAAAAGTGGGGAGGACATGAAATTATTGTAGGATGGAATCAGGTGATGCCTGGCACAGAGTAGGATCTCGCGTTGTCACAGTCCTCACTGTCATCGTTGTCATCGTTCCGGGACTGGGTGGGGTGTCGGCCATCCTGTGACTGAGCCGGGCTGGGGCTGCCCTTGCGACCTTTGACACATTGCGGTGAAACGTGTGACAGCGAAGCACAGTGCAGTCGTTCAAGTTCGAGCTCCAAGTTCTCTCCCGCTGGGTCTGCTGGTGACAAGATTTCCTGGAAGGACACGAGCAAGACAACTCCATCAGGCCGCTCTTTAAAGAGCGTCTTTTTGAATTCTCCCTCCCAAGCTGGTCCCGGGGAGTTGAAGTAGCGTCGGCTGCTCCTGGTGCTGTGAACTTTGTGAAATCTGGCCCATTACAGCAGCCGAAATGCTGACTGGCTTTCCTTGAGGGAAATGGCACAAAATAACAGAGCGGCTTAAGAGAAGGGGGAAAAAAGGCATTTTGTTCTTCCAAGGAGACTGTCACACACTCAGTCCAAACATCCCCGTCACTAATTCATTACTTCACAGCAAGCAGACATCTTTTAAATTAGGCGGAATACAAATGAGTCTTGTTTTGTGCCATTAATTTCAATGGTTTTACACAATATTTGAATCACCGGCTTTTCTTCCTCTTTGGAGTCAGACCAAATCGGGCTGAATCCACTTGCATTAGAAGCCATTAATGGGACGCAGCCAGCCCCATCTTGCAGATAGAATGCCATATGCTTTGGCTCACCCGCCGCCCCCTCCTCGTATGGAAAAGTAACATGCAGTCCAAGAGCAGAATGCACCATTTCTCTACATTTGCATTTCTGGTCACCTCTAACCCACAAGCACTTTCCCTTCTGGACAGAGGCAGGAAAGTTCATCTGGAAAAGATTCAGAACGATGCTGAGAGTCGAGAGGCACGGGTTTTGTTTCCTCTGGCCCCTTCCCGACTCAAGACCTCAGCTGCAATCCGTTCCAAGAGTTCATCAATCACACGGCCCTTGGAAGCATCCCATTTTCACTTTTTCAGGGATATGTTAGGCCATTTAACTTGAAAGCATAACATCTCACTTTCTGTTAAGGTCAGGAGGCTCTACAAATAATGAGATAAGAGGTTCTGGTCCATTCAAAAGCGTTTAAACTTAATTTGGTGCTTCTTGCGGGGGTCTCAGATTGGAAAAGCCGAGGCACCGTGGCTCAGAAGAGACTGACAGATATGGCATGTGGATCGTATCTACGAGTAGAATAAGCCTTGAGTCTTTGAAGAGACTTAATGGGAGGGATGGGTCATAGGTTAAGAAGAGGGAAAGGCTCATTTTCCCCACTAATTCAGGTCGGGGTGATTGAAAGTACATCAGGCAGGGAGGTCTAGTCTTCTCTCTCTATTGTCGACTACCCGTATGGCCATGAGCAGATGCTAAAAGGACGTTCCTCACCGACAAAATGAGGGAATTAGGTAGACCTGGCGATGACAAATAGATTTCATCTCTCGTGCCATCTTGCACTGGTGGGCGTTGGCCGAGGCCGGGCTTAGCAGGCAGGGTGGTGAGATGAATTCGACGTGAGCCCGAGCCCTGGGAGTGAGCTTGCTCACCCCTTACTTGGTTCAGACTCGAGCGTCCCCAAGTTTCCTTCCAGCTGTAATCACGTCTGTTCTGGACGCCTCTTCATGACTGATGAAGAAAGAGCAAGCACATCGGCTTCCGAACCGTTCTCCAACGCCAGGAGAGACGCTGCACACACTCCTGGGTCCATCTTCCTATTGCTGTACAGTGTTACTTTCTGGCATGAGAACAGTTCTAGCGACCTACCGTTTGATGTCACGGAAACGCAGGTACAGCTAATATGGAATTCCGATTTTAAGGAGATTGTGAACCAGAGGCAGGGGGGCAGATACTGGGATTTCATCTTGTCTAGATTGCCCATCTTCTTGCGGTTCTTTAAGTTTCAGTCAGCCGTAATCATGGCCCTCGAGTCCTCAGATGTCTATTTTCCGGGTCCTTAGAGATTGGGCTCCAAGAAATGCAGGCGTCCGAAATTGCCTGGCCCCGCAGGATGGCCTTTCAAGCAAACCGCCTGGACCGTTACCTGTAACAGCATATTGAACGCAGGACTTTCTGCCTCTTTCCAAGCTGAGATATCAGAGCCCAAGAGCAAAACAAAAGCCGACAAGCACCCTCACCTCCCAAAGCCAGGAGCTGGGCAACCATACAGGCCTTGCAAAGGGGACAGACCTAAAACCATTGTCCATCCTGCCTCTGACGGGTATCAAAATCATTAAAACTGGCGATATTTTGAGGGAGAGTTGCTGGTGTGCAATAGGACCCACCCCAATCCACACGTCATAGGGAAGAGGAGGCAGGAGAAGTGAGAGAAGCCATCTGGACGACCACCTGCAGAGCTGCAATTCCTTGGAATAGGGGGACACCGTGGACTGTGGCTGGGCATATGTCTAGAGTTAGAAATTAAGGCACCAAAGCTGGGAAGACTGGGCCTGCTGGGAGGCGACGCCACGAAAGCCCCATGAACCAAATGGACGTGAGGAGGAGATCCGGCCTGGAGGTTCCTTGAAAGGAGCTTTGCCCAAGAGGGTGAATCGGAAGAGTGATAGACCAGATGCCCGGTGATCCTCGCGGGCTTGTATTTTCGCACCCAAGTGGTGTTTATAAATTCTGTGTGCGCGTGTGGTGCTTAGTGTTAGTCAGGTGAGGCTAGACGGTGTCTTTAAAAACCATCTCCAGTGGCTTGACACAATAAAGGCTACCTTCATGCACACAACACATCCTGTGAAGGTTGCCGTGGCCCTCTGCTCCACACTTGGTGCGATGGAGGTTCCACCACTCTGCAGCCGTTTCATCGGGATCCCGCCATCCATCTCTTCGGGCACCTCAGTAGGGGAACAGACAGCCCTACGGACGGTTGTGCGCTGGTTCTTCTATGATTTATTCCCGAAGCGCCATGCCACTGGCGCCTATAGCCCGTTACCCAGACCTGGCTACAGTGAGGCCCTGGCTACCTGGACGTGAGTTTGGGGAGAGGGGGAGAGCAGATGGAGGAATGCTTGGTGACCACTGCTGCCTTCGACTTGCCTTCGACAAGCTTTCCGGCTGTGGCCTTTGGTGTACAGTGGTCTGGCTGGCCCCTGCTATCTGCCTTTACGCTTGTTTTTGCGGTGGTTGGTGTTTTCTCTCGAGCCGGCCAGATTCTGAAAGAAATTTCTTCTAATCTCTTACTTAGAGAGCGAGTCCTAGTAGCCAACGTTCTGGAAGAGGGAAGAAGGCTGGAATGGGGTGGAGTGGGGTACGTGTCAGGGGTTCTAGCATTCAGTATGCATGGAGTCACTCGGTCCTCTGCCTGGTATCCACAGTTCTTTGGTTTTCTCTTCCCCAGGGTTGGGTGTGCGAGGGGCCATCGTTCCGTTTCCCCGAGGCGAGAGGAAATCAGAGGATCTGCTCACTTCTCTGAAGTCTGTTCACCACTCTTCTTGTTTTCAGCCTCATCTTTATGCCCACATTCTTGGCGCCTGGTGCCCCCTTCTCTGCCGCAGCTTACGACGCAGCCAAGTCCGTTCCCATCCACCCATCTGCTTCCCATCCTCCAAATTTCTCTTGTTTTCTCTCCCATTCTTTCTCTCTTGTGCAAGGAAATTTTGTATCCCCCCCCTTTTTTAAATCATTTTAGCAGGACTTCCGAAGGAAGTGGAGGTAAATGGACGCTTTTAACCTTCGTCTTCGTGCAGGAGACCTGTTCTCACAATTTTTAGAAAACCTCTTTTCCTGCTGGGTGCCTGTGTCTGGAATCGTATCACTTCAAACTGTTTGTTTTCACTGGAAACTGGGGATGGTTCGGTCCCACTGCCGTTCACAAGGCACACGAGGGCGTTTTACTCACCCCATCTTCCTCCTCTTTAGCAAGGGTGACGGATAGATTTCTTAGTTTTGGAGCATTTTTGAGGATGACAGGCCGTGGTTCATTCGAGGAAGCTTGGTAGAGTAGGACGACCGAATGTAGAAAGGAACTTCTCTTTCCCATCACCCAGAACACACATTTATCCACTAAGTATACCCTCGAGACCGAAAAGTGCTGTGCTGTGACTCTGCCACCGCGAACGTTCTTCGGAGTGAACAAACAGCAGGGGATGGCTTTGTCACGATGGACTTTTTCGGCTTCCAAGAGGCATAATGACGCTGAATGTTTCGCGAGTTTATTTAATGGTTTGTTTAAAGCTTGATGAGCTCCCACTTTGTCCTCTTTGTCGAAAGCCATAAAAGACCTGATTTCCAGAAACGCATTGTAATTTAGCTATTTTTTTTCCCTCTTCCCTTGTAGAATATGACAGAGCGAAGGGAGACGTGGGGGTGGGGGGTGGTACATGTGGGACACAGCGACAGTCGGTCGAAGACGCAGCCTGGAATAGGCTTTGTCTCCAGGAGAAACGGGCCGTTGTTGGTGCTTCCAAAAGAGATGACAAGACGAATGTTTTGTGCTTGGGGTTTGGCTTCTGACCCCTGGTATAGGGTTGATTAGGTTACCGGGACTTAGTTAATTAACCCTGCTTTTAAATTTACTCTGGGCACCGATGAGTCATCTCGGGATGACAACATCAGGTTGCCTGTAAGCGTTTGACATTATCCAGGCCCCCGGTGCAGAGCTGAGGCCCTTCTGAACTAAGCTTTGTTGGCAGCTGCCTGGTGTCCTGCGTAGGAGCCATGGGCCAGAATTACAGAGCCAGCCGACGACCTCCTGCACTCCCTCTAGGCCGGCCTCCGGCCTCCGGCACGTGAAGGAGAAAACATTTGGTTCCAATCTGGCCCGTGGTGTCGCGTTTCCTTGGGAAACCTCATTGCGATGCAGTCGTGGATGTCGCTTTGTTCCTAAAAATTCTCTCTCTCTCGGGATTGGCAAGGACAGTGCCCGAATCAAAAGCAGGCGGGGCTCCTCTTTGTACTCCAGCCCTTGAGAAAGAGCTGGGCGTCCCACGGTGCATGCTGTGTTTTAAAGAGGCCGAGTCCAAAGTCACCATCTGGTACAGGCAGAGGGGCAGCTGGAGTCTCTGTTCGGGAGTGACTGAGGCCGACACTGTCGGCATCTGCATGGCCGGGGTGAGGCTAGGAGCACCGTTTAACTACGCGCCTCTCCATCTCGATTCCCCCTGGTCTCTTCTCGCATCTTTCATCGGTCTTAGCGATTGTCGGGGCAACCCGTCACCCTAAATACTTCCGAATAGGCACCACGTTTGTGGAACGGGCTTCTCTGTCCTCTGCTCCCATCCCCAGATACGATTCAGGGTAGACCTTCTCGTTAGTCCCCCTCACCCCGCACCCTCCTTTCTTTGTAACCGAGGAAAGAAATTGCGATGGGTCTCTGGATCAGCCGCGGGATTCTAATTTAGATTCCACCCGTAAGAGGCCCTCAGGTCGGCACGGTTTGGAAGCAGAAGGAAAACAGAGGTCGTTCGTGTTTCTGCGGGTTGGCGGCTGTCACGTGAACTTCGGGAGAGAGTAGGGGTGAGATTTTTGCCCGTGGCTACTGAGGTCATTCCTAAAGCTTATCCACTTTGGAGCTATGGGGCGCACAGATCATCAGCGGCAGTTTCCGGGGTCCCTGCGCTTTCTAGATGTTGCTTTCCTTGCCTCTATCCTCTTTGTCCATGCAATAGCGTTCTAAGGCTCGAATTCCCTACATTAAAGACCTTCCTATTGGAAATACCTAGAATGGTTTCCGTTTTTCCGGCTGGATCTTGCCCACATATTCTAAGTTTTTAAAATATAAAAATATTGGTGGGAATGAATGGTCTTGGGTTTCCTTGGTAAGAGAGCGGAACATTTGGAAATCTGAAAGAGCGATGGTGGGGTCTCGAATTGTAATAAATGGGGTCGATTTGAGATTCGGGAAAACGTGGCTCAGGTCCGGCCAGGAGGGCTCGAGGAAGAGAGGACAAGAAGGCACAAGCATCTATCTGGGCGAGAAGTGAGATTTCAAAATTATTTCTTTCCCCCGGACACTAGATAAGGAATTCTTGACAGTAGAACGATCGACCTCGAGCGGAATAAATTGAACAATGAGAAATGTAACCAGAATGGAAATGTTCCCTCCCTCATATTGATGATGCCTGTGGGACTGTAGGTGGAGAGGAGGTGATTGAAATCAAGAGATTTGCTCCGCGACAGACAGAGGCGTACCCCTGTAACCCGTGGCAAGAGGAAGCGATCTATAACCCCGATGAAATCATGTCTCTTTAATGTGTTGTTACTGGACAAACCTTCCGACCCCTCTTAAAGGAATGTCATCTGTGGCCCATTCAAAATAGCCCCTTTGGAGTTGGGTTAAATGATACGATTTGTCTCTCTCTCACCTGAGGAGAAGCGCGAGGGCCCCCCTCCCCCACAGCCCACAAGGCGCTTTCTCAGAAAGGATCTCAGGCTGCATCCGGGTATGAGGAGGGAGAAAACCTGTAATTCTGATGCGCTCAGCACCGGAGGGGCAGGTGGTCAGTCCGCTTTGACGTGTGAGCGCTTTTCCACCCTCTCCCACGCAGGTTTCGGTTAAAAGACAAAGGCCCTATTTTGAACTTGGGGTCTGGTCTGTCCGTCTCATTTCGCACATCGCGGTCAATCCAGATAAGGGAGTCAGCACGAAGGGAGACCTCGCGGGGTAACAGGGATGAGCCTCTTCCGTGAGCCGTCCACGATCGGGTTCGAGAGAAGCTACCTGAGGGGTATCTGTGGTCCAGGTGGCTCCTCCTATTTGATCTTCTGTTTTCCTCTGGGGCTCGAATGCAGTTCCCTCCTGCGCCAACTCCTGGCCAGCTGTGGGGACACGGGGTCCAGGAAATTCTAGTTTTTGCCCACCTAGGCTGCCCAAGGAGTGTGCTGGGTCGGATGGAAGAGAACGGTGACGAATGGGCACGAGCCGGGGGAGGACGCGGCAGGCTGAGCCCAAGGGAAGCTAGCAAATGAAGATGCTAAATGAAGGCTGGGGGCGGTGACATGCTGGCTTGGGACACGAGAGGGAGCAGACGCGGCGCCCTCTCACCTTGGACGTGGTCACAGGAGTTTGTGGTTCGTAGGGTGGGCGTCATCCACGTGAAACCTTGCGTCCCCGGGTCAGACTGTGGGCGTTGAGTTAAGGTGTCTGGCTCCCTCTAATTCCAACTTTTTTTTTCTTCTATTGGGTAGATCTGATCAAATAATGGACGGTTTTGGAGGGAGCTCGTATATCAGGATAAGTAACGAACCTGCTGATAGTACATTCGTTTAGAAACTATTAAGCAGCTCGTAGAGGCAGAACGTTGCCCCTATAAACGTGGGGGCATAGCCGGCCTGTGACACTGGTAGATTCAAAAGTGTCAAGTAAATCAAGAGAAAAGGTCTTGTAGTAAGGAATGGGTGAAAGACCTATTTAAAAAAAACAAAACAAAACACCAAGGAGACCGTCATTAGATGCGGAGCCACACCTCGGAGGAGGATGCAGTGGAAAGAAGACACAAGGGACAGACTCGGACCAGAGGGAAACGACCTGGCACAGCAGGCCTTGGTGCCGAGAGGACCCGCCTGTGCTTCCTCCCCCCGGCGTGGAAGAGAACGTTATCCACAACTCAAGGACGTGGTGAGGGCGACTGAGAAAGGCTACCAAGGGGGCTCGAGAGTCCTTCCGGGTGGTTCTATCGGGTTTTGGCTGGAGACAACCGGGGTGATTCCAGACAAACTGGAGGACCTCGGGCTGGACGGCTTGCTGCCCTCCACCTGGACTTTACTAGACACGAGACTCCTACCCTCATCACGAAGCCCAAAGGCGCTGGAAACGTTGCTCCTAGGCAGCAAGTAACCACGGACACCTCCCGCCGTTGCGGATGGCCCGCCGTCAGAGCCGAGCCGCTCGTGTTGTGCTTCCTGGAGGGCAGGCATAGCGCGCTCCCCGTTGTCCTCTCCTCTAACCATCTCAGCACGTGGCCCCGTGTACCCAAGAGGAGATGCATGCAGTTCTCTGAGCTCACCCCGGGTCACGGCGGATGCCAAGGGGTGGAGCCCTGGAGAGTGAAGGCAAAAAGGCAGGTGGAGGCGGGAGGAGAGGGTGACATCCGGCAGCCCTGGGGAGACACAGAGGCCGGCGGCCCGCGGCCCTGGAGGCGTTTTAAAGGGCGCTCAGGGGGCAGCACACACGTCGCGAGGCCCACCTGACCAGCATCGCTCATTCCGGCTCCTGCTCCGTTCATTTTGGAAGAAAACCTCGGTCCGGCACGAGGAGATTCATCGCACCGCGGCGCTCGGAGCTGTGGGTCTCTCCGTGCCGTCTGTGACGACAGCAGGGGCGATGATTTACGAGGTCCCACAGCTCCACACCCCCCCCCCCCGGGGCCTGGCAAAATCTGAATGGCTTTGGTTGTCCCCCCACCAGGAGCGGGGTTGTACCTGTGTTAACGGGCACGTGAGCTGGGATTGGCACCGGGGCTCGCCTGACTCTGCGACGGTGACACCCAGACCCACGGCAGCCAGGCCTGGGCTTAGTTAGGGTCGGCGTCTCCTTTCCAGGGACCCAACCACAAGGATGAACAGGAAAAGTCCCCGATTGGGGATAAGGAGACCTGCACGCAAATTCTGCCAGGGAGCTAAGGGGCTTCATGTATATATATATTTTGCCTCATTTCTATGACCTACACGGTGGGGGACAAGGACTGCTCCATCGGCCCAACTCACGTGCTGTGTTCGGAGGCTCTCGTGACATCACAGACGCAACGTGACTGCGTTAATTACGCGGCCCTCTCGACAAGGCATCCGGGATTTAATCCAACAAACATTTATTGAGCAACTGCTGTGTGCTGCGCACGCACCCACTCCTGGTGCCGCGACGGGCACAGAGGAATCGAACACAGTCCCTGCCGTGGGCGAGCTTACAATCTAAGGACAGTCCTAGGACAAGCGCACGGTAACTATAATACAAGGCAGAACACGGTAAGTGCCGCGACCAAAAGGTACCAATAAAGTGCTACGGTGGTTCAGCGGAGCGGGATCCCGGCGGTCGGCAGGTCAGGGAGGGCTTCCCGGAAGAAGCAGTTTCCGCGCGGGCCTTGACGGGAACAGACGAGGGCATCCCAGGAGGTGAGAACAGCAAGACCGAAGGCACAGAGACCGGCCGGGAAACCAGGCGTCCCTTCCGGGAATGGCAACAGGGCGCAAAAGGAAGAACGGGGCCTTATCGGGCGCTGTCTTAAGGTCACGATGACTTGCACGTTATTTGGGGGGAACTTTCGAAAGTTTGCGAATGGCTGGAGATGAAAATCGTTGCGCGTGTTCGGGATGAAGCGGAGGCGGTGCAGGGGTGCCCGGAGGAAGTGGGCTGGCGTCGCCCACGCGACAGGAAGGCCAAGGTGGAGGGAGGGGCGAGGACGTACAGGGAGAGGCGTCGGAGATGACTTTAGGGTCTCAGAACTGGGTGGCTGAGAGGATCACGGATCCCCTGCAGGCAGGGGAGGCAGAGATGACGGAGTCGAGTCGGCCGCGGACGTGCTGAGCGCAGGGTCCGCCGGAGCAGGCAGGGGGGGGTGCAAGCCCAATGGGCAGCGTGCAGTCCGAGTCTGGAACGCGGGAGGGGCTGGGGTGCAGGCGGACCCAAAGGAGGGGCAAGGTTCCTGGTGGAGCGCGTGGGGCAGTCGCCCGCGTGGGGACTGTCCCCGTGTTGCGGGAGAGGAGGAACGAGGGACAAAACGGTCCGATCCACCTCCGCTTCTCTTTAGATCCAGGGAAGGGCGCCGATAAATAAACCATAAATACGTAAATAAGCAATCGTATAAATACAATGAGAGGCGTCGGGAAGGGAGGAGGAAAACCACAATAGCATGGCGTCTGGGGCCGCAGAGGGGCAGGGAGTGTCCAGCAGGGGGTCACGGTAGCCATGAGAAGGGGCCTTTCGACGTGGCCCGGTGGAGGGTGCAGAGTTACTGGTCCCAGGGGCGGGGAGGCCGCGTGGGGGTCAGGAAGGAAGGCCTGGTGAGCCGGGAGCCCCCGTCGCAGGTCCGGGGGTTCAGGGAAGGTGAGCGAAGAGGCCGCGGGAGCCGGGATGGAGGGAATGAGCACGAGCCGGTGGACAGAGAGGACGGAGGTGGCACGGAGGTGGCCGAGGGCGTCAGGGAAACAACGCTGGCAAAGGGACGGACGGATGCTGCCTCTTCAGAACCGGGAGGAAGCACGGGAAAGGGAGGAAAGGCCTCATTTTGGCCATTTCCATCTCCAGCAAAGGAGGAGGCAGACGGGAGGGGTCAGCGGAGGAGGTCTGAGGGGCTTCAGGGCGCGTGAGGGTGGGACACCTGGGAAGGTCACTGACAGGGCCACCTGGCTGAGGCTGACTGGCCGCCTGTTCCCGGGATGGCTGTGGCCACGGGGGACAGGTACGGGCTGGCCGACCCACGCCGGGTGCTGCAGTGGGATCTTGTTCAGGCTGAGCTGTAACGAGGACCCGAGCGAGGGCCGGGGGACGGCGACGTGTGGATCACCTTGGGGACTTGCTGGCGGGTGGTAAGGGCTTCTCCACTCGAGGGCCTGATGCCAGGGCTCCCCGCGGGCCTCACCGCCGGACTGTTCTAGAATCCAGGGCCTTGGCTGAGCAGCCGAGGCCCTGCCGGCAGTCCCGCCCGTTCCCCGGGCCACTGCACCGCCAGCTGCGGAAATCAGACGTCTCCCAGGGCCTCCGAGAGCCTCGGGACGGAAGGCCGTGGAGAAGTGGAAAACACGGTACCCTTTCCTCCCACGCCCCGGGGTGCGCGTCCAGACCACGTGGCTCCCTCGAAGGCCCTTAGGGACCGTGGCCTTTTTAAACATTCACTTTGTAATGCAAACCCCGCACCGCATCGCAGACTCGTAGCATCCTGGACAAGAGCAGCGAGGCCGGCGTCACGGAGAGAGAGACGAGGAGGAGTCGTAATCGTGGCTCGCAGGGGCAGCATCCCCGTGTGGGGCCGATGGCTCCGAACCCCCTCCTGCCGCCCCCGGCGGCTTCCGTCGGCCGTTACCTTAGCCCAGACGTCCCCTTCCGAATTGCCACGGATTAGATACGCTTGGGAAGCAGATCTTGATTACTTAGCTCCCTTCACCTTCAAGATGACGTTTTTTTTTTTGTCGTTTTCATTTTTTGTCTTTTGTTTTGTTTTTTACGTATTTTACAAATACGTTTTAAGACGCGGTTAGTTATCAGGCAAGGGGCTCCCTGTAACACGTCAAGCTGAAGAATGCTCGTTGCTGGGTGACTTGATTCCAGCCCCTCAGCGACGGGCACGGAGCCCAGGTTCCTCCCGGGGAGATGACGTCCAGCGTTCGGATACTGGATTTGGCTTTGGGTCAAAAAACAAACAAAAGTTTTAAAATTTATCTTAACGGGGGAAGGTAGGGGCGGGGAGGAATCAATTTTGCAAAATCCTAAAATCATCGCGCCTGGAGGAGCAGGGGCTTGAGGTGGATGCTGGCTGCTCGCCCCGCAGCGTCGAAAACCTTTCAGGATTGGGGCTCGGTGCTCGAGAGGAGAGCGACAGGAAAGTGACAGGTCACACGGCGGGCAGTCCGGCCGCAGAGGCCCTGGCCGCGTGCACAGCGGTCGCAGAGACAGACGCGACGCTAAACGCGTCCCGTTCTTCGAGGCCCCACACTCCGGGGCGCCGGGGGCACCCGCTAAGGCGATCGTGTGCGTGTCAAAGGCGATGGCATTCGCCTCGGCGGTGCCCTTTCAGGCTCTCGCTGTGGCTTCCCCCGCGGCGGCGGCGGCGGCGGCGGAGGCGAACGGTGCCGTCCCTCACGGGACGTTCCACCAGGGCAGCAAGGACGTGGACCCTGCGGGTGTGCCGTCCCGGGGTCCCTTCCTCCTCGGCGGACTCGGGCTGCTTAGGAGAACACCCGCCACGATCACATCTGAACACTCTTCTGCCTTGTTTTGGGGTGCAGGGCGGACCCTTGGGTGGAGGGTCGTCATTTTTCAAAGACGCCATCCAGGAACCCCCTCTTCCCCCGCCCCGGGCTCTGTAGTGTCCTCCGCCTGTGCCGTCCCAGGCGCCTGGTGGTTCTCGCCGCACCGGAGGACGCGCTGTCCGCCCTGTCGCCCCTAGCCTTCTCTCTGTCACCACGGAGGCCCTTCCGACGCGGGTGGTGGCGCAACCGCGGCGCCTCCCTCGGGCAGTTAAAGTCTTCGTGCGTGGAAAGGCCCTCGGCTCCGACGCGGCCCCCGCTTCTCGGTGTCCTCGGGCTCCTTTGCTCAGCGGCCCGCCCCAACCTCGGTCTCCTCCGTGAGCAGCACCATCCTGGGCTCGGGCCCCGTCGTCCCCTCTGGGTCTCCGCTCACCCGGAATCCACACTCCTCAGAGGCCCCGGGGCGGCGGCCGCTCCATCCATCCATCCGCAAGCCCCAAGACCCCTCCAGCCCGGGAGGCAGCTTGTCATCCAAAGTCACGGGACTGGCTTCTCTCCCCCAAAGGCGGACCGGGTCTGGGTTCCGGTGGGTTCTCCACCCCTTCTTCCTGTGGCTTATCCGCCTAACGCTAGGTGAACACCACACAGTTATAAACACTCAGGTCGATATATATATATATATGCAGCTATAGATATATATATTCTGGTCACTGTTTTACACTTGAACAAAGAAAACCGCTAGCCTGCTTGTTCTACGCTTCGTGCCACCCCGACTCCCATCCGCCCGTGCTGTAGCTGGCAGGAAGTGTGAGCCACTGCGTCCCCCGCCGCGCGCCCAGTTACGTGGCCCCGTCGCACTGGCCGACCGTCAGTTTCAAAGCCCCCTGCTCGTGCAGGCTCTTGAGGGCCTTGAATTCCAGGGGCATGGTGTGGGGGCTGGCCTGGGAGGTGTAGCCGTACTTGAGGCTGTCGTAGTAGTGGTACTTGACGGGGTTCTGGTTCTGATCGAGCGGGAAGGGCCAGAAGCCGTAGAGGTAGATCTGGTTGCAGAAGCGCGTGGCCAGGGTGTACATCAAGAGGCCGGTGGTGGGTCTCTTGATGTGGACTTTGTTGGTCAGCCAGTATCTGGGAAAAAAAAAAAAAAAACATTTAAAAAAGGGAGGAAACAAAGGTGACAAAAGAAACAAACACATTTCTGATTTCAAGTCCACGTCCGTTCCCCTTTGTAGTGCCGTCCGGACAGGGGAGCGTGGCTGGCCCTACAGGCTGCATAGGACGACCCCATGTCACCCCCGGTGGCTCAGGCTGTCCCCATGCTTTCCCTTCCCCCGCCTTGGGGAACGTGAAAGCCGCTCACGAAAGTGGGGCCAGCCTGAGACGGATGAGTCCCCCCCGCCCCAATCCCAGCGTCACGGGTCGGGGTGGGGAGCTTGGGCACCCTGGCCGGCCGGCCGGGGCAGAAATAGAAACGCCCCACCTCTCGCCTCCCGCACCAGGCTTTTCACCCAGAGCCACTCCCTGGGGAAAAGGCATAATAGCAGATGAGGCGGCAGGATAGAGTGAGAAGCCGGCGGCGGCACGGAGGAGCCCACTCAGGTCCCGGCCCGCCTGCCCGGGGAAGCAAGGGCCCCTGGGGGACGGCGGACAGGAGCACGGGGGCACCGTTTAGTGAGCAGCTTGCGACGGAGGCCGGCTGGGTTCCGCGCGCACAAATCACTCGCGATTCCCTTCGCATCCCCGCCGTGGCTCTGGCCGATTTAGAGCCCGTGCGCCTGGCCGACTCGCGCGGGCCGTTCCTTCCCTTAGGATCCCAGCTGGGTGTTAAAACACTACCTCGTTTCGCCTTCGCAGGCGCGGTTCCGCCGGGTGCATCTGGGGCGCGCTGCCTCGGCGCCGTCCCTTCAGCATCCCCGGCTCGGGATTTTAATTAGGACGCAAAGCGATTTCAGAGAAGGCAGTAATTATGTTTCAGATCGGTTGCCCCAGCTGCCAAGACGACTAAGCACCGTGTTCCGTGAGCACGGACAGCAGTAAATTAACGAGGACTGCCAAAACCGTCCCGGAAGCACATTTGTCCTCCCCTCATCCTGACTTCCTGGGCTCGGTCTGCGGCAGGCGTGGGGGCTGCCGACGCTGGGAGAAGGGACCAAAAGCGTTTTCTCCGAGAAGCGAAAAGCCTTTGGTTGGGAACAGCTCATTTCGTCCTAAGGAGCGGGACCGCCTTATAGGGGGGCTGTCAAGGGATGCTCGGTGACACTCCGTGCAAGATCAGCTACAAAGCCAGCAAGGGAACTTTTGGGGTCCTGGCCTGCCACCGTCCCCGTCGGCAGGCCTGACCCCGATCTGGGGCTCCACAGCCTGTTGCTGTCCTTTCCACGGGACCCTGTTTAGGACGCTGGGGGGCATCTCAGGCCAAGTTGCCCAGCTTTGGGGTAAAGGAGAGCCGGGGGTGTCGCCCTGCGGATGCCTGAGGCTCCCACCTCAAGCCTGACCATGCCACCGAACGACTCCGGACTCTGCAGGACAACATCTCACGGGCTCAGGCGGGCTGGCGAAGCCCTCGAGATCTGGGCCTGAAATCCCTCCCACCCCTGGGCGTGCACGGCTCCCCTATGGTTTAGAGTGACTACGGTTGCACCATGGTGACCCCCGGAAGAACGTCTTGGTTTCGTCCGGGACATCCCCACCTCCCAGGTCTCCCGCCGGGCAGCTCCTGCTCAGGGTCTCAGCTCCAAGGTCACTTCCTGCAGGAAGCCTTCCAGGAATTTGCCCGAGGGTTTCGTGTCCCATATAGGGTCCTTTCCCCTATATGGGATCACGCGCCGCCGTGATGACCCGTTCGCTGGTCTTTCTCCTCCCTCCTAATTTAAGATCCTGTGAGCCGGTGACTTGGCTTCTAACGCAGCTTCAGATCCCAGCACGGCACGTGCGCAAAGCGGCTCAGCTCCGCAGATCTCGACTTAATGAAGCAATGCTAGAGGCCCAGCGGAGATCCCGCAAGAACCTTCCTTGGGGGCCTAAACCTTCTGGCTGGACTTTGGAATTCAACCTAATGCCCCTCGCGCCAGAAAAACCATACTCGACCTCGTTCCTAATTAAAGGAACCCGATTCCAAATGACGATCTGATGCCGTTTCCCCCCCTGGACTGGCAAAGATCACACACGTCGATCGTACACCGCGTTGGCGAGGTTGCGGCGTTTTCAATGCGCAGAGGCAGGTGTGTAGCTCGGAAATATCTATAAAAGTGAACAATGCGTAGGTGTCCGTCGCTCCTTTTAGGGACGAGTAAACATCAGACACGCGTGTGCGTGCAGGTGTCAGGCCGAGACGTCCGCCGTCGCGCTGGTCACACTAGGGAAAGATGAGAACGCCCGGGACGCCTCCCCGGTGGCTTCCGCGTCCCGTAAAGTCGGGTGCAGACTCGGCGGAAGGCTCGGCAGCTGCGAAGAGCGAGCTGGTGCCCGTCGATAGGGGGTCGTTTCCGGAGCTTAGCAAGGTGTAGTGCTTATGACGTGCTCCCCCCGCCACCCTGATGGGCAACAGGGCCTGCCCTGCTGATCCGCTGCTCAAAGAGGAGATGCCCACTGGGTCCGTGCCATCCCGTGGCCTTGGCTCAGCCCTCCTGGTTCCTAATTAAGCCTCCCACACTGGCCCCCTCTGCACCAGGCCGGTGGGCTGGGCGGCAGAATGGGCCGCCCTGTCCTCTTTGTCATGTGTTGCTCAGGCCACCCAGCCTGCGGTACTTTGTCGTAGCAGCCGTGGTGAACGGATACAGCAATCCCGTGCGGTGCGGATGGATTTCCCGCTCCACGGCCCAGCAAGGGGCATTCGCTGCTGCCTGAGCATCCCCAAGGAGACTGACGTCCTAAGGGGCGACCCCGCTCCTTTCAGGGGATCTTCACCTGTTGGGAGGTTCCGCCCAGTGTCCAGGTGACACCGGACGCCCTGTCAGTCTTCCCCCAGCCCTAGTTCTGTACCCGGAGCCTGTCAGGCCGAATCCGTGAGCCCCACAAGGACAGACGCCTCGTGTTGTGGACTTTTTTTTGCGGGGGGGGGGCAGCCCCGAATGCCTCTAGGAGTCTGTCAGTATCCGCCGAACCGAGCACGATTGCTCTCACGCTCCTCGGAGACTTCTTCCTTCCCTCCCTCGGCCCTTCAGCTCTTGGATTTCTCTGCCACTCTGGTCCCCTCTCCAGCCCAATAACCTCAAATGTGATTTTTTTTTTCTCAGTGGGATTTGACCAGGGAGAGTAAAACAAAGGCCATCGCTGACCTCCCCGCCTCTCAAAGATGTCACACGTCCGCCACCGTGATCTGAGATCGCACATCCCTTGGAGCGGCCACAGCCGGTGCTGCTCCCCCCTCCGTTCAGTTGTTCGGAACCGAAGTACAGAACCTCGCGTCGGTCCGCTCTAAGTTTCTTCCTCTTAGATTAGCTCATGGCGTCAACTCGGACCCTGGGCCCTATAAGAAGGACCAGCGGCCCCAGGGAGGGAGAGGGCCATTGGCAGAAATCTGTTCCAAGGCTCACGAAATCCCGTTCAATCCATTCCCCCCCCCCCCCGCCCCGCCGCACCCCTTGGTACAAGCAGAGACCGGCCCGACCCGCCTCCCCTGTAGTGTCCCCTTTGGGGACTTCCTGCAGCAGAAGACCGTACGATCTCGGGATGAAGAGCCTGTTTGTTTAAAGGGCTTATTACTGGTGCTTAATGCTATTTTGACAGATAAATGTGAGTTAATTATAGCTGGAAATAGCTCCGGCGGCATAACGTCTCTTCCAGGTGGTTGCCCATTCCCCGCCAAGGGACCTTTTCTCTCTTTACCAAAGGGCAGTCCTTCTCTCTCTCTCTCTCTCTCTCACCCCCTCTGACCCCCAAACGGTGTCGCGTTTCGTCTTTCTAGGAAGAGGAAGGGATCCTACATCCATCAGCTTGGGGGGGGGGGGTGCCGTGGCAGCCCCACCCACTCTGGGACGGGGATGAAGTGGAGGGTGCTGAAGGGAGTCTGGACAGGTCGCCCTCCAGGATGCGGGGTGCGTCCGCACAGGCATCGCGCCGCTCCATCAGCCATGGGCGTCGCTGCCTTTTATTCAGTGCGTCTCTAGGTCTGTCTTGGCTAGATTCCTGGGGGCATAGCCACCCAAAGGAGACCAGTGCTGGACACGGGCTTCAGTGTCTCCTTTATGAGAACCGGAGCCCTTTGCGGCGACTCGGAGGGCTTCCCAGGGCCACCCTGAGTTACGCTAAGGCCCGAGCGAAGAGCGTCCCAATGTCCCTTGGTCACTGGGGAGGCTGCACAGTGGGTTCTCTCGCGTCCCTGGAGTAGGACTGTGAACCGCCATATGGTCGGGTGAACATTTGGCTACAGGGCCTGGCCCCGAGCCGGGAGGTCTGGAGTGGGTGGGGTGTATTTGTAACAGGCATCTCAGACTTAATCAGCCCCCAAAGAACTCTCTTCCTCAGCACCCCGGGCGGTCCTATCACAGAAAACGGTCCCTCCGTTCGCTCAGGCTTCGATCCTCACAGTCATCCTGGCTTTTTCTCTTTCCCTCGCTCCGCGAGGTCCTTCAACAGACTCCATCCATCAGCCAGGCCTGCCGCCTCTGCCCCAAACTTTACAGCGCCTCTGACAAAACTGCCCCGGTCTAAGCCCCCACGCGATTTCCTACTTGGACGATTGCCACCGCTTCCCAGCAAGTATCCCCGCTTCTGTTCCCATCACCCCCTTAGGGTTTATCCTCAACACGGCGCCCTTGCCCGGTGCAGGGGGTTCTGGGGGGGGAGAGAGGCCGCTCACCCGCGGACGGCATGCAGCAGGCGCAGGGAGGGGTACGCGGTGCGCACGTCCACGCGGTGCTTCAGGATGAGCTCGTGCACCCACTCGACGCGCTCCTTGCCGCCCCGGGCCATGAAGGCGGGGATCCACAGGATGCTGCCGTTGAGGCTGTGCAGCCGCTGCAGCAGCTTCTCGCGCCACGTGGCGTTGACCAGGTCCTCGAAGGCCCGCTGGATGACCGAGGGGTTCATGGTCACCAGGTCCGTCTTGAGCCCCACGTCCCGGGCGTACTCCTGCACCGGGGCCAGGTTGCACCTGCCGGAAAAAAAGGCACCGCTGCTTGCATTTCCCTGCATCCCCGCGCCTCCCCCTTTCCCTCCGCTGCCTTCCTCCTCACCCCCAAACACAGAGGGCACCTTCTTGCACTCGCCGGCCCCTCCTGTCATCCTTTCTCTTTCTTCTCCTGACAGGCAGTTTAGGAAACATCACACGGTGGCATTTTAGGTGCAAGAAATATGTCCTTGGCCCAGCGGTGGCCAGGCAGTGTGGGTACGTCGGGGAAGGCAAGTGCTTTGGTCTGGCGGGAGCATGTGGTGCGGAGGAGAAGCCGCAGGAGAGGCACACGGGGTGGACGACCACGGGGTCTGTGTGTCGGAGACTCGGTTCCGAAAGCAGTAGGGAGCCACCGAGGGCTCTTGAGCAGGAGAGTGACTTGGACAGGTTTGCATTTTAGACGACGGTTGGACAGCGATGAAGTGAAGGAAGTTGGGAGGGCGGATGGAACTGGGTATCGGAGGGCAAGTCTGCAGGTGAGGCGAGGCAGCTTGCGCCGCGGCCTTCCCCTGGCCCGAACTAGCCGTGTGACCTCTGACCCTTTGTACCTCAGTTTTCCTCGTTGTAAAAACGAGGACGAAATAGTGCATTCCTGCCAGGGTCGTTGCGAGGGTTCAATAAGTTAATAAATAAGCACGAAGCACGTAGAACTGCATCTGGCACATTCTAAGCAAGGTCAGACCAGAGAGGCTCAGGCCCCCCTCCCCACCTGACGACTCTGCGTTTGACCAGGCTCCGGTGGTTCCTTATGCTCCCTGATGCTGTCGAGGCCCTGGGCTGCACCATTCTTAACCGAAGGACCTCGAAGGCGGCCGGCCCAACCCGCCTAATTCTCGGATGATGACACGAAGGCCCAGCAAAGGGGAGTCACGCACGCCAAGTCACCTGCCAAGCAGGCAGCGGAGCCAAGAGTGGAATCTGGACACCACACGGCTCGCCTGGCTGCACACGTGTCCAAAAATGAAAACGTTGGCCAGAATCCGCCTGCCGTCACCTCTGGAAATGCCCGGGGCGGGATAGCTCACTGCATATATGTATGATGTCAGGTCAGAAAGGCCACACTCTCAGTGCTGCCTGGCACCCCAGGCGGGGATCGGAGCCCATCTGGTGGCTTTGACCCTCTTCCCCTGTCTTTAACCTTGAACCCCTACCCCACCCTAACCTTGCCCCTTCTCTGGAGTTCAGTCAGACAAACCCGCCATGCTTTCTTCCCCTATCTCCCTCCCCCTCCGACTAGAGGGCTTTGAGAAGTGGGGCCTGAGCCCTTGGATAAGCCAGGCACAGGCAGAACCTGGCAAAAGATGACAAAACTAAAACGCGTTGTAGCTGGGCTGCCAGGCTGCAGTGACTCTGCAATCCCGGTGGACACAGGAGGAAACACACCGTCTAGTCCCACGTCCTGAGGCGGCTCAGGGAGCTCCGGGATAAGGCCACGTCCCAAAGCCCCCACACAAGGCCCTCTCTGCCTCAGACAGTCCCCAGCAGACACATGAGACATGGCATGCCTCCTGCCGGGGCCGGACAACTGTTTGGGGTGAAACTCGAGGCTCTGGGTGCCCTACTTTTGACCAGGGGACAGCGAGGCCTTGTTTCTGAGTCTGGGTTGGGGCTCAGGTGTCAGGGCCCTGGGTGACTGTGCCCGAGTGTGTCCCCAGGCGACCGAAAAACGAGAGATGATGTTTCAGCAAGAATCATAGCTGAGCACAGAACCCATGCTTCTCAGTCGCTCCCTCACTTCCCTGATGTTGACTCCAGGATATGGAGTTACTAGCGGAGTATGAGTCCCCAGGACACTTGAAAGAGTTTTGCAAACTCTCTGGCCCGCCCAGGAGATTCTCTTGCTAACCTCTATCCCGGGGTCAGTAAACTTTTTCTGTAAAGGGTTCAGATAACTGTTTTAGGCTCCGCGGGCTGTGTCCTCTCCCCGTTGCAACTCTTCGACGCTGCCCAACTACTCAGCCCTGCGTGGCAGCGACAAAGCAGCCGTCGATGATGTGAAAACGAATGGGTGTGGCTGGGCGGCAGTGAAACCTTATTGATAAAAACGGGCTGTGAGCCAGAGTTGGCCTACCGCGTATGCCCTAGGCGAGCAGTTCTCAGCCGTAGCTGGCTCCCGGGACCACATGCCCCCCTCGGATTGATTTGATTAGTCTGGACACTGGGGCTTTTAGAAAATATTCTAATGTGCAGTCCGGGTTGAGGATGGGGACCAACCCAGGCAGGACGGCTTCCTTACTTCAACCCCCTGCGGTACCCGGCAAAGCCGGGGTTAGCACGCCTCCCAGCCGCCGTGGTTACCTGATGACGAAGCTGTGCGTGTCGATCTCCCGCCCGCAGCTGCTGTTGAGCAGGACCCCCGAGTTGCCCACGATGGCACAGGTCCGGAAGTGCTTGTTCTTCAGCGGGGAGGTTCTGGGGAGCAGCTCGTACAGGTTCTGGGACACGTTCATCGTGCTGTCTCGGTCGAAGATGTAATGAATGATGTCCCCAGGCTTCAGGGTGCCCTTGAGGACAGAAATGTCCTTCTCCGCATCCAAGAACTTTAAGATTTGTTTCCTACAGGAAAAAAAAAAAAAAAAACCCCAATCACACAGGAGGATAAGTCCCCCTGTGGTCAGATGCCCTTTGCCCACCCCTCTTTTCCTGTCTGATGTCACCCTGGAGGCCGGCACGCAGGTGGAGCTGAGTTCAGGTGCCCTTTGACAGTGAGCCTATCTGGAGGGGACACCTCCCTGATCCCTGTGGTGACACTTTCAGTTAGCTGCAGGCAAGGCTGATCGCTGTGCCCCCACCCTTAGTTCTCTGCTGCCTCCGGGGTGATGGCCTGGGAACGTGGACCACTGTAATCACGGCTGTCCCCATCTGTCCTGGCGCACCAACCCGGTCACCCTCCTTCCCTACCTCCTGCTTCATGCTCCAGCCGCAGTGAGTGCAAACGCCACACTTGCGACCATGTGCCAGCCCAGCGTGGCTCGGTGTGCCTGGCAAACTCCTAATCATCCTTCAAAACCCATGGGTTCTTTCCCGGCGAGCCCTCTCGGTCCCCTTACAAAACAGAACTCTCTCCTCAGCTTGATCCCGTCGTCTCCACCAGTTTATAAGATGCGATGCCGCCCGATGTGTGTGCATCACACCGCACAGTCTCCCCACTAACAGACCTGACTTATATGAGCACCCTGGGGTCCCCAGCACCGTGCCGAGAAGTGAATGACGGGATTATACTGATCAATCTTTGCGGGGTCGATGACGGCATCTCAAAGGCAAGTGGCCAACGTGCTGAGGTTGCAGTTCCTACTCTACAGTTCCCCGTTCCCGCCACCCGACAGGAGCCGCCAGGCCCCCCCTGTGCAGTCGGGTGTCATACCAGCTTCCGGCCACCCGATGCCGAGCTGTGGCTTTTCATTTTTATGTTGGCAGAGAAGGGGCAGCCTTCTCAAGGTACAAGGACTGTGTGTGTGTGTGTGTGGCGGGGGGAAGCTCTCCAAAGAATCTGCAAATGGGGGAACCGTCACCACAGAAAGGGGACTTTGATGCCTGGCAGGGCCAAGCAGGAGCGTCTCTTTATGCAAGAAAAGGACTGCTTCCCTGGTCCCCTGGGAGAGGCCACCTGTAGCCTCCACCCCTGCCCCAGGCTCTCCCTTTTGCTGACCCAAGCGCCCCACTCCCTCTGACCCCCGAACCTCAGCACGGTGCTCCCACCAACCTCCCCACTGGCCCAGTCGCTGCCCACACGTGCTGGGCTCCTGGGCCCGCCTCGGGTTTTTCTTTCCAATCGACCTCTTACAGATCGAACCCGCCTCCGTGCGGGGTGAACGTTTTATTTCTGCCCCGACTTCTGTCGATGACAGAGAGCGGCAATTTTGCCGGCTTGTGCCGCAGAAGGCCAAGCCTGTCTCCCTGCATACAGGTAATCACCACCCCTACCTGATCCTCAGGGACAGCGTCTGGTTGTGCCTCCACTTGGCTGAGGCTGGCTGGATGTTGTGCTTAATGCTTTCATTACTTCTGTCGACAACAGCTGGTGACGAGGAGCCATTTATTACAACTTCAGCTCTGGAAGGGGAGGGGGAATAAAAAAAAAAGGAAGAGGGTAGACAGGATCTGTTAGCATGCCCGTGACAAGTCTAATAGTTTTGTTTTTGCTCGGGCTTGAATGTAAACTTCTTCAGGAGAGCAAAATTGCAGTTATTACCTGAGAAGGGAAGGGAGTCTATTTATCTTCTGGAAGGCACAGACTCTCTCCCTAAGGTATAACCCGCATGCATTCCCGGAGACAGGAAGGGGGTGATCAAACCCTTTCTCTCCGCTCCCGCCTCCCAGAGAAACCTAGCAATCACTGTCAGAACGGTAATACTTCTCCAAGTTCCTTGCGCAGAGCTCCAAAGAGCAGTTGCACTGCAGCCAAGCGTCACAGGGTGGTTTAGAAACTCAGCAGGAAAGAAAAGCTCATCAGGGCAGGGGCGACGTAGCCAGCGCTTCTCCCTCCTCCTCCCCAACCCCATCACTCTCTGCTTCGTCACAGATGCCCCTTAAAGCACGGGCCTCACTCCAGAGTTGTTGGTGCCATGTTTCTCTCGCACTAGGCCCAAAGCAGGGGGAGCACCCTCCCTCGTTTCAATACTCCCCAACGGTCTGACGTAGCAGGTGCTCAATAAATGTGTGCCCACCGTCCCAGCTAATAAGCACTGGGATGGAATTCAGGTCTGCGAGAAGACCGCAGCCTCCACCCACCCCAAGCGACCGCAGAGCTTAGGGATTCCTGCTCCAGGGGCAGAACCTTCTTTCTCCAAAGGATGGAGAGAGACACAAGGTATAGCTATATTTCTCCAGGCGTCGCATAAGCTCCGTTTGCAGCTCCCAAGTGGTTAAGAGGTCAACGATGGCAGACACGGAGGGGGCAGTTTCCTGAATCAGTCCAGTAGGGTCAGGAATGGACACACCTGACAGGTCTCATACGGTCCAGAGACAACCCCCTTCCCCCCAAAAAAAATATGGAAGGACACGTAACAGACCTCGTTCCAAATACTTTGGGCCTCTCTTTCCCAGATTGACTGAAATAGGATATTTAGAAAGTAAAAGCAAGTCCTTCATTTGGAGTAGTGTGACCTCTGTGTACGTCCGATATCTTGGCATCTTCTCCCTCTTTCCTCTGCTCTGTGAGCTTGGGCTTTGCGCTACGGGACAGTTGTCACCGGTGGCAAATGGGGATTCAGGGGCTGGGTTCAGCCATAGCCAGTGATGAGCCTGGGTCTGTTGGCTTCCAAAGTGTTGGCTCACTCTCCTGCATCAAGCTGTCCTGTCTGCTGGCCAAGGGTTGTCGTGTGGGGAAACGCTCAGGATCTAGAGCCCGCATCCACTTACAGAGAGGTTCGTGCTACTGAGTTGACTCCCCGTTTTTTTAAGAGGCCTCAGCACAGTTTCCGAATGCTCCATTTCCCTCTTCACTTCCCGGACCAGCCAGCCATCCATCACAACGGAACTGGGCGAATGCCCTGGTTCCCTTCAGAGTCTCCACCGCTCCGCAGAAATGCAAGTTGCGAATAAGCTCACTGGTGGCCTAAGTGCTTCAACGCGGGTGGACTCTTTCTCAGAAAGTGGCTCTTAGCATCTGAGCTTTCTATCTCTGCAGCCTCTAGACCTTGGGCCATTTCATGAACCCCTCTATGGACAGCCACCGCCCACCCCCCACCCCCACACACAAAGTGACCAGGGAGAGGCAAAGCCAAAGTGAAACGAAACAGACCCATTTGCTAAGTAAGAAGGGCACCATCCAGCGAAAGGGGAGAAGCAGATTAATAGCTGCCTTACAGCAAAAACAAATGAACACAAAATCTAATTTACAAACCTATTAGATTTGCTATATAAGCTGTTCACAGCCGATCTGATTGTACCTCTGCCTCCAGAATTCCTGCAAGACAAAGGAAATGCATTATTTATAAGCCCAGCTCTCCTTCGCACAGCCCGCCTCGATCGCCAGGAGATCCCCCTGCCGGCCTTGGAGAACCGCAGAGGGCGGATGGGATCTTGCTGTGGCCACTTCAGAATGGGCCCCATGCTGATCCAGGTGCAAAGCCTGCGGGGAAGGAGGCCTCCCAGAGCCTCCCCCACCTCCCACTCAGACGCCCATTCAGTTTGCACCGAGGCGTCCACTAGCGACTTCCATTTGAGTCCTGAGACGAAGTCCACTGGGATTAACACCCCCAACCGTCCCCCCTCCCCACCATCGGTCCCACAGGGCAGCATGAGTCAGCATGGCTCAGCATCTTCTCCCTGGGTTCGCCTGCTTTCGCTCACATCCCCTCCGAACCTGAGACGCTAGGAGTTCAACACAGGCAGCGAGAGCGACTTGGCAGTGCCTCTGACCGAATGTGATGGCGATCTGTGTTTGGTGGCAGGAGAAATCATAAGAAGTGGTGTCACTTTAGGGGGGCATAGAAGAGGAGTGACTAATGGGGCCCTTTGCTCCTCCTTCTAGAGGGAAAACTTTTGGAGGAAAAGCATCCTAAGGTCCGTTCCAGCCCCACCGTCCACTCAGGGCTGTCAAACTCCATTCTGGACTTGGGCTCTTGGGCCATGAGGTCTCACCCTGCTTTGCTGTCACACTGGGCCGGGGTTTAGATGGACGTATCATCCCCTGGTACCTAGTTCACTCTGCACCCTACGTAGAGTTTTTACAACGTTGTGTGTGAGACTAATTATTTTGATTAAGGAAAATCATTTTTCCTACTGCTTAGAGGGTGTGTGGTTTGAGGAGGTCTTTCTTTGCATTTTATTTATTTATTTATTTTTTTGGTAAGTTCCATCTAACCTTTCAATCAAGGCGATGACACACGTCAAAGAAACGATTAAAATTCCTGGGAAAGCTGAATATTTGAGGTAATAAGGTGACTTAATGAGGAACCTGTGGGGAAAGTTAATGTCTGTCTCCAAACTGGATTTAAGTCTAGATTTTTTTTTTTTACCAGCTCTCTTTAGGATTAGCATACTTACAGATGATGTGTGTGTGTGTGCGTGCATGTGTGTGTGTGTGTGTGTAAATACATATACATAGCTTTTCCTGATAGACTGAAATGTTGTTTAAGCATTATTTAGAGCAGGCACTATCCTTCCATTTCACAGCCAGATGACCAGACAACAGGAAGGATGCTATGCCCAACGTCCCATCCCAGAGCTCCTTCCAGGCCTCAAGTCTCATCGCTTCTAGTCTAGCTCTGAACTACACAAACTATCATCTAATAGTCACGCTTCAAAATTAATGCCTAATATTCCTTTTTTTGTTCCTCCCATCTCCCCATGGGATGGCTGAGCTCTTGACTTCGAACTCGGAGTCTACAAATATCTGGCCGGCTCTGGCCCCATAACCATAATCCACTTGGATCAGACCCCCAAGGGCTTTCCCGGGCTCTGTGCTGTCCACATGTCGCTGACCTTTGACATCCCCATGCCCTGACCCCATCCCTCAAGGTCAGCACCCTTTGCAGGGAGAGAAGGCCAGCTGGGCCAGACATTAAGTCGAGAGCAGTAAATAAAATAGCGCAAGACCAATGAAAGGTTAATAGAACAAAAAAGTGCCATCCAGCAGTGATGTGGCTAAGAATTGATACGTGATTTTTATAAATCATTATCAGTGAGAAATTTGGTAAATGGTTTGGAGTCGCTGGTTCAGGCTGGAGGTGGTTTGGGGGAATCAGTTGAGCGTTATCTGTGTTTCAAGTGGCTTTAGTGTTTCCCAAGCTTCAATAATTCACACATCCCTGTCCCAATCTGTGGTATTTGCTAGTACCTTACCCTATTATCTACTTAGTTTTAAAAATGGCTCATCTTTAGAAATGTACCCTTACTCTAAGCAATGCCATCTGTGAAAATACAGGTTTGGCACCATGATTATATACCCATTCCAAAAAAAAAAAAAAAAATACCCAGAACATCATTAACAGAAAAAACATTATAGAAGGAATTCCTAAAATCATCTTATATTATCACCAAGAATACTTATAGCACCCTCTGGGGAAGACTGAATTAAATAATTTTTAAATTATAAATAAAAATTAAAAAATTATAAATAAAATTATTGATATATCATAGTATATGCACATTAGAATTTTCATGGTATGTAATACGTAATTAGTATATCATATACCGTATATTAATATATATTATTATACATTATATACTAACAATATAAAAGTTCACACATTAGAAATTTGTTTAAAGAATTTGTTTACATTATAAAAATTATAAATATTTAAAGAAGGCAACTCATAAGAAATTGATAAGAAAATAAGAAAACGGAAGAGAATATTTATCACATCTTTGATGACGTACGTGGACTTTTTAAATTCAGAAGAAACTAAGGGAAAATGTAGACAGATTTGACATCGCAAAAATTTAAAACTCTGCTTATATGAAAAGCAAACCTGAACAAATTCTGTTCAGCGTCTTTCATGAAATCTAAGAGGGCTTCAGGTGAGGACAGCCCTGCATCCATGCACCTGTCTGGTCTCAGGTAACCAGGCTTGGCCAGGTCCTAAACGCAGTAAACAATGGGCCTTGAAGGGCACCTTTCAAAGGCGAACCGACCAATCCAGAGCCCACACCCCTGCCATCTCCTTTACTGGGGGCTCACACTCTGGGTCACCAGTCCCCTGTTCTAATCACCCGAGAGCCAGATACTAGCAACCAGGGGCAGCCCCTAATGTCCCGGTGCCCCCGAAATTATTCAAACCCGCTAATCCTAAACCCGCTTGCCCTGCCTCACCCTTCCTTCTCATGGACACCACGGAAGAGGCTTTTGCCCAGAGTCCCCCCGCCTGCTCCCCACCTGAGTGACCTGGATGGCGTGGCGTGCCCCTTCCTCTTGTGATCCAGGAGGCCAACAAACCCTCTTTGCAGTGGCAGTCTCCTCATTTGTCGGCCCGATCGTAGTAACTAAATAATAATAAAACCCCGATTCAAACAAAGGGGTCTTATTTACCGTTTTAGCCTTGCCCAGCTGGGGCACGGTGACTCTAACCGGGAGCCAAAATTACGTGAGACTTTCCTTCCAAATCCTCCCTCCGGTTAGTTTCCAGGCCCCGTTCCTGCCTGTCATTTAAACCTGTCCAAGACACATCCTGCCTCGCAGATAGCCACGGAACGAGGCAGACCGTCACATCCAGAGACTCTCAGACTGCAGATGTTGGGCTCACAACAAATCACATCAACTGGCAAAGGATTCCTTCTCCCTCATTACGGTTTGCCTTCGGTGTTATTAAAAATAAGCTTACGTTCCTCGCGATGGGGGACGGCTGATACCTCTGTGGTTTGAGTGACAGGAGAAGATGATTAAGTGAGAAAAAGTTGCTAAAGATAATTCACAACGTGCTGAAATCACAGAAACACAGATGCTTGGATCATCCAAATGAGAAAACACACGGGAAAGCACTGCGCACACCATAAAGTCTATGAAACAAAGTATAATATCGGTGATAAACAGTATCCGCGGGACCCTGCTACGGATTCTCAGACAGTGATGAGGGAGGCTGACTACTTTAAAGGTCTACAAATGGCTGAAAAACAAACAAAAAACACAAACAAACAAACAAACAAACAAAATAACACCCCATGCATGGCTGGACCCGTTTTTTAGTAAAAAAGCAATTAGTTTACTTGAAAACTATAATTCTGTTGGGCCTCTTCACCCAAGTCCGTTTACCGATAGGTCAGATAACACGCAGCCTGTGTGAGTGGGGGGGTCTCATAGCTGGGTCAGAATCTCACCATGGTCTCGGTTTCTCACTGGAGAGTCAGGCTCAGTGCATGAACTCTGGGGCGCTGACGTCTTTGATTAAGAGTCTGGACCTAACTTTAAACCATTGAGAAATCTTGAGACGAGACGATTCAACTAAAGCGCAATTCACAGCTGGTTCTTCCTTTATGGTTTTGGGAAGATACCAAGGGCTTTTTTTCCAGTTGGCGCGTAAACCACTGGGGTTCCTGCCTATGGTCCCCCAAAGACACACGATAAGAATACATCCTTACAGACACAGAATGAGGCGAAAAGCAACAAAACGGATGACTTAACTTGGGGGCAGTCGCATGAACAGAGGCTCCCAACAGGGTTTTCAAGCGTGTGTGTGTGTGTGTTTGTCATTTTTTTTTTATTGTGATAAAATATACATACCATAGAATTTCCATTTTAACCCTTTTAAGCGTACAGTTCAGTTTCACAACGTTGTGTAGCCGTCACCACTATCTTCAAAAAACTCTGATCACCCCAAACGGTAACTCGACACCCATTACATGAGAACTCCCCAGTCCCCTCCTTTCCGCAGCCCTCGGTAAGCTCTCTTCTACTTTCCGTCTCTGTGAATTCTGCCCGTTCTAAATATTTTATGTGAGCGGAGCTATACGGTATGTGTCCTTTGCGTCTGGCTCCTTCTGTCTAGCAGGAGAGTGTTTTCAGGGTTCACCCACGGCGCCGCGTGTATCAGGAGCCTGGCTTCGGATGTGGCAGCTCTAAGGAGGCAGGACATCAGGGAGGCAGGAGATGGTCGGGCCCCTCCGAAGTGTCGCATCTGGAGCCTTGAGCACCTGTGATCAGAACAGGGCTTTGGTTTCGGGGTTTTTGAATGACCAGCAGCTCGTTTTTGAAAGGGGCTCTGCCTTGCCCAGCGCTTCCTCGGCTAGGAGCTTCCCAAAGTCATTGCTGGCACGCTGCGCTTTGCTGTCCGTGTCCTCGTCCATCTGTTGAGCTGGTGGAGCTTGGCCAAGTGCTCGGATGGGCGAGGGGCCCAGCCTTGGTAGGTCCACGGCACAGCCTCTCAGCACGAGGCTGGCAATGAAAGTGTCTGTAACAGCCCTAGCACCGTGGGAAGCATGGGGCCCCATCTCTGGACTGGGCCGGTTCGCATTCCTGAGGAGACTCCGTCACGGGTGTCTCTGATTCCCAGGTTGCAGAGTTCTTGTCCGCAGGCTGATTGGTCACCGTGAGACCAGCCCTCTCCCCCACCTGCCTGGATACCAGCTGTACCAGTGGAGAACTGCTCGCCCTCCCGGTCTAAGGCATCTTCAGTAGCCACCTCTGGTTAGATCTGGATGAAGGGCGTGTACCCATTCACCAGGCGTTAGGAGTGATGTCATGACTGGGGTCATCAGGAGACCCAAAGGTCAAGGTCACATTTTTGAAACTCTAGGAACGAGAGGCTGCCGCACCCACGCCGTTCCCCACCTGCTTAGAAGCGCACCCAGCCTTTCCACTCACATTCCACAGCAACCCCAAGGGTCTGCGTCCTGTAGATTGGGAGTCAGCAAACTTTTCCTCTAAAGGGCCAGGCAGGAAATAGTCTAGGCTTTGTGGGCTGAGAGGAGATATCAGAGACCTTATGCAGTTGCGACAACAGCAAACACATCTCCACAAAATTTTTTTTTATTGATGAAATTAAAAATGTGATAATAACAATTAAAGACTTCTTTTTGAGTAATAGGTTTATTAATGAGAAGATTGTAGTTTTGCGTATTAGTTACCCTGACTATCGCTCTTGGGTTGACCCTCTACGTACCTGTACCGCATCGGAGAACTTTTCGTATGGGGAAGCAGGTTAACGGCAACAGGTCTGAGATAAGACTGGATGTGAATTCTAGCCGTGTGATCTCTGACTCCTTAATTTGTCTAAAAGCCTCGCTTTTTGTTTCCTCGCCTATAAAATGAGTGACAGAATCTACTCCGTGGGCGGTTGTAAAGACTGCATGAGCCGATCGACGGATGCAAAGATTTAGAACAGCGCAGGGCATGTTCATATTCATGTTATACTTCTTCTTACTGTTTTCCTCTAACTTTAAAAACGTAAAATCATCTCGGCTGGAGGGCCACGTGACAACGGAGGGCCGGCCGACATGACCTGTGAACCTCCTTTGCTCTCCCCTGCTCCTCGATGTTAAGAGCAGAATGCCACCTCGCCCTCCACGGTGCAGGCGGCACCGTCGTCATACCTCTCTCCCCGATGACCGCCTTGCCGTTTCGGCAGGCTTTTTGCTCCCGTGAACACCGCTTTCCTGAAGTCACAGCTCCCACAGGGAGGGCCTTGAAGCCCCCACCCTGCTGGTGTGACCGTAAAGGTCACAGCAGCCGCAGCTGTGCAGGCAGCGAGACACGCTTCCAGCGTGACGCTTGCACCCCCTTTAGATCTATTCCCGGTGCCGCCCGTGAATGCTCTTCTCTGGTTCTACCCATTCGACCCACTTCTTGCTCACCAGGCCTTTACCTAGGCGCTCCACAGTCTCTGCGACACCTTTTTCCCGCAGAGCAAGGCTTACCGTTGTACCAAAGCTCCTGAACATCATCAATGCTGAAACAGCCCTGGGCGTGGTGGAGCTCCGAAGCAACCCCGCGCAGGTTTCGATCTTGACAATGGCATTTCCATGACAACTGAGATCTCTGGCGTTGGGGCTTCCCGGGTGGGTACCGCCGGTGCCAATGGGGAGGCTTGGTTCAGCAACGTCACGTGAAATATCAGCTTGATTTGATTTAGCCGTTCGCTTTGATTTCGGCGAACCCGAGCTTGTTAATCAGCTTCCATCAGTGCCTGGAAAAGGCAGGCACCCCCCCCGTTCACTCTCGCGTCTACCCTCTCCCTCCTCTGATTTCAGAAAACTTCCGTGAGAACTCAGGGCTTTGATTTTGTTCCAGCCGATTCCCCGAGCACTTACATGCGTCTGCACATCAAAAAAAAATAAATAAATAAAAGCCAGTAAACAAGTCCCGTGGATGGCAGGCATCTCCCACCACATTTATTCCTGATCCTTTCTCGTCGTTGAAACTGTCCCTTGTAACTGGGGTGGGGGGTGGGGAGTGGAAACAAATAATCTATACCACCCACACCAGAACATGTCTGGGGTAAACGGAGGCACTGGCCAGGGAGGATGCAAGAACGGGGATCACCAGTTGGTGTGGGACTTGTAGACCCTCCCCACCCACACCCATCTCATAAAGGAGACGGACTTTATGATGCAAAGTCTTCCAAGAACGCTTCCTCCCCAAATCCTGGCCATTCAAAAACCCTGACATCGAAGCAGTTCACACTCAAAAGCGACAGATATGTACGCTGTTGGCGGAGCCAGAGATGCTGGAAGCTTCACCCAGCGCGTGGCTTCACCACCAGCCCCTCAGACTGGGGCCCAAGCATAGGACGGGGTCCTATTCCTCGCTGTCGTGCCGTGGGTGCGGGGTTATCTCCCGCACAACAGACATGCTTAGAGAAGGGCTGTCGATAAACAGACGAGTCAAAAATGCCGAAGGCGTCCGGAGGATCCAGCCTCCCGGAAGCATAGCGTGGGTGCGGAAAGAGGCGAACGCCAGCCTCAATGCCACTGCCCACCTGACCATACCCGCCTGGTGTGCGCCAGGCCCAGGGCCCTCACCCTGACCGTTCCCTCCCGAGGGAGCTCACTGCCCTTTTTCTCAAATATTGGCTCAAATGTCACCTTCTCAGGGCGGCCAGCCTTTCCTTGACCATCCCATTTAACATAGCATTTGCTCTCCTGCTCCCCGCCACGGCGGCCCTCCCCACCCCCATCTGCCCTTATCCTCTTGTCTCCATATTCACGTACGAAGTGCACTTGCCCGACTTCGCCGTGTCTGTCGAGCACAGTGCCAGGACATCATAAGGGGTCAATGAACATTTGTCAATAGATGGAATCTGCCCCCTCCCTTCCTTGGTTCCAGCAGAGGAGACAGCTGTCCTGGGCTCTGAACTGCATCCCTTCCCGCCCGCGTGACTCACGTCCTATCAATTATTTCTTCTTCTCTTCCACCCATGCAACAACAGCGTCCTTTCAGCTGTGCGACCGTTCCGATGCTCCTCCCGGACCTGGGATAGGCCGAGGTCCGTCCTACACGTTTGATATTGTCCATTTCAGCCTCGCACGGCCATGTCAGGCGGAAACAGCCATCCGTTTCTGCACGAGAAGAAACTGAGGCCCAGCGAGGGCGAAACCCTTGTCTCGGGCTGCACGGCTACGCAAGGGACACGCCAGCGTTTGAAGCGACGGACGGGCTCAGGAACCCAGCTCCTCGCCGTTCTGCCATATCACCAGCTCACACCGACTCGCATTCGCACGGTTTATATTTTTGCTTTGCTCGTCTTAAGTGAGCGGCTCACGGTGTTTGATGTTGGCGGCCACTTTTTCCTTCTTGGCTACGTAAGGCCAGGCCTGACCACAGGGTGGCCCTGGACGGACGTCTTCCCTCTTGAGAAAATATGCTGCTGGGAGGAAGCACGACACACGATCCCAAGTGAAGAGATGGGTCAGGGTCCTTGGGGCACAGTTCAGATTCCTTCCGGCTCAGAAATACATTATTTTAAATAATCTCCTCTCAACCCTTTAAGGTCCAATTCCAAGGACATCAAACCCTTCCTTGATTCTTATTGTTCCCCTGGCGGACAGCGCCCCCAATTAAAAAAAAATAAAAATCTCGATTTTTCTCTATATTCACACGAACAAGATTTTGTCCAGCATCACTTTCTACCGTTTTTCACTAGTTTTATAAGACTTCCAAATACAAAATATTGTTTAATGTTTTTTTTGTACCATTTTTCTTACAAAACACTAGTTTTAGAAGACTTCCAACTATAAAATACTGTTGAACTTGTTTTTTTTTTTGTCCCCGAATGAAACCGTCTCTCTTCCCTCCACCAAAATCGCTTCCTAAGAGCGACACCGTCACCATCCCCGGTGACAGTCACCGTCCCAGACGGACACGTTAACAAAACGCGTCCCTGGGATGTGGATGCAGACTCCGAGAGACCAACAAAAGACGTTAACAACTTTGTCTGCATGAGTCCTACCTGGCGCCAGGCACCGTACCAGCGGCATGATAATTTTCGTATGTCTAACTCGGTTTCAGAAATAGGACACAACAGGCCCAAAACGGTTAAGTGCGTTTCCCAGGGTCACCCAGCAAGTAAACCGGCGGAGCAGGGATTCGGGTCACGGACTGCGTGTCGCCGTGATCTCCCGTGCCTTCAGCGAGCTGGCCTCTGCACCCTGCCCCTCACCTGCTCCATGTAAAGACACAATACCTAGTCGAAGCGTCACCTGAGAATTAAGAGGCAGCAAAGGTTACTCAATAGGTAGTTGCCAGACAGTTGGGGAGCTAATTAGAGAAGTATTCACGGTAGAGTCTCCGCCTACATCATACCAATGAGGATGAAACGTGATCCGGCCGTTAAAAGCTACGGTTTCATGTGAAAATTAATTCAATTCCCCTGTTGAGGTCCGTTTGGGCTGCTGGTACGAAACACCACAAACTGGGTGGCTTATAAACACCAGAAATGTGTCGCTCACAGTTCCGAAGGCAGGAAGCCTGAGGTCGGGTACCAGCGCGGTTGGCCGAGGGCCGTCTTCCCGGGGTGCACGCGGCCTCCTGTGTCCCCACAGGGCTGCCAGGCGAGGGCGCGCCGAAAGGTCTCTTTCATGAGGGCACTCATCCCATTCATCAGGCCTCCACCCTCCTGACCTCGTCACCTCCCAAATGCCCCACCTCCCAAAGCCGTCGCATCGGGGGGTTAGGATTCCAGCATGGGGATTTGGGGAGACACAAGCATTTAAGCCCTAGCATCTCCACTGGCCGGTTGCTTCGTGTCCATCTCCGATAGGCCCTGGGCCTCCTGCTGCAGGCACAGTACGGACACCACCCATCGTTGTCCCCCCTCCAGTGCATCGGGAACACTTAAGACTGTGAAACCTTAACCAAGAGCTCCGTGGCCCTGAAATCCTCTCGTTTTAGTCACGGGGCACCACATGGATGAATCTGGGCTCTTTACAGAGAAGCAGGGCGGACGCCCGGACGCCAGTCCTGCGAGCCACACTTCACTCGTGGACCCACCAGGCCGGGACTTGAAAGTCCTCCGCCTCGCGCCGGCCTTTCATTCCCCGTCTTTTGTTCACTCCCTGACGGACGGCACTCAGAAGCAGTGTCCCCATTAACGTCGGCGGCAGCCTTTTCCCGAGAAAAACCCCCGGAGGGCACCCAGGATGAAGAGGGCTTTGAAGCCTCTTTTCTTCTGCGTGTTTGAAGCGTCCCCTTCCCCATCGGCCTGGTCCTGGATAAATGTCGGCTCCTCCTGCCCAGCAGCGTCATCTGGAAAGAGGACAGGGCCATCGGCGAGAGGGAGCAGCTGACCCCAGGGACGTTGCCTCTCGACAGTGCTGTCCATTTGAGAGGAATAAGGGTCAGGGGATGGCAAGAAATGAACCTCGTTAACCATGTCAGGACCATGATTTCCACGGCTGCCCCTGCTTTGTGATGGGCCCTGAGCCGGGCACTGGAGTCGCCGTGGGCATGGAGACAGGGGCCCCTCGTGAAAATGCTCGAGATCCAAATTTGGGGACAGGAAACCCTCACACGCTAGTAAGACGAATACGTCAGCAGAGGAACAGTCACGAACACCCACCCAGGCGTCGTCGGTGCTGAGAAACAGGAGAAGTGACAAAAGATGACATTCTGGGGGTATACTCGGGAGTGGAGATGGGGAAGAGCTGTTGGGGGGACAGGATTGTGTCAGAATCCTAAATTATGAGGGGGAGGCAGCCTCACGAAGGGCTGTAGGAAGAGTGTCAGGCAGAGGGGCCTACACAGGCCACAGCCCCAAAGGCAAGTTGAGAGAATAGATCCTAATCTTTCCCTCATTTAGAGTTGATCATATTTCTGCGCCTCTCTCTCGCCCCACACGATGCTCTCTGAATCTTCATCCCTCCCCACCTCTGATTACTGGTCCCATTTTCACCTCTGTTTCTTCAGGAATGTCATCTACACTCAGGGTTATGCTGCCGTCTCCCCATGAGTGGCTTCTGATCTTTACATCCAGCTCTGACCATTCTCCTAAATGTTATTCTTCTGCAAATCGGTCCCGGTCGCCCACCATCCTGATGACCACGGACAAGCCCCTTCCCACCTCAGGGCCTTTGTTGCTGTGTCCGTAAAATAGTGGGGAGTGGGCAGCCTGCCTCTTCTGTCCTTGCACTCCAATAACTGGTGATTCAGTGATTTCTACGTGTCTCCATCCCCACACGGGTGAACTCTGTCCTCCTCAAATCATCACGTTTAAAACCAGACCCACCATCAGACCTTACGGCCCAGCGTAGCCCGGGGATCCTCTCACCCACGGCAGGCCTAGCCACTGTCGCAGGCACCACTGACGTTTCTCCTCTGTGGCCAGGAGCCCCCCTAATTCTCTCTTCCTTTCTATTTGTGCCACCGCAGCCCAGACCCTCACGACCGCTCCCGCAGATGACTTGGGGGGTGGCCCTCCCAGCTCCCGCTTCCTCTGAGCCTCTTACACATCGTCTGCATGTTCCTGTTCAGGTCGCTTCTGGGCTCCCAACCGCTGGTCACAGCTCCTCAGTGTTGTGGATCCCTTTGGGAATCCTTTAAAAGGTACGGATCCCTCGCCCAGAAAAAAAAAATGCCTAACATTTCAAGAGGTTCACGGGTCTCCTGAAACCCATCGCAGGCTCTTTCGACGTCTTTGGACCCCGGAGTGGGCCAAAGCAACTCCCAGAGAACCAAGCGCGAGTTCCTCAGCCTCTGGCAGTCTGCTCCGAGCCCTCTGCCCGGCTTCTCCGCCTCCATTCGAGCCAAGCCACGAAAGTAAGATCAGCTCCTTGCGTACTCATGTGTTCTTTGGCTGAGATCATTCTCCCCGTCTGGATCACCAGCCTCATTCCTATTCCAGCTAGGTCCTTGGACCCTTCCTGCCAGTCCCACCCTGATCCTGCCTTTTTCAGAAAATGCCTCTCTGGTCCCCAGTTCTTAGTGGGGACTCCCTCTTTGGAGATCTCAGAGTACGGATCATCAGTACCATTGGCATAATAGCGTCTTTTCCGTTCTTATTGCAAAGGGGACCGACACTGCCACCGGGATGTTGGTTGGTGATAAAGAATCTTTCTGATTCCCAAAGGAGGAAGGCCTCCCGAACCCCTCAGCTTAACTAGGTCGGATAATAGCTTTTCCATATTTCTTACTCACACTCCCATGCTTTTCTAAAACATGGTGTATTGAGCGTAATTCATCTGGAACACCGGCCCCGCTGTCATACAGTGATTCTGCGAGTGGTGCCGAGAGGCGGAGAACAGCCATGCTATCGAGCCTGTCCTGCGAGTTTTTATCAAGCGGCTTCGGGAGACGCGAGCGCATCTATTCCAACGCCTGGCGTGGAACAGATGCTCGGTGTGCTAGTTTGCCTTCCTTTTCTTTTAAGTGGCTATTTTCAATCTCTCTCTCTCTCTTTTTAATGTAGAGCAGGTGGCGGAGGAAAATGGATCAGCACCTATTTATTGCCCTGCTCTGAAATTTCAGGCAGGGCAGGGAATTGAGAGGCATGGCAAAAGGACGAGCTATTTCGAGTGAGTCTAGACGGGGAAACTCACTGAGGGAGAGAGAGGCTCTCTGACCTGTGCATTTGTCTAACCCTCATTTCCAAGACGGGGGAAACTGAGGCCCGGGAAGCCCAGAGCCTGACCTGCAGGTCATAGATGGCCTGCTGCTGGTGGCAGGCCCACAACCAGGCCCACAACCAAGCCCAGAACTCAGACCTCGGACCCCGTTTCTCGTCCTCGCACACGAACTCGCTCCCCGGCCAGACCACAAGGCCCTGGAGCACGTTCTCTGGGCTGCGTGCATCTCTGCGTGTCCCCAGTGTCGTCGAGCCCAGGGCCTGCAAGCACCTGTGTGTTGCGAATCGGATGCATTTTGTTCAGGCAGCTTTGTGACGACTGCCAAAGCTCACGGTAACTGTCAGAGACACCAGGTACCGGGGGAGCCGTTCTGAGGCCTTTCTCCAGGGGCACTGTGAGTGCCTTGTCAGGCTGCCGTCTCTGCACATAATCAGAAACAGATGGACTTTTCCAGGGGACTGGCCTCTGGCAGGTAGCGTGTGCTGGTTATGCCGAAGCTCGGCTTTCGAGACTGAATTACTGAGCCTTTGACAGATGCCATGCACTTGGTACACAGCGATGAACAGGACAGAAATGGCCCCTTCCCTCACAGAATGTCATCTTGTGGACGATGGAAAAAAAAATTAGAACCAGAGTAAATACACCACCACCTAGTCCAGGCCGCAGAATCCCCTCCGGTGGCTAATCTCCCACCTGTTTTCAAGCGAGGAAACAGAAACAACGCTGCACAATGGGGCTCTTGATAAAGACCCCAAATCCAAAAGTCAATACATTTTACTTTATTTTATCTCAATTGATCTCAACTCCCAAATGTTCCAGCTTCAAAAGCTAAGATTAGGTTCCATTAAGCCAGCCAGGCCAGCATTGATTTAAAAACCCGCCTTGACGCTCCAGGATGGAGGAGGTTATGGACCCCTATTAATCTCCTTGTTATCAGCTTGATCTCAGCCTGCCAAGAGCCAGCTCACCCGATTCCCAGTTCTGGCCATCTCTCTCCACTGCCCTGGCTTCTGTGTACCAGGCCGTGGAGGCTGCTGGGTAGCACCGCGAGGCTCCCTGCCAGCAATACTTACTTCACGGAGTGGGAAAAACATAAAGTGGCTTCGTCTGGACATAAGATGGGACTCAGTAGGTTTCAAACCAGACTATTATGATGGGGAGGGAGGGGGGACATCTCTTCCTTATGATTTTCTTAACGACATTTTCTTCTCACTCATTCGACTGTAAGACTACAGTATAGGATACGTAGAACGTACAACCCACGTGTTCATCCACTGTTGACGTCACCAGGAAGGCCTCTCCGATCAACCGTGGGCTATTAGTAGTTAAGTTGTTTTTTTTTGGGGGGGGTGGGAGGGGGCATCAAAATTTACATGTGGATTTTCGACGGCACAAGGGCGTCAGGGCCCCTAACCTCCAAGTAGTGCAGGGTCAACTGTATATGAATGATGACAGAATGGAGGTGACAGGAGCCTTTCTGAGCCTCAAGAAATTAACACTTCCTGCCAGCCCTCCCTCCTTTCCTTCCTTCCTTCCTTCCTTCCTTCCTTCCTTCCTTCCTTCCTTCCTTCCTTCTCCAAGCGCTCACTCCCTGCCAGGCACCATGCCCAGAGCTGGAAGCACAAGGCAGCACACATCTGAAACGGTCCCGGCCCCCTCGGCAGGCGGGAGAGGCACCACGAGAACTAGAAAGTGTGTGGAGCAGTGACAAAAGGGCACTGGGAGGCTGCAGGATGGGGGTCTAACCTAGTGGTGTTGCTGAGGTGTGTGGGGGGGCGCCTTTGGGGCCTCAAGCCTTCTTGCGTTTTGAGTCACCCACAATATCGTGTTACTGGATGATGCTTCGTTGGCGCACGAGGCAATCTTACAGGTACAGCGAGACATCGAATCTGCAGTAGGCACTTATTGGGAAGATTAAGTTGCTCTCTGTAGAGGTTTGGCAAGGTGTGGTCACAGGTTTGCTACTGTGGTGGCTGGGTGTGTGGGGGGGAAGGGGACAGGGGGTGGCCACAGGGAAGAAGCAAGGCTAGCATGTCGCCGCCGCACAGACGTCAGTCGTTTTCCAGGACTGCATACGTTTGGCTAACTTCCCTTTATTGGCTAAATACTTTTCTTTAGATGGACTCACTTGAAAACGTAAATGAACGTATCATAAAAGGAATCTTTATAATCTCTGATATAAAAGAGAATACCACTCTCCCTCGCCGTAAATAGAAAGTAATGGCTAAAATAAATACCATTACGTCCTTGGCTTCCAGCCCGCCGGGAGGCTGTCTTTCTTAGAAGGGGCAGATGGGTTCTAGAAGGCTCCCCTCTACGTACCTTCGATCGCCCCTAGAGGCCTCCCCACCCCAAATTCCTCTCGCTTTTCATCACCGAGCGCAGAGTTGGGAACGAGACTGCAGGCTGGGCAGGCCACCCAAACCACTCAGGAACCCCAAGAACAAAGCGGGGAAGCAGCCTAGTCCCCAGGACTAAATCCTTCTCCCCCCTCAAACAGCTGTCTAGACCTTCATAAAACAGTTAATTTTTTTTTTCTGTTTTTATTACGCGGTGACTTCGCCGGAGTTTCTTTCCTGACCTGTCCATAAAATGGGTTTTGCAGGGGTTTTATCATAAAGGTGTGAAATTATTTATGAAAAACTCCTGGTGCACACACACACACACAGGCCTCCAGCCAGTGCATGGAATAATAATTATTATTTTTTTTCCTGACATTCACTCGAGGGTCGCTGTAGGCCAAGTCTGTGACGGGCAACGGGGATCCTCAGACAAGTTTCCCCTTGCTTGATGGGCCAAGGTCACTGCCTTGGGCTGGAGCTCAGCAGAAAGCCAGGAAATCAATTATTCCCGCTAAAGGAGTCTTATTATGGGGTCTTATTATGATGCAGGTTCATTTTTATTAGGTCAGGGCCTGGGGCAAGGCCTAAGAGTTTGCTTTTCTACCAGACCTCCAGATGGCGGCCACTCTGATGGTCCGAGGATCCACACTCTGAGTGACAAGTGCCCGGTGTGGCCCTCGGAAGGACCAAAGGTAGCCTTCGGCAACTGGACGTGGGTAATGCAAAGGCTCAGGCCCCACTCGGACCTGCTGAACCAGCACGGATCCTGGTGCAGGCGTTAAGGAAAGGGGCAGCTAGGAGCGTGGATTGCGGAGGGAGGGGTGGTCTGGTATCAATTTACCAACTCATTTTCCCCCGGATATCTTATGCCTCCTCCCTTCATTATTGAAGCGATGCTGGCATTTACCGAGAAAGAAGGTGCGAATTAATCCTGGGTATCGCGCCTCGGAGCACAGCCAAGGTTCGTGTTCTAGAAATTAGAGACAGGCAAACGTAACATAAGTCCCCACACCGCACCGGGCAGAGTCCAGGTGTGGCTGGCTCCTTCCTTAGCATCCCCCAAAGCAATGACCTGTGCTGTGTTTGAAAGGCTCCTCGGACCGGCCCCAAGACTCTTCCACAGCCTCGAGCATTTCCAGCTTCCCCCTTACAGACTCTCCGTGTGGAGCAGAATATGGAACCAAGAGCGTGGGGCTCAGGGCAGCAGGGACCCCGAGGGCCCCAGTGCACAAAGGCAGCTCAGAGCAGGGTGGGCCGTGAGGTCAGGCTGACCCTGTTGCACCCCAAGCTCCCAGTTTCCTAGCTGCGTGACCTTGGCCAGTCCTGGAACCTCTCTGAGCCTCTGTTTCCTCGTCTGCAAATGGGCAAACAGGGTGGTTATGAGGGTGAAGCAAGTGACCCCTGGGGCTCTCGGCAGAACAGCGAGCAGGGACAGCATCCCGCTTTGGGGAATGAATGCGGCTCCCTGGGCTGGTGCAGTCTCCCTGCAGAAGTCTGTCCCCTCCCTGACCGCTTCCTTCCTTCCTTGCCAGGCTCCGCCAGGCCTGAGGAAGCCGACTGTCTAGCCCTTCTGTCTCTCCCCAGAAGGAAATTCCTCTAGGCCTTAATCACTGTGTTGTTCTGCTCTTCCTCTAGTCTCTCTCTCTCTCTCTCTCTCCCTCTCTCTCTCTTTTTCTCTCTGGTAATGAGACGGTCAAACAAATGACATGCTCCAGAGCCATTCTGATGAGATTCGGTGGGGACGGGAGGTGGCTGGAGGAGAGGGAAAGAGGAAGAAGTGTGGTGTGTGTGTGTACATGTGTGTGCAAGTGCATGCATGTGTGTACACGTGTGTGCATGTCTGTGTGCATGTGCATGCGTGTGTATATGTGTGCATGTGCATGTGTGTGTGTGTGTGTCCGGGCACCATTCCACAAGGTGATCCAGAGCCTGCGTCGTACGGTTCTTCTGGGCTGCCACATTCCATCATGGCCTCGGTTCCAGCACATTGTCCCCTTAGACCTCCCAGCATTGCCACTTCCCAGCTCTCTCTCTCCCTCAGACATCCGTGTGTCCAAGCTTTAGCGGCTAGAGATAGGAGCGTGCGTATTTTCCGCGCGGGATATCACTTAGCGCACATGGTTTTCGGGTAGTTCCCCTCGCTCCCTGGAGCCTGGATTCAGACCCCAGCACTGCAAACTCGCTAGCTGTGTGGCTTTGGCTGAGTTACTTAACGGCTCTGGGCCTCAGCTTCCTCGTCTGTGAAAAGGAGGTAACGATGCGCAGACCTCGCAAGGTAGTCAGGAAGATGACAGGTGTGACGGTAGCTGAAGGGCTTGCGGCATCGCCGGGCACACAGCAGACATGCCAAAAATGACTATTGTAATTGTCTGATGGGGGGTGGGGAGATGTGCCAGGAGTGAGGCTGTGTTTCCGACATGGCCCCCCCTCCCCGCTTTTCCTCTTCAAGGTAAATTCAGACCCCGGACTATTAGATTTTAGGGATCAGTCACACTTCCAGGAAATTGCAGTGGGGTGGGGGGAGGGAGTCATAGGGTAACCTACCTCTGTAGCTAAGGAAGACCACCCCGCACAAGTGCTCAGCAAAGAAAGAACATCCCCCTCATTCAGCAGAGAAAGAACATCATTACCCAAAAGACAAAAAAGAAAGGGAACACCGACTAGGTCCCAGGAAATGACCTTTGGCAGCCAGAAACTAACATAATTACCGGCGGCTGCATCGTGCTTTTTCTTTCTCCTTCTGGATCCACCCCCGCCCCCACCCCCACATCTGCAGGTCAGTGTTGGGGAACCACAGACCTAAGGGTCATTTCAAGCTCCAGCTGTCAACCAAAAATTTTGAGAGAAAAGAGAAATTGTAGCCCTGAGCCTTAACGGGCGTCAGGAAGCGGAGCGGACCGCGTCCCTGCTCCGCCCATAGGAGCATAAAAAGTGCCAGGGAAACTCTGCCGAGGGCGGAATGAAGATTCCAGAACTCAAACACCCCCCGGGGCAAGCTGGGCGTTTGGGAGCAACGAAGGAGGGGTCCCAGGGTAGCCGTGATGTCGATGCGAGGAGCGGCTTCGCTCCCCGCCAACCTATAAATACAGACTTGTTGGCCGCTGCTCTCTGTGCAGTCGGAGCAGTTCCTTTTGCTCCGGCGGCGACGTCTGTGACAGCTGAAGCTGAGAAAACGAGGGGACAAACAGGTCCCGTCAGGACACCAGGCGGCTTCCTAGCTGACTGACGAATTGCAGGCGACTGGGGACAATCTGAAACCAACCCAGCTGTCGCCCAGGAGAGTGACAAATCTCAATGCTTAGGGACAAGCTCCAGACCTGCAGTCACTGAGAACAGGGGATGGTGTCCCTGGTCGCAGGTGGCACCTTCACGTTTCGCCTTGGGGCTTCCCTTGGGGAGATGGACCTGTCTCCATCTCCTGGCAGATGCCACCTGACGCACGGCCACCTGCGGCGGTCACATCCTTCCTGCCCCCCTCCCCCAGTCACTTTCATCCTTCTTTCCATGTGTCTCTAACTCACTTTGGTCGAGACAGCCGGGGGATATGAGGCTCCCTTGGCTTATCTACGGTCCGTGCAACTGACAGATCCATCCCGGCCCACTGGTTCGGAAATCCAAACACCGCTTAAAAGTGCTCAATAGAGAAAGCCTTCGAGACGACGCACATGGACCTGACCTCACACTCCTCACTCTTTCCATGTGTCAGGCACACAACCTCCAGCATCTTTTCTGGGGACCAGTCCTTGCAAGGAAACAGATGACCCCAAGTTCAGTCTGCTCTTAATGCCAGCATGGAAGCCATTAAGGTGATAAAGATGGACGGGGCTGGCACTTCCTCTCCAGGCTGAAGGCAGGTGGCCGGGAAGAGGGGCAGGGCTAGGAAGGGCTCTTAGGAAATAAAGAGGTGGACAGAGGCTTGCAGGTGGAATTCTACATCAGCTCTTTATCTGAACTGGCAATGGGATATATGCCGCTGGATGTTCATTTTATTTCGGTTTTCCGTTTCCACTGGCGTGCTCCCCAGCATTCTAGGACAAGGAAACTGAGCGGCACCTGCCATGTCGGGGGAAGCAGTGGGCTTTCTGAGAGAGTGGACGGTGTGTAACTGTTATGCGTTAACGACTTTAGGGGGCAGAAAGGCTGCATGCTTATTTTTGTGGTGTCCTAGGCCTGAGTTCACTCAAAAATATTTTATGGGCTTCGTTTACCAAACCATAGACTTGTCACTGGGGGTAAGGAAAACATAATGCGATTATTGAGCCCATTTGCACCCGATACTGGCACAATGCGTGAGAAGGGGACACGCGGGAAGGGCAGTGACTCCAGACCGTCTCATAGGGCCTGGGGTCTGGCAGAGAACATGATGCCGGCCCTTAGCTTCGAAGAAGGAATCAGGAAAAGGAAGGCCAGGGTCGGGTGGGAGTCAGGACTGACGGTATGTGCAAGGAGGTTGTTCCGGAAAGGAGGAAGACACACGTAAAAGCGCCGAGGCATGAAGTCACAGTGCGTTCCGGGAACAGAGCATCACAGAATGGCTGGAGCCCAGGGAGACTGACGAGAGAGGCAGGGGCCAGGTTCTGTGTTACCTCACACGCCGTGCTGAAAGCAGCAGGAGCCTTTATAGAATCGCACTCTCTCTGAGAAGTATTTATAATTTGCAATTTACAACATCCCCAATTTGTAAGTCCCAAACAATTTCAAAACCTAGCAACCCTGCTTTCGAACAGGAGAGAGACCCTGAGTGGTGAATTGGTTTCTAAGATGAATATCTATTTACAATTTAAATTCGATGCTAGGAACAGTTGGCAGCAGGGACTTGGAACAAGTGAGTTAAAAAGCCAGAGCCTCTTTCTTTCCTGTTTTATTCTCCAATCATGTTTATACTTGAGTGAAGTACCCAGGACTGAAGGGAAGAATGGGCTTAAAAAAAAAAAATACGTTGGATCGTCTCGAACAAATATGTCTGCTCCTTAGAAGGTGTCTGGCCGTAACTGCTCCGAGTAAAGGTCATTGTCTTTTGCGTCCACCTGGACTCATCCACTAAGAGGCGCACCTCACTGTGCTCTTAGCTAATAGCAGTAGCTGCTACCTTCTCAGGAATCTCATCTCGGCTGATGATCCCACCTAGTCCCCTTCACTGTCTGTCACTTACCCAGAGGGGGCTTGACGTTTGGCTGGGGTGCACCAGAACCCCTGCCTGGCCCTGCTTTACTGGAAGATGTTGGTTCTGGCCAGTTGGATGTGCATTCTAGCAGGTCCATGTGCAAGAGGGACCAGCTGTTAAAAATCTTTTACTATCACTCCTTCTCTAGAACCCCAGATGCTCCATTAATTGGCGTGTAGAGTGGGGAAGGTGCCTTCAACTGACATCAGGGTCAGGTTTGCTGTGGTATGGGAGCTCTTTCTCCCCAGGGCAAGCTTGTCTGGGAAGCCAGGGGAGAGTGGCAGTTTGTCCTTCAGCATCACACTGAATTTGACTGGACCAGGGGGGTGTTTCAGGGACATGAGATGAACAAATAGTAACTCTTGGTGACACTGGTAGGTGACCATTGGGTCCTTCCTTGGCTCATGGCAGGTGCTCAATAAATTAATAAGTGATAGCAACCATCACCATCTCCATCTTCACATTACCTAGATCACTATTACTGTTACTAGTTACGTCCTCTTTAACCAGAATTTGGTGAATCTTACGATTTAGAGGAGCTTGCCTGGGGACCAGGGAGTTGGGTTACAAATGAAGAGACCTGTGGGATCCTGGTAAATGATACTGCTTCTCGGGGTCAAATTTACCCTCATCGTAAAAAGGAATTTGCTTAGAGAGAATCCTATACTCCTTCCTGATCCTAAGGCTCTGTGAGTCTCAGCCTTGCCCAAGGACGATGTGCACCCGTCACTGGGCCAGACCTGGGAAGGATATGCAGCCAATAGGTGTTTAGTGAATGCTTCCTGCATGCCAGGTTCTACTATGTGGACACCATAGTAGGCAAGACAGCAATGCCCACACCTCCCTCTTAGAGGAAGGTGCCTCTCACAACTGAAGCCTAAGGAAAAAATCAGAAAAAGATCTTAGCTTATAATTTGGTCCAATCCACCCTAAAACTTGTGGTGCTCCATGACTTAATCAGGGGTTGTTTTTTTCCAAATCACGCCCCACCCCACCCTGGCCCCCAACCTCTGAATTAGGATTTGAACTTGCTCCGACTTTGGGTGCTATGCAGAGAACTCATCTTTCTACATTTCTCAGGCCCAGGCAGGCGTTTCCAGGAGCAAATGAGTTAGAAATGTAACTTTGAAAATCACCACTTAGGAAAAGAGTTGTGTCTCTCAGGAAAAAGAAAAAAGCCCTGACTGTCACAACAGCTTGTATGATTCCTAGGGCAGGGCAGGACCCCTGAGGCCACCTTATGAAAAGCCTCATTTTCTAAGAAAGGGAATCAAGACCTTAAGAAAAGTGTATCTGTTTTTCTCCTTCCTCCAGACAATATAGGTGTAATTCTCTTTTCTCTTTCACGTCTCTTTTCTTAATGCTTGAAAAATGTGCTCCAAAAAGAGGTTCCTTCCTTCCTGTCTAATAGATCACAGGGTCCCACAGTTCATTGTCTTCTACAAACAGCCTCTCACAGAGCCCTCACTGTGTCCCAGGGACTGACTCCAGCAAGTCATTTGTGATCCTCCCTGGCACAGGTTGAGATCGGGTTAGGGAAGGGTGGGCAGGGCTGGTGCAACAGCACCACGGTCTTGAGTGTGGTCTGAGGTTTCCTGGAGAGGCATATGGTGAGGAAAACAGAGCTGACACCCCTTACTGGTTGCTGTACTGGGGCACATACCACACAAAGCCCCCTTGGGCTGCTCAAAGTTGGGGCAGTTCTAAGAATTAAATGACAGCTTGAAACCTGGCTTATACATAGCCATAAGGGGCTGCTGGGGTTCCTGTTTTCTGCCCCATATCCAATCCTATCCTATCCTATCCTATCCTATCCTATCCTATCCTATCCTATCCTATCCTATCCTATCCTGTCCTCCAGCCATGGCAGATCGCAGCTATGCCTCCACTCCTCCTAGTTAGACATGACAGACAGATGTGGGGGTCCTTGGGGAGGTGGGTATCTCAGGTTAGGACTGGTCAAGGCAGGAACCAGCCTGAGGATGGGCACCAGAGAGGACAGTGTTATGGAAGATAACATGTTCAACTTGTTGGACAATGGATGAAACAGGTTCCAGGGGGCACACCCATATCATAAGCGGTGTGTGTGTGTGTGTGTGTGTGTGTGTGTGTGTGTGTGTGTGTGTGTGTGTGATTTACACACATGCATGCCGCTTTTAGCTCAGACTGGGAGCTTATGCCGGGATGCCCTGTTGGAACAACCCGATGTGGCGAGCGGGGGCCTTCAAATGCATTTGGCAGGAACCTGCAACGTTATGTGCAAAAAATGAAGTCCTGATTGCATTTTTAAAATTAAAAGTCCCTGGCAGATAGTAGTAGGAATTCAGAAAAAGTTCAGTGAATGGAGGAACAAGGGATGCCCGAAGGAGCACAGCACCTCTTATGATTTCACAGCAGAACAATGGGCAGCTCCTGGTCCTGCCCCGTCATGTGCCAAGGTCAGCAAGTGGCCTGGGCCAGGCAGAGCCCACACCTGGGAAAAGAGGTGGGGGAGCCTGCAGGAAGGCCCTCCCCATTGTGATCTCCATCACCCAAGACTTGGCTAACCCCATTTCCTTCCCCACCCACCGTCTCCGAGTTGAACAGCTATAGAAAGTGGCGTGTTTCTCTGTGTCCGCGTGGGAGCGGGTGGCACATCGTGTATTATTAGCTGAGGAGTATTCGTGAAAGTTTTCGGAGCGCTCGGGGAAACCCAGGGTGGGGAGGAGAAGGAGGCAGAGCAAGGCTCTTGAGGTGCGGTGGCGTTCACGCAAGGAATTCGGGGGGCTGCGCAGATGGGAGGGGCAGGGGGGAATAGGAGGGAGCAAGAAGCAGTGCGGACCCCAGGTTTGGGGCCTTCCGGGCCTTGGCATCCTGCGCCGGGAATTGGCATGTCCCTTTCGAGGAACTGTCAACAACATCGGGGCCCTCCACTCGCGCCGACAGAATGAAAAAAAAAAAAAAAAAACCACGAACGGGACAAAGGAGGAGCGCACGCGGCACGGGACTCGTGCAGGTCGCCGGGCTGGGCGCGAGCCCCACGCAGGAAGGGGCCGTCCGCCCACGCCAGGACCTCTCCTGCCCTCCGCCCAGGGCAGGGAGGCTCTTCTCCACGCCCCCCAGAACCCTCGCTGCCTCCCCACCTCCTCTTTGTGGCGCAGAAGCCGAGAGGGGCTGGGCGGGGCGCGAGTGTCCCCGTCCCGCATCCCACCTGCGCGCTCCTGGGGGTCCCCGCCCCACCCCTGGAGAGATCGGGAGATAAAGCGAGGAGGCCGGGGCCGCGGAGACCACCGGGCGGCGGTGCAGACTTTCCCAAAAGGTCTCGATCTGCAGCCGAGGACGCATGGGAACCTGAGGGGCGCCCAGGGGACGCTGTGGGGTCAGCTGAGCATCCAGGGCTTGGCTGGGGCGCTGCAGGGGGTGGGGTCTCAGCGCAGCCCTGCGCGCCCCACCGCTAGCGGTTTCCAGGGCAAACCCCAACAACGCCCGGTTCCCGGGTCTTCCCGGGTTGGCGCGAGGCGCGTGTGCATGTATGTGTGTGTGTGCGTGTGCGTGCGCCTGTGTGTGGACTGGGGACACTCCCCTTCCCCGCCAGCCCATGCATAGCTCCCTCCCGCCCTCCGCGTGGGTTCAGGGGGTCCCCTCCCCCAGCACGGAGATCCCCGCGCGTCCCCTGCCCACTTTGCCAAGGCGAGAAAGCGGCCGAGCCCGAGACAAAGAAACTCCTGCCTCCTCGGCTCTCGGCCCCTCCGCCCGCCCGGGACACTCCCCGGCGCCCTCCCGCGACCCCCGCGACATCCTGCGCGTGGACACTGTGGGGGGAGGACTTGGGGCAGGGCGACCCGCCCGTGGACACCCCACGGCAGCCGCGCCCCCCACCCTCCGCTCGCCAAACCGTCCCGGGCCCCCCCCACCCCGGCACCGGCACCACCCCCTGACCCAGACCACCCCCCACCTCTCCATCAGAGCGATGGGGGGCCCCGGTGCACACAAAGCAGGGTGCGGGTTGAGGGGGGGGGGCGGGACGGGACGCAGAGTATCGGAGAGGGAGCGACCCGGCCAGGGCCCTGGGCGCAGCTATTTACCCGATTTCTTCTTCGATCTCTGAGATGTCTGCGAAGATGAGGAAGACCACGAGCAGGGTGAGCGCGGCCAGCACCCAGCTCCGCAGGTGCAGCTGCATGGTGGCCTGGCGCGCGCGCGGGGACCCGCGCGGACCGGCGGGGAGACACCCTGCGCTCCTGGGGAGTCCGGGCCAGTGGTGGTGGCGGCGACGGCGACAGCGACAGCGGCAGACAGGGGCTGCTCAGGCACTGCGAGCCCGTCGCCTCCTCTTCTCCCCTCCCCTCCGCTCCCCCCTCTCCCCGCCCCGCGTGGGGCTCCGCTGCTCCGCGCCTCTGCTCGCTGCCTCCCACTCCGGCCAACTCCACCGTCCAGCCGCCAGCCTCAGCTTCACCCAAAGCGCCTTCCTTCAGCTCCCGAGGGTGCAGGGACGTGGCCGGAACCGGCCTCTCCCCGCCTATAGGGCGGCTGAGCGGCTCCGGGCACCGCGCGAGGGTTCGGGTTTCGGAGCGGAGCCCAGGGCAGGGCGCGCGACGCCTGGCGCACCCCTTGCCCGGGCTGGCAGACGCCCTTCCCCCGCCCACCCTTTGTCCAGCGCCTTCGTTTGCTTGCAAAGTTTTCCTAACACAAAAGACCAGCACCTAGGGACCCCCTTCCCGCCCGGGGGAGCGGAGAGGAGGTGGTTTCAGCCTGGCAGATGCGTTAGGCGAATTGGAAACGGGGTGGAGGAAGGGGAGGAGAGAAGAAAGACCCAAGACAGGCCAACTTCGGGGAAAGATGCCCATGGCAGTTAGTAGGCGAGGTGTGGAGTCTGGGAGAAACCAGCCAACTCCCACCCTCCAGCCTCCCTGAGTGAACTGAGGGCCCTGGCCGCCTTGGCGGGAACCCTTGGCGCATCCCGGAGTGGGTGCAATGCCCATAACAGCGGACCCAGCACCCACCCGGCTTGGCCCTCCTGGTTCTGCAGGCTGCACCTCATCTTCCCAGCTCTTGCCCTCTCCCTGGCTAGAAGTCATCATCCTTCCACTCCAGTCCTATCTTGATCTAAAGGACTTTTAGAAAACAGGGGGATTGACTCCCAGTCCCTCCTGCCATATACTTAAGCTCCCCAGCCCTCGAGTGTAACTTAAGTTGCATTTTGTAGCAACCCTCAGCTACAAAATGTCACTGTTTCCCCTTGCCCTCATTGTAACAATGCAGAAATCAGGAATGGTAACTTTCCGGAAATGATCCTCTGGTTTATGACAGGCTCCCTGGGGGTTGAGTTAGTGCCCTGAGTCCTTCTGCCTCTTGCTATGTAGGAGCACAGCAGCACAGGAAAGCATCCGGGTGTGGGGAGCACGTGTCTTTCCCCCAGAGCAGGGGTGCACCAGTTCCCTCCACAGCACTTCATTTCTTTCCCAGCCCCTCTGCACCCATGGCAGTGAGTGCCTCTAAGAATACCGCGGACGTATCTTGGGGTGAGACTTTCCCATCTCACGTGGAGCACAGTCTTGAATGTCACTCTCTCTCGGTCCATCAGAGGTGCCGGCTACATAGTCCAAGGATCACGCCGTGTCTGAGTTTTCTGAGTGCCTGGATCTTTCCCTCTTGTCTTGTTTGATGAGCGGTTTAGGAGTTTGGAGCTGTGTTTGTTTTGGGTTTGTCTTGTTTTACTGAGATAATTGGCTGCACTATTGGACTAGAATAGGGAGAGTAGAACAGGGTGGAGCTGTTACACTGCTCCATACTTCATTCACTCATTTATCCACTTCATCACTCAGCAATGCTGTGCACCTACCCCACACCCGACTCTGTGCCAGGGACCAGAGATACTGAGAGGAGAGAGAAACACACTTCATGTCCTCCAGCGGCTCGCAGTTCAGAAGGAAGACAGATGTGCAAGTGCGTAATTATGGTATGGGATGTGAGCTACAGAAGAGCTATCGTCTGCTGAGTAGTCTATAATTGATTAATAAGATCACCCAGGAGAGCAAAAAGGAATTGGCTGGCCTTTCTCCCCCCTGCTCTCTGCTTCTCTACCAATTACAGTCTTATTGTCCTGAACATCACGGGGAGATTGCCGTGATCCTAAATTCATCCCGGGCCAGGTAAACCTCATTGCTATGAGCACTGTTACATTGGAGTCTGTTTCTATTTCCTACCTTATCACCCCATAGGGCCCATGTTCTCACCCCAGGCTCAGAGCCTTCCTTCCTTGGATCCACTTGTGAAGGGTCATTAACAGGAGCCAGGAAAAGTGGCAATGTATTGAACAGTCCCACATCTCATAGAGAAACCCTTATAACCAGACCCACAGAGCAGTGTCCCTCAACACGTCTGCTGGGAAATAGAGCTCGCTTTGTAATATAGAGGCCATCCTTGCACTGAGAGTCGCTGAGATGCGATTCTACTCAAGAGTGTTTTCGGGAACCCTTGTGATAGTTGACCATGAAATACTTTCTATAAGCAATTCAGGTTGGAATCCACGTGGGCTAGCTACTTTTACGATGGCCCGTAAACACTTCCCGCCCCAGCGGCTGTCAGCGAAAACTACGTTTGTGCCCGTTATCTGGAACGAGAAGGATATCAGATTGGCAGCAGGTGCCATGTCTGCGGGTGCTGGGTAACCTTACACAGGGGCACGCTCTTGGCTCTGCCGCCCTGACGCCTCCTCTTTCCGGCCCCTGTCTAAGTGAGCCCCTTTTCCTACCTTGGTTTTTCTAGGAAACTAGAAGGTCCCACAGTAGTCAGAAGTGATTTAAAGTTTGAGTTAAGACAGAGGACTTAATATGGGAGTGGCGGCAAATTAAAAGTCGTTACCATTCATTAAGATTTTAACTTAATTAATAGGCTATGTTAGCTATTCAGGCAACTAATAAGGCTGTGGGAAGTGGAAATCAGTGAGGGATAGAGGAGCAGGAAGCTCTGTAGAGGCCCGAAGGGGCTCGATGGGGTCAGGCTATTAACAGGGTCAGCGGCCAGGCAGTCCTTATCTCTGACAATGGCTGAGGACATGCTTCTCATTCCAGCCAGCTAGCTACCAACCTTGAGTGAGGACTGTCATTCAGAGCTGGAATTTACGGAAATCCCAAAACTGCATCTACCTAACCCCCACCCCCACCTCTTACCCCCCAGATATGGAGGGTTTTCACCTGAATTTCTTGCGAGTCGTGAATAATCCTCCTAGCAACGCTTGTAGAGGGTCTGTTGTCTCCATTTTCCACGTGATGCTTCAAAGAGGCTAAATTGCCCAGGATGGCTCAGTTGGCAGAGAGGGAATTTTAATTCCATCGGATTCCCCTGGCCTCAGCAACGTCTGGGATCATGGAATCGCCAGGGTCCCCTTCAGCGTTTGGGGCCGTTCTAAATGGATTTGTAAGCAGGCGTTGCCTTTGATTCTGACTGCAACCCCTTAGTTCTGGCGTGTCAGGATTCAGGGAACAAATTTATCTCCACTCGCTTAACACCGCTCATCACTAGTGAGGCGGTAATCACAAATCTCAATTTTCATCTTTCTACATGGAAGAGACTGGTCCTTTCAGTCAATCCAACTTAAAAATAATAATAATAAATAATATTTAAATCTGAAATTCTTACTTAGTACCTAACAGCCTTGAACTTGCTCAGATAGCGGTTTAGAATGTTAACCACAAAGTGGCCATGGCCCTGCTTCTCCATCATCTGTCAAGAAGGCGCTAAGTGAACAGCTAGCTCTATGTGGGGTGTATGGGGGGTGGGTGTAAGGAGGTAGAATATCATAGTCAGAATAGGCTAATAGGCTATTCGGTTTCTGCACCTCCAATAACTTCTGGAACCTGACTTCTCTTTTGAAATTCACACTAAAATGGATTTTTTTTCTCACAAACGCCACCGGTCTCCCCTTCAGAATCAGAATCCTAAGCAGTAACAAGGAAAACTAAATGGGCACATTTGCATTCCATTTGTAGCTTTTGTAAACAGCAAAATTGTATACTGGCCAAAGAAAGAAAAGAAACACACCCAGGCAATTGCTGTAAATGTTTCAGGGATTATCAACCAGAGATCCTACTGGGAGGGATGTGGGCACACACACCACAGGGGGTTGGAGATGATCCTGGAGATGGAGGACGATTCGATTTTTTTGCTGGGCTTTCTCCAGACCCATCATCAGTCAGGACGCAAAGTGGTTTTGAACCAAAGCACAAAGTCAGGTACCAAGTGGCAGAGATAAAGAAAAAGAAATATCCCCTCACACTTTCCCCCAGTGCTTCCCTTGGACTTACCACTGGGACCATTGATTTCTCTAAATCAGCTTGTCTGACTTCGCCCAGGGTCCAGCATGACACCCCCCTCTTTCCTCATGAGGCATCAGAGGAAGCCGGCCTGTGTCAGTCATCCTCGACGCTCAGTCTCAAGTCACTTCTGTTAGCCTCGGGTTCGATCATGGCCCTCCACACTCTCAGAGCTGAAAGAGCAGGGTAGAGATAGGGCCTTCCCATCCATTCACTCATCAACAGGTATCACTGCATCACCTGCCCCGTGTCTGGAATTATGCCGGGGGGGGGGGCGCTGGATGCCATGGTGAATCAAAGGCACCATTCCCGCTTTATGGAGTTTAGATTCCCGTGGGATTTTGCAGATGGAGAATTCCGTTACCCAGAGACAGAGAGATTTGCCCACAGCCCACTGATGGACACCACACTGAGGCTTCTTTCCCGAGTTTTCTTCCCACTCTTTTTGTCTCCCGACAGCCCTGTCCCCGCTGAGACCCTGCATGGCAGGGTGTGCCCACCCCCGCTGGGAACTGCGAGTGACGGACGATCTTTTCCATGTTGGTTGTCACCTGATCCATCGGTCTCCCCGTAGCCGAATATGGATAATGGATTAGCGCAGTGCCCGTTCAGTGGTTTGTGGCGCAGGACCAGGGTTTTTGCTTTTAAACATCTGACCGATGGCTGGCCAGTATGCGTCCTGACTGCATGACTAGTGTACGGTTCACATCACGTGCCGCTTGTGCGTCAGGCATCCCCGAACCCTCTTCACCAAGAGGAGTCACAGATCTCGGTAACGGCAGCTTCTAAATGCTTGTCTTCAGTTTCCATACCTTTCTCGTCACGGCCAAGAACACGCACACACCGTTCACACCTGACAGTGGTCCAGGGACCACACTCTGAGCAGTTCTGGGTTAGAGTTCGTTGTGAGATCGCAAAGATCGCCGTTCAGAACGTAGCTTTTTGTGTGATCTTGACCTAAGGTTCGATTTCCTTGATCTTAAATGGAGAAGATGATTTTCCTGAACTCATGAGTGTCAGTCAGACCAGTGGCGCCTCGAGTACTAAGAATGCTGGCATAAAGTAAGTAATCGGTACATGTGGACCTTCATTTACTATTTAGGATAAGGCAAAAATAGAAGGGAAATATATAAAATGCAAACTGTGGTTATCTCTGGATGGTGGAATTGGGTTCTTTATTTTTCTCCTTACTCTCCTCTGTTTTATAAATGCTTCTACGTTGATCATAAATTACTCCGTAATCAGGGGGAAAAAGTCATTAAAATTTGTCGTTCCTATTTTCTCTGCACTGAATTTTTTTTTTCCTGCCAGAGTTAATATTCTTTCTCAATAACCCAATATAAACACACAAATTTAGTAAAGAAAATTGGTTTTGCAAGCAATTTCCCACCTTCCTTTGATGTTTTGCAAGTACCTACCTAATATTCATATTGCATTTTCTGATTAAAAAAAAATAAAAACAAAAACATAGTCACCTTAATTTTGCCCCACTGGCATCTGAAAAACCCAGGAGGTGTTTCCCTTTCATAGTCTCACTTGATGTCGTCAGCTGATCATCACCCAACTGCGACTTCTCTGTTGATTGCTCTGGGTCACGGCCAAGGCCTGGCTTCTGGAGCGAAGGGGTGATTCAGAGGTTCATGCACAGGGAGAGGAGGTGGTGGCTTCATGCCCATGTGGCATCCCAAATCCCACCAGTCACTTCTGCTCTCCGCTTCACTGATGGGACTTCAAGACATCCCACCAAGCACAGCCCTCCTGGAGAAAAATAGTCCTCACCTGGAATGTAGCCGTGACCGCTATGTATTTTGGAAGGTTGGTCTCTCTCTCTCTCTCTCTCTCTCTCTCTCTCTCTCTCTCTCTCTCTCTCTCTCTCACCACGAGGAAATTTATTGAGATGAAAAACAAGGCAGTAATTTAAGTTTCCCCACACAGCTTCTTTTTTTATATATAAAGAGATTTGTCAAACCCACATTGTCTTAAACTCATCCAAACTTAAAAGGGGATTATTACTACTGAACATTCATTAGAGTGAGCATTTTTTTTTTTTTTTTTTGGAAAGACTATGTTTGCAACCTTGTCGTTTCGCATGTTTTTGTGTTATAAATATTCTCTATGGTACATTAGAATCCCATGTATAACTGAAGCTCAGAGTAAATATTTACAAACAGGGAGATAATTTCAACAATTTAAATGATTATAGAGATTTGTAGCTGTGTACCTGCCTTTATGTCAACACATTATTGGTAATAGCTATGATTCGTTGGCTTCCGGGTTCTTGGTCAGTGACTGAACCTCCAGTCGTTGCCTTGACCCAGTGGAGTAAACACAACCCGTTTCGCTGGTTTCTGGACAAATGAATGTTGGTTTCTGGACAAATGAGATGACAAATGAATGTTGGGTCACTCTTGGTCTGACAGCAGTTTGGGAAATTTTCCTGAGTGGCTCTAGGAGCAGTGGTGGCTCCCAATCATCTGACATCACCGGGAGGTGGATTTGGGCACATAATGGCAACCCCTGTGAGCATTTAAGTTACATCTGAGTCAGAAAAAATGCCTTGTGATTTCCCCAGCAGAGCGGTGTGCAGGTCCCAGAGAGATTAGGAAGGCCAGCTTGATTTTTCAGTTGTCTTTCAAAGAGAAAAAGCCCGAGTCTCAGACCCAGAAAGGCCCCATAGTGGGTTATTATAGCTCTCTCAGCGCCCGTAAGATCCTCAGCCAAACTCTCCCGATTCTACCAGACGGCTCCACTGGCTCAAGTCCACGGTCTCAGCCGCTCGTGTGGACGGCGGTTCTTGAGCGTGTCAGGGAAGGCCGGAAAGGAAAGGAGAGCCAGTGACAGCTGGAGGACTCGGACGGTTTTCTTTGAGGTGTCCTTCCTCTCCCCTTGTCCCCTGTGTGAATAATTCCTGTTTGGACCGTTTGGGGCGCGTTTCGTAAGTCTTATGGTGCAGTTTTTTTTAGAGTCTAGGGGACTTCGTCTGGCCTTTTATAAGGACCTCCCTCATTCCTGGCATTGTCATTCTACTTTGCCACCTGGATAGCTACCTTTCCAGCTCATATGGGTCTTATAAAGCTCTTATTTGCTGTAATGCAGCCCATCTAGAAGGATCGTGTTTTCTTAGGGTTCCAGGCCTCGCTAAGGGGACCACGTCTTCCCTCCCTTGCTTGACCTTCTGTTTGCCAGCCTGGAAGAGGCCGAAGAGATGCCCCCTTCTGCAGGGCAGAGCACCCAAGGCCTGGACCACAGCTGGCCTCTGGCAGAGGTGTTCCCACAGAGGACAAAAACAAAAGCGAAGCTGCCTTCATTTCAAGCTCCATTAGGGTCGTGCGCTGAGTGAGGAAATCAATGGAAAAGCTGAAGCTGGCAGGAAAAGAACTTCTTTTTCTCGGTTTCTAGGAACGAACTGAGCACAAATAGCAACAGAGTGGAAATCATGAAGCAGCACCCATTTTTTAAAAAAAAAAAACATAGAGAAATTTAAAAATCACATCCCACAAACATTTTTGTTGTCATTGTCAACATTTTCAGCTAAGAAAAAAATATAACTGCTAAAACGGATAATTGCCACATTAGTCCCTTTTTCTCCACATGGCAAAACGCCAGCCAGGGCCAAGGACCGTGGTGGGCAGCTAGCTATTGGGAGCACGAGATGCTCTGTATGAAACAGCAATTATGGTTCTGGGGACCCTGCAGCCATTCGAAAAGATAAACTCTTAAGTATCAATGATGTTGATGATTCATCCTACTTTGCTAGATAAGAGCAACCCATCTTCCAGGGTTGCTCTCAGAAGCCGGTAAAGAGAGGGCTTCCATAGGGAGTGGTTAACCTCTCAAAAGTCATTCTCTTCCCCTGACAAAACGCAGTATAAATAAGGTCTCTCCGGAGAAGACGTGGACAGGAATAATATAGTTTTGATGTTTATACAATAGTCTCTGCAGAATCAATCCTCACGCTGCTCTCACACAACTGGAGAATTTATGGGGGAATTCTTTTTTTCTCTCTATCAGTCACTCGGTTTCTTTTATGTGGTCAATCCTGGATGTTTACATTTTCACTCATTTTTTGGTAGATTTTTCCAGGCTCCTGCTGTCCTGTTGTAATAGTGGAGGGGAGCCACTAGGTGGCACTTTGCTAGAGAGGGGCCTGGAAATGAACCGGAATTTGGGGCTAATTAAGCCAGCGCCAGGTAAAAAGACTCGGCCCCAGAAGGTCCAAGAGAAGTTGAGAGAATGAGAACAGAGAAAGGACAGGGCTGCTTGGAGGCAACAATCCTGCATCCTCCTTATTTCTGCTGGACGCACGGAAGCCAGTTCCAATCACCGCATAATGGGAACTGAGCTGAGGAGTGGACACCGCATCCCTGGAAGTCAGGACTCGAGGCAAACAAATCGAGGGGAGATGGACGTGACTCCCCGAAAACTGGTTGGGAAATTCAAGTTTTCTTTAACGACCCCTTCTAGACTTGGCGAAGACATTAAATTCGAGCAGTTCTTCAGATAATTAATAATGGAAGTCAACGATGGATCGATATCCCACACCGAGTCTGATTTGGGTCCAACCGAAGGAGACGTGCGTTTCTAGCTATTTAGATTCAACAACGAAAAAGTATGAAATGTCCCCACTGTCCTCAGTCATCCTGACATACAGTACACTGAGAACCGGTCTTTTCTTTTAAAGCCCTCCTCCTCTCCTAAAGACAGTATATAAAACAGCAAAACAAACAAAACAAAAGCAAAAACCAGTTCCTCGGGGAGAGAGGACGAGGATGGTACCAGTTACAGCATTTGCATCCTCCCAGCTCGCGTCAGATGTTCACTGTCTTCCCCTGCGTGCCCCGCGCTCTGACACTTAAGAAACAGAAGCGAGAGCTTTGCCCCCCCCAAAAAAGGCCTCCCATCCAGTTCGGGGGCGATGCCTGTAACGCGTCGCACAGACATCGCCGCACCCAGCCCCTCATTAACGTAATGGATTCCTGCAGTCGGCCCTCCAGGGATGCAGAGTCGAAGATGCCGAGATTCTCAGCCAGCCGGCGTGGGTGTGTTTATCAACGCATCGCTCACCACTCCCAGGTTCTGAAAGTGAGAGAGCTCTGCTCGGGAGCAGGTGAAGAGACAGTGAACACCGTGCCCAGAGCCGTCACCGTTTGTTCGTTTGTTCACACAGTCTAAGACACCTGGTTCTGCTTCCCAGGAAGAGAAAGCTGATGACTTTTTCCGCGCTTCATCCATGCTGGAGAGATCCTGCTGGTCCATTTCCTCTGATTTTTTTTTTTTTTTAATAGAAAAAGACTTATTGCTTTCAGGTCACCCGTGTCAGGCAGTTGGCTTTGCTTAGGGAATGTTTCTTTTTTTTTTTTCTTTCCATATTCAAGGCAATAAGTTTTTCAGCAACCGTCTCTCACGTATAAATCATGGCTCATGAACTCATAGCCCAAGTTTGACCCGAGCCCCCAAAATATTTTCTGGGGCCAGCAAAGCATTTATAAGCGTTTTCAGTCTGAAGGCCACAGTCTGTCCAGCCCTCAACAAGGTCCAGCACACTGTGCTGCCTTCCAGCTGGTCAGATTCACACGCTCATGATCTCTGTGGGCTCCAGGGGCCCCCGAGGACTGGATCGCTGTGAAACTCACCCTGTTATTAGGAAAAAGAACCCAGATGTGTGTGCTTTGCTTCCTGGAGGATGGGTCAGCACCTTCTCAGATGACAGTTACGGTCTCCGTGGTTCTTAACGATCACCATCGAATCTGTGGTCTTCACAGTTGCTCGCCCGCACCCCAATCTACTTTGCGGACCCATCACAACAGCTACTGCATTTCCTCCAGCTGGTCCACCATTCCCTGTTCATCAAAGGTGAGGATTTTAGCAACAAAACTGCCTGCGCTCCGCTAACCACCTGTGATGGGGTCCTCCTTATACCCAGTGATCCTCCTCCAAACCTCCATCGTATTGTTGTTTCCTTGGGCCATTCCACGTATCTGCCCAGTTTGGGTTCTCTGGAAGTGGATGCTGAGATAGGGCTTTGTTGGGGCCCAACACCTGTGAGAGGCAGCATGCATGGTTGGGCAAAGGAAGGAGTGGTCCTAAGCCACAGGCTTGATGAAGCCCTCACTGAACCCCCAGAGAGCTCTGAAACATGCATGGCCCTTTTGGGTCGAAAGGGTCCGGTATCAGCGATGACTCCCTGGACATGGAATCCCCCGGGAAGGGGAGACTCCTGGGCGAGGTACCACTCAGGAGCTGAGGCAGATGCTAAAGGATCTGACATCCGGAGCCTTCTGCCAACTCCATCCCCACAGGGGTGGACAAATCTTTCCTTGCATGGGACTCTAGGTGGGTCACCCCTGTGCCTACTATATCCCCGAAATGTAATTCCTAACTATCTCCCCTACCATGTTCATGTATTATTTTTCTAACCAAACAAAGAAAATAAGACTTTTTCTTTTTTAAATTGCAAGGTGACAATCAAGTCAGATCTCCTTTCCCTAGTTTGATTGTGTCATGATTATTTGATTAAGTTTCATTCATTTGATTATTTAACAACCAATCTGATGGCCCAGACCCTGGGAGATGATGCCATCTGATGCCCTTAGGAAGACAGCGAGTGGCAGGTAGAGCATGACCCCATCCCAGCGTGGCATTGACTTGTGCCTGTCGTGCCCGTTTGGGGGGTTATCTTTATTGGCTGGCTCAGGTGGATGTGCCCAGCAGAGTCAGTCCGTTTGCACTCAGACTGGTTTATCAACCCGAGAAACAATCAAAAGGAGGGAGTGTCGACCTTTCTTCTCCTTGTTATCTCTTTGAATGTTCTCCTTCTGTGAGAGTGCGTATGGGAGAGAATTAGTAGGAGGCCTTTGCTTTTGAAGACGCAAAGACTTGCCTGGGGCCTCGCCCTGCTTCTGTCTAATAAGATCTCTCTTTTCCAATAATAATAATATAAAAAGTCACCTCCTGACAAGAGGCTTTGAGGAATCACAGGAGAACTGAGTTTCTTTTCAATAACTATGGGAAAACAAACCCAGACCCCCCCCCCCAAAAAAAAAAAAAAAACTGAAAAAAATGTGGAGGATCAGTCTGGGAAAGGGAAAAAGCTCGGGATTTGGTGATAGTCAGGCTCAGGGGCAAGCGGGTTTCAATGCCATCTATTCACGTGAGACTTCGTTTGGGTCAACTCATATAAACTCTCCTAAAATTCAGTTCCTTCCCCCAAACTAACCGAGACCTTGGCAGTGACCCATTTCTCTGTCCCCTTCTATATAGCAAAGTGTCCTTGAATGGGCTGTCAGTTCTCTATTTCCTTTCTGCTTCTTCCCTCCCTCATCATCCATTCCAGACAGCATCTTGCTTACTGTTCCTCTAAAGTAGCTCTTATCTACCTCCCCGGTAGCCTCCGTCTGATCCATCGAGAGGCCTGTTTTCTGTCTCCCTCTCACCAGACCCCCCAGCAGCATCTGACTGCCACGTCCAGGCTTCCGGATGGAGCACTCCCCTGAGTGGCCCTTTCTTCTCCTGTTTTTGACTATTTCTTCCTCCCCTGGCCAACCAGGACCTGGTTCTGAGTCTCCTAAACAATCTCGCATAGCATCGTGCTTTCAGTAGGTCTGGGGTGATGCAGGGAGGTGATGTCCCCACCGCTTGCCCAGGGGGCCACACTTTGAGAATCACTTCAACCTAAACCCTCACCGTCTCAGTTAACAGTGGTGCCGTCTGTGCAACTGCTGAGGCCAAACACCTAGGAGTCATTTTTGATTCTTCTGCGTCCTTCATGGCTGTGGCCAGGATCTTAATTACTTAGACGAAGAGCCTGGGTTCTAGGGAGTTGTGTATGACTCGTCCCAAGTCTCACGTTACTGTGTCGCATCGAAACCCTCTTACCTCTGAGGCCGTCTGCTGCCCAAGGCCGTACTATCTCCCCTCTCCATGTGCTAGACCGGCCACGATCGTCGAGTTCGTGGATGATGCTTCTCTTTCTCCGTGGAGATCGAGGTGGGAATCGCCGGCTGAAGCGTTGGAGGTTCAAGAAGCGAGGGGCCACACTGGATGGCCGTGTGGAAAAGCAGAAAGTCACGTGCCTAGAGGAGGGTGGTAGGATTGCTGAGCAGAGTCAGGTGCCTGTTGGAGATCTGAGGTGAGACTGAGAGCGAGTCCAGATCATGCAGGTCTGCGGTTTCCCTCGGTGACGGTCCCATGGGCCACTGCAGCTCCGGGGCAGAGGCCCAGGGGTCCGGATCGCCAAATCCAGCATCTTCCATTCTGGTGGCCGTTGCCAACATTGCCCAAGGAGCTATGCAAATGCGCTCCCCCCTCCCACTGTTTCTCCACACCTGCTAATTCAGCGCTGAGCTATACCAAACCTGTTGATCCTCCCCTCGCCATCTGCTAGGTGGGGGAAAAAAATTGGCATTTTGCTATTTCAAATGCAAATCATTTTCTTATATGTGAGAGTCAACATCTTTTCTTATGCTTCTTCTGTGAACTGCCTGCTCATAATGGGGACGACTTAAGAATTTGAAAAGGGGTTGAAGAGGGAACACAGGATTTGTCTAAGCTCCTGAGCAGCGTGACAAAGGGGTGAGGAGGAGATCCTTATATGGTGGGCGACGGCTTAGACACTGACGTCAGAGGTGTGACTCTTCCTGGAGAGGAAGGTTTGCCTCTGTCCTGGCCAAGAAACGTGTCGGCTGGGGCCACAACCCTCCTCAAACGCATCCTTATCCCGCCCAAGGGAGGCTGATACCCAGATTCCCAACTCCCACCACCGTAATCCCATCTCTAATCACAGGTGAAACATTGCCCATGAGATGGTCCCAGGGAAATACTGAAAAGGGGGGAGGCAAAGCAATGAAAAAAACGAAACGGCAAAATAAATCCTTTGGCGTAGAGGTTCGGTGGGAACTGTGAGTCAGAATTATGCGTTTGGCAGCATTGAGGCGATACTAATGAACGCACAGCTCATGAGTCATACACTTTTTAACCTGCCGTGCAAGTCCTTAACGGAAAATAAGACTCCTAAATCTAGCAAGTTTGTCTAAACGGAGACCCTTGGGTGCATACACACACTGTGCCGCTCCAAATTTTTAATCTGGAGTGAGAAAGAGGTAAATCTTTCGGATCCCATTTCCTTTGTGTGTGGGTCGGGGGGAGTTATATACAGGTCTGCTGAAAGGTGACTCAGATTCCCTCTAAGCGCATGCCTGGAGAGGGGGTGACGGTACTGACATCTGAGAGAGGGATGGACACAGGGCATTGGGTTCAGAGGCTGCTTTGGGTTCACTGTTGCTTACAGCCACACCTAACCTGCCCTCATGCAGCCGAACGCTTGCCTGACCTGTTCCAGCGTCTTCCCGTCCAGGTGTATTTTATGCCGAGGATGTCTGGAACTGAGGGCGAGGTCACCACCCAGCCGGCGTGGTGGAGTCGTGCCAGACGGACGGCTCTAAAACGCCGTTCTGTGAAGTCCTGGGTCCCGGTGAGACATACGTGAGGCCCAGATGGAAGGGCCGACAAAGCAGAAGCAGTGCTGCCCTTGTCTTCTGTTCCGATCGTGCTTCTGCTTAGGAAGAAGCGTGTCCTGCTGCCAGTAATGTATTTGGGATGCTTCTAAGGACCTTCCTGTGCCAGGGACGGTATCTCCTCTAACTTCGACATGAGGTCCACGAGCCTCTCCGTGTTGCAGGTGACAGAACCGAGGCTCAGAAAGGTTATGTGGCCTGGCCAAGGTCCCCCTACCAGAGAGTAGCGAGGCTGGGTATTGTGGACTGAGAACGTCTGACACTCGGTAATCCATATGTTGAAGCCCCATCCCCTCGTGTGATGGACTCGGAGGTGAGATCTTTGGGATGTGATTAGGGTTAGATGAGGTCACAGGGGCATGGCCCTGCTAATGAGCTTAGCGTCCTTATAAGAGATGTCAGAGAGCTTGCCTTTTCTCTTCTCCAGGTGAGGACACAAAGAGAAAGTGGCCGTCTGCAAGCCAGGGAGAGGACCCTCGGCAGAACCCGATCATGCTGGCACCTTGATGTCAGGCTTTCGGCCTCCAGAACGGTAAGAAAATAGCTTTCTGTTATTTAGCGACCTGGTCCATGGCATTGTGTCATGTCAGCCCAAGTGACAAAGACACTGGGTTTCAACCCACGCCTGTCTGCCCACAGCCCACTCATGGTCATTCCCACGTACCCTGCCACCTCTCCAGGATGATCTGTGCTTTCGTTCCGCTCTTCTGTTAAGATATCACACAATAATGGTCAAATAACTCAGGACAAAGCACATGCAAATTGCCCTTAATGTGTTTTAAGATAGTTTTCGGTGTTTAAACTCGTCCTAAGTTTCTAGTCGAAGAAAGGCATTTAATTCCCTTCCTCTGAAAGAGAGGAGCCCCTAATCAATAATTCTTTCATCCACAGAAGTCCACCTATTACACAGGGCCCTGGGTCCTATAAAACTCCGGCTCACGGAAATTACTAAAACATCCTAAGCAGTAGAATTTCTCCGTGCAGAGAAGTCTTTCTTTCACAATTCCCCAATTTTCGCCTTAGAGAAAAAAAAAAATAGTCTTGGTTGAAAGTACACCCCAGGCTTATTCGGGGTTGATCATGCATTTTGCAAAAACATTTTAAGGCTGAGCCATATTGACAGCCTCTCAGGGAACTCATCAGGTCTAAAACACCTAAAAAAAAAAAAAAAAAGCATTGCTCCTGATTTTTTCTTTTCCCTGTAAGTGAGAGGGGGCCGACCACCCAGTTTATTCATGGCTCGAGGCCCTTGCTGTTGGTGGTGGCCTCATCCTTGGGGAGTAATCCCGACCCCAGTGGTCTTTGGCCCCATGTCAGTGAAACCCCATCCTCGTGTCGATGCCAGGCAAAGCATGGTGCAAGCCCATCAGCATTTCCCTGCTCCATCTCCAACTTCTCGCTTAAAAACCCTTTTCTTCCTTTCTTCACTCTGCCTTCTACCTTCCAACCACTGAGGAGCCAAATGAAGTCACAGCTCTGGGCACTCAGAGCTGTCCCCCAGGCTGTGTCAGGTCAAGTGTCTATCACTTTCCCTTTGAATAAACACATTGTTTTTTTTTTTTTTTTAAATTTAAAGTGTAAAAGTAATAGCTATTCGGAAATTATTTTAAAACGTACTTAACAATCTATCACTCAGCGCCACCGCTGTTTCATTTTGGTGCGGCTTAGTGCTTTTTCCTATGTAAAATATTCAGGATACGCGTATTAAGAGAATGAGCGCGCGTATTTGCATCCTGACTTTGTAGGACACGCGACGACATAGAATTTTCCAAGTTGTCACGGCAGCGTCACACTCTATTTTAACATTACTACACAGCTAGGGAAACGCGGAGGCAATTTGGTGTGGAGGGAAGACTGAAGGCTTTGGAACCGGGCAGGCTCGTCTTCCCATATGCACTGCCACTTAGCAGTCGATGTGATTTACCTGTTCTGTCTGCGCCCGTTTTTCTCCTGTCTAAAATGAAGGCGCGTCCTCCCCCTCTTATGGAGAGGCATGAGAATTAAATGAGGAGGAGGAACTCGTTGGAGGTTGGCAGTCCACACCCGCTTGCCGTTTTTGTCGTGATTACAGTGGGTGGTGGAGGATCCTGAGCTGTCCCGCGGTTCTCAGGCACACTGTGACTCTCGTCTCCATTTCTTTTTTAAATATCTATCTATCTATCTATCTATCTATCTATCTATCTATCTATCTATCATCTATCTATCTATCTATCTATCTATCTATCTATCTATCTATCTATCTATCATCTGTCTGTCTATCTATCTACTGGCCAGACTTTCCCATGAAAATGGGCAGTAAGGGTAGGTCCCCAATATCTATAGAGAGACAATAAATACATTTCAGTCATGGTTAGCACAGAGTAAGGGATAAACAATGACCAGAAGCCAGGTGGGCCCCTTCATCAGGGTGTCAGGAAGGCTTCTCCAAGGGCGAAGCCTGAGGAGATAGAGCCAGCCCTGTGGATGTTTAGGACAGGAAGATGGCAACCCGACTATAATGGGGTGCTCTGGGCGTCTCTCCCACGCCGGCGTAATCCCACACTTGTCCAGGTGAGAGCGGGCAGCGTGCGGCTGTCTCCAGAGCCCTCTTTTTCCAGATAAGAAAACTGGGACCGAGAGAGGAGGAAGTGACTTGCCTAAGGAAATTCAGGGCCTAAGAGGCAGAGCTGAAATTAGGACCCATCTGAGAAATGGGCCTTGACGGAGAGCCAGGAACACTGCTCTGGACACAAACAGGCAGGGGCCTCCCCTGGCTCCATGGTGGTTTCACTTGAGCTGAATTAACAGGGCTTTTGGTCTCAAGGACAAGGGGACAAGCTCTCTGATTACATCCCTTTTCAGGTCAAGGCCACAGCAGGAGCACTGAGGGCTATTCCAGTGGACCCCTGATTTGCGGGGTGCTCAGACGATATAAAGAGTGCATGCATTCAGAGAACAGCGAGCCTGGATGTCGAGGGGTGCTGACAGCGTGACATGTGGACAGCAATCCACGGAACCGACGGCCGGAAGGTCAAGAACAGCCGGACATCAGCCGTGCAGAACTCGGTGAGTCCAAGTTCATGGATAATGTAATTTGCTTGACTTTTATTACTTTCTCTACCATTAACTGATCATCTTATGGCCACAGCACTGCTGCTCATGCTTTATTCTTAATACGTAGCACCGTAATTCTTCGGCACAAGGTGAACGGCCCATCTACAACCCAGCTACGGGAGGGTGCTTAGCCTAAGCACCTCAAGCAGAAAGTCACAGACCCCTGTGGGTCCGGACTCAGACATTCAGCAGAGTTGACCAACTGGGGCTCTGGGCACCTTGACCTTCAGGCTGAGCTGTGGGCCCCACCAGGCCACAGCCCTTGGGGAGGTCGCTCTGGAGGCTCGAGGCTCTTGTCCGGTTGGCTTTTTATCATCATCCTGGGCTTTGTTTCTGCCCCACTTTGGACTCCTGGCTTTGCGGTCTGGACTCTAACGCGGCTGCCGGTCCTTTAGACTTGAGATTGAGGTTTGCTTTCTCCTGAATCTGAAGGTCAGCTTTTTCTTGCTGACTCGGACTGAGCTCAAACCTTCAGCCAGTGGTTTCTCAAGTCTCACCTGACATTTCTGAAACACCCTTGATTCAGGCTCCCTCTCCCCAGTCATTCAACAAGAATTTCTGGGGGGTGATGACACAGGCATCGCCATTTTCAAATGCTCCCCGGGGCAGTCATTGTCGAGAGAATCCTTCTCAAGCAGAAACCACACCTCTCTGCCTCCCCCCCACCTCCACCTCTATCCCCGAAACTTGGGCTAAATAAACCTCGACCACGGGAGAGCTGGCTTCCACCAGGAGGATCGTAACCCAGTGGCCGTGGTTTCATGGACCAGAACAGCTCTTGGGATGTCAGTCCTGAACTGGTAGGTACCTTCCCCATGCTCGAGGTGCAGAGTTTGAAATACACCACCGACCATCAGGTCGCGGGATGCCAACAGAGGCGGCCAAGCCAAAGAAAACGAGAGCGGTCCAATGGGACAGACAGACAGGGACCTGTGGGGCCAGGCAGGACGCAAAGCCATTCCCCTCGGCGAGGAACGGGCAGCAGGCACTTTGCAGAGCAATGAATGCCGTCGACGAATCCTCTGCACTTAAAGTGAACTTCGAACACACGCGCGAGCAGAGATGGAGCATCTTCTGCAACCAGAAGTGAGCGAGAGCGTCACACAGAGGGGCATGTCTCAGCCCGGACGGAAGAGGAACAGGAACAGGGTGACAAACTCCGTGGGCGTCAAGAGGCTGAAACCCGGGTGGACCAGACGGCCGGCAAGCTCCCGGCGATGCTGAGGCGGGGGGTGCACTGGTTCTGTAGCGAGAAGAAATTGGACATTCCCATCCGAATCCCCGCTGTGTGTTATTTATACTTTGCTGTATGCCTCGCAGCTTCAACCGGCTGGAGAATAAGTGGTTTATCACTCCTCGTTCTGCAGGGCCGGCTCGTCGTTTTCCCTGAGCTCCTTTGGCTGTCTTCACGAATGGAGGCGTGCCACCGTTTCCTTCACCGAGATGGGCCTGGATCGGGGGGTTCGGATGTCCAGCCTGGAGGCAGACCGGGTAAGTAAGGCCCCTTCGAGGATGGGCCTCTGGCATTCTTATTTCTAATTCTCTCTCTCTTTCTCTCTTCTTTCTAATTTCTAGAAATGTTGCAAGTGCGTGAGCACGATAGCCCCCAGAATAGAGAATAAACCCTGGCTGTGAGGAAGGAAGAGTGGAAAAGCCTGGGGAATGAGGTAGTTGGGACATTTTTTCAGCGAGACAGGAGCCAGAAAGACCTGGAAAGGGCACTAGGTTTCAAACCGTTGAGGCTGACAGAGCCAAGCGGAGCGTGCAAAGCAGCAGGGCCTGCTTTTTTTTTCATTAAGATGAAAAACCAGATACGTCCTTTCCCCATGCAATGCCAGCCCATCTCAATAAGGCAGCCGGGACCCAACGGGCAAGCCGTTCCGTGGGCGACGAGCCTGTGAGGATGGGATCCGATGCCCTCGTCTGCCAGGACTGGGGTATTGATTTGGGTTCTGACAGGAATCGACAGAATTGGCTTTTCTTGGCAATTTAGGTGGACAGAATTTAGAACGAAACGTCAGGGCTGCAAGTCAAGGTCTGTAAAGGGCCTTATTCTTTTAGCTTTCGCTTTTCTCCTGGTCCTCTAAGGAGGCTCCTCTTCTTGAAGAACCTTCTAGAAACTCGGCGGAGGAGAGGGTTAAACAACACTGCCGCTGAAAACACATTAAGAGGGCAAGGTTACTCGGGAGATGAGCTGAAGCCGAGCCTCGCCCTGGCGAAATGCTCCCGATAACAGCATCCAGTTAGGTGGAAGGTCTCTCTAGATTTTCATAGGAAAGGGCAGATTAAAAGCAAACAAAGGGATAAAAAGCCCCAATCTTAAATAGGTGCAGAGAAGCCGGGTGGCAGAAACCGCCCCTTGTCAGGTCCTGTCTCTTGGGGGATTCGGAGGCCAAATCCCATTTCACACCAGATTTAATGGAGAATTCTTCCGAAAGTCAAAATCTGCGGGCTACCTTTGAACATCTTCCTTTAAAAGGGTGTTAATGAGCTTGACTGCTTCTTCCCGGGGTCCCATTGCTGCCCCCGCAGGCTTGACACCTACCTGAATTCTCTCACTTGGAGATCCGGTTTTATCACTGATTTTTTTTTTTTAATTCTTTTATCTGAGAAGCAAAGACTATGTAGGTATTTAATTGGCCCGAAACGCGATAACCACAACAAGTTAATTAGTTCTCAATTAAGTTGCATTTACCATACTTCCTGAACGTGTTCTCAGCAATTAGGGGCATCTGATGAACTTGAGGTAGCTGCTCGCTTCCCTCGGCAAGCACAAGGGTGAGGACAACGCTCCTCGTGTGTGTGAGGCCACGAGGCATCGCCTTCCTGAAAGCTAGCATCGCTGTGTACGTCCGACCTGTCTTAGGCTGGATCGTATGGAAGGGCTGGTCCATCAGCTGGACCAGCTCTGCGCGGGCAGAAACCAAGTCACGGAATTAGTGTCATGGAAAGAGCACTTGGCTTTGGATCCCAGGGGACACGGGTTCAGGCGGCGATGACTGCTTTCTAGTAACGTGGCTTTGGGCAGGTGTCCTCCAAACCTCTGCGCCTCAGTTTCCCCATTCCTAACCTAGGCACAGAAACAAACTGGGAGCTCATCAAGCTTGCTGGGCAGGTTGATAAGAGTCAGGGAAAGCCTCACCCAGTCCTGTGTATAGTATAGTAGACATAGTTATAAGTTTTATTAGACGTTTCTCCGTAGGCTCTGTGGTTTGGAAGGTTTGGGGCAGAGGGGTTCCCTGGCTAAGCGCTTGGAGAGTTGTCTTTTGAGGTCATCGCGGGAACCCCTACTCAAATTTCAGTGTCTTATTAGCAGAGAACGCTTCCTTGAAAGCATCATCGAAATAATACAGGATGGCCAGGCCACGTGGGGGGATAAGGTTAATTATTCATTTTATCTTGGTGTTTGCCTTAAGATAACATGGTTCAGGGAGATCAAGGTTGGAAAATTGATTGCATTTATCTGTCAGGTGCTGGGGAACAATAGGGATAAAACCAGTGCCCTCTGGGGAAGAAATGGCCCACTGGAGGGGTGAAGAAAGGGCGTTGTCCTCCATTCAGGATGCAGGAGTGAGGGGCCTGCGTCCAGGCCCCCTCTCTTCCTTTCCAGCCACAGGTTCACCTCTCTCCTTCAGCGCCAGCTATGATTAAAAAGCCACGTTGAGGAATCATCAGAAGGAGGGGGGAAAAAAAATTTACAAACTAATTTGCATTTTAATGAATTTTTAATTGAACCAAAATCTGTTGTTTCTGTTTAAAGATGCAGCGCTGACTTTGTGGTCTGTGCTGCTGAGGGCCAAGTGGGAACTTAATGTGATAAAAACGATGATAATGCTAAGCTTAATTAGGTTTGAAAACTCGTCTGGAAAGGCTGCAAAGAGCCTGGGCATGGCAAGCATTTGCTAGCGGCCGGGTGAGAGCCTGGATGGGATAGGTAAATGGGTCGATGGGTCGATGCGTAGCTCTCTTCTCCCTAAAATCAGGGAGAATGCAGCCTAGGTCAGCCAGGACATCGTCGCACTGTCCTCTCCTGCCTTCATCTTTTTGAATTTCTAGGCACAATGCCAGAAAATCTCAGCCTTTGGGAGGTGGACAGTGGAATTCCACCGTAGCTTTGATCAAGGGTCTTTGACTCTGTAGAAGTTTTAGAGGAAAGTCAGGTGCTGTGTGCTCAGAAACGGTCTCAAATTCATTTCCGAATCAAAGCAAGGTAAATCGGAGGCCAGATCCAGAGATAACGTTCATCCACGTTGATTTAAAAAAAGATGCCATTGATTTCTCAAGGCCGCTTGACCAGTAAGTTCGATATTCCTTGAACCGCTGACGTGTGCCGGTTTAGGTGCATGACTGCATGATGGGGGTAAGGCGGATGTTAGATACGTCTAGGGTCAGATACGCCGTCTCTTGCTGTCTCCTTAAGTCCTCACGGCAATTCGATTAGAATCCTCATTCCAGCTTCTAGTTGGGGACACAGACTCATCCAATGCCACGGAGCCAGCCTTTCAGGGAGGTGGTGTTCCATCCTCCCTGGCTGCAAAGTCTGAGCCTGTCTCACCACACGTCACAAGGCTCCCCAAGCCTCTCTAGCAGGGGGCAAAGGTGTAGACCTAACAGGGGCACCGGCAGGCAGGGTTAAGTACCTTCACAGAGGTGGAAACTAGGTGTGGAAGGAACGGGAAGGGCCGCCCTGATTCTCACAGTAGGGGAGCTGAATGCTTGGCTGCTGTTTACTGTGCTTCGATTCAAGGAGATGGGGAAGAGAGGGCATTAATTCCGCAGGGAAAGTCCAAAGAAATTTGGATGCCTTAGAGCAGTCTCTGGGAAAAGACAGGCAGATTGGTTGGAGTGAGTCCCAGCGGGTTGGCCAAGGGATCTTAAAAGATAATCATCATCATAAAAATCCCATTTATCCAGCCCTTTTCTGTAGGCGGGATGGATAGTCGATAGTGAGTGTTACAATCTCGCTGTCCCATGCAATCCTGTGCAAGGTGGGGGCATTTACAGCTAAGGAACCTGGGCCAGCGAACGGGAGAATAACTAAGGCCAAAGTGAAATGCCAGCGTTGGGATTTGAACCAGGATCTGGCTGCTTCTTGGACCTGGACCACTATTGGAGGAGAAGATTAGGTCAGGATTCTGGAAGGTTTTGAACGTCAAGGCAAAGAGTCCGGATGTTATCTGTAGGCTCTGTCTATAAGGTAGGGAGTCTTTAGATTTGAGCTGACGTTCCAGAGGGCCAAGAAAGTCCATTTCTGTAGCCCTGGAACCCGGAAAAGACCCCCAGACCATAAGGAAAAAGGCCCATGTACGCTTTTCAGTAGGCCGCCGTGCGCTGTGAAACCCAGAGAGAAAATCTGATTTGTAGCATTTCCCAAACTTAACGTGGCTGCGCTCAGGAAATCATCTCAGGGCAGACTCCAACAGGCAGCGGAGACCCTCAGCAGGGAACAGCACGCTGCCAACAGAGTCCAGCCTGTGTTTACGAAGGCCTCTTAGGCAGTGGATTCAAGGATGTCAAGCCTGGAGACAGGCCAGGGAGAGAGCAGCGAATTTTACCGAGGCGGAGGAAAAAAGGAAAAAAAAAATTGCATTCATCTGTCTCCTAATGGAAAGACTGGGCTCCAATGACCCAGATCATCAGAGTGTCTTCAAAATCCTCGTCCAATTAAAAACCCATCACATCCGAGAGAGCAATTTTGAGAACCATGAAGGGCCGCGTGAGTGTGAGGACCGACTCCAGGCTGCCTTTCCTCCCCTGTCTGCACCCCCGCCCACCCCTTCTGTGCCGATACCGGCCGTAAACATTCACGGTCCAGGGACGCAGGCTCCCACGGTACCGGTGCGGCCACCAGGCCCACCGCAGACACCCCTGTGCCTCACTGCTCAGCGCCCTCCCGTGCCCAGGCTGAGCCCCCTCATGCGGGCAAGCCGTTACCGACAAACTCCATCCTGTGCAGGACCCAGCCGTCCGTCCACCCACAATGGGATCATTCACGAGGCCTTTAGTGGTCACTAGCCTTGTCACCTGACACCTCCTCTTCTTGCTCCCTTCGGCCGTTGTCGGTGCCTGCATGTTCTGCCCTTTGCATCGCGTGTCTCTTCCCTGCCATCACCGTAGACCTTGCTATTATTCCCTCTGGATTGTGGGTGGGTTCTGTAAAAACACACCTACTTTGAAATAGGTGAATATTTGACCCATTACTTTTGTGGCTTCCCTGTAAAGGGTCTGTTAAAGCAAACCACAGCAGCGTGTCAGGGCAGGAGAGGGGGATGCCCGGTGGCAGGGACAGACTGGCCGCCTTAGAGTCAGAGGGAACGGACGGGATTCCCAACTCTGGGTCACGGTACCATGCGGCCTTGGACAAGTTCCCGACCCTCTGTAAACTCCAGTTTCCAGATTTCAAAAAATGGGAGTGCTGCCACTCTTTCTAGAGTGAGTTTGAGGATCCAGAGAGGATAAAGCACTCAGTGAATGTTGGGACCGCGCATCTGTCCAGGGAAAGGGACCCGGCGGTGAGTGCAGTTGGCTCCTGCTGTTGGCATGAATCTCGTTCCTACTTCGCTTTGCTTCGTGCCCATGAGCCAGTGCCCACTGAGGCCCACGGCTTCCGGTGGCCAGGCAACGGCCTTGCGAACTCGGCCAGAGGCTCCGACTCCGACTGTCTCTGATGCACATCTCCACTTCAGGGACGTTCATGAGAATCGCCCCTCTGTCGCCTCTTCAAAGAATACGTGTCATTTGCATCGACGCAGGGAATGGCCGGGCTCCAAACCCCTCTCCCTCGGCGGACACTTTTAATCGCATCTCTCGGAGGCTACTTCAGCTGATGTTCAGTGAACACCTGCTGCGTGTCATGGGCATCGCGCTCTGTGCTTCCAAACGAGTCGCCTCGCTAAATGGCTATCACAGAACCATCAGTGGCTCGAGGGGGCATTGATACATAGGGGGCCAATCCTAGTACCGTGAGACTTTTTCCTCTTCTAGGGGTGATAGTCCTATGTATCAGTGAGTATGGCTTGGGTACCAACTAGCAGCATGAGGCCCTGCATGGTGGCCCTTGGGAGCTTGAGGATAGCAGCTACGTACCAGCTGGAAGGGAAATGTTTCCACAACTCAGTTTTTACTACTTGAACAATGGTACGAATGATTTGGGGCAACCTGGATGAATATTAACCCAGTCTCTCCCCGCTAGGGGTTCAGACATCGGAGAGATGGCAGAATATCCCTTCCTCTCAGAGTTTAGCATTTACCCTCTGCCCCTTGCTACCCCGGGTGGCCCACCAGGCACCCAACGCCTAGAACTTCTTCATCCTAGCAGCCTGCTGTTCCGCAGACCCCCGCCTACCCCCCTAAATGGGGATAGAAAAGTGCATGTGTGCATCGTGTGACAATAGTTTAAAGGTTTTTCTCTTTGCTTGTTGGTCTGCACTTCACCTGGCCCCCCAGCTGTCAACTTACAAGACCCCGCTCTGTCCCTTTCCTCAACTTCTCTGGCCTCTTTGCCACCCACGCTGTTTCGGGACCCTGCGCTTGCCGCGTGCTATTCCTGCCCCTGAAATGCCGTTCCCGCCTTCTCGGCTGGGCCGGTTCCTGCCTGTTCGTCAGGACGCGGCTCCAGCACCCCTTTTTTTCGGCAGCTTGCCCACCGCCCCAAGGCAGAGCTAGATGTACCCTCATTTGCACACACTCGACACCCCGTGGCGTCTCTGCGAGAGCATGTGCCGTCTCACACGGCCGGGCCTCGCTCCCAGGCCTCATCCATCTGCCGATTGCCCATGCCCAGCCCATAACGGAGCTCGGCATTTGTTCCAAAAATGCATGCTCCGAGCAGAGAAAAGTGCCCATCCAGCAAGCCTTGCTCAGCCTCAGGTAAGAGGGGTAAGTGGCCCTTAGAGAGTCTGCTGCAGTTGCTTTCCTCCCTCTCTCCCTCCCACCCCTTCATCATCTGGCTGCTCTCTCTTCTTTTGTGATTCTAAGTGGGATTCGGCACTTCAGCCAGTTGGCTGGCACCTTCAGAAACAGAGTCTGAAAGCTCTCCACAGCCCCTCACACCTACAGGGCTTGCTAAAAGGATGCCTCTGCCCCTCCTGGCCTCTCCAGCACCTGAGCAAGCTGCCCAGGGCCCCTGCAGTGGGTCGGATGGGCGGGCAAAGTGATTTAGAGAAAGTCCCTGCACCTGGCAGGGCACCGTCTCGGTGGCATTGGAGCTTCGGCTGTTAATGACAAGGGAGGAAAGTCACTGGGGTTTCAGATGTGCATTCGGGGCCTCGGCCTCCTCTCGAAGCTGGCCGTGCACAGGGAGCCAATCCCTGCGGCGCTCCACGCTGCAGTGGGAGCCGGGCACACTGTCCTCGTGCCAGACAATGAGATGCCGGCAGAGAAGCAGCAGACGCGGTGCTGCAAACGCCAAGCCGGGGCGACGGTGCCAGGATTTAAAGGAGCAGATGACACCCTGGCAGCCCGAGAGGCTTCACCCATCCGGCTGTCCTCCCTGATTCAAAGGGAAGTCTGGAAGGGAGCTGACAGTGGCCGGGCACCTTCCGCATGCCGAGCGCTTTACGTAGCTGATCTCAGGGGCCTCTGCCTCCCATCCTACTGGACAGAGGAAAAGCCCAGGGCTCCTGAGGATAAGTCCCTTCCCAAGACAGGACCACCCCTTACAGCCCTACAGACTGGCTCTCGGCCAAGGCCAAGCTGATAAACGGGGGCTTAAATATAGCACATTCTAGTTGTCAAGCTGTGCCCGAGGGTGACTTTTCTAATTCGCAAAAGTCTCCTGGAGGCCGGCCACCTCCCTGCTCACAGCCAGGACCAGGGTGAGACTGTGGCTCGGGTACAACCCTCAGCCAGCGATCCTGCCTCGGACTCGAAGGAGGTCCAAGCGAGGTGAGGACAAAACAAAGTCGGGGAGACTCAGCGCTGGAAGGGATGGGGGTCCATTGACCACTTTCTCCCCACTGTATTCCTTCTTCTAATTGTGGCCTGGTAATTTGTTTATGGGTCCCACGCAGCTGTTTCTTTTTCAGTATAGAGTTTTTGGGGCTGCAGTTTGGTAGGGTAGGGGGACAGGGACACACACACACACACACACACACTCACATGCACACGGAGTTTTAAATCCGTCATAAATGCTAATGCATCTTCAATATCAGAGTTCCCCTGGGCATGAGGCAGCCAGCGTGACTGGTTTGCTCACGGCCGATAAAGCTGGGGCTAGGAGGCCAGCGTCTTCATGGGATTCGTGTAAATAGCAGTTGAGCCTTGCTGAGCGCATCCCAGATCCTGGCTTTGCTCTGCTTTTCCGCTGCCCTGGCCTCTGCCTCCACCTCTACCCTCTCCGGCCCATCCCACAGACCTCTCTGGCAGAAGCGTCTTCACAAGTCTGTTGTCCATCCCTTTCCTTCCCAACTCGAAAGCCGGAAGGGGGTCCATGGGGCTTAGAGAAGAAAGTCTGAAGCCTTCACAAATCAGTTAGTTCATCTAAAAGCGGTTCCCAAAGTGTGGCTTTCAGGTAACTGCCCACCGCTTTTCTCATCTACGTATCGCTCCATCCCAACCTGAGGGACTTCACAGGCATGCATGCAGACACCCCTGCCACCATGTGCAAACTCCACATCTGGCCTAGGTGTGTGTCCAGAGGCAGCATGATCTGCCTTTGGGAGGACAGAAGCGTAGAGGAGGCCTGGGTATCGAGCCAGGATACCACGGGCATGGTCTGTAAGGGGAGGGGCAGGCTCCTTGGGGATCTGTCCCCCCAGACTCTCATCTTGCAGTAAAATGCATGCTTGGAGAAGGGTCTGTGATGTATAGGGCCCAGGGCAGGGGCCCTGTTGCCCGACTGCAGTGATTAACAATATCTGGATATGGGGATTAGCCTCAGCTAATAAGACCCATCACCAGAGCTGGAAGTAGCATCAGACTTCATGGCAAGGCTACACGACAGGTTGGCTTGGTAATCGGCGCCTCCTTTATGAGGTAATCAGTGGAGACAAATAGGCGTGAGAGGGTTGGGGAGCAGGCCCAGGGACCGGAGGAGAGACTCCCTCTCCCTTCCTGTCAGGGCTCTGTTCCTAATTAGGGCCCTGTTCGCATGCTGGTGGGCACTAGGATCCTGGAAAGTTAGGATGGGTGTTTTTCTGTGGGTTTGTCCTCCTGTGTAGGCAGATGCACGAGACTTACGGGTTTCCTCTAGCCTGAAGCATCAGCCCTGCTTGTGACCAGTGGGTGTCCTGAGCCCTTTTATTTGAACAGGCCCTGAGCTGACCTCCACCCATACATGCATCCCACCATGCATCAGGTCCTGGGAATGGCTGCTTTTCTATGTGCACTGTCTACATGCTTGGTTTTTAGCATTATTATCCTGATGGAATTGATACAAAGCAGATAACCATCACACCACACCTGAGGGCTCATGACATGGCCCAGTTCCATTCCAAAATGCAATGTCCTTCTCTTTTGCGCTGAGTTGTCCTTCACTGGTAATCCAGGTGAGGAATACTGGTGACATGGGCCAGTGTGTAAATAGTGACAAGCCATTAGATTCTTATAAGGATTGATTACTTCCTATTTTATTAAAGTAATTCCAGGTAAGGGCAATGGGAGACAAGAAATTTATAGTCCCATTCATTTTTTAACACAGACGTAGAAAAATCTTACACAAACTATTCGCTAACTGAAATTTACATATTAAAAAATAACATACAAAAGATTCCTTGTGCATAAATAAGAAAAATAGCAATAGAATAAGTCAAAGCATGTGAGCATGTAATTTATGGCGGAGGAAGCCATGTGCATCTGAGGAGATGCACAAAATTATTAACTGTCTTTTAAAGAAAGACATCACAAAAGAAGATACCACTTTCTAGTTAATAGACGGACAAAATTAGAAAGCTGGATAACGCCAAGCATTGGTGGGGATTTGGGGTCGGGCACCCTTGGGCACTGCCACCACAGGGACAGGTGGGTGGTGTGGATGGCTGGGAGAGCACAGCTGGTGTTCTTCTCTTAATTGAGTCTCATTAAGTAGATGAACACTAAATGACTCAGCAATTCCACCCCTCTCTATGCAATCCAAAAAAATCCTTCCACGGCTCCCCAAGGGGCATATAGACGACTCTTCACTGCAGCACAGTTGTGGTGCCAGGAAGCTGGAGACAACCCGGGCTCCTGATACCTGGAGATCTGATAAGTAAATGTGGAGGGCGCGCACACAGCAGAGCAGGGAGCAGCAGTTTAGAGACAACAGATTAGCTGTAACCATAGCAACGTGGATGAACTTTAAAAAAAACGTAATTAGTGAGAAAGGTAAGAAGCAGGATGAAATATATAACTCGGTAACATTTACGAGAAAGTTCAAATGCATACATCTAAAACAACACCGTTTTTCCAAGAACGCATGCAAACAGAAGCGTGTGAGCGCACACGGGCGATTTCCACGGTGGGAAGGAGACCGGGAGTAGGGGGTTACGGTCAGAGTTCCAGCAGGAAGCAGATGGTACACCCGAATTAAGAAGATTCAAGGCAGTTTTGTTTGCAAAGGTGTGGGAGGGTGTAGGGAAACCATACGAGGTAGTTCAGAAACCCAGAGCTAGTGGAAGGGGAGCTGTCACCATGACCCAGCCTGAGGGCCCTGGAGGGGGTGGTCACGGGGACTTACAGCATAGACCTGTAAGGACAGGGCCTTCAGCTGTGGAGGGACCCAGAGGGAGGAGATCAGGGGTGCATCACCCCCACTCACTCTCCTCCCTCCCATGAGCTCCTACAGAGCTCCCCACTTTCTGCTCAATAGGAAGACAGAGGGCAAAGGAGGCCACTGATGTAACGCACTCGGCCTGACTCTCGGACAGAAAGAGGAGTGAAGTGTGTTGGTAGGAGTGAATCTTGAGGGACAAATGGCAGCCGCCTGACTAACGGGCTCCGAGGAGAAAAAGAACTAATAGACTTAAAGATGGTGATGAGGAAAAGGGGGAAAAAAAAAAAAAGAAATAAAGACAGTTCCATATGTAGGAGGAATCCAGGAGCTAGCTGTAAAGGAAACGAATAGCTTATTTTCACCACATTTTTGATATCCTACTCTGTGTGTGTGCGCGTGTGCATGTGCGTGTGCGTAAACAGGTAAATTTGATGTTTGCATTTACAATGCCTGTTACAAAGTTGGTGACATGGGACACAAATTAAAGCACCAGTGGTCTCTAACAATAGTAAAATTTGGGAAGCACAACCTTCGAGAATGCAAGTTGTAGTTGGATCTTTGAGAAATAGTTAAAAATATAGAACTTCCGAAGCACACTTTCCTGGGACCCGCGCAGACCTGAGCGTTCCCACAGGGACCCGGAGTTTCAGAGCCCGAGTTTAAAAATTACTTCCTCCAACAAAGGCATAGCTCTCTGTGATTATCTAACCCAAGTCATCCATCTCCATAACGCGTCCCCTCTTCCAGCTCCTGCCTTTGATTAATCCAAACTCCTTCTAGTTTCTTTTATTACAGAGTATTAATGTTTAAAATACCGTAGTCTATAAGAGTACAATTAAGTGGACTCTGGAAAATTCCATTCCTTCCTCCCGTTCCGTGATGAATCTTCCGAGAATCACTTCACCACAGTGCTGGCCGAAGACAGGCCTGTTTTTCTCTCTTTCTGCTTCATACCACCGCTGGAGTTAGAAAGGTCTTTCACACGCAACACAGAAATTTGCCAAGTGAACCCCAGTGAGATCTGGCCTTTGGGATCGGGACAGACTCCTCATGGGGTCTGAGGCCATGGCGAGGAGCCCCGAGACAAGGTGACTTCCCCCAGGGATGCTGCCTCAGTCACCAGAGGGACAGGCACGGGCCTTAGGAAGATCGACAGATGAACACGTCTAGCTTGGTAAAGGCCGAAGTGGAACATCAGATCAGTAAATGGTTTGGACAAACCAAACACATCGACCAAATGTTTTCATGCGTCTGGAAAACCGTCCTGAGGCCTGGAAACCATACCACACGAATCTCGGGAGAAATGACAGGCTTGGCCCAGGGATGCTGGGTAGACCAGATGTCCAGGGCTGGGCTCTTTGGAGACAAACAGTGAGTAGTAGGTCTGAGGGATGGAGATGGGATCTAGCCGGCCGTGCCTTCTCCGGCCCTGTGGACTGAAAAGCACCAGGCCAGAGTGGCCAGTCCCTGTCTTAGGTTTCTCCTTGCCCTTCGTGTACCAGGCCCGATTTACAAACCAACAGTTGTTGCATCGTAGAGGTGCGGGCTTAGTACTGTCCTCCCAGGACTAAATCTGGATGTGGAAGGCAACTGAGGAGTGTTCCCGAGTAAGACAGCATCCCCCCTCCCTCCTCCCTGCCTCCATCCATCCATCCATCCATTCATCCATCCATCCATCCATCCATCCATCCATCCCTTTAGTTGCTGCCAGGTGGTGCCTGTGCGTTGGGATTTTTGAATGGTCTCCATTCGATTCTAACGTATAGCCAAGGGCGAGAATCACTGCTTTAGGACAATGAGTTTGAATCTTGCTAAATAGCTAAGGGGAGAGAAGCTGGTCCAGGAATAAACATACACAGAGGCACAGAAACACGATAGAACACGTAGTTGTCAAGGAGTAGCGAAGCGTAGACATAGTTGGAGTAAAAAGGATTAGCTAGGGGCTTGGGAGAGATGAAGTGAGCGCTGCAATAGATGAGAACAAACGTGCAGTGAGCGAGCCCAGGGCGGTTAATCCTCAAAGCCAGGAGGATTTGGAAAGACAGCTCGGAGGAGGCTGGACGTAAGTCACTCCCTTGAAGGGCAGCTGAGATTTGACAGGTGGAGGTGGCGTGAAGTCTGTCCGGGTGGAAGGAACAGAGTACGTGGGATGACGTTGTGATGTGTCTGGTAGGGCTGGAGTTTGGATTCCCAGGCTGTGAAGCAAGTGATGACAAGGTGAATGAATGAATGAATGAATGAATAAAAGATTCAAGTTAGAGCACAGGCTGAGGATTTGGGATTTTTACCCCAAATGCAGAGCCATGGAAGGTTAGTCTTGGGACGAGGGGAGCGCCAAGATGAAGTCTGAGATTTACAACTCTGAGGCAGCGCAGGGGGTCAGCTGACAGGTGGGAGACGCCCGGATCGAGGCTAATGGATAATTTCTAGGCTGTCAACGTTGCTCGTCTCCGACACGACTAATGGGCCCATTATTTTAGTTTAAATGAGTAAGAGGCATTCTCCTACCCTTGAAGACTCAGAAGCTGGTTTAAGTGAGGCGTCGTTTCAAAGATCAATTTGAAGTTGTTGTTGGTAGAAAGCAGCTTGTGGGGGTGGAGATGAGGGTGACAGGGTAGAAGCAGAATTGGGTTTTTTAAATGGAAAATCCTGCTAAAGAAACAGAGCACTTAGCAGAGGGCGAGCTGTGCAGCTTTCATAGCTCCCATCCCAGGAAGGCGGGGGGCTCCAGAACGCACCTGTGCCCGCCCCTCTGCCCCCATCTGGGCTGGGCACTGAGAGGACACCCCCAAAGAGCTACCTGAACCCCAGAAATATCTCAAAGTGGAACACAAAAAGCAGACAACTTCCAGCCTGCCTTTTCTAGACCCGGAAATTCTTTAAAGAAAGAATGAAGGGAAAAACCTACTTTCGGGGTCTGTGAGCTTCGAGACCAGGGACCTGCAGATTTCAAAGCTTTCAGCGGCGTGTCCCCACCGTGGTGGGGACGGTGTCTGGAATTTAGCTGGTGAGTGCGGGGATGACATTTAGCCAGAAGGCACTGGTACAGACATGCTAGCTGTTAAAATACTGAAATGCTTTCCTAGGAAAGTTGGAAAATTCTGCTGCCGTCAGAATGCGTTCGCACTGCCTGGCTGTTCCATCCCCTTCTCTGGGATCCTCTCAGACACCCCAGCATGGCCCAGCCATGCAGGGTCAGCGTTCCTGGCAGAGTAGGGCCTTCCAGTCTCCCCATCTAGAGAGTTACCTGTGCAGGTGCTGGTTGTGCGAGGTTCTGAGTATCGTCCTGTGTGTGTGCATCCATCTGTCTCTCCAAATGGCTTCATTTTGGCCTCTAGTTCCTGGCTTGGATGGGCATGGTCTTCAAAGCCAGGGCCTGACCCACGTCCAGCCCTGCCCTGCCTCTTCTCCCTGGGGCCTGTGCTCTGTCCCCTTTTCCCATCTCCCATCCTGCATCCTCCAGTCTTGACTAGGATCTTGCTTTGAATTTAACGGACCACACCTCTCCAGATGCCACTGTCCGACACCCCTGTTCTGTGTCATCGCAGTAGTCGAGGTGCTCCGGTGAGCACCACCTCAGGGCACCTTCCTTTGCTAGGCCTCCCGATCACTGGTCTCTGGTCTCCTGGTCAACCTCCCTTCCAGGCCATGCCTGAAACTGTGGCAGACCCGGGCAGCCAAGCACCTCTGTGTGAGGACAAGTGCAGTGTCAGGTAGGGTGGCCGCAGGTACTGGCAGGTCCTGAGAGCTTACCCAGTACCGATGGGCAGAAGGTGACGATCATGAGGAATAAAAGCCACACTTTAAGGAAAATGGAGCATCGACACCTTAGGCTGCTGTACCACTTCTGGAAAGCCTTCCCTGGGCTCCTCGATAAGGGCGGAAAAGCCCTCTAATTGGTTAAACCCAACCATGGCGGAGTTTGTAAAGCTGAAGGATGAATGCTAACTGGTACCCTGGGCCCAGCCTCCGGCAAGGGGAACTATACATGGGCTCATTCGTCACAGAAGCTCTTTTAGGGCACGGTCTGCTTCAGGCTCACATCCAACGGCCAGCAAGCGGCCCCGCAAGTGTCCCAGCTGCAGTGCCTGCCGCTCATCCACTCGGGGAGCTGAGAGGCTTCGAGCATCCTCACAGCCTGTTCCGAGCTCACTCCAAACTAGCTATCGGCGACGGAGAGGGAGAGACTCGATTAGACTCCTCTGACGGGGCCAGAAAGGTTCTGGCTCCACTCCCTCTGCCTCCCGGGCCCTCAATGGAAGAGGAGCACTGTGTGGGATGGGGTGAGGGGCGGCATTTAAGCAAGAAATAGGCGACCACAGAGGATGCCGGAAGATCAGCCTCATAGAACCTCGGCTGGATGAGCATGATGCCTCGCTCATGGTGCCTGCTCAGTATGTGTCATTCACTTGTTTACATTTCAGGGTGGAGAGGGGAGAAAGGCCCTTGTACATGAACAGGCTAAACAACAACTAAGTTTGCTCAGGGAGACTAGAAGAGGCCACACTAGCCGGCCACCCAAATGGTGGCGCCTTGAAACAGAACACGAAGGAGGTTTATTTCCAGCTCACGCCACCGACCCATCATGAGTCGTTAGGAGGCTCTGACCCCCTGTGCCAGGGGGAAAGCGAGAACTGGAGGGTTCTGCCTGGGCCATAGGATGCTCCAGCATGTAAGCGACACGCACCCACCCCTTCTGCTCCAAAACTCACTGGCCGGAATGGGCCGTGCGGCCGCTCCGGACCGTAGTGCAGCCAGGAAGGCGGACCGAGTGCTCACTCAGAACGGGGCGAGCCAGGATCGCCCGGCGAGTAACGGGGAGGGGGGGATCGCCATGCACCGTTTCGCACTTAGTTTTCGGTAGGTCTCGTATTTTGGAGATACACGAGGTGTCTGGAATCGTGTCTGTCTCGTCAATGGCTATCTTACCATTTTGGCCTACGTTACTTAATGTGTAATAACGCACATTACGGTGTTTTTATAGATAGATGCTTCTCATGTCACGGCTGACTCTTGAACAAGGGAATGGAAGTTAATCCCTGCTTATAGTCTACAGCCACGCCGCCCTGAATAAGCCCGACTCATCTGATCTCGAAAGCTAAGCAGGGTCGGGCCTGGTTAGTACTTAGATGGGAGACCACCTAGGAAGACCAGGTGCTGTAGGCGTGAAAAATATAAAAAAATAAGAAATTGTGAGCTGACAAGGTCCTTGCAATCTGTGAGGTCAACCAAGGGTGGCCCGGCCTAAAATAACAGAAACAAAAACCCTGCTTATGGTGTCTCTGGCGCCGTGGGGCACGACGAGAAAGGGGAAGTTGCAGCTTAGGGACGTGATACGCACAATGCAGAGACAGCACCGCAGACAAAGTTTGGGGCAGGGAGATGTAGGTACCGGGCTTTCTGGCTAGAAGCCCGCACCATGGCATGCCGAGACTCGAGACCTGATGTCAGCTCTGCATTCGATGGCCTTCTGGGGACACACAATGATGAGTGCTCCTGGGTCGACTTGTGGGGTTTTTTTTTTTCTTTTTTTTCTTTTTGGCCTGGGAAAGGACAGAAGTTGGCATGCCACCAAAGCCCTGGCCGTCTCTTCGACCGAGCTCCTCCAACCATGCAGGACGACCACACAGGGCCCTTTAGAAGGCATCTGCGAGGATTTCATTAAATCTGACAGGTATTATAAAAGCCGCTAACTGGAGACCTCAAACTTAGTTCTCGTCTGTTTTCCTTTTCCTTTCTCCTGCTTCTAAAAGTTTACAACGGGCTCGACTCCTCTCTTTGGCCCCCGAACTGTCTTCGTAATGAGTGTCCCAAGGGCTCATCGCTTCCTCTCCCTTTGACTGGATCTACTTCATCCATTCTGCTGGAGGAAGGGAAACCCACGCAGGCAGCCATCTCTCATTATCTGGGCGAGAGCGGAGACTGCCGTCCAGCGTGGGTGAAACCCACGGAAGTTCAAATGCATTCGTGCTGGTTTTCAGTGGCACAGGCACCGCCACTTCAGGCCAGAACGGCCCTTGTCATCGGATTCTCACCGTCTCTCAGGGTTTCTCAAAAATTCCGGAACAGAGACTCCTCACGGCCCCAGTGATGGACGGCATGAGGTTGGCTCTGAGACACATCCGCCTCGGAGCGGATTGGGCCCTGTGTGGAGAAGAGGTCGGGGATAACATGACTTAACAACCAGACTCTTTCTGCATTGGATCCAGCTCGCCTTCTACTCCCGGAGAGTGAGTGGGGCACGTCCTCTCATTTTCACCTTCTTCCTAATAGGAATTTCCAGAGCCACGGGATCCCCACGGTGGCAGGGAGCTGGAAAACGGATGACAACCAGGGAAGGCTCAACACAGTCTGAAAGAAACGCGTGCGTCAGGGTGATCTTGAGTCATGATCGGTTCCCGCCTCACCCACCTCTGCACCACGGCCGCCCCCACCACATGGACCACTCGCGTCAAGCCTTCACTTTCCCGCCCCTGCGGACCTGTGTCCTCGCTCTTCTTTCCGCCTGGGTTACTCTCCGCCCACCCGCAGACGCTTTCCTTGCATCTGTGATGGCGCATCTCATGCTCTCCTTGGTGACTTTCGTCTTTTTTTCCCTTTACCAGATCCTAATATTCATAGGGGTGGACTCCATACCTTCCATGCCTTAACCCAAGGCTCGGCTTGGGGTGGGTCGCCAGCAAATGTTCGCTGAGTGAATACTAAAACTATGCTAATGAAAAGGAAGGAGGGAGGCTCCGCAGAGAAAAATAAACCCACGATTTATACCGTGAAATATGGACGAACCTTATAGGAGGTACACGTGAGCTTCCTGCGAGTGAGGAAGCATTTGGGGGGCCTATTCTGCATGGGCTGCTGGAATGCTACAGGGAGGAGCCAGGGTTTGCTCTGACACTGACGACGCCTTGAAAAGGGGATTAGGGAAGATAAGATGACAGGCAGCTGCTGATTCTTTCAAATTCTATCCCCATCATCGTCGTCGCCTAACAGGGCAGCTTATTTAACCAGGCTCTCGGGGAAAGGCCACCCCTGTGAGTTAAGCCTTTTCACACCTGACCTTCCACTGTCTGTGCGGTTATCACACCTCGAAAGGCTCAGTTTGGAAACCAAGACTCTGTGAGACGCCCTCGAGACACCCACAGAGAGTCGTAGGGGGCCTGCGCGTACGCAGTGCTGTCTGCAGAACAATCCTGGGGCTCGGGAAGGGCGCGTGTTGTTATTCTCACCTCCTTTTCTTGAAGGAGAGAGCCTACGTGCTGGTGTCAAGCATCCTGCCGAAAGACGGTCAGCCAAGCGGGGCTAAGTCACGACGTGAACGTGGATCTCTCTGACGCCAGATGTATCTCCCCTTGAACCGTGACCGACAGAGAGAGAGAGAGAGAGAGAGAGAGAGAGAGAGAGTAAGGAGAGACGAGCATCGTCATCCCAATGGCGAAGCCCCGCACTCCTTTTGGAATCTGCTCACACCATTGGCCGACCGGTGCTTGTCACCACTTTAGCCTTCCTCGTGGCAACGATTCCACCAAGGCCAATGTGAGCCGCTAATGAGACCGAAATTTATTTTAAGACGCAAGAAGAAAGTGACTTCCTTCTGGGTTTTATGTCTTTTGGAGTCTGAACAAAAGGTGGGTTCTCTACCCCGCCTCGGACACACCTGAAGACCTTCCAGGTGGGGAGTCCTTTGTGACGGGAGCTGTGGTTGCCTAGGTGGGAGAGAGCATGGTGCCTCCTTACTTTCTTGGTGGATCCAATACTACAGCTCAAGGCCACATGGTGCAGATTACTCGACTTCACCAAGGCGTGGCTAGCACACGGGATGATGCCATTACTTGGAGATTAGATGGGATAAGGTATGCATCGTGCAGGCGGAGAGGAGTGGCACCTACGAGTGCTCCGTGCGATTAGCGACGAGCATTGGAAGGGAGACAGGGATCTGACAAACGCCCCAGAGCACACACACCCTCATTCACTCACCAGCTTTGTGACCAGGATAAGAACTGGCTCCATCTTCAACGTGAAAGAACTTAGTGATGGAAATACCCCTCCTGGGTATTTAGGGATCAAGGGCCTTTTATCTCCTAAGACCAAGTGTAGGCCGAGGCAGCCCCTCATCGGGGCGTGTAACACGTTGCTGACAGCCTCGTTGAGAAAGATCTCCCTGAAGGCCAGGCCGCCTGAAGGTGCCGGGGACGCCGCGGGGATAAGACAGTGGGTGGCTGTGTAAGCCCTTCGAGTGGATTAGGCGCGACACCAGAGCTGCGTGCGCGCGTGTCACTTTAATCACTGTTTTTATTGTAGCCACGCTAACGGAAAATTTCAAGGCTAAACTGCGTCGCTCCTAATCCCACAACGCTATGAGATCGATCTCATTGAATCGGCTGCCTTTCCGCTCTTGTCTGGGTGCAGACGGATACGCGGACACACGCGCACCTCTGTGGACACCCGTGCCATACACGTTTAACGTTGAGTTGACTTCCAGACGGCATTTCCGTTCTGAGGATGAACATGAGGATCCAGGCCTCTGCCTGTGTTGCACATTCTTCCCAACTGTCGTTTTCACGAGCACGAGCTATATCCCTTTGAGATCATATATCACAGTTTGTTCACCTTCGTTCCTCACTGGAGGGACTCGAGGTCATTTCCCAATTTTTTTTTTTCAGTCGTAAGCAAAGTTTTAGTGAATATACACATGCACACAACCTTTTTAGGAGCTGGAGCCTTAGGGCAAATCCCCAGGAGCAAGGGGATGTGTAATGTGTATAAAAGGCTGGGCATGGGGTCGGGCAGATATAAATTCAAATCTCAGACCTTCTGTCTACTAGGAGTGTCCTCCTAGCTGTGTTGCTTAATTTTTGTCTCTTCCAATGGCAGGATGTAATAGTCAGGTATTGCTGCCTGACAAATCAGCCCCAAAATATCAGTGGGGTCCAACAACAAGCATTCACTAGGTTACACGTCTGTGGGCCGACTGGGGTTCAGCTGATCCAAACTGGGCTCGGGCCAGTGACCCCGCTTCTCACGGCAGGTCTGTGGGGTGCCTGAGACGGCGCCGTTCCCTCATCTGCCATCCTCTCCCTGGCTCCAGGCCTGTTCTCGTCACGGCGATGGCACACGCACCAGAAAACAAACCCGAATCCACAAGCTTTTTTCAAGTCTCCGCTCACACCCACGTGACATCTGCTAACGTGTCCTCGTGTTTAGCTTGGGACGGAGCCGTGCTCCTCCCTCTTTCAGGTCCTCGACGTCCCCAGTGCTGTATTTTCTAACACGCTGGGCCACGTTTTCTCAGCTTTGACGCTATCGACATTTGGGGCTGGAACGTTCTTTGTTGCAGGGGGTTGTCCCGTGTGCATTCACATTCAGTAGCATTCATAGCCTCTCCCCGTGAGATCCCAATAGCACATTTTCCACCCCGGATATGACAATCAAAATGTCTCCAGATGTTCCCCAGGGACTAAAATCCTCCCCGGTTTAAACCACTGGTCTAGGCTATCGATTTGGTAGCAAATCTCTTACACCCGCCATGCAGTAGAAGATTGTCCGTTTCCTGGTTCACGCGCAGAGATACGATCGTCCAACCAAGGGCTGTTTCCTTAACGTATTGGGTCGTTTTACGATGATTCGAAATGCCTTTTGTGCTAATGACTTTGGCAGAGAACAAAGAAGGGAGACAGAGAACCCAAAGGGTGAGATTATCCCCTACACATCAGTAGATTGAGAGGGAAGATTGAAAGCGTTCATTTTCTCAGCAAGATGGGCTTCCGCTGGGAGTTTCGTGATAGAATCATCAATAAATATCATGGAAATGCCATTCTCTGTGCCTTCTGTATGTTTCGGAACAACAAAAACAAAGTTATTGGGTACTGACCTCTGTCGTTTGCATTTGGAAAATATACTATGAATGCTAAAAAAAAAAAAACAAAAAACAAAAACCAACAAAAAAAAACGTTTAATCTGGGTATTCTGGAGACCAGAATCGACAGTTGTAAAAATTGCTTTAAATAAGAGAACAAACAGGGACATTGTCACCAGTGAATAAAATGTGAGGAAAGGCTACTGAATATTAAAGAAAAATGGAAATCTTCATTCTAATTAGCTGCCTCATACATCGTCTGTCTTTCGTGAATACTTAATGTTTTCTCTGCATTTAAAAAAAAAATCGCACGATTCATCTATTTTCATTGAAGAAAATCTGGACAGTCCGAATGAAGAAAAAGGAAAATATCATTAAAAACAACCACTAGAGACAACTACTCTTACCTTGGCTTACCTTCTTTTAGAGATCTGATCTACCTCCATCTCTAGACCCATCTCTATATTCATGTGCCCATCTATTTTTTAAACAGATTGAGATCCTGTTATACGTGAGGTCTTACAACATGTTACCGTAAACATCTTTCTGTGTTAAATAAACGTGGAGCTAATAATCTTTAAAATGGCACACAGCATTCCATTAAATGGAGAAAACATACGTTAGCCAACCAACTTCCTTTTACTAGACCCTTAAGCATATTCTGAATCTATCTTTACAAGCAAGACGGTGACGGACATCTATTTCTATACGTTCCCATGTACTTTTCTAATTATTTTCTCAGCCCGCTGAGAAATTCAGGGAGGACTCCCTTTGTTCGGAATGCCCACAGGGATGCTCATTTTCCTTAAAAATCCTGTATTCCAAATGGAGCGTTTGATTTTGTCTTCAGTTTGTTTGTTATACAAGTAGCACACGAGGATTATTTATTTATATTTTTTAGAAAAGAAAACAGAAAAAAGAATGACAGTCGCCCATTCTAGTAGTTTCCTATTGCTACATAATAAATCCCCACGAACCCAGCTTAAAAACGGCATAAACTTATTATCCCAGTTTCTGGGTACAGCTTAGCAGGTTCCTCGGCCTCGTGTCTCATGAGGGCAAGGGCAAGGTGTCAGCTGTGCTCTAGATATCATCTGGAATTGGGGTCCTTCTTTCAAGCTCGTTCAGGTTGTCGGCTGAATTCAGTTCCTTGTCATAGAATTGGATGTCCCTGTCGTCTTGCTAAGGGTAAACTGGAGACTACGCTTAGCTCCCAAAGGCCACTCACAGCTCCTTGCCACGTGGTCTCTGATAGGCAGTTCATGGCGTGCATGTCTGCTTCCTTCCGGGCTAGTAGGTGCTGTCTCTACCCCCTTTTTAAGAGCTCACCTGATTAGGTCAGGCCCACCCAGGACAACCTTCCATTCAGTTCATCTGATGAAGGGGGCCTTAATTAAAGACCTCTTGCCATATAACTCACCGTAACCATGGGAGTGATATCCCATTATACTTACAGGACCAGTTCATACATAGGGGCAGGGGGGTTACGCGGGGTGTGCGTCATAGGGTGAGGGTCTTAGGGGTCACCCTAGAATTCTGTCTCCGGCATCCATAATTCTAAGCTCCTAAGAAAACCTCTCTGGATGTTTTGGGTGTGTTCTAGATTTTTATCACCGCTGTGTTTAGGCATTTCTTTACAAAAATGGTTGTAAATACAGTGCACAGTCAACATTGAGTCCTTTATTCCCTTCATAATAACGTGCCATTACGCCCTGCAAAATGTCGATGAGGATCATTTGAGAATTTTGCTCGATATTTGTTAGACTCTGTCTGCGTCCCCACCCCCTACCCCCGCCCAAATTCATATGCTGAAGCCCTAACCCACGATACGACGGTATTTGAGGACAGGGCCTTTGGGAAGGGATTAGGTTTAGATGAGGTCATGGGGGTGGGGCCCCCACGATGGGATTGGCGCCCTTATAGGAAGAGGAGGAGACACCAGAGCTCTCTCCCTCTGGCATATGAGGACACAGCGAGAAGGCAGCCATCGCAGGGGGCCAGGAAAAAGAGACCTCACCAGGAAGGGACTCTCCCAGCACCTTGATCTTGGTTTCCAGCCTCTGGAAGCGTGAGAAATCTGTGCCTGTTGTTTACGCCACACAGACTATATCGTATTTTATTAGAGCAGCCCAAGCTGACTATGAAAACATTATTAATGAGATTCCCTTCCCCCTCATTATGTTTTTTAGTTTCCTTATTGGCACTTTCTGCATTTTAAGAGTTTTTTTACTTTTCTTTTGTCGTCAGTTCCTCATCATGGATGTCAGGGAACTTACAGGTAGTGGATTTCGATTATTTTTTTTTTTCCTATTGTTTTTTTGTAAAAGAGTGCCGAAGTGCTAGAACAAAGGAAGGTCTCTCCGAGACAGACTTTCTTTCACCCAATGAAATATTTATGATGACACGTTGCTTAGCAATTGTCACCAGCTCTGCCTGCATAGGCAAGAAGGGAACTCAAGAGGGAGTCTCCCCAAGAGACACGGCAAAGAGAAAAACCAGCCCGACGCGCACAGCCTCCGCTTCCCTGATGACATCCCTCCCAGTTTTAGAGAAAATGTTGAACTGGGGAAAGAGTGGTGTTGGCTGGAATAATTGAACAGCTGGGTAGAGCAGGAGGAGGGAGACTTGAAAGAGATGAAAGCAGACAGATTGTCAGGGAGCACTTATCTGTCGTGTAGCAAAACGTTTCATTTTCTGTCACTGCCCACTGACGCGCATCCCGACAACATTGTCCTGGTCCCTGTCGGCGTTCCTGGTTCTGCCTGTCAAATTGCTGGGCTCATTAAGGTAAACCAGGCCTCCCGGGTCGAGGTCCTCGAATTAAGGACCAGTGCTTTTCAGGTGTGTCGGCTGCCAGGCACTAGAACATTCCACAAAGAAGGGAGCTAGGATGGAAGAAGGTCGTGTTAGAATATGATGCTCTCAGGAAAGGGATAGTCAAAGACTTTGTCCTTTCTCAGGAGTCGCTTTTCTCTTCCCAGGCGTTATCAACCGAATCGCACAATGCTGGGAGGAGAAGGAACTGTTAAAATCACCGTGACAGAGCCCGACATCCTCTCTCTCTCCTTCCATTTTTAATCACCAACATTTCCCCCTTCTCCCAGAAACCCCATAATTTGAAACTAGAATCACCACACCAAATAAACGTAAATGCAAGGAAATGTAGCGCCTTCATTAACGGGTGTAGCCTTGACGCGGGTTCGGTGTGCGATTTCTACTCATATTTCGACATTTCGCCATACTGAAAGTGGCTCAAGGACTTCATAATTTCATTCGTGGATGCCAAGGGGCAAAAAGCATCTCAAATTGGAAATTGCTAATCTAATCTATCCTCATTTTCCAGATGAAGAAACTTTCCAGGACCTTCCAACGCACAGGAAGTGCCTAAAGAGGACTCAGGCGTACTAGGCAGCTTGAAGCCTGGTCAGCAACCTCGGAGACCGTGATGGCATAATGCAGCCCGCCGAGGAGCCTAAAACAGTCCTGCCACCTGGATTTGGTTGGTCTGGGTGGGGCCAACGGGCTGTGTTCTCCCCTCCCGCACCTGATTCCCCTTCGCTCATCAAGGACGAACGTCAATTCAGGATTGAGATCAGCTGGGAAGCCCAGGGGCTTTTCTAAAAGACGCAGGCACGGGGCGCTTGTGGACGATCTGTCGTCGAGAGCGGAGGTGCGCCCGTGGCCCAGACGCGGGGCGGGGACTGAGGCCATAAGCCAGTCGTGTGACGCTGGACAAGTTGTAAGTATCTCTGGAGGTCGATTTGCTCGTCTGCGGGAGGCGTCTTGCTAGACAATCAGGAAATTTGCTACAACAGGAAACCGGGGAGACTGGAGACCGAGCACCCCCGAAGAAGGGCAGCTCCCGGTGCCACGCAAGCCAGGAAGCCTGCCGCTGGAAGACGTCCTCGCTCCGCAAGGTAAGCCAGAAATCCGGATGTTTCCGTGCCACCTCCCGACTTTTACATTTTGGCGACACATTCAAATGCCTTAAGATCCACGTCCGGGGGCGGTATCGGTCGGCGGCACCCAGCCTGCGAAGGGCAGCACTCTGTCATCGGACTCATGTGATTCTTAAGATCTCTCCCAGCTAGAACTTGCTAAGAGTCGTTAACTGGGGTGGGTCTGCAGGACAGGGACCGAGCCAAACCCCGGGGAGCGCCATGCTTTCCCAGGTGAAAGCACTCACTCCGCCTTGGCCCCAGAGGCTGCGGCCTGCTCGTCTATGGAGCAGGAATCTCAGCGCAGCCAGAGTCCGGAGTCTCAGCCTCTCGGCCCGTGGGGAAATGGGGGGGTGATAGCTGAGAACTGTGGGCAAAGGCTCTGGATCAACATTTGCAGCTGTGATCGACCCTCCTGGGGGTGAGGGAGCTCCCAGCCATCGATCTGGGGTCCTCTGCCCAGAGCCAAGGCCAGAAGATGACTTCAGCAGGTCAAACTGCCTGTCACAGAACCGAAATGCAGCTCCGATGTTTCCCACGCTCTCCCTCAGCTGGCTTAGGCTTCTAAAAATACCTCCGTGGCGGCAGACTCCCCCTGACGGGCTTGACAAGGTAACAGTCATCAAAACCACGTTCCTGCCGCTCGGCCCACAGCCGGTCCCTCCTCGGCCGGAGTTTCATTTTCTTGAAATCTGTCACCTTCCCCCAGTCGGCAGAGGCCTGATGGGCATTTTGCTTAACACGAGTGAATTTCAGCCTCCCAGTGTGCGACACCAGTGACGTCCACTAGAGAACCTTCCCCTATGTGTGATCGGGCCCCTCGTGGAGAGAGCCACTACCCCCTCACCTCACCCTCGACATGTCAGCCCCTTAGCAGGTCCGCGGGGATATTTCTCTAGCTGTTGGGGCAGACTCGGGCACGCTCCCCAAAGGCTACAAGGCGTGTACGTTTGTGTACGACGCTTCTGGAAAGCACCTGAGGAGAAAGGTAAAGACCCTTTACGTTTACGGGGTGTACTATTCAGTGGGAAAATATACAAAATGGATCACACTCTTTAATCTCCATTAAGGGATGGAAAGAAACCCACCGAAATACTAAAATGGACAATTTCTAGGTGCTAGTGGGACCACGGGTGAACTTTAGATGCTTTTTGCCTCTTTATGCTTGCCAAACATTACAGTTGTACTCCATTAATGTACTTTGAACAATTTTTTAATAGCTTACGCTAAGTAGCATTTTTAGTTTGTTTTTTTGTTTTTTTGTTTTTTGGTGTGTTTTTTTTTTTTGTGAAAGTTTGAGCCGAATGGTTATTAGCGTTTTAAAATGGCTTTAAATGCTATCTTATTAACAGGATAACTCAGTAACTTCAGATGGTGATGGATATTACGTTTAAATGATATAAAATCTCTTCATCAGAGGGAAGAGTTCTGTGAGAAACAGGAAAAAGTTTTAAAAATATGTATACCCTTTTTATCTGGCAGTTCCACGTATGAGAAACTATCTTAAATGTTAAATGTAGAAAATGTTTAGATATAAAAATATTCATCAGTGTTATTCAGAAAATAAAAAAATTAGACACAAATCCAAATGAAGACATTTTAAACTGTCTCAGGTAAAAAATAGGAAATTATATTTAAAAAAAAATGACCATACAACTTTTAGTAAAAAGTGAAAAAAGCTTGTTTTAATATCGAAAGCTAAAACCACACAAACGAGCCCACAAAATTGCATATAACGCATGGAGATGAGAAATAGTATTTACTACCCGGGATTTAGTGGGTAGAATTGTAAGAAGTGAAGACTGACTTTGCAGGAGGATTTTCTCCCTACTTTCCGTGTGGCCCCCAAACTTCACAAGAAAGCGACGTTCCTTTATGGGGGACATACAGTTAGAGAAACAAAACCAAAACGTGGGTCGTTCAGCGTTTGGGAGTCCCACTAAACCAGCAGTGATGCTGGGGGTGGGGGGCGCAGGTGGGGGGTCGGGTGGGGGGCGACCCCTGAGGCCCTCGCACTCCCTGCTGAGCCAGCTCGCGGGCTCAGGTACTGGTCGGGAGTCAGGAAGGAGGAAACGCAGGCGGGCAGACTCAGGCTGCTCTGGGAAAGAGCAACCTGGAACACGCCGTGACGCTGGGGTTGGAGGAGGAGAAGGGGTGGCCGTCTCCTCCAGGAGTGGCTGGGCGAGGAGTGGTTTCATCTCTCTAGTCAGTCAATCGGCCGAAAGGCCCGTGAGTGTCGACTCGAGACTCGGTCCTGTAGAAGTCCCCCTCATGCAGCCCCCAGCGAAATGGCCTCTGCGATGGCTCACCTGGGCCTGGCGCGGGGCCGAGTGGGGACCCTAAGACGCTTCTTTAGGAAGATGGCGTTTTGGGGAGGAAGCATCCATTTCGTGTTGTAGGGGTGAGAGGGGTGAGAGGGAGGATCCCCCCTGCTGTGGCTTTTATCTTCCTCGTCCCTTCCATTTCCTGCAACTTTTCCAGCCCCGTGTGCTCGTGCTCGCGGACATAAACCACTTCACTGCCGGCGAGGCCTGTGCTCAGGGAAAAGCATTCTAGGAGTTAACACTGTGACGGGCGGGCGTGTTCCATTTAATGAGCTGTTCCCACTGGGCGACCACCGAAGGCATCAAGGGCGAGTCTGCTTGAAAACAGTGCCCGCCCCAGGCCTTGAGTGGGCGACGTGGTCATCATAGATGGAAGTCTCCTCGCTGCCCGCCCTTCTCTGCATGGGGTGGAGAGACAGGTCCTGGGGTGGGGAAGGGCGGGCGGCAGGAGGCCTCTGTTTTAAAAGTCAGTTTCTCGCTCGCCCACCTTCATCTCCACTGGGATCCTGGGCTGAGGAACTAATTCCCCGCCTTGTCGCCTGCAGAATCGGAAGGCAGTTTCACCTTTGAGTGAAACTCTGAACCATCATTAGGATTTAAATGAAGGATCCCACCCTTCGCGAGGCTCCCCGTGTGAGCACGCGGAAGCTCCGGGGCTGCTTCTGTGACTGGCCGCCCGGACGTGGAAAATGGGATCTCGGAGTCTCTCGAGGCTCGGCTTGGGCTGGCAAACACGGGTTCTGTCCCTGAACTTATAAAGTCCTTGCTCCTCTTATAAGGTGCGACAGTACCCACGTGCCAATTGGCTCCAAGCAGCCTTGGCAGATACCTGTGGGTTTCGTGCCCTGATAACGGCGCGCCGTGCTAGTGTCCTGGTTGCATCTTTGCTTCTGTCTTGCTGTGTGTCCCCGGACCTTCCCCGATGGGGCTGGGACTTCGAGTTCCCACGTTCTGTTCAGGCTCAAGGACCCCCTGGGAACGGAGGTCCGTGAACCACCCCTTGCTGCTGCCACGTCGCTTTGAAGGCCTCCTTTGATTTCTGGAATCTCAGAAATTTTCAAGCACAGTTTTAGTTTTCGATAAGCCTTTCCCACCGTGCGTGGATCGTGGAAAGGAGACCCTGCTGTGTCCTCTCAACCTACCCCGTCCCCAGAAGCTGCCCGTGCATTGCTTCTGTGAATAAAAGGTGAGAGAAGTCTTTCCGATTTTTCCACATTTTTCACATTCCCGGTGATAGCTTAAACGGTCTTTTCAATAAGTGTCACTGAGACCAGAGATTCTTATAACCATGTTAGGTTAAGACGGGTCTTAAAAAAAAACATTTATAGGTTTTCTTTGTTATGGTAGAATTGGAAAAAAAAACAAAAAACAAAAAAGAGGCTGTGTGTGGAGGTTTGGAATCGCACGGCATCCAAGCCTCAGTTTCTCTACCTGACCATGAGCTCTGGGACGTAAGCTTCGTGACAGCGGGCACTCACGTGCTGCCTTGATCACCACTTGCTAGCCTGTTCCCAGCACACAGTCAGCCCACGACAAGCATTTGTCGAAAGGGTACATGAGTACGCAAGGCTGCTGTGCGTGCCAAGGGCCGGGCACGTCGTGTGGGAGCTAAAACACTTAGTGGGCAGAGTTCTAGGAAAGGTTCGATGGAGAAAGGGACCCGTGTGGATCACGAGAGGTTTCGTAGCTGGGTTTTTTTTTTCCTACGACTCCTCGTTCGCTTTGTGAATTTCCCGATCGATCGTTCAGACAGCTCGGTTCACCTTTGCACGGCTTCGGGTCCATCTACATCTTTCGGCTAAGAAGGCTGTCAGAGCGCGGAACGTGGCTGACGTGGCCCCCGGGCACCCAGCTTTGATCTCTCTGTCCTGCAGGGCGTGCCCTTGCGCAGCCTCCGCCCCTCATAATTAGTGCTCGTTTTGCTTGTCCTCTTCTCACTGCACGAGGCGGGACCTGGCTTGCCGCGCGTGCTGTCGTCCCCGGCTTCTCCTGAGCACCCTTCGCCTGCTTTACGCAGGTCGACTTCAGATCAAGTCTCGCGCTCACTCCTTCCTCTTTTTTTCCCCCCGTAACTACGTTGTCTCTGCCACTTGAGGCCATTGTTGAAGTTATGTTTCCCCTCCACGGGCCTCGAAGTGGTTGGAGAGCTGTTCTACCGTAACCAAACGTAATTTTAGACCCACCTGTGATTTCGGAGTGTTTGACGAGAGCGTGTTTGGTCGAGCCTTTTGAATCTGTGCTGATTTTCAGCTTGTGCACAGTCCAGCGACTCTTTCCTTGTCTGCCACGTCCACACCTGTTGCCAGGTGGGGTGGGGGCAAACTACAAAGTAACAATTTCCGCCTCTCCCTTTGAGAAGAGTAGGGTTTTTTTTGGGGGGGGTGGTGTAATAGGGTAGTATCGAATGACGTGTAATCAGGTGGGAAATGATGTGACGCGGGCTATGGATGCCTCGCGACGTCAGCGATGCCAGATCCTTGTAGATAGGGTCGCTGATATAGCGTTTTAGGGGGTAGAAGGTTCTTCACCTTCGCCTTCAGGGCGGCCTTCAGGGCGATGGAAGATCAAACAAGCAGAAGGGGATGAACAGACGTGGAACGCAGGTAGCCTCAAGCATGGTGTCCCCTTCTGCTTGGACCTTGGGTGGCTGGGCGGGCAGGTGGGCGTCTAGAATGGGGCAGGAGCGGGGCAGGAAAGGTGGATGAGGGAGCCCAGAGGAGAAGGAAGACGCAGCCCAGGGCAGACAACAGTGGATAAAACCAAGGGCAAAACTATCGACTATGAACGAAAACGGGCGCAAACGTTACCTCTATCTGTGAAACACCAGAAGAATTCCCCCGTAGAAGAACCAGTTTGCGTAAACGCGTAAACACACGTGTGCCCGTTCATTGGTCACTTTGTCTCCCCACGGTTTGTCCTAAAGTAGTAATCCCATCTCCAAACCTGAAAAAAAAAAACCCATTTATGTTCATCGTAGGATTCTTAATTAAAAAAAAAAAACAACTAAGAACGTCCAATAATTAGAGATTGATTGAATAAGGACAGCCGTGGCCGTACGATAGAATGCTTTTGCGAAGAAAAACCTTTCTTCTCGTCGTGATTTCAGGTTTACATTCTATTAGTCTTTCCTGTATGCCCGGCTGCAGACCAGGCACGATCCATCACTTTCTCCAGGCTCCGTCTATTCTTCGTTTTTCTCTGAGGTGTACCATCAGGCACGCGTTTTTTGTTGTTCTTTTGGGTTTTTTTGATTAAACCACTTTTATAAAAGGGCTCGTCTTGGGAAGCCATCAGGATAGCCACCGTGAGGCGGGGGGGAGGGGGTGCAAAGCGATGAGGACACATTGTCTCCCAACGAGGAATTTTCCAGCTGAATCGGGCGGAGAACGTTTCTGCATTAGAGCACACGACGACGACGCGGTAACTGCTATCGGGATCGATACGGAACGAGAGAGAGCGAGCGAGCGAGCGCTTTCTTTTGTTCACGGAGGAGGAAGAACCCGTTCTGTGTCTAGATAATGAGGTGGGATCTGACACGGGTGGACCTAGCAAAGGGCCCCCGGAGGAGACAGAGCTGGGGAGGCAGACTGTTTGAGAACAGTGAGTGGTCCGGCTTGGCTCTGCGGTGTGATGACGGGTTCGCGGGAGCGTATTGACTGGCCCTGGGACCTCAGCCACCCTCGTTTCAATTAAAAGGAAAGTCTCTCCCTCTCTCTCTCCCTCTCTCTCTCTCTCTTTTACTAATACAATGTACTTTCAAGTGAAAATCTCTGCAGCAATCAGGGCTTTCAAAAGAGATCCGAGTCTTTTGCGAGCACCGTTGAGGTCTGCCCGAGTGTCAGGGGGACGCTGATTGCCGTCCGCGGCCCCCTTGCTGTGAGATGTCATCGGCAGCATCTGAAAGGGGGGGGGGGTGCCTCTCGCTTGCTCGTGTTGGAGATCGGGTCACGGAAGGCGTGCTTCTCCCTGGGGACGTCCCCGTGGTCCCCGAGGAGCGACGTGCCGTTTTACCTGTGGTTGATGACGTGTTTCTCGAGGCACGCAGCTGGAAACGGCTCATAATTTTCATTGTTGATCAACGTGTGTGGGGGGGTTCCTTTTGTCACATTGGGACAAAGACATGAATAAAGTCGGCAGAGGGCAAACATGAGGACCATCGGTGGAGGAGTGGGGGGTGCCGAGTTCCTCTCCGTGAATGACGACGACAGCTTCGGGCTCCAGGCGGGTTAGGGTGTGGGAACGGTCAACACTGAGACGGGGTGACGGGCTGCAATGGAGGGTCCCTCCGGGAAGCATGACATTTGGAACTTGGCTTGATCATGGGAGGCAGCCTTGACGCTTTGCTGTCTTTTGGCCAGGAGGAGGTCGGGAGGGCGTGTAAAAGGTGCAGCAATGAGGCAGGTGCTGCTTCTCCCTCCCGCGGCTGCCACCTGGATCTGCCAAGCAGGCGCCAGGGGCGTAGCAGACGCGTCTCACAGTCAGGCATCCCAGGCCTGCCCTCCTGCAGGTCTGTGTCCTAGATTTCCGTCGCCTTTGACCACGTTGCCGGGGATGGGCCAACCCTGGGGAGCCGGGCAGGGGCTTTTTGGGACGTGATGAGGGGGAGGGCCCCGACTTCGGCAGGATTGGTTTAAAAACAGCGCTGTTTGGTGCTCTCGGTCTGCCCCCATCCCGAGCCCCAAACATACGGTCACTCGCAGTCACAGGAAGTCGGGGTGTTATGTAGCTGACGAGCACAAAGCCATGGCAGCCGATGGCAGCTACGGGATTGATTGAGGCCGCCGGGGGGCCAGCCGGGCCTCCGAGCCGGGGGCAGCGTTCCCGTCCACAGGGGCTGTGACCACTCGCGAAGCTCTGAGGCGTTTCTCCTCTGGGTTCACATCCAAGTGAAGAGAGCATCGGGCCCCCATCCAGACTGCCCCGATGCGGGGACACAGGCTCAGGCACGGGGGTGGCTGACAGCTCCTCAATGGCAGAAACCAGCCACAGAGTGGTTGACGTTTCTCCTTCACTAAGGATCCGTCTTCCCAATTTCAGGAGCTTCTCTGAGAGACCGGGGCGTGCGCGTGGCAAAGCTGCTCACGCAACCCTTCATTCCCCCCTTGTAGTTTGCATTTGTTTCCTCCTCACACCACGTGGAATAAATCGGGCCACGAGACAGGCCCCCCCCTCCTCGACGGCCCTAATTCCCCGTAAAAGCAATAACACATCGACTTGTTTTTTAACATGTAGATAATTGGGCGTACCCGTAATTACAGAGTAATAATTTTTATCTCTGACTCTCAGCGTGATTACCAGCACTAATATACACGGGTTTAAAAGCCGTAATTTAAAAAAAAAAATGGTTCATTTGTCATGATAAATTTAGTACATACTTATTAAATAAAGGCATGAAAAAAAGCGAAATTTGGGGGAAAAAAAAAAAGAACTGTGCTGCAAATACAACGAATGCCTACGGTTTGCCGTGTTTCCTTGCAGCTGCTACTCGGGCATAGAATTGTAAAAATTGAGCTGTATTTAAGGTCTAAATGCAATGTTTATCCATTTTTTTTTTTTTAAATCCCTGAACCTAGAAAATGTTTGTTGCCATAATACTATGATTATCACTTGGGCTTCGCAGACATGCTTTTTAATGGATTTAGAACGTGCTCTTGATGAACTGCTGGGCGCTCAGTTGTCAACAGTCTGTCACTTTGCTCAGTAGGGCCCTTTTCTTAGGGTAGATTCCAATATACCGTGTAGGATATTTTTTATGACGATGAGGATCGTGATCATTGGCATTTGTTGGATTCCCCCAGTTCTGGGCAGCCAGCTCTTCAGGAGAGGAGGAGCCGCTTTGGGGAGTGCCGCCGAGCTTTCCTGGTCATCCGCCGGGTTGGAGTCGGGAAGGGAGGGTGTCAGGGCCTGCTCCTATCTGAGGGAGATTTTGGATTGAAGTGTTAGGGCCCCTCGGGACTGGACCTGCCGTGTCTGCAAAGGGGACAGCCATCTCTCTCTCTGCAAAGGATGGCGCCTGGCGCACAGCTCCACCACCGGCCGGGGACAGCGCTGGGGTTCTGGGGGTGCCACGGAAGCTCAATATTCCCAAACTCATCACCTCAGGGTCGATGAAGCCAGGCTGCATTTTCAAAATATTTTAGCATTTTGTTAGGAACACAGCGGGACATAAATCACAAATTATATATAAACACACACACACGCACACACACACGATGGACGTGTCCACCTTGCTGAACCCGTGAGGACGCCCGGCTCACTCAGTCTCCTCAGTGACGCCTGCATTTTCCATCATCGCCTCTCCCGTGCATCCCCACATTCCCCCAGAGCCCCCCATCCTTAAAAACAATCTACGCTTCCTCTCTAGATAGTAACATGGAGATTATACCTGAAACTCTAATTTATTGTCTTTTCGCTTGTCCTGTCATAGTTGACGTTTGCTACTTAAGTCTGTAGACCAGTGATGCTCTAGGGCGAGCAGCATCTGTATCCCCCAGAATCTTCTTAGGAATGCAGAATCTCAGGCCCTCTCCAGACCTATTGAACTGGAATCTCTATTTGAAGAGTGTTAACTAAAAAAAAAAAAAAACCCCCAAAAAACAAAAAACGGCAAAAATGAGAGGAACAAGTGTTTGAAATACAAACGGAATAACTAGCTTTTCAAGGAAAAACCGATTTCGTGCAGAAATCTAAATAAGTGTTCTGACGGGGCAGGGGAAGGCCTTTGGGAGGAAGAAAGGGGGATACTTACACGAATAGAAGGGAGACATTTCTAAAGGTGCAAATAAGCTAAATTACCCTGAAGCTCTGCACGGCGGGGCGCGTCCCGGAGAACGACTTTCATCTCAGTCAGGTCGCCAGAGCGTCTGCTTTCCTGTTTGTGTTGCAAACAACCGTTCGCCAAGCTACGTTGCTTTGACCCAGTCCGAGGGTCATTTTGCCCCGTTTAAACACTTCAGAGTGCTTAGGAGTCAGACAAGCGAGGAGAACCGTGTTCGGGGTAAGACTCCACGTCCAAGTGGCTCCTTTGACGCTATTTTTTCACGAGATCAATACGAACCGCCCGCACCTTGCTAAAAGGCAGATTCTGACGGGGTGAGCTCTGAGGTGGTGTGGATGCTGTCGGTCTGTGGACCACACTTCGGAATAATAAGGCTCGACGGGGCATTGCATTTAAGAACGTTTTTAAAAAACACCTAATGAGCTTTAAAATAGATCCCGGGTGTTTTACTTAAGCATCTTCTACGTCGTGCACTGATAATAGCTCCTTTCGTAGGTGAGAAAGAACGAGGACAGGAGGGGAAGAAACTCACTCCCGTGCGCCCCGCCAGCTCCTGCGGAAGCCGAGGAAACAGGTACGTGACTCCTTAACTGCTTTCTGATGTATGGATTTGCGTGTTTCATGAGCGAAAACACCCTCGAAGGTAATAAGAATGAAGCAGGCCCAAATCCAATCTCCCGGTGCCATCGCGTTCCGTTCTTGCCACACGCTTAGCATTTGTATTTCCAGTTCCGTTTTCCGACTGCGTTAATCTCTCTGTCGATCGCACGCTTAAATTGTAGCAACCGAAGATGTCACCGATGCCTGCAGGGACATTTATCACCCCTCGCGCACCTCATGTCCTATGCCTGCCGTCCTGAGATGTTCTAGCTCTATTTTTCGCGGCTGCGCTCATATTTTATCGTGCAATTGCCACCTCCTCCTTAAATATGTAAACCTGAAACTATGAGCCGCCTTGTGAGCTATGACTTCACCTGGAACGTGAAATTGTTCCGGAAGGTTCCGTCTGCAGCCTCAGTGCAGCCAGGTCTTCGTGTTACCTGCCCTGAGGGGCTGACAAGCTTACCCGAACCTGTTCACGTATCTGGCGTCTCTTGACCAGCATCAACTGTGGTGTTTCTGTGTCCTGGGAGGAAAGCCTTCCCTTTTCTAAGGCGTTGATGGGAGGACGAAGGAAGGGAGGGCGACGGTTTGCACTGCGGCTCGCTGTCTTATTTTGGAGTTAGTTCCCCAGGCGTGTGTTTGAAGGCTTCTCTTTACTAGGAGTCCGGCTCTGCGTGGCACCCAGAGTGACGTCCCCCAAACCCACTGGGAGGTAAGTCTGAGGCACGAGTACAGTTTTCAAAGACCCGTGGGCGTCATCACCCCATTCTGTCCAGCCTTCCCAGCAGACACTGATTTTCTGAAAGGAATCGGTTCCATTCCGTGCCTGTTACCGATGTGTCGCTCGGCTGTGCGTGGCGTCTGCAGCTATTACCAAGGGAGCGAGAAAGGGGAAAGAAAAAAAAAAAAAGCCCCGTTGCACTTTTGAATCACACTTCATGTTAAATGACCTCATTAGTCCCAAAGTCAGATGAAATGCAATGTCATTTTAGCATGCGTCTTGGCAGCCTCTGCCTTTTCAATAGGATGTGTTGGCGCTTGGGGGCGGCGGGGGGGGGGGGTGACAGATACGTGGAGAAGAAGAGAGACCCAGCTTGCTGCGTGTCACGAGATCTCAGTCAGTATTCGGTGACAAACATAAATAGATCGCCTCGCCGCCCCTGAGGCGGGCCGGTGCGTTTATTCCGACTGATAGATAGATGGGGGGTTTCACAGTACAGGCAACTGGAAGATCGTCAAGCTGAAGGGATGCAGAAGAGGATTCTGTCTGGCACAATCAGCAACCCGCGGCGCGTCCGGCGGGGGAGGCGGCATTCCTGCCTGGATCTACCTCCCCCCGCCTCCCCGGGGAAGGCAAATCCATCCTCCGATGAGCACTGCGCTCCGATCCGCACACCAGGTGGCCCGTACTTTGAAAATGGGGTTCACGGGACGTGTGGACACAGGTCAGGTGGCGGTTCCTCTCTGAAAAAAACATGCATTTCCTGAGACTCGGTAATGAGCACCCTCCTAGCATGACACTTCCTCATCCCCACCCGGTTCAGCTTGTGCTGCGCTGAGCGAGGCAGCGATGGATGCTTGGCTTTTGTGCTTGAATCCGGAAGCTTCTGGTTATTCACGCCGATTGTAACCGAATCGGCCCCCTAAGCAAACCACACTCGACGGACCCGTTTCCGGGAAGGTGGAGAAGTGTGTCCCATAGGATGAAGATCTAACCCCTTAACGTGCCACCCTCGTTCCATGCTGCATCCGCAACCCAGTTTACGCCACTTACTCTCTTCTCCTATGAATGAATTGAGCCCAAAGCCTCGAAGTGCCAAAGCCTTGGCAGGGAGCATTTACTCTGTCCAATCTATCAAAATTCCACCCACTTTTCAAGGCCCAGTTCTGGTGTCGCCTTCGGCCCGAAGCCGTTCCCGAACGCCTAGCCACAATCCCCATCTTCCCTGGCTGTTCTCCAGGGGACCGCTGGGCAGTCGCTAACGTGTGTGTTTGCAGCCGTTACTTCTTCCTTCTGTCCAGCACCGTACTCCGTCTGTGCTGGTTGGGTTTTTCCCAAAATGGTTGGGCCCTCGGCCCCTCTGACGGTCCCAGGGCAAGTTTGAGAAAGGAAAGCAGGCAAAGGGGAGAACTTTCTGCCGTGATGGGATGGGGCGGGGGCCTTTGGATGGGTTCTGAGCCCATTCCACAAAAAAAGGGGCCGGTGCACAGAAGAAGAGTCTTCTCCGGGGCCAGAGACTTCTTTAGGACCAGCTGTACGAAGGGCTCCTAGAAGCCGTGGACGACAGTTCCTTTTTTTGTTCGTTTTTCCGTTTTCATAAGGTTCATTATGTAGAACACGCGTGTGATATAACGTGAAGCAAATCATGACAGAGACACTCCCACGTCCACCTCTCAGCTTTCAAAATGGAGCATTACCAAATCCGTTCTGTCAGCCTCCCTGTCCCACCAGCTGGAGCAACCGGTATTCTGAAGTTTTCAGCATTTCTGCTGCTTTTATAGATTTTTTTATTTTTGTGCTCACATGTAGATACGTGTTTTCCATTTCATTCTCCTCGTTTATTAATTACTTTGTGTAAATGGCATCATGCCGTTGTGTTCTTCTGGGACTTTTCGCTCAACTTACAAAGATTCACGTTTAGGAGCCTGGTTATAATTCATCCATTCGTATCCCGGCCTCGCATTCCCTTCTGTGACGACGCCACACTCATCTGTCTATTCACTTACTGAGGGACACTTGGGTTATTTCTAACTCGTTGTTATGAACAAAGCTGCCAATCTTGGACACACCTGCCTCAGCGTAAGTGCAAGAGTCATTACCGTACCTGGATTTGATTTTTGTATATGGTATGAGGTAGGGATAAATTTATTCTTTTTCCCAAGTTGGTAGTAAATCCCAATACTATTTAGGAAGTAATTCATCCTTCCTCCAGAGGTCTGTTGACTTTCTATACATTTGTAGGTATTTTTTTTTGTTTTTTGTTTTGTTTTTTTTTTTGGTTCTTAATTTATTTTCAATTTATTCATCTAGCCATATTTCTTAATTACTTTTTATTTGTGCTAAGTCTTGATGGTAGGACTGGTGGTACCTTTTCGAGACTATCTTGGATACTTCTGGTTATTCTTTTTTCCCCCCCAAAACCCATTCAAAGGCTGATACCCCAGGAATGACAGAATAAAAAAGAATTTAATTCCCTCTCATCTTACTACTAGAATCTGGGTCATACTCAAGATGTAATGATGATTTTCAGATCTCAGACAACTAGCAGAGAGGATGGTGTGGCGATCCCTCAGAGCAAGAGACAAAAAAAAAAAAAGCAAAGTGAGTCCTTTAAGAGCCACACCCCACAGCTTAACGTTTTGAGGCCACAGCACAAGCCGAGAAAACCCAAACAGCACCCAGAAGCGTGACTCGGTTCATCGTTTAGAACAGTCAAGGTAGCTGGAATTTGTGGAAGAGAGAAACACTTTAAGCTACTTACTATTACTAATTTATTGAGAATTCCTACTGAATTCTTGGGCTGGGCAATTCTTTATTTGAGGGTGGGGGGGCTGACCTGTGCGTTGTAGGACGTTTAGCAGCATCCCCGGCCTCTACCCATTAGAGGCCAGTAACACCCACCCAGTTCGGCCAACAAAAATGTCTTCAGATGTTGCTAAACGTCCTCTAGAGAGGGCGAAATCACCCCTGGCTGAGAACCATTGGTACAGCCTTTAGATAATGTCCGTAATCTGCATGTTTTTTTTATTATTAATGAGAAGAAAGACATCACGACAAACATTACAAGATGAGAGTATTCTCATATACGGCACTAAGCATAGAACATAAATTAGACGGCGTAAATGAAGTGAACAAATTCCTGAAAGATACAATCTGCCAAACCTCGTTCAGGAAGAAACAGAGAACGTGGATTCCCTTAAATGTATCAGAAAGGTTGAATTCACACCTTAAATCTTCTCACAAAGAAACCTCCAGGCCCATAGGGCTTTACTCATAGGTTCTACCAAATATTTAAGAAATAATAATTCCAAACTTCTCCAGAAAATGAAAAACCAGGAGCCGCTTTCCAACTCAGTGAAGACAGCATGGCCCTAATGCGCAAACCAGACAAAGATGTTAGAAGAAAACAAACTGCAGACCCATGTCTATTAACACAGACGCAAAAGTTCTCAAGACGTTAGCAAATTGAACGCAGCAACACGGGAACAGGATGATACATCATGATCGCGCAGAGTCGATCCCCGATGCATGGTCGGTTTAAGAGCCGGAAAACAACTTCATTCATCACATCAACGGACTAAAAGGAAAAGCCGCGCTCTTCGGCAGAAAAAAGCGTTTTTGATGAGATCCAAGTTACCTTCTCCTCCTGATTTGCTGCGCGCTTTTCATCACTCACGATTATAAAAATGAATCACAGATATAATTACGTTAAAAACATGTCACCCGTATACCAGTCGCTACTGAAATTGTAAAACGCCAAGCAGACGGCTGAGGAGACGGTTGTTTTTATTTACTGGAAACAGCACGTCGTTAGCTGGGTTGGTTTCTCTCTCAAAAGGTTTGAGGTCTCGTTGACATGCCGTTGTTTGCCGACATCCAGAGCGTGCGATCTGACGTTTTGACGTCAGGCATAACTACGGAACAGAGAGTGAACGTATTTTCTCCGCACGTTTCCCCGCACTCCTCGCCATGGCACCATTCGTAGCCGCGTGCCTGCCGGGCCCCCGGGAGCAGCTCATTTGCTTCCTGTCACTCTGGATTAGTCTGTATTTCTTGTTTTTAGAATTTTATCTACATCTCTATATCTATATCTGTATGAAATTCTATACCATGTACTTTTGCTTTTGGTCTGGCTACTTTTGCTCGGCACATTATTATTTTTTTACTGAGATGCAGGCGACCTAGCGTAGTAGGTGCAGGACATAACGATTCAATATTTGCATCTAGTGTGGAGTGATCGCCACAGGGAGTCCAGTTAACTTACATCACCACGTCGGGTTGCAAGTTTTTTTTTTTTTTCTTGCGATGATCACTTTACGACCTCTCTCAGCCACGTTCAAATGCACGACGCGGCCTCGTTGTTGAAAACGGCAGGTTTTCCTTCGTTTTGTGGCTAAGTCGTATTCTCCGATGCGGTACCGCGTCATCCTTATCCGTCCATCCCCTGGAGGACCCTCAGGTTGCCTTCACGTCCTGCTGTGGTAGATAATGTTGCAAGGAACATGCGGGTGCAGATAGCTTTTCAAGTTAATATTTTTGTTCTTTGGGGATAAATAGCCAGAAGTGGGATTGCTGGACCGTATGGTCGTCCTATGTTAAATTTTTTTTTTTTTTTTGAGGAACCTTCGTGCAGTCGTCCGTAGTAGCTGCTCCAATTTAAGTTTCAAGCAAAAAGGCTTCTTTCCTCCACGTCCTCACCAGTCCTACCAAGCATGTTATTTCTTGTCGTCTTCATAATTAATAGCCGTTCTAACAGGTCATAGCTTCCGGTTTTGATTAGTGATGTTGAGCCCCTTTTCACGTGCTTGTGGGCCGTACGCATATCTTCTTTGGAAGATTGTCTGGTCAGAGCTTCTGTCCATTTTTAAATAAGATTGTGTGTGTGTGTGTGTGTGTGTGTGTGTGTGTGTGTGTGTGTGTGTTTTGCTATTAAATTGTATGATTTTAAAAATAATTATACTGAATAATAACCCCTTATCGGATACATAATTTGCAAGTGTTTGCCCTCGTCCAGTAGGCCGTCGTCACGTTGTGTTGATGGTTTACTTTGCTCTGGGATGTTTCTCAGTTCGATGCAGTCTTGCTTGTTCACTTTGCCTTTGATTTCATGTCGTATCTAAAAAAAAAAAAATCAAGTCTGACGTCAAGGAGCTTACCACCAATGCTTTCGTCTAGGAGTTTTATGCTTCCGGGGCTTTTGCTCAATTCTTTAATCTATTTTTAGTTAATTTCTGTGAGTGATGTAAGATGGTAGCCCATTTCGTTCTTTTCCCAAGCGCCATTTATTGCAGTGACTGTCCTTTCCCTACATGTGTGTGGGTTTATTTCTGGGCTCTCCATTCTGTTCGCTCGATCCAGGCGTCTGTTTTTATGCCAGCGCCGTACTCTTTCATTCGTGCTGCATCGCAGTGCAGTTTAAAACCAGGACGGGTCTCACCTCCAGCTTTGTCCTTCTTCCCCAAGATTGCATCCGAGGCTGACCCTTCTTTTCTAAAAACCTCGTCCGCTTCGTGACGGGGGATTTCTCTGTTCTGGCTTGGCTGGGCCGTGGAGTGTCCAGACGTTTGCTCAAACACTGTTCTGGGTGAGACTAAACTGACACTGGAAGACCGAATGAAGGAGACGGCCCTCTCCCCGTCAGGGAATTCGGAGGCTCGACTGCTCTCAGGCCTGAACACCCTCGTCCCGCTGCCTTAGAACTCAGGCTGAAGCTTCGTCTCTTCCAGGGTCTTGAGCCTGGCGGCCTTCAGACTGCAACGAGAGCATCAGCTCCCCCGGGGAGGCTCACCCCACCGATCTCGGGGGCTTACGAGTGCCTGTAACTGAGTCAGTTTCTTATAATATTCTCTCTCCCTCTCTGTCTCCATCTGTCCCTCTCTCTTCCTCTGTCTTTCTCCCTAAATGTGCTTCATTCACGTTGTTCAAAATCCCTCGAGGTTTCTCATTCTCTGATTCTCCTTTCTTATTTTTCCATGTAGCTACAGCTGTTTTTCCTATTTATTTATTTATTTATTTATTTATTTATTTATTTATTTATTTATTTATTTATTTATTTTGATCTCCTTGGCCATTCCGATGTCTGGGATGGAAGGGAAATAAGTCCGTGAGCTCACAACCTCCATTTAGAATCCGAAGTCTACCCGGCTGTGGAGAAATCACCCTCCGCTTCTTTTCTTTCCTCCCTGTAAGTTCCTTTTCCTCTTCGATGCCACCACACCGCCCCCACAGCCTCTCCTTCCTTCCTCCCCCTAAATCGCACGACACACTTTCTCTTCTGTCTGTACTCTGGGCCTCTTAGAAAAAAAAACACAAAAAACCTCCATTTTCGTGCCTTTTGGTAGTTAAATGCCAGCCACGTGTCTCCTCAAAACCTGTCATTTCCCTTTTTATTCCACTCACTGACCCTGTAAATGACATTTGATGCACAAGAGCTGGGACAGTCATTAGCTTAACACGGTTTTATTTATTTATTTTTTTAGGAAAACTCTCTCACATCTCTGAATCGTATCTAAAAAACAAAACAGAACTTTTTTTAAAAAGGCGCCCTGCAGTAAACCCACTCGGCATCCGCGCCTGGCCCTGCCAGGATCTGATTACCCCGGACAGTGGGGGGTGTGAAGCAGTCTGCCTACATGGCCAGGAGAAAAAGGCTCCTGGGAGCGACCTATTTTTTCCCCCTGGTTTTTAGGAAAGGCCGTCTTTATCCTCTCTCTGAAATGTAAAGAATAAGGCTTCTGTGTCTTTCCCAATTGTTTTGTTTAAGCAGCATCCTTAGAAGACACCAACACAAGCAAATGTCTGTCTGAGGCCACACGTCTGCTGAAGTGAGCCGGGCTGGCGCTTGGGTTTGCTGCTCACTGACTACAGTAGGGAGGCTCCCCCACCCCAGCCTGGAACCGGACACACCTGGGTAGACACCCACGTCCCGTGGCACCAAGCGCTAACGGTGACGTGACCAGGGGACCGCAGTCTCTGCCAGGGCGCATCTGGGTGACTCCTCCTTACACATTCTGTCAGGACACAATAGCATCAGCACGTCGGAGCATCCTGAATGGGCCCCCGCATGGACCAGGAGCACGCAAATCCCTCTGTCCATATTCAGGCTGCACTACTGAGCCCATTCTGGTTCCCAGGTAGAGCCCCGGAGCCCGTCTCCTAGCCCTTTAGAGACCCACGGGGCCCCTTAGCCGTTAGGAGCTCTGGGGTATTGTCAGGAGAGGGCTTACGTGACAACCAAACGGTCTTCAAGTGGCACGATGACCTCCACACTAGTGACCCAAGGTGTCTGTAAACGATAGGCTCGCTTGAGAACGTACGAGCAGGAAAGTACAAAGCACAGAACATCCCTGGGGGAGGAGAAACAAGTCCCGAGATGGGACGCACAAAGGGGACCGTGCACCGATTCCAAAGAGCTCCTGTGTCTGCCGTGGCCACGTGACTGTCTTGTTGGCAACACTGGAGCTGGCGAACGGGGGTCCTTGCCCTCCCCGCTTCCAGGGCCAGTGATCGGCCCCAGCAGCCGCCCTGAATGCAATGAGAAGGTCCTTCCTATTTCTCTCCTTCTCCCGAGGACTCAAAAATACCTCCAAATGCACTGGGACCCGGGCATCAATACATGAATCATGTCACCTCCCTTCTCAGCCCTTTCCCAGAACCTGTGCCACGACCCCCGGGCACCATCCAGTCACCCACTGTGACTGACCTCCTCCAGGCGGCCTTGTCACTGTTCCCATGGGGGGATCTTTCACTCCCATCCAGTTAAATCCTTTCCCTGATTGCAGAAACCATGATGCCGGGTCCGCTGGGTCTGGCGGGGTCCCCGCAGAGAAGGCGTCGAGCATGAGGCGGGGCAGATGGTGACTCGCACACATCCCGGTGGTTCATACGTGGCATGAGCAACGATGACGATTATGGAGAAGCCACGTGCGTTATGGGCCCTTTGGGAACAGGCCGAAGCTCCTCCCCTGTGGCTTAAGCCTTTGTTTTATAGGGGAAATCCGAGGAGAAGCCTCCACGCTGGGCTTCCTAGCTTTTACCCAGCTGGATACCGTCCTGGAAGATCCCTTTATCAAAGCTTTTTCCCGGCCTCCGGTCTTTTATTTTTTCTTCTTTTTTTGTGAGTGTCCAGCGAGACGGGTAGCCCGCAGCTGGGTGCAAATTCTCATTCTGTCTTGTCTCAAAGGGGCACTTGGTCTACCCACATTTGGTCTTTGGTAGTTGAAGTATTTGCTGGATTCTTCTTACTGGCGTCTGGCAATGTCCCTCCCCGTTAAAAAGTAAGTACTCAAGCCCCATCTCTCCGGAAAGCACCTGCATTTTTTTGAGATTTTGATGGGTTCGAGATGTAAATTTGAGAATCATCTGGCATTTTGTTTTTGTTTTCAGGGTTAAAACGATGCTCTCTCATCTATATCCTCAAAGGAAACCAGAAGTACATGAATCAGCACCAGTAATACACATTTGCCCCAGTAAAAACAAACAACATCGAGTCACTTCGTGACTTAAGGCTTCACTGGGATATCCTGCTTCATATTAATTCCATAGAAACATATTTTTCCTTAAGGTCAAACCTACTTAAAGCCAATTGCTTGATACTCGGTGCGTGGTTGTCCCAGTGAACTGCCATTATTTCTTCAAGCTGAATTTTATTGCAAATATCCGACATACCGTTATTTTTGAGCTCGTTTTCTTTTTGTCCAGGTAATGGTTAATTTTTCTCTTTTTTTTTTTCCCCAGTTTTTTTTTTTTTTTAAACTCTCCTGAATTGTGTGTTTTCCTAATCTACAACATTTTATGACGTTCCAATATAGGAATCTGGCTGATAAAATTTAGATAACTTGGCCTGGGCAAAAACGTCTATTACCTGAGGCGCCAAGAAATCTAAGATTATTAGAAAATTTGGCTTGATCGTCTCAGTAAAATGAGACGACACCCTGTTTCCGTCGGCTTTACGTTGATCATCGATGGGGTAGGAGTTAATACGGTGGTAGGAATATTTAGAAGATAATGTAAAAGACGTTTTAACATCGCAGCCTACAATTTGTGAAATGTTCGCCCTCAGGTTAGGATGAAACACAACACATTCTCATGATACTGGTGGGTGTTTCGGGGTCAATAAAAATCTGAGATCCTATAACTGGTCTTTGTCACTAAGAGACGACGACCGTCCAGGGGGTGGAGATCTTCGCCTGATCCTGAGGGAAGCCTCCTCCGGACATTTCCCCTTTAGACATAATTATGTCCTGAAACTGTGGGTCTCCGGCCGAAGTGTACATAAAATCCAGATTTCACGCTACACGCTAAAGGAAAACACAAACAAGGTGATCACTTTTTTTTTTTCTGATTATAAAAGCAGTATAATTTTTTTAAACTGAAAATCCCAGAAGGTTTAAGGAAAAATTTAAATCATAGTTGAAAAGAGAATAGGAAAGCGGAGTCTGGTGATCTTCATGTTTGTATTCCCTTGTAGTCACCCACATATACATCCACGTAGAAATAATCCCGATTTTCTTAAAATCATACATATGTACATATTTGTGTATAAATTAGTGTCATGCTGCGCAGAGTTTTCTGTCCCTTTTTTAAAATCATTGCATCAGAGGCGTTGCCCCTTGTCATCAGAAAGGCTTCGTAAACATTTTTCACGGCTGAATCGCGTAGGAAGTTTTCCTCCAACGTTCTAGCGTTTAAGATAATGCGACGAATGCACTTGATAGATAAATCTTTGTCTTCGTTTCTGATTTCTTCCCGAGGATCCATTCCTAGAAGTAAAATGACTGATTCAAGGAGGACGGCATTTTACAGCTCAGGACAGACAAATACTTACAAACCACGTTCCTGCAGGCTTTAGCAGACTGCATTGCCACCGGTGGTTTACGAGAGTATGTGTCTAATTGCAGCCTCACAGATACGGAGGATTTTTACTTAAAAAGTCCTTGTCAGCAGGGAATCAGGAAGAATGGCACTGCTCTGATATTTTATTTTTCTTAATACGGGGTCTCAACTTTTTCCTGCTTACGTACCATTTACCTTTCCTCCTTTTATGAAATGCTTGACAGTATATTTTTCTCTCTCTACTTCCACATAATTCTTGGTTTTCCGATGTGGCTATGCCATTTTGCATTCCCAAAAGCCATGTATGAAAGCCCCAGTTGTCTTATATCCTTGCTGATGCTTGCTATGTCTGTCCGTCCTTCCTTCCGTCCTTCCTTTCTTCCTTCCTTCCTTCCTTCCTTCCTTCCTTCCTTCCTTCCTTCCTTCCTTCCTTCCTCCCCCCCCCCATATTATTTAGGACATTTTAGAAGGTGTAGGGGGTTAAAATCATTCATTTATTTTCATTGGGTTGGTTATTTGTTTATTATTTTGAGAATTTATTCTGGATTCAAGTCCCCCTTAGACGTGTGACTTGCAAAGATTGTCTCCCGGCGTGTGGCGGGCGTTTTCACTCTCTCGACGGCATGGCTTTTGCAGAGCAGAGGTTTCCAACGTCGGAGGAATAGGATTGATTGGTGTTTTTATTTAAGGAATCATATCTTTGGAGCAGTGTCTAGACACTCTCTGACACACACGACGGTGATTGCCTCGTCTGTTTTCGTCCAGGAGTTTTGCAGTCGTGGGCTACGCGTCAGCCCTACGTGGCTTGGTCATTGCAGCTTCCGTGCAGTCTTAAAACCAGGTTGCGTGAGTTCTCCGACTCCGTTCTTTCCGAAATGGTTGACTCCAGTTTTTTTTTGACCTTTCCACAGAAGTAATAGATTTATTTGTAAATGGCTATAAAAATCATGCGTGGATTTTCATAGGGACTGCATTAAATCTGTGATCAATTTGGGGAGCATCAGCCCCTTAAGACTGTTCCTTTAATCCATGAACATGGTATGTCTTTACTTATTCGGCTCTTCTTTGATTTCTTTCATCAGTGTTACGCAGCTTTCCAAACGTGGACCCTACACACATATTTTGTTAGATTTATAGCTAAGTATTTCATTGCGTAAGTAGTTTACTGAAAAATTTTTATTTCTAGCTGTCCATTGCCAGTATTTAGAAATGGGATTGACTTTTGTCCCTCTCACATCCTGAGACTTTGCTAATAAACTCGCTCCTTAGTTCTAGAAGCTTTTTTGTAGAGTCTTTAAAATTTTCTATATAGTTACGTTACCTGTGAATAGAAATTCTTACATTTCTTCCTTTCTAATCTACAGTTAATTTCTTTTTCCGTGATTTACTGCATTAAAAAGGAATTCCAGTACGATGCTGCATAGGAATGCTAAATATCTTCCAGAAGTATTTCTCTTCCCTTCTGTTCTGTTTTTTCTTTTTTCAGAAATATTCGTTATCCACTTATTAAATCTTCAGTGTCTGCCTTCCATAGCATATTTTTTCTGCCTCTTTTTTCTCTTTGTACTTTCTCTCTGTCGTTTTCTACATCACTGAATCTACTTTTCACACGATAGATTTAATTATTTATAGCTTCTAATGTTTTAAGTACAATAGTGTGTTCTTAATTTCTTCAAATAATTCCAATTCTCCTTTCAAGTCACTTAAGTGCCTCCTAATTTGGTCTTTCCTTTTATATTCTTAAAGGCATCGTGGCAGCGACAATAATGTCTGAAGCAAATCTTTAAAATATGCTTTTCCGCGAACTTTTTAATGATATGTGCATTTTCTATTTTTAGAGTAAAGAACTGTTGCATATATTCTTTATCAAAAGTCTGTTTATTTCACCGATTAACCTGAGCTAGCTCATCTAAACATTCAATTTGCCTAAAAATAGCATAGGAGGATTTGTCTTTAGATTCTTTGTGCATTTGGGACACATTTATTAACACTTTAGACTGAAGACTCACTAATGTAGAATAGTAATTTGAGTTTAGTCATTTTTTAGTAGGTTTGGTAAAATATTTGAGGCTGTGGTCTGGCCCATATAAGAAACGTAATTTCTTAGTATTTTTTTTTCTTTCTTTGTTGCTCTAGCATCTCAAGGTTGAGACTTTCTATCGTGTCGTTAAAATCCTGCATTCTCAGATTCAAACTCAAATAATAAAAATTAATTGGGCTTTCAACGTCCCGTTGCATTCAGTTTGAAACGTGTGCCGTCCCTGACTTAGCATGGTGCAGCTCATGATTTTTCAACGTTGCAATCGTTGGATGACTATGGTGCGTTTTGCCATCAGGAAGTGTGAGACCTTTAAGTTTGTTCTGTTCGAGGATCCTTTTGGCTACTCATGGTCCTTTGATGAGGAATATCTTATTCTCGTTTTGCAAACAAGGAAACGGAGTGTCTGAAAGGCAAAGAAACTATCCCGAGGACACACAGCGAGAAGGAGGAAGCTGGGAAGGGGGTGACCAGCCATCCCAGCTGACCTAGAACTGAAGGTCTTCCCCGGGGGAGGACATGCCGTGCTAACGCTGGGTGATTCCCAGGCAAAATGGGATGCGTTGTTCAACCTTGCTGCGAGGCCCAACTTAAATTCTTGTGACTCCAGGGTCTGTGTTCTCTCTGCCTTAACACGCACCTCTCTTACGGACCCCCTGAGACGTTACAACTATTAAGGCAAGCGAGGCCAATGAAGGGGAGTTGGGTGGGAATGACGCTGCCACCTGGATGAGCAGGAGAAAGTCATAGGCAAGGAAACCGATATTTAATATTCTACATTGTTCGGTGCAAACATAATTGGCGTACAGAAAGAAGGGCGGACAAGCAATTAAACTTGAAATGTATTAAGACGAGAAACTAAGGGAGGTGAGCATGGGATTGTATATTTCACGTGTTTGTAGGGATTTTAATAAATAATGTATGCCCCTTAGACACAAATGCTAATAAAATACATCTAGGAGGGTAGTTTGCAGTAGGGTTGGAGATCGACAGACACAGAACATTAATCCCAAGACTGGCAGAGTTAATGGCCCCACGCAGGCGAGAGCTGGCTTTCTCAAGCTGCAGTTTGCATAGATTGAACCTCCCTTGTCTCCATAACCCTGCCTTTTGGATAAGTGGGTGTTTTTCTTTTTGTTTTTTGTTGTTTCTTTTTTTTCTTTTTTGTCTGAAAAAGGGTGATGCATTCCTCAGAGAGCAGAGTAGCACATTAGGCAAAACACAGAACCGGCAACAGCTCGGAGGGTGCCAAGCCCGGTGACCGCCAGGGCAGAGTTGGGTAGCAGATGTTGCGTTACCATGGCGACCGGGGGGCAGCTCCAAACGAAGGAGGGCCTCGATTTCCAAGGACCGCTGACCTCAGGGAGACTCTGACCCTGTCTTAATCCAGAGCTCTGTGGCTTTGGAAATGTGAGGGGCAAAGGAAGGAGTAAAGGAGGGACCGACACCGTTTTCTTTCCTCGCTGCTATCGTATTGTTGGTAAAGGAGAAAGATGCTGTTTTCTTTCTTTTTTTTTTCTTTCCTTTTTTAATATCAGCCTTCGACAGGAAACATCCCGGCAGCTCGGAGTTAATGAGTTGTTTTGCCTCCAGGAGGCTTGATAACCCTGATCCCCGTTGAACTGAGTTAGTTCCTAACTCAGCCCTTCCCCGCTTGCCTCTGCTTCCCGTTGATGGTGAAGGGTAAACCTCTTGCAGGGGGGATGCTCGCAGGCAAAGACGGGGGTCCCTCAGGCCATGTCCCTGTCCCTCCCGTTCTGGGGCTCTCACACTCAGTCCTGAAGCACAGGCACCCAGTGGGCCAGCACTGCAGGAAGCCAGGGCGCACTTAGTGGGGCTCACACCCTCACCAGGGCCTCCACCGTGGCCGCCCCCTCTCCCAGGTTCTGACGGCCACGAACGAAAACGTCAACAACCTTCCGATTGCAACCCAGTATCAGGCCACGGCCTCCTCCCCGTGCTTGGAATTAAAAAAAATTTTTTTTTTCTGGAAAAGCTCTAATTATCTTGTGAATAGCATAATTATATTACACTCTGAATTTTTTTTAATGTTCAAAGCCTTCATTTTCTGAATATCAGCCATGAAAACAGTCCTCGATATTTTCACCCCGGTTTGGCCTTTCTTTGTTGTTCACTACACGGTGAGCCTCAAAAAAAAAAAAAAAAAAAGGAAAGAAAAGAAAGGAAGAAAGGAAGAAAGAAAGGCCTTCCTGGCATCCCTCAGCCTCCAGGAGGCCTGGGAATCTGCATCTGCATGCCGGGCCTGGAAGAGGAAGAGTCTCCGTCAGCAGACAGGCCCCCAACCTCCCCCAACCTCAGCTGCCGCTTCTAGAACAAGGCTCTCTGACAGCAACCCACTGGGTTACAGACCAAAAAATATCAAAACTTCTTTTCATGTTTCAGCTCAGCCTGCAAAAGTCTGGTTTCTGTGTCTGCCTCATAGCGTATATAGTATGCTAACGCAGCGGCGTGCGCGTATGTATGTATCGCTTTAAATTTAGTATTTATTGGAGGTCGTATCCCGTAGATTTCGAAAAAAAGCTTTAATTCACACCGAATCCAATTCATTTCATTTCAATTCATTTGACGTATATAATCCAGTGAGTTGTAGCCTGTTCGTGAAGACCAGCGTTAGAACATTTTCATCACCCCGAAAAGGGACACCCCACACCCCAGACCTCACCCTCTTCCCCTTGTCCCTGGCAGCCACTCTCGTGCTTTCTGTCTCTCTAGATTCACCTATTCTTGATGCTTCATGTAAACAGAACCACACTCACGTGGCCTTTTGTGTCTTTCGCTTAGCGTAATGTTTTCAAGGTTCATCAGTGTTGTAGCGTGGAGCAGTACTTCCTTCCTTTTGAGGGCTGTATAATAGTCCACTGCGGACAGACCATATTATTTAGTTGTCACTGCTCTCATGGGTGAGCAGCCACACCTTGCGGTAGCCCCCTGATCTGCACATTAGAGGTGATGTTCTTTAGGAGGAAATTGGGGGCGGGGTTAGCCCCCGGTAGCAAGCACAGCTGTCAGTCTACAGTCACTGCTGCTGCTCCCTCTTTGCCCCCCAGGCCTGCTCCCCGACCCCTGAGTGAGCCGCTCTCCTCGAAGCCTGTTTCGTCACGCACCTAAGGTCTGTTGCATGCGCAAACACATCCTGCTGAGATATCCTCGGGACAGCCTCTTGCATGGTCCCTTCCCTGGAAAGGGGAGGACGACACGCCTGTCTGGAGTGTGATGGGACAGCCTGGATGTGAGGCCCCTGGGATGCAGGAAAGAAAAAAAAAATCAAGCCATGTCTGCTTTTCCAATCCCCGGCTTGCCTCGCCACGGCTTATCTCCCCAGAATACTCCTTGATTCAGCCTAAGGCTTGTTGGTCACTTCTCATTTTTGTTATCAAAGCACAGAATTTAGGAGGAAATTGAGGCCCGGGTAAGGTTACTTGCTGAAGATCACGCAGACACAGCACACAGGGGACAGGCAGGGCCGTCGTCCAGGGAGCCAGCCCTGCGTTGGCTTGGGGGTCGACTGGCCCTTGGATGAGGGCTTTTCTGAGACCGAATTCCCGCTGCCACCACCTATGCCAACTCTCAAACTTCGGTCACTCGGGTGACACTTGCATATATATATTTTTTTGCAACACCAGCACACCGTCTGTGGTTTTCCCGTTTTTCCTTCGGCGGGCTCGCTTCTTGTTCATACGTTGCTTCACAAACAAAACCCCATCACCCCCCGGGAATAGCCAAAACGATCTCTTGCCCAATTACAAAAGTTGCCATAAAAACAAACACGCGACACAGTGTTAATGAATGGTACCGAGACGCTGTTGCCTGCCAAGGCGCTGATGCGAAATGGGATTCCTTAGAAGGGGAGATGAGCAAGTGTTTCAGAGTGTTCAACACACACCGGCCCCGAAGGGAGGCGGGCAAATTGAGAGAAATTGGGAAGTTGAGCAGCTTCGACTCAGGGTGATTTCATGGCCTGTCCGTTCACCACATCGCCACAACCCGTGCGATAGATTACCCAATAACCAAAGTCAATAACCAGTTTTATCTTTCCATCTGGGCCATGCTAGACCTAACCTCATCCCGTGCATCATCATTCGCGACCTGGGCCCTGCTTTTGGGGGGAAAAACCTCTGTATTGTTTCCTGCTTCCTTCCTTCAGTTTCCACACGTCCTCGTTAGCACTCGGGCGGGGAGGTGTTAGCATCGTTTTCCAGACTCGGTGTGTTTGCGGGGATCAAGCCCTATTCGTATTTACTGAGCACTTCGGGTCCGGAGCGTGTGAGGCAGAAGGCCTCTTCCCAGCGTACTCGTAAGGACCCGGCGGTTGGATTGAGGAAGGGGGAATGTGGGTGGGGTTGAAAGAGCAGCCTCTGCCCCCCATTTAAGGTGCCTGGAACCTCAGTCCCCGGCTGGTGTCCAAGGGCGAGGGGCAGGGACCTGGGCCTGGGTGGATTTTGAGCCCCCAGCGACGGCAGGGCCATGAGGCACACACGGTCTGCGCTTCCCCCCAGCCCCCTGGATGTCAGCTTAGCCCTGAGGGAGACACAAGCTCTGGGAGGCAGGGCTTTCGGGGGGTTCAGCCTGACCTTGGAAGCAGCAGGGGAAGAAGCAGCATGTGACTGGCACCGTGGATGAGCCAAAGAGGTGCCCCCATTGTGCTGGGAGGCACGCAGTGGCCGCAAGCATCCTCTGAAGGGCGGTCCCATTAGCTCAGTGTTAGGGGATCCCACAGACAGAGACTCTCGGCGTCAGGGTTAGAGCCCTGCGTTCATTGCCGTATGGGAGGGATGCCTTTTGGGGGAGGCAGGTGGGGTGGGGAGCTTAGTGCAGACCCTGCCCTGAATACCGTCGCCCGCTCAGGGCCCTTCCACCCTAGGGTCTTTCCCCTGTCGTCTTCCAAGGCTTATGGAGAGCCGCCCCTGGTCAGAGTCAGGCCCCACACAGGGTCACCGTCCTGCTGTATGTAGCCCACCGAGGGCTCCCTCTTGTCCCCCATGGGACCATGGCCACGCTTCCCTCCGTTGGTCACTGACCTCTTGCGTCCGCACTCCCTCCGTCTTCCAATCCATCCCCCCCAGCTGCTGGATTATTTAGCAGAACTTGCCTAGCTCAAAAGAGGCCTTTTTAAAAAATTTTTTTAATTTTAAATTGTGTTATTAGTTTCAAGTGCGCAGTATATTGGTTCGACGTTTATGTTGTTTATAAAATAATCCCCCTAATTGCTCCTTCTCTCCTCGGGCCCTCCCCGTAGCCATCACATTACTGCTGACTTTATTCCTCCTGCCGTGCTCCCCATCCCCGTGACCGACTACCAACTACTAATTTCTACTTCTTTAGCCCTTCACCCCATCCTCCCAGCCCCCCAACGCCCCTCCCTTCTGGCCGTCACTAGATTGTCCCCCCCTATATCTGTGAGTCTGTTTTTTGATTAGTTTGTTCTATTTGTTCCTCAGATTCCCACATATAAGGGAAACCAGATAGTATTTGTCTTTCTCTGTCTGACTTATTTCACTCAGCATAACAGCCTTTTAGGTCCATCCACGTTGTTGAAATGGTAAGACTTCATTTTTGTGGATGGCTGAGCGATTTTCTCCTGTACATGTGAACCATAACTTCTTTATCCAGTCGTCTGTGGATGGGCTTGTAGGTCGCCTCCATACCTTGGCTGCCACGGACGTAGACGTACGGGTGCAGAGATCTGTTATGAAGGATTGTTTCGCTTTCTTTTTGATAAATACCCAGCAGTGTAATTGCTGGGTCAAAAAAAAACAAAACAAAACAAAGGGTAGATCCATTTTTAAGTTTTTTGAGAAACTTCCAGACCGTTTTCCGTGATGATTGTACCAATTTGCCGTCCCACCAGCAACGTATGGGGGTTCCCTTTTCTCCGCATCCTTACCGACACTCGTTTGACTTATTGATGACGGTCACTCTGACAGGTGCGAGGTGGTCTCTAGGAGGCCTTCTCATTCCTCTGTCGATTTTTCCTTTTTTCTTTTTCTTTTTGTTCTTCTACCAGGCAATGCGTGCGGGAGCTGATTCTTGATGTGGGTTGGGATTTGGGAAGAGTGTTTGTCTTTGTGGCTTGTTCCTGACTGAGGCCCTGCTCCTCGAGTCAGCCCCAGTTCTGCCATGCCCACCTCCGGTTCCCCCCGTGAGGTACAAATCAGGGCCCTAGACAGACACCGAGATTCTGGGGTGAGGCAACCCCTCTAACTCTTAAAGAAAAAGGGGTGTAGGCCGCAGTTTCTTGAGGCATCTCCACTCATACTTGCCCAGAGGAGACAGTCACACTTGCCAGCCTCTTCCTCCCTAAGTGTGTGCGTAGGCGGGGGACGGGGGATGGTGTGATGTTCTAGGCCGGCACGGTCCAGGGCGTAGCCACCACATGCAAGTGACCGTTTCAGTTCAAGTTCATGTAAATCAGATTAAGTGAAAAATGGCAGCAGCCACATCCTGAGGGCTCAAAGGCCACACGCATGTAGTGGCTCCCATGTTGAGCAGTCACTAGAACAGTCCTACTGACCACTAGTCCTTCTAAGACAATGACCGCTGACCGCGTCTTCCTCCCCGACACACACACACGCACACGCAGCCCGAACCCAGAGAATTTGCCACCCATCTCTGAGCTGACATCCTCATGGACGTGGCCATGTTCAGTCACTGGTGTTATTTTATTTTATTTTATTTTATTTTATTTTATTTTATTTTATTTATTTTATTTATTTTATTTTATTTATTTTATTTATTTTATTTTATTTTATTTTATTTATTTTATTATTTTATTTTATTTATTTTATTTTATTTTATTTTATTTTATTTTATTATTTTATTTTATTTTATATTTTATTTTATTTTGTGACACTTCCTGGTCCACATTTCTGACCCTTTGACCCTGAGTGTAGGTGAGCCAGCCTCGCGGAGCCTCAGGGCCGGCAGTCGGCCCGGGGATCTTCCTGCTTCTCTGTGACGATCTCTGTGACGTCTCAGACATTCCAGGACTCACCGAGCACCCTCTGCCCGGCAGACCCCACAGAGCGGGAGGAACGTGGTGATGGATGATGTGGATGCCGTCACCAGACCCTCCCAGGCGCTGGCCACCCCAGCCATCCTACAACAGAAAGTTCCCCAGGAAGAACCTAAAGAGGTTTACGGATCCCCAGAACCCACCATTCTCATTAAAACCACCAGCTCATGTCACGTCTTCCCTCCATCTGCCGTAACGGAAAGTCGTCCTGCGTCCTCTGTGGAGGCCGCCTCACACCTCAGGCTGCACCCGGCTCACTCCGCTGGGTGTTGGGCTTTCCTTGGGTGCGGGGGGGGGGGCCCTGTGGTGTCATGCCCCTGGACGGGGTGCGTTCCAGAGCAATCCTTGGGGTCCGCCTTGAGGCTCTTGAGGAGATGGAATCCCCAACCCGTTCCCAGAAGAACTGAATATGCAGTGGGTTCAGGGTGCAGTGGCCCAGGTTGGCCGAGTCTACGGGGCCATGCAATTGAAGAAACCCCATAAATGAAATCTTGGCATCGGGTTGGGTACTGACCCTGGCTCATACCCATCCCCCTGCACCTCTGAGGAGGAATTAACTCCCAGTTTCCCTGCAAAGACAGAACTAACGTGGTGGGAGGAAAAACACTCAAGGCTTGGAGGACGGTACACCCAACTCTTAATTCCCACCCCATCCCTTACCGGTCAAGGCACCCCGGGGAAGCCACCTAACCCCCAGAGAGAGCTCCAGTTACTTCTCTGGGTTGCGGGAGAAGTAAGACAGGTCACAGCTGACTGCAGAGAACGCTTGGGAACGCTGAAGTCCTAGGCGGGCATGACGAGGCATCGCCCCCTCATCATCATGCGGAACGGTGAGTCCAGGGCGGCTGACGTGGATCAGGCGAAAAGGAGACGGGGAATGACAAGACACGTGCGGTTCTGGTCCTCGTGTGGCCTCAGGAGAGATTGGCTCGAAAGGTGGGATGTGATCCACGGGAATCGGTGGGGTTGTAACAGGGACGTTAGGTGAAAGGGATCGGAAGCCGAGGGCCACCCAGCCATGCCCCGTCTGCGGGTCGCGACGGGGTTAAAAGGCGAGAGAGGGGCCAGGAACTCCATGTCTGATCACCAAGGGCCCGGAAGACCCCGATCCTGCCATGCCGCGGCACCTCCTTCTTGTCCCCGCCTTATTTAGGGCAGAGGTTGAGAAATGGCATTTCTGGATCCTCTCGTATATGAACCTTTGAATTTTTAAGAGACTTTGCCAAAGTGTCTTCGGGAATCGCCCGACCAATTTATACTCCGGCAGCGTGTGAGAACGCCCGTTGCCTTGTGCCCTGACAGCAGGTGTTATCATCAGAGATTCTTGCCTCCCTGAGAGGTGGCAATGGCCTTTAACTTTTTAAAGGTTTGCATTTCCTTGATTACTAGTGAGTTTGAATCACTGTAGGACATCTGTGTTTCCTCTTTCGTGAAGTTTCTGGTCGTGTTGTGCTGTTTTCTATCACATTTACAGGGAAAACGATAAAAAAAGGCAGCCCGTAGAATGGTGGTTTTTTTCTTATAAATATATATTCTTTGTGTTTTCTGACAATAATTGTCTTTGGTGGCTATTTCAGGTATCCCCTTCTTAGATTTTTGTATTTATTTAGATGATCCGGGTGTTGTAATTTTAAAACGGTCAGATCTATCCATTCTTTTACGTACAGGTTCTCGTGTCTTGCATCTTTTTAGCAAATCTCCCAACCACGAACGTGTTCCGTTTTGCCCAAATCCTTGTCGTTTTTCAGCGGCGAGCGAGGTGAGGCATGCAGGATTTGCATCTTCTCAGTGCTGAGAGGCAGTGAATCAGATGCATTTTCAAACCGTCCCTCCACGCCACTAGCGGGACAGTCCAGTGTTTTCGCCGTCCCGCGAAATGCTCTCTTTTTTTTGCATGTTCTGCGTTTCCGTACAGGCCTGCGTCGACGTGTGGGTGCAGCTCTGAGCCTTCGATCTAAAAGGCAGACCTTGTTAAGCACTGGAGTCTAATCAGCGCGTTGACTTTTCGAGAACTCATTTCTCATTCCTTTTTAACGAATTTATTTATTTTCGGAATTACGGACTGTTCCTGAGGACTTGCATTTGAATTTTGCAATCAGGTTGTGAGGTTCCAAGGCCACCCCGACGGAGGTTTCCTTGGTGAAGTCGTCGCAACCGTCTGGAGGGAAATCGCATTTTCTAAGTGTTCAGTCATCCAGTCTCGGAGCAGAGGAATAGCCTCTGGTGTTCAGGTTGTGGCTTTTGTCTTCGAAGACGGTTTCATCGTTTGTTTGTTTGTGTTTTTTCATAGTAAGCGATGCACATTTCCGTTCGGCGTTCTTGCAGGTTGCGTGTGCTGCTTTCCTGGGCGAGACAGCTCTCGGCTCTTGTGATTACCTGTGCGTGTAGAGCAGCAAGGCCTCTGCAGACGAACGGTGCCGAGCGCAGCCTTTTCTGTAGCCGCGGCTTTGCACGTTGCTGATTTAGAAATTCAAAAGCTAAGCAGCGAGGAAGTCTGTATTCATCCGTACCCCGGCGACAGAACCACACGTCCACACCCCGGGAGACGGATGCGCAGGTTTCTGGGGTTCCGTCGAGGTCCACCGTGCCCATTTCCACTCCCGCGATAGTTTTGCACGACGGCGTGTTTCCTGCGCCGAGAGGCAGGAGCGATCGAGCTGCCCTTCCAGGTGAGGGGAAGCCTGTGGCTCTGTCTTGGAATTCGACCAGACGGTGTCATTTCCCTCTGTGACGGGAGTGAAGTTGGCCCCGCTGGGAAAGGCACCTCTCGTCCCCCGGATTTTTCCACTGGTAAAATAAGGTTTTATGCCTTTCTTATCGCTACCTCGCAGACGTGTTTCAAGCACCTAAGAGGTACGTACGCCGGGGTACGCTGCCTCCAAAACTCAGACGTAAAGAGCTGCTTTAGAAACGCGTGTAACTAACCAACAGATGCCGGTGAGCTTAAGGCTGTGAGCGTGCTACACAGTAGACGAAGATTTAGAAACGAACACTTAGACCCGTGGCCCTACGTAGAGGAACCATGAGAGTACTGGTCATCCCCTAAAAGGACAAAAAAAATCCTTTATCCCTCCGGGTCCCTATATGTGGATCCCGTGACTCGTTGGTTGTGGAGTTCATCAGAGTTAAAGAATTTGTACGCTCAATTTTTAAGGCTATTTGGAGCCAGATCGACAAACGACAATCCCGTGTCTTGGAGAGTTTAAGGACAACACACGGTTTAAATTTGAGAAGCGACCACAGCATATTACATTTTTTTTTTTTTTTTGCCCCCGATGGAAAACAAAATTCTGCCGAGAAACACATTACTCAGTTGAAAGCGTTGCTGAATTGACTTTCCCACAATATACTTTTTTTTTTTTCCCCGTCGATGTGTTATTATTGTACAAGATCCAGAGGATGTCTGTGCGCGGTTTCATAAAACCATCATTTAGAAACTGTTTTCCGGGGGGGCACGTGGTGTTTATAAGGGTTGCTTGGATGCGTGATGTGTTTTTTTTTTTTAAAAAAGAAATTAATACATAATTTGAATTCAGAGTACAAGCTTTTTTCTTAAAAAAATATATACGATCCAGCTCAGAGGAGCGTTTCGGAAATAGCTCAGGGGAGTAAATTACTTTTATTAATCCAGTCAGCCATTGGGTGTCATTCTTCCGATTTAATTATGTTTATCCGCCGATAGGTGACTCTGCCTCTTAACGCGTGTAATTTCGCCGGGTGCAAATGGTGATGGCGAATAATTGTCCTCGGGGAGATAATTGCGGTTGTAATTATTCACCAGGCAAGTTGGCTCCGTGAGACATTTCGTCCTCGGTCAGACGGCCTGGCAAAGCGAGTGTGCTTCTGTGTCCCCAAGCAGAGGAAGAGCCCGTAGGTTTCTCGGAGATTTTTTTATTCCAGGCGTCGGGCACGGCGCTGCGTGACTTCTATCTAGACTTCACCTCACTGAATCCTCACGATCGTTCCATAAAGCGGGCGTGAGAACCTTGACCTTATTGAGGCGGAGAGCGAGACCAGATTCGAACCCAGGCCAACAGGCTGGGTGTCAAGCGACTCCTTTCTCACAGGGCGTTGGCCAGGCTTAACCGAGGAGGCAGCATTTGCCAATAACTGAGCCCCTGGCACGTCCCTGTGATTATCGCCACCATCCCCGGTCTGTTCACGGAGCTTTTCCTTCGGCAGCCAGGGCCTGCCTCTTGCCAGAAAAACCCATCCAGCAGCCAGGGCAAAGCAGCATGGAGCCTAAGCAAAGGAGGCCTCCTCCGAGGCCTTGCACGCCCCGCGTCCTTGGGAAGGCTCCATCTGGCTGTGCTGGGTTTGGGATTCTCTCCTCTCTGGGTTCCCATCACTCTGTCGCCTCTCGTTTTTCAGGATGAGCACCCGAGTGTGCAGTGGATCCTAGAGGATTTTTTTTTTTTTTTAATCACTCGCCGGCTTGCTTCTCCTCGACCTAGATCGTGACGCGATTGCGTCCAGGGCCCCCTCGGACCTCCCCACAGGGTCTCGGGGCGTCCAGGGCTCCCTGCCCGCTCCCAGTCAGTAGTCTCCAAGCATGAAACCTACGAATAATGAGCTGCCCAACGGCTAGGAGGTGCTCAGGGTGCAGGTGCACGGCAGGGCTGTTCCTTATGACGAGCTGGGAGATTGCGCTTGAGGGGGCGTCGTTTGTCATCGGTGCCACCTGTCACCTGACAGGAGCATAACGGGGCGGTGTGGCCGGCCTGGGCGTTTTTCCCTCTTCAGAAAAGCTGGTGCTGTCGACTCCCCCCTCTTTCCCCATATCCCACCTGTGCCCCCTAAGCCTGCCCTCACACCCAAAGTGCCGTGTAGGAATGGGGGTGTGAGAGCAAGCAGGGGGGAGGTGGGGGGACCCAGCGGACCGCACCTGCCTCCCCGCCAGGCCCCGGAGCCTGAGAGTCTGAAGTTCCCACATGGTCAGGACTGGGTGTCTTCATAAGTGAAAAGATGTTTTAATAAGTAAAAACGACTCAAAAAAATGGAGCAATCGACTGAGAAGTCATTAAGGGAACAGCCACCCAGCAGGAAAGAGGGCTCTCGGAGAGCACAGAGGCAGCGAGTACGGGTAAACATCATTGGATTTGTACGTATGTGGCTGAGGACGCGGCTGCTCAGCGAAACACGTGGCTTCCTGAGCCGCCCGCCCCAGGGCCCAGCTGACACCGGCTGTGCATGCACGGAATTCTCACGCCACCTCTGCCACGCAGGCCAGGCCCTCCCCGCCGTGTCACAGCCCCTTAGAGTCAAGCGGCGACTCGACTTGGCGGCAGGGCTGGCGATCAGGTGGGCCGAGATGCCGACCGGTCACCTGCTCTCCCTGCCAAGCCCTCCTAGTGTCCCCAGCTGCGGTGTGCAAAGGAGCACGCCACGTCCTGTCCGCACTGACCCCCAACCACGGCCTCGCTTCGACCTAACACGCGGGTTTGAGAGCGGGGACCGGCGCGGACCATCTCCCCCAGAACTCAGATTCCCGGCGAGCCGCGGACGCCGTGACCGAGAGGTGGAGCGACTCGGAGCGAGTGCCGCCCAGGCCCCTCAGCCCCGTCCTCACTCCCGCGTGGGTCTGAGTTCTGCGCCTCTTCCCGCCACCAGCTGCCTCGGTGACGTTTGTCCGGACTGACCCGCCGACACTGTGTGAGAGAAAGGCTGATGACAGTTTGCTCTTTCCCGGGTCACGCTCACAGGTTTAAATGAAATCGCATCCCCCATACCCTCTCTGCTTGCTTGAGGCCTGGGTGTCCTGTCCTAGCGTCATGTGGTCCTGTCTGATCATCTGCGTACAACTGGGGGAGCTAGACAACGGCTGTTCTAAAAACCACTGAAGGAACTGCTCTTTTCTTTGGGCTTTTCTTCCTTTTTTTTTTTTCTTTTAAACACAGAACGAGCACTGGTTTTACAAAGAAAATACAGTGGCCTCACTACAGAATTCCCCAAAGTGATCGACGGGTGGGAGCGGGGCGAGTTAGGCGCCGGGAGAAAGGAAGGACCCCCCCGCCCCCGCGCCGACATCCCCCGTCCCAGTGGGTGTGACCCCGAGGAATACGGGGATGCAGGGAGGTTGAGAAGCTTCTCAGGCGCTTCCTGCGCGAAGCGTTAACGGTGGACGTTGCTCTGCACGGCTAGAAACAGGCCTATTGCAGCATTTCCTAAAGCAACGAAGCCTAAAGCCAGAAAACAAAACAAACAAACGAACAAAAAAACCCCCCAAAAAATGCAAATGGCAGTTTTTCTGGACATTCGAATGTGCGAGCGGCTGTGAATCCACATTCGAGGCCGCAAAAACAGCCTGTTTCCTTGTCCGGGTTGAGCCGAGGCTCGGGTGCATGGCTCGTCCTCTCACAGAAGCTGAGGAAAGGGCCACGTTGAAGTTCCGGGTGCGGATCGAGCCGGACCAAACGCAGATGCGGTTCGAAGCCTGTGGCCGTGGCTGGTGATAGGACAAGGGGAAGAGACGGCGTCTGGGGTTTCGCCTAAGCTGTCTATGCTCCCGGAGCTGGATGAGCCACCCGTGTGGACAGGCCTCTCGTGGGCCTGCTTACCTAGCGGAGGATGAACCTGTTGACCCCGGATGAGGAATCATATGCCTTGGTGAAGCTAAGAGAAAGGGAAGGGAAAGTAAATTCCCTACAAAATGACCAGCCTCCCGAGGGAAAAGGTAGATGAGAAACGAACGTGAAAATGTGGGCTGGAGGCGCAGAGGCCCGAAGTAATGGCCCGTCTCCGCTTCCACCTCCCGTTTCCCACCATATTTCTGGAGCGAATGAAGCCCAGCTCCCGCGAGGAACCACTAGCTTTATCAGCCGCTTCAGCATCCTTTTGCGTAAGGACAGGAGATGTGGAAATTGCCTTTTCTTGGGACGTATACGCCGGAGAGAATCACTCGTGTTGCTTTGCGAAAACGTAAGCAATAACAGGGCCAGGCAAGGAAAACAAAAAATGCCCTTGAGACGCCAACGGGCAGGTAACAGGGCTTGAGAAAAGTCACATCCCCCAAGTGGGCCTTTCCCTGACTTCACGCACCCCAAAGCGAAAAGGAGCTCAACTGCACGGGATGATGGGATGATCCGGGCTGGTGAGGACACGAGGAAGCTGGGTACCGAGATGCGTGCCCGCGGCAGGCATCAAACCCCGCCCGACCCGTCCACGTGAGAGAGGGGTCCAGCCTGCAGACTGGGGTCGTGGAGGAGGAGGAGGCAGGCAGTTAGGGAGAGGCCTGGCTAGGACGGGGACGGGGACGGGGACGGGGACGGTGCGCCTTCCACAGGGCGCGGCTTGTGGCAGAGTCCGTGGGCCCGAGGAGGGAAGGCAAATGCTGTTTTGCCTGAGGCCTGGGACCGAAACCAGAGCCCCCCCCCAGGCAGAGGGGTCCAAGGCTGTCTGTCCATCTCGAGCAACGGCCACGCGTTGTCCCAGTCGGCACGCCCCGAGTCGAAGCCATTCCCCGCTCCCCCAGGGTTTACAGACAGAACCAGCAGGAAACGCAGAGGGCGCCTTAGCAGGACTGAACGAAGCAGGGGGCGATCCCCCCATTTCACAGGTGGCAAAGCCGGGGCTCAGGGGAGCACCAACAGCCGGGAACCGGATTCGAACCCAGGTCCGCTTCGGCTCCAGAGCCCGTGCTGGTCGGAATACCTCAAAGCCCGTCCATACAGACCCCGCAGCCAGAAACGACCCGTAAGGGACCTTGTAGGATCATCCTCCCGAAAGGCACCACGAGGAGGGGAACAGACATGACGGCAGGAGACGGAGGAAGAGTTAAAATAGCGCTTTTAATGGAACGTTCGGCAATCGTACAGTCGGCTCCTCCTCGCACGTGTCTCTAGACGGCTCGTCTGGAAGACGGAAGCCGCAGCCCTGCAGAACGCCCCTCTCGAAAATCTACGGAGCACGCGGTGTCGACCCCCAGGGGAGCCGTGGGATGATGCCTCGGCCGGAGAAGCGTTCTAGAAAGGGGGTTTTCTAAAGCACGTCGGCAGGTCACCCCCGTCGGAGCCACCGAAGGGATGGGCCGGAGGGGATTTGGGACCCAGGTCACCGTGACTGCCTGGGGCGGGGGGCAGCGCGCTACGTCCGGCCCGCGAGGTCTGTGGGCGGTGTCGGGCCGCTCTCAGCGTCTCACAAAGGAGTCTTCCGAAGCTGAGTGTGACGCGGGGCAGGCTTTCTCGGTCTCAATGCCTCGGTACTCGGTGCCTACAGGGAGAGGAGGGAAGAAGAGCCAAGAGGAGAAAAGAAAGGTCGGTCTTTTTTGTGGTTTTCCTACTGTTTTTTTTGGTCAGGCGTACAGAGCGCATCGTGGCTCTGCAGCGGGGCGCACCAGAGAACAGTCAAGCCAGGAAACGGTTTCGCTCCACACGGCCCCGAGGGAGCGGACTCCGAGCCCAGAGGCCTTCTCGAGGGCCACCCCTCTGAGGAGCATGTTACCTTCGGTGCCTAGACCCCGACTCGGGCGGACCTGTCTCCTACGGGGGCGAACACAAGTCGCCACGGACAGACCTTGTGTCCGAGGCCTCCGTCACCGTCATCTCTACTGGAAAGGAGGCCGAAGCCAGGGAAGACCAGTGGCACCCCAACGCCGTGCTTTCTCCTCCGGGACGTGGACCGGCGTCTTTCATTCGGCCGCAGGTCGCCGCCGCCGCAGGCCGCCACACTCTCCCTGTGTCCCGGCTCCTGCACCGACGCTGCGGCTTCGTCTAGGAGGCACCCAGCGCGCCCCTGGGGCGACCCACGAGCCGCGTCAGTCCCACCGCCTGGGACTTTCAACGTCCCTGTTTTGTTCCGGGGGGTCAGAGTCTCAGGGCACGGCCGGGGCCGTGAGACTCTGACCCCACGGGACAAAAGGTGACGGGACGGAAACGTCACTCCTCCCGTCAGGAAGGGGCGGCCGAGCTCCGGTTCACGGAGGCGGCCCGAGTCCGGCACATCCTCCCTCCACGTCACAAGCTGGATTGGAGCCCGCGTAGTTTTGGGGGTTCTGCCGGGAGCCGTGGGGGCAGGGGTTTGGGGAGTGGGGCGGGGTGAGGGGTGGAAGCAGGAGAGCTGAGGGTCAGCTCTTGCGCGCAGAATAAGACGGAGGATGCTCCCGTGGCCGGAAAACGGACGTGGCTACGGCGGGAGAAGGAAGGAGTGCTTTAAAGGTCTCCGAGGTTTAATTATTAAAACAAAAAAAATTTTTTTTAAAAAAAGGAAAAAGAGTTATTCTCAGTTCAGAGTTGCCGCTTCTCCCCTCCAGCGCCGGGCTCGTTCCTCAGGGAAACTGTAGGTTCCCAGAGGGCGTTTCCCGCCAGCGGATGCGCTGCCGGCTTCGCCCCGAAGGGGCCAGCTCCGTGCTCTGCCTTCGGTGGCCGTGAGGGCACCGGCTCAGGAGTCAGGCAGACCTGGCGTTGGCTCCCGGTGACCTTCTGACCGGCCACGCGACCTTGAGAAGCGAGGTTTACTGAGCCTTCGTTTCCTGACCTGTACAGGGGGGGGAAACAGGGATACGCGTGCCTCACGGGGCCGCTGTGGGAAAGTGCTGGGATCACGGCCCCTGGCCCGTGCGGAGCGGGGCCTTCGTGAACTTGAGCTCCCCGCCCCTCCCCTCCGCGAGGTGCTCCGTTTGCGTGTGGGTCGGGTCCCTCTTGTCGTGAAACTGCCCGCTCCGGGGAGATTGAATGGGACGGCAGAGTCCCCACCTGGGGACTGTTCAGCCTCCAGGGGATTTGCTCTTCCATTCGCTCGTAGTAGGAGAACACTTGTGCTTTAGCATAAATCCCGAATGTGCATTTCCCGTCAGGTAGGCCTCAGCTAGGCAGGAATACGGAAACAGGAACGTCTGGGAACGGCTGCTGCAAGCCCAGCCTCTGGTAACGCAGTCAGGACGTGTCCAACCGGTGGCCAGTGCGTCCGAAGGCCACGAGGTCCCGAGGTCGACGCTGTGACCCGCGGAGGTGCCCGGCAGGGCAGGTGTCTGGGGTCTCCCGTGTGGAGCCGGCGACCAGCTCTGAGGAGTGACTTCCCGGCCTCTCGGTGCTAGGGGCGGACACGATAGTGGAGAAGTCTCCAGGTTCCTCTCGCTTGTCTGCTTCTGTCCTGATGATCACATTCGGGGGCCTGAGAGAGAGTGTGGGGTCCCACAGTCCGTCCGAACCAGAGTCTGAGGAGGCCGTCCCTCCAGGTGGGGACGGGTCCTCCAGGGGGGGATGGGTCCTCCAGGGGGGGATGGGTCCTCCAGGAGGGGACGGGTCCTCCAGGTGGGGACGGGTCCTAGTGGGGAGCGAGAACCCACAGAGGCCAAGGCCAAGAACACGGGCTTCGGGTTCGCAGACCTGGGTTTGAAGCCCCACTCTGCGTCGTGACCGGGAGCCAGTTCCGGAGTTTTCCAAGCTTCCTTTCCCTCTCCGTGCACCGAAGCTCTCCCAGTTCCCGACTTGCAGGGCGACCGTTGGGATTCGACGCGCTAACAGAGGGAGTAAGCTCATTCGGGGCGAGCGCTCGGCAGAGGTTAGCGGCTCTTACTCGTCGTGAGTGCTCCCCAGCCACCCCGCCGGGCCCGCCCGCCTCTTAGCTCCGTGGACCCGGCGTTTCGTGTTGGTGGGAAGGAGGGAGGGGACGTGCAATGGGCTTCCGTGTCCGGTTTTGCTCTTTTTCCTCTTGGCAGTCCCCACGATTCCCCTCCCAGGCCCATTCCCGCCACATAGGAAGGAAGGAAGGATGAGTCCGGCAGAAGGGCGGAGTGAGGGTCAGAGCTGGAGGGGGCTCGGTTGTAGCGTTCAACGTCCCCTCCCTCGTGGGTGACGTCGCCTCCGATTGTACGCCCTGACAGGAAGGGCTACCTACCTCCTTGTTGGGAAAGTGGGGTACCTGATCCAGGTGCGTCAGAGTCGGGGGACACCTGGCTGAAGGCGCCTTCCAACTCACGGCCCGGCCCTTGTGACAGCCTCCGACACCCTGCCCCCCCCACACGCTGTGCTGACCCACACCCCAGCCTGTGCCCGGCCGCCGCCTGCCCCTCTTCCTTCGCCCGCTCACTTCCACCCGGTCTGGGGCCACTCACTGTCCCGTCGCGACGACGCGGCTCTGGACGCCGAAAACATTTGCCCCCCCGCCCCGGTCTTCGCAGCGGTTTCGAACTCACGAATCGGGGCCGGGTTGGGGGGTGTGATGAACGAGGAGGGTCGGGCAGAGAGAGGAGGGCACGGCCCATACCGAGATCCCTAATCCTCTAGGCCAAACTCCAGTTCACCAGCGCCCTCTCTCGGAAATCGTGGCGCCTCTTGGGTGTCGGACCCGTGTTCTGGCGTAAAGGGGACCACAGACCACGGTTGGCGGGCTCCTGGGGGGGCTCTCGAGATCGGCAAGGACAGCACGAGACAGCAAACGTTCCCCGTCTGTCGGTCCGAAACTGCGCTCGCTCGGTTTTCTCCTCTAAACCAAGCCCGACGCGCAGACGACAATGACAGTGACGCTGCACCCGGCCGGGGCGGAGGCTCACCCCTCCTGTCTTTCTCCCCGTGCGATCGGCCGCGCCGACGGCTCCAGGCTGACCTAGCACGGCGGAGGGGGGCTGTCCGTGCTTGAAAGCGACGCTCCGGAATCCAGGTGGCAGGAAAGGAGCCCGCAGCTACTTCTGGGGGGGTCACCAGGGGCAAGGGATGGGCACGGCGGCCGGGCCTGCGTGCGGGAAGCTCTGGGTTGTTTGTTATCGGAGACCGGGAGGGAGAACCCGGGATCTGGACGCGGGAACGCCACCGAACCGAACTTCCCCAACCGCCCCTCGAGGAAGCCAGGTCACCGTGAGATGGGGGTGGGGGGGGGTGGACGGGTGGTGGGGGGTGGAGAGAAGCGATGTCTAGGGAGAGGCACGCTCCCTCCTGGACGCCTGAAACATCTCCTTTGTCATCCTAACAGTCTCGTTCAACCTAAAATCGTAGGAAAAAAAATACCCCAAAAGGCAAAGAGTTTTCAAAACCTTAAGAGCACACGGGGGTAAAGGTCGTTGGGAAGCGTCCTGCCCCAGGCCGCGAGCCACCCCTTCTCCAGGTTTGGGCTGTCACTCAAACTGCCCCTTTCACGGCGCTTGCTACAAGCTGGGCATGGCGCCCTCCTCGGCCCTGACGCTTGTCCCCTCTTTTCTCTCCTCCGGGGTGGCCCGAATACACACCGGAGGCGAGAAGGCACACCGGCCAGGCAACCGGACAACCCCGAGGCCCTTCCCAGGGTCGCGAGAGGCCGGGTCACCGAAGCAGCATGACATGCAGGTGAGCTGGGCCGTGTGCGCCCGTGTGCGTGTGTGTGTGCCCGTGCGCGTGCGTGTGCTCCCACAGAGGCCCCGCTCCCTCGCAGAAGAGGCTTTACGGGGCTGAGCGTGCCGGCTGGAAGCTCCCTCCGTGGTTCTCACCCCGAGCAGTGTGACCGGTCGGCGCGTTCCCCCCCGTCGGCCGCGCAGATGCTCTCAGAGCACACGCAGACGGAGGCGTCTCCGTTGGAGACGGACCCCCCAAAGCCTCCTCGGCGGTTTCGCGCGTCGGACACGCAGTCGCTTCCAGGAGCGAGTGGGTTTATTCGTTATGGCAGAGGCCACGGCTTGTGCTAGAGGGCCATCCCCCCTCTCTCTCTCTTCCTCCTCCTCTCACCCCCTCCCTCCTCCCCCCCCAGGGGCACGCACCCCTGCACACCACCCACACCTAAGCGTGTCCCCTCCACAGGCCAAAAAGGAGCGTGACGCATGAACATAAAAGGGCCGCCTGTGACAGGGACCACGGAGCCACCTGGGCGGGCCCGAGCGAGAAGGCAAATCTGCATTTCACCCCATTATCCCCGCCGCCTCAGAGGCGATTCGCCAGGCCGTCTGCACATGCACACTCTTTTTCGAGCTTTTTTGTCCCCTCCCCCCCCCCCCGTAACGTGTTGCATGTTCTCGCTTTCACAGAATATCCGAATGAGGGTGAACTGATAAGAAAAGGAATATTACAGTCGGTCCGGTGCATCCCTTGAATCACGTTATATTTTTGGTGCATTAAAAAAAGGAGGGGCGGAGGAGCAACCAGCATGGTCAGTCAGTTCGGCCGAGAGGCCCGTGTTAGTGGCGGGAGGGTTGACACAGCGTTAAGGAGGCGTTAAAAAGAGGGTTAGAGGGTCCCACACACAACGGTTTGACGTTCCTAGGCATCGCCGTTTTCCTTTTTCCCCTAAAAAAAGGGCAACGTGTTTGGCAAATGTAGGCAAATGACTTGGACGGGGCTGGGTGTCGCGCCGGCTCTGAGCGGGGTCAGTCATAGCCAGGCGAGGCCCTCTGCTTCCTGAGGTCACTCTGGGGGGCCGGGGGGGCGCCTCGGGGCCGGGGGGAAGGTGAGGTGCTGGCCCCCCCACGCCCCGCTCCCCCTCCTCGGGCCCTCAGTCTTGAGCGTGGGGGTGGAGCTGGTGCGAGGTGCTGACCACAGGCTCCAGCGCGGTCACCCGTGAGCATCGCTGAGAGAACTCTGGGGCCTTGAACCTCATGCAGACTGGCTGAGCGGTCTACACAGTGACCCATATTGCGAGAGAGAGAGAGAGAGGAGGGGGCTTCGCGCCCCTCCGACCTGCGCGCCGCCCCGACCCGCGGGCGGGCGGCACGGGGAGTGTCACTAGTGCTTATCCTGGCAATGTTGTCGACGTGTGTGTGTGTTTAGTAGACTTTCTGTAAAAAAACAAACAAAAAAGAAAAACAAAAAAACTGTTGCGTGGGGTGTGTGCATCCAGAAACGTCCGTCCTCCGAGCCGGCCACCACCGCTCCCTGAATTCGGCGGCGCCCGCTGCTTGGCTTGCAGCGGTCGGCATCCCGCATCGCCACGCGGGGGCTTCAAAGAGCAGGCTCCGAGCCCCAGCAGGGGCCCCGCGAGACGCACGATCCCACACTCGCCTCGTCCCGAATCCCGTCTGGCTCTGATTTTGAGAGAAAGGACAGAGGTCGTGTGCGCACGTCTGCGTGCGTCTGCGTGCGTGTGTGTGTGCGTGCGTGTGTGCGCGTGGGGAGTTTTTCTGAAAACCTGTTTTCTTGTTGTAGGAAACACGCCCCTCTGATCACCATACAGAGTCCGACCCTCCTCGGGCCACTATAAAACAGACTCCATGTTTTCACACCACTCGTGGTCTTCGAGGTTATAGATAAACTTTGTCCTGTGCGTGGGCTTTGCGGGCACAGGGTCCCTCCCCACGTTGTCTAGGGTCAGAGTAGAGGCAAAGAACTCACTGGTGCACAGCCCGCCCTCGTGGTTTTTGATGTAGCGCTTATAGTTCCTCCGCAGGCACTGCCACGTGGTGGTGTAGAGGAGGAAGGCGAAGGACTTGAGGGCGATGGCGATGCTGACGTACAGGTACCGGTAGGCCACGTTGTCGTAGAGCGCGCAGGCGCCCTGCTCCCCGCAGAACGTGCTCCAGAACAGGCAGGTGGAGTCGATGCCGGCCCCGAAGATGAGCGGAGGCGGGATGAAGCCTGTCGGGGGGGGGAAGACAGCGTTTAGTGCCCCGGGGCCCGACGGCTGGTGTGAGGCCGGGACGGGCGGCCCTTCCACGCGCACGTGCACGTGTGAGAGAGAGAGAGACGGAGAGAGAGGGGGAGAGAGAGGGAGAGAGAGGGAGAGAGAGAGACCCGACGGGGCTGCTCAGCTAGGGCCACACCGTGCAAGGCCTCTCTCTGTCGGGAGCCGGACCCCGTGAGCTCCCATCCCGCCTCTGCCCTGTACCCGCTGCGCACACCCGGGCCGCTGGTTGTCGCCCTCCGTGCCTCATTCCTCATCGGCACGGCGGGGACCGTCATCAGTCCGGACCCGGTTCTGGGGAGGCCGACGGAGCGAAGCCACGGCAAGCCCTGGGGAGAGCGCCTCGCCCGCCGCAGGCACAAACCCACGGCAGCTGCTGCTGCTGCTGCTGTCAGGCTTCCTTGAGGGGAGACAGGCTTTGGGGTCACGCACAGGCGTGTGACCTCTGTATGACGTTCTTTGGCTCGGGGCCTCGGGGGCTGCGCTTGAACTTGAGCAAAGGGGGTTGGAAGCGGAAGGGCCCAGAGGCTGAACAGGAGGACGGGCGTTCCATCTTTCGTGTGCGTTTGCACTCGTAGGTGAGCGCGTGTGTGTGCGCGTCTAGCTGAGGCTGGAGACACCCGCACGTGCACCGCCCCCTTCCCTTCCCCTGAAGGGAGAGGGATTTCCGCTGGGTCAGGATCCTTTTCATTCTGAGCCGGGAGACGGTCGTTAAAACCTTTCCATCCAGTCGCCAGGAAAGGCGGGCGAGACGAAGACGCTCCACCACCCTCGGGCCACCCGGCGACTCCGGGCCCATAACCCAGCTCGGGGGTCATGCGTCCCCGCTACAGGTGGAAGTCACCTGTGGGGTCTCTCCCCGGGCTGGCCCACGAAACGGGGGGGTTTGGTGCGGGGCTCGGTCATCGTGAAAACAGAAACACCGCGGGGGATCCTGGCGGTGGCTGGGTCACTAACGCGGACGAACCGTTCCAGAAGACAGTGTCCCCGGGGCCAGAACGCGGTGCCAGCCCCCCTCTGGGACGGACCTCGGGAGCAGAGAGTGATCTCCGGAGAGCAGACGGCGACGCGTCCGAGATCCCGCTGCCCGGGTGAGCCACTGCCCGTCCAGGGGGCCTTTCCCAGGGCCAGCCCTGGACCGAGGTTCGCTTTTGAACAGGGGAGGGAGCTCACGGCCAGGACAAGGATGCCCCGAGTTCTATGCGCGGCAGGGTCCCCGTGGTCGCGGGCCCCTTCCCGGGGACGCGGGGTGGGGAGGTTACTGAAGGAAGTGGCACTTCCTCGGTGGTCCGGACGGGCCTGGAATGGGGTGCGACGGGGACCGCGTTATCCCATCAGCGCTAAGGACCTCGGGGAGCAGGGCTGCCGGCTCCCCACGGCCCAGGCGCCTCGGCACCCATCCTTAGCACTCTCCAGCTCTGCGTCCTTGTCACCCCGAAGGGAAGACCCCCTGAGAAGGCGTCTCAGTCGAAACCCCATTAAACCTCCCTGGCAATCAACAGACTCCAGGCGCAGAGTCCCGCACAACCTGCCTTCTCTCGCCACCGTCCAGGCCGGCTTGGTGTTGGACGGACGGAAACTCGCTCGTGTCCCCAGCTGTCTCTGCCCCAAAGGCCGCCCAGGTGTTCGCCGCCGTCCTGACCCACGGGTGAGTGTCCCTCTTCCCCGTCCCCTCAAAAGCGCCTTGTGTTGATTTAACGGAAAAAAAAAAAAAAGCCAACTGGAGGCGCTGCCATGGCAACTGCATAATAGAAACGAAGCCACACACTCCATCATTTAGGGGAAGAAACGGCGACCGGGCGCCAATTTACATGATGGATAGACTCGGGGATAAATGAGACCCGTTTGGCCCGAGGAGCCCTATGGCTCGATGGCATTCTCTGCGCCCGTCCGCCTTTCCGAGCTTCGTTAGCTTCTGTCTCGCCCCCGAATGCCCCTCCCGCCTCTGCCTTGAGCCTCTGCCGAGGTCCCTGCTGCGGTTGGTCCCAGCCCACGCCTCAGCCGGCGCTGGGCACCGCGGGGCCGCAACGACGACACGTCTGGTAAAGGGCCTGGCACGCGAGGCCACGTCGAGGAAATCAGGCCACCCTTTGAGCCGGTCGAAGGAGATCCGCAACGTGCGGGAACCGTCAACGCGTTTTCGAGCCCCGTCTCCCTCTCAAACGTCGACGTGCGCGCGCGTTTCCCCTCCACGTGGACACCTCCTCCACGCACCGGTCGCCAGGCGAGGAGTCTACCACGCTGGCTCCTCCTCCAAGTCGGGCATCGCGTCTGGGAGCCCAACGTGTCGAAGGACGTTTGACCCGAGGGGCTGAAAGCTGAGGGCACGTCACTCCATCTCTTCGGGGCTCAGTGTCTTGACCTTTGCCTGGGAACTGATGCCGCCTGCCTGGTCAGGGTCAAGGTGAGGGCTGACGCGAAGGAGGTGGGAGTCAGGCCAAGCTCTGGTCTTCCCGTGAGGCCGGGCGTTCCGCGACCTCGCTCGTGCCGCACGCGGCGGGGCTTGGGGAGACAGCTTAGAAGACCTGCGGGGTCGGACACCGTAAGGAAAACCTCGACGGCGCTTCTGGATTTCTGAACAGAGAGAAAAGCCGGGCTCTCCTTTCTGCCACGTCCATCTTGGCCTTTACAGGGGCTTCCAACTCTCCCCCGAAGGCGAGCTCTGGCGCTCAGGTGCGCGGAGAATCCCCGAGACAAAGAGCCGGCTGGGTCCGCTTCGGTGGAGGCTTCTGCTGCTCGAGAACGACGTCGTCTGACGAGTTGCTTTGCTCATTTTCACTCTTTCTCATGCGCGCGTCACTCCGGCGGGGGCCTCATAACAGCCTGGGCAGACCCTGCCGCGTGCTGGTCCCCCAGACTCCGGAGGCGACCTCTGTGTTCGCCGCCGACGACGCGAGGTCTCTCGATTAAGTCCCTGCTCACCCCAGCCCCGCGCGGGGCCTGCCCTATTCACCTCGGAGCACCCCTTATTGGAACTATGGAGAAACCGAGGCCGAGAGAGCGTGCTTGTCCCGGGCCCGATGTTTCAAAGCCCCAAACCCAACAACCTCCTTAAGGAAGTCAGGGCGGGCTGCCTGAAGACGAGGTCAGAGCTCTTCGGGGGGGGCTGCCGAGCTGCCGAAAGCATCGTACTGACCCCTCTGCTGCGCTCCTGGGAGCGACTGGCGCGAGGAAGCCAGGGTTTGACGCTTTCGGAAGCGCAAGCTTCCTGATCTTCGCCAAACGTGGACGGGAAACACTTGCGTGCACAAGCGTTCCCGGCCTGCCGCGTGAGGCGCAGGCCGCGTGCCCGGACGGCGTGCGGGGAAGCCCCCAGCAGTGCTGACAGGCACTTGCTGCAGGAAGAGAGATGCGGCGCCTTTGTTCAGGGGGAGAGCTCTCCTCTGCCAGCTGCTGGGGGCGGGCGGGTCGGAGATGCGAAATTCCGGGACCGCAGAGCTGGCTTTGGATTCCGACTCCGGCCACCACGTCACCATCACGTTCATTGTTGATAAAGGGGGCGCGGCGGCGCTCCGTGTTTCTGTGGGCACGGGAAACGCGCCCGCCCTCGTGAACGCCCCGACGGCGGGCCCTCGGCGAATCGGCTTCCTTTCCCGTCGTCCCTCCACTTCTCGTTGGGACAAGCGACACCCTCCCTGTCCCGTTTGAAATCATCTCCAGAAAGAGACGTGCCCCCTCCTAGCCGTGTGCCCAGCCGGGATTCAGCGGGTCACCGCAGCGGGCGAGAGGAACGCTCCGCGTCACGAGGAGTCCGTTCGGGAAAGCGGGGCCGATGGGTGAGGGGCCTGTTTCTGCTCTGAGCATCTTCACTCCGATGCGCCCTCAGTAACCTAGGGAGTAAGCAGGGCCGTGCAGATGGCGTCTGTTTCTTCTTCTAGAAGCTTCGAGCTTTAAAAGAAAGCCGTCTTCCTCCTCCCCCTAGCCTGCGGGAGCATCCCTCTCCCGTCCCTTCTCCCTCTCCACCTCCTGGGAAGGGACTCGTGGGTGCAGCAGGCGCTAAGGACCGCCCCACCACGGGGCCTCTGGGAAGCCTCCATATCTTGGACAGGGCATCCAGGGGCTCCGTGCTGCCGCGTGCAATTACGGAGAATATTAAAAGGATTAAATCTTCCCGCCTGTTACCCTCGGGGCCAAACCGCAGCTCTACGCATTTCCACAGGAAACTTACAGCCCCATTAAAGAGGACGGCTCTGTTTTCCCGAAATCTGTTAGCAACGGTTACACCTCAGGCAGGGTCTTGTGTCTCCCTCTTTGATGCTCTCCCTTGGGTGAGAAGGCCGGGACTGATCTGCATTCCCTGTAGGTCGGTCTCCCTCCAACCAGGTGAGCGGAAAGGCCTTTGTAAGCAAAGTAAATTCACGTCCCTTCCTGGGACCAAATGGAAGCTGAAGCTTAACTCCGATATGTACAGTTTCCAAAGAAAGCCTTTCCTCTCCAGCCTCAACGGAGGAGATTTCATTCAGGCCGGGAGTCTCCACTCGACTCGACAAGGGTTGCCGTTAGGTCCGGCACGAGGAGGAGCGAGGGCGATGCCAACCATATTTTTTTTTTTTCTCCTGAAAGGCATGAAGGAGCTTCGCTGCTTCAGCAATGCCCCAAACCAAACAAAAACCAAACAAAAAACAAAGCCTGGCGTGCTGCCCTTAGCCGATTCTGTCACCTGACATTCGCTTTTTTTTTTTTTTTTAAATCTGAGAGGTCAGGAGACTTTTGCTCCGTTCTGATTTCATACGTGGGTGCCTCGGGGGAGTCACTTGAGGCTCAAAGGGCTTAAATAACCTGCCAGAGGCCACCCGGCCAGTGATGGCAGAGCCGGACGCACAGCCAGGCCGGTGAGTAGGTCCTGCAGGGGCCTCAGGAGGTCGGACGCAAACGCGGCGCTTAGTAAATACGCGCTAAAGGAGCAAATCGATGCCCAGGTAAGTGCTCTCCGTGCACCCCAGTCACGGGACCCTGCTCCGCAGCGCCCCACGGCCGGGGGCGCAGCCTCACCGCCGGCGTCTCGGTGCTGGCTCCTTCCAGAACTCCTTCGCCTGGTCCACTTCTCTCGCTCGCACACACAGTCACAGTCGGGGGGCCCAGACGCTTCGCGGGCCACACACCAGGAGTCTGCAGGTGATCCGCTCGGGAAAGCCGCCCGCGGACAGGGCTGCACCCTGAGGCTCACCTTCCCGAATGCCTTTGCCCAGCAGGTTGTCCTGCAACTAAGGCCATGCCCGGCCCTGCACGTAGTCTCTCCAGCACAGCAGACCCCCCCTCCCCCCGGGTCTGCACACACTGTCTGTCCTTTCCTCCCCACCGGGACGTGCTCGACCGGCGGCCCCTCTCCTGACTCCACACCGAGACACGCTACACTGCGAAGTCCCCACGGTGTCCCCGTGACACCGGGTGTCCAGCAGAGGGTGACGGCGTCACGAAACATGACGCCTTGGTGGAACCACGTTAACGATCATGCCGATGACTCTCACTTAGGTGCTGCAGAGAATGGGATCGGGACCCAGGCACAGACTTGTCGGCCACGTGTCCCTAAAAGACGAAACTGACGGATGCTTCTAAAGCGGCGTTTTCCCACTGTGATTTGCGACTCTTTAAGGGGCAATAAAACCAATAAAGTGGATTCTGAACAAAAGTTCACAACAACATGGAACAGAACACCAGAGAAGGCATCTGCACACGTGCATGGCAGGACTATTGACGTGTGCGGGCGTGATGAAAACCCGCTTCCTGTGGATCAGTCACACGAGATAAAATATTCTCGGGAAAGAGTATGATTTCTTGGGGCAGAGAGGAAAACTGCTTTAGGGCAACATACACAACGATCTTGCCGCCTCAGAGAAGCTCCATGCTCGTCACTTATGTTTTCAAACATCCCCTATTAGTTACCTTCCTGGATCCTCGCTGGCCCAAACTAGGTTCCTATTACTTACCTGTCACCCTTTCCTCACTTCCTTTCTGCTCTGTATGGCCGTGTTCCTCTTAGGGTTCCTCTCCAGCTAGGCATGGCACAAAAACGTACTTTCCTTACAAGTGACGCACCAGCCGCCTTCCTTTTACACTTTCGAAGTATCCTCCCTGCTCCTCTCAATTCCGACTTGGTTGCCTCCCTGCCTCCCTCCCTAAGCAAAGACGGCCCCTGAGGTAGTGTGCACTGCATGTCCTCGTTCTCTACAGTCTCCTCCTAGTTACCCCAACCTGCATGCCTGAATTCAATTCCTAATAGGTACCTGGAAGCAAGTAAACACCCTGGAAACAGGAGACGCCGACCTGCGCAACGTAAGTGCCCTAATGTTCCAGGCCTCCTCGTCCTCACGCCTTTACCTCCTTAGGAGCCTGCATGCCCACATTGAGGTCCCCATCTTAGATAGATGCCTGCATGCCTGCCGTCCCGTACAGCCCTGCAGTTACATGTCTGTATTTACTTAGGCCAGTACTAGTTTTTTATCTCCCAATTCGTACGTCCACACCTAACGAGTCGCCTGTCTTTACTTAAGTTCATACTACCTGTGTGTCCTGTATTAGGTAGGTAGGTAGTTAGAGATATAGCTAGTAGCCTGCCTGCCTTCACTTAGGTCCCTACCTAGCTACCTGCCTGCCTGCCTTCACTTAGGTCCCTACCTAGCTACCTGCCTGCCTTCACTTAGGTCTGCAGCAGTTTAGTGTCTTGTATTAGGTAGGTAGGTAGTTAGTGATATAGCTAGTAGCCTGCCTGCCTGCCTTCACTTAGGTCCCTACCTAGCTACCTGCCTGCCTTCACTTAGGTCCGGTGCAGTTTAGTGTCTTGCATTAGGTAGGTAGGTAGTTAGTGATATAGCTAGTAGCCTGCCTGCCTGCCTTCACTTAGGTCCCTACCTAGCTACCTGCCTGCCTGCCTTCACTTAGGTCCGTAGCAGTTTAGTGTCTTGTGTTAAGTAGGTAGGTAGTTAGTGATATAGGTAGTAGCCGGCCTGCCTGCCTTCACTTAGGTCCCTACCTAGCAACCTGCCTGCCTGCCTTCACTTAGGTCCCTACCTAGCTACCTGCCTGCCTGCCTTCACTTAGGTCCGTAGCAGTTTAGTGTCTTGTGTTAAGTAGGTAGGTAGTTAGTGATATAGCTAGTAGCCTGCCTGCCTGCCTTCACTTAGGTCCCTACCTAGCTACCTGCCTGCCTGCCTTCACTTAGGTCTGCAGCAGTTTAGTGTCTTGTGTTAAGTAGGTAGGTAGTTAGTGATATAGCTAGTAGCCTGCCTGCCTGCCTTCACTTAGGTCCCTACCTAGCTACCTGCCTGCCTGCCTTCACTTAGGTCTGCAGCAGTTTAGTGTCTTGTGTTAAGTAGGTAGGTAGTTAGTGATATAGCTAGTAGCCTGCCTGCCTGCCTTCACTTAGGTCCCTACCTAGCTACCTGCCCTGCCTGCCTTCACTTAGGTCCCTACCTAGCTACCTGCCTGCCTGCCTTCACTTAGGTCCGTAGCAGTTTAGTGTCTTGTATTAGGTAGGTAGGTAGTTAGTGATATAGCTAGTAGCCTGCCTGCCTGCCTTCACTTAGGTCCCTACCTAGCTACCTGCCTGCCTGCCTTCACTTAGGTCCGTAACAGTTTAGTGTCTTGTATTAGGTAGGTAGGTAGTTAGTGATATAGCTAGTAGCCTGCCTGCCTGCCTTCACTTAGGTCCCTACCTAGTACCTGCCTGCCTGCCTTCACTTAGGTCCCTACCTAGCTACCTGCCTGCCTTCCTGCCTGCCTTCACTTAGGTCCCTACCTAGCTACCTGCCTGCCTACCTGCCTGCCTTCACTTAGGTCCCTACCTAGCTACCTGCCTGCCTTCACTTAGGTCCGTAGCAGTTCAGTGTCTTGTATTAGGTAGGTAGGTAGTTAGTGATATAGCTAGTAGCGTGCCTGCCTGCCTTCACTTAGGTCCCTACCTAGCTACCTGCCTGCCTGCCTTCACTTAGGTCTGCAGCAGTTTAGTGTCTTGTATTAGGTAGGTAGGTAGTTAGTGATATAGCTAGTAGCCTGCCTGCCTGCCTTCACTTAGGTCCCTACCTAGCTACCTGCCTGCCTGCCTTCACTTAGGTCTGCAGGAGTTTAGTGTCTTGTATTAGGTAGGTTGGTAGTTAGTGATATAGGTAGTAGCCTGCCTGCCTGCCTTCACTTAGGTCCGTAGCAGTTTAGTGTCTTGTGTTAAGTAGGTAGGTAGTTAGTGATATAGGTAGTAGCCGGCCTGCCTGCCTTCACTTAGGTCCCTACCTAGCAACCTGCCTGCCTGCCTTCACTTAGGTCCCTACCTAGCTACCTGCCTGCCTGCCTTCACTTAGGTCTGCAGCAGTTTAGTGTCTTGTATTAGGTAGGCAGGTAGTTAGTGATATAGCTAGTAGCCTGCCTGCCTGCCTTCACTTAGGTCCCTACCTAGCTACCTGCCTGCCTGCCTTCACTTAGGTCCGTAGCAGTTTAGTGTCTTGTATTAGGTAGGTAGGTAGGTAGTGATATAGCTAGTAGCCTGCCTGCCTGCCTTCACTTAGGTCCCTACCTAGCTACCTGCCTGCCTGCCTTCACTTAGGTCCGTAGCAGTTTAGTGTCTTGGGTTAAGTAGGTAGGTAGTTAGTGATATAGCTAGTAGCCGGCCTGCCTGCCTTCACTTAGGTCCCTACCTAGCAACCTGCCTGCCTGCCTGCCTTCACTTAGGTCCCTACCTAGCTACCTGCCTGCCTGCCTTCACTTAGGTCCGTAGCAGTTTAGTGTCTTGTATTAGGTAGGTAGGTAGTTAGTGATATAGCTAGTAGCCTGCGTGCCTGCCTTCACTTAGGTCCCTACCTAGCTACCTGCCTGTCTGCCTTCACTTAGGTCTGCAGCAGTTTAGTGTCTTGTATTAGGTAGGTAGGTAGTTAGTGATATAGCTAGTAGCCTGCCTGCCTGCCTTCACTTAGGTCCCTACCTAGCTACCTGCCTGCCTGCCTTCACTTAGGTCCGTAGCAGTTTAGTGTCTTGTATTAGGTAGGTAGGTAGTTAGTGATATAGCTAGTAGCCTGCCTGCCTGCCTTCACTTAGGTCCCTACCTAGCTACCAGCCTGCCTGATGCCTGCCTTCACTTAGGTCCCTACCTAGCTACCTGCCTGCCTGCCTTCACTTAGGTCCCTACCTACCTACCTGCCTGCCTGCCTTCACTTAGGTCTGCAGCAGTTTAGTGTCTTGTATTAGGTAGGCAGGTAGTTAGTGATATAGCTAGTAGCCTGCCTGACTGCCTTCACTTAGGTCCCTACCTCGCTACCTGCCTGCCTTCACTTAGGTCTGCAGCAGTTTAGTGTCTTGTATTAGGTAGGTAGGTAGTTAGTGACATAGCTAGTAGCCTGCCTGACTGCCTTCACTTAGGTCCCTACCTAGCTACCTGCCTGCCTGCCTTCACTTAGGTCCGTAGCAGTTTAGTGTCTTGTGTTAAGTAGGTAGGTAGTTAGTGATATAGCTAGTAGCCTGCCTGCCTGCCTTCACTTAGGTCCCTACCTAGCTACCTGCCTGCCTGCCTTCACTTAGGTCCCTACCTAGCTACCTGCCTGCCTGCCTTCACTTAGGTCCGTAGCAGTTTAGTGTCTTGTATTAGGTAGGTAGGTAGTTAGTGAAATAGGTAGTAGCCTGCCTGCCTGCCTTCACTTAGGTCCCTACCTAGCTACCTGCCTGCCTGCCTTCACTTAGGTCCCTACCTAGCTACCTGCCTGCCTGCCTTCACTTAGGTCCCTACCTAGCTACCTGCCTGCCTTCACTTAGGTCTGCAGCAGTTTAGTGTCTTGTATTAGGTAGGTAGGTAGTTAGTGATATAGCTAGTAGCCTGCCTGCCTGCCTTCACTTAGGTCCCTACCTAGCTACCTGCCTGCCTGCCTTCACTTAGGTCCGTAGCAGTTTAGTGTCTTGTGTTAAGTAGGTAGGTAGTTAGTGATATAGCTAGTAGCCTGCCTGCCTGCCTTCACTTAGGTCCCTACCTAGCTACCTGCCTGACTGCCTTCACTTAGGTCCCTACCTAGCTACCTGCCTGCCTGCCTTCACTTAGGTCCGTAGCAGTTTAGTGTCTTGTATTAGGTAGGTAGGTAGTTAGTGATATAGCTAGTAGCCTGCCTGCCTGCCTTCACTTAGGTCCCTACCTAGCTACCTGCCTGCCTGCCTGCCTTCACTTAGGTCCGTAGCAGTTTAGTGTCTTGTATTAGGTAGGTAGGTAGTTAGTGAAATAGCTAGTAGCCTGCCTGCCTGCCTTCACTTAGGTCCCTACCTAGCTACCTGCCTGCCTGCCTTCACTTAGGTCCGTAGCAGTTCAGTGTCTTGTATTAGGTAGGTAGGTAGTTAGTGATATAGCTAGTAGCCTGCCTGCCTGCCTTCACTTAGGTCCCTACCTAGCTACCTGCCTGCCTGCCTGCCTTCACTTAGGTCCGTAGCAGTTTAGTGTCTTGTATTAGGTAGGTAGGTAGTTAGTGATATAGCTAGTAGCCTGCCTGCCTGCCTTCACTTAGGTCCCTACCTAGCTACCTGCCTGCCTGCCTTCACTTAGGTCTGCAGCAGTTTAGTGTCTTGTATTAGGTAGGTAGGTAGTTAGTGACATAGCTAGTAGCCTGCCTGCCTGCCTTCACTTAGGTCCCTACCTAGCTACCTGCCTGCCTGCCTTCACTTAGGTCTGCAGCAGTTTAGTGTCTTGTATTAGGTAGGTAGGTAGTTAGTGACATAGCTAGTAGCCTGCCTGCCTGCCTTCACTTAGGTCCCTACCTAGCTACCTGCCTGCCTGCCTTCACTTAGGTCCGTAGCAGTTTAGTGTCTTGTGTTAAGTAGGTAGGTAGTTAGTGATATAGCTAGTAGCGTGCCTGCCTGCCTTCACTTAGGTCCCTACCTAGCTACCTGCCTGCCTTCACTTAGGTCCGTAGCAGTTTAGTGTCTTGTATTAGGTAGGTAGGTAGTTAGTGATATAGCTAGTAGCCTGCCTGCCTGCCTTCACTTAGGTCCCTACCTAGCTACCTGCCTGCCTGCCTTCACTTAGGTCTGCAGCAGTTTAGTGTCTTGTATTAGGTAGGTAGGTAGTTAGTGATATAGCTAGTAGCCTGCCTGCCTGCCTTCACTTAGGTCCCTACCTAGCTACCTGCCTGCCTGCCTTCACTTAGGTCCGTAGCAGTTTAGTGTCTTGTATTAGGTAGGTAGGTAGTTAGTGATATAGCTAGTAGCCTGCCTGCCTGCCTTCACTTAGGTCCCTACCTAGCAACCTGCCTGCCTGCCTTCACTTAGGTCCCTACCTAGCTACCTGCCTGCCTGCCTGCCTTCACTTAGGTCCCTACCTAGCTACCTGCCTGCCTGCCTTCACTTAGGTCCGTAGCAGTTTAGTGTCTTGTATTAGGTAGGTAGGTAGTTAGTGATATAGCTAGTAGCCTGCCTGCCTGCCTTCACTTAGGTCCCTACCTAGCTACCTGCCTGACTGCCTTCACTTAGGTCCCTACCTAGCTACCTGCCTGCCTGCCTTCACTTAGGTCCGTAGCAGTTTAGCGTCTTGTATTAGGTAGGTAGGTAGTTAGTGATATAGCTAGTAGCCTGCCTGCCTGCCTTCACTTAGGTCCCTACCTAGCTACCTGCCTGACTGCCTGCCTTCACTTTGGTCCCTACCTAGCTACCTGCCTTCCTGCCTGCCTTCACTTAGGTCCGGTGCAGTTTAGTGTCTTGTATTAGGTAGGTAGGTAGTTAGTGATATAGCTAGTAGCCTGCCTGCCTGCCTTCACTTAGATCCCTACCTAGCTACCTGCCTGCCTGCCTTCACTTAGGTCCGTAGCAGTTTAGCGTCTTGTATTAGGTAGGTAGGTAGTTAGTGATATAGCTAGTAGCCTGCCTGCCTGCCCTCACTTAGGTCCCTACCTAGCTACCAGCCTGCCTGATGCCTGCCTTCACTTAGGTCCCTACCTAGCTACCTGCCTGCCTGCCTGCCTGCCTTCACTTAGGTCCGTAGCAGTTCAGGGTCTTGTATTTGGTAGGTAGGTAGTTAGTGATATAGCTAGTAGCCTGCCTGCCTGCCTTCACTTAGGTCCCTACCTAGCTACCTGCCTGCCTGCCTTCACTTAGGTCCCTACCTAGCTACCTGCCTGCCTGCCTTCACTTAGGTCCGTAGCAGTTTAGTGTCTTGTATTAGGTAGGTAGGTAGTTAGTGATATAGCTAGTAGCCTGCCTGCCTGCCTTCACTTAGGTCCCTATCTAGCTACCTGCCTGCCTGCCTTCACTTAGGTCCCTACCTAGCTACCTGCCTGCCTGCCTTCACTTAGGTCCGTAGCAGTTTAGCGTCTTGTATTAGGTAGGTAGGTAGTTAGTGATATAGCTAGTAGCCTGCCTGCCTGCCTTCACTTAGGTCCCTACCTAGCTACCTGCCTGACTGCCTGCCTTCACTTTGGTCCCTACCTAGCTACTTGCCTGCCTGCCTTCACTTAGGTCCGGTGCAGTTTAGTGTCTTGTATTAGGTAGGTAGGTAGTTAGTGATATAGCTAGTAGCCTGCCTGCCAGCCTTCACTTAGGTCCCTACCTAGCTACTTGCCTGCCTGCCTTCACTTAGGTCCGTAGCAGTTTAGCGTCTTGTATTAGGTAGGTAGGTAGTTAGTGATATAGCTAGTAGCCTGCCTGCCTGCCTTCACTTAGGTCCCTACCTAGCTACCTGCCTGCCTGCCTTCACTGAGGTCCGTAGCAGTCTAGAGTCGTGTGATAAGTAGGTAGGTAGTTAGGGATATAGCTAGTAGCGTGCCTGCCTGCCTTCACTTAGGTCCCTACCTAGCTACCTGCCTGCCTGCCTGCCTTCACTTAGGTCCGTAGCAGTTCAGGGTCTTGTATTTGGTAGGTAGGTAGTTAGTGATATAGCTAGTAGCCTGCCTGCCTGCCTTCACTTAGGTCCCTACCTAGCTACCTGCCTGCCTGCCTTCACTTAGGTCTGCAGCAGTTTAGTGTCTTCTATTAGGTAGGTAGGTAGTTAGTGACATAGCTAGTAGCCTGCCTGCCTGCCTTCACTTAGGTCCCTACCTAGCTACCTGCCTGCCTTCACTTAGGTCTGCAGCAGTTTAGTGTCTTGTATTAGGTAGGTAGGTAGTTAGTGATATAGCTAGTAGCCTGCCTGCCTGCCTTCACTTAGGTCCCTACCTAGCTACCTGCCTGCCTGCCTTCACTTAGGTCCGTAGCAGTTTAGTGTCTTGTGTTAAGTAGGTAGGTAGTTAGTGATATAGCTAGTAGCCGGCCTGCCTGCCTTCACTTAGGTCCCTACCTAGCTACCTGCCTGCCTGCCTTCACTTAGGTCCGTAGCAGTTTAGTGTCTTGTATTAGGTAGGCAGGTAGTTAGTGATATAGCTAGTAGCCGGCCTGCCTGCCTTCACTTAGGTCCCTACCTAGCTACCTGCCTGCCTGCCTTCACTTAGGTCCCTACCTAGCTACCTGCCTGCCTGCCTTCACTTAGGTCCGTAGCAGTTTAGTGTCTTGTATTAGGTAGGTAGGTAGTTAGTGATATAGCTAGTAGCCTGCCTGCCTGCCTTCACTTAGGTCCCTACCTAGCTACCTGCCTGCCTGCCTTCACTTAGGTCTGCAGCAGTTTAGTGTCTTGTATTAGGTAGGCAGGTAGTTAGTGATATAGCTAGTAGCCTACCTGCCTGCCTGCCATAACTTAGGTATGTACCTAGCTACCTGCCTGCCTGCCTTCACTTAGGTCCGTAGCAGTTTAGTGTCTTGTATTAGGTAGGTAGGTAGTTAGTGATATAGCTAGTAGCCTGCCTGCCTGCCTTCACTTAGGTCCCTACCTAGCTACCTGCCTGCCTGCCTTCACTTAGGTCCGTAGCAGTTTAGTGTCTTGTATTAGGTAGGTAGGTAGTTAGTGATATAGCTAGTAGCCTGCCTGCCTGCCTTCACTTAGGTCCCTACCTAGCTACCTGCCTGCCTGCCTTCACTTAGGTCTGCAGCAGTTTAGTGTCTTGTATTAGGTAGGTAGGTAGTTAGTGATATAGCTAGTAGCCGGCCTGCCTGCCTTCACTTGGGTCCCTACCTAGCAACATGCCTGCCTGCCTTCACTTAGGTCCCTACCTAGCTACCTGCCTGCCTGCCTTCACTTAGGTCCGTAGCAGTTCAGTGTCTTGTGTTAAGTAGGTAGGTAGTTAGTGATATAGCTAGTAGCCTGCCTGCCTGCCTTCACTTAGGTCCCTACCTAGCTACCTGCCTGCCTGCCTTCACTTAGGTCCCAACCTAGCTACCTGCCTGCCTGCCTGCCTTCACTTAGGTCCGTAGCAGTTTTGTGTCTTGTACTAGGTAGGTAGGTAGTTAGTGAAATAGCTAGTAGCCGGCCTGCCTGCCTTCACTTAGGTCCCTACCTAGCAACCTGCCTGCCTGCCTTCACTTAGGTCCGTAGCAGTTTAGTGTCTTGTACTAGGTAGGTAGGTAGTTAGTGAAATAGCTACCTGCCTGCCTGCCTGCCTTCACTTAGGTCCCTACCTAGCTACCTGCCTGCCTGCCTTCACTTAGGTCCGTAGCAGTTTAGTGTCTTGTACTAGGTAGGTAGGTAGTTAGTGAAATAGCTACCTGCCTGCCTGCCTGCCTTCACTTAGGTCCCTACCTAGCTACCTGCCTGCCTGCCTTCACTTAGGTCCGTAGCAGTTTAGTGTCTTGTATTAGGTAGGTAGGTAGTTAGTGATATAGCTAGTAGCCTGCCTGCCTGCCTTCACTTAGGTCCCTACCTAGCTACCTGCCTGCCTGCCTTCACTTAGGTCCGTAGCAGTTTAGTGTCTTGTATTAGGTAGGTAGGTAGTTAGTGAAATAGCTACCTGCCTGCCTGCCTGCCTTCACTTAGGTCCCTACCTAGCTACCTGCCTGCCTTCACTTAGGTCCGTAGCAGTTTAGTGTCTTGTATTAGGTAGGTAGGTAGTTAGTGATATAGCTAGTAGCCTGCCTGCCTGCCTTCACTTAGGTCCCTACCTAGCTACCTGCCTGCCTGCCTTCACTTAGGTCCGTAGCAGTTTAGTGTCTTGTACTAGGTAGGTAGGTAGTTAGTGAAATAGCTACCTGCCTGCCTGCCTGCCTTCACTTAGGTCCCTACCTAGCTACCTGCCTGCCTTCACTTAGGTCCGTAGCAGTTTAGTGTCTTGTATTAGGTAGGTAGGTAGTTAGTGATATAGCTAGTAGCCTGCCTGCCTGCCTTCACTTAGGTCCCTACCTAGCTACCTGCCTGCCTGCCTTCACTTAGGTCCGTAGCAGTTTAGTGTCTTGTATTAGGTAGGTAGGTAGTTAGTGATATAGCTAGTAGCCTGCCTGCCTGCCTTCACTTAGGTCCCTACCTAGCTACCTGCCTGCCTGCCTTCACTTAGGTCCGTAGCAGTTTAGTGTCTTGTGTTAAGTAGGTAGGTAGTTAGTGATATAGGTAGTAGCCTGCCTGCCTGCCTTCACTTAGGTCCCTACCTAGCTACCTGCCTGCCTGCCTTCACTTAGGTCCCTACCTACCTACCTGCCTGCCTGCCTTCACTTAGGTCTGCAGCAGTTTAGTGTCTTGTATTAGGTAGGCAGGTAGTTAGTGATATAGCTAGTAGCCGGCCTGCCTGCCTTCACTTAGGTCCCTACCTAGCTACCTGCCTGCCTGCCTTCACTTAGGTCCGTAGCAGTTTAGTGTCTTGTGTTAAGTAGGTAGGTAGTTAGTGATATAGCTAGTAGCCGGCCTGCCTGCCTTCACTTAGGTCCCTACCTAGCCACCTGCCTGCCTGCCTTCACTTAGGTCCGTAGCAGTTTAGTGTCTTGTATTAGGTAGGTAGGTAGTTAGTGATATAGCTAGTAGCCTGCCTGACTGCCTTCACTTAGGTCCCTACCTAGCTACCTGCCTGCCTGCCTTCACTTAGGTCCCTACCTAGCTACCTGCCTGCCTGCCTTCACTTAGGTCCCTACCTACCTACCTGCCTGCCTGCCTTCACTTAGGTCTGCAGCAGTTTAGTGTCTTGTATTAGGTAGGCAGGTAGTTAGTGATATAGCTAGTAGCCGGCCTGCCTGCCTTCACTTAGGTCCCTACCTAGCTACCTGCCTGCCTGCCTTCACTTAGGTCCGTAGCAGTTTAGTGTCTTGTATTAGGTAGGTAGGTAGTTAGTGATATAGCTAGTAGCCTGCCTGCCTGCCTTCACTTAGGTCCCTACCTAGCTACCTGCCTGCCTGCCTTCACTTAGGTCCGTAGCAGTTCAGTGTCTTGTATTAGGTAGGTAGGTAGTTAGTGATATAGCTAGTAGCCTGCCTGCCTGCCTTCACTTAGGTCCCTACCTAGCTACCTGCCTGCCTGCCTTCACTTAGGTCCGTAGCAGTTTAGTGTCTTGTATTAGGTAGGTAGGTAGTTAGTGATATAGCTAGTAGCCTGCCTGTCTGCCTTCACTTAGGTCCATACCTAGCAACCTGCCTGCCTGCCTGCCTTCACTTAGGTCCCTACCTAGCTACCTGCCTGCCTGCCTTCACTTAGGTCCGTAGCAGTTTAGTGTCTTGTATTAGGTAGGTAGGTAGTTAGTGATATAGCTAGTAGCCTGCCTGCCTGCCTTCACTTAGGTCCCTACCTAGCTACCTGCCTGCCTGCCTTCACTTAGGTCTGCAGCAGTTTAGTGTCTTGTATTAGGTAGGTAGGTAGTTAGTGATATAGCTAGTAGCCTGCCTGCCTGCCTTCACTTAGGTCCCTACCTAGCTACCTGCCTGCCTGCCTTCACTTAGGTCCGTAGCAGTTTAGTGTCTTGTATTAGGTAGGTAGGTAGTTAGTGATATAGCTAGTAGCCTGCCTGCCTGCCTTCACTTAGGTCCCTACCTAGCTACCTGCCTGCCTGCCTTCACTTAGGTCCGTAGCAGTTTAGTGTCTTGTATTAGGTAGGTAGGTAGTTAGTGATATAGCTAGTAGCCTGCCTGCCTGCCTTCACTTAGGTCCCTACCTAGCTACCTGCCTGCCTGCCTTCACTTAGGTCCGTAGCAGTTTAGTGTCTTGTATTAGGTAGGTAGGTAGTTAGTGATATAGCTAGTAGCCTGCCTGCCTGCCTTCACTTAGGTCCCTACCTAGCTACCTGCCTGCCTGCCTTCACTTAGGTCCGTAGCAGTTTAGTGTCTTGTACTAGGTAGGTAGGTAGTTAGTGAAATAGCTACCTGCCTGCCTGCCTGCCTTCACTTAGGTCCCTACCTAGCTACCTGCCTGCCTGCCTTCACTTAGGTCCGTAGCAGTTTAGTGTCTTGTATTAGGTAGGTAGGTAGTTAGTGATATAGCTAGTAGCCTGCCTGCCTGCCTTCACTTAGGTCCCTACCTAGCTACCTGCCTGCCTGCCTTCACTTAGGTCCGTAGCAGTGTAGGTTCTTGTATTAGGTAGGTAGGTAGTTAGTGATATAGCTAGCAGCCTGCCTGCCTGCCTTCACTTAGGTCCCTACCTAGCTACCAGCCTGCCTGCCTGCCTGCCTTCACTTAAGTCCGTAGCAGTTTAGTGTCTTGTATTAGGTAGGTAGGTAGTTAGTGATATAGCTAGTAGCCGGCCTGCCTGCCTTCACTTAGGTCCCTACCTAGCAACCTGCCTGCCTGCCTTCACTTAGGTCCCTACCTAGCTACCTGCCTGCCTGCCTTCACTTAGGTCCGTAGCAGTTTAGTGTCTTGTATTAGGTAGGTAGGTAGTTAGTGATATAGCTAGTAGCCTGCCTGCCTGCCTTCACTTAGGTCCCTACCTAGCTACCTGCCTGCCTGCCTTCACTTAGGTCCCTACCTAGCTACCTGCCTGCCTGCCTTCACTTAGGTCCGTAGCAGTTTAGTGTCTTGTATTAGGTAGGTAGGTAGTTAGTGATATAGCTAGTAGCCTGCCTGCCTGCCTTCACTTAGGTCCCTACCTAGCTACCTGCCTGCCTGCCTTCACTTAGGTCCCTACCTAGCTACCTGCCTGCCTGCCTTCACTTAGGTCCGTAGCAGTTTAGTGTCTTGTATTAGGTAGGTAGGTAGTTAGTGATATAGCTAGTAGCCTGCCTGCCTGCCTTCACTTAGGTCCCTACCTAGCTACCTGCCTGCCTGCCTTCACTTAGGTCCGTAGCAGTTTAGTGTCTTGTATTAGGTAGGTAGGTAGTTAGTGATATAGCTAGTAGCCTGCCTGCCTGCCTTCACTTAGGTCCCTACCTAGCTACCTGCCTGCCTGCCTTCACTTAGGTCCGTAGCAGTTTAGTGTCTTGTATTAGGTAGGTAGGTAGTTAGTGATATAGCTAGTAGACGGCCTGCCTGCCTGCCTTCACTTAGGTCCCTACCTAGCTACCTGCCTGCCTGACTGCCTTCACTTAGGTCCCTACCTAGCTACCTGCCTGCCTGCCTTCACTTAGGTCCGTAGCAGTTTAGTGTCTTGTATTAGGTAGGTAGGTAGTTAGTGATATAGCTAGTAGCCTGCCTGCCTGCCTTCACTTAGGTCCCTACCTAGCTACCTGCCTGCCTGCCTTCACTTAGGTCCGTAGCAGTTTAGTGTCTTGTATTAGGTAGGTAGGTAGTTAGTGATATAGCTAGTAGCCTGCCTGCCTGCCTTCACTTAGGTCCCTACCTAGCTACCTGCCTGCCTGCCTTCACTTAGGTCCGTAGCAGTTTAGTGTCTTGTATTAGGTACGTAGGTAGGTAGTGAAATAGCCAGTAGCCTGCCTGCCTGCCTTCACTTAGGTCCCTACTAGCTACCTGCCTGCCTGCCTTCACTTAGGTCCCGTAGCAGTTTAGTGTCTTGTATTAGGTAGGTAGGTAGTTAGTGATATAGGTAGTAGCCTGCCTGCCTGCCTTCACTTAGGTCCCTACCTAGCTACCTGCCTGCCTGCCTTCACTAGGTCCCGTAGCAGTTTAGTGTCTTGTATTAGGTAGGTAGGTAGTTAGTGAAATAGCTAGTAGCCTGCCTGCCTGCCTGCCGTAACTTAGGTCCCTAGCTAGCTACCTGCCTGCCTGCCTTCACTTAGGTCCGTAGCAGTTTAGTGTCTTGTATTAGGTAGGTAGGTAGTTAGTGATATAGCTAGTAGCCTGCCTGCCTGCCTTCACTTAGGTCCCTACCTAGCTACCTGCCTGCCTGCCTTCACTTAGGTCCGTAGCAGTTTAGTGTCTTGTATTAGGTAGGTAGGTAGTTAGTGATATAGCTAGTAGCCTGCCTGCCTGCCTTCACTTAGGTCCCTACCTAGCTACCTGCCTGCCTGCCTTCACTTAGGTCCGTAGCAGTTTAGTGTCTTGTATTAGGTAGGTAGGTAGTTAGTGATATAGCTAGTAGCCTGCCTGCCTGCCTTCACTTAGGTCCCTACCTAGCTACCTGCCTGCCTGCCTTCACTTAGGTCCGTAGCAGTTTAGTGTCTTGTATTAGGTAGGTAGGTAGTTAGTGATATAGCTAGTAGCCTGCCTGCCTGCCTTCACTTAGGTCCCTACCTAGCTACCTGCCTGCCTTCACTTAGGTCCGGTGCAGTTTAGTGTCTTGTATTAGGTAGGTAGGTAGTTAGTGATATAGCTAGTAGCCTGCCTGCCTGCCTTCACTTAGGTCCCTACCTAGCTACCTGCCTGCCTGCCTGCCTTCACTTAGGTCCCTACCTAGCTACCTGCCTGCCTGCCTTCACTTAAGTCCGCAGCAGTTTAGTGTCTTGTACAGGTAGGCCTGCCTGCCTTCACTTAGGTCCCTAGCTAGTAGCCTGCCTGCCTGCCTTCACTTAGGTCCCTACCTAGCTACCTGCCTGCCTGCCTGCCTTCACTTAGGTCCCTACCTAGCTACCTGCCTGCCTGCCTGCCTTCACTTAGGTCCCTACCTAGCTACCTGCCTGCCTGCCTGCCTGCGTTCACTTAGGTCCCTACCTAGCTACCTGCCTGCCAGCCTGCCTTCACTTAGGTCCATACCTAGCAACCTGCCTGCCTGCCTGCCTGCCTGCCTTCACTTAGGTCCCTACCTAGCTACCTGCCTGCCTGCCTTCACTTAGGTCCCTACCTAGCTACCTGCCTGCCTGCCTTCACTTAGGTCCCTACCTAGCTACCTGCCTGCCTGCCTGCCTTCACTTAGGTCCCTACCTACCTGCCTGCCTGCCTGCCTGCCTTCACTTAGGTCCCTACCTAGCTACCTGCCTGCCTGCCTGCCTTCACTTAGGTCCCTACCTAGCTACCTGCCTGCCTGCCTGCCTTCACTTAGGTCCCTACCTAGCTACCTGCCTGCCTGCCTGCCTTCACTTAGGTCCCTACCTAGCTACCTGCCTGCCTGCCTGCCTGCCTTCACTTAGGTCCCTACCTAGCTACCTGCCTGCCTGCCTGCCTTCACTTAGGTCCCTACCTAGCTACCTGCCTGCCTGCCTGCCTGCCTTCACTTAGGTCCCTACCTAGCTACCTGCCTGCCTGCCTGCCTTCACTTAGGTCCCTACCTAGCTACCTGCCTGCCTGCCTGCCTTCACTTAGGTCCCTACCTAGCTACCTGCCTGCCTGCCTGCCTTCACTTAGGTCCCTACCTAGCTACCTGCCTGCCTGCCTTCACTTAGGTCCCTACCTAGCTACCTGCCTGCCTGCCTGCCTGCCTTCACTTAGGTCCCTACCTAGCTACCTGCCTGCCTGCCTTCACTTAGGTCCCTACCTAGCTACCTGCCTGCCTGCCTGCCTTCACTTAGGTCCCTACCTAGCTACCTGCCTGCCTGCCTGCCTTCACTTAGGTCCCTACCTAGCTACCTGCCTGCCTGCCTGCCTTCACTTAGGTCCCTACCTAGCTACCTGCCTGCCTGCCTGCCTTCACTTAGGTCCCTACCTAGCTACCTGCCTGCCTGCCTGCCTGCCTTCACTTAGGTCCCTACCTACCTACCTGCCTGCCTGCCTGCCTTCCCTAACGTCCGTACCTACCTACCTGCCTGCCTGCCTGCCTGCCTTCACTTAGGTCCCTACCTAGCTACCTGCCTGCCTGCCTGCCTTCACTTAGGTCCCTACCTAGCTACCTGCCTGCCTGCCTGCCTGCCTTCACTTAGGTCCCTACCTAGCTACCTGCCTGCCTGCCTGCCTTCACTTAGGTCCCTACCTAGCTACCTACCTGCCTGCCTGCCTTCACTTAGGTCCCTATCTAGCTACCTGCCTGCCTGCCTGTCTTCACTTAGGTCCCTACCCAGCTACCTGCCTGCCTGCCTGCCTTCACTGAGGTCCCTACCTAGCTACCTGCCTGCCTGCCTGCCTTCACTTAGGTCCCTACCTAGCTACCTGCCTGCCTGCCTGCCTTCACTTAGGTCCCTACCTAGCTACCTGCCTGCCTGCCTGCCTGCCTTCACTTAGGTCCCTACCTAGCTACCTGCCTGCCTGCCTGCCTGCCTTCACTTAGGTCCCTACCTAGCTACCTGCCTGCCTGCCTGCCTTCACTTAGGTCCCTACCTAGCTACCTGCCTGCCTGCCTTCACTTAGGTCCCTACCTACCTACCTGCCTGCCTGCCTTCACTTAGGTCCCTACCTAGCTACCTGCCTGCCTGCCTGCCTTCACTTATGTCCCTACCCTGCTACCTGCCTGCCTGCCTGCCTGCCTCCACTTAGGTCCCTACCTAGCTACCTGCCTGCCTGCCTGCCTTCACTTAGGTCCCTACCTAGCTACCTGCCTGCCTGCCTTCACTTAGGTCCCTACCTAGCTACCTGCCTGCCTGCCTGCCTGCCTTCACTTAGGTCCCTACCTAGCTACCTGCCTGCCTGCCTGCCTTCACTTAGGTCCCTACCTAGCTACCTGCCTGCCTGCCTTCACTTAGGTCCCTACCTAGCTACCTGCCTGCCTGCCTGCCTGCCTTCACTTAGGTCCCTACCTAGCTACCTGCCTGCCTGCCTGCCTTCACTTAGGTCCCTACCTAGCTACCTGCCTTCCTGCCTGCCTTCACTTAGGTCCCTACCTAGCTACCTGCCTGCCTGCCTGCCTGCACTTACGTCCCCACCTACCCACCTGCCTGCCTGCCTCTCACTTAGGTCCTTACCTAGCTCCCTGCCTGCCTGCCTGCCTGCCTGCACTTACGTCCCTACCTAGCTACCTGCCTGCCTGCCTTCACTCACGTACCTACCTAGCTACCTACCTGCCTGCCTGCCTGCCTTCACTTAGGTCCCTACCTAGCTACCTGCCTGCCTGCCTTCACTTAGGTCCCTACCTAGGACCTGCCTGCCTGCCTGCCTTCACTTAGGTCCCTACCTAGCTACCTGCCTGCCTGCCTTCACTTAGGTCCCTACCTAGCGACCTGCCTGCCTTCACTTAGGTCCCTACCTAGCGACCTGCCTGCCTTCACTTAGGTCCCTACCTAGCTACCTGCCTGCCTGCCTGTCTGCCTGCCTTCACTTAGGTCCCTACCTAGCTACCTGCCTGCCTGACTGCCTTCACTTATGTCCCTACCCTGCTACCTGCCTGCCTGCCTGCCTTCACTTAGGTCCCTACCTAGCTGCCTGCCTGCCTGCCTGCCTTCACTTAGGTCCCTACCTAGCTACCTGCCTGCCTGCCTTCAGTTAGGTCCCCACCCAGCGACCTGCCTGCCTTCACTTAGGTCCCCTACCTAGCCGACCTGCCTGCCTTCACTTAGGTCCCTACCTAGCTACACCTGCCTGCCTGCCTGCCTTCACTTAGGTCCCTACCTAGCTACCTGCCTGCCTGCCTGCCTGCCTTCACTTAGGTCCCTACCTACCTACCTGCCTGCCTGCCTTCACTTAGGTCCCTACCTAGCTACCTGCCTGCCTGCCTGCCTTCACTTAGGTCCCTACCTAGCGACCTGCCTGCCTTCACTTAGGTCCCTACCTAGCGACCTGCCTGCCTTCACTTAGGTCCCTACCTAGCGACCTGCCTGCCTTCACTTAGGTCCCTACCTAGCGACCTGCCTGCCTTCACTTAGGTCCCTACCTAGCTGCCTGCCTGCCTGCCTGCCTTCACTTAGGTCCCTACCTAGCTACCTGCCTGCCTGCCTGCCTTCACTTAGGTCCCTACCTAGCTACCTGCCTGCCTGCCTTCACTTAGGTCCCTACCTAGCTACCTGCCTGCCTGCCTGCCTGCCTTCACTTAGGTCCCTACCTAGCTACCTGCCTGCCTGCCTGCCTGCCTTCACTTAGGTCCCTACCTAGCTACCTGCCTGCCTGCCTGCCTGCCTTCACTTAGGTCCCTACCTAGCGACCTGCCTGCCTTCACTTAGGTCCCTACCTAGCGACCTGCCTGCCTTCACTTAGGTCCCTACCTAGCTACCTGCCTGCCTGCCTGCCTTCACTTAGGTCCCTACCTAGCTACCTGCCTGCCTGCCTGCCTTCACTTAGGTCCCTACCTAGCTACCTGCCTGCCTGCCTGTCTGCCTGCCTTCACTTAGGTCCCTACCTAGCTACCTGCCTGCCTGCCTTCACTTAGGTCCCTACCTAGCTACCTGCCTGCCTGCCTTCACTTAGGTCCCTACCTAGCGACCTGCCTGCCTTCACTTAGGTCCCTACCTAGCTACCTGCCTGCCTGCCTGCCTTCACTTAGGTCCCTACCTACCTGCCTGCCTGCCTGCCTTCACTTAGGTCCCTACCTAGCTACCTGCCTGCCAGCCTGCCTGCCTTCACTTAGGTCCCTACCTAGCTACCTGCCTGCCTGCCTTCACTTAGGTCCCTACCTAGCTACCTGCCTACCTGCCTGGCTGCCTTTATTTAGGTCCCTACCTAGCTACCTGCCTGCCTGCCTGCCTTCACTTAGGTCCCTACCTAGCTACCTGCCTGCCTGCCTGCCTGCCTTCACTTAGGTCCCTACCTAGCTAACTGCCTGCCTGCCTGCCTTCACTTAGGTCCCTACCTAGCTACATGCCTGCCTTCCTGCCTGCCTTCACTTAGGTCCCTACCTAGCTACCTGCCTGCCTGCCTTCACTTAGGTCCCTACCTAGCTACCTGCCTGCCTGCCTTCACTTAGGTCCCTACCTAGCTACCTGCCTGCCTGCCTGTCTGCCACCTTCACTTAGGTCCCTACCTAGCGACCTGCCTGCCTTCACTTAGGTCCCTACCTAGCGACCTGCCTGCCTTCACTTAGGTCCCTACCTAGCTACCTGCCTGCCTGCCTTCACTTAGGTCCCTACCTGGCTACCTGCCTGCCTGCCTGCCTTCACTTAGGTCCCTACATAGCTGCCTGCCTGCCTGCCTTCACTTAGGTCCCTACATAGCTGCATGCCTGCCTGCCTGCCTTCACTTAGGTCCCTACCTAGCTCCCTGCCTGCCTGCCTGCCTGCCTTCACTTAGGTCCCTACCTAGCTACCTGCCTGCCTTCACTTAGGTCCCTACCTAGCTACCTGCCTGCCTGCCTGCCTGCCTTCACTTAAGTCCCTACTTAGCTACCTGCCTGCCTTCCTGCCTGCATTCACTTAGGTCCCTACCTACCTACCTGCCTGCCTGCCTGCCTGCCTTCACTTAGGTCCCTACCTAGCTACCTGCCTGCCTTCCTGCCTGCCTTCACTTAGGTCCCTACATAGCTGCCTGCCTGCCTGCCTGACTTCACTTAGGTCCCTACCTAGCTACCTGCCTGCCTGCCTTCACTTAGGTCCCTACCTAGCTACCTGCCTGCCTGCCTGCCTGCCTTCACTTAGGTCCCTACCTAGCTACCTGCCTGCCTGCCTGCCTGCCTTCACTTAGGTCCCTACCTAGCTACCTGCCTGCCTGCCTGCCTGCCTTCACTTAGGTCCCTACCTAGCTACCTGCCTGCCTGCCTGCCTGCCTTCACTTAGGTCCCTACCTAGCTACCTGCCTGCCTTCCTGCCTGCCTTCACTTAGGTCCCTACCTAGCTACCTGCCTGCCTGCCTTCACTTAGGTCCCTACCTAGCTACCTGCCTGCCTGCCTGCCTTCACTTAGGTCCCTACCTAGCTACCTGCCTGCCTGCCTGCCTGCCTTCACTTAGGTCCCTACCTAGCTACCTGCCTGCCTGCCTGCCTTCACTTAGGTCCCTACCTAGCTACCTGCCTGCCTGCCTGCCTGCCTTCACTTAGGTCCCTACCTAGCGACCTGCCTGCCTTCACTTAGGTCCCTACCTAGCTACCTGCCTGCCTGCCTGCCTGCCTCCACTTAGGTCCCTACCTAGCTACCTGCCTGCCTGCCTTCACTTAGGTCCCTACCTAGCTACCTGCCTGCCTGCCTTCACTTAGGTCCCTACCTAGCGACCTGCCTGCCTTCACTTAGGTCCCTACCTAGCTACCTGCCTGCCTGCCTGCCTTCACCTAGGTCCTTACCTACCTACCTCCCTGCCTGCCTTCACTTAGGTCCCTACCTAGCTATCTGCCTGCCTGCCTGTCTGCCTGCCTTCACTTAGGTCCCTACCTAGGTAACTGCCTGCCTGCCTTCACTTATGTCCCTACATAGCTGCCTGCCTGCTTTCCTGCCTGCCTTCACTTAGGTCCCTACCTAGCTACCTGCCTGCCTGCCTTCACTTATGTCCCTACATAGCTGCCTGCCTGCTTTCCTGCCTGCCTTCACTTAGGTCCCTACCTAGCTACCTGCCTGCCTGCCTGCCTTCACCTAGGTCTTTACCTAGCTACCTGCCTGCCTGCCTTCACTTAGGTCTGTACCTAGCTAACTGCCTACCTGCCTGCCTGCCTTCACTTAGGTCCCTACCTAGCTACCTGCCTGCCTGCCTGCCTTCACTTAGGTCCCTACCTAGCTACCTGCCTGCCTGCCTGTGTGCCTGCCTTCACTTAGGTCCCTACCTAGCTACCTGCCTGCCTGCCTGCCTGCCTTCACCTAGGTCCTTACCTACCTACCTCCCTGCCTGCCTTCACTTAGGTCCCTACCTAGCTACCTGCCTGCCTGCCTGCCTGCCTTCACTTAGGTCCCCACCTAGCTACCAGCCTGCCTGCCTGTCTGCCTGCCTTCACTTAGGTCCCTACCTAGCTACCTGCCTGCCTGCCTTCACTTAGGTCCCTACCTAGCTACCTACCTGCCTGCCTGCCTTCACTTAGGTCCCTACCTCGCTACCTGCATGCCAGCCTTCACTTATGTCCCTAGCTAGCTGCCTGCCTGCCTGCCTTCACTGAGGTCCCCACCTAGCTACCAGCCTGCCTGCCTGTCTGCCTGCCTTCACTTAGGTCCCTACCTAGCTACCTGCCTGCCTGCCTGCCTGCCTTCACTTAGGTCCCTACCTAGCTACCTGCCTGCCTGCCTGCCTGCCTTCACTTAGGTCCCTACCTAGCTACCTGCCTGCCTGTCTGCCTGCCTTCAGTTAGGTTCCTACCTAGCGACCTGCCTGCCTTCACATAGGTCCCTACCTAGCGACCTGCCTGCCTTCACTTAGGTCCCTACCTAGCTACCTGCCTGCCTGCCTGCCTGCCTTCACCTAGGTCCTTACCTACCTACCTCCCTGCCTGCCTTCACTTAGGTCCCCACCTAGCTACCAGCCTGCCTGCCTGTCTGCCTGCCTTCACTTAGGTCCCTACCTGGCTACCTGCCTGCCTGCCTTCACTTATGTCCCTACATAGCTGCCTGCCTGCCTGCCTTCACTTAGGTCCCTACCTAGCTACCTGCCTGCCTGCCTTCACTTATGTCCCTACATAGCTGCCTGCCTGCCTGCCTTCACTGAGGTCCCTACCTAGCTACCTGCTTGCCTGCCTTCCTGCCTTCACTTATGTCCCTACATAGCTGCCTGCCTGCCTGCCTGCCTTCACTTAGGTCCCTACCTAGCTACCTGCCTGCCTGCCTGCCTGCCTTCACTTAGGTCCCTACCTAGCTACCTACCTGCCTGCCTGCCTTCACTTAGGTCCCTACCTAGCTACCTGCCTGCCTGCCTGCCTTCACTTATGTCCCTACATAGCTGCCTGCCTGCCTGCCTTCACTTATGTCCCTACATAGCTGCCTGCCTGCCTGCCTTCACTTAGGTCCCTACCTAGCTACCTGCCTGCCTGCCTGCCTGCCTTCCTTCACTTAGGTCCCTACCTAGCTACCTGCCTGCCTGCCTGCCTTCACTTAGGTCCCTACCTAGCTACCTGCCTGCCTGCCTGCCTTCACTTAGGTCCCTACCTAGCTACCTGCCTGCCTGCCTGCCTTCACTTAGGTCCCTACATAGCTGCCTGCCTGCCTGCCTGCCTTCACTTAGGTCCGTACGTAGCTACCTGCCTGCCTTCCTGCCATCACTTAGGTCCCTACATAGCTGCCTGCCTGCCTGCCTGGCTGCCTTCACTTAGGTCCCTACCTAGCTACCTGCCTGCCTGCCTGCCTGCCTTCACTTAGGTCCCTACCTAGCTACCTGCCTGCCTGCCTGCCTGCCTTCACTTAGGTCCCTACCTAGCTACCTGCCTGCCTGCCTGCCTGCCTTCACTTAGGTCCCTACCTAGCTACATGCCTGCCTTCCTGCCTGCCTTCACTTAGGTCCCTACCTAGCTACCTGCCTGCCTGCCTTCACTTAGGTCCCTACCTAGCTACCTGCCTGCCTGCCTGCCTGCCTTCACTTAGGTCCCTACCTAGCGACCTGCCTGCCTTCACTTAGGTCCCTACCTAGCTACCTGCCTGCCTGCCTGCCTGCCTCCACTTAGGTCCCTACCTAGCTACCTGCCTGCCTGCCTGCCTGCCTTCACCTAGGTCTTTACCTAGCTACCTGCCTGCCTGCCTTCACTTAGGTCTGTACCTAGCTAACTGCCTACCTGCCTGCCTGCCTTCACCTAGGTCCTTACCTACCTACCTCCCTGCCTGCCTTCACTTAGGTCCCTACCTAGCTATCTGCCTGCCTGACTGTCTGCCTGCCTTCACTTAGGTCCCTACCTAGCTACCTGCCTGCCTGCCTTCACTTATGTCCCTACATAGCTGCCTGCCTGCTTTCCTGCCTGCCTTCACTTAGGTCCCTACCTAGCTACCTGCCTGCCTGCCTTCACCTAGGTCTTTACCTAGCTACCTGCCTGCCTGCCTGTGTGCCTGCCTTCACTTAGGTCTGTACCTAGCTAACTGCCTACCTGCCTGCCTGCCTTCACTTAGGTCCCTACCTAGCTACCTGCCTGCCTGCCTGTGTGCCTGCCTTCACTTAGGTCCCTACCTAGCTACCTGCCTGCCTGCCTGCCTGACTTCACCTAGGTCCTTACCTACCTACCTCCCTGCCTGCCTTCACTTAGGTCCCTACCTAGCTACCTGCCTGCCTGCCTGCCTGCCTTCACTTAGGTCCCCACCTAGCTACCAGCCTGCCTGCCTGTCTGCCTGCCTTCACTTAGGTCCCTACCTAGCTACCTGCCTGCCTGCCTTCACTTAGGTCCCTACCTAGCTACCTACCTGCCTGCCTGCCTTCACTTAGGTCCCTACCTGGCTACCTGCCTGCCTGCCTTCACTTATGTCCCTACATAGCTGCCTGCCTGCCTGCCTTCACTGAGGTCCCCACCTAGCTACCAGCCTGCCTGCCTGTCTGCCTGCCTTCACTTAGGTCCCTACCTAGCTACCTGCTTGCCTGCCTTCCTGCCTTCACTTAGGTCCCTACCTAGCTACCTGCCTGCCTGCCTTCACTTATGTCCCTACATAGCTGCCTGCCTGCCTGCCTTCACTGAGGTCCCCACCTAGCTACCAGCCTGCCTGCCTGCCTGCCAGCCTTAACGTAGGTCCCTACCAACCTACCTGCGTGCCTGCCTTCACTTAGGGCCCTACCTAGCTACCTGCCTGCCTGCCTGCCTGCCTTCACTTAGGTCCCTACCTAGCGACCTGCCTGCCTTCACTTAGGTCCCTACCTAGCTAGCTACCTGCCTGCCTGCCTGCCTGCCTTCACTTAGGTCCCTACCTAGCTACCTGCCTGCCTGTCTGCCTGCCTTCAGTTAGGTTCCTACCTAGCGACCTGCCTGCCTTCACATAGGTCCCTACCTAGCGACCTGCCTGCCTTCACTTAGGTCCCTACCTAGCTACCTGCCTGCCTGCCTGCCTGCCTTCACCTAGGTCCTTACCTACCTACCTCCCTGCCTGCCTTCACTTAGGTCCCTACCTAGCTACCAGCCTGCCTGCCTGTCTGCCTGCCTTCACTTAGGTCCCTACCTGGCTACCTGCCTGCCTGCCTTCACTTAGGTCCCTACCTAGCTACCTGCCTGCCTGCCTTCACTTATGTCCCTACATAGCTGCCTGCCTGCCTGCCTTCACTGAGGTCCCTACCTAGCTACCTGCGTGCCTGCCTGCCTGCCTTCACTTAGGTCCCTACCTAGCTACCTGCCTGCCTGCCTGCCTGCCTTCACTTAGGTCCCTACCTAGCTACCTGCCTGCCTGCCTGCCTTCACTTAGGTCCCTACCTAGCTCCCTGCCTGCCTGCCTTCACTTATGTCCCTACATAGCTGCCTGCCTGCCTGCCTTCACTTAGGTCCCTACCTAGCTACACCTGCCTGCCTTCCTGCCTTCACTTAGGTCCCTACCTAGCTACCTACCTGCCTGCCTGCCTTCACTTAGCTCCCTACCTACCTCCCTGCCTGCCTGCCTGACCTCAGTTCCCTCCCTAGCTGCCTGCCTGCCTGCCTGACTTCACTTCACTTAGGTCCCTACCTAGCTGCCTGGCTGCCTGCCTTCACTTAGGTCCCTACCTACCTACCTGCCTGCCTGCCTTCACTTAGGTCCCTACCTAGCTACCTGCCTGCCTGCCTGCCTGCCTGCCTTCACTTAGGTCCCTACCTAGCTACCTGCCTTCCTGCCTGCCTTCACTTAGGTCCCTACCTAGCTACCTGCCTGCCTGCCTGCCTTCACTTAGGTCCCTACATAGCTGCCTGCCTGCCTGCCTGACTTCACTTAGGTCCCTACCTAGCTACCTGCCTGCCTGCCTTCACTTAGGTCCCTACCTAGCTACACCTGCCTGCCTTCCTGCCTTCACTTAGGTCCCTACATAGCTGCCTGCCTGCCTGCCTGCCTTCACTTAGGTCCCTACCTAGCTACCTTCCTGCCTGCCTTCACTTAGGTCCCTACCTAGCTACCTGCCTGCCTGCCTGCCTGCCTTCACTTAGGTCCCTACCTAGCTACCTGCCTGCCTGACTGCCTGCCTTCACTTAGGTCCCTACATAGCTGCCTGCCTGCCTGCCTTCACTTAGGTCCCTACATAGCTGCCTGCCTGCCTGCCTTCACTTAGGTCCCTACCTACCTGCCTGCCTGCCTGCCTTCAGTTAGGTCCCTACCTAGCTACCTGCCTGCCTGCCTGCCTTTACTTAGGTCCCTACATAGCTGCCTGCCTGCCTGCCTGACTTCACTTAGGTCCCTACCTAGCTACCTGCCTGCCTGCCTTCACTTAGGTCCCTACCTAGCTACACCTGCCTGCCTTCCTGCCTTCACTTAGGTCCCTACATAGCTGCCTGCCTGCCTGCCTTCACTTAGGTCCCTACCTAGCTACCTGCGTGCCTGCCTTCACTTAGGTCCCTACCTAGCTACCTGCCTGCCTGCCTGCCTTCACTTAGGTCCCTACCTAGCTACCTGCCTTCCTGCCTGCCTTCACTTAGGTCCCTACATAGCTGCCTGCCTGCCTGCCTGCCTGCCTTCACTTAGGTCCCTACCTAGCTGCCTGCCTGCCTGCCTGCCTGCCTGAACTTAGCTCCCAACATAGCTGCCAGCCTGCCTGCCTGCCTTCACTTAGGTCCCTACCTAGGACCTGCCTGCCTGCCTGCCTTCACTTAGGTCCCTACCTAGCTACCTGCCTGCCTGCCTTCACTTAGGTCCCTACCTAGCTACACCTGCCTGCCTTCCTGCCTTCACTTAGGTCCCTACCTAGCTACCTGCCTGCCTGCCTGCCTTCACTTAGGTCCCTACCTAGCGACCTGCCTGCCTTCACTTAGGTCCCTACCTAGCTACACCTGCCTGCCTGCCTTCACTTAGGTCCCTACCTAGCTACACCTGCCTGCCTTCCTGCCTTCACTTAGGTCCCTACATAGCTGCCTGCCTGCCTGCCTGACTTCACTTAGGTCCCTACCTAGCTACCTGCCTGCCTGCCTGCCTTCACTTAGGTCCCTACCTAGCGACCTGCCTGCCTTCACTTAGGTCCCTACCTAGCGACCTGCCTGCCTTCACTTAGGTCCCTACCTAGCTACCTGCCTGCCTGCCTTCACTTAGGTCCCTACCTAGCGACCTGCCTGCCTTCACTTAGGTCCCTACCTAGCGACCTGCCTGCCTTCACTTAGGTCCCTACCTAGCTACCTGCCTGCCTGCCTGCCTTCACTTAGGTCCCTACCTAGCTCCCTGCCTGCCTGCCTGCCTGTCTTCACTTAGGTCCCTACCTAGCTCCCTGCCTGCCTGCCTGTCTGCCTTCACTTAGGTCCCTACCTAGCTACCTGCCTGCCTGCCTTCACTTAGGTCCCTACCTAGCGACCTGCCTGCCTTCACTTAGGTCCCTACCTAGCGACCTGCCTGCCTTCACTTAGGTCCCTACCTAGCTACCTGCCTGCCTGCCTGCCTGCCTTCACTTAGGTCCCCACCTAGCTACCAGCCTGCCTGCCTGTCTTCACTTAGGTCCCTACCCAGCTACCTGCCTGCCTGCCTGCCTTCACTGAGGTCCCTACCTAGCTACCTGCCTGCAGGCCTGCCTGCCTTCACTTAGGTCCCTACCTAGCTACCTGGCTGCCTGCCTGGCTCTCTGACTTAATGTAGCTTTCTACCTAGCCTTCTTCTTGCCAGCCTGTCTTCACTTAGAGAAAAATGTTTGATACTCACCCAGCAAACGAAGTAGAAGAAACAGAACTCCCAGGGCATAGGACTTCAGTTCCGGGTTGACTGTCCTATATGCGAAGAGATTAAGGGAAAAAGATAAAGAATCTTATCACTTTATCCAATTTACGGACCGCAGAATCTTTCAGTGTCCCATTGTTGTCTTTTATTAGAATGTTATTATTGAGTTTTCGCGATTTTTATATGTTTTTTTACTTCCTGCCTTTCCATTCCTACAATATAAAATAAAATGCCAAATAAAGTATTGAAATAAATGTTATTCAATGTATCTCATCTTTCCATTTGAAAGACAAAATGAAAATTTGGTGTATACAATCTTTATTTAATGACACTTTGTTTTTGGTGGGACAAAGAAGTGTTAGGTTTTTAGTTCAGACACATCTGAAAAGCATCACTGGGAAGAACATCTTTATTAAACCTTCAGCAACAGGCCAGGGCCACACACCCCTTGTGAGATGAACCAGACTACCATGGTTTGACAGCCCAGGTGGAGCACCTGTGAATTAACCCATCCATGTATCGATCTAGTTTCAGCACCTTTTAAATTGAAGAGAGGCAAGTTTTTTATAATCACGGTTCTTTGCTTTGAAGAAACTGTGTGTCTTGGCTTTGGTTAACCCAGACACTCTCTTTGACCTTGCAAGCTTTCTAGAATCCTCTTGGGATATAAAATTTTCTGGGCAAACCGCTATGTTGCTAAACACCCATACAGTATCACCACGGAGGCTGACGGTCATTTTTCTCTGGAATGTACATGTTACGACATCCAAGCTCTTCAACGTTGTCATCGGCTCTGCACCTGCCGTTTTTCTGCACATTCATTTGAAAGGACTCACTTGGAAGACACCTCAAATAAAGGCAAATTCTCCTTATCAAGAGAACACGCTGGCAAAATTGAGCTCGAACATTTATCACTCGAAATGTGATTTCCTTTCAGCTGTCCTGTCACTAGGAACAGAGCGAGCGCGGTGCTCAGCTCTCCCTTCGTTTCCTGTTGGGAAGCTGGTTCCCACAGGAGGAATGATCCTCAGATCTAGGTAGAGAGCAATGGCCTGAACGCTGCTGGAAGTTCCACGGAGGCCAGGGCACGAGCCTAGCTCCAGAGCCTATGAGCTTCCAGACCCTGAGGGTACTGCGTACTCACCCTCCAAGCCTCTGTCTCCCCATCTGTAAAAGGGGAATGCTGATAACGATGGAAACACTGGAAGAGCAAACAGAAGCCCAGCCTGGCCTGAGAGGGGGGTCGGCGAGAGCCAGCTTGGATTCCCACACTTGTCCACAGATGTGCTCTCACATGGCGTGACAGGGCGACCTCTGCTCTGGGACAGGACGAGGGCTGGCATGCATCTGGCCTGTGGCTGAGGCTGTGCCCTTGTGCCTGCTTGGAACACCAGTGATGGCAAAGTGGACTGAGATGGTGATGGAACATGGTACAGTGTGTGAGCCTGTGCTTCCATCGGACCCCAGCAGGGCGTGGACACAGCCTAGGTCACTGAGGCCATCTTTTCTGCTGATCTATTTACAGGGAATTAGATATTTCCTAAAAACCTCTAAGAGCGGTCAAGCCGAGAGGTGGACGAGAGTGAGGTTTCAAATGACTGTCTTCGTTTGGTCTGTCAGGCACAACTACTGAGCTGGGGTTTTGCAGAGGAGTCACAGGGAGGGGAAAAAAAAAAAGGAGTGGTCCCTGCTAATGGCCATGAGGGTCATTATTCCTGCTTCGTGGTGCCTTCTGTGTGTGAACAGCACAATACAGCTTCATGGGAATTTCTAATAATGAAAAATAAACGACCGATAATGCAGCCACTCCAAAACCATACCTGAGATCTGATAGTTTTGTCCACATGCACGTGATATAAAATCACCTCCATGTACAATTTAAACTCAATAGTTCATTTCATACCCACTTTTCACACGCTTAAGAATTTTCATTATTCCATTGAACAGCGGTACTATGATTTAACTCTACTCCAATTCAGGTTTTTCTGTTATTACAGTTAACGTTGTCATAAAAATCTGTCTGCATTGAACATTTCTTCTCGTGGAGAAGTGTTTTCTTAAGTGGCGAGAGGTAGGGTTATCGCATAACAAAAAAATCGGAACGTTTTTATGACTCTTGCTTGAGTCACGCTGTGATATTGCTTTTTAGAAAGGAGCAATATGCTCTCCAATGCCACCAGCAACATGGGATTTTACGTTTCGCCACAGCCGTGCAAGCACTGGGTGTGAGGTTAAAACATCCACCGTTTGAATTTGGAAAGGGTACAGTGGCCATTTGCTGTTGTACGCTTAACGATGCTGCACGTTCACAAGATTTTGCTAATGACCTTCTAGGTCGCGTCAGGGCATCCCACAAATCCCCTTCCTTAGGAATTCATTGCAAAGGTCAGGAAATGGGGTCAGAATAGCGAGAAGACACGAGGAGCTGATCACATAAGCTGGTGACGGGTGCGTTGGCACAGGTCCCACCCTAGCATCTCACGCCCTCCTTTACCTCTAGCCCTTGGGGGTAGAACTGGCTTGTCCAGATTGCCACATCCCAGGAAGGGGGCTCTGTCTGTTTGGTGTTGCTTCTGCTGTGGCACGGAGCATTCCGCCCCTCGACTCCTCACACAAGTCCAGATACCTTTGCAAGCACATGCGTTACAATACTGCTCAACAAGTCGCCTTTGAGGCACCCCACCTGCCCCCAGGACGGGTCCTGAGAGACAGGAAACTACAGGATTAGGAGTGGCTCTCTGCAGCCACGGTCTTGTGTAAAAACAGTCCCTGCCCGGCTTCCGCAGGGCACCTGGCACTGCAGCACCCCCTCTTCAGCACCCTGTCACGCCTCTGACATCTGCACACACATGGGCCTGGCGGGACCCATGCCACTGCAGGGCCAGTGACATCACCCCTAGTTCCAGATTCAGAAACCAGCCTGAGACACAGGGGACAGTCAGTGGCCGGATAGAGGCTGGACATGGGGACTCAGCTAGTCCAATGCAATCTGCATTTAACTCCGACAAAATCAATACCAGGCTGCAGTCCCCATCAGTGCCACCTGCAGAGTCTCTTCTCAGAAGGCCACGGATGTGTCGTTTTCTCCCTTGGGCTCTGCCCTCTACTCTGAATGTGAGGTCCCTCTGTGATACAACCGATTCCTGTCAGTTTAGGGAAGCTGCCTCGTGAGATTCACGTGGTATCCGAAGTTCTGACCTCCGGGACACCTACCTGCTCATGCCATACCTGGTGGGAAGGTGGAGCCGAGTAGGGAGGCTGGCTCTCAGGCCCCTGGGGAGCCGAGAGGCCTACCTGATAAGGATGATGACCGAGGGCGTCTGTGCCATGGCCCCGATCATGCTGCAGACACACATCACGCACAGGAAGGTGAGGAAGGCCTCTTGGCATCCGGGGCTGGGGCATTTTCCAGGGACCACGGTGGCGTTCTTGGGCGGGACGGTCGTGAGGCACGCGCAGCCCGTGAGATTCTGAAAGGAAGCAGTCAGCCCTTTTAAAGGGGGGGGGGGGCAGGGGGGGCACTCTCCACTTTCTAAATCCAAGGCCACCTATCAGCTGGAGCCGCCGCCGCCGCCGCCTAATTGTGCATCCTGTAGCATCATATCAATCAGGCCTGAATAAACGCGTTCGCGTTTTGAGGAGGCTGCAAAACTCATGCACATAAAGGGATGTTTACAGGGGGCAGAGCTGACTGCCCCATCTCCTGCGTAGTTCATTTCCCCGTTCAAGAATCCCTCAGAAAGCTGCCCCGTAGACAAACGTGTCCCCGCCCAAGACGATTAGGAAATTCTGCTTCCGCAGTACGATAAAACGTCGCCAAATCCACGCGGTGATGCCATGCCCATTTGTCCTCTCTTTTATGCAGTTATAATTACACTGAAGGGTACGAAAAGACGTAAATCAGGTAACCTGCGTATCGCTGCTGGTCCCGTGCCCAGCGTGCCACTTGGAACAAAGGACGCGCACCGCCACGTGCGAATTGCTGCGACTGTGGGGCTGTGGGGCCGCGAGGTGGGGGAGCTGACGGGCAAGTTCTCCAGCGGCTGAGAAAGCCAAGGGGACTAAGAGGAGCCCAGGAGCTTGAAGCGGATCGTGGGCAGCAAGCGAAAGCCCAGCGAGACACACCTATTAATATGTGATCAGACGGGAGGAAGAAAAGCCACTGTATTCCATTTGATCCGCCCGTGGCTTCTCGCCCGGCCACCCCTGTTCCCGGGCACTGTCCTTGCGCACGTGCCAGGAATTTCTGATGGCCACGGGAGGGGCAGGGGCGGGAGAGGCAGTGCCTAGCCAGCTCCGAGCCAATTAAGGTTCGATAATAACAGTGCAGGGGCCCTTAATGAATACACGATGAAAACAGTCTTAAATGATTCATCATCGCTGTCCTTCCCAGGGCTGCTCAGCTTTCAGAGCACACCACGAGGTAGAGCCTCGTGGGGGTCAAACGACCCCCCGCTTTCCGACGGCTTCTCCTCCCAGCACCTCTCCCCTGCCCTCCCTGTCCTCTCCCCCTCCTCTTCTTTCCCTACAGAATGTACTGATGAGGGTTTTCTTATCCCATGAAGCTACATGGGATGCTTGCAGGGGTGTCCGAAAGGCTTTATGTGGCCCCCACCCCCCAGAGGGCTGCCTGGTATGGCTGTGCCCTGCACGAGGAGCTTTGTCTCGGGGCTGAGGTTGGGGTGGACACTGTGCAGGGCTAGGGCCTTGCTCTTCAGTCGTCTACCCAGAGCAGGTGCCTCTGTGTGGACGGGCCCATGACAGCACCCTGGGGCGGTTACTGCAGTCCCCTGGGATCCTGCCTCGCTGCCCAGAGATCGCCTGGCTCTCCTGCAGAACCCGGCGCTTCTCTCCCCCAGGGCACAGCCCACACCCCTCCCAGAGCCACCTGGCACGTCCCTTCCTTCCTATGACTCCGAACCTGTTATCGAAACCGCATCCAGTTCCCTTTGGAAACGAACTGACCTGGTGGATCAGGTCGGTGAACGTGCTCTAGGCTCCAGGTTACTATAGAATCCTGACCTGGAACGTTCCCAACCTCCCTTCCCCGTTTCAGAGAACTGTCTTCCCAGTTTGCCATTCTCTAGGGAGAAACGCGGTCCCCGCCGCCTCCAGCGGACTCGGAACCCCTGCCTGGTGTCCCACGCAGGGTGGCAGGATCAAGCTTTAGTGGAAAGATGCGTCCCCTGACATACTGGTCGATGACCACTGTGGTTACAGGGAAACAGGCCTGACAAGCTTGGGAAGCCGTGGTGACCTGCAGGACAAAGTGAGACTGGCTGGTAAGTTCGATACGAACTTCTCCTACCGACAGACTCGCCCGGGGACAAAACGGCGCAAGTTCAATAGGAGTCTCAACCCCACACGAGATACATATTTCGCAGCAAATGAAACGCCTGTCGGCGGGGACTGGTTAAACAGATTCTAGCAGGTTCCCACAGTTAAAGGTGATACAGAAAAAGGTACGAGAGTGCTCCTTCTGTGTCCGTATGGAGAGAACTCCAAGGTCAATCCAAACCGCCAGGCACAGAGTGCGTGATGAGCTCTGAGATCCTGTATGTGCGCCCCAATCGAGAAGCACTCAATGCAGGAAACTAACCATAGGAATCACTCGCTGGGCAGCGCGGTGGGTTGCAAGGTGGGTGACCAGGAGACAGAGGGGGGAAGCAGCGTTTCCACGCCCTCCTTCTCCGACTTTCTGATGTCCGAACCGTGCAAGATGTATCACCTCTCGGAAAAAAAATTAAAAACGCCAAAACATTAAAAAAAAAAAAAAAAGAAGAAGACATCCATGAAAGAAGAAATAGCCTCGTCAATGAAAACCCTGTGCCCGGCCCGCAGCGAGGCGTTCATTTAAAGTGGGGAAGGTTTCCGTTCATATCCAGGGATGGGGATGAATAATTACAACAACGCCGGAGACCGTCAAAACAGAAAAACCGCCCTCTGGAATCTTGGATTCGTTCTCTGCTGCTGGAAGGAGTCGCAAGCGGGTGATTTTGACCGCGCCAGGAAGAAATGGCAATTTCTATGAGATGTCAGGCCCCCGCCCCGTAGTTGAGAACGGGAGTTTGCCAGGGAGAGGGCTGAGACGCGCAGTGTTCCATCCGCTCTTGCTGGTGCGATCCCCCGGCCTTTGTGTGTGACGTCCTAATAATCATGGAGACGGCAAAGGACGGCTGACACCACCACAATAGGCTGGGGACGTTTTCCTTTGAACGACAACGCGCCGCTAGGTGTCCTAGACATTTATATGGATCCTTTCGTGATTCAGGGAAGCTCCTCAGACATGCTCCTGTCACTTATTACCGTCTCTTTGTAGCTTAGAGTCTCTTCGCCTTATTGGCCCAACCAGAGCTGGTATTTCCCGGCAAAGACCTCACGGCTCATCACTAAGCAGCCCCGCGGATAACCCGCGCGCCTCAAGGCCAAGGAGACGCTGCAAGAAGAAATATGCCGTCTTGTTCCCTCGCAGAGTCGCTGCTTAAAGGATGACGACCAGAGACAAACATCCTAAGACGAAAGCAAGACCGCTGTCCACCTTTCACCCCAATAATCTGGAACGGGAGTGGGGGCACCTCCAGGCAGAGCCTTAATTATTCTCTCCTGCAGAAGGGAACGGAAGGGCTGCTCTTCGGGGGAGCAGCCAGGCGCGCTCTAGGCTCAGCCGGCGCGGGTCGGAAGCGGTGGGCAAAGCACAGGAGAAAGGCACGAAGGCAGCTCTGACCCAAATCGAGATACCTTTGGTCTCAGAATACTAGCCGCTACTCGGCCAGTTTAATTCTTATGGCAGGACAACCACCAAAACTGGTTTATAATATGACTTTCTGAATAGTAAAATCCCAATGAACTTGTCTTGTAAACGAATGGTTTGTGTTTTCACTTGAGCCATTCTCCAGGCCCTGTCTCTTTTACAAAACGCATTTCCACTCACATCAAAAAACGGCTTTATCATCTCATTTCAAAAAATAAAAATAAATAATTGGCTCCCCTCCCCCCAACAGCGATTTCTTCTCTCTATAGAAAAATGGCAATAGCTGCCCAGGAACCTCAATGTGAAAAGAAAGGGAAAAATACATCTTTGGAAATGAAAATAAATCATCAATGTTTCTTCTTTCAGAAAAACGGCTGCTCCGAAGACGTACTCCCCATAGGATATGGGAAGGAGCGGACACAAAATGAGTCCGACCTTCAGTCCTTTGGAAGCAGCCACGCAGCCCTTTTTTCTTTTTTCTTTAAAAAAAAATCTTGCTTTCCATTGGTGCGTTCCTGGATATTTATGGGGCACTTCTGGATGCCACTCCTGGCTCATCAGGAAAGTCACAGATCAGAGCCGATGACTAAGACCTTTAGCAATCACTGCAGTGGATCGAGACACCTGCCTCCAGGAGAGACCGGTACCCTGATTGGCAGAGGCAAGATCCGCCAAGGTCGAGGAGGGGAGGGATGCTGTCACAGGGGAGGGGCACGTCGAGGAAGGTGACCACAGGTCTGCAGGAGTGATCCGGCTGGAGGGAGGAGCATGAGCAGACTCGGGTTGTCTGGGGAACGCTGACCCCCAGGGCTCAAAGGACGCACGTGCTGAAGACGCACGCGAACTCCGTTCAGAAGTGCCCAGACCTTATCTTCCAGCTGACGACGAATTCGGGTGAGAAAAGGGTCCTTTGCAATCATGCTCCAGAAATCACTCTGGCGGCAGTGCAGAGGGCCGACCAGAAGGGGGCCATCCTGAGCCAGGAGACCGACGAGGCAACTGGGACGCTGGTCCCAGCAAGGGGTGAGGCGGGCCTGTAGCGGGCGGGGGTGGCGCGGATGCCGAAGGAGAAGCGCAGGTGTGAGAAACGCCTGGCAGGTGGGATCGGCGAGAGGTGGTGACCAGCCACTTAGCATCAGGGTTTCACGCAGAGAACACGGACAGCACCCGCCCCCTGCCCCAAATATCTGTGTATTAATAGGAGGATGGAAAAGGGTGGGAGCCATCTACCTGAGAAGGAAAACACAAAGGGAACCGAGTAGGGAAGAGGCGGAATCGGTGTCAGATAATCTCCGGTTCGGAAGAGGTCTTCCCTGATGAATAGCTTTCCGGCCTGTCCTTACATACTTCCGACGATGGGGACCTCACCACCTGTGGAATCATCCTGTTCCGCTGACGCCGAGAGCACCTCGCACCACCACCTTTTCCTCTGGCTCCACACATCCACCTGCCTTTCAGTTTTTACTCTCAGTTGCTCAATGACGCTTTTTAGAAACCGGGTTGATTGAGCAAGAAGGCCCGAATGGCCCGGCCGCCCTACCATCCCGCTGACAGAGCGTCGTCCACTAGACCCGAGGCCGAGGAAAAGTCACCGTGCAGGACCACTACGTGTGGAACATGCGTGTGGACCCCCCCTCCCGCCCCCTCAGGACACCTCTGTACCGTGCTGTTGCAGCCGGCGAAGCAGGCAGACAGGTAGGTGATGCCATCTGCTCCACACACGGGGGTGAAGGAATCCGTCTGGCATTCACAGTTTTTGTTGCAGGGTGAGTAGGGGTCCAGAGCTGAGCTGGACGCTGAGCTGGAAAAGAAAGGAGACACAGAATCAGTCACCAAAAAGCCAGCTTCGGAGAGGACCCCATCCCCGACCCCGTGACAGCCCTCTGGCCTCTGCTGGGATGGGTCACCTGCATCCCCCCGCTTCCTTTTCCTCCAATCTCTGTCCTGCAAGGTCCAGCCAGCAGCACTGCTGAGCTCTATGGGCTGTTTGTCCCCTGCACCACGGAGCCAGGCTGGGCGGCTGGCTGCCTGGGAGCTTCATCTGCCAGGAGGAGAAGCCTCTGTGCCGTTAGCACCAATGTGAGGGCAACAGCCAAGGCGCAGCGCTCAGGGCCACCTCCTCCAGGATGCCTCCCCTGATTGCTGCAGCCTCCCCTGGACCAACTCCACCCTGCGCAGCTAGACACCTCTCCCCTCTTCGGGCCAGTCTCCGTTTTATTCCTCTCGGGCGGACAGTAAGCCTCGCGATGCTTAACAAACTGCTACGGCTAGACCGGCTTCGATAACTACTGTCTGTCTGATGGATTCGATTTCCTAAAAAAATAACACTAGGATATTAAAAAAAAAAATTTGTGTTTTGTACTATTAAAGGCACAGTCATCTGGAACAAGCACATCGCAAAGAGGAAAGGGGAGCGGGGGTGTCGTGTCTCTCCTCCAGCCCTGTTATTTTCAGGTAGGTCTCCTCGCGCTCCGAGAACTGCAGAACAACACAGACGATCGCGGTGACACCTGACAATTTGTGCGTCAGGCGCTAGGCAGGGGACTGCATATATTATCTCATTTCTTCCCAGGAGAACCCCATGGTGGGGGTTAGAGTGGGAAACTGGGGCACAGCCAGGTTCAGTCACCTGCCCCAACACGCACAACTCACAAATGGCCAGGAGGGACTGGAACCCCATCGATTCTGGCCGCGCCCGCAGTTCCACTCGAGGCCCCGGGCTATTTTTTTTCTTCTTTTTTTCTTTTTTTACTGAAGACTAACTTCACGATAGAAAGGCCGTGCGCTTTGAATCGCTGAGGGTTTACTCCTTGAGAGTTGGCTCTGTAGGGGCTGGCGGTGTTGATTTCCCAATACTATTCTTGGGGAAGCACCCTATTTGGGATGGAGGGGCTGGGATGGGGTGGAGACTGGAAGACACCACTGCGGTGGTGGGGAAGGGGACGGAGGGGTGCACGGTGCCTTGTGCACCTATGTGCGTGAACTGTGCGCGGAGACAGACAGCTGCCTCTGCCTGTATTCTCCCCTTCTGCCGGCTCGCCGTTGGGGGGTGGCAGACAATCCCGGCCCTACTGTAACTTCTGGCTTAACTGCAGGAGCAGGCCCAGCGGCCTGCCTGGAGGAGGAGGAGACTCGTGTGGCGAGGAACTGGTATCCTACAAGCCAGCCATGCTACAGGCCTCATGTTCCAGGATGGACTCTCAAGACAGCCCCCGAGTCTCACACAGAAAGGGGCACAGCTGTCGACACGGTATAAAAGGACTCTCCAGAGTCCCCCGAAAGGCAATTCGGATCGGACTGCACTCCAAAGTCTCGGGATCGTAACTAGGAAATAAGGAAGGTGGCCCCATCAGAACTAACCTTCTTCCCTCCCTCTCTCCTGTCTCCTTTCCGTTTTTTCCTCCTCCACGTATCAGCCAGACCCTGTAATTACCGCATGAGTCTAATGATAGCTCCTGATCATCTAAGGAACTAGTCTGGCCTTTATTTGCAGCCGAACTTTACAATGAAACTTGTTTTTCTCTCTTCCTACGATCCAATGCCAAGAGGCGTCATTTGAGGCCTCTGGGGAGCGATGTCTGAGTGTCTCCCCCTAGGTCTCTCCTGGCCACCCCCGGAGACCGCCGTGCAGGGAGCCGTCTGCCCTGTCAGCCCAGAAGGCTCACACCAACTCCTGGACCCTGGGCACAAGAGGCAGCGGCATCATCCACTCCTTGGCTCATGGTGATTTAGGATGAAACTTGTTCCAGGAACCTTCCCAGGGGGCGGGGGGAGAGTGTCCCAGACAGACAAGGGGGGCTGTGTGGGTGGGACAGGCGTTTCTGGCACTCACATGTTTCCGTAGGGAACAGTCACCCCAGCCACGGGGCCCGTGTCACAGCCCAGGAAGAGGAAGGAGACGTAGCACGCCGTGGACACCAGGTTGACGAGCATGGCCATCCGGATGGCCCCCAGGGCAGACAGGCTGAGCTTCTTCACCAGGAGGCCGCCCAGGAAGATGCCCAGGCAGGCGCAGGGGATTGCTGTCATCCCTGGAGAAAAGCAGAGGCGGGCAACCATCAACAGGCGAGGCGGGGCCACCCAATGCAGGCAGAACCTGCCCCCCACTCCTGACACCTCCGGGGGCCACTTCCTCCCCAGTGCCCCAGAGCCTCCGCCAGGGCCGCAGCTCGGCCCTCAGCGAGCTCGCGGGGAGCTGGGGGAGATGGACGTGTAAGGGCTCAGGTGCTAGGAGTCTCAGTGCATTCGCCTATCGCGCTGAGTGCGCCCCCACCCCTGGACGCACCTGCAGCTGGTGTGGGGACAGCCAGGAGACAAGGCAGGCTGGGAACCAGCGCGCGCATTTTGGGAAAGGAACTGGCGAGGAGCAGTGACGTGCGCTCATTGTTCGAGGTGATGTGGGAAGGGGGCTCAAGACCATTTAGGGGTTTCTTCTCGTTAGGCAAGGAGGGCCTGGAGGCCGTTTCCCCAGCCGTCTCACCAGCTCCGGGACCTCGCAGGGAGTAGGTAGCATCACTCACATCAGTACGACCTCCTGTGGCTCTTCCTGAGTAAATGGCATAAAAATTCCCCCCCTCGCTTAGCAACAGAGCTACCTATAAGGCAGTGGGGCCATAAACCTTTTATTTCTCATTCTCGGAGGCTCGTGAGACTTTCGGAGGAGCGAAGGGCTCCATCCCAGGCTTCCAGTCCCCGGCTTGGTTTTGCCCTGTTCTGACTCAACTTCCTCGAAGCCTCGGCTTCCAACGACAGTGTCATGTGTCCGGCGGGCTGCGTGCGCACGGCCGACGTTCCAGCTTCGGCGGCCTCCTCCTTGCCAGTCAACGGACCTCTCGGTCCGTCGACTAAGGCGACCAGCCGGTATGTACAAGGAAAGGCAAAACAATTTTAAAATGAAGGCCGTGTCGACAGTGGTCTCTGCACGCCCTCTGGGACTATCGTTTCCTGCACTGATTTAGGATTTTCGTGGCTCCCCCTACTAGTGGCACAGAGCGGGCCCTCGAGAACGATCTCGGAGAGGAAGGAGACGGTGGGCGGACCGGATCTCTGAGTGGACACCGGTGATGACCTGCTCTCGACAGACAGCAGGCCGCCGGCGTTTCGTTCCATGTCCTAAGAGAGACAGGGGGCGTGGCACCCGGCGAGGACGGTAACTAAGGCCATCATGGGCTTCCAGCACCTTCTCCTCCAAGCCGCCGCCGTCCCCCTCTCCCTCCCTGACGCGTGTGAGGCTGAAACTCCAGCCTCATCACGTTAACCGATGCAGAGTGAGTCCTTTTACCTTCACGCATACATCACTGCCATCCGCCCCTTAATCGTCCGCGTCGCTCTCTTCTGAACTGTGCCCCGTTTGCTGGTGACTTCCTGGGTGGCCCAGGGCCTTGCCTTTTGTTCCGGGTGCCTCTTCGTCCCCTAAAGACCCGCTGGCAGCCTCTCTCACAGCGAGTCCTCCCAAGTCCATGCTGATTAGCGATGCCTCGGGCGGGCGTAATGCCCGCCGCACTGGTGGACGGACTCCCCCCACCCCCACTCCCACCCCCAGAACCTGCCCCTGCCGAGTGCCCTGACAGGCAGAAATCGCTCGAAAAGAAAGAGGTGCGAGAAGGCGAGGCTGTTTTTCGAACTTTCTGCCCTGCAGACTATGGATTTTTTCTTTTTTTGGTCAATAAAACACGGAGGCTCCGAATGTCGAGGCAACTGTGCGCACACGTCATCAAAACGCACGGAGCCGCAGCAGAGCAATCGGGAGGGGAGAGAGGAACTCTCGGGTGCCGAAGGGTGAGACCGGGGTGATGCCGGGTATAGCGCAGCAGTAATAACTTTAACTACAAAGAGATCCGTTCGCCCTCTCTCTGTCAGGACCGATACTGCCGGGCTGGCTGTGTTTTGCTAATAACTCTTAGAAGCGACTTATAAAATAGCGGATTGCGAAGAGTTATTAGGAAAACGGAAGAAGAAATGAGCCTCAGGCTACCCTGACGGGTCCCAGGGAGGAAGGCGGGATCTGGCCACGTGACGGTGGGAGGGTTTTAACGTGTTTTCAATGGCGTGGATCACGTCCTAGGAAGCGCCAAAGCTTAAGGGAACGGCCCGAGAATTGTTGCACCTGTATACACCCCGAAACCGCAACTCAGATCAGGCTTAAAACGTACCCATCGGGAGGCCCCTCCAAAAATAACCACCATTCCGGCCTCCATCCCTTCGAGTACACTTTCTCTCTCTTTGAGCTCACGTGGATGCGTGTGCTTTCGTGTCCGACGTCTTCCCACTCTCCTCAGATTCCACGGCCGCGAGGCGCGGGGCAAAGTCCTTGCTTTCTCGCGCCGCCTGACAGGCCGCTGCCTGGACACTCCGTCCTCCACCCGGTCTGCTGTCGACAGGTAAGCCGGGCGTCTCTGGTCTGGGGCTGTTTCTCATGGAGCTTCTCTGGACGCTGGCACAGACGCGGATGTCGACAAGTGGACCCAAGCACGCCTTCCTGTCGGGTGCCTGCTTAGCTCGCACAGGCACCACCTACGACCCTTCAAAACGCCTTTGCGTCCCAGGGGCTCCCCCTCCTTACCGACGCCTGGTGCCGTCAGTCTGGGGGGTGTGCCATGTCTTTTTATGGGGTCAACGTGCATTTTCCTGACGACTCATCCGTCATGGGTCAGCGCCTTTGCACTCATTTTGAGGAGTAGCAGCAAGCGGCAAAGGAGGAGGTCAGAAAGCGTCACCTTGGCCATTTCTCGCAGGACGTACCTGACCCCATGACAGAGAACGCCACGGGGCTGGTGCTCTCTCAGATGCCCGGCTGGACCTGTCGTAGTCCAGTGGCCTCCCTCACGTCGCTCTCTTTCTCTGGGTTTTCGGAAGAGGCGAGCTCTTCCCGTCGAGGGCTGTCCATGCACGCTCCTTCTCCTGCAAACCACCTTCTGCCGGCCGAAGGATGTCCAGGATGCTGCTGCGCAAACTCCCCTACAGCCTCCTCTATCTCATCCCTTTCTTTTCAAATCCTACGCATTCTCCCTAAGTAAAATCCACCCCAGTCCATACACCGGTGCAGCCTCCGTGACTGACCCGCATCTCCCTGAGGCCTCTGCCACCTATAGGACTGGCCTGCGGATGCACCGAGGCCATCTCCCCGTCGGCAGCTTCAGATCTCGGCTCGTCTTCCCTGAAGATCTGATCCTTCTCTGCTGCTTCCAGGTTTTCACCCAGAAACGGGGGAGTCGTACTTGACTCTCTGTTCTCCGTCGCCTGCTGTGCGTCCGCTTTCCTCACGCACGTGACACGGCTTCTTAGCGCGCGCCAAGTCCACATCACTGGGAGCAGACAGATGAGCAGAAGGATGGCAAGACCCTGCGCGAGCTTGGGGACGAGTGTCACGATCCATTCGTCACATCCGCCGCGGAGATGGGGTATGACAGGGCGCGTACGGCTCCCCAGGTCTACGCTTGCTGACCGTGGCTTCATGCTGCCGAGGATATTCTTGCTTTTTTTTTTTTTTTTTTTTTTAGTGAAGATCCACCTTGATTTCCCTTCCTCCTTCACCGTATCGGCGCCCCCAATTCTCCAGTTCACAAAAACCGACTGACTCTCTGGCTTCCTGTGTGCATTTCACATTTTAGTTCTTCATTATCATGCACCTTTAGCAATTAACTGCCTCAGGTGGGCTGATCTTACCTGGAGACTGTTTCTGCACAAGGACCGTATGCATATGCTACGGGGTGGGGAGCAGTAAGTCTGGGCCCTGAGTAGCGAAGGGGACGGGGGGGCTCGGTAAACTCTCGCAGTGTTTATTACGAGCATGGCAGCCCCCCTCTACTGTCCGCGGGGGACCGGGGCGCAGACTCACCGAGCAGCTGGTTGGCAGAAGAGGTGGTGAGGTTGAACTGCTGCTCCAGGTACTTCCCCAAGAAGGCAGCGAAGCCGGCCACCACGGCGATCTCCATGCAGGCAGCCAGAATGATGCAGGTGAACACGGGGTTTGAGAGCAGGTGCTTGGTGACCTTGGGGATCACTGCGGGGAGAGAGAAGCGGAGGGACGAGGTCACGCACGCTGCGTTCCCGGGCCTTCTGCCCCCAAGGCCCCTTCTGGTCACACTTTCCCCTGTGTCGGTAAACAGACAGCATCGGTGTCACCCCGTCACTCCGGCCAAAACCTATAACCTGTGCGTCGCCCGTAATGATGCAAACGCTGCCTACGAAACACAGGCTGATACTTTGCCAATGAAACCGACAGACACCGAAACAGGAGAGAGCCAGCTATGCCTTTCCTTACAGTTGACTAGACACTGAAGTATTTTATAAAGAATCACGACTTATTTCTATGCAAAAAAACGGAGTTTTGAGGTTTGTTCCTCAAAAGGGAAACCATAACTTCATTATATGTTATGAATTATAAACGTGTGGCGATGCCCTATCATATCTAAGTGCGTGTGTGTACATGTATGTATGTATGTGTAATAGACGTATATATATATTGAAATACCTGCGATGACTAGCTACAACTGCATAAGTGCGTTAAGAAACTATATTTAATTTTAACAGTTTCAAGAAAGAAGTGAAATTCTAGTGCGATACTCTCTGTATTTGTTAATACGTAAACCCCAGCACCCCTTCCTTCTCGCCACCCCCTTCACAGGCACCCCAGGGCCAGCGTGGCCACGGGCTCTCACTCGGGGGGTTACCAGAACACCCCGGCTAGCGTCTGAGTTTTCACTCTGGACCCAACATAACCATTTCCTATGCAGACGCCCATGGGATCAGCTCAAACCGCTCTCCTGGTCCCAACTCCAACATGGCCAATGCTCACGACGGCCGGGGTCTGCCCCCCGTGATCTGACCACACTATCCCCCCACAGCCGGTCCCCCCTCCAGTCCAGCCTCGCCGGCTGGCGCTGTGCCTCACCCACACCCACGTCCCCCCCTCCCACCCAGGCCCCCGTGCCAGGGTCCTCCCCTCCCCTGGAACGCTCCGCCCCCGGATCTCTGCTCCACGTACGCTTGTCCTCATCCCCCAACCCAACCTCCGAGCTGCCCACCCAGCCTCAGGGCTCGGCGCTCAGGTGACGACGGTTGGTGCAAACGTGGCGTGTCGCCACTTTACGAGCCACGGGACTCAGAGCGCAGGTCTTGCTGAGCTCATGCGCGCCGACCGCGTTTTACTGTCTTCTACTTGTCCTAAAGCATGTGGCTGCGTAAACCACTACGGTTTCCCAGGCTATGGCTGCTTTTAAAAATGGGAAATCCCCCCCTACCCCGCAATTCTTTAAAAGTCGTCATATTATTTGGCTATTTCTGGTGATTAAAACCCTCGGTACGTGGGTCTATGACCCGTGTCCTTCAGTGCGGTGGCGACGACGTATGCTGGAAGCATGCGAGGGGGCTCCGGGGGCGTACCAGGACAGCCCCATCATTTTGATAATTTCATGCGTACTTACAAAAATTTCCCTGAACTGTAACTGATACGTCAAAGGTGAGGTTTCGTGGCTATCGCAGCTTAAGACCACGCCAGGTTAAAACAAGTAGATTTAAAGGTATTTGTAGAGATGCCTTACGCACACACGGGCACCGGGGGTAAGCACAGAAGGCGAGCATTTGTCACCGTGGCGTGCCAGCGGCTGACGTGAGAGACCTCTCCTCTGCTGTGACCCCACGGCAGAATATTTCGCCTGCGGTGGACTTGTTTCCACCTTTGGAAAAGGAAAAGGTGAAACTGAGCCCCAGACGACGCGCGTACTAATAATACCAAGTGCGGGAAGAACGGATCGGGGCCGCGGCCCCACGAAATAAACACGCGAGCAGGGAGTCCAGCCCTGCATTCCGCGGTGATGAATTAGCCAGCCATCCTAAAGAAAAGAGCTAATTACACGGCCTCAATCTCACCGCGCAGGAGATGAAGCCTCTAAATGGCCCATCTAATTAGAATAAAATAATAATAGGGGACACGCGGGGTTTTAATAACGTTAACAGACAAGCTCAATAAATCAGGATGACGGGACAATGGGTCAGGGACCGGCGGACACACAAAACGTACCATTTGTCAACCTGGGGGAAGACGCCAAGTTCCAAAAACATGAAAATCTGCATGAAAGGTAGGAACATAGGGTCCTTGGACACAATAAAAGAAACTCGGCTCTGGCTGAGCCAGAGGACTGGAAGCTGAGAAGGAAGGCGGGCTGCGCAAACCAGTCCTACATCCCACCCGAGAAGCGAGCAGACGATGCCGAGGGCTGGCGGCCTCAGCGATTCTCTGGTAGTTTCCCGTAAAATTACTAAAAACTTAGGAAGGCAACTCTTGGATTAAATAAATGCAAGCCACGAAAAAGAAAATTGGGACAAAAGGCACGAATGAGAACAAAAAACAACGTGACATCCGTGGTCCTCAGACATTTACACCCTGCTTCACGGGCCTTCGTGTGAGTGTTTACTGTGGAGGGAAGGATTCGCGTTGAGACAGGGGCCTGCCTGCTTTTGTCTTCGCATCTCACGCTTCACGTCGCCTTGAATTAGAGGTGAACATCATCGCGTTCGAGGGTCATCAGTCTTCGGGCCCAGGGAAACCTCAGCGGGCCTTTATTTGCATGAAGAACGTTCTCTTTTTTTTTTTTTTTGCCACGATCCAGCTGATCGGCCACCAGGAATGAGAGCTTCCGCTTGTCCTCGGCTGTTTCCCCGCCAGGGTTGTCCTGACGTGCAGCACTCCCGAAAGAAGACTCCTTCTCGGAGGTTCACCTTACCCTCCAAAGCCGCAACGTGGACAGGGCTATGAATGAGCTTCATCAAGCTCTTCCATCCACACGGATTGCTAAGTCCATAAAATTCTGACGTTTCACGGAGGCCGTAGCTAATGAGGTGTTTCAGATACACAGAAAACGGCCCACCGAACCCACACCGGGAGGGTGGGAGGTGGCATCACGCAGTCTCGCCGGCTGGGGAGAGCTTTTCACCTCTCCCTGGGGGGACAATGCTGTCACCAGCAGACGGGTGCAAATGGGAACAGCCGCAGGGGCGAGGTCTCTAGGGACACCAGTTTGCCGCTGCTAGTCTTCGTGAGACATTCCTGAAGGCCGGAGACGTCTCGGAGTCTGTCCTCCAGGAGGGGGAATGCCAGGTCTGGGAAGGTCCCGGGGGCCCACGGAAACAGGGCACAGCCGAGTGCTTGTCTCCTCGCTTACCCAGCGACTCAGGGAATCCTCACGGCCGACCTGCGGTTCTGGGATGATGAAAACCCTCCAGACGAGGAGGACGCCGCGACAGAGCGCGGCCCCACGAGGTTCGGGGGAGCACAGCGGACACTCAAACGCTGGCGCCTGCTGACTCAGATCACGCTCGAAACCGACGCTCTATTCCGGTCTGGGCTCTGGGAGGAGCTAGAAATCACGGATGCGGCTCGATTCTTAGAAACGCCAGGCACTCCCCACTGGGGTGGCACAGAGCGACCAAATCGGGCACGACTCCAGGGCTGAGTGCATGTTTTTTTTCTTTTTTAAAGGTGGAGAGGTACAACGGGAATGGAGAGAAGTAAAATAAAGGATTGCAGAATCTAAATAGGAGGAGCTTTCTACACAGCAAAGCTCGTCCTGAGCGCGGGTGTGTGGAATAACGGCTCGGAACCCGGACTAAGCAGCCAGGTCCCTGGGATTTGCATTCTGGCTTCCCCGTGGGCGTCGGAGCCAGCGTGCAGGGGAGACGTGACCTGGCGGCACAGCCGGGATACAAAAACGTGTCTTAGATTTGCAGACTCCCACCTGGAGGACCCTGGGGTCTAACAAATCCGAGCACGTGTTCGCCTGCCTTTGCGAAATGGTCATGTGACAGGCACAGACGTAAAGAGTGACAGCTACCCCCACACAGTTCCGGAGCCTTCCATCTCTACCTCTGGCAAGAGCCGCAAAGCCAGCGGATATGGCTGACTCTGCTGGGGTCAGACCCTCAAAGCCTGCTTTTCGGGGGAGAGTGCCTGAAAAGTGAACCGTGGAGCCCAGACTCCTACGTCCCCAGAGCCGAGCTTCCTCATCTCCAAACTGGGAGAAGTGACGCTGACCCCAACCCCGACACCGTGTCAAAGCCAAAAGGAGTGAAACAGCTCGGCCAAGGCTGCACGGGTAGGAAGCGGCTGAGCTAAACGTGACCCCAGGTGAGCATCCCCCCCAGCAGGTGCAGGATGGAGAGGTGGCGGCTCCCGAGGCTGCACCAGCTCACTCCGGGGGCCGCTGCTATCTGCGGTGCATGGCGGGGGACGCGGATTGATGGCTGAGGGAGACACTCGTTTGCGAGCGCAAATGAAGCATGAGAAGTTTCGTCCTATAGGTTTCTAGAGAAATGTTAATCCCTCGGCTGCGTGCCGTGCTGCTGAGCTCCTCTGCAGCCGTGAGCGCGGCGCACCCGGCGGGGGGAACCCCCGGGCCTTGGAGGCTGCAACGCCGGGCGAGCGTGGGAGCAGCAGGAAGCACCGCGTGGTGCTTTAGGTGGAAACGCCCACGTGGCGAGGACATCACCGCACACGGCAGAGTGCAGGGCGGAGACCGCCGTGACCCCCGCCCCTGCTGTGGGCCGGCGTGCGTCCAACCTATTTACGGGCACGACAGCGCGCGTCACCGTGTCCCGGCTGCTTGCGGGTGCTTCTAGAGAGGCTGCCTTCCTCCCCTGCGGGGACAGCCTCCAGGTCTGTTATGGGACCTACCGCCTCAGGGAACTGCTACTCCTACACTGAACATCGTTGATCATCACAACGTGCACACAGGTCACAGGCTGTGACCACCTATGGTCCGGCGAGTCTCAGACGAGTCTCCCCAGCCGTGTGCTCGTCAGTCAGCCCGGCCACCCCACGTCCCACGCTCCCCTCGTCGCGGCACGGACTCCGCCTACAGCACGCCTCCGCCTGCTACAACACGCGCTCCGGGACGTGAGCTGCCTCGGGTCACCGGCTGCGACCCTGGAGGCCAGCGGGGTCAAGGGAAAGACTGACCGAATCGAACCTATGAGCTCAAGAGCAACTGAGTCATAATCCAAGAATCCAGAAGCCGCGACAGCCCTCATGACGGAGCTCCTCCCGGCCTGTCCCCGTGTTCCCGTGACCTCCCCCAGCGCTGTCACCGCACTGGGCTGGCCTCGCTGGCGGGCCGGTCTGTCCCTCCGCTCTATCTGTTTCATCTTTGGGTCCCCAGAGATGAGAGAGATCACCGGTGCGTAGCTCCCGCTGTCACAGCCAGTCAGCAGGGCCGTCATCATGGGACGGGAAATGACCCTTTAGAACGACTGTCCCCTGCCCAGGGCCTCCACGACCCCTCGCAAGGCCCACTCTCGTGCCCGCCCCAGTTATTCCCGTGGGTCTGGTTCCCGGACACTGTGGCTGGCATCACCCTCTGGCCATCAGGGGCTCCTGAAGCGGACCTGTTTGGGGACCTCTTTCATTAAGCACATCCTCGAATGCTCACGCGCGCCCTGTCGCTTGGGAGCGACGTGACGGTTCAGCCCACGTGGACAGGAAGCGGGGAGAAGCCAGCGATCGTAGGTAGGTCAGGAGGAGAACGGCAACCGGGGCTCACGGTGGCCTGAGACCACACCCCTGTCCCCCCATACGTCTCCAGCATCTCCAGGAAGGAGGCTCAGGAGACAGACTTTCGCCAGATTCCTCACTGAGCGCCGCGGGGTGGCAGCCACTGCAGGGCCTGCCCGGCTGGGAGCCCATGTCCCTGCAAAGGGGTGACCATCCACCTTGCTCCCTGCGCGGTCACCCGGCGAAGCAGCACCCCGTCTAGCTCCTGCTCATTGAAAAACTGCAGTCGGGACCTGAAATCGGGGCTGCCGTGAGCGAAGGAGCACAGTACGAACCTCACAGCGGGGCGTGCGTGTGTGTAGAGAAGCAGCTTTTGAGGCTACACTGCCATTTTCCTCGCTTTTAGGAGGCCAAATGGGCCGAATACGGAGCTGACGGGGGTGGGCGTGGGATGGGGTGGGGGGAGGCTTCTCACATCCTCATCCGGCCTCACTGTACCTCACCACTGTCCCAGAGAAAAGACGTTTTTCTTCCTCTTAGAAATGCTGTCGAGCGCTTTGCCGCACTCTGAAGTGTGGCTCTGCCGTTAAGGCCGCCTTCGTACTTCTTTCCAGAAGAACGTGCCTCTCCTCTCTCGCGCGGAAGACGGGAGGACAGGGTTAACCTACGGAAGCGCACTGCGGAAGCGGCTTTTTGAGGATGCCGGCGTTGGGCAAAGGGGACGAACAAACTTCAAACGTCCTCTCCTGCTTCGAGGCGCTTGTGAGGGGCCCACGGGAGCGTTCTGCGAAACGTCGAGCGCCCTCCTCCCCGCTCCCACTTTCGTGCTTCTGCAAACATATAGGGCGTATACCTCGGGTGCTGCGTTAGCCCCGGGGGCCTCTGCTGGGGAGATGAGTCGGCTGGCCCTTCCCTAAACAGCAGCGACTTTGCTTTTAGTGTCAGGACGCTGAATTCTCAGGAATGAGTTCAGCACAGGGCTGGAGAAGCGGGCCACGCCAAACAAAGGCGATTCCGTCTCACGACTCTCCCCCCGCACCCCGTCTTGAGCGCCGCCCCCTCCCCCCGCCGCCCTCGGTCGCCCCATTCCTCTGGCCTCCCACGGACCGAGGCGTCCTTACCTCTCAGCTGCTGGAAGCAGGAGGCACTGCTGTCTGGCTCCAGGGGGTGCCGCAGGACCCCGTTGCTGGGCTTGGGTCTCTCGTACTCTCTTTCGGGGAGCATGGCCTGCTCGCTCTCCATGGCGGGGTCTGAGTGTGGGGGCAGAGACTGTGGAAACCCGAACATCAAGAGGGAAGAGAAGAAGAGTAAGGCACCGCAGAGCAGAAAGCCACCCCACCAGGCTCCGATCCAGCGGGGGTCGTCCGGCGTGATGTCCAGGTTGCCTGCAATCAGAGAGGCCGGAGTTAGCAGGCGGGGGAGGCAGCGGGGCCGGGATCCGGCTGAGAGTATTCGGTCAGGGGTACGGATGGGCCGGGGGCGCTGCAAAGGGCCTGGGGCAGCGAGGACCGGATGCTGGGCAAGGCGGCCCGTCCTCCACGTCGGCGCTTCTGTTTCTGCCAAAGCTGAAGACGGATCGCTTTCCCATGGCTCATCTGCGACCTCGGCCCAGCGATCCGAACTCCCTGTGCCTCAGCTGACCGCTCTGCACAGCACGGATGCTGCCGGCCGTAGCTACCCTCATCAGGTGTCTGCGGAGACTAAACGCGGCCCCAGCCGGACGTGCTCGGGAGAGTGCCTGGCACCGGCCTGAGCACGTAATCGATGCACGCTCGATATTCACGGCTCGAGTCCTGCTCCCAAGCCGTTAGCGGACTGGGCGATCGCACCTCGGGGGTGGCCTGTGGTTTGGGGCCATCCCTCTGCTGGAAAGCTTTGCAGCCAACTTACACGTCTAGAGGCCGCCTGTGTGTGGTTTGGCTGTCTCGGGCCGTTCTCACTGACTTAAGTCACAGAGACAGAGACTACAGCTGACCCCTCGGGGGATCTCTTTCCCCTTCTCTCCACAAGACCCTCTCAGAGCAGCGCTCACAGATGAGCTGCTTAGAGGCGTCCCGTTGACAGTCATCGCATGCCCCTAGAGCCTGGAAAGGAAATTCCTAGAGGCCGGGGCCTGGGCATATGAGCTAGGAACTACCAGGGCTGAAAGCCTGGACCAGATGGACGGACAGATTGGACGCAAAAGGACCGCAAACCCCCGAGGACCCCCGTTCGTAGAAGGCTCTCTCCCTGAAGACCGCCTGGCCAGCACTGAGGACCACGCCAGCCGTCATTCCCCGAGGATGCTGCCGTGCGTTCTTAACCGTCCCAGCCAGCCCTTCCCACCGCCCTGCGGAGTCTTCGACGATCCCTAGAGCTCTTATGATTTATACGTTTAGGCCTGCATTTATACGAACCGGAATTCCGTGCTTTTCACTAACAGTGGCCCTAGGCAGGCTCGGAAGAGCAAAAGTACTGTTTTCGGTAAAGTTTGGACCACGGCGTGAGAACCTCTTCACTTCTCTTCCAATCTGCTTCTGGTTGGGATCCTGACCTTACAAACGTGACTGCAGTTCCAGCCTTTTGGGCGAAGGCTGCCGTCAGCCGGACGCCCAGAGCAAAGCTGAAAAGCACCCATCTGTAGGACCGGCGATGAAGGAAGACGTTGAAAAGGACGGGGTGGGGTCAGGACCCCAGGTGCGGCACCCTCAGGGCCCTCTGTGAGGGGACTGGTGGGGCGCCCTCCGGCCGCCTGTCCACCTTGGTCATTCCAGGAAAGACGGCTGAGCGGGAGTGGAAGTGGAGCAAGGAGAAGCCCGCACTGGGCCGCCGCGACGGACGCGGCCTGGGCCTGCCTTGCACAGGGGTCGACAGGCTGAGAAGGATTCCCGTTCTGCGAGATCCATTTTTCTAACCCCTCCACGTCCTGAGACACGTCTTGGAATCTGACATCCGGAGGGCTTTTGTGGCTCCGCCAGGGAAGTGCGGCCAGCTTCGGGCAGCCGACTGCTCTCTCCGCCGAAGGTCACGTAAACACTTGGCGTGGAGTTTTCCCCGCATTTCCGAACACCATTACCATTAACAGGTTCGCGAGGGAAGTCACCGGAAATAGGACTGAACCAGCTTGAAACCAACCGACCGACTGACCCATGAGGATACCCTGGACCGCAAGGAGGACGGATCGAAGTGAAATGAGGACGTTAACTCCTCGCTCTTGGGCCGCACCGATGCGTAAGCGATGCCATGGCTCGCTGGGTAGGCCATTTACCTATTTCTCTAACCCATTTTGAGGAAACTTTTGCTCTGGGACCCGAGAATTCCAAGAGCATCGTTAAGTTACGGAGCTAATTAGAAAGCGGAGGCAGGAAGGAGCAGAGGGTGGAGGGCAGCGTGGAACGCTTGGGACACCAGACGCTGGGCTAAGTAGTCCGAAGAGAAAGAATCTGGTGACAATCCCTGGAGTGGCAGCGGCGGGGGCTCTGCCTTAGCCGGCGAGCGAGAGCGAGGGGAGGGTCACCCCTCAAACAGCTGAGAACCCCATGCTCGAAACACCGGCCCAAACCGCTCGCAGACAGAACGCGCTCCAGTCGCCAGGCTGAGAAACATGGAAACCGCTGGGAACTGCAGAGAGCCGTGGCCGCTCCCTCGCGGAATCAGTTACACGCTCCTGCCCTCTCCTGGCGCGGAGAGGGAGCAGAGCCTTCGGACACGAGACAAAAGCCTGACTCACAAGGCATCCTTCCTTCCCGTTCGAGAGGCGAAGTCTCAGGTGACCACGTTAACGGCTGAGAGGAGAGGCCTGCCCAGGCAGAACGGGAACGTGCCCACCTGCCCGACTCAAACTGCGAATGAGCCCAGGCCCACGGGTGCGGTGGCTGCGCACTGGGCCTTGAAGGATGGGGACAGATGTTGGGGTGGGGACAGCACTCCTGGCCGAGGGAACGGTCTGAGCAAAGGCACGGCACGCTGAGGGGACTGTGAGCGGAACGGCTAAGCCCCCTCCAGCCACCAGTCTACCCGTCGGCCACCCCGGGCACTGAGAAAAGACAGGAGGGAGCCTGTTGAGGGGACGTGTGACGTGGGAACGTCCGCACGCTTGCTCAGGACACCTGGGTTTATTCACACACACAGAGCCTTGGGCTGGGGACGTCCCTGTCCCTCTCCAGGCCGCGGTTTCTTCATCTGCAAAATGCAAGAGTTGGGAGAGGATGACGTCTGAGGTTTTCTTCGCTTAAACGACTCTGGGCTTCCACAGGCCTTGATTCCGGGGGCCCCCGCTGGGCTCCTGAATGCAAACTACGCTGCCCGGCCACGTGACTTCTCCCCCCGGGTGGCCTTCTTCATCGCACCGGGAGCGTGACCCGTCCCCAACCCCCGTCTGCCATGTCTGCCTCATCATGCTGCCTTTGGGGAAGTGACAGCTTCTTTGTCTGCACAAGCAGGACAGCAGCGGCCTCGCTTCCTCTGTTGTTTCTCTGACCCTCATCTCGCTCGGAAGAGGGTTTGAAGGGCCACGTGGCCACCACCACGCAGCGGCGTTCAATACATCCCCATCCCCAACGGATCCAGTCCTTTCAAAGGATCAATAAATAAGGCCGCGTGCGATTCCTTTGCTCCTTCCCCCACTTGGAAATCTGTAACATCCTTAGCTACAGGTAAACAGATCAGTGGACGAACGGAGTAGATCACGAAGTGACTTGATCAGATTCAAAGCCACAAGGTTTCTTTGGGGTGAATGAGTGAGTAGCCTCAGCACTGTCGCGAGGTGGCGCACGGGGAACACTGCGACGGGGAGGCCTCAGGAAGATAGCGTCTTCTTTGGGGCACTTTCCGGTCCCGCTGTGACCACCTGCGGTAGGGGGTACCTACGCCCGTCCACGACGATGCCCAGTGTCCTCGGCATTCTCGTCCTTACGCAACGATCCCTTCTCAGTGTGGACCGGAACGAGCCGTGAGCTGTCACTTCTGAGGCCGGGTTCCAAAAGGACCGGGGCTTTTGTCCCCAGGGCTCGCTCTCTCTCTCTCGTCTCTCAAACCCTCTCTTGGGGAGCCAGGTGAGCGCTGAGACGCCTGCAGGCCAGGTCGGCACCTCGATCGCAGCCTCTGTGCGAGACCCGGAGCCAGAACTCCCCAAGCTTGGCCGCTCCTGGGTTCCAGATCCTTAGAAATCAACTGTGAGATAGAAACTGTTGCTCTAAGCCACTAAGTTTGGGGTAACCACACGACTAGCTCTGGCCGCTGAAACGTAAGTAGAAACAACGCGTGTCATTTCTGAGCACGAGCCCACGTACGACCTGCCCCGGTCTGGTTTTCCCGCTTTGGCAACTGGGCGGGCTGGGGGCAGAGGAAGCTTCTGCGATCCCAGGTCCTGGAGGGACCACGAGGAGCCCCTTCTCAGCGTCCCCAGCACCACCCACCTGCACCGGACACGCAGTGTGACCGAGGAGTGATCTCTGGTTGTACAAAGCCACTTCGATCTGGGAACGGCCCGTTACCGCGGCGGCTTAACCCGGCCCCTCCCGACCCGCACACCGTTCCGTCGAAGCGTGCTACGGAAGGGAAGGGGGGGGGGGGTCCGGAGCAATCCAAGGAACTCACGTGCCCTTCCGCGAAGCACACGAGAAGAGCCGGTCGACACGGCTTGTGTTGTGGTAACGCAAGGCCACCACGAGAGTGTCACACGGGGAAGGACAGCCAAATACCCGGTCTCACCGGCCCCACGTGTGCACTCGCACTTCCCGAACACGCGCTCCAACTTTGCGTGGAGAAAGAGGGGTCCTCCTCGAGGCTGACGGCCCAGTGTTCAGTGCGTACGCGGCAGGCACGTCCGCCGCTCTCCCCTCATTCATCGCTCCCCGGACATCTACGACGCAGATCTAATTCTCAGCCCCCTTAGTTCCTGACGGGGGAAATGGAGTTGAGAAGTCAAATCAGGGACGGGGGTTTGTTCAGTCTCTAGGTTGGTGCTGGAAGAACGCGGACTTGAGCCCAGGCCCTCTGACCCCCCTTCACATGCTCTGTCTAATCTCAGGTGGGCCACGGGCGCCAGACGTGGACACGCTAAGGCTGCCACTCTGCAGGGATCTCTCAGAACCCACAAGCGGGGTTCTTCCCAAGCGGAGAAAAAAAAAAAACACACGTTTGCGGACGGAAGTTAGAAATGGAGATGTGGTCCTTACTTGTGTCGATGAAGACGGCATCCACGTAGATTTTGGTACAGAAGGAGCCCAGGATAAACCCGCAGGCTGGTCCGAACACCAGCATCGTGAACAGGATTCCTGAAAAGAGAGGAAACCGAGGTCAGCTGGGAAGCGGAGGCCAGGCGAGGAGCAAACTAGTCGGCGACCGAGGAGGTGATTTCGGATCGCTCAGGTGGGATGTCTGGTTATAGAGACGACATCACAGGAATCAGTGTGAAAACCCTAGAGGAGGAAAACCTTCGTTTCTGATTTCGAGGAAGTCTATTGCGGCACTCGGCGCTGTGCGGGAATTCTATAATATTTTTGTAGACGGATCTAAAATGCGTGTGGGGCCCGATTACGCGTATTGTTTTAGAGGACGCCATCCCACCTCGTACCAGACATTGAAACACGCACACGCGTATCATTAAAACAGTTTTCGGCCATAAACATCTTTGGGGGAAAAAAAAAAAAACCCAAAAAAACTGATTTCATTTTGCTTTTCCATCTCTTTGTCAACATGTAATTCGTTTTGATTTACGGTTGGCTACGAATTCTCGTCTCTCGTTGTGCAAACTCAGGAACTCCGGCAAAGTGAGAAAAATCGGAGGCACAAATGATTTACGAACGTAACACAATGTTTATGGGCATTGCATCTGGCAAGTAACAAGGCTGGTGCGATGCCATGCTTGAGAACGTTTAATTAGGCATTTATTCACCGCGGCTTCGCAGTCCCCCCCCGTATTTTAGAGGGGCTGTCCTTTGTTATCGTGGAGAGTTGTCCAGGCTTGGGGTTTCCCACAAAGACGGCTCTGGGCACGCACTTAGGCAGCAGGAGGATGCGGTACTTGGGACTTTACACAAACCTTTTGAGTCGCTTCAGAGAAGATACCGAGCTCCAATGAAAACCCACGGTCTCTAACTAAATTTCAATTAGGTAGCCCTTACCAAAGCACCGAGAGTTCTCCAGGTCCTGGAGATAAATACGAGAGTAAAGAAGGGGCCGTTCCCGCGAGAAGCTGGCCGCCTATGAATGGGGACAATCAATACATAGGTCAACGTGGAGGGGGGGTGCTCACGGGTCCACGCGGGCTCATGGAGAACCAGGCAGGACACGACCCCCACCCCCGGAGGGAATCTGAGCTCCGTGGAGGGCCAGAGGTGGACAAACGCAGCCTCAGGACTCCCAGGGACGTCACCACGAAACCACCCGGATGTGCATCTGTCCGATCGGTTTTTACTGAGCAACTGCTCTGCACCACGGCAGGGTTCGTGTTATAATAATCATTTTTTTGTAGACAAAAAAAAAAAAAAATGAGAAGCTGAGAGAGGTTCCTCGGCGGCCTCCGGGCCCCCCAGCTTGCGCGGGGTAGGGGTGCATTTGAACTCAGGCCTCTGGGACGCCCTAGGTTCTCAGAGAAAGGATGGATAGGACAGTGGGGTCCAGCGGCGAAGCCTCCGGAATCAGCCAGACCTAAGCTTGGCTCCTGGCTCCTCGTCCCCGTTTCTAGATGACCCATTTCCGAACTCTGCGTCTAGGAATGAGGACGCCGAGAATGAGATGCAGTGCGTGCAAAGCGACTGGTGCCCAGGACAGAGCTGATGCTTTCTAGGATTTTCTTTGCGTCTGAGGCATGGTGAGTCCAAGAAGCGCGGCCTGCATGGCTGGCCTCCCCTGAGCACGCGTCTCCGTTTCGTTAGCAGGACTCAGAGTCTCGATTTTAATCCCGAATGGAGACCCCTCTAGCGGGAGGAGGGCAGATGCAGCTCAGGGCACTGCGGCTTCTCCCCACTAGAGAGCAGCATCAGCCCGGACAAGACGCAGGCCCGGCTTCCCGCTCCTCAGGTCCCTCCCTCCCTCCCTAACTGCCCACAAAACAAACCCTCGGTCCGCACTCCGCACGTCGCTTTTCTCACTCCCACCTGCCTTCCGTGCCCTCGATTTTATACGAACGAATTCTTCCACCGTGGAGTCTGCAGACCGAAACGGCTCCCCTGAGAAGAGGGTCTGATCTGCATCATGCTTTGCATGAATAAAGCACGATCCGGTAACAGCAGGAAACCCACAAAACGTGGGACACGTAAGTCTCCGGCGCCCACTGCCCCCAGCCTGATGGCATGACATCACTCCCCTTGCCACCTCTCAGGGACAGGCGGAGGGAAGTGGGGATGAGGCCACTACCCACGGCCGAACACACACACACTAGGTACGGACGCACGTGCCGTTTGGGTAACAGAATCATCCCGACATCACAAAGTTTATAAACAAAACATCAACACCGCTAAGGCCACGCGGTACGTGCAGGAGTTTACAAGCCATTCCCCACCACGTCAGAACTGTCCCTTCTTAAGTCAGTCACATTCCCGGGTCGCACACTGGGGTCACCTGGGAAACTTTAAAAAACAGTGTTAATGCCCAGGTCCTACCCGCCGGGGGTCGGGCGTAGCTGGTCTGGGGTGTAGCCCTGTCACCAGTAGGTTTTTGAAGCTCTCCACGTGATTTTATGTGTGGCCAGACTGAGGACCGCTGCGCTCTGTCCTTTACCCCAAATGCGTCTGGGCATGGGGAAGAGCGAAGGACAGGATTGTGATCACTGCATGACGTCAGCCCCGAAAGGTGGACGGGCAGCCAGAACAAGGTCCCTGAGCACAGTAGCAGCACCCGGGTGGGTCTCTCTGGTACGGCCAGCCACAGCATCCCCGCATGCCACCACCCCCTGTGCATCCGACGACAGCCACGGTCCCCAAGCTTTGTGATACCAGGGACCGGGGTCCCTATGAGAGTCTAACGTCTGCCGATCTGAGGTGGAGCTGAGGGGGTGATGCTGGTGCTGGGGAGCAGCTGCAGATACAGATGAAGCTGTGCTTGCTTGTCCACCTGCTATGTGGCCCCGTTCCTAACAGCCCAGAGACCGGGACCGGTCCACAGCCCTGGGGGTAGGGAAGCCCTGGCCTACAGAACTCGGCCCGGTAGACCTGGTGTGGCCCCAGGTGCTGTCTGGTTTCTACGTCTTCCTCACATTAGTCTTTATCCCGGTTTCTCCCTCCCCTCTGTGCACCAAAGGTCTGCTCTCCACTCAAAGCCTGCCTGAAATGCCACCTCCTCCTGAGGGCCCGCCGAGATTTTCTCTCATCTTCCCTTCCCCCTTCTGCCATGGCACCTAGGCTGAGAGTTCTTCCCTAAGGTGGGGAACTTTGTCTTCCACATGGGCGACGGAGCCCTTTGCCTGGAGGAGGAACCCCGTGTCTGTCTGTCTGGAGGAGGAGCCGTCGCGTCACGGAGAACGATGTGTCTGATGAGGGTCACACGACACAGGGCTACGCTTCCTGGGGATGCTCAGATGACTTGGTTGAAGCCACAGAGTCGGCAGTCTTGTCTGATCAAGCCGGCTGCCATCCTCCTCTTCCTCCCCTGCTGCCCAGCAAGGCCCTGCCTACCAGGGTGAAGGCACGTGCGCCTTTGGCTGGCCGGCTGGAGGGCATACACATGGGATGCCCACAGGGGCGAACCCACCGAAATATTCAGGTGTCAGCCTCCCCGAGTGACCTCACTTGCTGACGACTGACAACTCGCTGTCGCTTCCGACCTCACGGCCGCAGCAGAGTCGCTCCCACGAAGCCCTCCTCGGGCGCCCGGGGCTTTAGACACGCTCTGCAATCTCATCCTCGCCCTGCCCACTGGTGTGGGTCGTTTCTTCTCCGGTTTACAAATGGGGAAACCGAGGCACAGAGACGGTCGCTTCCCAGCCCGAGGCCACACGAGTGGATCAGAGCTCAGGCTCTGTGGGCCCCCAATCCCGCCTGCCACCTGACAAGAGGAAACGGCATCCGAAATCCTTCTAGCAGATTCTAAAGGAACCGGGCTCCGCAGGGTGCTGAAGGGCCCAAGCTGAGCCTTCGCCCGCCTGTCACCTGAAGCAAACAGAACAGTCTCACGTCCGCACACACACGCCCATGGGGAGCTCTGCTCCCCACCTGGCATGGGGGGACCTCTGCGCCTCAACATACCATCCTCAGGTCAGCCTTGCCCCTAGGGACGAATGTGTCTGCGCTTCCTCCCGTCTGTCACCAGAGGGCACCAGACACCGTCTCATGCCGGGGACGGCGGCCGCAGGAGGGTTTGCAGCTCCAGGTGAGAGTCACCCACCGGCTCCTCTCCTCCGAAGGGGCTTCTCTGCCTGTAGGAGGACACGGTGGCAGGTGACTTGGCAGGTGTGTGGCCCTCGTGAAGGTCCCCATGCTGTGTCTGGCAGGAAAACGACCTCCCCAGACGGCCTGTCACGGCGAGGGGAGCCCGTCGAGACCGTAACGGATTAGCCCAACCGCGGAGTGACGACGTCCCCACCTGCCACCGTCCGTGCTTGACTCACCTTGCTACGTCTCGTGGGACCTTCCTGAGTCCGTCATATAAAGCTTGAACTTTGGACCGGACAGTGTCACGGGGAGGGGCAGGGCCGAGATGCCAGGCCACACGACCCCACGCGGTACCAGGTGGCCTGGCCTCTAAGAGCAGCCGGGGGACGCTGGGATGGGCCCAGGCTCCCACCGAGTGCGCACTGCAGGGTGGGGACTGGCCGGCCCCGAGCACACGCCCAGAACAGTGAAGGCCCAGGGACTCATCGCTTAGTGCCCGACCGTCACCAGCTCCTGGTCAGTCCCCCACGCACGTCTCCGTCCGTCTGCTCCTCCTTCCTCCGTGGTATTTGAAAGCCCGGATGTCTTTTGTCTCTAACTGTTTCAGGACCTATCTTTCGAAGGGAAAGACAAAAACGACGAGGCTGTCGCCACACCCCCGACGTTTGGTAATAACCGTCGGGGGTGACTGACGCGTCGAAGAGCCATTTCATGCCAAAACGTCTTCGCCCTCCACACGATGGTGTGAGGGGCTCCCCAGACCCAAGGCAGACTGGGGAGCCGACGCTCCAAGGCTGAGTGACCGCCTGAGGACGCCGAGGTGGAGACGAATTTTCTGAATCGGAGCCTCGTGTTCCTTCCATCCCCGCCTATGCCGCGTGAGGAGAGAGGAGGACTCGCTTGCAGAAGCCATTTCTGAATGAGCCCAAGGCCCACGCGCCGGGAGCAAGGCCCCACCACGCTCTGACCTTCCCGGATTCTAACTGGGGTAGCCTCCCCAGATTGTCTGGTAAATCAGATTTCTGCTCTATTTTCTGATTTATAAAGGCCTCAAAGCGATCGCAGTTAAGCCATCTCCACTATTTCACGTTTTATTTTTAGCGCTTTGGGGGAGAGGCGAGAGAGAGAACCCGAGAGCGCGGATTTCTGTCACCGGGGTGGGTGCTCTGCCACCGCTCTCGCAGAGGGCTTTCCCCCAGTGAGTCACTCGGTGATTCATGTATAATTCCGCAGAGCTCTGGAGAGGGCTGGGGGCCTCTGGGTGAGAAAGAGAGATGAATGGAAAGGGACACCCGTGGCCGAAAGCCGCCTCCTCCCTCGCAGGCCTCGTCGCATTCTGGGTTCCCTCTGCCCTGGGCCTGTCGGTGGCGCTGGGTGCTGACCCTGCCGACCCCACGAGAACTGACGAATCCCGGCCCGGTCTACAGACGACCTGATGATGCCGATCTCATACCTTCTACCACACTGCACGGGAGCTACCCGCGTCCGGGCTGGTCTACGTCGATCGGAGTGTCCGCACCTCGCCACTGCGGATCGACATGGCACAGGGAGGAAGTCTTGGCTGGGCAGGATGCTGAGCGGCGCCCCTAGCGTTGACCTATGAGATGCCCCAATCAGCTTCCTGTCTCCAGTTACTGCCAAACACACCCTCCAGAGGCAACTGGGCAGCAGCAGTTTGCCCCATGCAGTCACAAGGGTGGCACCCCCGTCTTTTTCCTCTTTGCCACCCCTGTATGTACCCCTCAGCACAGAGGACGAATCGCCATCTCCTTGTGGACATCTAAGACCCACCCTGTGAAACAGGCACGTCACAGGCGGGACAACCGAGGCCCAGAGAGGTTCTGATTTCCCGGGCCACGCGGCGGCTAGCGAGTGACACCGCTGGCAACTCCACGGCCGCCCTGCTGCCAAGGGGCGGGAGGCAGCGGCAGGTCGCTCGAGGGAGCATCCTTCTGCTTTCCGGCTCTCGCCACCAAAGGAGCCAGGCTGTCAACGCCGTTTGTCCAGAACGTTCCGAATGCCCGCAGCTGTTAACTAACGAGGACTGTGGGGACCTCCGAGCTGACGGGATCAAAGTGCCTGCACCCGCGTGGCCCCGTTCGGCAGGAGAAGGGCAGGTTCATTTTTTGAAAATCTCTCTCGTAGCTCAAACCTGAATAACGGGTCGTGGTGCCCTAAGAGCTCTATCCGACCATGTGGAGCCTCTTCAACCGCTTCAGGGAGCAGAGGTCACATGGGACAGGCTGGCCACGTATTTAGGGAAACTCAACCGACGGACCGAGTCCGTCCTCCCCTTCTCCTTGCAGGAAATCTGGAATTGAGACTTCCATTCACCCGACTGACACGCGCGCTCTGGCAGGATTTAGGCGAGGGGGAGTCAAGGGGATGGGGTCAGAGACCCGAAGCTGAGTCTAGCGTAAGGTGTCTCTGTCATGGGCTCACCCACAGGGGTCATTCGATTGAAGTCGCCACGGGGCCCCATTAGGGGTCTGTCTGTCCGATGCGGGACCCACAGCTTGAGTAGCTGCAAGGCCAGCCTGTTGGGGAGCTGAACCTGTCCCCGACCCCGATACGCTCAGCGTAAACAACCCCCTCAGTGTCATTCGTCTCCTCTGCACAGTGACGATCCCCTCGGTACCTACTTCATAAGGCTGCCCTGAGGGTTAAAGGAGACAGTGCACGGAAAAAGGGAGAACTCAGGACAATGCCTGACCCAGTGACCTTTGGAAAAATGTCGGGACACCCCTTAAAGGGAGCAGGTACAGGCAGAACGCTGAGCTTGCCCCGGGCGGTGAGTTTATGTGGTTTCATTCAGGCTTCACCATGATGCTTTGCCTCTTCCCAGGGGCTCCTACTGTTCCCATTTGACAAGCGGGAAAGAGAGGCTCCGGGAAGTGCGGACACTGGCCTGGGTCCCCCGCCCCCAGTTGACACGCAGCAGAGCGGGGACTTGAACCCAGGCCTGTCTGACTTGGAAGCATGTGTCACTCCAGTATGGCACGATGACAAGGGCTCTCTACCCACATTGCCCGGGTCGGGACCCAAACGGGTTTCCCTGGGCATCTACGCACACGAGGGGCCCTGATCCGCATCTGCCACCTTCGCTGAGGCCCCGACTCTCATCCGTCATGGCCACGGGCTCAAAGCAGGCCCCAGCGAAACATCACAGCATGTCAGGCTCCCAAACGGGTCACCTTCCCTCCCACCCCGAGCTCGGGACTTCCATGCAGAACCCGCACCAAGCCTACGGGGCTATTTTTAGCGCCCCGTGTCCCTTGTCCTTTTTGGGTGATCTGATAGCACGGGCTGAGCTAATGTGTTCTGTGCTGGTGTGGGCTTCTCACCGACTCCGGCCCTGAGAAACGCTGAGACTCCAAAGGACCTGCCCCAGCCCCGGACATGGAGAGGGACCAAAAAGAGGCCGGTGGGTGCTGAGGTCCCTGCACGTGACGCACGTACTACGTAGTTCTGATGATCTGCAACCGTGTCACAGCAAAAATAAAATAAAATAAAATAAAATAAAATTCCAGAAACTATGAAGAAAACACAAGAGGAAGACGTGACGAAGAAGGCATTTTTGGGGTTCGGGGGGGGTGCTGAGAGTTCCGAGTGAGGGAAGAGCAGGCACAGCCTGGCACCGTGGGCTGATGATGGAGGGACGTGGGGTGCAATCTGGAGGCAGAGGTGAGCGTTTACGGACAGAGAAGATGCAGGAGGTGGAGGTCAGGGCCTCTGACCACCACCCTCCGGTCCCCAAGGTGAGCCCCTGGAGAGCAGGAGCCCATTGCTGAACCCCTGGATGGTGCACCTCACCTCTGGGGGCGATGGCACTGGGCGAGAGCGTTGTGTCCGCAGCAGTACACCCCAGAAAACACTCCCCACGTGGGGTATTTCCATGTCTCTTAGAGCTCAAAGTACACTCACTGCTCTGTCATCTCTGCTTTCAAATCAGTCGTCCCTCGGGGTCCCGTGACACGCCCAGGGCAGGGGCCAGGCAGCGTGTGTAGCTCACAGTGGGTGCGCTAGGACGCCTGCTCAGTGCCTCCTGGGGGCTGACAACGTGGCAGTGACAGAGGACAGAGGGCAGGCCACAGAGACGAGAGGCCACGCTCCTTTGCGTGCGACAGTCGCCTATGTGTGATGGCTGGACAGCAGTCACGCCGACTTTCGGCCACCGGGTTACCGAACCAGGGGAAGAGCCAGATCCCCTGAAAATAGCCTTGATGACACCAAGGGGCTCGGGAACTCGGGGGGACCGCTGGGTCCCTCCTGAGCGCGAGGAAATTCGGCCGCGACGCGCCGCTCCTTCTGTTCCTGACAATTCTAGGATTAAAAGGCTCCGCAAGCCACGGATGCTCTTGCTTGGAGACGCCCCTGTCACCGCACATTAGCCAGCTGCCACTTATTCCTCTCCCCCCCCAACAACTCTGTGGATATCTCCTCCCGGATGTCCTCCTGAATGGCCCCAAACGTCAGTAATCTCTTGGAAATTGGCCACCGCTGCTGTCGATGTCTGGGCTGTCAGACCCCCTCACAGCCTCGGGATTTGTCACGGGCTATTAAGTAGCTAACTCTTCATTAAGTCTTGGTAAAGATTGATTTCTGGGGAGGGGGGAAATGGGGGGGCCGATCTGGCTCCACTTGCTCGCTAAATGGGAGAACCAGATGTATCTGCTGACATCTGCTGGGGTTGCACTTTGACCTAGGGGCTCCTGGCCTTTGGGGTGTCGGGGAGATGGGCCTCTGTTGTCATGGTGACCGCTGAGCCAAAGGGCAGTGGCAAAAACTCAGGGCACCGGGGAGGCTGACCGCTTCTTCTCATGGACGCCACCCCTCCGCACGCACGGCCGACCGACCGGATCACGAACGAAGCGCTCACCGACGCTGAGCCAGTCGTGTTGTTCGCCCTGGGAATCTGGATTTCTGAGCATCTTTGACAATGTTAGGGACAGGGCTGGCATTCCGGGGGAAGCAGACCAGGAGAGGGGAGGGGAGGGGAGGGTAGTGTGACCTGGGCTCTCGACCTTCCAACTCTGCTTCTGAAAGGCCAGGTCAAACCTCATTTCCTGTCTTGCGCCGCCCGTAAAGTACCCCATTGTGTCCTTAAAATACACCCTGTGAGCGAGTTTTCCTTCCCTCGCAACCGCACGGCCCCCAGATAACGGGCTCTGACACCGGACCAAGCTGGGCTCGAATCTTGGTCCTGGCAGTTACTTGACTGTGTCGCCCACTCACGTGTCCCCCCTTCTAGGCTTCAGTTTCCTCATCTGCGAAATGGGGCTAACGCCGCTTACTCCATGGGGTCATGGGAGGAGAAGGGGGCTTGCTTGTCGGCAGCCACGGAGGATGCTGGGAGTTGGGAGGGAAAGGGCCCTCTGACAGAGCGGGTGGCAGTTTGGGAAGAAGCTAGAGCACCAGGTCGGCTGGTCTTGACGCAACAGGTGGCAGAAGAGCCACCGCAGATGGCCGTCGGGGCTGCACCAGCCCCTGCGTGCAGGAGGGCCTGAGGTATGGGGACCTGGAGGCGGAAACAGAGAGCCACTGATCCAGGGAAAGAGCCCTGCGGTCGGGGAGCCTCTGGGGGTGGCGATCCAGCAGGGTTTCCTGTCTGCTCGGTCATGCAGGGACAGGCTGGGAGGAGCCGGATGCGCCTCCCACTCGCTGGCCTGAGAAGCCGAGCGTGAGGCAGGGCTGTCGCCGAGACACGCCGAGAAGGAGATATCATCTAGTGGTCTAGTGTACGGAATATGAGTGGAGCCGGGGCCCGCTGGGACAGGGCGGGGCGAGTCCCCAGAGACAGGAACAAGAGCCAGGAAACTAGCCTGGGGCGGGGGGTGCTCATCCCTCAGGGGCTGGAGGAGAAAGAGCAAGCCCAGGAGGGGAGACGGCAGTGGTCAAGGAGGGAGGAAGTGGGGGCCTCCCCGCCCTGCCCAGGACACCAAGAAGAGAGCAGAGCATTTCAGAGAGGGTGACGGTGGTGACCAAAGCAAGGCCAAGTTTGGGGCTGAATCTGCAGCCTCAGAAGCCAGGAAGTTTGATCCTGGGCCATGAGGCCGCAGGCACAGTAACGGGAAGAGCAGGGGAAAACCAGACCAACGCTGGAGGGAGGAGTTGGGTCAGCAGAAAAGTCCCCGGACTGACCTCTACCACGAGGGTTATGACTGTGACCTCCTGGGGTTCCGAGTAAGGACGAGATGAGTTAACACGGACTAGAGGAGTGCCCCGGCACGGCAGACACTCACACCTATGGAAGTGGTTGTCCTGATGCAGGAATAATTCAAGAAAACGGCTGAGATGCACCGAGGAAAACGATGCGAATGAAAAACTAAGTGTTCTCTGCACGGAGCCTGGTTGGCACTCAGACGGGGGCAACCTTGAACGAAAAGGTGTCACAGGTTTCCAGAGCACGGAGCTCTCCTCCACCTGGGGTTGGACAGGTGGCCCGAGGAGGCATTTCCTCGGTGAACTTGACGCCCTTCGGCCTGCCCAGATCAGTGAGCGGCCCCGTGAGACCCGCTCCCTCGGGCTACGTGGCAGAGCAAGGGCCCCTGAGGCGGTGTGACCTTCATTCTCAACGGCCTGAGATGGGGAATCCTGCTGACCTTCAAGAAACTGGCTCCTGCCCACTCCCGAGTTGACCGAAAGCCTCCTCCCGAGTTTGGATTCCAAACCGAGTCGTGTTGACACAGAACGAATGGTCGAAAGACACGGATGCTCGTCAGGAGCCAGATATTCGGTCGCCCTTAGTTTTCCTGGCCCACACCTGGGAGATGGAGCATCCGTAACCCCATGAGCGATGCCCTCCGCTGAGCTGCACTCTGCGTGGCCTTGGAGCTTAAGTGAGCCCAAGCACTGACTCGTACCACTCGCCCTTGGGACTGAGGCCTAGTCAGGTCCAGGAGGCTGGCCCTGGCTAAGGAACGCAGTCAACTGGGCCAAAGGACTCTCAGCCGATCAGGCAGCCGTGGCTGTGACAACTGCATAAAGGTGGGTCACACGAACTCGTACGAGTCACCCGGAAGAGCCCACCCGGCTCGTCTCGTTTCCAGAACCTCTCCCTTATCTTCTAATCACGCGCTGGCTCCCCGGCCCGCGTCATCCCCCTGACATATACACCTTAAAACCCGGCTGGCTACGGGAGCGTCAGACACGCAGGAGAAACCCAGAAGCCAGATGGGGTGCCTTCCTCTCTGGCTGCGAGGGGGGCAGCACAAAACACAATCACACAGGCCTGTGCTAAGCCCCACCGTCACGCCCTCCTCTCCCACCCGGAGCTTCTGCCAGAGGCTCCGCGGACGGCGAGACACCGTCCCCTGTGGACGGCCAGGATGGCATTTTGCATTCCGCAAAGGTGCTTTCCCTTGGGATTTGACTAAGAAAAGCATCGATGCATATATCTCAAGGTCAGAGAAGAAGGAAAAATAAATAAATAAATAAATATAAATATAAATATATATGAATATAAATAAATATAAATATAAATATAAATATAAAATCTCCAACTGCATCTAACATGTGGCTTTTGAAAACCAACCAACCCTTTGGGGCATTTATTTATTTATTTATCTATTTATTTTATTTATTTATTTATTTATTTTTTCAGGATAAAATACACAGAAAGAATCAACAGGAGGTTGGCCTTAAATTATTCAAAGGGAGATTCATGAAAGCAAACGCTGCGCTGCTGCTGGAGGCCGCATTCAAGACAAACGCCCCGACGCCTTCGGGACTCCTTTTTCCAACTGTTACAAAATTATCGCCGAGAAGATTGTATTAGAGCAATAATGCACCGTAAGAAGGGTGACTGAGTACGGGCATTGCGATTCCGAGCCACTCTTAGATAATTGCCCTGTGGCCTTTCGGCGCACAGACCCCTCCTCACCTGAGCCCAGAAGGAGGCTGATTGAATCATGGATCTTTTACCTTTCGTCGTGGCGGGCAGAATGTTCTATTAAAATGTAGGAAGGCCAGTGAGCGGGCCACAGCTGGAGCAGGAGCCCAGCTGCTTGGGGCAGGGGCCATTCACCTTCCCTTTAAAATAAATCCTAAAAAACAGTTCATTTCCACAGTGTCGTGTCGACCACATATTTGTGTTTGGTGGGGGTGGTGCGGGGGGAATACTGGGGAAGAAACACAGACACAAATGGACTTTATCCCTGGGTTGTGGGAAATGGATGATTCTTATTTTCCTTCCCAGCCTTTATTCCGTTTCCAAATTTTCTATGGGGAGGATGTGTTCCTTTACGAGAAAACATAAACATTTCTCAAAAACAAATGCTCGCATGGGGCTCTGCCCAGGCAGTGACTACGCTGAGGTGGGTAAAAGATGCGTATCTGGAGACCGACAAAGCCCGACGATAGCCCTGCGTTGGCCCGACGCAAAACCCTTTAGCCCCTCAGAGCACAGGGACCCTGCCGCTCGTGCTCACCGCTGCGCCAGGGCCTGCCTGGAAGGCAAAGCGGTCCCCACAGCGCCAGGGACAAATCCCAAATGTGGCATCCTCCAGCAGCGATCGAGTTTCTTTTCCATGTCGTGGACCCGACATGCAAACACAATAGACTGCGGAGAGCGTTCAGATAGACATTTTCTGCCTGAAGACAGCCTTCTGGCGATCCCAGCATAAGCTTCCCCCTCCTGGAAGAGAGTCCACGGGCCGCCTCGTCGCTAAGAAATTACTCGGCAACGGGGTATGATTTAATTAACGTATTTACGTAAATATAGACGCTCTGGGGCCCAAGGAAATGGGATATTTTTCTAAGCGACTGGGAGTTTTGGGGTTGTTTGACTGTGGGTTGGGCTTTTTCGGATGTTTAAGGATACACACACGGGCACATATGTGTACACACACACGTACACGCGCACACACACACACACACCTGCTTCTGAAGCAAGAAGTGAAGATCTCATAAGTGACATACAAGAAAAACCCCAAATGCCGCATTTCCAAATCCTACAAAACTCCTTGGGAATGCCAAGCTTCTATGTCACTCATCTCAGTTTCCCTGTTTCCTGTCCAGTAACATGAGCAGCTTTGCTGGGACAACCCTCCACTCAGAGATTCTATGAGTTCCAGCGTTTTCCGGGAATCACGTTCTCTACAGCCACTGTGCCTTCCCCGCTGCCCAGTGTCATCTCTCTCTTGGCACCTGCCTACCAACTCTCTTGAGGCCCCGGTTGAATCGAGTCCCCTACGTTACAGATGAGCAAACCGAGGCTTGGAGAATGAGGTCAAGTGCATAGTCTGTCCAAGGTCACTGAGCTGGTAAGTGGCGTGGGCGCGATTCGTAGGTCGGCAGTCCGACTCCACAGCACCGTAAACATGCCCTGCCCCGCTGTGCCCTCTGCACCAGCCAAACGGGGCCCAGGGAGACTGTGCTAAGTCCAGGATGGAGGGCCCGCCGCCCAGGGCCAGCCCCACGCAGTACCATGAGGGCACAACTGGGTATCTCCCTGACGGTGGAGCAAAGAAGGGTCCCACGTGAAGGATCCCAGACCGACCGGCCTCATACCCCGACACGGCTTCCACCTGCACAGTTCGGACATGACGAGCAAAGCCACCCTGGCGGGGACGAGGCAGCACCGGCCGGCCCATGTGGCATCCCCTTGGGACAGCATCACTCCCCCTCCTCCCCCAGGACGCACACACCTGCACACCTCATTCTTGTCACACACACTCCTAGTTAAGATATATGGCTCGCAGAAGCAGTCCGGCTGGAGCACTCTAAAAATAGCCTCCCAGGGGAAAAATAAAAAAATGTCCCCACGAGGTGCCTCGTCTCAGGCCGGGCACGAATAAGTGCCAGGAGGGACCCAGATCCTGCAGGGACACCAGGTCACACCTGACGGCCTAAGTGGCTGGGCACGGTGGTTCGCTGGGCCAGACCCCGACACACTCGCCATCGTGGGGAACATCACGCATCCCCAAGGAGCCGCTTCGCCCTTCCCTCTCCTCTCCCTGAGCCCGGAGCCAATCCTACGCCCCAGTCACGTCAGAGTTTCTCGTCCCCAAATTTCCCGTCACACCTTCCGTCACCATCCCCTACCACCACAGCCATCACCCTCTCACTGCACGTTTCTAAGACACCAGACCCTTTGGGGACTGCATACAGGACGGCGGGCCTGCTCCCCTTGGGGACCCATCGTCCTGCTGGGCTGCTTTTATTCCATGTGAGGTCCCAGCCTCTTCCTTCGGCTCCCTCCTCCTCAGCCCCAGGCCATGCTGCTGAACGCCCAGGGGCCTTTGGGTCCCTCTCTGGGACAAGGCCTGGCACACGAGCACTCAGCCGTTTTTGTTCCTTTGATTTTGGAAGGAAAGTGTCTGAGGGGGCGAAAGAAGAGAGAGAGGCGGGTCCTCCGGTGGCCGGGATAAAGGAGAGAGCAGGTTGGCTCTCTCCCCTTGCTTTTCAGCCGTGACGCCCCGCTTTCCGAGTGCTGTTTGCACACCGCGCCGGGGCCTGGCTGATTTCCTGTGTCTGCAGAGCCTGGGGCCAGCACAGTGCAGTGCCCGTAACAGCCATAAATTATGCCTGTGAGTAATTTCGACTACAGGCCTGGGAGGAAACACTAATCGCAGGGCATTTTTGCCCCTGCAGATCTCCAAAGAACGCCAATCCCCGCCTCTGCCCCCCGCAACTCAGCTCTTTCTCTGCCTCTTTGCACCCACACTTCATGTCTGTGCCCAGGTATTTGGCTCAAACTGGAGTTGGGCTTAACAGAGCCGGCAGGTGGCCAGTGGCCTGCATGGCCCAGGGAACTGTGGGGCGTCTCGGGACGCTGCCCGAGGCTCCTTCTTTTCTTTTCTTCTTCCTTGGCAGCAAGAAGGCACTAATTTTGCCCCGTACCGCTCTCCCCTGCCCAGGTCCAAAGAGAAATGAATGTCCTGCCCGGGTTGGGGGGGTTGGGTGGGTGAGGAGGCCACAGACTCACGCTTGGGAGGCGGAAGAGATGGGTGGCGCCACCCGAGGAACCCGCTTATCGCCGCCTTTATTTTTGGTGAGCACCTACTACGCGCCTAACCTTTCCCATACGGTCCCCCGCTCGATTCCTGCGGGGACTCTGTCGCCCATTCGGTGAGTGACAAAGAAACAAAGGCTCAGAGGGCTTCGGCGTCTTGCCTGCAAGTTGCATGGGGCAGGTCCATGTGTGTCCGACAAAGTCCAAGCCCTTCCCCGACAGCCTCCTGCCAACGAGGCCTGTGCGGGTCCCTTTGATGGTCCATCGTCTTACGATGGGTCTGTGTCTCGGCTGGATTTGAAACCGGGTCATGAAGCTGGATGACGAGTGACCTCTTCTGTGTCACCGGTACCTACTCCGAATAGTTTACGTTCGTAGCTGACGAGGATAAGCCAGCTCGGGGGCGGCCCCGGTGTGCCTCACCTATTAAGAGCTCGCTGTGCTGCGCCACTGGGGCTCATAAAGACCAAAACTCAGGTCAGCCAGCCTTTTGCCACAACGGGGTCTCTGCCCTAGAAGGCCTGTAGGGTTGGGACCAGATCCCACTTCCCCTGCTATCAAGGCAGCAGCTCCCAGGGTACTTTGTTCAAAGCGTAGACCATGCACGACGGAAACCTCAGAGGCCTGGAAGACCGCCACGTGCCTCCATAGTCCCACCTGTGCAATGGTGGTGGCTGAGGGAGTCCAGCCTGCCAGACGGTTCCCTTTCATAAGACCTCTCTGTCCACCGGCCTCTCCGTGAGCACAGGCGTTGGGAGAGACCCCTCTGGAACGCACGTCTGTCCAAGCACCTCCCTCTCTTCACACTGCTTGCCCACCTGAGCCGACCAGAAGGGGGCGGAGGAGGGCGCTCTGTGGGACAAGCTTCGTGTCACCCCTTTTACTAGATCCCTTCCCTTCCGTCCCCATCCCAACCCCACGACCACGGGAGCTAACAACCTCTGGGAAGCCTTGAGGACACGGTAAGCCCTTCCAGGCATCATCCCACTAAAACCTCAGGACAAGCCTGTGAAGGAGGCGACACTGCCATTCAAACTGGAAAAAAGAGAGACCTGAGGACATTGGTGACCCTTTCGAGATCCCCCGGGTGACAGTGGCAGAGCCGAACCTAAAGGCTGGTTCGGTGTCGAGGCCTGCTCCCCTCCCGACACCCCAGCGCGGGTTTATTCATCACACAGGCGGTCCAAACGGTGGGTCCTGCCGGAGACATTATGGAATTGGCTAGCGCTCGCCAGAGACGGCGTTGGCTGGGAGAACTCAGCCCAGGGCTCTGCTCAGAACCCGAGCCGCCTGGCCGGCCCCCTAAGTGGTGGGAAGAAGGAGACGTGGCAGAGCCCGGGGCCCCCGGGGTGTATTTGTTCTGCCGGGGCCAAGCCACGTGTGCCCTGGCCTACGGCTCCCGCAGACCGGCACCGGCTCATTTCAATTCCGGAGCTATTGTTCCGGAAAACATCCTGACAGTGAAGCTCAAAGGTTTGCCCACCTCCCCTCTGTAACCCAGAGGACGGCTCAGTAGAGGACAAAATTGGGGGCAGAGTGCAGCCCTCGACCTGAACCGGGACGACGGCCGGGGCCACTGCGAAGGGAAACGAGTCGGTGCCGAGAAACGTCGCCGTAGCCAAGCATCGCTTCAGTCGGAAGAAAGGTGTCACAAGCCATACAGCGCTCATTCTCCCTACAAATGACTTTGTCTGCGACGTAGCCCAAATTCGTTTTACAGATCAGCAACCCACAAAACCTCTTCCAGTCGAGTCCCTGTAGCTGAAACACGGCTCTTCTGGGTGGGTGGGGAGTTCATTTGCCCGACTCGACCACGATGGGCCCTACCCAAAGCAGATTCGGCTTTTTGAAAAGATGCACTATGAGCTTCAGCTTTACCTTCGCACGGGTCACATACATGCTCCCGGTCCTAATTATTGTTTTCTGTTGTTTTCTATGCCATTTTCACTGAAAAAAATAAATAAATAGCATTGAGAAAACAACCTTACATTCAGGTAATTTGGACGCACAGTTGGAAACCTAACTCATTATTTCAGTGTCAGTTTTGATTCTCCAAAACCTGTGGAGGGGAAAAAAAATATCAATCTGGACTGTTTTAATAGCTCAGAATAGAGGTCAGGGAATTTAAAAATGAAAAAAAAATATCCTAATTATAATATTTTTAGCCTACTGCACATGCCGCTCAGCTAGATCTTCATAAATATGATTGGATAGTCCCAAAACCCATGCAAAACAGGTATTTCCGTCTTCGTTTTAAAGAAGAGCAGACTGAACTTCAGAGAATGAACTTTCCCTCGGGGAGCCGGAACCCCAGCCTAGATTCCTAGAAAGCCTAAGTCCCGAGAAGCTGTCCACTGAGGGGCCCAGGCTTCAACGGGACCGAGTTCAGCCCAAGGGGACATGATTCCAAGGCTCGGGATTGTTGCCCTGTTCATTCAAGACATGACGTTGGCTGACGTCCGCATCGACGGCCACCTCTCTGGCCCCCTTGGAGACGGGCATTGTGGCCAGATGGCCCAGGAAAGGCACCCGCTTGCCTCCTGAAGAGATTCTTTCAAGGATTTAGAAGATAAATAAACGTGCATTCTTCATGAGCTCGTTCTGTGCAAACCAGGAGAGCTTGGGTCTCTGTCCCTCGGGTCAAATATTCATATCAACTCCAAGACACCCTTGTTATAGGCTTTGGGGGTTATTTAACCTGAAAAATTACCGAACGGGAAAAACAAAGGCGGCACTTGCTCCTCCCGTCACCCCTGCACCCAGGCTCAATTCTCACAAGAGACTGCGGACCCCAAGGCCTCTACAAACCGGTGAGGGGTTCTTACCACTAATTAAAACAACCCAGTGGCCTCGTGCCCCCCGACTGCCCAAGGCCACCTGCATGCACGTGTCCCAGACTGGCTCTCTGACTCTGACGCCCCCTCTTCTCTCTCACATCCCTCCTCCTCGGGGTCCTCATCGATTCAACCTCAGAGACGCCTCCCAGCCTCCGTTTTCCAGCCACGTTCCCAACGCACGTGTCAGCTCAAGCTCTAAGCCCTCGGTGATGGAAGGCCGCCGTCCTTCCACTACAGAACAGCGTCGGCACGACGTGTGTCGCTGCATGATCCAACGTCAGCATCACCCAGACAGGTTCTCGGAGAACAAACAGCCTCTCCCAGCCTTCGACGAGAATCGGGCCTTTGCCAAGGATGCCCTGAGAGTTTCCGCACAAACACACTACTCCGGTCCTCTCGTGTGGCGGCTGGAATGTTCCCTATTTCGTTTGTCAACCTCGTTCAACACGCCCCAGTGCCCAATCAGCATGATGACGCGCAGAGTCGCGTGACTCCACGTAGCACAATCCCCCAACTATCACTTATCAGGCCTGCCTGCTACTCCCTTCAGAAATCACTCCGTCTAGGTAGTTCAGTCTTGCAAAAGCCTTCAGTCTCTCAAACGTGGATAGAATAAAGGGAGATAGTGCTAAGAGGATTAACGTGGGGGCTTAAACAGGCGTCTGAACTGGCATTTTCCCTAGAAGGGAGCTTCCTTTGGAGATGCGGACGCGTAATGAAGTAGACTTAGTCACAAGACGACCGACTACGCGGAACCCATCTATGCTGTTTATTACGTTCATTGTGTCTCGTCTTTGGGGGGCCACTGGGAACCAAGCTTCGAAGAGAGTCGCGTCTTTATCAACTCCTGCAGACATTTAAATGCATAGGAGATGGGTTTTTAGTGTTTTTTTTTCCCCCTCTGCTGCATTTTTTAATTTTAAATTCAGCACACTTCAAAATACTTGACAGAAAGGCGTGCCGGGAACAGGAAAGGCAGGGTGGGGCAGAAGTACGTCTGATCCAAGCAGAAGACAAGACTGCCGTCAACATGCACTTGGGAACCTTTTTCTTTTCCTCTATCCTAAACGCATCTGACACTAATTCAGTAGCTCTGCTACGCCCAAGGGAACTCACTCACATCTGACAAAAGAGCCGTGTTACCTGGTTCACACGGAAGTTTTAACTCCCGTCCCAGGTCTTATAAGCTACTGACTGTCCCCTCTGTGTAGATCCCGGTAAGACAAGACCGTCTCCTCGGGTCCTAGGACCAGAATGAGGAGCGTGCCAAGCCCCGTCTTCTCGCCACGTGGCAAAACTCTACGGCATCTCCAGCACGAGCAGAGAGACGCGAGACCTCATTAACCTCCGCGTCGGATGTTTTCTGATTGTTGATTTCTAGGCTTCATTAAGGAAAAAAAAAAAAAAACAGATTAGCAAATTACCCATCTGCGGGCCCCACAGAGCGACTTAGCAGCTTCCTTGGGCTGCATCTGCTTTATTTTCCCAAATCGCTCACGGGCGTCCACCCCCTCCTGGGGAAACCCAGTCGCACGGCTTCCCCCTGAAAAGCACTTTGGGGAGTTCCCTGACGCACAGACGACGGTGACGACGAATCCAGGGAGTTCCGGTCTCTAGGTGCGCGCCCTGTCAAAACACGGCCAGTCATTCATTCGCGTGTGGGGCGCCCCTCCCGCATCGACGGTGCTGGACACCGGGGAGAATTACAGAGAGTCTCCCCGCCCAGGGCATCACCAGCGAACGCCCGTGAGAGCTCGTCGTGGGGCAGACACTGCGCTTCGGCGCCTCGCACGCACGGACTCGCTTAATCCCGGCAACTCTGTGACACGGGCGCCGTCATCGCTACCCCCATCACACAGACGAGGACACAGAGGTCCAGCAGGGCTGCATGTCACAGGACAGGGGGCAGGTCCTGGGCCGTACCAGGCCTGTCCAGCTTGAGAAACCAGATGCCAGACACTCCAGCACGGTTCTAGCCTCTCCCGCGCAGGGGGATCGCCTGGAGCCCGTGAAACCGGGTGCCTCCCAAGCCCCTCCTCCAGAAGGCCCCTCCCAGAAGGTCTGGGTGGCCTCCCAGAACCTGCATCTGGAACGGGTGCCCGAGATGGTCCCCGTGCCACACACCGCTCGCCCACCTTGCACGTTTCAGTTAACCTGGACGATCGTCACGAATCAGAGACACAGGCTGACAGCCCCAGCTGTGGCACGGGTGACAACATGACCCTATGGGAGCAGCGCTGCCAGTCCCCAGCTGTGTGTGCGGTGCTGATGATGCACAGCACCGCCGGGCTTCACCCCAGGGCTACCCTGCCAAGGCCGAGGACCACTGTGATCCGACCGGGTGTCATGCTCTGGCTCCTGGAGCATGCATCCCGGGTTCTGCATCCGTGAATTCCACGGGGGCCTGGTCGCCGTGTGTCCCCGACTGGCTCACCGTTGTCCCCTGGGGCACACGGTGTATCAGGTGGGGAAGTTCCTCTTCCCCAGAGGAGAACCGCTGCACGTCACCAGGGGCCCTGGTCTTTCTCTCACTCACCAACCCCTCATCCTTCCCACGGGGGTATAGGGGTGGGGGCTGCCTCATCATCATAGCAGAGAACAGAGCGTCTGCCGAAGGAACGCGATGTCCACTGACGAGCGGTGGTGCTGAATGCCAGGAGGCCTAACAGCTGGGCTTGTTGGTGGACGCCGAGGCCAACACACGACAGGCCGGCCGATACACAGTTATGACAAAGCGCTGGCAAGCAGAAGGAGCGGGCACGGGACAGCACATGCTCTCTGAGGCCACGGGTGTTTCTTACTAAGCCCTGGACACGTGTAAATTCCAGCAAATTCTTATTCAAGCATCAAGCGACATGAATCGAACCCCTCTCGTGGATGCCCGCGTGACTCACTGAACACACGTTCGCGGGGCCCTCACGCTACTCCAGGCACCGTTCCCGGCACTTAGGGACAGAGCAGTGAACAGGGCCACAGAGCGTCCCTTCCGAGCGGGATGTCACGGAGCATGAAGCCAGGGGTTGGGATGTGTGACGGTACATGGGACGCATTTCCTTCTCTCCGGGGATACACAGCACAGGGAGAGTCGGGCTTGTAATTTCACGCGGGAAGAAAGAGTGATAGGTATAACTACCTCATCCCACCTTTATGATCCATCATCTGTGAGACACACAAGTGTCCTCGCCCCCATTTTACAGATTTGAGAACCGACACTTGGGACGCTGACGTAACAGGCGGCATCGCGTGAGAACGAACGAGGAGGACGTGGCAATTCAGACGACCGTGTGCAGTTAGCACCTCGTAAATGCCATATTACCACCACAGGTACCCTTGGGCTCTCCAGCGAAAGAGGCTTTACAATCTTAATATATTTAATTGAAAAGGATATGCATTTGGGAAAATTTAATCTCCGTATTGATTCATCGGTTCCTTATCCGGGGTCCATATGATAGCCCCAGAAGTGTGTTAGGAGGAGACGAGGCTCCGATGACCCTTATGAGCAGGATGGAGGGACCTGTACCGAGTGGGCACATATCCAGGGAGAGGCAGCGACGGAGCTAACAGGAAAGATGGCGTGCAACGCCCTCGGAGGCCCGTCGTCGCCTTTCTGAAACGCAGACAGAAAGAACGCAGTAAACACTGGCTGGCCGGCTGGCGAGGTTGGACCAGAAACCCTTAACGTCCGGCCGGCTTTAGAATTCTAAGAATTTAAACCCTTCTGTGTTGACAAGAAGTCCACGTGCTTGTTTTGTGTCCCTTAACGTCGCCTTTAACTTATGAGAAATCTCCCTGAGGGTCTGTCTGTATGAGACCAAGAGCCGAACCAGCATTGAAGTGTCCTTATCACATCAGTTTCTGTCCCCCAGCCCCTAGCAAGGGGCTCAACGGCTCCGAGTGACAAGCTGGAAGACTGGCTGGCACACATCGCAGCAGGCCAGTGGGCCCAGGAGGCTGGGTGGGAGGTGGTGGCATGCTCCCCCCCCCGGCAATCCAGGCTAAACAGGGGGTGATTCAAGCCAGAAGGTGACCAGGAGGGAGACATTCGTTCCATGGCATTAGCTGGGCGGCCTCCTGCGGTGTGTGCAGGTGCCGCGTCCCACAGCTGGGTGCTCTCCCCGCTCTGGCATTTTCACCGGTGGGGAAAGAGGGTCTGGAGCGACGATGATGTAATTTCAGCACCTTTTCCCCTCGTCCTTCAAGCACGGTAACTGCTTGTGCAGAGAAGACGGTCAATGGCAGTACACGGTGCTTGGGCGTCTTTGATTAGGCATTCACAGTTACGTCTCAGGAGTGAAAGGCTGAAAATGAGATATATGGGGTCGGGGGGAGGAAGAGCCAAAGGATGATCACATATTGATAAGGCAGAGGACAAGGACGGACAGACCGATCAGCCTGGCTCCTCGTATCCTCGGAAGGGAAACGAACGGCCAGTGAGCAGATCCATTCGCCTCCCCCTGACCCGGCAGCTGCAAGGGCATCATCCCAAGTTGCCCAGACAACGCCAGCCGAACGTGAGACGGAAACACGTGTGTGCACACCACACGGGCGTGGACAGAGGCGCCCGTGCCCGGAGCACCTCCCTGTGCCCAGGGGCACGCCTACGGGGGCGTGGGGCGCACGTCCACGTAGCTCCTTCTCCCAAACCTCAACGGCGCTGACGGCTGGCGCTTCCATGAAGGATTTTAAACCATAAAAATCTAGAACACGAATCTCCATCGCCGAGCTTGAACGTACCACGTCACCATTTCGTACGACGGACCTCAGGTCTCTCTTTTTCGTTTCGACTCCCGTGTTTGTTGGCTTGTGCTTATTTGTTTGTTGTTTAAAGAAATCAACCCGTACAGAGGTGAAGCCTCCTTCTCACCCCAGCTCAATCCGACTCCCTTTCCTTTTCTGCCCGGACGTCACGGCTCTTCTGAACACTTTCACATCTTTCCCGTGCTCCATTCATAATTTCGGTACGCATCTGTTATCACCATGAACGCGGTATAAAGTTCTACTTTGTGCTTTTTTGCTGAAGTTACCCGAAGGGAATGCTACTTCCCACCGCGGACCGCGCCGCACCCTAAACCCCCAACGAAATCCCCTCCGACTTCACGACGCGGACCTCACGGAGCCGGCAGAGCCACTCTCCTCTCTCTCTTTTATTTCTGTCTTTCCAACCACGTCGTAAATTAGTGGGTGGCGGTCCAGACCGCCCACTCTGTAGACTGCCGTGGAAAACATAATTAAGCACAGGAAACGGCTCATTGTTGTTAGTCTGCGGCTGAACAATGAAGGTCAGGGGATGCCCGGGAAGTTGGTGGGGACCCTGGGCTGAGTCTCCTTAGAGAACTGTGAGCACCTAGCCTGGGAGACCAGGCACCCTGCTTGGCTCAGGGGCCAGGCAGCATCACCCGAGGCTGCAGGAGCCTGGGCAGAGAGCGGTCACCTTCCAGGTGACCAGGTCCCCCTCTAAAGAATCAGGTGCACTGACCGTTCCCTCAGCTAAAAGATGTCCACGATTTATCTCATTTAACCCCCAAAACATCCCCAAATGGGAGCTGGGATTGTTCGGGTTACACAGATGAGTGGACGGAAGCTCAGAAGTGATTTCTCCAAGAACCTCCCAAATGCCGGATGGTGACAGAGCGGGTTGCAGAACCCGGTTCGCTCTTCTCCTGGATCTTAACCCTGCCCTCCCTCAGTCATCTGAGTTGACAGACGGGTTTCCTAAAGCGCCCTTCTCTTTAAAGACAACACAGACTGCTCATCTCAAACGCCAGAGCAGGTTTTGTAGATTCTGTGACTTTGGGGAAGTCACCGACACACCTCTGGGCCGCAGTTTCCACGTGTGTAAGACGAGAACAGCGACAGTGCCTATTGCAAAGGGTTGCTATGAGGATTACGAGGTTAATATCTCCGTAAAGGTCTTAAAACAGGGCCTGGCACAGAGTGAGGGATGCGTATTAGTTACCTGCTGCTGCGTAACAGATTACCTTGACCCGTAGAGGTTTAACACACTAAACACTGATCATCTCACACAAGGACAGGTTAGGAATTTGAGGGGTTCTGGCTCATGGCCTCTTATACGACTACAGTCAAGGCATCAGTCGAGGTAGCAGGCATCGGAAGGCTTGACTGGAGTGGGAAGATCTACTTCCACGAGGGCTTATTCACTGGGCTGGCAGATCGTACGGGCTGGTGGCAGAAGGCCTTACTTAGTTCTCCACGTGGGAGTGTCCTTACCACACACAACCAGCCTCCCCCTAGGGCAAGCCATCCAAGAGATCACGGTGAAAGCAGCAACACCGTGTATGACCGAGGCTTGGAGACCATGTGTCACGTCTGCACTATCCTACTGGTTCCACAGGTGAGTGGGAGGGGGCCGGTCAAGGGTATGAGTACGAGGAGGCCAGGACGACTGCAGGCCGATTTGTAGGTCGGCTACAGGACCAGGCCTGTTACATGAAGAAAGGAATGGGGTCTTAGCAGCTCTGGCATTCTCAACGCCTGGCACAGAGTGAGACAATCAACACACCATTATCAGAGCGGATGTAAGGATGAAAAGGGAAGCTAGGCATGTCACCCAGCCAAGTCCCATCTTAGCGCCCTGTCATCTTACTACCTGCTTCCCCAGCCGTCCGAGGAAGGAACCATCCGTTCTCGATTTCAGCTCTGAATCATTACCTCCATAAATTCGTTCTCAAATTTCATCTTCACGTAAACGCGTTTGGCGTGGTCACCTCAAACCGGAAGCGTTAGGTCACTTTCTCCTTCTTCCAGGTACGTCCGAATGAAACACTTCCCCTGACGCCAGAGGACGCAAACCGAAGCCGACTGGAACGTTAGCCCTCGGTGGAAACGGCTGCTCGGATGGAATCATGCAGGCACGAGCATGTGTCCAAGACAATCGTGGGAAAGTTCTCCCTTGCAGAAAGGCAGACTGTCGGCTTCCTCTTCACTACCCACTCCCCCCAGCCCCCGCCGCAGGGCTGGACTCAGGAGATAAGCCTGGCTGACACCCAGGGGAGGCTGCCCACTGTCCGGGAGCCCGGGAGCAGGCCCGGGAGGGAGGACCTAATGATTGGGGAAGTGACCACGTCGCTGAGGGGCCGAGATGCCCTTCAGGGTCTCTGGGATCCTGCTTCTTGGCAGGTGCCTCACATCAGATGCATGCCAGAGACTTCAGACATGGGGACATGTCTCAGCAATGGTCTTTCCACTCAGCCCTAAGACAGTCAGTCTTTCCACTCGTGGCTGCAGTCCAACCCAGGACGATACGTACGCTCAGCAGCACGACTGCCCTGACTCACAGCGATGCGACCCCCTGGTGCCTTAAAAGCACCGATGACGAGTATCTTCCACGATGCTACAGGGGTCCCCAGGGCCCTGCTCCCCCACGAGAACGTGCAGTAAAAGTCGGTAAACACGGAGTGGGAATACTTGTCTCCGGCAGTGAGGGGATTCGCTACGTCTCGATTGCGTGATGCAGTCGTCACTGAATTCAGGACGTTCTTCCCCATGGGACACCTGCTTCTTGGACGCTCATTTTGTTGTAAACGCCGAAGGACAAATGCTCAGCATGACATTTACAAAGGGCAACCGCACGGTGAAATCCGAAGTGGAGCCCCGCCTGCAAGTGTGAACGAGAACCTCAGCTGCGAACTCCCGTGTGTGACAGGCAAAGCTCCAAACAGGAAAGGCCTTTTAAAGAACGCTGGCCAGCCGTGCATGAGGGGCTTGCGAACGTCCGTCCTTTAGCACCAGAAATTTTTTCCTGTGCGGTTCTTGCTGTCATTTTTGGGACTCGTCCATCTCAGCGTCGTCGTCACCTTCTACTTCGGTTTATCCCAAATTCGAACTGAACGGCTCTGCACCAGCATAATGAATGAAGGCTCATCGTATTTTAATTAATGTAATTAAAGAGCTAATGTAATTAATTCTTGTTCTTTACCGTCCAGAGCTGTGATGTGTGATACAGCAGCCACTAGCTGCTGATTTATGCCATAAGCATAAAGCGCACACTGGGTTTCAGAGACTTGGTGCGCAAAACAGAATGCAAAACATCTAAGGGGTCCACGCTGACAAGCTTTGGAAATATTGGGTTAAATTAAATATATTTTTAAAATTAATTTCACCTATTCCTTTCTACTTTTTAAAAGGTGGTTGGTTACGAGGGCATTTTAAGCCACACGTAATGGCTTGCATATACCTATTAGAAGCTTCTGGGCTTGATACTGTAGGTTAGAGATTGCAAACTGTCAGCTGAGGTCCCCACGGGACTCAGTTTGCATGAGCTTCCGGACTCTGTAGTACTGGTCTGTGGCCTGTTAGGAACCACAGTGGGAGGTGAGCAGTGGGCGGGTGAGTGAGCGAAGCTTCGTCTGTATCTGCAGCCGCTCCCCAGCGTCGGCATCACCGGCTCAGCTCCGCCTCAGATCATCAGGCGTTAGAGTCTCATAGGAGCCCCGGTCCCTGGTGCCAAAGAGCCTGGACATGGCTGTAGCTGATGATGATTCTGCAGCTACTCTTTTTCTACGTAAATAAAATAAATTTTCATTCTCATAATCTTTTTTTTTTTTTTTTTTTTACTATCTCAGCAGCTATTTCCCCCGAGGGATGGTGCGAGAGCCGAGGATTCAAACACTGGTCCTCTTATTCGTTTGATAATCTATCCCTGTGACCAACACAGAACGGAGATTACAGGTGCTTACGGATAACTGCTTTGTGACATTCGTTCACGTCCCTGGGCTGGTATCGGCAAATTGCTTTTCATTAGTAGATGAATAACAGTTTGGTTCCTCCATGAGACGATTAATATAAGCAGAGGTATAGCAACGTGACGGGAGCGACATAATGGAAATTTCCAGACTTCTCATTAGCCTCCTATCTGGACCATGACTCTGCAATTCTTGTCCAAATGACACCAGTTATGTGGACGCTCTGCATTCCATTTATTGGTTATGATTTCATTCTACTCATTTTTACAGACCGAGAAACCAAGGATGTTTTCGTGAAACCATCCAGTCGTACCGTCCGTAGATATTTACTGTGCGTCTGCCGGGTGAAAGCTTCAGAAATAGTCTAGAAAGAGGATTTGTGTCTCGGAGCTGGGTTCCCACCACTGCCCCTGGAAAAGTCAACAAACTGGAGAGTCCTCTCAGCTCGAGGCTCGGCCTGGCGAGTGACAATGAAGGCACAGACCCCGCCTTTGCAGGGGAAATAACCGAGTGCAAACCTGACCCTACGGCCCACTTCAGTCTGGATAAACAGAACCTCGTTTGGTGGGCAGAGAGGGTCAGAGGTGCAGTTGCTCAGCTGGGGAACCATGTGAGCGGGAACGCTCCCCCTGTCGCCCCATCTCACGGCCACCGCCTTCATCGTCCGGCCTGTTTCATTAGCCTGGTTGCCACGGACGGATTCACGACGCGACACACGGCAGCACCCGGACCCGAGTCGGAGCGGAGTTCGGCCTCAGGAATGCAGCGCTGGCTGGGGAGCGAATGACAGGACAGAGACCGGAGACGACCTCAGGTCCCCTGCACCCCGCTCGGGCTGCCACGGCGAATTTCGTGTTGATCTCACGCTCACGTCCGACAAGGCTATTGTACTGCCTTTGGTGACAAATATTAACCCTTGATCTTCACAAAGTCACAGTCCCCACAGCCTCCCCCGGCCATGCCACAACCCAGCAAATGTGCTTTTACCATCTCCAGAAAGAAAGAAGTCATTTACTTTTTAAAAATGTGCTTCGGGGGGGGGGGGGGATTCAGCCTCAGGCTTCCTTGTGACGGGTTTCAGCTTTCAGTCCATCCAAGGGAATCAATTAAAGATTGGAATTGGACAGAGACCCCCTTGCCTGGCTCAGGTCTCCCAGACAAAGGATGAGGAGGAAGAGTACAGACTGCCAGTGGCCGCCCCCACAGGGGCAGCCGAAGAGAACGTCCCTGAAATACAGAGCCCTCTGCCCCGTGACTCTTAGGGTCATGCTTCAAAGAAGAACGTGGGAGAAACACAGTAGGGCTGCACGACACAAATCCTGACCTGGGACGACCTTTCTGAAACGGGGATGCCACAGAAATGAGATGAAATGCACACAGCCCGCGGGACCAGGCTTGGCTTGGGGAACACGCTCAGGTTCCCGATCCCACCAGCGAAAAGGTCAAGTGCATCTTGCAAAATGTGAACGGGTTGAAAACGTGACTGCTGTTTCTGACGAGCCCCAATCCCGGCCTGGAGAACGTACGTCAGGGGACGTACGGAGAGGACACTGCCCTTCGGAGAAGGTCTGTCTTTTGCTGCTGCTCCCACAGACCCAAGCAGACGATGCCATTTTGCTAAAGGAAAGGACCTTCTAGTTCCTGTGCGTCTGGCGTGGGGCTGAGGCAGGTAGGCCACGTGTGGAGGGTGTCGTGTGGAGAGCATGGATTGGGCAAAAACTCACAAAAAGCTCTGCCTTCCGGGTATAGTTGTGCGGCTTTGGGCAAACCCAGGCAGCCTGCTCCCACCAGCGTTCACGAACCACATCCTGGAGGGTCCATGGGCGATCCCGATCTTCCTGTCACTCTTCCCTGTGCCTCGTGAAGTCAGCAGCCCTGGCTGGTTGTGACTGTAGGATGCTCCCCTAGAGCCGCTTTCATAGAAGCTCCAAGGAAGGGGCCGAATGGAGCTCACCCCACTTCCAGCCCCACTTCCACCTCCTTCACCCCGAACTGCGCCCACTTGGTCGTTTTCCACTTCGGATGTCTGCCTAAGGTTCTGTTTGAACAGAGGATTCCCTCACTGAAAAAAGGAAATTGAAAGCTCGAAAATCCCTACTCGAGGCGGGGACGATTCATCCCCTGAACCCCTAAGTGGAACTTCAACCGGGCTCTTAAAAGAAAGTGTGGGATCGTCTTTCCTGCAACCGTTTCCCACGGGGAGACTTCCCCCACGCCAAGGCCAGACTACGAGGCTGCGAGGACACGGGCCGGCCTGCGTGGGCTGCCTTACAGCTGGGGCCCTCTGCTGCTTGCTGAGGAATCCCTGGTGCAAAACAAGGCCCACGGTCAGCTTCCTGCCCCAAGGAATGTGTGGTGGGCCTGACCCGTGGGTGGGGTGGGCCCTCCCTGGCAGCCATCGACTCTTCCTGCCACAGGCATCTGGCGGGAACGCCTACGGCAGCTGCCCGGCCCGGGCTGCCGGCTGTTCGGGGTCCGTGCCTGGCATGCCAAGGCTCTGGGGGGGGGCGGTGTGGGCTGATGCCCGCAACTCGGGTGAACAGGGCTACGGGTACAGCGAGGCACGGGGAGCACGTAGCTCGGCACCTGGCGCACAGCACCAGCACGTGCTCACGCCGGCACCTGCTCTGAATTCACGTGAACACGATGCTTAGGCTGGACAGGGGCTGTGCCGTGGGAGGGGTGACAGTCCTCGGGGGAGGTTGGGACGTGGCGCGGGCACCAAACGTTTACACTGAGGTCACAGTCTTCAACACTGTGGGCTCTGCTGCAACGGTTTTACCAAAAAAAAAGTTGAAGGAGCCCCCAAAAGGGAGGGGACCATTCCTTTCATTTTTCTTCGTAAAGGCTTTTTGGAGGGGGTGACCTCACGATGCACTTGGCCCGGGCAGTTCTGGTGTGCGCACGTTGTTCTGAGAGAGTCCCAGTTTGAATGATACAGGACGTGGCCTGTGCGCTGGTCCTTGCTAGATATCCACAGGTAGGAAGTGCCAGTCCATGGCCCGGGGTTGGGGACCCCTAGGCCGGGGCGTACAGGGCGTAGTGTGTTCAGCAGTCGCCTTTCACATCAAAGAGAGAGAAGGGACAGGCAGACAGAGCTGGGAGAGGAAGGGAGGAGGGCCTGGCATCCGAAGCATCCCACCCCAGCCCGGTGCTGCCCTGGTCTCTACGCTCTGGGGCTGCCTGTCCCCCTGAGGAATGCTGGCTCATCCTCCCTAAGAGAAAGGCAGCCGCTCACACCGCTTCCTGGACCCACACTGGTCCCAGGACCATCTATTTTTGTCTCTCCCGGGACAGAGTTTGACAAGAAAGGCACAGCTGCCAGGCACGTCCACCCCGGTGGGACCCGCTGTTCCATAAAGGGTCACGCCAGCTTCTGTGATCTGAGTTACGGCCACCTGGACCCGAGGACAGAGCGGGGGCACCTCCTTCTTAGGGGCTGCCGTGCACGGTCATCCCTCCCAGGCCCAGGAAAGTCAGCCAGCCGCTTTCGTTCAGCCCGTGTTCAAACAGCAAAGCAGCTGTTGCTGGGGTTGTGTCTGTTCAAGGGTTGGGGGGCACCAGGCGAAAGTCAGTCACGTCACAGTGGGTCCAGCCGGCTCCGTGCTCGACAACCGGATGATGACGACGATGACACACGGAAAGTCTGGCATCTAAGGAGCAGTTTTCACATTCACGCCTGGGGAGTTCCTTTCGGCCTATGCACCTAGAACCACTCACATACACGGTCGAAAGGCAAGCCCTTAGGTAATGACCAAGTCGACGCCAGTGAGAACAGCCTAAGGCGCATAAAAGCCCTGTCGTGGGAACAGAGAGACGACTCTCCGCCGAAACGGAAAAGTGCACATTCCCGCACTCCGAGGTCTGAATGTGGAACAGATGCTGAGACTTGAGCCGACATCCAAACGCTCCCCTTCGGCGTACAGGCCGGGGCCCCGATGCGTTGGTGGTTTGGGTAATTAAGAACTCTGAAGATCACTGGCTTTCATGCGCAAGGCCACGTGTTCGCAGAAAGCTTTTTCCTTGGGTGGATGCCAGGAACTTATGCACAGAGCCATTTTCACTGGAGAACGAAAGAGCTTTAGTTTCACGGCAGAAAAAAAAAAAAGAATAAAAGGATCGGAAATATCAAAGTCAGAAATAACCCGATTTCGTTGACAGCGAGGGGATGACGGGGGGCGGGGCCTGCAGGACTGAGGGTATCATTTATGAGATAGAATATCCCTGCGGTAAGTGATTTACAGATTCACCTTTGACCAATGACCTCCAGCAAACATGCTCCCGCATCCTGGCGTGCCTCAGATATCCGAAAACCCCCCTAGAAGTAGGTGACAGGAGAAAACCAGCAAGAAACACAAGGTGACGCTTGTTTGTTTGTTTAGGAGATTATCTGGTTCGCTATCTGATTCGATAATATTCCTTCATTCAATATCTGAGTCAATATTCAGTGATCACCGTGGGTCTACCCTGTGCCTGGCCCCACGAAGGCCTGGGAAGTCAAGACTGAACGAGACGGCCAAGGTCCCCATCCTCGTAGAGCTGAAAGTCCCCTGGGGCGGCTCGTTTAGAAGATAACATTTTAAACCTCAACTATTAAAAATATTCCTGATCAGATTTTCCTGCAAAGGAAAAGTCTGCCTCTGGTCCTTCTTCATTGAACTATCTTAGGACTCCATTTTCCTAGGGTACATTCCCAGGTTTTGTTTATTTTTTCCCCCCTTTCTCCCTAATAAAACCAACATACTGAGCTCCCTGGGCCTGTCTGGGGATGCCAGGAGAGGCCTCTGCTCAGGGATCACTGACAACCTGAAATGCATTCACGGCATCCTGGGACAGCCAGGTGGTTAGGCCCTTGACGGCGAAGCAACAGGTGACTGCGTACAAAGGCACCGAGGTCAGGCGGACCTCAGGCTACTCCCCCATCCCACCCAAAGGCAGCGGCCGCATAATGACTGGAGGAGATCACTGTGACAAGAAAGTTTCCCACCCGGGCAATCCGAAAATATAAAAACCTTCTCAGACACTTAGGATCTCAGAAAATACGCCGCTCCTGTGCCTTTACTGAGCAAACATTTCGGAGTCATGGTCTGGAAACCTGATAGCTAAAATCAAGAAAGAACGCGAGCATGGGGAAGTCCCAGGACACAGAAGGGTCAGAGAGCGATGACATTGTATCACGTAAGGAACTACGTACAAATGGCTGTCAGAATTACGGCTTAAAAACCGAATATAAAAGCCGAAAACTTCGCATGAAGAACTGTTTCGTGGTAAAAACAACTATGCGATGACAACCTTAGTTTATACAGAATCAGAGGCGCTGCAACTTTTGATTATATTAACATTTGAAATTGGCAGGAGGCAGGTTGAAAAAGAAGGAAGAAAGATGCAACGAATGTTTTATTTTATCCAAAGAGCAGCTCTTACACCTGGTCTTTATTATTATTATTATTATTATTCTCGCCTTTAATGATTTGAACAATATAGATTTGTAACCTCGTGAAAAGCATTACCAGGGTTAAAAATAAGCCACCTTAAAAATCATAGCAGAGTTAATAAGGGAAAAGGCGGCACATATAAACAGCTAGTAAACACAAAACGCAACCTTCCATATAAAAGGATTAAGTAAGACGCAACAATTAGAAACTTGACTACAATCCAAAAGACGTTCAGAATGAGTTTAAGTAAACCACAATCCAATTAGGCACTGATTCACAAAGCACATACACCATAAGGACAGCGAAGAATAAAAACAAAGAGCGGGCAGGGAACTTTCCGGCACCATGAATCCCAAGCAGAACGGAATTAAAATGAGACGAAGTGAGATTCACATCGGAAGGCCTCGCCCGGCTCTCTACAACCCAGGAATCCCACTCCCGGCTGCTTTCCGGAGAGAAAGGAAAACACGGAGCCCTGTGGGCAACTGTTCCTGCAGTGTTTGTATCGGTCAAAACCGGGAAACAACCCAACGTCCCTCGGCTGGTACATGGATAGTCAGAGTGTGGTATATCCACACCACGGAATACTATTCAGCAATGAAAAAGAACAAACCACAGATCGATGTTCCAACACGGCTGAATCGCGGAAGCACTAAGTTGAATGAAGTACGCCGGACGCCTATTGTATGATCCATTTATGTGACGTGACCCGAAAAAGACTGCAAAACCTCTTATTGTACTGACTGATTAGGTATTGATTGTATTGAAAGTGTATTGCAATGTTTTCAATACTTTACTTTGGATTGAATAAAATGCATTCATGCTACCAAATCATATCATTACACTATAAATATTATTATCAAATATATCTCATGTTTCCACTTTTTTAAATGCGGATACTCTCCTTTTTTAATACGGTTGAAAGTTTACGGCTACGTGGCTCGTGTGTGTGACCCCGCGGCGTGTCGACTGTTTGACGGAGTGGGAGTCAGGCCGCGGCTAAGCATCGTGATACTGTTAGAGATTATAAGGATAGCGGATATTTATCGAGTGCTCGGTTCTGAGTACCCGCCAGTGTTTGCATACTTCATCTCACAGACAGGCCCCTGAAGTGGGCACTGGGCTCTGGTATTTCCGTTTCAAAGGGTAAAGGGCCCGAGGCAAAGTAGCTTGCCCTCCCACATCACACAGGGGGTGCAAGAGAGATGCAAAGTGGGCTTGGGCCTAGAGCCTGGACCTTGAATCCAAATTCTATCGCTTGCTAGCTGTGTGTCCTCTCACACGTCAGGTGACGTCTCTGTGCCTCCTCTTCACCGCCAGACTGGAGATGGTGATAACTCAGAGGGCCGACATCACGTGCCGGGAAGCGGGGGACACCTGGGAAATTTGTTCATTCCTTGGGTAGCTGTTCCCATGTCTTTCCTGAGGAGCAAGAAGCCAGGAGGCTGAAACCCCACCCTTCTGTCTCAGCTCCCTGCTGCCTCATCCTTTCAGAGGCCCTGGGATCAGACCTTCTCCTGGGGCCCTGGCTCGCAGCGGCATCCTCACCCCCCCTTCCCGCCCCTGTCCCGGCACGCACACCTGTGTGACGGCACGGTCTGCGTCATAAAGGGTTTCTCAAACGGCTTCAGCCGAATGTCTCCAACCGTGGTGGCACAGATACACAACTCTACGGAAAACGCTCTCGTCAGCGCCTCGCACAGTGGACTGCCATTGGTCACTGCAGTCACAGGGCCACCCAGAGGATTAAATTAGGGAACACAGAGCCATTTGCTCCTAGATAGATATGGGGGGTTAGGCTCCTGCCAGCCCCTGGTCACACACAGCATTTGCATCGACAGATCACTACGTAACCCTGGTTTTACGTCTCTGCTCAAAGACACCCTGTGTGATGTGTGCCGATTCATTTAACACTGGGCTTGCAGGCCAATGGCACTGCGACTCACACTCGCACAAAGCTTTCTCCAGGAGGCACAGCTCTTAGGAACGTGAGATGGCACTTCGGGGCTGCACATGGGACCCACGTCAAACAACAAAATCCCCAACCGAAAGCACGAAAATGCAGCACCAAACAGACCACAAAAAAAGATGCTCGTTTTCCATAGAAGAGCTGAAAAGACAAGGCAGGGCGTGTGTGGCCTTATCTGACCTCAGCTGGGGACACCCATGTGGGGAAGCTGGAGTATGTCGCCGCTCTGGTACCTCTGCAGATGCTGAGTGTGTTGCAAGTGAAGATTTTGAAGTTCTCAAAAACTGTAGCAGGTAGGCAAATTCGCACATACGGAATCCGCAAATAACGAGGACCCACGACACGCGTGTACCTAAGGATTTACACACGTCTCCCTCTATCCACCTCCCCACATCCTGGCACAGGCCTGCGGCTGGCTGGACACGAGCCCTTGGGGCAGGTGGACCCCCAGCACCTCAGCTCACCTTCACGGGTCAGGCAAACAGGTGTCAGAGGAAACGCCACGTCTGCGTGGGCAGCGGCAAGCCAAGGCGAGAGAGGGCCACGCGGCTAGCGCCTCGCCCGAGCGGCTCCGGCCGCCGGGCGGGCTCTCTGGGCTTGCGCTGGAGTCTGGGCTGCCCAGGCGTGGGGCCAAGCTCCGCAGCTGCAGATGCCATCGCAGCGTCGCTTGTTTAAAAAACAGAGCCCAGAGCCAGGCGTGCAAATGCACGGCCACGGGACCGTCTTGGCAATAATACACGAAGATGTGCTTCGGCACGCACCCTGCCTACGAGGGGGACGAGAACCCCGCATCTGAGGTGCTGGGAACAGCTTGGGGGAAGGATGCTGCATCTCAGTGCCAATGCTTTTTTTTTTTTGGATGAACTTTGAGGATATTACACCAAGTGAAAAGGCCAGACACCAAAAGGCACATACGGTACGAAGTCTTTCTGGTGCTGTCTTCTGACCGTTCTGTCCCGGCCGTGGTCTAGCAGGTCACAGAGTCACTCCCGACTTACAGAGAAAAAGCAAGCTGGCTTAGCCGAGCCCAGGAATGAAAAGGAACGCAAACCCCATTGCCCAATGGCCATGGATGCACACCCACGAAGCGTGGCTGGGCCTGGAATGTGAACGAAGCTGTCTGGTGAGTGTGTTTCTCTCACTTTACCACAGGGAGATGGTGGAAAACAACTCACACGGGTTTTCTGTAGGAACAAAGCGTTATCTGACGAGAGTTGTAAAAATTCCCACGGAGAGGCCCGGCCCTGAGCACCCTACACCCATCAGAACCATCCTGTCCTAGCAATGCATCCGCATCCCATACTTCAGTATCGCCCAGGCATTTAGGGGAGGAGTGGGTGAGAGAGAGAGGGAGGGAGAGAATGAGAATGAGAATGAATGGAGGAGGCAGTTGGGTTGAGCCACTTTTAATACTTAGCACAGCACAGTTGGGATCTTATATTGTCCTGGTGGGAGCATCACAGAGTATGAGGATGAGGGAGGAAGAGAGCATAATAAGGAAAAGATATGGTCTCTGGGATACTGGAGACCAGGCCTTGCCACAAACTACATGTATGACCCTGGACGAGTTGCTTAAACGCCCTCGGCTTCAGTTTCTTCATCTGTAAAATGGGAACAAGCCCCCTCTCTCTGGGCTTTATAAGGAAAAGAGCGAGAGACAGGCCTGTTCTATGCCTGTTCACACAGCAGCGAACCCATAAAGCAGAGCTCGGGTTTTCGGTGTGACGCTCCCTGGTCCTTATTCAAACCCAAATGTGCTTAAAGCCCTTGTCTAAACAAGCAGACAGCTGCTAAATTTTCAATGGCACAGCAAGCAATCCTGAAGCCTGATACTTGCTCCCGTAACAACCAGTAACAAGGGCAATATTTAAAAAAGAAAATAGAAGCACCGAAGGAGGAGACATTAGGTCTTTGGGCAGCCTGACGGCCTTCAAATGGCCTCCTCTTCAGCTTCACAGTCACGGGTACCAAGGCATACGTACACCGGTCTGGTCAATCCAAGCTGCATCCAGACGAGCTTCCCTCCCCTGTGATACAAATGCACCTACAGACTGAGGCCGGAGCAGCGGGAGCGATTTAGATCTAATAATAGACGCCGCTGGGTTTTAAACAGTTCCGAGCGTCTGTACGCCGCTGCAGAATCTATTAGAACCTCGCGGTGTTAATGAGGTCTCTTGCTGGGGACCCAAATTCCCTTTGTAAAGTCCATTAACAAGGCACAAGGCAGGTGGGCGAAAGTGACTGTTCCTGTGGTTATCGACCTTGCCTGGGAGGGGAGGCAGTGGGAAATCACATCCATGGGCACCGCAGGCTTCAAACATTAGAGGGAAAAAAAGGAAGAAAAGCTTGTCTCCTCGGAGAGAGATTAGGATGCACTAAACCCCAAGACCCCCTGCCCCTCTTACACCTGACATCGGAGGCACCGGAAACTGGCGGAGACAGAAAGGAGGGTTCTGAAATGCAGCAACTAGTCCCAAAAGTTTGGGATGAAAAGCTTTGTCCATACAAAGTTTGCTGAACTCATTCACGTCCTCAGAGGATTTGGGGGGGGGGGTTCCTCACGACTTTCCGCCCGTTGTTTTTAATTCTCCCGAGAGCGTTTTTCTTAGTACTAACAAATGGAAAGTTTTGACTTTGAGAGTTCAGAGTCTATTAATGACCCAAGTACATTTTTAAAATGTTTTTGCTTTTAGAGCCAAAAAAAAAAAAAAGTTTTGATTTTCCTATCTGTGCATCAGTTCAGACCAGCACTGAAAATTTGCTGAATATTACCCGAAACACCCACGGTTAGGCTGAAGGAAGGGATGGAAAATTTCGGCCTCAAAGGGATTTTTTTTGGGGGGGGTGGGGGGAGGTGGAGGAGATGGCACAGGGGGGGAAAGCTGAGGGGATGTCTGTAACCCTGCTGAGTGCGTTCTGACTTTGTACCAGATCTGCCTAAGGGATGCTCAAACGCTTCCTCTTTTAAGTGCAGTAAATCAAGCGGAGGACCGAGCAGGGCACAACATTCCAGTCCCCAAATGCCATCTACCACGTCGTACAGCCCTTCATCACCACCCTATCTTGGCGGAGCTCACCCCAAATTGCCTGTCATCAGCCTCCATCCAACATAACAACCTTATAGGGTTTTAACCATTCTCGGGTCACGAATCTCTTGGAGAACCCAGTGAGAGCTCCCTCCCCACAAGAGTACACAGACACCTCCGTGGGATTTTAGAAGGCAGGGGCTCTCCCCTTCCACGGGCACCAAGAGCTGGGAGCTTCAGGTAGCTCAGCTACGTAGCCCTCCACGTCTCTTGACATCCTTGGGCTGCGTTCCTGGATTCCAGCTCTAAAGCTTACACCTAAGTTTTCTTTGTGAGTGTCCATTAGTCACCCGATGCTTTGGTATCTTTGGATTTAGTCTGCATGGGGACACACACACACACACACACGCACCACACACGGCTTGGAACGAAACAACAAAGCCAAAGCCAAGCTGGGAATGGAACATGCTAATTGAGCTTATTCACTCCTGACAATGTGACATCATTATGTGGCGTTAAGGCGGCTCTGGCAGTCGCAGCCATGCGGAGAAGCCAGGGTTCGTTATGCTTTTTTTTTTTTTTTTTTCCCATTCAGCAAAGAGCACCACTGAATGAGCCGAGCGAGCTCCACACTCTCCTGCCCACGGAAGCGATTTGCCATTTAAACACCTACTGTTTCTACCCAAAGCCTGCCAACAGGTTATTCGAAAATACCTTCGTTGGTTTTCAGTGGCTAGGGAGAAAGTAAGAGGAGGGGGCATGGCTTGTGGCCCCTGGGCCCCTACGAAATGATGAAATGGACCACAAAACGGCAACTGTCAGCCTCGTCCTTTTTTATTGGATGCCTGGGCTCAGGAGTTCTTCAGTGCTTTAGAGTATCTTGGGTGAAAATCTTGATATTATAAACGAACTGACGCTTGCATCAGGGGACGACTGCCTTACGTGTGTTTCCTTGGACAGAGATGCTCTTCCCTGTCGCAAGGTGCTTGGTCAGACCCCAAGAGGAAAGAGATCCAGTCAAACACGCACGTGGCATGACGTGACAGGGCGCACAAGCCTGATCGGGCAGGCTCCCCAGGGCTGCAAATGTTGGGCAAGATCATTTATGTCCAAGTAACTGGGATGCTCAGGGCCAGCGCTAGCTTCGGGCATGGCTGGGTCCAGGGAGCCCTCCTGCCTGCCCCTTCCCCTGGTCTGTTTTCCTTTGTGCTGTCTTCGTTTCTAGGTCAAGTTCTCTGCGTGTGGCAGCAAAGGTGGACACTGGCGTCTCTGGGCATTCAGAGTTCTGACAGCTAGCCGTCCTAGAAGAGAAAGTGACCTCTGTCATTTCCTTTCTCTCTCTCCCGGAGTACATTTCTCAAACCTCACCGTGGACTCTGATTGCCTCAGTCCTTGGGCCCATCGTTATAGACCAGAGCCCTTCTGTGTCAATATCGGCCATGCCTGGACTGCAGGCTCGTTCTGAGGCCTGCAAGAACCCCCTGGGATGGGAAGAGGCAGATTCCCAGTGCGGGGTTTGGAGAAGATGTCAGTGAGTCAGCGACTCAGTCCACTTGAAAAGTACGGATTTGTAGTCCCTCTTTCAAAACTCAGAAGGTCTGGCAAGATGGACTTTGCATTCTCACGGGGCAACAAAGGGCTGAGGACAAGGCATGGCCTCTGGACAGTCTGCTCTTCTCATACCCTAAGTGTGAGCCCCTGCCACACTTAGGATTGACACCCCTGAGCAGCAGACAGGGGAGAAGGCTGCAAAACTAGGGCGGTGACACTCCCGGCCTGTTTCAAGTCTCTCCTCATGACACCCTTGTGCCGCATTCATTTATCTCACAGGAAAAGTCACAGTAAGCCCAAACAGCTGGCTTCCCGCTCACGCTGAATCTATCTAAACTAACCAGAGCTTTTAAAAGTTTCAACAAATATGGACGAGGCTATAGCAGATGTATTTATAATCTAGTCTTAACTATAAATAGGCACCAAGAAAGAAAGCGAATGAAATATACCTAAACATTAACAGCAATAGTCTACAGGTACCGGGATGATAAAGTATTTATGTTTTCTCATTCCTGTTTTTCCCAGTTTTACTAAAATGAGAATATATTCTTTAATAAAACAAAAACCTGCACCAATATTGAGAAGCAAATTAAGAAGCAACGAGTCGGAATCCAGAACGCCAGCCGGTACATCAGGATGGGGTGATGGCTATACTTGGGGGTGCCTCCGGGTATAATATATAAACTCAATAGCCTGCTTCCTGGGGCAACACTAGCACTTTAAGTATTTTGAGATAAGCCACAGGCAGGGGTCTGCAGGCAAAGAAGAATCCCGCTGATTTAAATTCAGGACTGAAGAGGCTGCTAATCTCAGATCTACGAGGTGGACTGTCTCCCAGGCCGAAAAATCGGGATCGAACAACTCCTCTCGTCACGAGACCTGCCCACGTATTTACATAAGCCAGTCACTTAGCCTGCCTCAGTTTCTACGCCTGGGCCCAGAGCTGCTAGGAGCATCGAGAGGGTCAGAACAGCATCTACTGCTCCCCAGCATGGACGCGATCCTTCATGCAAATGACGCCGAGGCCAAATTGCAAGGAACCGGGCTCAAGTGGACTGCAACTGTGCGCCCAAAGTCAGAGTGGCGGGCCTGCGGAGGAGCCGGGGTCCAAATCATCAGGCTGTCAAGACTCCAGAGCCCACACTCAGAGTCTTGTTCAAGGTCACCCAGGCAGTGGGTACAGCAGTGAGTCTGCGAACCCCGGGGCACGAATTATGAGCGGCTGAAAATGAACGAGAAACACCTACCCGCCCGGGCGATATGGCAGTGCCAGATAAGAGCCACGTGCGTACACGTCTCCCAGCACGTCGCTAAAACTCACGGAAGATGGCATGTGACCGGCAGCGGGGGGGACAGGGACGGGCGCACCGCCCAAACGAACTGACGAGTTTTACGGTGTCATTTATTTCAGAAGAAGAGATGAATGAGGGAAACGTCAATATCAATGAAGCTGCAAGGAAGGGCGTCACGAGCTATGCTTGCTCCCACGAGGGACCGCTTTTCAATTTTTATTTTATTTTTTCCAGATGAACCGCAGTCACGGCGTATTGGATCCATCCCCGACCCACGCTCTTTGGAGAGTTAAAACGTATTTTTTTTTTTACTCAGTGCCGAGATAAAACAAAAACTCATCAGAAGCAAAACAACTTCAGGCCTCCCACGGCTCCAAAGGCGAATTTGGTTCCCTCTGGGTGCTGGCTGGCATCATAGTGACCTCTGCGCTAAACAAACACTTGGCGGGTGAAATCTGAGAATAACTCTCTTTGCTTCATTAACTGGGACATGGAGGGTTCCACTGGGTCTCAATGAAAGTGATAAATAAAGAAAACCTGCCACGTCCGTGTCTAACCTCTGGGCTTCCTGCTCTGTGCATCCAGGCACCCCGCAAGGGCCCCGTTCCCCGCAGGAACACATAAGGTACCTACACAAGTCCCGCTCTCTTTGCTCCAGCCAGCCCCCCTCCGTCCCGTGGGAGGCTGGAGCCCAGACACCTGCAGAGCGATCCACACACCTCTCCCCAAAGCGCTAGGACACGGGGCACGGCGTCTCTCCAGAACTCTGAACCGCTGGCTGGCGCCACCCTCCTCTCTCTGTCCGACCCCCACCTCTCTCCATTCCAAAAGCAACTCTCCCCTCACACCTGAGGCACATGGCTCTCTCCCTCCCTTCCTGGCTCCCGCTGCTTTCACCCCCTGAAGGTGTGCGGCATGTCCTAACTCGCACCTGACCGCCTGGACCATCCTCCGGCCCCCGGCCCCCACCCCAGCCTCGAGACGGATCCCAGACAAATCCAGAAAAAACATCACTCTCACACCCAGAGCCCAGACATCCAGCTAAGGTATCTCAGCCAAGTCACCTAACCTCTCATATCACCGTTTACCTGTTGGCTCCATTTACAATGGGAAAATTAAAAAACAAACAATAAACAAACCAAAAAAAAAGCCCAACAATAGAGAGCATTAAATATTAAGGTACACATCCACGAGGGAATTTTATACATGCAGCAATAATGTCACCGAAGAATATTTAGTGACACTAAGAAATGCTCATGAAACATTAAGGGAGAAATAAAATTGCAAAGCATGGTTTATTATAAACACATTTTGGGAGAAAATACCAATGCAGGAAGACGTGACATTACCATAAAGCTAAGAGTCATTATTTTCAAATTCTTCTTGTTTTATGCTCCCCAAGTTGTCAAAAGTAGACACGTTAATAATTTTTAACTATGAAGTTATTTAAAAAATATCCTTGTCACTCTCATTTTGGCTTTTTCTTCCTCAAAGAAACAAAAAAAACAAGGCTACGACCCATTGACACGGCAACCTAACGAGAAGACACAGTGAGTCCATGACGTGAGCCTACTTACTCTGGCCGACAACACGTTTTGAACTTGAAGAAATAGGACAGCTAAGAAAACGGGGCCAAGGGAGGGTCACCCCATGAGCTGACTCCCAAGGAGTCCATTCTTAGACCCCATCGAACGGCTTCCACTGCCCCCCTGCCTGCCCCGTCCCTCCTGGAAGAAAGCGAGTGCCACGTGCCACCCACGGGTCATTGTCTAGCCACGCCGGAGGCTTGGCTCCCGCACTGGTGCCACAGCGAGAAGCCTGCCAGGTCCTGTCCCCTGGTAATGAGCTCCCTTGGCTCCTTCCCCACGGTGGAGAGGAGCAGCCGCAGACTGGCGCCAGCCAGCGAAGCCCCTTGTCAGCGGCCCGTTCAGGAATCCTCGAGTCTGGCAGCGGCTCGGCCACACGAGGCCAAAGCGAATGGTCATTTCCGTGGACGGTATCAGCCTGACTCAAGACGGAATGCGTCACTTCCCCCTGGTTGTAGTGGGGTCTACGACGTGGCCAGGCATGTAGATGACACCCCATCGGGGCACCTGCTGTGCAGGCAGCCCAGGGGCGGGTCCCACCACCCGTGGCCAGTGGCCTGAGCACTGCAAGGTGACCGTCCGTCTCCCCGCTGACGCCCACGGGAAAGCATCGGCCGTGAACAACCTGTGTTTTGCACATGGGACGATTCTGAGCCTTCCAGTCTCCAGCCCACGCTCACATTCGAGGCCTTTGACCGGACGGCTAGGTGCAGGCCTCTTTCTCTTAACCAGCTTTGTGGGAGCTGGAACCGGAAGGCGCGCATGCCATTCCACCCCAGTGGACGCACATTTATACCCGCAGTCCCCGCGCCAGCCCCGATAGATGTGCCTCCTCTCTCTCTGCAGGGGGTTAAGAGGCCGGGATCCACACTGATTCTGTTCGCTGGGCTCCCCCCAGTACTTGCAAAGCAAAGCTAAGTGGCTTGAGGAACTAGCTCCTTAGCAGAGTTGATAAATGAGATAAAACCGTCTCGTGATCACAAACACTTTTTTACGACCTGTACGATTACTGAATGAACCAGCTCCGCTCTGCACACACTACAAGTATTCTTACATTGCTCCTGGAGAATTCAGACAATGCCTGGACTGGAAGGCCACCTACTGAGGCCAATCCGTGCAGAAGGCTTGCTCTGCGCCGCTCCCTGGGAGCTCAGACCCACGGAACCTGTTCGGACACACCTGGAGAGTCCACCCCCACGGCCGCGTGCTGTCAGGTTTTGGAGTCTGGCCCGATGGACCAGAGCGACCAAGAGGCCCATGCGCTGTGCAGACAGGAGACACTCCGCACTCGGAACGTCCAGTCTGGCTGAAACACTCGTCCTGCCACTGACCACCCGGCTACACACCCACAGACGAGGGCTCAAACCGCCCGCACTCCCGCCCTCGCCCCCACCGCCCACCCCCGAAACCAAAATGTCTCCTCACCCCGAAGCTTCGCACATGCCAGCCAGGCTCCATCCTGCTCCTGGAAGCACCACAGCCTGACACATTGGCGGGCGGGGACGGGGGGGATGCCCAGAAGAGCGCTCTGAGCCCACTGCTCCAGGAGGAAGCCCGGGGCAGAGGTGATCAGCACCGGTCCTGCCCGAGCAGCAATGCTGGGGAGAAATTTTCCTGCCCGAGTCTATCATCAGAGACAAAAAGTCGTCAGCCTCACACTCCCCATCTCCTTCTCTGTGCTCTGGTTTGCCTACTGGCTGTCATCGCGGCCAGAGACATCTCTCCCAGGGTCCCAGGGTGGCGTCCATCATCAGGTCAGAGACCCACCGTCCGGCTGGACCTCAGAGACTATTTTGGCTGCATGCCGTGTGTGTCCCATGTCCCGGCTGTAACAGAGTCCCGTGGAATGGCTTTCGCTCACGCTTTAAAAGTAACAAAACGCCGATGGCTCCCTTAGTCCCCTGTGCCCACCTTCAGAAACAGCTATGGGAGCCCCTAACCACGTGGGGAGGGGGACTGGCCACCTCTGACGGACCAGGACTCCGTTTTCTGTGAGAGAAATGTCTTAACCCCACGTCTGCAGACGGCTCCTGTCCTCCCGGTATACAATATCGGAAACTCTTACGGCGCAAAATCATTTTTTTAAAACTCATGTGTACTTTCTTTCTTCCAAAATACTCATTCTAGCACATACCCATGCTACGGAGGGCAAAAGACTCAAGGTCACCAACGTCGGTACCAAACGCCAGGAATACGATCCTCTCTCTCTCTCTCTCTGAGTTTCAACAGGACAAAGACCAAAAGATCATTTCGATCGTTAAAAAATTGTGATTTCCAATGCGCAGACCCCAAGTCTACCTTGGAGGCTAGTGCAAGGCAGTCAAAGTCCCCACCCCCCAAACACAGAGGCAGATAAATAAACCTAAAACTCCTAAGCATGTAGCTGCCCCCTCCCAAGGTCAGTTAATGCCCCAGCACAGCAGAGCTCACGTCCTGCACAGCACAGCAGGGTCACCTCAGGAGCGTGTCAAAAACATGGCTCCACACCCAGGGTGCACCCCAGACCAACCACACCAACTCCAGACATCAGCATTCTTCGACATCCCTGAGTTTTTCGGCAGCCGGGCCCGAAAACCACTGCTCCTGCAAAGCACGAAGTTCACGGGCCCCCCTGCCCCTCCTCTGTCAACACGCCCGGGTGATGAACGCAGTGCAAAAGAGCCCGCAGCCCAGGGTGGGCCACCCCTACCTATGTAGAGCGAGGAGTCCTTCCTGCGCACGTGGTCGTCGATGTAGGAGACGCCCAGCGGCTGCACGGGTGTAGCACCGATGCCCAGGAGCACCTGGGCGCCGATCAGCAGCAGGTACATCATGTTGGTGGCCGTCCGGCTGCGGCAGATGAGGTCCGGGTCGGGCCCCTGGTCTCCGGCCGAGCCGTTGGCGGCGCACACGTCGCGGCCCTCGGCGGCCCAGCGGATCTCGCCCGCCTCGTACTTGTACTGGTGGGTGAGGAACTCGGGCAGCGCCGACAGCAGCGCCCCCAGAGCCATGACGATGCCCCCGCAGCCGATGAGGCGCGGCCGGTGCCCGCGCGCCCCGAAGTAGCTCACGAAGAGGATGAGCGCCAGGTTGCCGATCTCGAAGCTACTGGCGATGACCCCCACGTCGGCGCTCTGCAGGTTGAACCTCCGCTCCAGGGTGGTCAGCACGCTCACCTGCGGGTGCAAAAGCAAATCTCAAGGTCAATCCCAGTGAAAAGGCACCTGTGCAAAGTGCTTCAAACCTGAAGAGTCTAGAAAACGTTTACTTAACTGTGATAACCCTAATGACACCGTAAAGAATTAACGTTGCCAAAGTGGCAAAGAAGGTTTCCCTTGGCACCTGTTTCCATCCCGAATGGTTCTGCCTCTATTCGGGAAGCACAGTTTCTCCCGCCCCACAGCGATCTGGGGCCCAGGCGTCCTGCAAAAGTCCCGGAGTCCACGGTTTTCATTCACTCCCGACTCCATCCTATTTGAAAAGCCCATGCTGAGGCTTAGTGACACATATACCAGGCAGCATATCCGTTAGGGCAGGTGTGCCCGCTCATAAACCATGGCGCAGGTCCGGACATTCACGACGGCAGATAAGGGTGGCGGGGACAGAGATAACCTCGACGAGCACAAGAAAAACAATCGGCTCTTTTAGAAAGAGCTGACACCTGTGCCCGTGGCGCCCATCCTGCCTCAGACCTGCTCTTGGCTGGGTGACCCGCAGGGGGGACAGGAAGTCGTAGGGCCTGTACCTCCTTAACTCAGCCTCGGAGATGCGCCCCCTGCCCCCGGATCAACACTGAAGCTACACAAACAGGCTCAAAAGAGGCTTTTGTGGATCAATTAGATCAGAGGCTAATGTCTTCGCTCACTTAAAACACAGTTTTGAGAAGATAGACTAATTAAGTACTACGCCGGAGGCCCTAAAACCCATTTGCGGCTTTTATGTGGCAGGGCACAATCCAGCAATGAGGAAGGCCCGTGCTGAGGGGAACGACCGTCTTCACTGAATGGGTAACAGGACTGAGGGAGAATGCCCTGATGAGTAGGGACCAGGAAGGTGAGACTCCAGGAAGAAAAGGAAAGAGGACACGACCTTGCCCTGTGCCAAGTGGATGAGGAGTTATTATTAAAAGAATGCACGATGCATCCGATTTCTACGACCACAATTCAAAAAGAGAAAAAAGGGGATCCGTGTCTTAGCATCTCCTGGAGCACGTGGCAAAAAATATACAGGGAGCCTGGAGTTTTATAAAGCTCCCAGGGTCTCTGATGCCCAAAGGGGCCGGAGACCATACCACTGGCATTCCAGGGACCCACGGACGACTCGCCGCCCATCTAGACCTGTGGCTGTCATCCTTCAGCACAGCAGAGTCGCCCGGAGGGTGTCAGCCTGCCGAGCTCCAAGATCGGGGGGTCTGGGATGGATCTGAGCACTGTCCCACGACCCCCAGATGCTGCCGACGGTGCTGACCATGGTGCTGCGCTTTGAGAACCATGACCCACCCCACTCCAGATTAAAGAGCCTTGTTTCTAAGTCAGCAACACATCGAAAGCACCCCCTCATTTCCAGGTCGCAGAGACCCGCGTTCCCACCTCCGGCACGGTGGGGTGCAGTATTGGAAGGCTCGCCTCTTAGGGTGCCTCAGGCATGTCCAGGCCAACCACAGCGATGGGAGCCCAGCCCTAAGGGGAGACTTCGGTCGACGCTGTCCAGTAACACAGCCTCCAATACGGGGGCAGAGAGCTCAAGGGCCTAAGACCACACTGCATGCGGAGAAAAACCTGACAACAAGGATGCACCATGAGGGAGCGCAGGGCGGTGCAGGGTTATAGCATTCCAAGAGCAATGGTCCGTGGCGTGGGAGGCTTGGCGTGGTGGCGAGCAAGCTCAGACCACCCCTGGGATAAGGGAGGTCCTCTGGCCTCAGCGCTGGGAGGAGCGATCTGAGATCCAACGGCCTTGCAGGCAGGCGGAGGATCTGCCTTGGATTTAGGGGTCCATGGGGAGCCAAGGGAGGTCCGTGAACAGGAGCCCCCCACCAGCAACACTGCCCTAGCAGCACTGCATTGTACGGGGTGAGCAAAGACTGCCCGGGAACTATTTCAACAGGGCGGGTGGGGAACGAGGCTTAGGCAGGGCAGGGCTGGCGGAGCGTCAGAGGAGGACACATGCGTGAGAGGTGCCTCAGAAGTAAAATGCAGCAGAGCCGCAGCCTGGTGGGAGGCCTGGGTCAAGGAAGGTGGAGCCGAAAGGACCCTGGGGGCGTCTCCCTGGGCTGGATCTGGAGCCAGGTGAGGCCTGAGAGCTGGAAGGCTGACAGGAGAGCCAACGCCTAAAAGCATTTCTGCTCCGAGGGGCAGAGGACCCGAGGGGGCCAGCAGGCTGCCCCGGGGGAACCTGGAGGAGGTTTGCACCCCCAAACCCCATGCTCAGCAGCAGCAAGGCCCACGCTAGGGAGCAGATACAGAAACGGTCCAGGAGACATCAACCTCACACTCAGCTGCAGTCGCACAAAGGATGCATGGTCCCCTTGTAGGGATTCTGGAACAGAAACTGGCTCACTTTTTTTTTTTTTTTTTTTCCTGCAAAGGGCCCCAGAGTAAATATTTTAGGATTTCCAGGCCACACGGTCCCTGTAGCAACTACTGGACCCACCCTAGCAACGTCTATACGCAACATGCAAACCCTGGGCACGGCTGTGTGCTCATCCCACGTGAATACAAACAAGCAGCGGGCTGGATCTGGCCCCAGACCACACATCGCCAAACTCTGCCAATCCGGTTTGGGAAATCACGTTATTCCCGTGTCTGTAATGAAAATGCTGGCCATTCACAACAAGTTCGTGAGGCACTCCTGCTACTGACATAAAAAAAAAATAATAAAAAAACAGTCATTCTAGTCGCAACTTTAATGCAACTTTAATGCAAGCTTGTTTGACCCAATAAAAATAATTCGCAAGTCAAGTTCAGTTTCTTGTCTGATGTGCCAAGGACATGTCTTCTTGCAGTAAAGCGGGGAAGGGGCTTAACCACGGAAGCCCAGGGAGGAGCCCTACGCCCTGATGAGGCCGCAGAAGCAGTTTCAATCAAGTGAGTCGCATTGTGTGTGGTTGTTTGTCATCTGAACAGCGGGTCTTTGGAGCTAGGAACTTAGGGCACAGGGGAAGGGGCGCACACACGGCATTCACTTTCGAACCCAGGATCCAAGGTGTGCAGAACCGGGTGACAGAAGGAAACACACACGCAATTCCTGCCACTGCCCAGGTGGCAGACAGATCACCTGCCCGCCCGCCTGTCCTCCTCACAGGTCGGCCAGGTAAGAGAGACATGCAGTCAGGGTTGCTTTAACACGACGATAACGATCCTGCCCTCGCAGCCCGCCACAAGGTTCAGACATGCGACGCTCCTCCCCGCGAATGACGACGTCATGCCTGGGGTTGTGAACGTGCCACGTGGCTTTGCCCATCTGTGCGACAGTCTCTTGAGAATCCGCCAGCCCTCTCCACAGCCTGGGTTTTTAACGAAGCCTCCATCATTTCCTCTGATTATCCCGAGAGTGAGCTCCTTGTCAACCTGCTTTCCTGAGAGAGGCCTCACTGGTCTCCTTCTCTACAAAAATCTCCGTCTCTGCCATTTCCTGCATCTTTCCCCACTCCATCATCTGCATCGTTCTCAGACTATTCTTCCCCCTACACCCTGTACCCCGTTCCTTACTTCCTCTCCTCAGTCTAGTCTCCCGAGTAGCTCTCTTCCCCGAATGACCCTTAAGTATATCGTTAGCAGATTTTTCATTATCCCTCATATTTAGTGAAACCTTAAGTCCATTAACTCTAGGAGAACGCGTAACATTTTACGCTCTTCGTTAAACGAGCTCTACATTTAATTACTCCTACTTATAAATCTCACCAGCGCTTTTTTTTTTCTCTGTAGCTTGTGGTCCCTCACAGGAAAACAAAGGTTTTTTCCAGCTCTGCTGGGTTCAATTAATAGAATTTTCCTCCACGCACTTGCTGAGCTGTACGTTTTTACACCCGAAATTTTTACATCGGGCTGTATGTATCGTTAATCGTTTGTGTTTAGCGCCTTCCACACGACGACTGCAGACATCCTTTCAATTCACAAACTTATGAGTTGCCAGGTCTCTTTGATGAGAGAAACTTCAAGAACGGTAGGAGTTACAAGAGTCCCTCGGCATTCAACAAAAGTCGCATAGCGGACCAGACGGAGTCTCAAGAAAGATTCCCGTCTCACAGACTAACAACTTACGCGTGTGCACACACTCCCCAAGAAGAATTGTTTTACGGAATCAGGCATCTCTCCATCGCCTAGAGACCAGGCTCCCTGTCCGATGGACTGAAAAACCCCACACTGAGTCCCTGTGCCTCAACAGGAACTAATGCACGGACGGGAGATGCTCTCAAATAACCACAGTATAACAGAGGCGGCAACTATGAAGACAGGCGATTGTCACGGGGGATGGACAAAGCTTCTCTCTACCAGAATAAAGAGAAGCACAGAGTCCGTCACTCCCTGCCTCAGCGAGCTGCTCTGACCCCGGGGGGGAAGGCTAACGGGCTCTCTCAGGTAAGCAGAGGAAGCCCTCCCTCGGCAAGCTGCTCGCCGAACTTGCTGCTAAAAAATACGCATCGGTCGTTGTTAAAAGTTATGCAGGGAAGAGAAGAGCTATGAAGTCATCCAGTTTTGAACAAAGGTGAGCCGGTTTCCTTACTACAAGATTTACAGGGGAATTCCAAATAGTGACGTTCATCGTTAATCATTCATCGGAATATATATGATGTAGCATTTCCTGAAACTCTCCTGGCTGTAGAATCTTTGTTTTAATACTGAGCATCTCTTGAAATATATATATAAATAAATATATAAATACATAAATAAATATATACATAAATATATACATAAATATATAAATAAATATATAAATATATAAATAAATATATACATAAATATATAAATAAATAAATATATAAACAGATATATAAACATATAAATATATAAATATATAAATAGAATTAATTGACTATAAGGTTTCACTAATATATATATATATTATATATATATATATATATATATACTTTCAGAAACACTGTTTTAAAGCTGATATAAAAAGTTTTTAATTAAGTCCTAGTAAAAGCTCCTAGCAACTCATTTTAAGGTTCCTCTCAGCCTGGCGAGCTCCAACCAAAGGCGATTTACACAGTATGACGTCAGCTCTATTCCCCTTTTTGCTTTGCTCACCAGGAATCTCACACTCAAACCTGCAGCCATGCTAGAGCCATGGGGTGGGATGCCAGGGCTTCACACAAGCATCTCATGTCTTTTTTCTTCCCCGTCTTCGAATGCCACTTGTCATCCCACAGGAGTCAAGCACTTTTAAACCACTCATACCGAGGCAGGGTACGAAACCAGCACACACAAATTCCTCAAGAGCGCGCCGCCGGGCAGGTCGGGTTAAATCCTAAAAACCAAGACCATCTACTTCCACCTAATTATATCCTCTCTCGGAAATGAATGAGCTGATGAGAAAATGATATGGTTCCCCAGCTTGTGTGTCCGGGTGCACGATAAACACAGACTGTAAGAAAACAGTGTCTGCTCGTGGGCAGCACTACAAAGCTTCCCCGACAATAAGAAAGTCTACATTTTGGTGCCCTTCCCATGCCCCTTCCATGAACATCAGTATTCTGACTGGCACCTGCATGGGCCCTGGTCCCACAAACGTGACAATCATCCCTGTCTCCACATCCCACTGGCCACTGCCCCCTCTCCAGACCCCACCTGCCTTACTTCCACGTCCATCCCTCATCTCTGAAGCCTCCCAGGTGCACCTGCCCCGGCCACTGTCCTCCTTCCTGTCTCACCTCATTCTATCCATTCTCACTTGATTCTCTGCCTAAAACTCCTCAGTGATGCTCACTGCCACCTGGAAAAGCCCGAGCCCCTCATCTTGGGATGACAGACCTGCCGAGATCTGACCCTGTTCTGCCTCTCCCCTCCCTCCTGTGCATGTCCCTATGCTGGCCTGGCTCACTCTCATGCCCAGGCCTTCAGATGGGCCCAAGTGCCTTGTCTCACCCCACTCACCTCAGGAATCGCACATGAGCCCAAGACAAGGACTGACCCACACCTGGCCTCGGCGAGGCACAAAGCCATCTGCTCCTCGGCCCCCTGCCGTCCTCCCTCCTCGCACCTGCAGGCTCTCTGAGAGCTGCCCTCATTTCCTCCGAATGCCAAGCATCACTCGGGACAGGGGACCCGAGGTTCAGATGGGCTGACTCTGTGCGAGGCACCAGGCCAGGAACAAGGGGTCTAAAATACCAACATTGAGATGCGGGCCCTGCCCTCGCCAAACTAATAATAATAAGAGCTGATATCCTGTAGCATTTGCAGTGTGCCAAGCACTGCCCGTAGTGCTGTATGCACATTCATGCATTTCCTTCTCCTAACAACCCCACTAGGTAGCTGCTTAATATCCCCATTTTACAGATGAGGAAACTGAGGCCCAGAGGTAACAAATGGCAGGGCCAGGACTGGAGCCCATACACTCTGGTGTATGAGTCCATTCTCTTAATTACCACATGGTTTTCCTCCTCTCTGGACGACGGGGAGAAACAACAGGGATGGAATGGCACTGTGAGAAGTTGGACGAACCCTCTCCTCGAAGAACAACGATAATAAAAGTCTCCAAAACAACCATTTCAAGACTCTGGAAACTGGCGAAAACATAAACTAACTTGAGGAACTTTGATTCACGGAAAACTGGACCTCTGTTAAAGCGAGTGGGAATCTGGGTTCTCTCCCTCCCTCCCACGCGCTGCCCACGTCGTGGCTGGCACGGCGGTTGCTCCAGGTGGGCTGGCCATGCACACCGGCAGCCTCGTGGTTGCAAGGAGTCCAGCCGATTTGAAGTGAAACCACCAAAAACCTCACGCTCCAAAAACACCAGATCCAGCAGAACCATCACTTGAAACTGAAGGCAAAATAGAGAGATTCCTAGAGAAAGTGAAGACACATTGCAGGGAGAGATCTCCTAGGCCATGCTCGCTTCTTCCTTTTAAGCAGCTCTCCCTGGACTTAGCTGTAACTCCCGAGAGAGAAGAGACACAAATGGGAAAAACAAACACTGGGAATTAGAGGAATCCAGCTTCTTCGAAGAGGAAAACCACCAACAAAGTGAGTGGTTTTACGGAAGCTACAGAAGATAGTGGTCGTTTTGACGGAGGTGGGTCGAGACAGTTCAATAGCCTCAGCTCCCTAAAGAAAAAAAGAGGGAAAACATCTATGCGGGCTATAAAGGGAAGACCTGCATGTGTCAGAAGAGGAGACCCTAATAAAAGCGCCAACTACCGCACGATCATTTAACGACAAATACCACGGCCCCTGGGAACTCAACAGATGAGAGAGAACAGAGGTGGACCACGAGCGTGACGTGAAAACCCTAAACGTTCAGAGTGGAGGCGGCAGGCAAATAGTTTCGCGTCTCCCGTGAAATGGAACGGGATGGAGTCTCGGGAACCACTAGACGCACGACGAGTCAACGGTCCTGCTTGGGAATAATGGCCAGGAACTCCGACCCCAAAGGACTAAGGAGCAGGGACTCTTGTGTCTTGTTGCTTGCAAAGTAGGCTCAAGGACAGGCGGCACGGAAATTGCCAGGGAGCATTTCAGAAGTCTCAGACCTGGCCCCAGACCTACTGAGTCAGAGTCTGCACTTTAGCAAGATCCCCAGGCGCCACGTGATTTCACATCGGGGAAACACCACCTGGGGCTTCGTGCTTTATAATCCCCTAACCTCCGCTCCTTGGCATCGCGAGCAGCCAGCCTCCTTGAGTACGGTGGAAGGGAGGTTGGTTTATTCAGTCAGTAGCAAGTCTCCTACATCCATACCCTGCCTCGCTGTCTAATGATCTTCGGGGAGGAAGGCATAGAAAAACTCCCCCAGGCTGGAATATTCCTCTAAAACCTTAATAGACAAAGGCTATGGCATTCGAATCGCTTTGTGCTTACAGGTCATTCGACCGACTCTGTGACAACTGCAGGACGCACGGCGGAGAGAGTGTGGTGCAAAGGGACTGAATATTGGTCATGTGGCACTTTCCCAATGTCCCTGTGAGCCAAAGCCAGGTGGTCGCATCATCAACGAGCCCCAGCATCAACGAGGGGGCGCCCGGCAGAGTCTGGACGTGCTCATCCAGAAGCCTAGAACTCCCTAGGGCACCTCAGCTGATGGGGAGGAAAGGCAAACCAGAAAGAGACGAATCTAGGGTCTCCGTACCACGTCTCTCTTTTCGCTGTCCAGATAAGCAGATTTCGCAAAGCCGGCACCCAGGCCCCTGGTGAAAGTGAAACCCAGACCATTTCCTGCCAACTGTTTAATAAAAAAAAGAAAGAAAGAAAAGCGGGAGTGGGGAAGGGAGTTATTTTATTACCAACCAGCCTCCTAGCCTCCTGGCAACCTGAAGATGACGATGAGCTGATACAGAGGCCTGGAATCTGAGCGGCGGGAGCACATGGCTCCTTCCCCAGAGCTCGCCGCTCTCCTCTCTGTTTACAGGGGATGGCGCCGGCCCGGACCGCAGTAAGGCCCATCTGCTCTCCCCTTACCCACCAGGCACCACCAAGTGCAACCCGACCAGCTTCTTAAAGGATGAGATGTTATCACAGCTCCTTGGAATACCGGGTGACGACTCATGACAGAAAGTCCAAGTGCTGGCTCTCTGGCCAACAGCTATTGGGAGTAAAAGCTTCCGATACACCGAGCTGCTCTGAGTGGCTTATAAACCTGCAGTCCCAGCGCTCAAAACCCTTCCTTTCGTTAGGTCAAGAGCTTCCACAGAAGGGGACGAGGGGACAGTCTGCTGGCTGAATGAGATGCAGGTGAAGAAAAGTCTGTCATGGGGAGGGGCAGTGTCAGATCGCCGGGTCCAGTAGCTCAGGCCACTTCCGATGAGCCCCAAAGCAGAAACACGGCTCCTTTAACCATCGGGGTTTCAGGAAAGGCATGCTCCTCCCATCAGCTCTTGGAAGAGAGATGCAGGTGCTTCAAGGCAGGTCTCAGAGCACCTCTGTAAGGCCCCCCCTGAAAGGTGCCACATCACCCGGCTAGCCCGCGTTCCCAGGTACAGTCAGTTCTCTACACCTCGTTCCTCCTTTCTTCTGAGTAATCGGCGCCTTTGTTTCTGGAGGGAGCCCTGCTGAAAATGCCAGAAGAGAGAGAACGAGACAGAGAGACCGGACGCCTTTTTAACATGCTCCCTGAATCGGTGCTGTTAGGGCCCCATCAGCCCTCTTCTGTTTAAAAAGGTAACACACAACCCGAGCTCCTTCAAGGAGTGAATGTTCACCTAACGATGGTACATCCACGTCACGGACTGCTCCTCAGCAATAAAAAGGAGCGACTTACTAATATATGCAACCACTTGGGTGGATCTCCAGGGATTGCTGCTGAGGGGAGCGGAAATAAAAGTCGATCTCCAAAGGTTGAATGCTGTAGGATTCCATTTCCATCACATCCTTAAAATGAAAACCTTATGGAGATGGAGGACAGGTTAGCGGTGGCCTGGGGTTCGGGGACGGGTTAGAAAAGGGATCCAGGTGGTCGAACTGATGCACACCTTCGCTGTGTCGGTGGCCACACGACGTGTGATGGAACCGTAAAGGCTAAACACACACAACGTGTACATGAGTGCGCTTAAGACCGGGGGAATCTCCTCGTGGAGCACGTCCATGGCCATCTCCTGACTGCGGTGCACGGCACGACAGCTCTGCGAGACGGCAATCCACAGCGGGAAGCTGGGCACCCTTCCACCTTATTTCCAGCATGTGTATGTGAATCTATAATTACCTCAAAAGTCAATTAAAAAAAAAAAAAAGGATGAGCAGGTTGGAAGGGTACAGAGGCCAGCTTCATCCAGACACTCTGCACGGTGCCCTGAGGCTCACGAAGGGGACCCAGGTGCCCGCCACGGGACTCGCCACGCCAACGCTGCTGTCGCACACCGGACTAGGGTCACGTCAGATCTCCCTGCGAAGCCTCCGGGACCCCAGGCGCCTCTTTAGGGACCTTGTTAAGCGTGCGGGCACACATCAGAATCGATCAACCCCTGCCTGGAACACGAGTGTCACTCAAAGAGTCAAAGGCCCACTTCGCAGCAGCATTTTTATAGGAGAAAAATGGAGCATCACTATGTAAGCCGTACCTCTACCGGGAACTCTAGGCCTTAGTGCCGTGAGCCCCCGACATCCTTTCTCCTTTCCTTTCCTTTTTTATTTACTTATTTTTTAATGTGCAGGCATATTTTTGTTTGCGACCTAAAAAACACACAAATGCAGACTTTTGTTACATGCACCCACGTCACACTCGCTGGTGTCGTACGGGATAAGCACGCCCTCATCTCGAGCAGACTCGTCATTTTCCCCAGGGGTAGTGTACGTTTCAAAGCCTTAAATAAAAGTTTAAACTGTCCCTGTCGACGTTACTAACCCTCACCCCCACCGAGGACGTCCCTGTTTCCGTAGTAACGAATGCACTTCGAATTGGAAAAATGCAGATGGTGGCTTAAAAAAAAAAAAAAAAAAAAAAAAAGCAGACAAAATAAGTGATGGAAACCAAGCATCCCACAGCGCAAGGGGTGATGCAGAACGTACCTGCCATATGGGGCGCCAGTGCAGGGGCCAGCCATAAATATTTTAGTAGAGCCCTTATGCTAGCAGACAGTCTGTATAACCGCGGCCTATCGAATTACACGGTCGCCTTCGGGCACACGCGTGCCCACTCACTGCACGTGGGTAGAAGTGTGTATTCAACAGCAGTGCAGGCGCCGATCACAGGCCGATTTTCAAAAGAGGATCCCGTGCTTTATTTTATCGGGGTGCTGTAATTATGCCCGAGAACAGCTAGGTCGGGAATATCTGGAAACCAGGTAGAAAGGATGCAGCTGCTCACAGAAGGGAAATGGAGAAAACCGATAGGGCCGGGAAGAGGCTTCAATTCCTATTTCCCAAACCTAAGAAAAAAGTGACAAACTCTCTACGAAAGGCAACGTTTCCCTCCTCCCTCACGAGGTCCTTCTGACGAAGCGTGGGTCCTGGAGGTATTTCAGCGTCTGGATGTCGGCGAGTGAAGAAGATTCACGTAGACACGAAAACCCACGCTCTGAGTTGTAAGGCAGGAGGCGAGGAGGTGACGATTCTGGACAGTCTGACAGAAAACCAGAGTCTGGTTTTAAAAGATCACGGAGCCTTTGATCTGTCCCTGTCAAAATGTCGCGCTGAACACCTAACAGTTTACGTTCTTAACAGAAGCTTCAAGACGCATCCCCATTTCGTCGCTAAGCTGTGGGGCAGCGCGCGATGCCCCCAGCTCCTTAGAAGAGTGCCTGGCAAATCGCACAGGCTCCACAAATAGGTCTTGAATTAATATGGTAGCGTCACAGAATACAAACATCTTAAATGTTTTAAAGGGGAGAGAGAGAGGGAGAGAGAGAGAGGAGAGGAAAGCGCAGCTTGATGTCCAAATGAAAAATATGTACAAGGAGAGCTGCCATCATCATTTCCAGAGGCGTCGCGCCAAATTAATTAAAACATGAAATAGTTATTTAAGTGGTTAGGAGACAACATAAAATAAAAGGGAAAGAGGATTCTTCCACGTCGGAAGCAAATTTAATGCCTCAGATCAATAAAAGCTATCTCAAAGACCAGGGAATCAATCAAGTGGAATAAGCCGTACACAATAGAGAAGGACTTCGGGAATGTCGTCTGTTTCCGTCCAAATGCAGAAGCCAGCTTATGGAAATGAGGTTTCTCGTTCAGTGGCGTTGAATCGGTTCCATTTGGGTCAAGCAGCAGGACCCCAAACATATTGGCAAAAGTCAAATATCTGTAATGAGCTGGCAGCGTGTCCGTGGGCCAGGAACGCCGAGAGAGGGAAGGCCTGAGATACGGCTGCACACCCGCCTCCACCAGAGGCCAGATCCACAACGGGGTGGCCGAACGGAGCCCGCAGAGTCGCCCAGAAGGGGCTGTGTGTGCAACACACCAGCAGACCATTTTGACCGACTGGCTGGGAGGAAAGAGCCACAAGTACAGAAAACATCTCCCGTGTGGGGACTTGGGAACCGCCGGTTCCCCAGCTGAGAGAGCATCCGTGGGCACGCAGGGCTGACGCCCAGAGGAGGCCGTGGGCCTCGGGGTCCGGGTCAGGAAGACTGGGAAACACTGCTCCTGGGAGTGAAAGCTGAAGGCGGGCATTCGGGAGGAGGCAGAGACATCGATCTGGGGAGCCAGAACCCACAGACCACAGACCGTACCTCTCAGCACTCTCTCTAAGATTCCAGGTCAGGGGTCTGAATTTTTTTTTTTTCTGTAAGATACCAGATAAGTAAAGACTTCAGGCTCTGCGGGCCATCTGGCCTCTGTCACGACCTCTGAACTCTGCTGTGGTGTGCAGAGGTGGCCGCAGACAGCAGTACGTAAAGGAATTGGCAGGTAGTGCTCCAATAACCCCGGACTTACAGTCCCAGCCCATATATATTTATATAAATACAAATATATATTTGTATTTGTGTGTGTGTGTGTGTGTGTGTGTGTGCGTGCGTGTGTGTGTGTGTGTAGATACGAAGCAAATAAGCCAAATCTCAACAACTGTTCAACCTTGCGTGGTGAGTACGTGGGAGTTCGCTCTGCTATAATTTCTATTTCTTTGTTTTGTCCGAGAATCTGTCAAACAGGATCAAACACAAAGGTGGGGTAGAAGCGCCCGCCCCGTCCATCTCCCCGGGTCGCTGTGAGGCTGAAATGACATAACCCATGGCAGCAAATGCCCCACCTGTATAAGACGGCACTGGGCTCACTTTTGTTTTGATGACGGAACTAAAACGCGTCCCCGACCACGGGTCTTTCAATACGTATCCACACGTTATTCTCGCTACGTCCTGCGGAGTCCTTTTCGGAGACGGCGCGTGTCGTTTTGAACTAAGGTTTTGCAGAGTGACCGTTTGCTGACGAACCGCACATCCATCAGAGTGGGTGTTCACGCGGGCTGGGCACGGCCTGTGATTTCACGAGGGTGGTCAAGGCCCGGTGCTTACAGAACGGCCCTTGTTTCTGGGGGGCGGGCTGTTCAGAGCGAGGACACACACGGCTGAGGGCTGAGGATGCAGGTGACAACATGCCTGACGGGGAGGCCCTCTGCATGCACGAAGGTTCGTTTCCAGAGGAAATGCCGGAGGAAATGGAATTCACATCACCCCGCAGACGCTGTTTTGCGGTCAGGGGGAAGGGGCGGGCAGGGAACGAGGTCCTCCCGCCCCAGAGAAGCTGCGCTGCACGTCTGCTGCCTTTTCCCAGAAAAAGAACAGTTCCCTCACATGCAGAAACGTGTCAAAACGACATCCACACACCGAACACGTCGAAGCAGTCCGTCCGTCCGGCTGCGGTTTCTTCAGGGGGTGTGGTCCGAGTCAAGAGAGGGGGCTTTAGAGCCAGTTACAACCAAAAAGCCCGGCATCGAAAACTAACTGTCAAGTGGGGGAAGTGATTTAACTTCCCTGAGCCCTAGTTTCCTTACCTGGAAAGTGGAAATCATGGCATTTACCTCACAGGGTTGCTGTGAGAGTCCCATCAGACCCCTTGTGTACTTCCCGGCACACGTAAGAGCCTCAAAAAAAGGAAAAGTCACGTCCTCCCTCCTGACTCCAGTGTGACCTGCCCCCGCCATCGCGTCACCCCATTTTACAATTCCGAAAAGCAAAACAAAGAAGTAACGAGGAATCTGGATTCCTATTCGCAAAGCAAACCCCTCGACAGCCCATCATACAGAAAACAGGCGGCTGAGATAGAGCCGAATACAGTGGGGTGTTACGCGTCTTTTAAAATGACGATGGGGACTTCTCTATTAAAACATGACACAGCCAATCATCCATATAAAATCTCACTTTCCAAAACTTAACGGCGACAACAAAAAAAGTGTTTTTAAACAGAAATAAACACGGGTCAAAAACAAAACAAAAAATAAATAAATGAAAGTAAGTGCACACCCCAGTGTCATAAAATTCAAATGCTGCCTGCCAAGGAAAGTAAAGGAACATTCTAGAGCAAAGCAGAATACAGCCATATAATAAGGCTCAGAACCCCTGTATCCATCACCCTCAGGAAGATGGACCAGCGAATAGATAAAACTCCGAGAGTTTTCATTAATATTACCAAATTGGGAGAAGAGCACCCCTGAGTCGGTTCCCCTTTCTGACTGGGGAATAGCGAAACCCTCCACTGGGGAGAAAGCGGTGACAAGAAGCCACGAACCGCGACGCTCATCATTTCTCTGGAAGGCAGGGACGGCTCCAGGAATACACGGTGAAACCCGAGGCAGATCCAGGCCCAGAGCCCACCGTCCGAGGGTGTCAGCGTACGGCCCCACACAGGAAGGCTGAACCCACCTGAAAGGGCATTTAAAAGACCCCAGAAGCCACCGATGCGTAGCTGGGGTGAGGGAGAAGGCGTGACCCATTGGCCGTGGTGTTTTGTGAAAGGTTGGATTTAGAATGTCTTCATATATGTTTCCCTGACGTTTCCTTTATTTTAAAATGCTCCATAATGATCACGCACTGTTTTTACAGAAACGACAAAGCCATTTTTCTTGAAAACCAGGACACTCGGGAACACCTGATGTCACGGAAAAGGGGCCACAGTAGGTTAGCGGAGCCAAAGCAGGTTCCTAAACAGAAAGTGTCATGTTATTTTTTTAAAAATCGTGATCGTAACATAGCACAGAGAGGCATGCGCGAAGCACACTGGATGGGTTGGTTATGTCACGGGGTATTTATTCACCACCCCGTCGGAGGGGGGTGCGCATTCCATCCCAACCTTAGAGGTGAAGTCATTTGCCCAAAGCCTCGCAAGAGTCGCGGGCGGCAGGACTGGACTTCACGGAGCCAACGCCCTCTGCGGCTCTGCCCTTGACATCATGAAAGGATGTGGGTAAGGCCCCGAGAGAGACGAGGAGGCCTCGCGCCAAAATGCGGAGGGCGTGCTGTCCTGTCGCGGCAGGACGGATGAAGTTTCTCCTCTGATTCTTTCCTCTTGTAATCTATCTATGTTTATCTGTATTTTTCCAGATTGCCAACACATGCATTCGTTGCGTAAAAGGCAAAACAGTAACGTCTTTATAGTGAGGGAAAAAAAATAAAAAAGGCCACGAGCCTGAACTTGAAGTTCGAGTCGATGGCAGAGCCAAGGGATGTGGCCACACGGGACTGCAGAGTCTCAGCCAACGCTTGGATCGGCCATCTGTGGGCAGCAGGTGTGGTCCAACAGGCCAGAGGCATTCTGGCCGGACTCCACACACCCTCTGCACAGGCTTTGAAGCTGAAGGGCCACCGGCTCAGTACATCCCCACCCCGGGCTCCCGGCCATGTCACCCGGGCCTCATCGGAGCGGTCCGTCAGCTCTGCTCACACGCTGTCTTCTCTCCGGACCCTCGTGACCACTCCGAGGAGGGCTGCCCCCTCCCAGCCGCGTGCCACGTCCTTCTCAAGGAGAGCAGGAGGGGACGTTGGAATGGCCTCCATCCAATTTCCAAACTGTAAACTGCATGCCCACTTCTTATGTGGAGACACTTCCTGTGTGTGAACACAGCTTGTTCTGTGACCAGCTTGAAAGTTATCTAGAACCGATACATCCGAGGCCAAGCCAGAGTGTTAAAAAAAGAAAGAAAAAAAAAGGCAGCTGTGATAGGACCTTTCCTAATTTTAGCTCGTCTTGCAGAAATCTCGTTTGTAGACAACTCAGAAGAGAGGCTGAATACAAAGGTGCCACTGTGGATGGACACTGCCACCTCCCCACCCACTGTCCCCGTCCTGGGGAGCACAGTGTTCCAGGACAGCCGGCATCCTTCGGCCCCTTGCTGCATCACGCAATGCAGCCACGCTTGCTCCGAGCAGAGTCGGAGGATGCCCTGACGTGCCCTCTCTCCACATGCTGGCAGACCGGCTTCGAGCAGCATTTAAAGGCAGCACTTCAAAGCCGGGGGGCGGGGGGCGGGCAGGGGATATGGATGGCAGCTTTGCCAGCCCAAACAGGCACCCATATATGGCCAAGGCCCTGTGACCCGAGCTTGTCCCTTCTCCATGACAGATTTCCAGGTCCTGTCCCATCTCAGGGCCAACCTCCCTCAACACTGGCCCCCTCTCATCCCATTCAACTCTGCCCTGACCAAGGTTAAGAAAGTCCCTTTACCCCTGCAACCACCGACGTTCTGCTCATCCACCTGGGCCATCGGTAGCACCACCTCCCACCTGGACGGAACAGCGTGCTTCCACGCTGAGAGACCACTCTGCCCCCGTGTACTTCAGTCGGACCAGCCGGGAGGCTCCAAAAAGGCCAGGCCACTGCCTGGCCCAGGACCCAACCGTCTAATGAATGAGTAATTAATAAAAACCATAATAATAAAACCATGACAAACACGCCAACTCCCCGGCTAGGACATATAAACTCCATGAGGGCCAAGAATACGCCTTACTCTATACTGCTGACAGCACTTAAGGAAGTTGTCCAAGTTAATTAGTTTGGCAGAGACCAAGCTGGAGTCTTTTAAAAGGAGGCTGTGCCGAGAAATTCTGAGAATTCGACAGCTCCCACCTCCACCCTCCCCCCCCCAAAAAAAACACAATGAGGAATAGGATCAGAATGCGGATGTCTGGTCCTCACGTAACTCAGACCTGGCCAGATCTGAGCCTGGCTGGCACCGCGACAGTCTCCTTCAGTCTCACCGAAAGGGACCGGGCCTCAGGGAGGAGACAGGGCCCGCAGGAAAATTTACCAGGCCCGGTTCCTGTGAAGGAGTCCCCGGTCTAAGGGGCAGGGAGATGTCCCTTAAACAACACAGACACACACACACACACACACACACACACATTCTCTTCCTCTCCCTCCTCTCTCTCTCTCTCTCGCTCTCTCTCTCTGTCTTTCCGTCACATATAGACACATGTAATGCTCACCCACATGGTCTGTCCAACCCAATATCCCATAATCTTCCTATGCAACCCAAAACCCTATAGTTTCTCTTTCTGTTTTTGTTCTTTGTACCCTCAGCTTATTTGGGGGGTCTTTACTCTTCCTTTTCCCCTGACATTATGGGTTGCATTGTGTCCCCCCAAAAGACACACTAAAGCCCTAAATCCCAGTATCTGTGAATGTGACCTTATTTGTAAGTGAGGTCTTAGCAGATATGATTAAGGTAAGATGAGGTCCCTAGGGGTAGGCCCTAATCCAGTATGACTGGTGACACAGGGGGACGGTGCCATGTGACCTCAGCATTACACACTGGAGGGTGCGGCTGTAAGCCAAGGACCACCAAGGATCCAGGGCCTCCACCAAAAGCGAGAAAGAAGCAAGAAAGGATTCCACCCAGAGTCTCAGAAAAAAGCATGGCCGGGCCAACACCCTGATTGCAGGCCTCCAGGACCGCAAGAAAATAAATCTGCCATTCCACCCAACCCAGGTGGTGGCACTCTGTTACGGCAGGCCCAGGAATCAGATACGCCCTGCTTCTTCCTCCAGAAACATCCAGAGCAACGCATTCACCTCCGTCCACCTTCTCGCCTCCAGGTTCCAGTTCACCTCCCGGCCCAAAGACAGACTATCCACGTCACGGTCCCTGCACGACGCATCCCATCCTTCTGTTCCTAAGGAAAGACTATGACGCGGCGTTGGCCTAACATCTGAGATAACTGAAAATGTTCAAGAAGGATCCTACTGCCTGCCCTATGACTCCACGGAAGCGAAAGGTTCAAATAAACGGTGCAGACTGCCACTCCCAAATCAAACGCAAAGGCAGGGGCTGCCCAAAGGTCATTAACGGCGTGCGGGGCACAGAGCCCCCCTCAGGAGTCACCTGGGCTGTGACTCCCCGGAGCCCGCCCTCACAGAGGTCTCGCAGATCTGACTGCGACATCCTGCCAGGTTGGTGAAGCGTGGCATCGTTGGGGTCAGGGGTCACAAGACGGAGGCAAGAACAGAATTCATGAACAACCAGCAGATGACAGGGCTGAGCTGAGTGCCTGTGACCACCACCGCGCGCCTCGCTGGGCACAGACCGAAAAACAGCCACGAAGGCAACAGGCCTGAACGCGAGAACACTCAGTTTGCTCCTTTGGGACCTAAAATGTTTCAGGTGTCACACTGAAGAATCTCCCTGATGGCCCTGGGTGCCAGGGGCCCCTGAGTTATTTTCCATTGCTGCCCTGGCACTATTATATTTTAAGTGACAAAAGCATTCCCCCAATGAAATCTAAAGTATCAGAAGACGGATAAATGCATATATTTTTATCTGTTCACTAGATTAAAAACAGGTATGAAACACTAAGTCTATTTAAAAAAAAAGGGGGGGATGTTTAAAAAGAGACTGAGAGAAATAGTGATTTTTTTGCCCCTGCATTTGCCAAAACATTATTTTTATTTATATGTGTTTATCATCATTATTTCCAAAAATAAAACTCTTCCTGAATGCTCCCCTGCTCATAGCTGCTGGCTAACGTGAGCTGCCCTTTTGGGTAAGTTACCTTGCCCTGCTATCGCCTAAGATGAAGGCCACAGACGCAGAGCTTCTGCAAGGTTACCTTTCAAAAGACCTGAGTCAAGGGCCCTGCCCCCATAAACAAGCCCGATCCCATGTGATCTGGGAAGCTAAGCAGGGTCAGGCCTGGTTAGTACTTGGACAAGAGACCACCTAGGAAGCCCAGGTGCTGGAGGTGTAAAACAAACAAACAAACAAACAAAACAAAAAATGAAACAAACAGTCCCGAGAACGGTCTTCCAGTGCAGGCCGGGCCAACCTCAGGACACCGGGACGAGCTGCCTCTCGGGCACTCATTTCCACCCTGTGCCGTAGAGGTCTCCCTGGGCTGCATGTGGGTTCTGCCCGAGGACAGCTGGTGCCACGTGTCACTCCCAGCCCGGGCGCAGCCAAGGCCGACCTCCCCACCTGCTCCATCCACGACAAGCTGCAAAGCCGCAGAACTGCTTGCTGACTTTCTGATCTATTTATATCCATCTCCGCGGACTGGCGAAGGGAAAAGGAAGGCGCTAATTTGTGTTTTTCGTTTCCCAAAGATACCCTCCCTTTGGCTGGCAGGATACGCCTCCCAACCCCAGCTCTGGCGAGGCCGCAGAACACGCCGCCTCGTAAGTGGGGAGTCTCGTCCTAAATGTTTTGCGTGAAGACAGGAGAGGCCTGTCAGATGCTCTTCTGTATCTATCTATCCAGCTGTCGACTTTCCCTTAAGTCTTTTCCAGGGCCCACCCTGGGCACGAGATAAGCTCCTCATCTACAGCTCAAGAGGCTAAAAATCACACGTAGACCTTGTAGTGAGCTGTGCGGTGCACCCCACACACACGTGGCTCCGAGAAGAGGGTGGCATGACACGCCACGTGGACACACAGAACAAGACAAAGTGCTTCAGGAAATGACGAGGCCAAAGGCCGAAGCCCATCATGACGGACGGTGGCTGTCTTCCCAGGCGTCCCACTGAATCTCACGAGCCATCTCTCCAGCTGACCTCAGTGGACGCCTAACCCCAGCAACCCTAAGCAGTGCAGTGACCGCAGAGAAGGGGGTGACTCCAGGTGGCCCCGCGGGTCTGCTTCAAACACCACTCTGACCCAAAAGGCCAGGGGAGAGATGAGCTCATCGACGCATTCTTTCCTTTACAGATTGCATCCCGATCACTGGATCTTAAATCGTGAAAAGATACGGGTCCGCGCTGCTTAGAAATTCTTATCTTCGTTAGAGGAATTCTTAGCAAGGTAAACGAGATTTCAGATGCAGTGGGTGAGAGCTTACGTAAGAAGTCAGAGGGCAGTGTTCCAGTTCCAACCTGCTCTTGTTCAAGGTGGTAATTTCTCATGCTGAGGAGCGAACGACGGGGACGCGGCCGCGTCAGGATGGGGAGGGAACCCGACAATTAGAGAAGCGGCACGCTGGTTTCACACGAGCCTTTCGCAGAGAGGAGGGAGAGGGGAAGACAGCAGCCGTGCCCAAGAACACTGAGCAATAGTCTTTAACTGAACGACACCACCGGGACACTGTTCTCCTCGCACAAACCTAGCGAGTGCGTAAAGGAAGGCAAAGACAATCATTTCTTCCTTCCTCAAGTTCCTGTACTTGTCAGCAGTGACTTAGGGAGTCCAGATTTTGCCCACTATTCTATTATATTCCCCCAAAATGATTTGTCGAAAGCCTGCTCGGCTCCTCGTTATTCGTGCTAACTGCGCAGCCGGGAGCTCAGGCGGCTGGCTATGAAGTGGGAGCCACAGCAGGCTTTAGACCCACCCAGGAAAGGTTTCAAGGGCAACCTGCAGAGCCAGGTTCATCATCCCGAGACCTGCCCCAAAGGGCAACTTGCCTGACATGTCAGAATCTGCCACCGTGTACTACAGAACTCACAGAACCCACATGGGGGTGGAGGATGGATGGATGGAGGATGGATGGACGGACGGACGGACGGACAGATGCAGACACAGAAGTCTGTGGACTCGTGCGACCCCACAGTAAGTCAGACCTGCCCATCGAAGCAGCCGTCACGTCGCTGCCCACGAGGCCGGGTCCACGGCCACAATCTGCTTCTAGGACGCTCAGGAAATAAGGCATCCTTGTTAAGAGTCAGTACATTCTTTGGTTCTGTCACCAGGTCACTCGAAAACACCACTTGGGACACAGCATCCCAGAAGAAGAAGGTGTTGAGAGGGGTTGCCATGGTATTTATGAAGGAAATCACTGCAGCGAAGAGGAAGCGTCGGTGCCACGCCCCTCCCCACCCCATCCCCCTCGAAAAGCAGGGCTTGGAGCAACCTCGGTTGCCTTTTGCTTCTAAATACTTCCTATGAGCGCTGACTGGAGGTCATACATGAGACCTGTGTGTGAAGTCCAGGGAAATTCTAAAGACCGACTGACATCCCAGGCAGAAACAGAGCCTGTCTGTTGGAAGAGCGGCGTTCTGTCATTCAGGAATCAGCGGGGACGGGTGCCACCGCGTCCCTTTACTCAGCCCTCCCTCGGGAAGGGCTTCCCTTTTCAGCAGGGCTCCAGGAAACCACAAAGAAGAACCGAAACGAAGAAGACGCTGGGAGTCGCCGACTGCGGGGACCCCACCCGCGTCCAGCGGGGTGTTTCCGCTCTGAAGGTCACTGGAATGCCCAGAACAAAGCTGATGGACATCCCTCCTCAGAGAGGTCCACGCCTAACAGATACACTGCAACCAGGTTCACTGAGGAGAACCTACTTCACCCCCTGCCCCCCATCCTTCCCCATAAGCCATACCCTGAGATGGGCAAACCCATGGCAAGGGACATTGGATGGTCTCAAGATTTGATCTGCTTTGGAGAGACCAAAAGGATCCAGAAAATGCCCACAACTGTGCCTGCCGAGCCCCGCTTATTAGCACTGCAGGAGGACTCAGGTGACAGCCGCGGGTGCCACATGAGACTGGAGCCCTTCCAGGCAACCATGTCCGAGCTCCTACGTCCACATCTTAAACCAGGCTGCCCAGAGGGTGGCACATGTCCACAACGTATGTCCCTTGGTGCCCTGCTCCTGACACCCCAGGCTGCCTTTTCATCCAGGGAAGCAGAGCAGGGTACCAGCACCCGGATCCTTAATTCGCATTGCCCAGGCCTCATACGATACCCCAAACCCTCAGATCCCTCTGAGGGGCTTCTGTCGTGCCAAGGTCAGTGAGCAGGGTCATGCTGTTACTGTTAAGGCAACTGCTGGATGCGGCAGCCTATAAGAAGCACCCTGTTACCCATCCACTTATTTAAATGGCTCCACCACCTGTAAGACAGGCTCCATCATTATTCCCATTTTTATCAGATGAGGATATGAGGGCTCAGGTAAGTCGAGTCACCAGAAGCTGGTACGTAGCAGGTCCAAGTTCAAACCTAGGTCATCTGACTCCAAGTCCAACCATCTCATCACTGCTCCTCAGCTGCCTGCCACCTGGGAGACTGTCCCAGCCTTCTCCACCCTGTGGCCACGGACCACAGCAATGATACCGAGGGCCTCCCGGCCAGGCATCAGGGCACCTGCCCTCCCCAGCCGTCCCTGGGCTGCCCCTACTTCCGATAAGTGGTCAAGATAAGCACCGCTGTGGTGGGTTCCTTTCCCACATGACCAGTAATTTTTATATCATCTTTTTAAAAAACAGTGAAAAAAAAAAAAAGAGAAATTCCCATGTTTATAATAAGGCAATAAACAGAATTAACAAACTTATTTCTTCCTTTTAAGAACTTTTTACCTTCCAGACGAAATGTTCATGCAGGATAAGAAACAACCTGAGTGTACAGTTCCCTACACCAATATCAAAGCTCGATTGAAACAATTGTATTTCTCATTTGTTGGGGCTACAGAGTTATTGTCTGAAGTGAATACACACGACCATGTCGTTATAACTAACAACAGGCAGTATTTATCAAGCTCTACGGGCTTGATAAGTGAGTGTTCATTGTGCTTTCCACATACAATGTCCAAACAGCAAGGCCATAAGGGTCGGTTTGGTAATGATCCCAGCATTAAAATGAAAAACCGAGGCACAGAGAGGTTAGGTGATCGGCCCAGAGACACACAGCCAGCTGGTAAGGTGAGGACATGTGAATGCAAACTGGGCCTCCTGACGCTCGTCCACTGAGCCACAGCTGCCACCGGGGTTTGCTGTTGTCCACCTGGGAGTCTCAACCATTTAACTTGGAGTCGTAACCATTCACGAATTCTGCCTCTCACATCAACCCATAAACACTTAGGTTACAGAAAAGCCAAGTGCCCGGATCCACGTCAATCCACTCCCCCAATGAACCCAAGTCAGTGGTTTCGCTTGTGTTTTTTTTTTTTTTTTTCCTGTTTATCATCTGTTTTGTAGCTATGGATATAGAAACAGAAAGTGAAAACAAATTAAAATTGCAAGGATGTTTTCTTTACCAAAGATAACCAGAGGCACCTCTGGGAGGGCATGACATCCAGCTGACTTGCCTTCGGGGGCATTCTAAATCCATGCGTCAGCCATACCGTCAAGATTACCATCGAAATGTCCCTTAACATCTTCAAAAAAGTACAGCCGGCAGTACTTGGTGTGCGTGACCCTGCACCACGACAAGTAGGTAATGATATAATGCATAATATAATAATATGATGCATGCAGTAATGCACAGAACGTAATCGCGTGCGTGTACTTTGTGGAGTGTGGTTATCACGGGCAGCGGAACCTGTGCAAGTTATGTCTGTGATGTTGGAAGTGAGGGTCTACAGAAATGTTGTTTATACAGAGTTTTATCCTCCACCACTGCAAGAGCTGAGCACGTTCTGTATACCTGCTTGCCCATGCTCATGTGACAGGCTCCACCCTCCTTGCCTGGCACCTCAGGGAGCCCTCAGAAATCCAAGGACCAAGGTCAGCTCAGCGTGCGGACTTGCCCCTCCCACTACCTCTGCAGGAGGCCTGGCACACACCCTGAAACCGATGCCAACGTCTGCTCTATCTCTGCCACCAGCCGATAATATTCACAGATCTTGTCTCTATTCAAGGCCTTCGTCTGCGTGAAATGCAGCTGTACCCTCGGCACGGCCTGTTACATGACTCTTGTCCCCAGGCCAGTCTGCCAAGTGAACCCAGCTCCTGAACAAGACAGCGCCTCAAAGCTGGCTTTAAGATGAGTAAGAGAAATTCAGAGAGACCCTCTTGCTAAAACTGCCTTTGCCCGAGAGGAAACGTAGCTAGCCTAACACAGAATGATGCTGTCCCAGCCAGCAATCGCCAAGAAGACAAGCTTAGATGCTAAGCAATTGATTAGCAAGGCACTGCTACTGCAGTGAGGCCTCTGGGCCATCCTCCTTATAAAGCAGCGGTCCCCACCCTTTTTGGCACCAGGGGCTGGTACTCTGATAAGAATCTAAGGCCTGATGATCTGAGGTGGAGCTGAGGCGGTGATGCATGTGCTGGGGAGCAGCTGCAAATACAGATGAAGCTTCGCTGGCCTGCCCTCTGGACCGGTACCAGTCCACGGCCCAGGGGTTAGGGACCCCTGTTATGAAGTACTGAAAATTAAAAAGGGGTAGAGTTAGAAAATTCGGGAAAGAGATCCTGCTCATTTTATTTTACAACTCATCTAGTTTCTTCAATTTTGTTTAGCACATAACCCTACCCCTCCTCACACACACACACACAGCAACTAAGGTTTGCACACAAAAGAGATTGAAAGGAATTTTCGGAAATAATTTTTCCCCCTAATTACCAGCTAAACATTTTCAACCAAGCTGTAAGGAAAAAAAAAAAAATCACAGTAATTTTATTTCTTACTACCTGGGGCTATATAGTAATTATGCAAATGGAAGAGAATTTGTCACTTTGAGTAACCATAAGTGTGTAAAATAATTCGATTAAGTAAAATACAGTTGCCTTAGTCAGGGTACTGATTTGACATGGCTTTTAAAATTGTTTATCGGCTGTCTGTTTTTGAGTTACATATGCACAAACCCCTCTTCAAAATGACGCTTCTTTAGGGAGAAAAAAAAAATATAACGAATCTTAGCAGTTTCCCCTCACACATTAGCAGCAATCCCACTGAGTGCTCTCTCAGGCCTAAAACATCAACAAAAACTGACTACAAAGCAGCGAGCAGGAACTTTGTTAAATATCTCGCTCTTCTGTCACCAAAACCTCAGACTTAGTTTTTGCGTGACTCTACAGAGATGGAAATGCCTACCCTTGGCTCATAGGGACTACCCGTAAGTCCCACCAGAGATGAAACTGGCCTTTTTTAAGTTTTTATCCTGAGAAAACGCATTTGCATGTGAGGGTTAATCATACCTGTCCAGAAGTGGCAGAGGCTTTAATTTCCTGTACACATCCTTATCTGCTCCAGAGCTCAGTAATTTGATAAGGTTCACGAACCTCTATATGCAGGGCTACACTCACTGAACGGCCCGGGGCACCTTGGTGGGTCTCCACACAGAATGCTATAAAGTGCATGCGAAATGACTCTCTCTCTCTGCGCAGTTCCCACAGACCTCTGCCTTCTCCAAACAGCCCGAGACTTAAGCAGATGTTACATCCTTGCAAGTAGGTCATTTCGGACTAGAGCTACCCAAAGCAAAGACCCAAGCAGAGGAAAATTAGACTGCATTCTCTATTCTGTACGCAGTGGCGATCCAACGGGACGGGTCTCTTTCCTTATACCGAAAAAAAAATATTTGGTAGCCAGTCAGGCAGTTTAAGAGACTAGGAGAGCACATCCCTGGGACTAGAACATTCCTTGGCTTATCTGAAGCAAAATTTCCAGTTAAAACATTTGCAAGAATAATAGATTTCAAAATCCACACCTGGCGCCTAGAGTATCTTATGTTATCACCAAGTCTGGCCTTCAGGGTCAATGTCAATTATCTTCTGTACCCCCCTGGGAGATCACAAAGTTGCTTGTGATCTGCCTAGCTTAAGAATTGGCAACTTTCTCATATACAGGAGTTTCCACCCTGGGCAGGTTCTAAAGGAAAACACACACACACACACACATACACACACAGAGTCCTACTTTTCAGTTACTTCTCAAATCACAGACAACTTCCGGCTTCAGCTTTGAATTTGGGAAGCCTACACGGGTGTCACTGAAGACACTGGAAATCTGTCTTTTCAGAGAGAAAGGGGAGAAATGAAATGAAGCCATCAAATATTTAAAAAAAAAAAAAAGGTATTTGGGAAGACGAAATAAGAAGGTAGCTGCACGGACTTTTGGAATCAAATAGGAAATAATGTCATTGGCATAGAATGTGCAATCATACAGAACACATACCTTGCACGTGGACCCTGTGTGTGTGATTGTGGATAAACACTGCTTCTCAGGTTTCCTAAGAAAGCCTGAGAGGGATTACAAGGGAGGGATCTGTCTTCCTGCAAACGTCCTGCAATGTTTCATTCTCAAATTATCCGTAATGAAGTCTCCCATAGCTGAAGGGATAACAAACTTTTTATTCTGTCTCCCAAATAACAAATGGAAACTTCCAAGTGGCCCAGAAGAACAAAACCCACAGCAAGGTGACTCAGTTGACCCTGGCAGGCAAACTATTTATTTTCATGAGCTTCAGATGGCAGTGGAGAGTACAGGACAGCCAGGCAAGGCAGAGCCCTATGCACCTTACACCTCCCCTCCTAGTAATCAAAATGAATACAATGTCCTAGGCCTATCCTCTCCTGGGCCTCCATCTGCTTTCTGCCAGTCACCTGTTGACTCCTGATACCCTACCTCTCCAAACCAGGCTTTCCACCAGCCCCCGCCAGGGGGACTGAATTCCTACGACTGCCACTCACTGTGGGTCCCTACTCTTTCATAGGCCACTCCGATTGAAGACCAGCTTCATCTCTTTCTAAAACCCTGAGATCACTGCAAACGAAAACCGAAGCCGTTTCTTTCTCATTCATGGTGTGAAAAGTTCTGTTGGTGTTTGCCACACATGAGTAATGCACTCTACTGGGAAAAAAATGATTTAAGGTAAACAAACTGTTAAACCGGAGGCAGCTGTTGGTATCCTAATTACTCTCTTTTAAACAAAGACCAACCTGGTTAGGAATCGCATACTTAGTATATATGGCAGGAAAGACCCACCTATATTTAACAATGTGCATTTGCATCTTACTAATACATGTATCTATTTTAACGGTCAAATTCCCCCCAAAGAAGGTCTGATAAACTGACCCCCATGATATGGTTTTTCCCTACCCCAAAAACTCCAAATGCCACAGGTACCGTCTGCAATCGTGGACTGTAACTATAAAAAGGTGCCCCTTATAAAACAAAAATCTAAACAGGAAAGAAAATGTGCTTTCAGCCACCAGGTTCACCTGCAGCGTACACGTCGTGAAGGCACAGACGGGGACTTAAACACTACTCATCTCACGAGGAGCACAGGAAATGCATCTGATTTTCAGAAGCCTGAAACTCTGTCACCCCAGGAACAGAGCTGAGCTTGAACAAGCCTGTATCATAACCACGTAACTCACTTTTTCGCACCACAGCCCAGGCCGGCTTGTATTCCCCTGTGACAGCAACCCCGAGTCTTAGGAGATGGTTTATGAATGGTGCAGGGCACCCAGTGCCTGGCCCTCACTCCCTGTCACCCACAGCCAGAAATGAGGGATTAGTAATACCATCAGGAAGAGCGCGGTGCCATCTCTGGATGTGGTTATCCCACAGCCAAAATCTTGTCCAATTCTATCTCCATCAAACTTGCTCACTGACACTCCAAGTCTATGACATCTGATTCCAGTTTGGGGTCAATAGTCAAGTAATGATTTAACACTCTACACTCTGAAAAGCTTCCTGCCTAGGTAGGACTGTGCTTGGGTCAGCACCCGTACTCTTCAGAACCCAAGTTGGGACCCCCGGAGAGGGGCAGGAGAAAGCCCCAAAGTAGGCACTTGACAGTGCTGAGTCATTACGAGCTGTTTCCTCTTATCTGTCACGCACCCCAGGGCCACTTGAGCATTAAGATCCCCTTTCGGAAGGCAAATGAGATAGACTTATATTGCGCAAAATGATGCAACCCCGCGGCGAGCGAGGGACCACGGTGGGGAACTCTGGTCTGAGGGCGGGCAGCAGGAACTAACTACACAAACTCGCGGCTGCTCGCCAGGTCTTGCAACTTTATTCCAGACGCGGAAAGATGGCTATTGGGATACGGAGCGGGAAGAGCACCCTCACCCCACCTCCCCGCGCCCGGAGACTTGCCTCGGATCAGGCCACGCTCGGGCGCATTTCACCCTAAGCTGTTCCATCCCACCCCCACCCCCATAATTGGCGGATGGAGAAAAGAGCCCCGAGAGAATGATGCATCATGGATTTGTTCTCCCGGCGGATGGCAGGGAGAGCAGGAGACGCAGGATGCTCGCACACGGGCTCCTCTTCTTGCCCCCCGCGCGGGTCCCCTGAAATCCGCGGTACCTCCCTCTGCAAGGGGACTCCCTCCGGCTGCGCTTTCGGGCAAGGAGGGGGGTGGAAGGAGAGAAGGGTCTCACGCCCACCTGCTCCCCGAGATTCCCCCCCTCCCGAGCCCCCCGCCGGCGGCACCCCGCGCGCTCCCGGCTCCCCACCCCCGGCGGCCGCCTCTGCACCCCTCGCCAGCCTCCCCGGCGCGCCGAGGTCACCCAGGGGCGCCCGATCCCCTTGCCCGGGGACGGGGACTCGGCTCGGGGCGCACTCACCAGGTAGGCGCCCACCGTGCCCTGCGCCAGCATCAGGGCGCACTCGGACACCAGGAAGATGGTGATGTTGGAGAAGCACGACACCTTCTTTTTCTTCTTCTTGTGCCTCTGCGCCTCGTCCCCCTGCGGCTCGCCGCTCCGGCCGCCGCCGCCGCCCGACGACGAGCCGCCCGGCTTCTTGCCCTGCATCCTTCCCCCGCCAATGCCGCCGCCTTCTCCTCCGCGCTCGCCGCCCCGGGGTGTCGGGGCCGGCGCCGGGCTGGGGGGGGGGGGTGCGCGCGCGAGGAGGCTGCGCGCTGCTGAGCTGACCGCGCCCCGGGCGCGCGCCGGCCGCCCCCGGCCTGCCGGGGCGCAGGGAGGGGGGACGCAGGGAGCGCAGGTCCTGCCTGCAGCCGCCTCTGTGCGCACCCCTTCCTCCTCCCCTCCTCCCCCTCCTCCCCTCCTTCCCCTCGGCGCACCGCCTCCTCCCTCCCGGCTCGGCCTGTGCCAATCACAGGGGCTCGTGGCACCGCCCGCGTCCCCCGCGGAGGAGGCGCAAGGGGCCCCGGCTTGCGGCGCCCAGGGCGGCCCCGCGGCCTGCAGGACCGCGCAGCGGAGAGGGGGAGTCCCTGCCGAGTCTAAGGGAGGGGGTGCCCCGGAGGGAGGAAGGCCGTGCCCGGGCCCCGGGCGCTCCCCGCGGACGCTGCGCGGTACTGCAGGACGGACGCGCGCGCGCGGATGCGGGGCGCAGAGGAGGCACCTCGGGGAGCTAGATTGCAGGGTGGGGGCCTGTTTCTAGAAAGAGAGAGAGAGAGAGGACACAGACCGAGCACCCGGAAAGGGGTGGGAGCGCACGCTCTCGCCTGCGCCCCGTATTTCTGGGGACAGATGTTGGGCTCTAGGGGTTTGGGGAGGTGCCAGAGGTCGGAGTACTCGAAGTTTCTGCTCCTAAAGCGCCCCAGACCGAAAGGAGGGAGGCACAGAGAGGTACAGTAAGAGGGGAAGGTCGATTCGTCGCACAGACTAACAACAATCGTTCCTCCGCCCCCCCTCTCCCCCAGCCATAGTGACCAGGAGGCTGCAGGGTGGCAGCGACCCCAGCAGAGGGCCTTGTCCAGCCCTCCGTCTGCCCGGAGTCCGTCCTCGAGATGCAGCCGCGGCTGAAGCAAGGAGCCACAGGCCTGCCTTGGTCCCCACCCCTAGTGCTGAGGCCCTGGACACTCTCCTTGGCTTTGGCCTCAATGTCCGGGCGCCAAGGCAGCCGCTCTGTGTAAATCATCTCCAGGACTTGGGGTCACCACCGTGAGCATCTGCTGGTCTTCCCTCAGACAGTTTTGGAAGCTCAGAGGGAAGTGGGAAAGACTGGACAAGGACCAGGAGGCACTCGGCAACTTCCCCCTGGGCCACTGGGGGGCTCAAGCAATCATTTGAAAATACTCTCCTTAATCATCAGTCAAAGAAAATACCCACTCCCCTAGGCTCCCCTGCACCAATGCAGGCTTAACTTTGAAACTGAACAGCAACTAACACATCCGTAACTTTCACTCACTCCCAGAGAACCTGACTGAGAAGGGAGGCACAACCATGGGGGTGTCGACTTGGCATACCATTTAAATGTAAACTGCTTCCCCCTCCTGTGGTTCTAGACATGATGTCACCTAGGCGTGGTGTCCCTCTCAGATGCTCCCCTCCCCTTGTCTGGGCTGCCCCCATCTGCATGGGCTCCCCCCACGGAGGTCTTGTTCCATTTATCCCAATCCTTGTCAACCCGGCTACACCATTCTCCAGGAGTCTGTGGCCCTACTGCACTCCCTCCCTTAGTCCCCTCACCCTCCCCTCATTCATAGCCAGCTTTCCCACAGAATCCTTTCCTCTACCCTCAGCCCTCCACCCTTCTGGTGTCATGGGAGTGCTCCCTCACTTTCTCCTAAGACCTTTGATGAGCTGGTCCTTCCCTCCCTCCACACTGTGCTGCCAAACTGAGTCTTTATAAACAGGGATCCTGCTGCTGTTGAAATGACACTCAGAACCCATTAGAGTCTTCAGCTCTTATTTACATTCGTACTTTGTAATAATAACAAGAGCTAATGCTTACTGTGTGTTTACTCTAGCCGGGCGCCACCGTTTGTTCCAAGTGCTTCACCCACATTTACAGTCTAATGCTCTAAACTAGTTAAATTAGCCCTGTTTTACAGACAAAGAGAAGGGAGGTCTGGGAAGGTCAACTAACCTTACCAATGTCACATACTGAGTCAATGGCAGAACCAGCCTTTGAAGCCAAGGTGTCTGCTGTCACAGCTCTGGTTCTAAATGGCTCCTTACAGACTGTCTCATTTATCACCCAGAGGGTGGTAATATGAGGGTGGAACTCATACCATTACTATAGTATATGTGGAGACTCAGAAATGTGTAGTGAATCACCCAGTGTCACATAGCTCAAAAGGGACAGGACTTGAATCTAACTAATTCCAGTCTCCTTGCTCATGTACAGTCCAAGAGGGACACACACTTTTTTCAGTTTTGACCATTTATTTTAGATAAAAACTTAACTTTCTTTAGAGAAATCAAACACTTTTGCTGCCAGAGAGAGGATTCCAGATTAGGGGTGTGGTGTCTTCCCTATAATTAGCTGTAAGCAGCCATGAAAACAATTCTGTGCCTGAAGTCTTAAGAATAATCAAAGTTGGCCTGAAGGAAATTAGGTGTCAGCCTCATGACAGTCAGAAAGAAGGAATTTAACAGGTTCGATTTCCTTCCTTCCTTCATGCTTAGCCTTTATTCACCTCTAGAGCAGGGTTCCTGGGATCGAAAGGTGGGTTTACGACCAGCGGGCGCTTCTGCTCTGCTTGTCTCTGATAGAGACAGGAGCAGAAGAAAAATAGTAACCAGTCTCGTGTCTGTGTAGCACGTGACTGCAGACAGAGCGCTTTGATGTCCCTCATCTCACTCAAATCCCCCAACAAGGACATCTGGTCTTATTAGTCCCATTTTACTCATAAGAAAGCAACAAGTGGCTTTTGGGAGCTCACAGCAAGCAAATGACAGGAGGTGAAACCTGCTTTTTCTACTTCAAATTGGTGGGATAACCAAGGAGGGGGAAGGGGATTAAGATGGGATTTAGGCTTCCCATGATCTGCAGTGCTTCCTCCAACCAGCCTCAGAAATGGATTGTTGACTGCCATGTGATAAGGCCAACAGAGTTTAAAAACCCCACCCAAAATATCATTTGGGTGACCCTAAATGTTGCCTTGGAGAAGTACCATAGCCACCACCTCCAGGCTGGAGCCTTTTTCATTTGTCTATTCCCCTAGCAGTGGATGGTGGATTTGGGGATAATGGGGGTTATAAATGACTATAAGTCCCCTGTGATTATTTTTCTCCTGACTACTTTTCTGGGCCAGGTGACTTTTCTAAGCGAGTTGAAAATTTTGCTAGCTAAAACCGTGGTTCCATAATTCCTTACTTTGTTGGCCACTAGAGATATTCCAAAACATCGAGAAGCCACGTAATCTGGACATCTAATCTAGAGAAGTATAAAAAAATTGGGTGACAAGGGACAATAAATTGGCTTTGACTCCGAAACTATTAATAAACTGTGATTAGGATTTGGAGACTTTTCCTCCCCCACATTGGGAAGGACCATCAGTTTATTTATAGGGGAGAAAAGTGGGTTAACTTCATGGCCATGGGGGAAAAAATGACAATGTCTTCCACTGTTCCTGGGCAAAAGAGAGGTTTCACAGCAAGCAGCCCCAGCGTAATCCAACACAATGAGAAGCTGTTGTTCACATGAACCATCTTTTGCCAGCTTCAATTTTGTCCACAGGCAAATACAAAGTTGAAATATAATGCAAAGAATGATCTCTGATTGTCACTGGGTGGAAAATGGACACTTAGATTCTTACCCTCTGGGTGGATTTTTTTCTTTTTCTGAAATATACCAATCGTAGATTGTGTCCAACCATGGACAGAATTGGGCCTAAGCCAAGTCCTTGGGCTTGAAACTAATTTTTGGGGTGAGCTGAAGCTTATTTTTTCTTCCTCAGAGTTTTTCTCATGCCACCGCACCTGCCATTAGCTGGATTCATATGCCTTTCTCCCACATAGCTTGTGTTTGCTAATTATAATATTCATAGCCCTGTATTTTAAATTATCTCTCTTAATATAGTATAAAGCTCAGCAAAGAAGTGAAAAGGATAAATGTCAGTGTAGATGCAGTTAAAAATAAGGTGAATTCAAAATCCACGTGGAAAAACAGAAAAAAAATATTAATAGAAATAAAAAAGGAGAAAAAATGCAAAACAGTATGTAAATAAATTTGAAAAAAACTGAATTAAATGGATAATTTCATGGCAAATTTTACCTGACCCTGAGATAATTGCCTCTAACATCCTGCTGTCTAAAAGTTTTACCAGCGATAACTTTCAGACTTTCACAGACAGATAATTTCATATTACATGATTTTTACAGATAGAAAAAAAACAAAAGCAAAAAATATAAGGATTCACTTTATAAAGTCAGTATAGCGCTGATATAAAACTGACAGAGATAACAGAGCAAAAGAACAATAAATACTATTATGATTTTGCAAGGCCATGTTAAACACTTCAATAACATGATGAAAACCAAAGGTAAGCCATATTATCTTTGTGTTGCTTAGTGATTCTAAAATTTACACAGATAACAAGTAAAAAAAAAATTAGAACATACTGAAATAGGAAAACTGGGACAATTAGATTAAGGAGGCATGTCCTACTAGATATTAAAATACAGTGCAAGCAACATTGAACAAAGCCATACGGCACTCGCTCAAGCACCGGTAGACAGATTGATATAATAGAACAATCAGCCCTGAAATAGACTCTCGTATGTATCCCAGCTTAATAAAATAAGCACAACAAAAAATGGAAACAGAGAGGTTATCCATCAAATGGTTGAGAAAATTGATTAAGTCAAATTATAGCCCAAAACAAAATCGACGATAAAAACGGATGGGAAAACCACACGCAGGCAAAAATATAAGTGAATAATTATCAGATCTTTGGAGAGAAAAAAAGATCATAGGGGAGTCCCTTCGTCTTCTCTGTTTTCTAGCTGTCATCGCTCAAAGCAAGGGTTCTCCCATTTTTTTTGTCCAGAGCCCTGTGCCTAAGTGAACAGGAGAGAGGGGATCACACACACCCCACAACGTGGTGGCCCCCGGCAACACCCAGCCCATGCATGAAGCTAAATCAATAGTCAGAGCAAACCCTTAGAGAGTTCCAGATCCCCTAAACAAAGAGATTATTAAGTCTGGAGTAACCCAGTCAAGGAAGATTCTTGTAAAAAAAAAAGAAAAAAAAAAAAACTATAAGAAAACCAGGACTTCTGGAAGGAGATACATTAACCAGGCGGAGACAGGGAACACAGCCCTTCTGGGGTTTGGGTGTGCTCATGGGAGAGGATATCCCCAAACTACATCTTTTTGCTTTTGTCTTCCTACATGCAAACCGCTGCAAGTCAACAACTGAAAATGGTAGAGAGAAGTGACGATAGAAGAAATGTGGTTAAGATATGGGGACGCATGGAGACTGAATCCCAAACCAAAAGGAGTCTTTGAGAGGCCTGAAGCCTCGCTCTTCTTTCAACAGCAAAAATGCAACATGTCACCATCCTCAGGGGCCAAAAGCACTGGGGGACATTTCCCAGGAGCCAAGGAGACTTCGGGGGGCGAGAATGGGAATCAGTGTGATGAGAGCCGCAACGAGATGGCAGAACAGACCAAGTGCTCAAAGCCCTTGCATGTCAGTGTGACCTGAAGACCAAAGCCAACGTCATGGCTAGAATTATGAAAAAAAGGAGGTTTGAGCGCAGGTGGTTGGCCATATCAATGTACTAGAAAGTCTTAGTGATGGATAAAACCTCGTGCTGTAAGAAGAGTCAAATACGGTGCCTTAATTATGTTAATAATATTAGGGGAAAAAATCAGTGTGAACTCATGACATAAAAAAGCAGTATTTTTCCAGCTAGGTGTGACCCAACAGCAGTAGCATTTTGTTCGCTTCCTATTCTCTCATGAACTCCTAAATGCCCAGATTTGGATCTCTAGTGTCTCACTGGAAGGAAACTAAAACTGCAGAGCTGTGCACATGTGCATGCATGCACACACACACGTACACACACAGAGTGGAATGAGCCTGGAATACCCTATTGTTACCAGAGACAGGGCTAAAAAAGAAGAAAAGAACTAGCTTAGTGGTCCCCCAGCCCCAGCAAAATTATGATTTGAGCATCCAAAAGGACATAACAATTGTGGTCAACTGAAATATGATGAGTTTGTGAAAGGCCATAATTTCACAACGACGTTAAGGAAAAAGTTAATGTAAAATATGCTGACGGTAACGAGTACGAGCATACAAATTTGACTATAAAGGGACTCGTTTAATTTTTTAATTAATTTTAACGAGAGGGGGTTAATGTAAATCGGCATTTTATTTCTTCGATTAACTCTGTTTGATTTTAAAACACGGACATGAAACTAACGTCTGTCTGCCTAAGCAGAGAAGGAGACATACGGGGAGTGTGACTGAGCCAGGCTGCACTGGGACAAAGCGCAGGACCAGCAGCAGGAGGGACTTCCAGATCCCAGCACCCACACATAATACCTCAGCAGAGAAGAGATTCAAAACTATGTTCCATGATGGGAAATTGACCAAATGTCTTTAAAAAGGGAGCATTCATCGTACAACCTTGGTTCTACCTCTCCTGGGAGATGAAACCTCTAGATGTTTCTGTGAATTATAAGGAGACATTAGTATGGCACCCAAACATTTCAAAAAATGCCAAAGACCAGGGCATTTCAGCGTTCTGGTATTAAAATAATACAGAAACAGTGAAGAAAACAAGATATTGACATTTTAGGAATAGGTTCAGGTATGAGTATTAGTAAAGTATTTTTTGTGGTCATTAAATTTGTGTGTTTTGTTTGTTGTTTGATGTGTTTGAAATGCTCAAAAGCATGTTGAGTGAACTAGAGAGTGAAAACAATGCTTTTTAAAAAAATATAACACATCAAGGATTTTTTATGAACCTTTTGAGGTTGGTTTCCCTTGTACTTGTGGGTGCAGAAGCCTGATGCCAAAGGGTTTGGGAGTAAATGGAACAGGCCTGGGATTAGTGTCAGGCAAATGAGGATGAAATGGAAGGGAGGAGTACCAAAAAACTAACTAATCAAGATTAATAATATCCTAAGGCAGTGGTTTTTTAAAAAATCAAAATTAATGTAAAAAAGTTTATGATGAACTAAATATCCACATTTTAAATGCTGACAGTGGAAATTAAAAGTCTGGACAGAAGGTAAACACACTGGGTACTTTTTCTAAAGTTGTCTGTATGCAAAGAAGGAGAGAAGTCATGCAGGGTGGGGGGACCCCAAGTCCATAGAAGCAAGCAGGCTTGCTTGTTGGTTTAAAGGCGGAAGACACAGACAATAATGAATGAGGTTCGCCTGGCCAGACTCTGGGGACTTTCGAAGATGGGCAAAGACATAGGTGCAGGAAAAGACCTAGAGCTCACTTTCCTGGAAGGAGTTACATTCCTGGACAAAAGGGGAATGTCCTTAGGGAGGAGGAGGGTTCATAAGTTTATTAGGGGGAGTGTAAATGAGTGTAAGGGGTTTTTAAAAAATATCAAACAACTTAGCATCTTTATTGATTAACCCTTAGACTTTGTGCAAAGCATGACTTATTTTTCCTGGTAAATTGAGCAACAATTCAGATCGGATCCTAGGGAAGACAGGAGGCATATGCCACATCTGGACGAGAGAGAGCATGTGTGCAGGCGGGGCTCAGAGAGGAGGATGGGGGACACCTGCCTGTCTGCCCTGGTGCACTGTGGGAGGGAAGAAGCAAAGAGGAAGTGGGGAGTCAGACGTACGTGCACTGACATCCTTGCTCCGGGTTGTGGAGTAGGCAGCCGCTTACAAAACAGACATCCAGGCAGCCACCACTCCTGGCTGCCTTCATATTTGACCCTTGTTTTTCCTTCTTTATATTTGTTTTTAAAATATTATTGGGTGTATTTGTACTCCATTGCAAATCTCCATGGGATGAATAGTCATATGTATTCATTATAGAAACACATAATAAAGAAATAACCAGTATCTAGGCTCAGTCCAGATCATTGTAAGGTCTTCAGTTTAAGGGGGAAAAAAACTGAGGGCTCAGAGGAGTTTATTTTAGGAATTTAAGAAGTACAGTAGAATCTCAGCTTTTCTATTTTTTTCCCTGAGAAATCTTGTGGGTGTGGGGGTGTGTGTATGTGTGTGTGTGTTAGGGGAATCATAGGCACAGAGTTGGTGCTAATAGTGCTCAACAGGGCAAGTCACTAAAAAAGACAATTATATATTCCGTGTTTTCAAGAAACGGGATTATACACACACACGCACACACGCACATATAACATACACACACCGTATGTCAGTTTTCAAAGAATTAGAACACGATTAAATTCACTTACCACTAGAAAATACTGAATATAATTTTAATCTTTCTTTGATGATTCAGAAGCTATTTTAGACTCCTCATGCCTCTGCGTTATTACTATGAACAGAAATTCTTATCCTGCAATTCTTCAACCTCTAGGTTGTTCACGTTTTTCTGGTTATTTTATCATGAATGAAAGTGGGCCTTCTACAGTACTTTAATCACTATGGAGAACTAGCAACGAATGTGCAGATCATTTTAGGATACGATTGGTCAACTTATAGGAAAACGATAACATTTGTTCTAATATGGAAATACATGGGCAAACTTTGCCAGTCATGCCTCTTGGGTGACTGATTTGTACACACAGCACTTGAGGAACACTATTCTGGCTCTGTGTTTCAGACAGATATTAGAGGACATAGAACGCAGGATGGAAAAATTAGAAGGCTTCGTGACGGTCTACAGAAGAGCCTTAACTCTCTAGTTTAAGAGACCACAAAAGTAGTGGAAATGAGGATAAGTACAGTTGAAAATTGCAGAGGTACACCAACAGAACCTCACATATCCAACAAAGTTTGATTTTTTTTTTTCCTATGATGTGCCGGGCATTGTGCTAGGCCTTGGGGCATCAAAAGAAAATGTATTTTTCCTATAAAGCAACTCAAAACTAGAGATGGGGGCATGTATACAGCAAACAGTTGCTAGGGTGTCACAGTTGATGTTGAGCCCAGGAATTTTTCTGGAATTATAAGATCCCCATCCACCTGTATTAACTTGTATAAGTGGAGGAATGGAGGGTTAGAAGAGCAAGGCCAGTATGAAGGAAAGACGATTCGTATCACTGGAACACAAGGTTTCTAAGGGGTTGAATAGGAGACAAGACGGCAAGGATAAGCAGGAACGACATTCAGAGTGCCTTTCTATGTAGCATTAGAGAAATCATCCATCCCATAGGCCACAGGAAAATGCTGACGATTTGTAAACAGGAGAAGAATTTGAACAGAGTGGGATTTTCAGTCAATAACTGTGCCAACAATAAAGATGATGAAATAAAGGAAAGAGGCACACGGGAACCCAGAGAGAAAGCAAAGGATGAGAGAAAGTGGAGAAAAGAGCAGTCAACTGTGCTGGAAACCACGATGAAGTCAAGTCAAGGCAGAGCTGTAGGGAGAAATGCCCGCTGTTCTGGCAATTAAGAGGTTATTAGCATCCTTTGGGAAGGTGGACTCTGTGGAGAACAGGTGCATATTAAAGAGCTGAGGCGTGTCAAAGGAAATGAGGGAACAGGAAGGAGTATGTGCAGCTCTCGGAATACAGGCCCTCATAAAGAGAGAAGTGATCAAAGACAACTTTTCTCTATTGAAATCTCTGTCGTGGAAATGAAGGGCAACGCCTTCCATTTTTTTTTCCCTAGCACATATCTAATAGCTGCCAAATGAGTGACAATCGACATAAACGCACGAATGAAACATGTGGATCACTTTGCTTTACCTCGGAATCTCTTAACCCTTCAACTGCCAAATTTTCGTGCGATTTCTAATGAGAATAACACCGTTCGGCTGAAATGGACTTGTTCACCCAGAGCGTTGAGTAACGGTAATGATGGAACTCAACCTAGATGGCCAATGTTGCTTTCATTTCTTTCATCGGTGCTGTACGACTGTGCTAAAAATGACAGGTAGGTGTGCACCTTTCCCGCAGAACACACTTAATTTATTCAACCTTAAAAGCATCTGAAAGGCTCATTGACATCTGCATGTACATCAAGTGACAATGAGGGCACACTGGCATGAAGTGGCAGAGTCTTAACAGTCTGGGTGTAAATATGGTCAGTGCATCGTTTTCATTGACGAAGAGAGAAGACCAGCATTCAGTGAGCCTGTGCCAAGTTTTGGTGACTGGGTTAGTGGCCTTCGTTGCATTTGCATGAGAAACCTATGAGGTTTGGAAAAACCTAAAAACAGGGTCCCGGCCCAACTTCTCCCCTGGGCTCTGAGCCCCAGGATTCAGATGCCGGGCTGCCCACCTCCAACAGCTGTGCTCTCTCTCTCTTTCTCTCGTCAAGCCACCTCTTGAGGAAGGAAGATTTAGAAACTTTTAAAATTATGATAGAAACTCAAATAGATAGAAGAATAAAAGGAATGAAATAGGAAGGAACGTGGAAAGCCAGTCCTTAGAGGGTCCCTGGCGGAGGCCTGTGAGCCGGTTTTGAATTTGCCATGTGGTAGGGGGCCACCTCGGGCTCTTTCAGAAGAGGCCTCAGACACGAGTGAAGCTAGAGGCTTTGAAAATAGAAAAGAGAGGCCTCTTCAGACAGTCTTGGTAAGATAAGAATGGCAGATTTTTTTGCCCAATGATTGGATTCTCAAAGAACACGAATTCTAGGTGAGTGATTTATCATCGCTAATTCAGGGTGAGTCGTAGGACTATCTGCTCAGGGATCTTGATGTTCAGGAGGCTGTCATCTTCCTCTGAGGTCCCACTCTGTCCATAGCCAATGGTGTTTTTATCCCGGCTTATACATGTGGACATTGGAGCCTAGAGAAGTGAGAAAAGTTGCCGAAGGGCGTGTGGTGAGTGCAAAACCATAGTGTGTGCTCAGTCTGAGTTGATCATGAGGGTAAATTCTCAGAACCAGTACGCTCTACTGCCTTTATGCATCTTTTTTGCCAAATGTGTGTTTATTTCACTGACTTTCTCACTGGACTGTGAGCCACTTCAGGGCAGAACTGAATCTTATCTCTGGACACCTGAAGCCTAGGACAGTGCCTAACACAGAGGAGGCACCCAAGAAATATTGGAAGCAAGGAATTGAAGGAAGAAGGGAAGAAGGAAGGAAAGGCTAATTATTATTATATTTCATGTCTATTCTGGCCTTTTTTATATGTAAACAAATCTTTATATATACTTAATGTGAAAGCATTATAATATAGACACTATTTCATAACCCACCTTTTTCATTTGCAGGGTAAAGTGGGCTTCTATGTCCTTAAACATTTTCCTAAAATTATTCTGACATTAAAAAAAGAGAATAAGCTGTGATCCCTATTTCCCTCTCTTCCAACCAGAAAAATAGGCTACTCTTCAGGGAAATATCAAAACACATTTCAAAACCTTGGGCCATACAAGGTTCTAGAATTCTGTTCACAACCTAATTTCACACAGACACAAAATAGCCATTCCGGAGGTAGAACTGGATAGAGTTATAAGGACAAAGATTGGTAAGATTATTTCCAAATTTATATATCTCATCCCAGAGACACAGGATTTCATGAAATGAGAAAAAAAATCCTAAAACAGCACAAAAGGAGACTCTCAAGCTCTTAATAAATTCCATTGGCACTCAGATTTAAACGATTCAAAAGGGGAGAGTAGGTTACCATGAAGATATTCAGACATGACCACGTCTAGTGAGTGTTCACTGCATGTTGATCAGTGATTGGCCTTGGTAGGTTAATCTCCTTTAACTGTGTTTTCAACAACTCGGTATTTTGCCATCCAGGCACGGTGAGGGGCCAGGAATGTGATTGGGGGACCTGGAGCCTTAGAGCTTAACCCCCAGGGTGCGCTGTGTGTGGAGACTCCAGGGAGAGCCCCATGGATCTTACCTAGATCTGGGCACTTTGCTTCTACGATTCTGAGCCACCCAAAAGCCTCACTGGCAATGCTGGGGGTTCGACGTGTGTAAAACCACCTAGAGAGAGGGAGCCCCGGGAATCGCTCCACTCCCACTCAGATTCTTGGCTTTGCCTACTATTTTCTGAACCTGCTCCTGCCCTTTGGACTTGCCAACTGCGTCTGGTACTTTTGACTTGGTCCTCAGCCCGGGTGATAATAATGATGATAAAATAATAATTCCTATCTTTTTACAGACCTACCATGCACAAGACACAATATAGATTATTTGAAATCTTTATAATAACGCTTTAGAGACTCAGTTCACAGACAAGGGAACTGAAGGTCACAGATATGAAATGGCTTTTCTAACAGCCAAACAATTCATAAGGGGCTGAGTTGAAATTTGTAATCAGGACTTTGTGACACCCAAGCTTTGCCCTTTATGCCATAACACGTCGTTTTTCTAAGGGTTTCATCCTAGGCACTTCTGTCTTTTGCCACTCTTGGTTTCCTTGAGAGAATATTTCCCTTTAGCTCCTACTCTCAGAAACCAAACCCTGGATGTCACCCTTCTTAGGGCCATGCCAGTCCTTCATAAAATAAGATTACAGTTTCTTCAATTCTGCCAGGCAGAGATACTATCATTTCACGATTGAGTCCAAGTTCTTTCATATCTGCCCATGATGGGCACATCGGAGAATGAGGTTGGGATGTGGGAGGAGGAGGTGGTTAGGAAAGTGACGGCCAGGGCTGTGGGGCATGCGGTAAGGGACAGGGGATGACAGAAGAAACCTGTGCAGAGACAAAGTGAAATGCGATAGCCAATCAAAGATTCTTCCGTGGCACAATAGCCCATTAAACTGCGAGACCCATTTATACTGGGACCTCATCCAAGGGTGCATTTATTTAAACATCATCCCTCCCCTCCCCTACTCTCACAGGGCCCTTGGGTATTCTTAGCGCCAAGAAACATGTGGTCGTATTTCATAATTGACTTGTCCTAGAGGGCCTAAATACGTGCAAAAAAATAGCCAGCTCACTTAAAGAGGAACAAAGACTAAAAAGTTTGCGGTTATTTAAAATGCCTCTATTGAATGGACCGATCAAGGCATTGGGGACCTTCTGTGATGGCACTCGGAGGAATAAACCACATGTAAATTTCAAAGACGGTGTTAGATTCCAGGGTCATTACAACTTCGGGCCATTTTCGCCAAACACAGTCCAACTGTGGTCTCAAAATAGCTGTTGCCTACGTGTGGATGAGAAAAGCATTTTTCCAATCCATGAGCTACTCCAAATTTCACACAGGCAAACACATATCAGTGGCTTTCATCCTAGATCATGTCTGCCTTGGATACAAAGATGGGCCCAAGATGATCTCTTTGTCTTAGCCTGGTTACCTCAATGGTACCAGGCAGCAAGGACCCCTAGAACTTGACCCACTGATGCCTCTGAGCATCCTGACAAACCAAGGCAGACGACAGCAACTGACCTGTTTGGTCCAGCCACTGTTGGTCCTACTGTGATGATCTAATATCCTAAATAAGTGGTCCTTGACTTGGACCACTTTGAAGTCACGATACTCCTTTTAGACCTCTGTGGTAAATTCAAGGAAAATGCGTTAGAAAATGGAAATCTCTCTCAACCTGGACAAGGTCTGAGTTCATGTCAATTCCCATCAGCCATAAGGAAGTCCAGGTTGTGTCTGCTCTGAATTAGCATCATGGGGAGGAAGTGGATCTGAAGATGGTGATGGAGCACTACGGCTACTGTGTAAGTGCTGTTTCCAGTTGACTGTTAGTGACACGAGGCTCGTACCGACTGCAAGAGCCAGAGAGATGGCTCAGATGCGGTCTTGCTACTGCTTGTTCATTTCCTTTCCCTAAATATGAACAAAATGGGGCAAGAAGTACAAGTTTTGGCTGATCTCCTTATGTAGCCCTTGACTTTGATTTAATAACGACCAAAATATTCCATAAACCTGCTACCTCTGAGAGTAACAGATTGTCTTTTTTTATTACGTTTATCAGCTATGTATTTTTTATTAAATTTATTAGGGTAACATTGGTTAATAACATTATTTAATGTCAAACGTACAACTTTATAGTACGACATCTGTTCACTCTATCGTGTGCTCACCACGGGAAGGCTAGTCTCCAGCCTCAGTCCTCACCTGCCATCACGTTTCATTCACTGAGGACTCCGGATCGCTTCGTAGGCCTCTTCTGTACTCTGCACTTCCCTAGTTCTATGCATCTGGACACATTTTCTCCACGCTCTCCCTGCTTTGCCAAGTGTACACGACTGTGGACCCAAGAAAGCTTGGCACCGAACGGGTGCACGGCTACCATATTGAGGGGGCTGTGGCTACCAGCGTAGATAGGGTTGTCATAGACTAGAAAAGAGCCTTAGTTCTTAGTCTGAAGAGATTTGGGGCAGAAGCATTGAGAAAAGCTAGTGGGGCTGAGAATCTTGTTTTTTTAAAACCCTTATACTCTAATCTCCCTAGTTCCATGCCCACCACTTGGTTTCCAATATATGCTACGTATAGTTTTCTATATTTCCAACAGAAAGCTAAAAAATACACGGTTTTATATGTTTCTAACACATCACCCAAACCTTGCCTCTTAGCAACTGAAGGCACAATTGTGTCCCATGCTTGAAATGAACATGTGATGAACATATTGCCAGAGGCTATTTTGGGGCCATTCTTCCCTATCTGTAGAAAGTATAAAACCAAGTCAACAAGTATAAACAGAATCTTCCTGGGCACCCTTGAGGCTAATTTCTGCACAGCATAACGTCCAAAAGACATAAATTAGACTCAAAAGAGTCTCAAAAAGTAATGTGAGGCATTTGGAAAGGATCTTCTGAAGAGGCAGGGATGAGGGAAATGATTTAAAAAACATACCAAACCACAATATTCTTAAAACTCAAAAGGATGATCCACTAAACCCAACACATTGGCAAAATGAATTCTTCCAAATGCATGCATCTGTGGAATCTCTAGATACATAGTCAATGAGGCCTGCCCTGCGAGAGCAGGAATGAATGCTAGAGATAATGGGATTAATAAGGAATGAAGGATAAAATTCAATGAGTTAGAAGTTGTGCTGTTTTCTTTCTCTTCTTTCTTTTTTCTTTTGGCACACTTCGGTCAATAAGATATTTTGTTGGCTTGTTTCTGAAGGCCGTGAGCCGACAGTTCCAAACAGCACTGAACTCTGATACGGGGAATGACCGTTCACTGTAAAGGACAGAGACTGAGAAACACTGTGGTAAAGGGAGAAACGCAGCGTGAGTGCTAAAGATCTTTCGGTTAAGATGTACCAGAGAGAAAATTTTCTTAATCGCTAACTTGAGCCTAAATACAGCGATAAAGGTGCGGGTCCAGACCATCTTCATGGAAACGAACGGGCTGGTGCCACGGCGTGAGGCATGATCAGTTCTCAGAAATGGATTTTCTCACTTATCGCCAGGGACCTCGGCGCTGTGCCATGCACTTGACATATGTCATCATGTGCGGTTGTCACAAGCCTCCTACAACGGAGGTGTTAAGCTTCTCCAAACGGAGGAGGAAACTGAGGCAAAGAGAGGGTAGAGTGACTAGCAAAGGTCAAAGGGGCTGGACTTAAAGGTAGTCTGTCGATCTTGAAGGCCGGATGTGTCGCACCATGCCTTTCGACTGGATTCCCATCGTTTCCTGGGGCTCCCTCATGCTTCCTCTTCCTTTGTAAGAGACATAGATTTAACATGTGACACTGCAGATCGTGCAGCATGTTGACCTGATACATTAAATGGTACATTTACATGTTGCACCGTGATCGCCACTGTATCCTTAGCTAGCCTCCCTGTCCCATCGCATCATTTCTTTTTCGTGGCAGGAACACTTATGTCTCAGCACATTTGATGAGCGCAGCACAATACTGTTGTCTACATTCACTATTCTGTGGTTAGATTTCCGGGACTTCTTCACCTACCTACTAGCTGCAAGTTTGTACCTTAAACAACATCGTTGATCTGTTCGATTAACCACTGCAGATTCCTTGACCTCTCTAGGGTCACAGCAGGGCATGAGACAAAAACAAGTGTCATGAAGCTGGGACTGCAGAGTCCCCCAGGGGTGCTGGCTGTGAATCTGCACTAAGCACCTTCTCGTGAAGGTATTACAGTGCCCAGGAGTGAGGGAGAGAGCTGGGAAGGGCCAAGGATGCTTTCCATCCTGAGGCCCTGCAGGAAGAGAATCTGATCTCGCATGGATGAAGATGATAAGGAGGCTCTGCGAATGAGTGCACACCAGGCTCGCAACATATGCTGGTAAATACAGAAACCATCTTCCTGAGACTTCAGCTATACATGCTGGTCCCTCTACCGGTAGGGCATCATGCTTCCCAGCAAAATAACAGGGAGATGAGGTTTCATTAGGGTTAAATTTTGGTTTGGGTTATGGAGATTCAGTCAGCATCACACTTTACACCAAAACGTGGGGTATAAAATAAAAGATAGGCCCAGTTTTACCCAGGGAGTTGGAAACTCATGGTGAAAGAGAACAATTATCACAAAATATTGGGAATATTTGCAACCAAGGTGCAAAGACTTCTAAAATACACGTCTAATTGCTCTCCTGCCCATGGAGTTGACGAGGTTTCTAAATCTGTCTTGGCATCCTTTCCTGGCTGAGAACAGTGACATTTTCACCTCTTGCCATCTCACCTTCCAAAATCTGGGGCAGCCGGCAACACTATCCATGTTTGGGGCAGTGGAGACGTAAGCCACAGCCAAGGGGCACACCTGGGTCATAGCTTCAGAACCATCTCAGATAGCTGTTTAAACTTTTAAATCCACACTTAACCCTTGGGCCCCAGGCCTGCATTGGCTCAAAGCAAGGCCACAGAGGCACAGTCTGAGCGGTGTGTGCGGCTGCTACGTCAGGAGGGTCAGATGAGCACATCTCCTCATGCACCACACTGGCCTTATAATCTCAGCAAGAATTTACTCCTGGTTCTGTTTCGCAGATGCTAACGCTCACCACTTGCTCTGGGGCCTGGAAATAGCCCGACCTCATTAGAACCTGCAAATGCCAAGTGCCCTGCAAGCAGCTCCCGAGCCCTACTTTGAAGCTCTGCCAGTCTCTGACCTGCAAACCTGCTTGTCCATCCTGATAAGATGGTCTCCCCATGTCCTGCTTCTCTGCATTTACTCCCCAGACCTAGAAAACACTGCTCACTTCTCCTCTGAAATAAAGCTTTTCTTCCTCCATGGTCCTACATGATCGGACCCTCAGGGGGACAGTGACACCTACTTTTACTTACAGTTACATCTCTAGTACGTCGCTCGCTTAAATAACACCTTCTGTGCCTGTGCCACCAAGTATTAAGACAGACTCAAAAGCCACAGTAACTAAACCACTGTGAGACTGACAGGTTCCTGGGACAAAAGACATAGCCCGGAACAAATCGAAAGATGTGTGAAAATGTAAGTCTCCATTTTACTTATCTTACAAATACTTATTGGGAAAGCACATGCATGATAGTGGGGGAAAAAACTGACGCGTCAGCCAGGTATGGTGCCTGTTCTCATGGAGCCACCAGTGGGTGGTAGGAGAGAGAGAGAGACTCGAAACAAAGAGTTTTCTTTGTAATTAGCGCTCAAAAAGGATGAATTTTGTGCTCCCGTATGGAAATATATATTCTAAAAGCCAAATCTGCCATTTATTTTACAGTTGAATTATGCTGCCCTGTTACCGTCCCACCTCCCAGCCCCTCAAAGCCAGGAATTGACAAACTATGGCCCGTGGGCCCACTGTAGCTCTCCTCCTGTTTTTGTAGGGCCTGTGAGCTAAGAATGGTTTTTACTTTTTTTAATGATTCCATTTTAATGGTTCTGGAAGTGCCTAGAACATGTCTTTGATTTTGCCTTTGGGTCTGCAAAAGCTAAACTATTTATCATCCATCTGGTTCCTTGTGGAAGAGTCTGCCGACCCCCATGTGAGCTCAGAATGAACCCCCTACCCTGAAGGTACTAAGTGAGGTGAATTTTTTTCTTTTTACATGTGTAGTTGCAGGAACCAAAGCTCGTCTGTGTCAGGGATTTCCAGCCTGGGCTCTGCTCATTTTGAAACACAGACAAGATACTTTTCGGGGGTAAATTTTAAAAAATCACTTAGATTACACATTAGAAAATTTCAGGTAAAAGTGGATCCTTCACCAAACTGATCACTGCAGTTTCCTCTCTGATAGTCACACAATGTGAAAGACCCTACTGAAAGCGTACCGCTGTTTAGGTTTTCATTCATCACCCACCCACCCACCCACCCACCCATCCACTGTCTGTCCGTCCGTCCATCCATCCATCCATCTATCCATCCATCCATCCATCCATCCATCCATCCATCCATCCATGAAGTATGTGCCAGGAGTTTCAGAAGGCAGGCTAGACACTAGGGACATAGAAATGAACACTATACACTCCGAACATGTATATGCACATGTGTGTGCACACACACACACACACACACACACATATACATACACCAAAAATAAATAAACAAACATCCTCCTAGCCCTGTACAGAAGAAAGATGGCGGGGGGGTGAATAATTACACTGAAACTCAATTAGTGATACGATCTAGTTAACAGCCAAATACGTCAGCAGAGCTGGGTGTGGGTGTTCTCCCGGGGCGTGGCAGATGTTGCTCAACCCCACCGGGGGCCCAGAGCTGTGTGTGGCATTCCCTGCCTCCCTTGTTCGCAGGCTGGAGGGAATCCTAAGGGGGCTTGTTAGTGCTGTCAAGCAACTGTGCTCTGTTACTCTCTCCTGGCAACCAGGTGACCCGTGGCTGCCGGTCCAGCCCAGCCAGGACCAAGTTAGCACCTGGTAACCAAGGCCCCCGGGGAAATTCTTACCAGTAACGTGTTTACAGTAACGAGATACAGTGATGTTAATTTTGCAGCGAGGAGGAACTGTAAATGAAGGCTGGAACTCAATACTCGGAACATCTGCAGTTACTTTGAGGCGCGGCGCGTGTGCATACGTGTGTGTGTTTACACGTGCACACCCTCAGGCGTGTAGCGTCTGAATATATGAGCATGTTTGCATAAACATCTTTTATGAAGATGTGTCTAAGCTGAAGTCAGCCCTTCAGCAAACCAAATAAATTTCCTTACACTTGAAATCACTCTTGTTTAAAGCATGGGTTCAGTTTTTCTTAAAAAGCATTCTAGTAAACGTGTACAATTTACAGAAGGGCTATCCCTCACTCAGGGCCTACTTCGTTTCACAGTCGTACCTTTCTGAAACAGATGGTGTGGATCTCATTAGAACGATAAGCAGAGCCTTGAAAGAGGTTCCGTTTAATGCTTTGTCCACACAGCTAGCAATTACCGCAGGCGCTATTGGAGCCTGATTCTGGGGTCATTTCTCTTTCTGTCACCTTATGCTGCTCCATCCTATTGAGGAGAACTAACTTCAGCCGAAGGATGCAGCTTCCTAGGCCTTGAGGGATCTGGGACCTGGAATGGGCCGGCCTGGGAAGCTTTGCAGAACAGACCTGAACAGAATCGCCCACACAGAAGGGCTGAGCTCCACGAAGCATCCTTACGTGCGGCCAGGGAACAGTGTCTGTCCACAAAGAGCCAGCCACTCGTCCAGCCCCTAGGTTGTCATCGAGTCAGATGACCATCACAGAGCCAGCCGGGTCAGCAGTCTATTCCCAGAGTGTCACTGTCCCTGACGTTAGAGAAAACAAGTTCAAGAAATGACTTCCCTGCTCTCGTTGGTCCTCATACAATTCAGTTTTAAGTCTAGTCAAGCCTCCAAGAAAATACCCAAGAACATGTGGATATGAAGGAGGAATATATGAGGAATTCAGACTTAGAAAACAGACACAGAGGGTGGAATTATTTATGTTCCGGATGAGTGTGCCATTTACTAAGGGTTTCCGACAGTATAATAGCAATCTCCTAGTATTTTTCAGAAAGCCCAAAGGGGCAGATTGGCTTTATTCTTCCTCTCTCTCGGAAGTACTGCTGTTTAGTAATCTAAGGTCTGACAAAGGAGGCCTGCTCACTCCAGCCGCATGGCCTTGCATGCACCAGGGAGAGGGGGGTGGACCACAAAGTCAAACCGGAGGGAGATGACCTTGGACCACTTCGTGGGGGAGAAGGTGTTTGTCCGGAGGAGAGTGTGTCCCACCCGGAGAACAGGGAGAGTGGGGCATGGGCATTTTGAGGTCAGAAGGGGGTGTGGAGGAGTTTTCTATCACCGACTGAGGGGCATTATCAATAAAAGCTGACTTTTCTGACGAGAAGGAATTCACTTCTCAGCAACATATTTTCTATTTCATTTTGCAAGTCTGGGGATTGGTGACTTCTGTTCCCAAATGGTGACCTTTGGGGCAATCGAGAGCAGAGCTGCGGCAGCCTGAGGCCTGGGCATGAGGTAGGACAGTGGCAGAGGGTGGTCAGGACTCAGGGCAGGAGGCAGGCCTGGGAGTGGATGGACACCTCATTTACTTTGACTCATCCTGCCTCGATGTGATGGGCAGGAAAGAAAAAACAAAACACAAAACCTTTCAACAGATGCCAACCCTGGCAACTGGCGAGATGGAGCCAGGGCACCGTGAAGTACTTGGCGTGCTCTTGAGACAGGCAGGATGTTGTCAGCGTTAAGCATGAATAATAAAAGGCCAGAACCTTCCACGAGCTCTAGAGAGTGAGAGTCTGGAACTCGGCTGTGTTTTTAACACCAGCCTTCTCCCAGCCTTGCTCCCTTCTCGTACAGACATATGACCTCCTCATATCAAAAAATATGATCCCCCCCCCCCCGAAGTGGGAAAAAGCCAGAGAAGTTCTAGCTGATTAGACTGGGGAGTTTGTCCTGTTACCGCTCCAGTTAAATAGATACTGGCAAAGAGCACAACCTGCAGGGAACCAGAGTGTGCAAGAGCCCAGTCGGTTATAATTAGCAATATACATCATTTCCCTTAACCCAAAGAGCAAGAGAGTTATGCTTAAAGGGGCAGAGACGCAGTACGTGAGCAGCCCTGACTCGGAAGTTGTGCAAATATAAAGCTCCTTCTCCCCGGTTTTTACTAAGACGTCTTAACTTAGTTGACGCGGGACTCCGAGCTGAATCTCCAGGCGTGTAAGGGCAAAGTGGTTACATGTCAACAGCAAATTACACTGGAAAATATTCAGCCCTTTTATCTGCAGTTTGTTTCGTGTCGTGCCTGAATGTGTCGAGGAGAAAGATGATTATCCTGTCACTTAGGGGGAAATGAGATAAGTAGATTTAAAACCCATATATGTAAAAAGGCCTGCTCGTTTCCCCTGGCTCTGAGAAGGCAGTAAGAAGGTGATTTCCTTATCTGTAAACAACTTACTTCACCTTTCCAAACGGTGCTCTCCTTACTTGCAAAGCGAGGATACAAACAAGGCGTAGGTTATCCTTAGGGTTGTTGGTAGGCGATGACACTCCGTTGTTTTTAGCCAATGACATTGGCTTTGTGTCCACCTCGGTGGTGGAGGTGAGCATGCACACAGGACATCTCGACATGATACGGGAAGTCCTACGATAATGCTACGTTCTGTCGCACGAGGACCACTCTGGGGCTGAGGAATTAATGTCCAGTGGCCTGCAGCCAGCACCAGAGCTGTGCCCTTGAGGATGAGACTTTTTTAAAAATGAAAGCTGTAGACACACACAGACAATTTTACATAAAATTCTGGAAGGTTCATTGACTCTCCTAAAGCAAATCCGTGGATCTCAGGTTGACCCCTACACTGCTGTGTTGAGGGATTCAGGAAGAAGGAGTGAGGACATGGCCCTCCTGAAATCCGTCTAAACTTGGGAGTACTGGGCAATGCGCCCATGACCTAAAGCTTTGCAGGAATTTTAATAAAAAGTCGACATATGTTTAGGGCTGTTAATGTTGTTTTAATACAAAATTCCGATTATTCTCCATGATGCTCTCTTTAGCTAAGGACACGAATTAGGATGGGTGTGACATCTCAGAAGCTGCCTCCCCTTTGGAGTGGATGTAAAATTCCAGACTCTTGAGAAAAGAGGAAACGAATACCTTTCTCCAAGACGCTTTGTGCCAAATGTCCATATTGTTTTACAGTCTTTCCCATGACCGTGGAAACGGGCAAGAGGCCAGGGCGTTGTTAGATTAACAGTTAACGGCGGACTGTTAAAGAGATTTCCCTTTTCCAAGCAGTGTGGGTTCACGGCAGGCAACGCCACGCGCCCAGCACTTGAATCGTCACTCGCTGATGTCAGTAGTTAGACGTGCTATTTAATTGAAGTGAAATACAATGAAAATTGGGATTCGTTTTGAGTTTCATTCTTTGGTGCCCACCTATGGGCGTGCTCACCTAACACAGGTGAGCATCTCGGCTCTAGAAAATAAAAAGACGCCAGGGGTCTCCCCTTGGGGGGACCATCTCTCCCTCCACGGGCTCCCCCTTCAGTCAGGTGCCTGCGCTTCCTTGTCAAACAATGTCCACTTGGCCTGTCCTTCTGGGTCTGGGAAGAGAAATCCCTGTTGAAATCTTATAGACACATATTCTTCTATGAGGTAAAAGACACTGGACTAGGAGACTGATGGTGCTCGGTGTGTTCTGGCCGAAGGGGCCCTTACTCCCAGGACGATGATGGGAACTTTGTAGCAAGGTTCAAGTGCTTCCAAACAAACGACAACAGACGTTAGGGCCGGGGACACCTGCCACTGCCTGCGGACAGAGCGTGTTACAGTCTGAACTTTTGTTCCGGGAGCTGATTAAGGCCACCGTGTTCCTGAGAAAGGGAATCAGGGGTGTCAGCAACTCCCTTACCTCATTAGAAGGGCCACAGACTTAGCAGATGACCTCATCGCACTTAAACTTGATATTCGGCACAGGCTCCGGACCTTGCCCCTATTGTAATGTCAGGCACACCTATCCCTGTGACGAGTACAAGATGAGACTTTGTGGCAGGGGCTTATTTTAAATGTCCTTGCCAGTCAGTGCAGATTCTGAACCGTGGGAGACAGGGGGGCTGCTCTTTTCTTATAAAATGTAGCTAATAAGTATTTAAATAAGACCATCTTTATTCATAACCTGGCAGGGATCAGATAGATATAAGATAACATCCAAAAAAGCTCTCTATTATCTATAATAATACATGATTTCATATCTCAAACAGTGGGAAAACAGCATGAAAAAAACATTTTTCCCTAGGTAACTTTTTAGCAGGCAATATTTAACACGCCTGTCCATTCTTTCTGTGCACAAGCTTGGAACTTAAAAATTTTATATATATATAAATTTTATATATTAAAAATATATTTTATATATATATTATATATAATACATAATATGTATTTTTATATATATATAAATTTTATATATTTTTTGAAAAAATATAAAATATATATATTATATATAAGATATTTATATATATATAAATTTTTTTTGAAAAAATATATATTATTTGTGCCTTTCCTAAGCCTCTCTATACTTTCAATTGTGTGTGCAGTGCTCCGTTCTTTAAAGAAAAAAAAAACCTGTTGTGCCTTCTTCTGATAATTACTGCACTGTCCGAAGCTGCTTCTTCAACTGTGGCCCATTCTCCTTATTCTGTGAGTAGGAATCTTAGAAGTACCAACAAAATCCCTGATGCTTTTATTTCCTTCTGGGTTCCAGGACCGTATAAGGTGGAGGGAGCCCCTTGAGTACAGGCTTCTGCCATTTCCGCACTCGGCCTCACACTTCAGTCTGTGTCCCCTGAGGGCTGAAAAACGACCTTCCTGTTAGACAGCAAGGAACTCATTTCCTTCGGAGACGCGTTTTTCTCTGGGTCATCCAATTATCCGCACCCAGAAGAGTAATCAGAGACGCTGTGCGTTCTTGAAATTGGAGGGATTTTAGAGGTCACGCGGCCTGGTTAACACACTGGGTCCCCTGAGGAAAGAGCCTCAGAAAGACGGCGATGGATCCTCCGCCTGGATGCGCCCGGCTCTGTGACCTGACCTCGGATGGGTTACTTCACTCTGGGCGTTGATTTTCTCAGCCATAAAACCGGGATGATGATGCTCACCTTGGAGATGGCGGGAGGTCTCTGAGGGAAGCTGCTAACCACGTAAGTGGCACGAGGTAGGCACTTGACAAATGAGATTTTTCCATCGCTTATTTTTTTTTCTGGTCAAAATGAGGAGTTTATTTTAAACCTTGGGTCATGTAGATGAGAAGATGCTTCCTCATTTAGGAGATGTTCATCTAATGGTTTTATGATTCATTTGGCCTTTTCACCTTTGTTGTCTGATTCTTCCTGGGAAGGAGGGCCAGTGGGCATCACCTGCACTTTCTGGGTGAGCACGTGGCGTCTCAGAGAGGTACCACTTGTGGTCTTCCCTCATGCCACCATGTGCATCCTCCTAACCCTGCTCCACAATTCCTTTCGCCCAGGACAGCCGTCTGGTCCTCTTATTCCCTGTACTAGCCCGAGGGCCCAGAATAGTGCCCGACTCCTAGCAGACAATCAATATTTGATGAGCGAGCTGACCAAGCATATGCCATTAGTGAGTGACAAAGAAGGGCTCAAAACCGATTCCCATCTCTAAATTCCATTCAACTAGGAAAGGTAGGATATTGATCAGTATAGAGTGTGTGAGCAGATCAAGATGGAGAGACAACAGGGAGGAAAGGACACAGAGAAAGAAGGAAAGAGGAAAGAGAGAGGCGAGGGAAAGAGACAGGAAGAGAAAGTGAGCATTTAGGACGGTGCCGCACAGGGGGGTCACACCTGCTCTGTCCTCTAGTGCACACGGCAGCTATCGTCACCCGCATGTCCTGCCAGCACAGCTGCTTTGTGGATAAGATCCTGAAATAGTACCGAGGTGTCTGCCCCCAGGCCCCTCACAGAGGATGCCCCACCCGCTCTTCAGCTCCCAGGATCCCTTTCAGAATGTCACCGTGCTTTTAGAGGCCTCCTACTCAGCTCTGGACGTGACCCACGGGACACGAGGGACACCATGCTTCTTAACTCATAACCCCAAGATCTCCCTGCTCTGGGTGTGGGCAGTGCTTACGACTTGCCCCAGAGATGGGTGTCATCGTCTGCCAGAACAGACACAAAGGAGTCATCTTTGGGGACGTTTTAGCATCTCTCTGTGTATTACTTAGAAGAAAAGACATTGTGTGAGGTCTGGCCGGAAAAGGAGAACTCCTTTTTCCAGAAGCTACGCCAAAGTTACAGGGAAAAGAGACGCTGAAATGTAAGCCATTTTTGATTGTCCACAGGCAGCTTCCCGGGATGGAAAGATCGCACACCACAGCCCTAAAACCAAGGTCTGTTCCCAGAAACCTTTATTCTTAGTAGCTATGGGGACTTCTTGTGCCCAAACCACTGTGGGGATGTTTCCTGTCTTCCCTGAGTCACCGGGCATGAGAGGGGAGACCCACCTCCTCCCCCAGAATGTGGCATCAGAGGGGGCTTTCGTTGGCCCTGTACATGGCCCTCTGCCCGTGTGGTCACACGTCGTGTGCCTCTGAGGGCCACTTCCTTCCTTGGACAGCCGATTCCTCTTAGCTGAGACAGACACGTTCTCTGAAGTCACCGCGAACAACGAATTAGTGACTCCTGAACCACCGCTTTCGGGGAGATGCAGGGTTGGGTTCCTTTCAGCCTGGAGCCACTTACCCCACGAAGACCTCATTGGAGGTGTGCTCCTGCTTACAGACACCTTGTTTATGGGATACTGTTGACCCGTCAGCATCGAACTGGCAACCGATGGCACCCTAACGAACGCCCGAACACGACGTATTCTCCCTGTAAGGCACATCCCAGCCTTCTTGCATCTGGAACTCCAGAGAGTCAGCACCACCGTCAGCACCACCGACAGGAAACATGAAGCGTTAACTCTGTGCGCACTGTGTTCCAACCACTCACTCCCTGGGGTGGGCCTTCGTGACAACCCGATGATGCAGGTTCTGTGCGTACCCTTATGTGACCCCCCAAAAAAATGCAAGTCTCGGGAAGGCCAAGCGCTGGGTGGGTTTCAATAGAGTAAAATGTTTGCCTCTTGTAGGAACAAGGAGTTTCTTTTTAAAACTGCATAGTGAAAGTCACACCTGATCCCCCGCCCCCTCTATTTCATGCCTCGAGAAACAAGCAGATGTGCAGAACCACCCGTCTCCAGATACAGTGCGAACGTGCCTTATGCCACAAACCTGTACGCGCAGAATGGTGAGTTCCAGTTACACCTATTTTACCGTAAACACACACACGCACACGCACATGCAGACACACACACGTGACGTGTAGCATCGTCTCTGTCTTTCTGAACCCGATCCCGCTCCTGGATGTCACCGCGATGCTTGGATGCAAACCACAAGGCAGTTCCTAAACGCTTATCCTCCGTTTCTGCATCTGGGCTCTGCTTTGAATAGCACTGCCCGAGGCAACAGGTCTGGAGGGCCGTGGGTTAGCTTGTGGCCTTAACCCCCTCGCCCCTCCTGACCCCGGCAATTCCTCTGCGAGATGAGATGAACAGCACCGACCGTGTAGGCTTCTTATGAGAATCAAACGAGACGATACGAAAACCCTGCCCAGTTTTCCAAATGTTAGCTTACTGCTGCGGCCCCTGTATCCACATCCTAGTCCTTGAAAATCACGTAACGACACATGGAAACGTTTTGCCCAACAAATGCAGGCTGTTTCCTCATGACGGTGGTGCTTCTCTTTGTGACCAAATATGTTAATAATTTTTTTTTTTAGGTTTTATTCTCAATTACCAGATTTTCAGCCTTATAGTAAGAGAATGTTGAAATGTCACTCAGTTGGTCTGGGCCTTTCGGCAGGGCCTGAAAGCTACGGACAGCACAAAAAAGGCCGAGGACCCCCACATCCTTAGCAGGGCATGGGAAGAGACTGAAAACCAGTGTGTCCAGCAGTTGCCCTTTACCCACCTCCTGGTATGAAGGAAGGGACGGGGCAGGGGACAGGTGGGTTTCTGTGACAGAGTGGGCAGGGTGCGGTCCCCTGGGTGGGTGGAGGGGGCTGTTGCCTCATCTTAAGGCAAGTGAGAGGGCTTTGACGAGACCACCCAGAGAGTTCGGCATCTTCCCACTGACACCTGGGGCACCAGAAACAGGTGTCTTATCACTATCAGGAGAATCCAAAGAGGGCGGCCATAGCTGACACTGCTCCCAGCTGACTAAGCCGAGCAGAGGGGAGTGTTCTCCAGGGACCAGATGCGGACCTGGTCAAGGGAACCCAGAAGACATTCTGGGGGGACACTGGTCCCAAGCGAGGAGACGGACACAAGAAGTTCAGAGCCTGAGGGGCGAGGTCTGCCTGTGCTTGGGACGCTGCTCTCAGAGAGGGTGGTAGTGGTGGTGGGAGTGGGGTGTGTGTGCGCATGTGTGGTGAGTCTGCAAAGTCCCTGCAAACGTGCCTATGGGGGCAAACCCCAGAAAATGTGTGCCATCTGCCTTCCACCTAGAGAAACCAGCCCACATGACTGCATATCAGCACGTAAGACCCTTCCCTCTGCCCTTCCCCGTTCACCTTCTGGGCCGGCCCCGCCTGGCATACTCAGAAACAGCAACTCACATGTGGCGGAGACCAGACGTCCAGCCTGAAGCAAGCATGCACTGACTGGGTGAGGCATTCACAGTGCTTTGACTACTGTGCTTTACACCACTGGAATTACGTCATTATTAGACTGGACTCAACATTGTGATGCCAAAAACAAGGAATCGAGGGATTATTTATTTATTATTAAAAAACAGAAAGTCCTGTCTGTTATTTCATCCAGGAATTGGAGAAAAGGTTGGGTTTAAAGGGACGGAGGGGAAGAGAATGAAACTGATCTTCTAACCGTCTATCAAGTCAAGTTCATTCGATAATCAGGCTTTACCATCAGTTATTTTACCAGAAAGTCTCCTTCCAGACCTCCCACAGCCACGGAAAGTGTCGTGAGCTGAGACGTGCACTGTGTGGAGCTGGGAAAGTGGGGACGTCCTACACGAAGAGATGCTTTTCAGTGCTTCCTATGAATGCGTTCGAAAACACCTGATCCGCTCTGAGGACCAAGCTAGTCAGGGCCGTGATCCCTCGGAGGGCACCACCCCGCCTTTAATCATTAACACGCAGAGATTAATAATTCACACATAGTTTAGAGTGTTAGAGTGGGAGAGGGTTTGTAATGCATCAACGGAGGGGAAAGAATGAAGAATAACAAAACAGCCGCACTGAAATGGGAGGATGTAGGAAAAGAGTAGTGAACCAGGGTAATTTCCAAAAAAAGCCATAAAAAACTGGGCATCCTTTCGTCCTGGATTAGAAATGGACTCTGAGGAGGCCATACCCGAGTGGCCCAGCTGTTCCGTCAGAACCTTGCAAGTTCCTACGCTAAGGAAACAGGGAACCAAACAGTCACCCCTTTCCTTTCGTAGCTCAGTACGGGACATTAAATTTGGACCCTCATCATCACGCACAAACAGCCATCCCCATCCCAGGACTGAATCTTGACCGGTGCCTTCACCCCCGAGCCTCGGTTTCATCGCTGCAACACCCCACACCAGCGAGTTCACACTAAGAGGGATGTGACGTAAAACCCAGGCTAGGACGTACCGTGAACTGTAAAGTGCTGTAAGAAGGAGAGGGGTCACTTTTCCTGGCAATCACGCAGATGCAGTCACAAAAGTGTCAGATGAACATATCGGCAAATGCGATTCGTTCCCGCCAACTCGACGGCCAGACCCAAGGAAAGGAGGGACTCCCCTTTATTCCTCATTCTCCCCTTCTGCCTCTGAGTCACACCTGGTAGTTGATACAGTAACTGTCACTTGCCTTTGAAGTGGCCACTTCGCGTACCGCATGCCGCTCCCCTGGAACGGGAGGACTCCCTTCGGGGTTTAATTGTTGACGACAAGCTCAGCGCCCATTGGAGGACTCTTTGGTAAGCAATTCCTGCGGAGGTAGAGAAATGAGGTGTCAGTGTGGGCCCAAGCACAGTGGCTCGGTCAGTGCTGGTGACGGACAGTATGGGGTCTGGACCAACTGCTTTTCGCATGAGCCCGTGAGAGAACCGTGGGCTTCGGCCTGCTGTTAACGGGCACCATCTCTCCCCTCTTTTATTTCTCTCGCTCAGCATCAGTCGTGACGCGAAACCCACTTTAATCAGTGCTTTAAATATCTCTCCGTGACAAAACCTAGAAGCATAACACAGCTGTGGGATGCGGCAAAGCACCAGACTGGTCCAGGAAGGTGGCAGCTACAGATCCTGGGGCTCTGGCCATGTTTTTTGGTTAACAAATACGTTTGTTTCTCTGCCGAGAATGAATAGTGTATGGTCCATTTCTGAGAGAGGGGACGCTCATCTCCCACCTTTCCTCCCAATAGTGAAGAAGATGTCTAGGCTTTGCTATCTTTTGCAGATGATTTAACGGGTTTGTCTCATTCTTGACTGATCAAGGTTTCTCCATGGGGTTGAGAAACATGGCCCTGGTCCTAATCCCTCTTTGCCTTCCTTGAACACGCTCTCGTTTTCCCCAGCTAAACCATGGCCTTGCTTCCTTGCCAGTGGCTACGGAATTCTTAAAATCCTTCACATTCTTGTTCTTCCCCTGGACTGTGCATTGCAGCCACTGCCTTTTGGCACGTGTTCATGGAGTGGGATGCCCTCATGGCCTGCATTATTTAAATTATTCACTTGTGCTCTTTTCCTTTTAATTTCCTTGTGTGTGCAGTCGAATTGATGAAACTGAAGTGTGCACATGATGCAAGCCCCTTCTTGTAATTGGGAGCAGTCCACGTGCTTGGCACATTGATCCTATTACCTCAGCTCCAACCCCACGTTCCACCGGTTTCCATTCTGATGCAGACGGGGACTAGAAAGGCCAGGGCAATGTCCTGGCTGCCCAGCCACGCTTTTGTGGTCAGATCCTTTGCCCTCCCAGGTTTGCTGATGCTCATTAGACTCTAAACTTTGGGGAATCCTTTCGCTCACACACCAAAGCTTAAGAGTGCTTGGTCTGCTGTCTGCTCCTTTATTGTCTGTGTATCTTCAATTATTTTAGGATATGCCTGTCTGGAACACTACCTAGAAATTGAAAGGCACAGAAATCAACCCCACAGGTACAAACAGATAAAACTCAAAGGTCCTTTAACAAAGAATTTGTAAAGTGTTCAGAAATCCAGATGGTTTGTGAATCTCTTTCTCTATGTTTGCAGAAAAACATGGACGAAAGGCTGAGAGGCCCTTGGGATTTCTATAGGGTCACCAGACATCCATGGACATCCCAGAAAGGAAACTTGCATGAATGTGTATATATTCATTTTCACAGAAATATTCCAATACAATGCAATAGGTATATATGCCTTACTGTTAAATAGTACACCTGAAACTTACTAGATTTTGTCAACCAATGTCACCATAATAAAAGGATAATAAATTAAAAAAAAAAATAAGAAAATGTTCAACAGCATTCATTGGATTCTCATAGGAGTCAGAAACCTCCCAATTATATGCCATTTTTCTAAAGAGGTTTTGTTTATCGATCTGGGGATGGATGCCCCCACATCTGATTAACCACCCCTGAAATCCCAATAAAAAAATAGAAAAAGTGAGACTGTTGACTCACTTACAAATAAAATTATTTAAAACAATGTATCTTCTCTTATATTTCAGGTTTGCATATTTTATATGTAATTTTATATATATATTATGTTATTATTAACATACATATTATATGTTATATATTAACATAATTTTATATTTTATATCTGTTATATATTTATGTATCCGTACAGAGAGATTTCAAACATACATATGTATTTTTGCATGGTATATCGGACAAATTCGCACCATTTCTATAAAATGAAAGAGAGCTGGAGTTTGGTCACCCAGGCCCGCCTCTGCCTGCTTGAGTTTCGCTTTCATTTCTGGAGGGTGCGTCACAGGGCTGTGACTCTGGTGCTGCCTGTTTGCCGAGCCTCCCCCTGCACATGTGTAAGCGTGTTTGCTGCTTCTCTGGAGAGAAGCTGCTGCTGTTTTGTACCGAACCTGCTGTTTTGTGCTTCTGCTCAAGAGACTGTTTTCTCATATCGCACACAGACGTTTTTGTCGCTGCTTTTGAAAAAAGAAAAGAAAAAAACAGTTTCTTTTGACTTGTGGGCACAAAGAAATTAAAAAGAGATTTCCCTGGAGCATACCTTGACCAGGGGTCTCCTCCGTTGAGAACTCTCACTTTCTTCCAAGGTTTACATGGAATTTAGCACACCTTTAAAGGAAAAAATAGAGATGACTTGAGTTAACGAATAACCAAATGTTGTTTAACTAACTGATTTTCAAAATTTTAAAAAATATTTAAGTAGTTCATGGTAGAGTCACTGAGTTTGTTGAATTGTGTGAAGTTGTTTTCTTTGTGTAAAGTTGGGTTTCTTTGAAGTAATCTTCATCAACTGGAGAATTAATCAGCTCCTAATGTTTCTCCTTTCATCTTTTTCTTTAGTTTCTCTATTAATGGAAAAGAGGGGTGAAATTTCTTTGGCCCATGACTGAGTGTTTTCCAATGGAAAGTACCCAGGGAAGATCTGTCAGACACTATGACTCAGAGGTAATCTCAGACAATGGTCTCTTTGTGCATTTTCTTAAATTTTATGTTAATTGTAACATTTTTTTCTTCGCAGTCATTTTAGATTTACAGAAAAGCTGCAGAGTTAGTACAGAGAATTTCCATATACCGTTCACCCAGCTTTTCCTGATGCTCCCACTGTATGCAACCAGGCTGTTTCGGTCAAAATTAAGAAATCCGCTTTGCTACAATACTGCCATGCAAACCACAGACTTTATCGTGCCGGTTTTCCTCCTAGTGCCCTACTTTTTGTTCCTGCATCCATCCACTATGTCGCATTACATTTCATTGTTACACCTTCTTAATTTCCTCCAGTCTGTGATGGTGTTTCTGATCGTTTAGTCAGGGTGATATCTGCCAGGTTTCTCCACTGTCAAGTTATTGTCTTCCCCTTTACTATAAGTTTTTTTGTTTGTTTGTAAGTTTGTTTGTTTGTTTTGATGCAGGTGACTAAGTTTGGCCTAGACTCAAGGGAGGGGAATTAAGCTCCACATTTTAGAAAAGGGAGAATCTACATAATACAGTCTTCCGAATTCTTCTGTAAGAAAGATTTACCCCTTTTCCTCCCTGTATTTATTTATTGGATCAATTATTCATATCAGTGTGGATTCATGAATATTTGTTTTACCCTTTGGGTAACAATCAACATTATTGATATTGATTTGGTTGCTCAAATTGTTTCAGCTTTGGCCACGGAGAGGGCTTTGAGGTTGGCCTGCATCCTTTTGACAAGCCCTGACTTCCGTTTTCTTCCCTCCCCCCCACTTTTTATTTATTTTTTATTTTTATTTTTAGTTTTTTGAGGGGCAGAGGCATTCCACTTCTTTCCACTACTATGTTTCTGGCTCATCTTGTATTTTCCCTCCCCAACCTTGGAATCAGTCATTTCTCCAAAAAAAAAGTACCATGTTGTTTGTTTGTGTGTTTTAAATGTAAAACTTTTGGTCCAGAAAACTTGAGTTTTCTGTCATGTCACAAGCTAGCTGGCCCATTGTGGTAAATTTCCCAAACTCCCCAAGTCTCATTTTCCGTAGTTACCAAAGGTGTGATCGATGATAACAGTGCCTGTATGTGATGTGTACTAATCCATGCAAAGGATCAAACACGATCTGTCGAGTGTAAGTTCTTGTTGCCTCATTTCCTTTGCTGGCAGAGGCGACATGAGAGCTACCAAGGAGAGGGAAAAGGAAAGAAATTCTGTAATTCCCCGAATGGCAGCGATGGCATAATCGTTGCAGGAAGAGAAATATGGATTGCTGTGAAAAATATTGTTCCTTTTTCCATGATATAAGGGCCCGATGTCATCGATTTGCTGCCTGGTTAATGGCAGGGCCCCCACGGGCATAGTCCCATGCGGGGGACTCGATGCTGGCTTCTGCTATTGAGAAGCTGGGCCCTTCACAGGGGCATGAGCTAAACGAGGCTGAGTGAGGGCAAGTCCCTGCCTCTGAGCCTCATGTTCTCTCCATCTCTGCTGTCCAGGCCACTTTGTTCCTGGGCAAACACTAGCACTGATGGGAAAAGAGACAGACTGACATGCACGGGGCAGATAATCTTGTTTATCTGACTGTCAATAGCCTCCTCCAGCGTGGACACCCTCTGGGGGATATTTATAGGATATGAATATCCTCACATTCTGCTACCAGCTGACTGGCTGGTCCCTGTGGGAATGTCCACGTGGGCAGCCTCGCTCGCCAGCACTATAGGTCTGCACAGGGACTCTCCTGTCAGGGTTTGCCAGCGCTTTCATGGCGCATCCCTGTCTGGCCCAGACACTGCACCGCACTTGCAGGACCATAGGAACCAAGTGATCAGCCTCCAGGGCACAGGGCACATGGGGAAGGGTGGGCAGTGGGTCTGTAGGGAAGACAGACAATATTCAGCGTGGAGGCATCCCCCGATCACCCTATGTGAAGCTCTTGCACCCCTCACAGTGACTCTGTTTCATACACCTAGTTTAATTCCATCACAGCACTTATGATCACCAACACATTTTATTTCAACTCATCACATAGTCTGCAGGGCTCAGTGGTTCTAGAAGGTTATTATTTTCTGTCAGTCTAGGAAATCTCTTTTAATGAGACAGCCAGCTGTGGAAGTGGGCATACATCTAAGTTACTATGACCCAGTAAGAAGCCATAAGACATTCTTCAGATGTTTGCCATATAGGGGCACGTGCATGTGCACACGCACGCGCGCACACACACACACACACACACACACACACACACACACACACACACACACACACACACACACACACACACAGCCAGCCAGCACGGCGTTCATATTCTCAGAATTCCAGGAGGGCACGGGCATGCCCCTTTTGCCCTTGTGAGAATGGGCCTTTGTAACCAGGGAAAGAACCTGGTCTCAGTCCAATGCAGCACTGGTGAATTCCTCAGCAAAGATCAAGAACAGGGACAGACTGTTCTGTCAGACCCTTGGGTCTGGGTTATCTTAACTCTCCAGTTCCCGGGCCGCACTTGATCCCAGTTAGTGTTAAAGGGACCTGCCCCAGTCTTCATCCGCTGGGTGGTCTGAGGTCCAGCCAATAGTGGATGGGCTCAACCCTCCAGCTGGTTAGCAATAAAAGCAACTGTATTCCAGACTGACCTGGTCAAAAGGTCATTGGCTAGGGGCCATTTTGAGGGAGTAGTCTTTAATTTATGTTTTAACCAGAAAAAAGACCAAAAGTAACATGTGATTTTTACTGTTTCTGTTTTTTTTTTATAAAGCCTGATAACTTTTTAAAAACAAGTAGGGACATCTGAATATGGATTAGGCATTGAATGATGGATGATACTAGCAACCTTGTAATGCGTTAGGTGTGATAAATCATATTGTCGTCACGTAAAACGCTCTTTGTGTCATGTCATGTTTGGGAGAAAAGTATAATAAATTTACTTCTAAACGTGTCAGGGAAAAATGATAACTGATACACACATACAGAGAAAGCAAATTTGACAAAATCACTGAAGCTAGGTCATGGGTACCTTGGTTATCGCTGACCTGTTCTTTCAAATAATTTGAACATTTTCATGTAAAGTGAGAATGAATAAAAACCAGACTCAGACACCAGGGTGCTGGGTTTAAATTCGAGCGCTCTCATTTACTGGCTGTGTGATACTGGGAAAATGACTCAAATTCTTGGTACCTTAGTCCTTCCAGTGAATGATGATGATGATACCACACTTGCTCTGTGTGTGTGTGTGTGTGTGTGTGTGTGTGTGTGTGTGAGAGAGAGAGAGAGAGAGAGAGAGAGAGAGAGAGAGAGAAGCTTTCACATCCACCTCAGCAGTCTTCAGAGAGCACATTTTACCTCCCAAACCTCTGACTTTTAACTTGTATTTCCAAAGTGCATTTATTTTTGTCCTGAAGCTTCTCCTTTACACTTAGCCTTGTTAAAACTCACCCAAACCTTCTCTGCTCTGGTGGACAGACTCCTAAGCTCTTCCTGGGACCCATTCCCTTCCATTTGGTTCCTTAGAGCCCTGAGGCATGCACAGCCACAGAAAACCTTGGACCTGTCCCTCTTGGTTGTCCCCTCGTCGTTTAGGAAGATGCTGCAGTGGGCAGGTGCTACTACTCATCCTCGAGGGACCTTGTGCTTTCAGTGTCTCAGTGCACAAAAGGGTGTCAGGAGTCACAGCAAACTAAGAAAACCAGGCTCAGTGCAAAGTAATGTGGGGTCCCCAATCTCAACTGCCTACTCTTGGTGCAACCCTAGGGGCTCCCTTTCTACTTTAAGTGCAGAAGGGGGGTTTGGGGAAGCAAGAGAAAGGTTTTGAGTGGCGTGCAGAGTGGAGAAGGGCAAGGGCACAGGCGCCAAGTCTGAGGAGAGCGCCCACATGGCAGCCCCCTCTCATCTCCCTAAAGGCTGGAAAACACGTTGAAGAAATGATGCAAGATCAAACGAAAGGAGCTGGAAGCCCCCACCTGCTCCCTCTGTCCACCTCCACAGAGGGCAGAGCGGCTGCATTCACCAGCAGGCTGGCCAGCATGGACGCTGCCCCCACCCCCAGTTGCCACTATCGGAAGAGTCCACAGGTCATACTGAGGACGTTTCTTCTCAGACGCAGCCGTGCTCAGGCGTCCAGCACCTGTTGGCTGCCCTGGCTACTGGAGCAGGTAAACAGAGGCACTCGGGGGAGGACTTTGGGGACGACCTAGAGAGTGAAGGACGTTCACCGGACTATTGTGTGGAAGGAGGTGGAGAGCACGCTGGCCAAGTCTGGGGAGTCATAAGAACAGAGGAGGCAGAAGACGAAAAAGAGGAAAAGATGGGGAGGAGGGAAGGGGGTGGAGAAAGAGGGTGTGATGGAGACGCTGGATGGAATGCAGCCGCTCTTTCCTGGTGACTGGGCACCAGGAGGACAGGCCCGTGGCGATGAGCGACGGGTGACAAGGTTGCTTACTGAAGAAGGCAGCGGCCCACGGGAGGTGGTCTTCTGCCTGACAGCTCTGGGCCCCCATCTCCACTGGCCGGGTGTGACGTGGTGATAACGTACGCAAAGGACACCCCACGAAAGTTAGAAAATTCTGAGACACGATGGACACGATGACACAGAATACACTGACTTAGTATTTTTTTTTTTTTTTACTGTATTGCTCATTACTTCTTTTTCCATCGCCTCATTTTGGGATGATGGATTGCCCAGGGTACCAGGCATCCCCAGATAAGCTAACCAGGACGGCCTTCAGGGTGAGACACTGAAAAAATCGTGCTGGGCACTCTGAGATTGCCTTGCACACCAAGGCAGTGAGCCAGTGCACATGAAAATGTCTCTTTTTCAGAGAGCTAAAAAGGAGGGTCTTCAGGCCCAGAGGAAGGTCGTTCTCGTGCCGTTTCAAACTGCCCAGAAACTTTCGGAGACGGAGATGCTGGATGTGGCCAGAGCCTAACATGTTTCTTCTGAACATCCTTCAGGGAGGTAAATCTTTGTCCTTTAAGTACAGGATTTTGGGGAAACAGACTGAAGTCATTTAGAAGAAGCCTAGTATAAATCGAGGGGGGCAATGGTGCTGGTGCTGAGTACCTCCTTCTGGTCAGAAAGAAAGCAAACAAATCGAGTACCAAGAAAGGTTCTCGTCACCATCCCTTCTTCCATCTTCTCTGGGTGGACCTGAGCGATGAGCTCGATAAACGTCCAGGGCAGGTCGGACAAGCAGACATCTATCCAGGGGACACATTATTAAGTGAATCACAAAACTGGAGCTCACTGGATAGACAGATGGCTTGCCACGGTGGAGAGAACACCTGTTTCAGAGTCAGGCCAACTCGCGTTGACAACTTGGCGATCAATCGTGTGGTCCTAGAGCAATCATTTAAACTCTCCGGATTTCAGTCCCTCCGTCGATGAAATAATGGAGAGTTTTACCACCTGTCTCAAGAGGTATCGAGAGCGGTAAGTCAGGTTCTTGTATGTTTGAGGGACCTGAGCAGGGCCTGCCACGAGGCGGGTTTTCATCCACTGGCGGTTGATCGTTACTGCTCAGCCTGCAAGTTCCAATCTGCCAATTCCGTTCTTGAAGAATTGCTCCTGAGCTGTGCCAATTCTTCACCCTCAGCGTGTTGCACCTCCGTATCAGCTACTGCCCTGTGCTACGGTTTTCCGAATGTTTTTCGGTCTACCCTAATAAGCAGTGACTCCCTGAGAGTCGAAACTTATTTTCTTTATATTTTTATCTCCTCTACCTAATCTTGATGCTTGAATAAATGAATGAATGAATGAATGAATGAATAAAAAAAACTGAAAACCTCTCTAGCAGTTGGGATAAAGGCCTAAACTGTTAACAGCCAAAAGACCCAACAATACAGTGACTTCAAACAAACAAACAAACAAATAAAGAACCATGGTTTATTTCTATCTTTTGTACCTGTTTCCAGACGGATTATGCATGTCAGTGGGGCAGGTCTGCTCCACGTGGTCACTTAGGGAACAGTTTCTTCCCTGTATTTTCCCTCCCCCCAGGGCATTGTCATTGTCTGGTGACATCTACGTCCCCTCCTATGACGGCTGGAAAGTAGAAGAAAAATCACACAGAGGAGGTGTGCCTGCTGATGGGATGCCCAGGCTTTGAAAGGTTACACATGATTGCTGCTCACATGGCACCTTCCTAATCGCAGGACTCCAGCGGTCTCTGGAGTCACACCTGCAGCCATTCTGGGCAGGAGGACCTCCCTGGAGGCAGTGTCGCTTTTACAGCCCACCCCTACCTGTGAGCCTCTCGGGGATGTAGGAGATGCTTACGGACCTGGAAGTTACAGGCTTTTGCAACCCTGTTATAGTATTTCCTTGGCAATACAGTTTAATTGGCTTCAACTGAGTTCCACAGGCCAGAAACCACATTTGAGTTCTTTTCCGCATTTGAAACAAGAGATTGGGCTAAAAGGCAACATTTTCCAAGGGATCCTCAGTCAGCGATGGATACCTTTGTTTGACTAGGAGGTCTGAATAGGTCTTTGAAAAGGGTTTGGAAACGTAGTCCTCTCTCTAGCGTGGGGCATAAATAGGATGAACGTATAATTTATCTTTTAAACTTAGACGCCTTTGAGCATGCAAACCAGCACCATGTCAAGGACCCACTCAAGGAGACCAGGTCTAGCGGCAGTTGCTTCCCCATCACAACCAGCACCCTAATCCCCACCCTCTCTCTTCCTTTCCTTCTTTGTCTGCACGCTGGCTCATCTTTGCTACTAGAGCTTAGTTTTTCTTTAAATAATCTTATGAGGAGCAGCCCACACAAACTAATCCTCTAGTTATTTATAATCCCTTCTTCTTGACTTACTGGCTTGGGAGGTATGTGGCCTCGCTTCCAAGGTATAGAAGGTAACAGCCTTATTAAATATTTCCCTGAGCATGAAAACAGTGAGCTTCGCCACCTGAGAATCCACTGCGGTATCGGTCAGCACGCAGTGCAAAAAAAAAAGGCAAAAATCACGTCGGGTGTTTTAAGCAGAATGAAATCCAGTGCAGGGGAATGAGTGCTTACAGGATAATTGAATTATTGGAAAGGCTGGATCGTAAAGGTTCTGCTCAGCTTTAAAATCCTGCCACAGTAACGGGGACCTGGAGTTCTGCTGCCAAAGTCGCAGCAGCCCAAGCTTGCGAAGCTGATGATTCGACACTGGAATGTGGAATCCAGCTGCTGCAAAAACCCATGTCGCCTGGAGCCGAATCGTCAGCTACTCCCACCGCAGAGAGATTGATGCCCCTTCTCTTCTTTCTCCTTTCCAAACCTCCTGCAAGCACATCTCAGAGGCACAACCTCAATAAAATCCAGAACCCTCAAGGCAAGGAGTCTAGGAAATAAATACAGGCTGTGTCGGTGAGGAGCCTTCGAGAAGCAAACGCTAAGATGGGATCAAATGGATGAGATGTGCGAGATATTGATTAGGGGAATTGTTCCTGAGTGGTAAAGGGGGAAAAAGCACAACTAGTTATATAGTCTTCAGAAGAGGGGAGGGGAGGAAGGACTGAGTAGAAGGAGCCTTAGACTTCAGATCTAAGAAAGTCTCAGCCAGGCCAATGGGGAGTCTTCAGCAACGGTTGCTCATTAAGTGAATCCCTTGTTGGTGGCTGGGATGGCCAGACACTAGGACCCCCCTGCTGTGCGTAGCTACTGGCTGTCACCCACGTGGGGGAAATGTGGTCTCGGCACCCATGTGGTGGATGCAAAAGGGGGCCGTGTGGAGCTGTCCAGCAGTCACGCTCCCTATAGCAAGGAACTCTAGGTGGCACGCCTCCACGGCCACCCCACAAGGGCAGAAGGGAGTAGAAACGGGTGCTGACGAATAATACCTACCTAGCACAGCACCTTTATTGGATGTTCCTTCAATTATTCCCTCCTTACCTGTCCCTCTGAAATAACTCGTATTACTCAAAATCAAGACATTACCATTTTGGAACAGAATAGAGAGCCCAGAATTAAACCCTCGACTACAGGGTCAATTAAATTAATCTATGGCAAAGGAAGCAAGAATGAAGTAAAAGACTGTCTATTCAATAAATGGTGTTGGGAAAATTGGACAGATACATGCAAAAAAAAAAAAAAAAAAGAAACTAGGCCAGCTTCTTATTCCATATACAAGAATAAACTCAAAATAGATTAAAGACTCAAATGTAAGACCTAAAAACCAGAAAACTCCTGAAGGAAAACACAGGCAGTCAACTCTCTGGCATTGCTCTTAGGAATGTTTTCTGATCTATCTCCTCAGGCAAGGGAAACAGTAAAAAAGAGGAACTATATCAAAGTAAAAATTTTTGCACAGTAAAAGAAACTATCAGAAAGAAAAAAAATAAAGACAACCTACTGAATGGGAGAAGATATTTGCCAATGATCATCTGACAAAGGGCTAATATCCAAAATTTATAAAGAACTCATGCAACTCAAAACCAAAACAACTAACAATCCTATTTAAAAATGGGCAGAGGACGTGAATAGATGTTTCTTCAAAGAGGACATACATATGACCAATAGATATACGAAAAGGTGCCCAATGTCACTAATCATCAGAGAAATGCAAATTAAAACCACCATGAGATGTCACCTCGCACCTGTCAGAATGGCTGTCATCAATAAATCAACAAACAGCACATGTTGGTGAGGATGTGGAGAAAAAGGAACCCTCGTGCACTATTGGTGGGATTGCAAATGAATGCAGCCCGTGTAGAAAACAGCATGGAAGTTCCTCAAAAAACTAAAAATAGAACTACCTTATGACCCAGCAATTTCACTTCTAGGTATTTATCCAGTGAAATCCGAAATACTAATTCATAAAGATATATGCACCCAAGTTCAACTGCAGTGTTATTTAAAATAGCCAAGATATGAGAGCAACTTTAAGCGCCCATCAATCGATGACGGGATAAAGAAGATGGTGTACATACATGCAATGGAATATTACGCGGCCGTAAAAAAGAATGAAATCTTACCATTTATGACAACATGGAAGAAACTGAAAGGCATTATGCTAAGTGATGTAAGTTCAACAGAGGAAGACAAATACCATCTGATCTCACTTATATGTGAATCTCAAGAACGAAATAAGTGAACAAACAAAACAGAAACAGATTCACAGATAGAGAGGTCAACCTGAAATGTTGCTGGATGGGAGGGGAGTTGAGGGGATGGGTGAAAAAGGTGAAGGGATTAGGAAGTACAAATTGGTAGCTATGAAATAGTCATGGAAATGTGAAGTGCAGCATAGGGAATATAGTCACTAATATTGTAATAACCGCATATAATGCCAGGTGGGTGCTCGACTAATCGGGGTAAATCACATCGTAAATTATATAAATGTCTAACCATTATGCTCTATACCCAAAACTAACATAAAATAACATTGAATATAAACTGTACCTGAAAAAAAATAAACATTTTGCTCTTGTTTTTGTCTTATCAGAACTTTCAGGTGAAAAAAAAAATCCATTAAAACCATTATGTAAAAATACATAAAACTATTTTAATAAAAAGTACTTTAATCTGATTTAAAAAGGCACAAAAGGTCAATTTAGATTAATACACTGGGTATTTTCTAGTCCTTGTAAAATTCTTGGAATACCAACACGAGCTGAGCTGCCTTGTTCTCTGAGTTTTGCCATAATCCTATGCTCTTTATAAAAGAGGCATCTTCATATACTTACAAAAGTGCAATAATCATAGAAATAGCTAGCACTGATCAGTATTTGTTAGGTACCAGGCAAGGTACCAGGTACTTTACATATATAAGCAGATTGAGCATCACGGCCATTGTCCTCATTGCACAGTGGGAAACTGAGGGAGGTTACATAGCTCACCCTATACATTAAGACACTAAGACTCAGAGAGACCAAACACCTGAGACACAGAACCACGATCCAAGCTCAGGTCACTCTCGCCCCGAAGGCTCTTCTATTTACCCCTGCACCCTTGAACGTCACTTTCATCACCCCAGCAATACCCTGCAAAAAAAAAGGTTCTCCCCTAGAGCCATCGGAGGGAACACAGGCCCTACAGATGACTTGGTTTCAGACTTGTATTCCCCAGAACTGTGAGATGATGAATTTCTTTTCCTTTAAGCCATCCAGTTCTGGGTCCTTTGTTAGGGCCTCCAAGTAACATAATCACCATTCATATGTGGTCATTCTGTGTCAGGCAATGTATCAGGCTACAGATAGAACCGAAAATAGGACACGGAATGTATGATCGGGCTCTGGCGATGGAGAATAAATCCACACCACCACAAACAAGTGTTCGTGGTTGTGATGCGCATGGCGGGGGGTCCCTGGCAAGGGGAACCCAAGGCTTGGTCTCTTCTGAGAGCCAGGAGAGGTTCCCATGGACAAAAAAGAGCTTTAACGCTGACACATAAAAGGGTCTCAGGAGTTGGGGAGGGGGATCCGATGAGTGTGAATGAATATTCTAGGCAGAATAAACGGCTCGGGAGGAATGACAAAGAAGAGGGGGTACAGGGAGAAGCTGAGAGAAAGTTGGGGGCCTGGTTCTGCTAGTGACTGTCCATCTTCTAATTCCAAGTTCTCCTCCCACCCCAGTGGTCCCATAGGATCTGTACAATGAGGGACGAGTCTTAGCAGAAATGCTGATAACTCGAACCACTCAGCGGGGTTTGCTTTTGGACTTGGCCACTCAGAGGCCACCAACATCCTGCCTCCTCCAGGTCTCAGTCTTAGGGGGACCAGCTGGGAAGACGGATTGCGATCTACTTTGGGCTCAGCTGTCATTTACCCAAACTCGAGAGTCTTGAGGTTTCCTTAGTTACGGTCACCCAGTCTGTCACTTCAGCTACAGGGCCTTTTTTCGGTTTCTTAGGTTTCATGACTCTGAGCTCTGCGCAGCGCCCTGGTACAATAGGAAAGGAAATGATTTATTATCCCTGTCGCCTCAGACATGGACGCCGTCAAGGCTCAGTGTACGGGCCCTGGGTTTGCAGACACTTGGGTTCAAGTCTCAGTTCTTTCATTTTCACCCTAACCTTCACTTTGGGCTATTCATGGGCACGGTGGAGAGAAAAAGAATAGAGTCTGCTTCAAATTAAAGTCCTGGTGAGGATTAAATGCAAATCACGGGCAGAGTGAGTACCTGGTCCTTAGTAAGCACTCAGCTGATGCTAAATAGTGTTAATATTATTATTATTACCATTAATTAAAGCCTGCTACAAGAGGGGCACACTTTTAGACTGTCAGGTGACTAAGTACGTTCCCATATTCTTCGCAGTCAAGACGAAGCACAGGCAAGTGATCAGTGGCTGTGCGGCTAATTAACTCTCTCCAGCAAAGAGGGGCCGCAGAGAACTTCACACTTAAATAACTGATTGCAATACAATACGCTCGGTGATGCCAAGGCTCTAAGAAGACAGAAGTTAGCAGAAAGATCACCACTCCCCCGCCTTTTTAATTAGAAAGCGCTAAGAAGATGGAAGTGTGTAATAAGGCTCGGCAGTAGTTAAGCGTAATTCGAATGATGGGCGCCTGGGGACCGACCCTCCATCCTTGCTCCTCCTCGCAGACCAGTGTCGTAAGGAAGAGGCACGTCGGTGACGGGCAAAGCTGGGGTTTGAAGCTCGCCTCAGGCACTTCCTAGCTGTGGGACATTTTCAGGGCACTTAACCTTCCCTGTACCTCGGTTTCCTCATTGGTTAAAAAAAAAAAGGTTAAAAATAAAACCTGCATCTTAGCGTAGCTGGGAGGGTCAAAGGGGGTAATGTGACAAACGATGGTGCTGACCGCACTCTCTGCTGAGAATTTAATACGTCCCTGCACTTAGTGGGCTCCCCACGGGTATTCATCTTTGGTATTATTGCAGGGGCGGTGGGATGGGGTGGGAATTAAGCATCAGTATAGATTTTTTCATTTGTGAGGTCACAGGTAAGGAGAGGTTGGAAGGGGGTGTCAGATGACACAGGCCTTGTTTTCTAAATCAAAGCTGAAATCCTCTAAGATATTAAGGTTCTGTGATGTAGACTCTATACGACGGGGTTGCTGTCCCAGAGACACTCATGGTCCACCGGCAGCCACACCTGTGAGTTTAATTTCCCTTTTATGCCCTCCTTTATATTGCGATAACAATCGCGCCCACATCATCAGATTGTCGGAGGATAAAATGAGTTAATGCATACGAGGTGTTTAGAATGGTGCCTGGTTTATCTGGCGGAGCCTCTAGAAAATGAGTCGTTGCTGTTATAACTATCCTCCTCCTCATCTCTTTTTGTCCTCTGGTGGCCTTAGAATGAAGGAATAACAACTGAGCAAAGCGGTGAGTAACTAGCAAAAAGATGGGAGAGAACATACATTCTCCTGAAATGCAGTCTGTCTACTGAGATGAAGGGCTAATTAGCACCTGGGAGAATAGATTCTGATGCCGTTCAGGCTTCCTATGGAAACACCAATTGCGCTTTTAAAAACGGTGGCCCGCCTTGTCTCTTTGCCCTTCCCCAAATGCATTGTACTGGTGCCAGTTCTTACGTGACCATAAACCATCATGGCATCAATAACGGCTCCAACCCAGGAAGAAACGATCAATGGGAAACCGAAGATTAAATAAGAGCCAAGGAACTGAAGGGAAGGAAGGAGAGAGGCCACAAACTGTGTCAGAATGATGGGTTGAACCAAAGGAGAAACCACACGATGAGAAAGATTATAGGGCTGCAGAAGCTGAACACTGGATAGGAAAAGGAAAAGAGAGAAAGCGTTTCACCGATAATGAGGCAAAAGATTCGCTGATATAGGGGGGAGTGGGGGGACAGGAGAAAGCAGCCGAAGTGTGTAAGTGAGAACTGAAATGTTCAGAGTCATTGTGGGTGTGCTAAAGAGGAGGGAGGCCACAGATTTCCTAGATCTCAAACGGGGAGGAACGACTAACAAAAGCCAGGCAAACAGAGTAAGGCAGAGGCGAGACCACACTGGAAGCAGCAGTCAACCCACAAGCGAGGTTTGGAAGTGAGGGGCTGGCAGGATTGCAGGAAATGTTGGCGAGACTTCTTTCATCAGAAGAAACAAAAAAATACATGAATAATAAAATGGCGATAACTACCTATCTATCAATAGTTACTTTAAATGCCGACGGTTTAAATGCTTTGGACAAAAGATAGGGTGGCTAAATGGATAAGGAACCAAGACCCTCACATATGCTGCCTACAGGACACACGCTTCAGATCAAAAGACACACGACACAGAGACTGAAGGAAAAGGCATGTTTTTATGAAAATGGAAACAAACAAAAAGCTGGGGTAGCAATATTTATACCAGAAAAAATAAAGACTTTAACACAAAGGCTATACCAAGAGACAAAGAAGGACCTAGTTATCATCCCCCTTCTGGGAATTTATCTGAAGAAACCCAAAACACTACTTGGAAGAGGCAGGAGAATCCACACGTTCACTGCAGCCTTGTTTACAGCAGTCAAGGTGTGGAGGCCTCCTGGGTGTCCCTCAGTGGATGAATAGATAAAGAAGAGGTGGTACGTACATACAGTGGAATATTACTCAGCCATGAAAAAGGACGAAATCCTGCAACAACATGAATGGACCTAGAGGGTATGGTGCTGAGTGAGAAAGAGACAAATGCCATAAAAAAATTAAATAAATAAAAGTGAGTTGTTGAGAGAAAAATTAGCACAGAAAAGCCAGCCCTGAAAAAAATCGAAGACAGAGGTATACTGGAGACGCAGAAAGACGGCTTTAAGAATTGATGAAAGGCCATGCACGGCCTGCCATGGGAAGGAGGATCCCTCAACACAATGCCATGAAAAGAACTCGCTGGGAAGCGATGGCTCCATTCGGCCATATCCGTCGAGGGCTTGTGACGGGCCGCATGCTGGTCGCGGAGAGATTAAACAGCGACTCCACCACGGGAATCACAGACGTTGTCTTCCGACAGTTGGCACTTCTAGTGATGCACAGAAGAAAGTGTCCACGTTGAACTGGTTTTACAGAAGACGGTTTATCCGATCCTCCTAACGGCCGTTTGGAGTATAGACTGTGGATGTTATTATTTTAATTTCACACACCAAGAAGTGCCAGCCCAGGGCAATGAAGTCAACGGCCCATTTGGCACAGAGGAGGATGCCCAGTAGGGCTGGGGACACAGACTCCTGAGTCCCCCGAAGCCCGTGCAAGAAGCTGTCCCATGACTGGTTCCCATGTGTATTGATTAAACACAGGGCGTTTCCTGTGATGCGTAAACATCCTTATTTCTATTTTTTGCTTCTAGGACATTATTCTTCTGAGAAGCCTGAGGCGGTTACACATTTTAAATTCTGCTTCATTCAGTCCTTCTCGGGAGATACAGAATGACACATGATTCCCAAGTGGTAGGTGCTTAATGGAAAAACAGAAATGTAGCAATTTACATTTCCTTATTAGAAAAGAAGAAGAAAAAAAACCTCTGACCTCCTGGTAGGAAAGTACATGTAAATGAGTAATGAAATGAGGTTAGAAGTCATAACGAAGCCCGAACGTAAATGAGAGAATCCCAAGGAAGAACTGAAAGGTGTGTGCTCAAAGCCATTTGTCCAAAGGGTCTCAAGGCCAAGAGCATGAAAGTGAGGCCTGAGCACAAGGAGCGGTCACATAAAAGGGATCAGAATAAGTCAAGGCTGGACATAATCCCGGACAATCTGTCCTCATAACATAGCCAGTTTTTTTTTTTTTTCCCCCGTTCTTCTTGTAATTGCATTTTTCATGCCACGGGGCATGAATTAATTGATTTGGTTTGTCAGAAACACATATTTTCAGGGTCTTCTGGTTGTAACTTGCCTAAATCGATGTGTTCGTTTTCACAGGTCTGGTCTGTACTTTCTGAGAAGAACTAGCTCCATTTTGTTTGTTTGTTTGTTTTTCCAGAAAAGGGAGTAACATAAACATAAATATAAAATTCCTTCTTATTTAGAAAAAAATTCCGGTCTCTGGCCGACTCCATTATTTCTACGGAGCAGCTGCAAGCTGGATCCGTCCTGCCCATCCACCCTTTTCTCCCTCACTCAACGTCCCTCTGCAGGACCCCGATGTCTGCTTTGCTCCCCCTGCCCGTGAAGGAGGGCTTCGAGGGTCCCCTGCTTCGAGCCGTTCTCCACACAATCATGGGGGAGGTCGTTCTAAATGCAGCTCTGACTATGTCGTTCTTCCCTTAGAATACCTCAGTGGCTCTTCTTTATGTTGAGGAGAAGGCTCAGGTCCCTTAACCTGAGGTGCAGGGTCCTTCGATTTCACGTGCTGCCTTCTTCGCCAGTCCCATGTGCTCCAGCGGTCCATGCCATCTGCGTGGACCACTCTCCTGTCTCCTCTCTACTGTCTTAGGTGTAAGCATCTGCACAACCCTGCATGAGGTACCCCACCTATTTGCTCCTTGCTGCTCTGTCTCACCCTTACCACACTAATGTTTATTTTCCATCACCTTAACTATTTCTCCTTCTACAGCACTACGGTCCGGTAGGACTAGTGCCCCATGTGCAAATTTAAATCATCAAGTACCGCATTTTAAAGAGTAAGAATAAAACCCAGGTAAATTAATGCGAATCATATATTTTAGTTAAGCCAATATATTCAAAATGTTATCATTTTAACATGCCATAGATATACATAGTATTAATGGGGCATCTTACATTCCTCTTTTCATACTGAGTCTTAGAAATCCAGTGGAGGCTACGGCCACAGCACCCTGAACAAGCCCCATCCCGTCTGATGTCAGAAGCTAAGCAGCATCAGGTCTGGTTAGTATGTGGATGGGAGACCACCTAGGAAAACCAGCTGCTGCAGGCAAAATAAATAAATACAAAAATGCATAAATACACACATACACACATACATACATAAAAATAAAAATAAATAAAAATAAAAATATAAATATAAAAAGGATTGTAAGCTGACAAGGTCCTTGCAATCTGTGAGGTCAACCAAAGGTTGCCTCACAAAAGAGGGAAGGGAAGGAAGGGAAGGGAAGGGAAGGGAAGGGAAGGGAAGGGAAGGGAAGGGAAGGGAGGGAAGAAAAGGGAGCTAGTTTTTAAAAGTACATTTCACATGCTCAGTATTCCCAGGCCTCCAGAGCCCAGGAGAGAGCCTGGCACACAGCAGGCTCTCAGTACGTATTTGAATGAAGACATAGATGGGGATGTGGGTTAGTGGTGAGGACCAAAGAACCAGCGGCAACCGCCCGGACTTCCTCCGGTTTTCTGTGAAGAAGATGTGTGAATATAAAGAATTCCCCTTCTGAGTGCCCAGAGGTTTCACAGAGTGAGATGAAAAGGAGCAACAGTCATTTATCTGACTTAATTCCCAGAAAGTCTGCCTAATGTGTAAGTGCCTCTTCGATTCTGGATGCCATCTAGACCCCGAAATGGCACCACCGGTCGGGCTTTTAAAAAGAAACGGGATCTCGGAGGCAGGCTGGTTCCCAACGGGAAATGAGTTCCAGGAATGTGACAAGGGCTTTACGGTTTCTTTGAGAAGATAAAGGAGCTCCCAGCAATCCTGTCATAAGCTTAAAAATGAAGGCTTTGAACCTCTCGTTGTGTTCGGCCTGGATGGGGTTATGTGACGGTGACACGGAGGCAGGTGGCGAGGCCACACCTGCTTGACGTTCTCATCCCTTGTCTACAGAGAGGTATCTGCACGGCCCGACAGACAACCAGGAGACAAAGGGCAGAGGGAAGGGGAGGGAGGGCCGTTAGCTGGAGCCTGGAAAAGCAGATTGCAGTGTGAGGCTGGGAGAGCTGTGGCCGCACTGGCTGTTTATTCGGAAAAAAAGTATTTATAGATAACTGCCCTTTGCCTGGCACGTACAATTGGTGTGCAAAGATGGAGAGCCTGTCCCTGCGACAGGCACCGCCTCTAGATAACTAGCTGGAACCTGGCTTAGAGAACACCACCCGGATTCCCAAAAGAGACCTGGCAGCAGCCCTGTTTCTAGATATGTCCCTCCGGAAGCCAGTCTCACCTACAACTCTCGGTGACTCCACTCGAAAAAAAATCTCTGTGACAGCTGAGGGCCCCAGGAGCCTTCCTGCCAGTCACTCCTGCACATCAGCCGAGGACAATAAAATGAAACACTAGAAGGTACAAAGGGATCAAAGAAGCTTTGGCTCACAGCACTGCCCGGGGCCACAAAAGCCCCTGATACTCATTCCTTTGTATTCCTCTCTGTTCCTAGGAGCAAAAACAATCCATGTAACCTCATTCTTCAGAAATACGGTTACACTTTCGTGGACGGACAGGACATTTTAGCTTGTCTTTACCCACCAGTCAGTGTGGAGACGGGAAAGGACTGCGTTATTGAGAAGCAAGTGATGCCCAAAACCTTTCGCCTCCTCCCCTCCCCTACCCCCAGGGCCAGCCTTTGGGACGAATGTGGGTCGGTCCCCCACCTTCCCTGTTTCCTGAGGCTCAGAGTGCAAGTTCTCCCCAGGAACTGCCCTCAGCCTAACGGACCTGCCCCTCCTGACAGGGGCGTCCTACATGCGTGGCCGGGCAGCTTGGGGATCCAAATGCCCCATCCCATCATCGCTTGATTTCAGGTCGACCCTAAAGGGAGCTCCTTCATCCTCCACTCGCCTGACCCTATTTTCAGCCTCGTTTCCCTCTAACCCTGACGTGGATCATCTTTGCTTCAGATGAAGCTGCTGGCTCGAGTTACGGTCCACGATGTAAGAAAAATACTCGTTTTCAAGGATCAGCATTGGCTTCACTGGGGAAATGCAACTTGACGGAGGGCATGCAGTATTTAGGCCTCCCGAATTGTGCAGACATCCTGTGGGATATAACAGGAGATGCAAGACGTCCTTTTGGGTGGGATGAAGCTCGTGCACTTGAATCCACCTACCTCCGGATGGTGTGACGTCACTGGAACCTCCTCTTAGGGCATTCTCCCTTCATTAGGCTGTGAGCTCCTTGAGGGGTCTGGCTCTAAGCGGTCCTGTATCACATGTCGATCCTCAAACTTCGACGGCCTTTTCAACAGTCTGCCTTTGACGACCAGGCACTTCTTAACGCCAATGACAGTTCACACCCCGCACTGAGCCACAGACATTCATTCATCATTTTAACAGCTGTTTTTTGAGGTTCCTTGTCTGTGCCTGGCACTTGGGAGAACAAGATGCATGGCAAAAGCACAGTCCTCGTCTTCGTGGAATGGCCATTCTAGAAGGTTCTATCTCTACAGTACTATGCTGTGTGGTTCCAGGTGTGCTAAATTCCTCTAAATGCGTGTGCATTGCACAAGGCGAGTCTACAAGAGTAAGACCCACGCTAGTCTGGGAGTGTATCGGAGGCTTATTTGGGAAAGTGACATTTTGGCTAAGAATAAAGGGTGAGCAGGAGTAGGGGACACAGTGCACACTGGGGACATGGTATGCACACTGGGGACCCAGGTATGTGGCTGAGGCATGGAAAATGCAGAAGAGGCGGCTCCAGGCAGGAAGGCGGGAAGGGGGCCACTCATGCAGAGCCGTGTGAAGGGTTCTGCATTTTAATCCAAGGCAGAGGCGAGTCTTTGAAAGGTTTTAAACAAGACAGTGACGCGATCCGGTTCCTATTTTTTAAGACACTGCTGTGGTCCTGCATTGCGTGGGCTAAGAGGGGATCTGGGACACTGAGTGAGGCCACCACAGTTGTCTGAGAGGTGATGGTGATTCGAGCGGGGGTGAATCTTAGAGATATTCAGAGATCCACTAGTGGGGACCTGGACCCCGGACGCAGATTTGAAGACAGACTCACTCAGTGTGGTCACGTCTAGGACCGTTTCTCTCCAACGGTGAACTTCCAGCTCAGAACTTCCCAGGATTGTGGAAGGGACCCAATTCACTGCCACAATAACGGGTACGCCTCCTGGCGTGCAAAACGTCCTCGTTGAAGTTACACACTCCTCAGCCTCAAGACAGCAAGGTGTCTGCAAAGATTCGGTTAACGCAGGGCCGGGGCGGTGATCAGAATAGCACATCCAGCACCCGCGGGCAGGAAGGGCAGGCCGCATGCTCGGTGTTGGCTCGGCGAAAGGGAAGCAAAATCTCGCAGCACTGGTGAGAGTCAGAAGTCAGCCGGAGGACGGCAAGCTTTCACTTCCAATTTTCCATGTTTTATTTTCAGTTAAGAAAAGACTGAGCCCTTGTCTCTCTTCACTATCACATGCAATTATGAGAGTTGAGAGAAGGGCAAGGATGGAATGCTACTTGTCAGCGAAAAGCGTAACCTTTACCACCTAAGACGGACAAGTGGCCCAGAGCCAAGCAGGTTCTAGAAATGGCCGGGCTATGGCTCTGAAGCTATGGTGAGAGGCGTCATCGACCGCACGATAAATATTAACAGCTTGATAGCAGCATCTTACCCCAAACCCTCTGCACCGGTGTCTCAAATTCTGTAACACGTATGTTCATTCGGGTATTTACTGAACAAATTACATGTAAGTGAAACCGTATAAAATGATGCATAGCACATACGAGCGAAGCTTCTAAAGGGGGGTGACCAATAAGAATGATACTCTAAGAATTTAGCTGGATCTGGCCAAGAAAAGAGGGAAATAAAGATACAGTAACTCTCAGATTCTTTCTCAACCAGCCTCGCCCCACGTGAAGGATCCGGCAACCACATCACAATATATATGTGTAGGAATGCACACGATCGAGGGATGTCGATGAAGACACTGAAAAATTTTGTCACTTTTTTTTTTTTTTTTGAGGACACTGCTGACACGACCAGCGTGAACCCCGGAGGCGCCCTGGAAGCTCCCATCAACCATGAGAAGCGACACTCCTCATGGACGGTGAAGAACGAACCGGCCCCTCCTGGGCTGACAGAGCCAGGGGGAGAAGTGGCCTCATGTGACCTGCTCTCCCCCTGGGCTGGGGACGCAGCCTGCGGAAACCTCTGCCGGGATGCGGGCTCCCGGGAGAAAGCCCCAGCGTGATGGTCTCTTAGGGCGGCTTTCCAACATGAGTCAGAGAGGAAAACGTTCCCAATTTCTCCCTTGATCAGCAGCGGGGGTTTGGAAACCGACTTTTCCTCGTTTGCTCTCGGTGCCCAAACACCAAGACTGATTTTCATGACAACGTGCGGCATCAACCTTTCCCTGCAGGCAGCCAGTTTCCGGCGATTCGAAGATTGGGGGGAAACAAACAAACAAACAAACAAACAGACAAAGCAAAACCTCATATTTAGGGGCTCTATGTAGGCCAGGACTTAGCTTTCCTAGGCCCATCTGCCTCCAGGACTGAATCTTATCTGATCATTTCCATGGCAACGGCTGTGGGATTAGAACAGGATGAAGGTTTAGGAAGAGTTGCTGGAATTCAGTCCTAGACAAGTGAGGATTATTTGACTATACACTTGTGTTGCCATGGAAACGCGAATTTACAAATCGGGCAGGATTTTTGTAGCCCGGTATAGCACCGTATTATATTCTTAGGTCTGCTTCGAATCCCCCCCTCCATCTCCTCTCCCACCACGGGAAACACCCCACTAGACACAATTTAATTACTCCCCAGATGCATTCCCTTTTCATTGCTAAGGCACAGATATGGATAGGACGAGGACCAGGACCCAAAGAACTGTTCTTAACACGCTTTTCTCTTTTATTTTCCTGCTCTGCGAAATGGGGATCGTTCCAGGCTCTCTCCCGTTGGCTCATTTTGAGAAGTGAATAAGCTAATTGTTATGAAGTGCGTGAGCCTAGTAAACACTAAAGGATGGTGTAGCTGCTGCCGGTCTTCGTACCGTTCAGACCCTTCGTACCATCGTACAGCATCAGAGGTGGCGCAGGCTGACACAGAAAAGAACCCGACAGACTGGCAGACCTGTCGCTTTGTTTGGCTCGCAGGACATTTTAACCTTCTACCCTGCATGGCAGCAGGAGTGGCTGCCCTCTGACCCCGGGTTAGGTGTGGGGTCCCCTGCAAGCTCAGTTTCCCCACCTACTACACACATGCACGGCCCCTGTAGGCATCTAAGGTCATGACCCTGAACCAACACCCTCCTTTTATAGCTGAGGAAGGGCACGTCCACTGCCTCTGCCTAGGCACCGACCCCACTCCCTGCTCCTAAGTTTCAGAGCTGAGCCTCCAAACGGCATTTTGAGAACAAGGGCCAAAGCTTAATCTGATCGGAAGCTTAGGAACAGGGAGCATTTTCTCTTCATCTGATGTCACTTCTGAGACACTTAAGTAAACGAAGCACCAAAACTCCATCTTAGCAGGGGCGGGGAATTCGACCCCAAAAGAAGGTAATGTGATGAAGAGGGTTGGAATCGGGGCCTCTTCCCATAGCAGAGAGCGTCATACGACTGGGGGTGAGCGGATAGTGGACACGAGGCCAGCCTGCGGCAGGCTTGCACATTTCTGTTTCTAGAACATTCTTTCTTAAGAGGAACAACCCTACGTCACGGCTAAAACCACGTCCATTTTGGATGTATCAGAGCATCTCCAAGAAAACCAGAAATGCTCACAATACCACTCTAGCCATATTTTTATTGGTTCCCTGGACATCTAAACACTGCCTTTCCAGTCTGTTCGCAGCTCCATGCCCCTCCCCAGCCCTCCTCCCACATGGCTGACACCACCTGTCGCCACTCTCAGCCCCGCCAGCCGCCTGAGGTGACGCAGTGACAGGAGTCGGCAGACACTGTGACTTTTCTCAAGGTTAAGCAGGAAGGCAAAAGGGAGACCTAGGACCACCAGTCAGAGAATCGTGGAGTCGGAACACGAGCTGACTGGGCCCTTTCTTGGACAAAACAGTGATAGGTCGTTTGCCTACTGATGGTGTCACTGGTGCAAGTCCGGGGCGGCCTGGCTGTCAAGAAGGAGAGCCTCAGAGAACAGAAGAGAGCGAGCATCTTCCCATGAAGCGGGCAGAGCGCTAAGAATAAAACACGTCGTAACAGCGTGAGCACAGGACCTCGGCCCGGGCAGAGCTTGGGTATGCTCAGGGCTGCGGGCTGAGGGGGGTGGATCTTGTCCTGGGCAAAAAGACCTTTTAAAACACGTTGGTGCCCACATCCCCAGAGGATGGGAGTGGGAGTGGTCGCTGTTTTATGGGGCAATTTATTCACCGTCATCGACGTCGAAAGGCACATGACTTTCAGCCCATGAACGCTTCCTGTGCCAACGCACAAGGGTGATGTGGGTTATGGTCTGAAATAGTAAAATGCGTCAAATGAGAACCATCCACCTCTGGAGACAAAATCTCTCTTAGTAGGGGACTGACTCTGCACATACGGCACCAATAGTCAGTGAGTCCCTGAGTAGATCAGAGCACTCTGATGTGAAAAGATCTCCAAAACACGCCACTAAATAAGGCGAACAAGATGCAGAACAGGGTGTGGTCCGATGTGTGTAAAATCATAGGCAGCACATGGGCACGGGCTGTGCCTGAAGGGACCTGCAAGAAACTACTGACCGGCGAGCCACCCAAGACTGGGAAGCAGAAGCGTGTGTTTCTCACTTTCTGCTCTTCAGTACCCATCGTAATTCTTAAACTGTGCACGTGCATTCCTTCCCATGAAAAAGGAGTCTATTGGAACATAACGGGAGGGGTGGAATTGGTGCAGGAGACCCACAGGAGGTTGGGGAGGGAAAAGGGATACAAGAAGAAAGAGAAACAAAGAACTGCCTACTCTCATTAGCAGGGGTAAAATAATCGTTATAGGGTCTTTGTAGAAAAAAAAAAAGCAACAGCTTGGTTGACATGATTTACATACCATAAAATCCCATGTTATTTAAAGTGTATAATTCCGCGGTTTTTGCGTATATTTATAAAGTTGTGCGATCATTACCATAACCTAACTTTAGAACATTTTATTATCTCAAGAGAAGTATCTCGCCCGTTCGCAGTCACACCTCACTCCCCACCACCTGCCTTCCCGTCCCTCGGCAAACGCTAATTTGCTGTCTGTCTCTACAGATTCGCCAGTTCTGGGCATTTCGAAGCAATGAGATCGTGCAGTATGGGGTCTTTGGTGACTGGCCTCTTGCACTCAGCCTAAGGCTTATTTCCGATTATCCCAAAACGTGCACTTGTGGCCCATTTAGCCCCGTGAAATACTCCACCAGAAAAGAAGACAGCGCTTTGATGTTAAAACAATCTTGGGAGGTGCTGCATGCTCTGTACACGTCATGGAGACCGAAGGCTCTGAGAAGTCCTGCTGCAGAGAAGCCTGCTCATCAGCTTGGCTGAGTTTAGCAATTCCGGTCGTATTTAGGTCCCAGTGTAGGGTGTAGACCCCCTCCTACATGCAGAGGGCAGAGAGATTACCGAGATAAGAGACTCACAGCGGACTGTAGTCATGACACGGAAATCTGTAAAGGGGGGTGACCCCGCTGGCCACATAAAAGGTTCCTTGCGTTTTAATCATTTTCCTGAAGGAGTCGAGTTTTACAGATCCTGTGCGTAGCTGGCTGCCTCCCCGCATTCCTAAACATTCCTCTGTTTCATAAACACGCCGTCTCCTCCCACAGAGCCTGTGGAGCATCAGACACCGTGTTCTAGCATCACCTTCACGGAGACGGTTCCTAGACACATGCTGGATGGAAGATTTTTAGATGCCGAGCCAAGCCTTTTGCATCCTTCGGTCAAACAAACTGTGGGGCAAGCGCGCTTTGGCAATCCCGTTGCAGAGACATCCATTAAAATGCCAGTCAGCTCGCCTCTTGGCTGAGGTGTCCTGGTGTGGTGTGTCTGAGATCCAGGACCTTTTTAAAAAGGATTGGAAAACGGTGACGTCAGCCAGGCTTCTCTGTCCCAGAGTCTTCAGTCCGCATGATGTGCGCGGAGCGTGCGGCATTTCCCAGGATTATTCTGACATGCAATCTTCTAGTCTCGACCCCAAATAATCAAAGCCTTGAGTTTTGAGAATGTCCCTGCAGTTCGGTCCATGGAAATGTCTTCTTATACGCAGTGTTGCATCGCTGCCTGCTCGATTTAGGCAGGGAACAAACAGACGGCAGCTCACTGGGGTCTTCTTTTTGATCCCTTTTTTCTTTGATGCAGAATAGTTCAAGGGCCATGTCTTGTAACCCCCCTTTCGCCCTGGTTACTCTTAACGCTCTGCTATAGCTGTGGGACATGCTCCAAAATGACAGCCTCGAAGGCTGCAGAGATGATGCTTGAGAGCGTCCAACGGGGGACTTCTTGGTGTCCAAAAATTCGGGCGTATCATTCATTAGTAGGCTCCCCTAACTCCAGGGCCAGTCGTGCTATGCCGTACTTCGTTTTAGCCCCTTTGGTTTCGGCTCAGTTTCTGAACGCTCTTGTTCCAGGGGTTCCAGGAGGCGTCATTCGTTATGAAGATGAAGGCGGCACAGTCCCTTCCCTCGTGAGCCTCACACCTTCATGGAAGGGGAACGAAATGACCGGTGCCTTGTGTAGTGCACGGATGCGTACGGGGTAATCTGGGCGCACAGCGGAGAAACTAATTACCAAGTCTCGGGGGGCCTAGAAGAGGTTCTTACGGGAAGTGACAACATCCGAGAAGAGTTCCAAGAAGATACAGGAGCTCCCGGGGCCCACAAGAAGGGAAAGGCATTTCAGGAAGAGAGGACTAACTGTGTGAGTAAATGCAGGAGCGCACAGAGCAGCGTGGGGCGACCGAGGACCTGTGCGTCACTGAGGTGCCGCTGATGCACGAAGAGCAAAGGAAGCAGTGCTGGCCAGTCAACGCTCTTGGTCACTTCCTCCAAGGCGACAGGTCAAACAGGAGTTCCTCTCTCTGTCTGCTCCTGGGGCTGATGCCGATTTTAAGCCCAACACGTAATAAGCACTTTTAACGTATCTGTCACTACTCTTATTATCAATTCTAAGACCTGTGCCAGTGTCGAATTATATGAGTCACTTTAGGAAATAGGACTTAGGAAACTGTCTTGGTACCATGGCAGGTCCATGAATAATATCGTTTCGTTGATGAGATGCTACGGGAGCTTAACTCTGGTTTATGTCAATTAGCCTCTGGTTAAATTTGGTTTCCTTGTACGATATTTCACTTAAAGTTGCAGGATCTATTGACAAAGTGAGGATTTCATTGTATTTAAAAAAAAAAAACTGCCAGAATAAGTTCATTCTACATAAAGTGTTTTTATTTTCTTCTTTGAAAGGCACATAAACACCTAAAGAGTCAACATTTAATCAGAACTTCACTTCTGCCAAGTATTTTATTTATTTACTTACTTACTTACTTACTTACTTACTTACTTACTTACTTACTTACTTACTTACTTACCTTTCTACTTATCTATCGACCTACCTAGGCAGGAGGAGGTCTGGATAAAGCACCTCTGATCAGTCATTTGAGTCCTGAGTTGACACAAAATCACCTATCTTTTAGCAAGAGAGGAGGAGAAGTCACGGTAACATGAATATGCCAATTAAGACTGTCGTTGTCCTTGAATGAAGCGGCAGGTGAAAGCCCAGGCTTTGGAGTCAGACGGCCCCAAGTTCAAGTCCCAGGTCTGCCCCTGAGGAGCTGGGAGGGCCTGAAGGAGTCATCTGAGACGCCTTGTTCCCAGTGATAAAATGGATCTAACGCTGCTAGGGATGTTCTGAGAATTAAATAAGAATGTATCTCAGGCACTTAGCGTTCATCTTCCATACAACGAGCATTAAACAAATAATGGTTTTTATTCATCGGTATTATTCTTTAATCAATCCGTGCTGACATGGAGCAGAATTAAGGAGCAGAGTTTGGAGCTTCGTGTCCTCTAAAGCTTATACTTCAGAGACAGAATGGCAAAGCGCAGCCAGAGGGCATGCCATGTGTCAGGACCTGTCGGCCACTCTTTCTCCTGCATTTATTGAGCACCTACTATATGCCACGTGCTTTCCTAAATACTGTAGACGGAGCAAGGAGCAAACAAGGCAGACATTACTGCTCTCGTAAAACTTACAATCTAGCGGAGGAGGAAAGACAATAAAACTTGAAGAAGTAAAACACACAGCATGCCAGATGGTGATAAATACTAGGCCGAAAATAAAGCGAAGACGCGAAAGGATGCATGATGCTGGAGTTTGGAGGAGGGTTTGTCATTTTAAACAGCGTGGTCAGTGCCAAAAAAGCTCTCTGCGGAGGTGATTCAGGATTTTTACCCATTCACAGAATATCCGGCTTGGGACCCAAAATGGCACCTACGACTCAACACAGAAATCGGGAGCCAGAAGTGGGGTGTGCGGGCAACACCCCTAGGCAAGCTCCACGTGAGCTGCTCAGCTGATATTTTCCACTAGGGTTTTGTGTTGTGCGTTACGGGTCAATCCCTCTGAAACAGGACTATCACATGCAAGTCACAAATGCCACCCAAGCTTGTTTGTGACCTGGTGCCATCTGGACCACACTGGGAGAGGGAGCTCCAAGCATGTGAGCCAGCGCCACTCTGCAAGGACGCTGCCAGGCACCACCCACTGTGCTGCAGATTGTTACTCCTTTGCCAAAAATCACTATTCTCTCATTCCACAGTCCTGGGAAGGCAAGAAATAGTGTTCAGTGATGAATCCTGATAACGGTAATTAGGAAAAGACTCATCTCTGGTGTGAATTTCTTGGTGGGACTTTCCTTCCCAGGGGATGTCGCTCTCTGGATGGGGAGGAGACAAATGGTGATGCTAAGGCGATGGCACAGCGAGCGATTCCTGGCTTTCGGTGCTCACACAGAGAAGTGGCTTCATCCAGGAAATGCATGTCTTCGCAACGCCCCGAACTGCCTTCTCTGCCCAAGACACTCAGAAATGAAATGTTACTCAAAGCTGTGATCTCCACGGGGAGGTAAAAGTTGAGCAGATCTCTCTTTTTCAGAAGTAGGTTAATTTTTTTTTCCCTGACTCACAGGGGGACTCATCCTTTAGTCTCTTCCACGTGGTGCCAAGTTGAAACGTGACACAGATATCAGTTATAAACTGATTCAGCTATGAGCAGCAGAATACCCGATCACCAGTGAATAACGGTAAATGGAGCCAATCGTGTAAAGGAAGACAGCCCGGGGCTGATGTGAGGCAGATCGATGTTACTGAGAACGCTGATCTCTGCCCTGCCATCCTCCACTTGTTGGATTTCTCAGACCTTTTGCCTCCTGGCCACAATGTCAACCAGTAGTCATGGCAGGAAGAAGGACAATGGGAAGCCCCCGCTTCATCTGTCCTTTTCAATCAAGAAAGCGAAAAAAGTTCTCCTACAAGTATCCCACGTGGACTTGCTCTTATGCATCCCTGGCCAGAGCGGGTGCCACGCAGCTATCCCCAGCTGTGAGGGAAGCTAAGATCGGGTCTAAAGCTAAAAGTAGTTCCCAAGATGAGTGAACGTCGGAATCCTGGAGGGTCGGTTAGGACAAAGATTGTTGGGCCTCTCCCCCTTGACGTCCTGATCCAGCAGGTCTGGGGCAGGACTGGGAACTACATCGTCAGCAAGTTCCCAGGTGAGTTTCTGTTGCTGCTCCAGGAACCTCCTTTGAGAACCACCGATTGCAAAGAAATCTTACATTTTCGCTGCATTCTCCTGAGCAGACCCTTATTTGCTTTCACTGAAGTCTTATAAAAACTGCTTACCTATTCTTCCTTCCTTTCGCATCAGATATCATCGCCACGTTTCCTGTCCTGATTCCAACTCTGACACCGTAATCCCGCTATTCAAAAACCGCCGGGGGTTCCGGTGGCTTAGTATTCTCCCCGATCCGAGGCCTTTCATGATTGAATCCTAATGTGCATATGTTTCCAACCGCTCGTTGCTCATAATCTACGCTCTATTTATACATGGCCCTTAAAAAAGGGAGTTTGCAAAGTCTCAGTTGTATTAGACCGACATCTGGCTGAGAATAATTATAAAATCTGTTTAAATTTTTAGAGTAGCTGTGTAAAAAGATCACGAAGGAGGCAAGACGGCCGGGATTTCAGAAGTCAAAATTGGAAGGGGAAAAAATACGCATGGATAAATTCTTCTAGACATTAAAGGAATAAAGAACCCAAATGCTACACAAAATCTTCCAGCGAACAGAGAAAGAGGAATCGCTTCACAGCATATTGTATGAAACCAGCATAATTTTAAACCAACCCTGATGGAGATATTACGAGAGAAGAAAATGATTTGTCAATCTCTCTCAGGAATACAGACGCAAAAGTCCTAAGAAATGTAATAAATGCAATCCAGCAATGTTCAAAAAGAGGAATATACCACAGAAAAGTTGGAATCCAAGAACGCAAGGCTAGTTTTAACACGGACAGGGAAAAGGTGAAAAATCATACGATCACCTTTATAGATGCATAAAAGTCACTTCAATCCAGTCACTGACCATGAAAACAAAACAAAAACCTTTTAACGAATTAGGAGTAAAAGGCGATTTTCTTAATTCAGTGAGGGCATCATCCCATGTAATGCTGAACGCCAAATTTGGCTGTAGGACAAGGACACTCTCTATACTATGTCCACTTAATATCATCCTGCAGGGCCTAGGTAGCACAAAAGGGAAAGAAATAAAAGGTATAACAATTAGGAAAGTAGAATTAAAACGAAAATTGTTCACAGATGACCTGATTGTGTGTATAAAAATTAAGAGTGGGACTAGATATTTATGACACACTTGTCTAGCAAAGGACTCACATTGAGAATATATTTAAAAAGAACGTCTAAAAATCAATCAGAAAAAGACGATCCATTGAAAAATGAGGAATTGAGGAAAAGACTTGTTGGCAAGTGATGACAAAGATTCGAAGTAAGTGAAACTATCATAAACAACCTGAATGCCTCTCCTGTATGTCATACAAGTTCCTCCAATTCGATATCTACACCACTTCTGAACCGAAACTTCCTCCGGCTTCCCCAGGAGAATAAGATTATTCTCTATCTCCAGAACCTTCTTTGAAGATCCCCCGGGACACGTGTCACAGGCTCCCTTGGGTTGTGCATATCTTATTTTTGCTACTAAAATGTATGTCACTTTTAAGGTGGCATTAGTTTTCTTCGCCTTCTTGGTGGAAAGTGCTTTGCTTCCTAGGGTGCAGGTACCCAATTCATACACGTTGGCTGGGTGGATAAAGGGTGAATGCATGCTAAGAGCTCCTTTGTGGAATCATTCTAGAACTCCTGACTTTCTTCATATTTGGGGGCAAGTCTTTATCTTAGTTTTCCAAAAATGGGAAACGAGTGGCTCTATGTTGATGAATGTCAAGGATTTTCTAAGTAGGGGCTTTGAAAGATAAAGGTGTGAAATATATCACAGACCAAATATTCTTTAGTTTTCCAGACATCATAAAAGATGCTCTTAAGAGAATTGTTAGGATTGCCATCTCTTTATCATTTCCCCGGGTTTCTCTCCTCTGGGACAATCCCACCACTTCTTTGAATGTTTAAGAGGTGGTTGGGCTGTTGTCGAGTCTTTACTGGTAAATATTTAATCGGTAAAACCCTTCTTCAAGTCTCTTTGATGGTTTGCGTATGTAACAAATAATACAAGAAAGAATAGACTTTTCTCAAAGGTAGCCCGAACTATGTATAGAGAACACACAAACCTCCTCCATCACTAAGAATGCCACATGATGGCCTGACTATTCTGTTTTGTGTTAGAAAATGAAATTTGGTGAAAGCCTAATGAAAGCCTTCGTGATGAGTCAGACCTCGCACTGGGTAACATTTTTCTGACTTTTCCAATGCTTCTTTCTTGTTGTCGGATAATTAGCCTCAAGACTATGAAGGTGTCAAGAACCGGAAAGACAGCAAAGGGGTATGGGTCAAGAAAAAGCCAGAGTGACCAGGGCTCCTGCTTTCCGAGTGGCAGGTCAGCTGATTTAAGAGCACATAACTGGGGGTCAGAGGAAGACTCAAAGGGACCAAAGATCACTGACGTGGTTTATCATTTGTTGTGCTGAATACTTGGTTTTGGGAGTCCCGAATAAATGTATTTGACAACCTTTCGCAAATACTGTGTTGCTAGTGTGTCTTTGGAAGCTAGCAATTTCAGAGTAATTAGGGTATTATATGAATGAGATTTCAGTGCAGCCCTTTATCCCATGTTCCAACGTCTCTTCCCCATCTGTGGGTATAAGGTGGGAATATCTTTACATCTTGAAGTTCTGGTTTGTTATTCTGTGAGCTGTTACACAGAACTCCATGCTTGCAAACCCCTTTGTAATCAATTATTAATCTCTTCCAGGATCACTGTTTGGTTACAGAAACTCTTGCTCCTCTTTCTGTTTTTCATTGAAAAAGTGGAAGAGCAGTAATATTAATTTTGTAAAATAAAAGTCATTTATAATCCCCAGACCCTAATACAAATTTTCTTATTAGCATATACTTCTCTAGCTGTTGCCTTTATGAAGAAATATGTATTACAGCGACAGAACTATATACGAAATTTAATATTTATAAGTTAGCATCGTATCACGAAAATGATCCTTTTTCCTATGTAAATTTGAAATACAATTTTAACACTTTACCATATTTATGCAAGCCAATGTACCATAATAACTAAAATAACTCTCTATTAGTGAACATTAATGCTATTTCCAGTTTTCACCATCACAATGAAGGCTGAATAAAGACTTTTGTAGTTTGAATTTCTTGCTCACCTTCAACTCCCCAGATCCTAACATAGAATCTAGTAGGCAACAGGCACAAATAAATATTTGAGAGGTTAATTAATAAATCATACTTTTGTTCCCTTTTGATGAATTATTTCTTTAGGATGAACTTCCAAGAATAAGAGAGATTACTGGGTCAAAGGGAATAAACATTCTGACGTTTTTCATATGTGAGTGCGCATTGCTTTGTAAAGGATTTATATAATTCTTTCAAGCTTTCACTATTATTATTATTAGTCCAAATTTTAGCTTGGCCCCCAAAATGGTGCCCGAATGTTGTTTTCATTTGCACAGTAGAACACGCAAAGCATCATATTGTTAGAGGTTATTCTACTTGCCTGTCTCTCCCACCGTACGTCTGGAGAATATCGTTTCTGTCTCCAATTCCAGGTGCCCAGTCCACGGCTTGCTACGTAGTACATACTCAACGAATATTAAGTCAGCGAACTGCAGAAGACTTCTGACGACTATGCTGCTGGAACACCTAAAAAATATATATATAAGATAGTGGTTAAAGCAAAAGTTCCAACTCTGCTTTCAATGTCTACAGGACAAAGTAGGGTAAAGTCTGTAAGATGAAGACATGGACACCTCTGGTCTCATAGAGACATGGCGAGGATGCCTGAGCTAAGAGAAAGGCATGCTTGACTCAATGAAAGCGCTCAACAAACACTGTCTGCTCCGTCTGGGCCCACTGAGGCATAGAATCTTCCTGCTTCTTTTGCAAAATCGAATAAGCTCCTAATGTGTTGCAAATATTAATCTCTGGTCTATAAGTTTTCATATTACATACTTTTAAACTTTATTTTTTTTCAGATTAGTGCATTTTAAAATATTTATGTATTTAAAATGGCCCCTTTTTCATTTAGTGGGTTTTTTTTCCTGATTTATGTTGAAAAGGTCTTGATCAAATTTCCCTCATTACCTGGTTAATATTTTATTGTACTTTGAGCATGTTTTTAAAACTAAAATTTAAAAACTATTTAACTCTTTAATGGATCCAGAGATTATTTTGGTGTATATCATAATGTGTAAACCTAAACTCATTCCAAAGGTATTCCCCCCCTTTAGCAGTTGGCAAATTTTCTTCACACTCCACTCTTTCTAGAAAGCCAACCCCTGAGCCTCTGTGGCCCCAGCCGCCCTCTGTGCGTGAGAATTGGAGTCTGTGGCTGCTCACCACCTGCTCACACTGGTGTTTCTTTATGATGGAGGAGTATTCCTCGGCAAATATGCCCTTATGAAAATAAAAAGTTCTACTTAGAGGAACGATGGAAAGGAGCATATTTCTTTGTGGAAGTTTACACTAAAGCGTCTAGAGTACCAAAGTCACCTGCCTGGTCCTCTGATGGGGTCAGAAATGCTACAGGATATGTACAGCCTACTCCTGGGTCCTTACAGGAGTCTCTTCCCATGCATAACCAAATTTTATTTTCACTGTAGTAGTTTATAAAAGGTTTGTGTTGCCAAGGCTTGAATTATAAAGGCACTTGAGTCAATGGGCATAAAGACGCTTTGTGCTTTAGAGTTTCAGCCTGGCAATAACATTACTTTTCCTTCATGAGTATCGAGAATAAAGGTATTTTCTAGCTATAAAAGAACAGCTATAAACACTTGACATCACTGAGCAATCCAGTTTTGAACGAATGGAGCTGATAATGTGGAAGTAACGACTTTCACTTTTCTATTTTTCCTGACACTATTATTGGCACAAAGACTCACCCATTCTTCCCGCCTTTATTATTAACCTGATAAACTAAACTCAAACAGCACTGTCTACGGCTAGTCCAGTGGCTTCCCCCGGCCTGAGTTGCTGATTACAAATGCTGATTATAATATTACTAATAAAGCTCCCAGTAATTCAGATCACTCTCTCCCACCAATCTGTCAAGTTATTGACATGAGTGTTATAAAAAACCATATGTCAAGTAATACATGCTTTAAACATTTTCTCAATGTTCTCCCGTGAGATTATTTTGATTGATAAAGGAAGGAAGAGCCATGAGGAAGGAAAGAAAGTGAGGGAGGGAGGGAAGAAGTAAAGCAGGCAGGCCTCTGTATTTATTTGTTTGCAAAAGCTACCTTATCAAAGTTCCACCGAGATCTATTTTCTCATAGTTCCTGGGGCTAGAAGTTCAAGGTCAAGGTGTCAGCAGGGGTGGTTCTTTTTGAGGGATGTGAGGGAAGATCTGTTACAAAGCTCTCTCCTTGGCTTGTGCGTGGTCTTCACAGGGTCTTTCCTCTGTGTGTGTCTGTGTCCTAACCTCCCCTTATAAAGACATCGATTTGATCAGGGTCTACTTTAATGGCGTCATTTTAATTTAATGACCACTTTCAGGGCCCTATCTCCAAACACGGTGACATTCTGAGGAAGTTACTGAGGCAGGACTTGCACACGTGGTTTTTAGGGGTGCGGGCATGGTTCACACTGTTCCTACCGCCCATCAACTTATAGTGGGAATTAGGAAACCTTTGAAAAGGAAAAGGAAAAGATATCACTCGAATCTGAATACACCACTCCTAATATTCTGACATTTTGCCTTCCTGGTTTCATTTTTTTTGTAATGTGTGGTTTCATTACATGATTGCAATCATACTATATACTCAATTTTGATTCCTGCTTTTTCAATTCATGTTTTAAAATAAGCAGTTTACAGGTAATACCCCATTTGAATTTTTGTATTATTTTTCTCTGAGTTTGGGAATCACAGTGAAATTTGCCTGATAAAAAGAATTTCATCATCTGATCCTGTTTTTGCCAGCAATTTGTTTCTTTTACAAGATAATTTATTGGATGTCTGAAACGACTTAAAAATGAGATTCTAATTTTTTCTTAACTGATTTTTTATAAACTATAGTATCTTTGTCAAATTTTGGGGGGTCATTCATCTGCTTACACTTTCATATTTCTGATTTTTTAATAGGACATGCAATTCATTGCCTTTCTCAGATTTAATATATAGTAATGTAATATTCATGTGAAGTTAATCTCTTTTATATTGGTTTACTCTCTCATTTTTAAATGATTCATTTATTATTTTTCTCTAATTTTCCACTGTTAGATTTAGCAACAATTTATTATGTTAGCATTATCAAAGACATAGTCAAAATTTATCATTTCCAGTGCTTTTGTACATTTGTCTAAATTTCTTTTATCTTCCCTTTTCTTGAAATTGTAACTGAATTCACAGGTTGCTATCTCTAAATAATTTAATCTTAAGTACTACACTATCAATTACTTCTCAGTTTTATAGAGGAATCTAGCAATTTACTTTATTGCTATAAAATATTCTGTCCTTACATTCTTAATTAACTCCTTAAACAAGAAATTATGCAAGACAGAAGGTCTTTTTTTTTTCCTGAGAATTTTTTTAGGCCAATCCTTAAGAACATGACCTAGTAGTAGGCTGGTATTTCAAGATTTATTACAGAGCTGCCACATAAGTTTGCAAAGGTGACGCAGGGGACACCATCTACAATGTAAAACTCCCGGGAACTTTATGAATAGCACCCCTTGGATTTGTGCTGTGCAGATTCTGCAAGAAGGGATACAGGAACTCAGTGGACAGGGTTCATGATTTTTGCCTTCGTAATCCCAGCCCCCAAATTTTATCTTGAGAAATAATTCTATAATTGGAGAAAAAAATGTATTAACTTTTATCCATGATGCTGAAAAATTGGAAACATGCATCACATTTTAATTTTTAGCCCCCATAATTAGAAATGACCATAAATTTCATAGAGATATCACGAGTATCTCAAACACATGAACGATTACACATTTATTTATTAATAATAATAAGTATGAAAAAAGTTGAGCAAATATCTGGGCTACATTATTAAACCAAAAATTATAAATTATGGTATCCATTCAGATTATAATTTGTATGTCAATACTTGTTCACATGGACCCAAATTGGGACATTTTAAAAATAAAATTATGAATTTTTTTATAAAGTATTCCCAAATGCTATAATTACATACAATTTTTTTCTAATGCAAGCAAAAAAATGAGATATAGCTTCTAGAAAATTAATAGATGGTGCTTCCAAAAGTCAGATCCTTATTCTTTTGACTTAAAAAATACATTTTTTAAAGGGGCATTTTAAACATAGTGAGTGCTCCAGCCCGGTCTCCCCTCCCTGACTTCTGGGAGTAAAAGCAGCTGTGTTTTGTCTCAGGTTGCCCGTCCTCTTCCTGTTACTTGGCATCTTTGTGTTCTTATGAATTTTCCAAGACCCGGGATGCAAGACTCCCCAACCAGCTAACCACAATCAGAATGTGGCGCAGAGGCAATTTTCCCTCTTCCTACCAGCGGTGATAATCCATGAGAAGGCTGCTTTTCACACTGTGGAGTAGAAATGGGGCAGCAGGTGGCTTTTAGTCGTTTCGACAGCGCCTCATTGCGCTGGCACCTCTTTCTAAAGCACAGCAGGAAAATTGCTCAGTTGTCAATCCATACATGAGGACATGGCATTTTAAAGAATGTCCTTCAAAAGCTTGCCTAATTTATGACAAAGACATTGGCTGCCTTTGACCACAGTTAGAGCATTGAAACAATACAATTGGGTTATTTGGTTTCCTGGAGATATTTCACGCATTTGTGTTTTGTTTCAAGAATCCAGGTTACGTGCTTTGTAACATATGCTGTGTATGGCTTTAGGGAATTGTAAAGCAGATTTTCCCGTTAGGATCTGGGTTGATTCTCATCCTGATCTCAAGGCCTGTACCTTTGCTAACATTTGTCTCTGAAAAGAAAGAAAATTCTATGTATAAAGAGACAAGAATTTTTTTTAAAGTTTAATTCCATGCTACAGTGCAGACACCGGTGATCGTTAAGCCAGATCATAGCTGAAGAATAAATGTAAACATTCGAGTCTAGGCGGATTCAATCCTCTGAGAAACCAACCCACTGTAAATGATAAACACCATGTCTTGACTTCAGTAAAAACTCCAGACCCTGTTATTTAGAACTGATTGGGTGCTCTGTAGATGTTGGTTTTCAATGAACTCAGAAAATCATCACTTGAAGAAATAATTAGTTTTTCAATTTACAAATTTGACACAGTTCCTTGCCTCATATAACCCCTGAGCTCTCTCTCTTCTGTGGTTTTCATCAATTTTATACTTATTATCTGTTACTGAAGTGGAAAAATCTTGCCAAATATGATCTAGAGATAAGGCATTGCTTTTAACGAGAAGAAGCATATCTCAAATTGATGTGAATAACGCTTTCAGAAGTTTCTTGAAGGTTTGAACCCTTATTTTCCCTCTTTCACTTCTACTATTCTATGTCCAGTCTTCATGTCTTGAGCCTCTGGAGCCACAGATATCCTGGAACTTGGAGAAACAGAGGTCTGACAGCAGGCCTCTCATCTGAGGCTGAAACACCTGGATCAGAAAGGCACTTTCCAGGAGCAGAAAATCCCACGGGTATGTCAGTTCGGAGACAGGGAGAAAGTCTAGACTTGGGTCAATAATCCTAATGGACCAGCCAATTTGAGCCAACAAAGAAGATACGAGTTAGTGATGGGGAAATTTTAAAGGCCAACGTCTGGTTAAACACCAAGGAGTGCAATTGCTAATTATGTGTTAGTAGCATGTTTAGTTTTCCAGAGTGGCTGTCGCGTTTTGCATTCCCACCAGCCGTGAAGGAGAGTTCCTGTTGCTCCACAGCCTCGCCAGCGTTTGGTGATGTCAGTGTTCTTTCTGGACCTAGGCCGTATGATAGCTGCGTGGTGGTAGCTCATTGCTGCTTTAATTTTGATTGCCTCGATGGACAACATGTTGTGAAACACTTTTTCTTATGCTTATTTGCTGAATGACTGGCATTTTTAAAGAGTAACCCTTTGCAGAATGTCCTTCAATTAAGCTTTGTCTGATGTTTCCTAGTGTTTAGATTCATGGCACACATTTTTTTTCAGGACTACACAGGAATGCTGTGTTCTCAGGGCATTATATCAGGAGGCACATGATACTGTCTCTCTCACTGTTAATAATATTACCTGTGACCACTAGGTTAAGGTGACATCTGCCAGGGTTCTCCACTGAAAGTCACTTTTTCCCCCATTGTAATTAACAGGAATCCTACGAGGTCATACACTGAGACAATGTACACATGCTTTCCATCATCACACTTCTGCCTTTGGTATCCTTGATGAATCTTATCTAAAACAGCAATTTCTACAGTAGTTACCAAATGGCCGTATTCTAAGAGCATCATTTCTTCTACATGTCGTTGGAATTTCTATGAGAGAGAAATTTTTATCTGCAACATTCATTTAGGTATTCATTTACGTGTTAATCTTAATGAGAACTCCTGGGTTATGATTATATTCTATGGGTTACTAGACTTAATTTTGTTGTTCAAATTATTTCATATTTGACTAGTGGGAGCACTTTCAAGTTAGCTTCTGTGTCCTTTTAACACGATCTTTATTTTGAATTATATTTGCCGGAGCCCTGGAATCAGTCATTTCTCCAAGGAGCCATGGTTCCTTATGTTGAAAATCCGTTTAATTTTAAAGTGTGGCTTATGCTTGTTCTTTACTGGCAATAATTGATTATCTATTATATTTAAGGCACTGAATATGGTACTCTGGAAACTAAAGATGTGATTCTTTACCCCAGGGAGTTTCTATACCAAAAGAGAGAGAAAGCAGATAAGCAAATCCCCATGCAAGATAAAAGTGATGTATTACAAGGTGGTTGCACATGAGATGCTGTGGGATGCAGAAGCATGGAAAATCCCTTCGGGCGGTGAGAATTCAGGAGGATCTAAAAGGGAAATGGTATTTGAGCTCTTTAGGGATTTAAATAAGGAGCCAATGCAGAAAAATGGAAAAGATGATCAGGCAGAGAAATCTTTTTTGCCCATTGCTGAGACAACATATGCAAATTCCCTAACTAAATCTACCTTCGATTACTTTAAACCTACACTTCTTTTAAGACTTTGAAGATGTGCACTCCCCTCCTGTATTTTACATTAATTTCTGATATCACAAACAGGTGCAGAGATTTATTTTACAACATGTTTCAAGAGGTGGAGGAGAGAAGCCTCTCCTTGTGCCTGACGTTGGTCCGTCTCTACACGTGGCCCAGAGAAAAGCCTGCTCTGGTCAAATTCTGGCATCAGGACAGAGTCCGAGGGCCTCGCCCCACTTCCCTGCAAGCCCCTCTGGGCTCCTCTGGGAGGCCCTGGCTGTGGCTACTGAACACCCACCAGACCTTGGATGCTGCTGGGAAGGACAGAGCTTTCTCTGGATGCTCTGTCCTCTTCTGGCCTTTACTTTTTTTCACTGAATCTGAGGTCCTAGTTCAAGAAGCTGTTGCAAAGATAAAGGAATGCACAGGAAAGCACTTGGTGAACTACGTAAAATTGTTTTTCAGTAGGTGTCTCATGCACTATTTGGGACAAAACTTTACACTGAAAAAAATAAAATGTCCTTTTTTAATCTGAAATTCAAATTTAACTGGACATCCAGTATTTTATCTGGCACCCACACTCGTGGGAAATAGAAGTCCTATGACACCCCTTCCCAGTGTCCCCCTGGAATGTCCTGCAGACATGCCCCACTTGCTCAATAATTGTGCCATATGAGGTCAGTGGGTAAATTGGACGTTGTGGGAATTTATAATAAGATGGTACTTACAAATGCCATGAGATAAATTATCCATATTAGTTTTTATTTAAACTATAATTGCATATGTGAATAGAAAATTAGTATAACGTATTGATACCATCTGGTGCTCCAATTTCATACCAGTATTTTTTTTCATCTGTGTTAATTTAAGCAAAATTGAATTTTCCACCTACACATGATTATGTTTCATTAATTACTCTGTTTTCATTTAGATACCATTGTTGACCATGATCCTAAGTGGATTTAATTATTTGTAGATAATAGAACAGGTGTGATGTCTGTGATAAGCCAATGTTCTTCCAAGTTATACAGATGCTAACACTCGACATTTTATCTCCATACCAAGACTGATTAATTTCCAACGTGACACTGCATTCCTCAGAAACACAGTTAAATGGATTCAAATTCATTCACTCATGTGCTCCTTCTGCTCCTCTTTGTCCACTGCCTACTATGTGCCGGGGACTTCCTGAGTACTAATGATAGAATGGGATGTAAGACAAAGTCTTTGTGACTGTGGTGTCCCCAGGCTGGTGAGAGATTGAGACCTACAAACTGAAAATGGCAGTGTGATTCAATAAGGCTCAATTATAGTGCTCTGGGGACACGCAGAAAAAAAGTCCCTGATACAATAGAGAGAAGGAAAGTGAGTTAAGAGAGAAATGAGCAAAGAGACAGCAGGAAAGGGTATTTAAGACAATCCCATTTCCTGGCTCTAGTGTTTAGCTGAGTGCTTTAGACTGGTCTAGGACTTTGCGGGTTTAAGAAGCACATTCGGAGATTTTCATACTCACGCTAATTAATTTTTATGCCTGAAACTTGTGTTGCTATGGTGCTGTTTTTGAGACAAAGAAAGGCTGTACAAATGTTCCAGGTTCAAGGAGGCTAGGGACAGGCCACTGAATGCAAACCTGGACCCTGAACTGGATCCCATTGCAAAGAGCTCAGAACTGGATTAACTGACAAAATGGGAATACAAACAGTAGATTAAACGATGGCATCCTGTTAAATTTATGAAGTTGATTATTGTAGTTATATAAGAGAATATCCTCACTCTTAGGAAATCCAGAGTGAAGTGTTCAGATGTTAAAGACCATGAAATATGTGACTTATCCCCGAATGGTCAAAAATATTTTATGCATATATATACACCTATATTTATATTTATATATATATATATATATTTTATATATATATGTATATATATTTATATATATATGTATATATATGTATGTATATGTGTGTATGTTTAAAAGAAATGTATATTTATTAAATGTATATTATAAATATATATGTATATGTATATATGAAGAGAGAATGCAAATGACACATGATGAAGAAAATAGGGTAAAATGTTAATACTGGGTAAAAGTGGGCAGAGGATATATGTGTGTCCTCTATATCTCTTTTATTCTTATAACTTTTCGGTAAGTTTAAGATTATTCTCAAAAAGTAGTTTGTTGTGATCCTCACAACAGCTATGTAATACTAACTTATTGTTCCCAATACACAGATGAAGAGACTAAAATGAATCTTTAGAATCACAAAGCTAGTCAGTGACAGACATGGGACCAGAACCCAGGTTTCAATGTCCTGGGATGGCCAGATAAGCTCAGACGAAGAAAAAGCCCTGCTGCTAGGTAGGGACCCGCCTGGCCTTTGCTCTGCCACAACCCACCTGCCCGCTGGGCGGGCAGTGCGAGGCCTGGAGAAGGATGCTGGTTGATATTCCCATTCATGGTTGGTTTTTCCTCCTGATTCTTAAGAAGTCACTATGTCGTGGAAGCGCTTTGTTGGGCCCTCATATGAGATGCAGATATTTTTACATCCTGGAGCCGTTCCAAAATTTCCACCTCCCTCTTCTCCAAAACCCTTTGTTGCCAGTGCTCTGATATTTTCTCTTCCAAGTAGCCGTTAGCCACTGCCCACGAATAGGCACGAACACCAGAGTCAGGCTGTATCTCCATCCAGGTAAAATGGCCAAGGACACGGGTTGTTAAATTTTGTTCACTGAGCCCATTTTCCTTCTCTCTTCTCTTTCAGGGCCATTCCTGAGGAAGCTGCGACATTGCAATAATTAATTTTGGCAATTGCCAGAGTGTCATGTGGAGCCATCCAAAACACAAGCTTAATGTTTTTCCTCCTTAGTCAGGTGGCAGAGGGAGCAAGCTCGAGGACGCAGGTGTGGACTGAGGGAGGGACAGCCCACGTGTGGATACGTTGTTCCTTTTATGCAGCCCACAGCACCTCTCACATGATGGGGCTCATCTGACACGTAACTGGTATACAGGTCTAGGTTCATGTTTCATGTTTACGTCTGTATGGAACTCTTGTACACGTGACTATATTATCCCAAATCCTATAAGCTATTAGAGGGCCTTTTTATCACCCCAACCACTCTGTCTTCAACAACGCCTGGATTACAGCAGCGTGGTTGTTACATCCGACAAATAAAAATGCAGGAGACCCAGCTAAATTTGAATTTCAGGCAAATCATAATTTTTAGCATAACTATATCCCCATGTCATATTTGGGACATCCTTATACTAAAAAAAAAAAAATGTGTTGTTCTTGTGAAAACCAAATTTGTCTGGGAGTCCTCTATTATACCTACTGAACAATTCTTCAGGTCGGACATAATAGTCACCAGTTGTTGAAGGCCTAGCAAGTGTCATTTGGGTCTCAATGAATCCTTCTAATCATCCTATCCAATCGACATTTTCCTTCCTGGTTTGTATATAGGAAGGCTGAGGCTGGAAAAGTACGTAGCCCAGGAATACCAGTAAGAGACAGAAGAGCTGGGATTAGGGCCCACGTGGATCTGGGTATGAGGTCTCTGGCTTTCAATGGATCTGCGCTGTGGGCTGTGACTCCAGGCCTCCTTTTTGAGACTCGTTCTCTCCGTCTTTTCCCGGGGGTTGCTGAGAACCCTCCAAAGTCAGCTTCCGGCTGCAGCTAATGCATAAAGTGAGAGGAAAGCTTTATGGGGTAGATTAAGCAGATTTTCTGGTAGGACTTTGTTGAAGGACTCACGACCGAGACCAGCGGAGTCCAGAAGAGTGTCTCTTCCTGGAGGCTTTCAGAACACACAGCCTGCTGCCTCCGGGCAGGCCCCCAGGAGTCCTGCCGATGGGAAGGAAGGCTGGGGTCGTTGCTGGCTCTGGGGCTGTTGGCAGGTAAGACGACGGGGCCGGCGGGCTCCAGCAAGCGGCTTTCACGTTCGACTGCCTCCAGTGTAACAATTTATCGTGGCTCTGCACTTGGTCTTGTCAGCCGCTGCTGAGTCAGTAGGGGGAGAATTTAATTAAAATCACCGCGGTGCTGTGGAAATGAGAGATCGGGAAAACGGCCAAGCCCCACAGCCCTTCTCCCTCGCTGGGCCTTTTGTGCAGACCCCTACTGCCGGGCCTGGGACCTGTGACCCTCCTTCTGTCCTCCCTCACCAGGCACAGGGCACAATTGAGCCTTTAACCTCGAGAGGGTGGCACCGGAGACTTGTTCAGCCGAGCACAAGAATGGCAGGGGTGAGGCTTCTGTGGCCTAACACATCACTGTGGGGCGGTCGGTGGCAGCTGACCCACCTCATTCCATGATTTCGCATCACAGATTCAACCAACTGTGGCTCAAAAATATTTGAGGGGGAAAATAAAAGAAATAACTAAAGAACAGGAAGTTCTAAAAAGCAAAACCTGAGTTTGCCACACTCCAAACACTGCACCAAACCCATGCGAAGGGAGTGACATGTAAACCTATCCTGCTGGAGCCCATATGCAGATGCTAGGCCACTGGGGTCAACTTGGACGGGAGCGTTCAGGAACGCCGGTGTCTGTGGAGGGCCACCGGACCAATCCCCCCAAGGACATGGAGGAACGACATTTTTCTCTTCATTTTTCCCACCTGGCTGTGAGTTCTTCGGAGATGGGATTTGGTTTATAGTTCCTTTCCAGGTAATAATCATTTCCAAATTCAGTGTCTGGCAAAAAGTGCTTGCTCAGTAGCTAACTACTGAAGGAATGAAAGGTCGACAGAGTTACAAGCGGGATCTGAGTAACATGGGAGCACAGAGGAGGCAGAACCCTTGCGTCATGGTAAAAAATAATCTAGAAAGTGGCTTTTGAGCTGGGCCCAGTGCCTCCTATATTTATTCACTAACCTTACAGCCCTTAGTCCTCGCATTTTAAAAATGAGAATCATAGACTCCGGGGGATTTAATATTATATGAATATAAAGGATGTAGGACAGTGCCTGGCACACAGTAACCAGTCGGTTCACAGGAGTTGTCTTTATTACAAATGGGTACATAAGGTGACAACATAGCACAGGGCATGGCGAGTGGCAGGGTGGCAGTTGGCGAAGAACAGAGTCGAGAAAGATGGACTGCGAGGGGAATTCGGCCTTGTTTCTGGGGACCGGGAGGTGGTGTCGGTGTGGCTGTCTGGGCACAGTCTCCATGGTCAGGTGCCAGTCCTGGCGTGACCTCTCGATGGCTCTGTGACCTGGGCATCGTATGCCTCAGTTTCCTCAACTATGAAATGGAGGTGAAGAGTGTTACTGGCCTCCTGTAACAAACGACCACAGACTCGGTGACTTAAAACGACGAATGCATTTTCTCACGCTCGGGAGATGTACGAAGTCAAGGTTTCAGCAGAGTCGAGAGACCCTGGAGGAGAATCCTTCCTGCGTCAGGGGGCTCCAGGCGTCCCCTGGCTGTGGCTGCAGAATCCGACCTCTGCCTCTGTCTGCACGCGGTCTTGGCGTTTGGAATTGGGGTCCATGTGGGTAATCCAGAATGATCTCATCTCAAGATCCTTCATTCGATCCGATCTGTGAAGATCCTTTGTTCTGAACAAGGTCACGGCCACAGATTTTGAGCAGTGGACACACCTTTTCGGGAACCACCCTTCAACCCACTAGAAAGCGTATGTAAAAACGAGGCTTGCGACATCCTGATGATGTCCACGCAGAACACACTCAGGAGAGCGGCAGCTGTTGCAGCGAGGAGACTGAGTCCAGGCCATGGTGTACGCTTCCCCTGGTAATTCCGCTGTATATCCCTCCGACGTGTGCTTTCCGGAGAGCCTCTCTCCCTAGATCATGTCAGTTAGTTGAGTCTGTTCCCACCCGGCCCTCCCTAACCCTCGCCACGGACGTCTCACTTTCCTGCTGTCCCTCATGGTGCCTCGCTTCCTTGCATGGCTGTGTCTTCTTACAATCTTCCTGCATCCTCAGGCCCCTCTATCAGTATTTCCGAACGCACGACTGTCGTCCACTCGCATTGCCAGGGAGGTGTGCTGGACGCAGTACGGCCCTTTAAGCAGACCTGCACGGTTCCCAGCTCTGCAACCTTTCCGTGCCTTTGTTTCCCCATCGCCACGTAATCCTAACCTCGAAGGATGATTGTGAGGGTCCGGCTGACGTATTCCTTATCACTCTCCATCCGCCCTTCTACAGTGCGAATATTTCCCCTCCCACGTTCTTCCAGGGTGATGCAATAAATAAAACGGTTTTCTCAGCATTTTGACTGATTGGAAACACAGTCCCAATATTCCATCTGTTCGAGATCTACTCAAGACACTGATACTGTGGCTCTATCTGGTTTTCTGTTCACCATCATAGGGGGAAAAATTCTCATAGTGTTGCGAACTTCATTGACTTTATTTATCCAGAACTGAACTAAGTAAATAAAGTAGCAAATTGGAAACTGAACCACTAGTCAAAATCGCAGCTATTGCTTCTAGACGCCCTGTGTTTAGACATATTGATGCTTTGTGTAAATCTTAACAGGTTCATCTCCTAAGTGAAATTACAAATAAATACCATACTTACCAAGCTTAAAATATGCAATTTCTTCCCGCTATTCGATGCTGGGTAAAACAGCGCACAGTGAGAGTGCCCCAGGAGAAAATTAACCGCTCCTGACAAGAAGAAAAAATAGAAGCATGCCACTTTGTACACAATCTACGATCTCTGGCTCGATAGTATTAAGGCTTTTAATTCCCATTTGCGCAGCGCCAGGAACAAGAGCAATTAGCGATCCATTCTGCACACTCATAGCGTTCGAGGTTCAGCAAGGGCCAAGCCACCGAGGGGTGTTATTCTGAATTAGAAACCGTTTCCACAAAGGAAAGTTTTGGCAGATGCTTGAAAGCACTTTATCCTCGTGACTTTTCATTCCTCAGCGTCAAAGTTGTGTCAGAGCATAAGCTGCCCAGAGGCAGGCGAGATCCATTACCTCCCCTCCAGACACCGAGCCTTGGTCAAGGCTCTCCATCAGGGAGTGAAGGCCAGTGTTCCTGAGCGTCCGGCATCACATTTGGGGTGTGGGTACGTTTTTATGAGTGACTTAACACTTGACCAAGGCAGGGCAGGAGCTGTCGCCTGGAGACCTTTCTATGTTGACGGTGGGGCCTTCTACAGAAATCACCTCCTTTCTTGCCTCTCTGTGCTCCTAACTATAAAAAGAAGGGCTTGGACGGGATGTTCTGCAGCGTTGTCAAGATCTATTTTTCTGCAGCTCCAGGAAGTAACTCTTCTGCCTAATAATTCCTTCATCAGTGATAAAAAAAATATATATATATATCATTTTTAAAAGTAGCTTGCACAAGATAAAAGCCAGGGGCTTTTAAACCTGGCTGTACATCAGGATTGCCGAGAGTCGGGGAGCGGGGGGGTGAAGATTTTTATTTTTAATTGAGATTTAATGAAGTATGAAGTCACATTCATGCAGAAAAGAACATACCAATCGATGTTTTCACAAAGTGGAAATGTGTTTCTCCATGTAACCAGCTGGATTGAGAGAAAGCACATTGCCGGCCACCGGGGAGCATTCTGAAACTCGGGTCCTCAGTTTCTAGCATGGACCACTCCATCAGAATCGATGGAGCATGAAGCAGGGGTCACTGTGTTTAAGAGGCTCCCAGGTGCAGCTGACATTGTCCCTTAGCAGCCTCTGAGGCAGACGCGAATTTGTTATCGTTGTTCGTAGAAACGTGAAGAAGACTCTGATCGTCTGGGTACTGTATCAGAGGCACCAGCCCGAGGCCGAGTGCCTCGGGAATGCTGTCAGTATGGAGTAGCTACCCCACAGCAGTGACCCAGCCCCGGCCAGACATCATTTCCAAACCCCACAAAGACCCTGCAATGGTTGTAGGATGCTCTTACTTTACAGATGAGGAAACGGAAGCTCAGATGGTTAAATGAGGTGCCTGGGATCACACGGCCAGTGTTGCGTTTAAGACTCAGGTCCAACGGATGCAAAAATCCACAGTCCTTCCATCTTCCATGTCACATAGGCTTCGTGGTAAGGTTAAAAACGGTTTCAACACAACCAACAAACGACTGCTGAATACACACCGGGGTACGTTGGGGCTGAGACACTGTAACTTCACATCAGATTTTTCAAAAATTGCCTCGATTCTAGTATTAGTCTAGTCTCACTGCATCCCATGAAAAATAAACTTCCATAACTTTATCTTTTTTATTTTTCTTTTCTTTTTCCTTTCCTCTTCTCTTCTTTTTTCTTTCCTTTTTTCTTTTTTCCTTGGGATCAGATAAATGTGTTTCTCCATACAGAGGACTTAGAGAAGACCACCTTCATTCTAGAAGTGTAGGTAGGCTTGGTCACATGGAAGTGTGAAGAGATGCAAATATTCTTTTATTGATTTAGAATTGTTGTTACAGTAGATCTTGTTGGGGAAAAAAGTACTAGCTATCTTTTAGGGTTTAAAAGTGTTACATACATGCCCTCCCTACCCCAAACGTGTCCGATTTTGTGGTTAATTGGCAGGGCAAATAGAATTATATAAATCTGTACCCTGTGAATTTCACCATAGATTCTCACAGAGCCCCTCTCTCATTTTATTTATTATTTTGTCTTTCACACTTGGGGGCTGGAGATGTTAGCCCCTTTCATCCGACACACACACACTGACAAGGTATGTATGATATGGAGTGGAAATGACAAAGATGGAAAATGGCTGAGGTTAGGAGATGAACCAAATCATCTCTTCTCACGGCTAACTACGACATCGACATTACAATGATGAATACTCGTAAAATTATATCTAGTTTAGGAAGTTGAAAATGAGGACTGATGAATGAAGAATGTCAACAAGTTACACATGGGATTACATGGGACACCTTTTCTTTTATGGACAAAAGATCTCAACCAGGGCCATTGTGTTCCCCAGAGGGTATCCGGCAATGCCTGGAGACTTCTGGCTGTTTAGGGGGGAAGGACATCTACTGAGTAGAGGTCAGGGATTTGCTAAACATCACAGACTGCACGAGGCAGCCCCACAACAAAGGATTACCGGGTCTAAAACACCAGTGGTACCACACTTGAGAACTCCTGGCTTAGGAAATGGTAATCAATCTCACACAGAGACCAGATTTTCTGTGAAAACGATTGGAAGGACTGAGTTATTTCTACTTGGATCAAATAACACGGTCCTAAAGAGACCATACATTTGACAGGGCTTGCTTGAATTCTAAATGAGTCCCCCCAGGGGCTGCATTGGAAAATGGAGCTAAGAGAAAACCACTGCCTCTTTGGGACTCAGGGTTATTAAGTCTTTCTAATCTCCTCTACTCTCCCCTCCCAAACAACTCTCCTCCGAGGGCAGAATTTGCTATTTTAACAAAGAAATAACACACAAACTAAAAAAATGGTAGCAACGCAAAGCACATCTCTCTGGAGCAAAGTTAATTTAGGTGTCTAATCGCAATGGAAATATTGTCTTTTTTTTTTTTTTTTTTTTTAGAATTCTAACTTTGAACAAATGTCACTGCCGTGGTGTCCCTAGGAGAGAGTTGCTAAGGCAACCAAAAGCCAACCCCACAGCTGATGCAGTCTATTCCCACGGAATGCCATTACGGCCCATCAGTCATTATGAGAGTTAGAGACACCACAGCGAACAAAATGATGACTTTATCTGTTTGTCCCAAGAGAGCGGTTTCAAGAAATAGATTTACCCAATGCCATCAGATTATCTAATGACCCCTCCTAGTAATGAGACAGAGAAGGGAAGTCGCTCCTGGAAAATGCTACATCAAATTGCATTCCCAAGTCCTTCATATGGTGATGGTAAGAATGCAAAGGATACTTTCTGATAGGTTTAAAGATTATATTCACAATAGTAATCATAGGAAAGGTCAATTGTTATAATTGGCATATATTAGCTATCATGTGGGTCACCAACACATGAACTTAATTTAAATATGGCCCCTGCACAGTTGATTAAAAACTGATAAAAAAAAAAATCCTATATAACTCTCCCAGAATGCGCCAAGCACAGGAAGCATTTTTTTAGTGCATTCCTTACCAATACGATTCCATCTGGAATACGGCGACAATGGCCAAGGAGAGTTGTCGATGTCATCAAGATTACAGTGCTGTAGAAGGAACAGTTGTCAGAAACTGGGATAATTCATCTGATGGATGGATGAACCCGGTTCTTCCGTGGGCCTGCACAGCTGGATTCCCAAGGAGAGCGGAGGGGAGGGGAGGGAAGAAGAGGGAGTCTGGTGGTAGTTTGTATTTCCTTCTCTAACTTAGTCCTGGAAGTCTGCTGCGTTCCCTCACAGAGACCTTCCCAAAATCCTGGCCAGCAACAAGGAGAAGAAACATAGACCAGACTAGTCATGCAGGAGTCTCAATATCACCTTATAAGAACATGTCGAATGGGATCTATTGCTAGAGCTGTCTTTGGAAAGTAAATTCTGCCCCGGACAGAAGGTGATTTGTGTTTGAAAGGACAGTCTGGCTGCTTGGAGAAGAGTAAGATACAGGGAGGCAAGGGTGGAAATGAAGCCTGGTATGGGGGCTCAGGCAGTGCTGGGGACAGATGATGGTGGCCCAGACGACAATAGGAAATCAAAAGCGGGGACGAATTTAGGACACAAGTTACTTTAAAGACCTAAATGGCTCCAAAGACTAGGGGAATGAGCAAGGAGGTTTGTGCAGACACTTCCCTCACCTTCAAAGGTGCAGTGGGGGGTCCATTTCCCCCTACTCTATTCTGAATGTCTGGGACTCACTATCGGAGGTTACGTAAGGGTGGGCTTTTGTTTTATCTATATTATCACCATTATTTTCAGCACTCGCATTAGGAAGGACTGTCTGGGCAGAACAGAATGGCTAGGCTAAATAAAGAACCGTAATAGGCCAGCAGAGAGCACCTCACCTTGGTGCTGAAAGAAAAATCTAGAACGCTGTCTCTCTTGCCCCAGAGTGCCTGCAGGAAGCCTGTTTGGGACATGCACTGGCTGTAGTTGAGATAAGAGCACTTGACTTCTGTCTCGGCAGGTGTGTGAACACCTGCTCCTCTCTAGCCATGGTGGACTGTATCCTTTAAAAACCCCTTCACTGGGACTTTGGGGAATGATGGTATGTACTCCACAGACCCGTGTGTATCGGTCAAGTCAGATTCCTTCCTCTTCCCTGGTCCCACATCTCACTTCCTATATTAGAACAGCCTCGTAACTGCCACAAGTCACAGGATAGATAAAAGAGAACTAGCATTGCAATCGGACCGCACTAGGTTCCCATCCCAACTCTGCCACTTGTGGGGTGTAGCTGACCTTGAAAACGTTACTTAACCTTTCTGGATCTGTTTCCTTTTCTATATAAAATGATAACGATAATCCTACCTCATGGGGTTTATTATAAAAATTAAATGAAACACCAAAAGCGTAGCTAGGTAACAGAGTCTGCCACACACTAAGCGCTCCATAAACTGTAGCGATAACTATTATGTATTAAAGGATAAGGATGCCACGACATTGAGAAACTCATTCCTAAACCCCACAGTGAGCACCACACAGGCAGACCATTTCAGAACAACTGACACCGCCTGATGGCCGCGACCGTGTCGCATCTTTTTTTGTGGCTCAGCGACTTAACATTTAAAAGATGAAATTTTCACAGCAAAAGCAAGTTAAAAAATAAGTAAAACGCCAGAGAGCACTGAGGCTCAAACCAGCTGAGAGGAACGTGGATTTCTCAGCGTGGCCTTCCAGCAGGATGGCGTTTACTTTCTGCTTGAGCAAAGCTACGCTATCCCAGAGGTGGCTGCACATTCACCCGTGTTGCGTGCATGTCAAAAACCTGGGAAGAGATTAGCTTTGAAAAGCTGACATTTTTGCACCTATCCCCGAAGCCTAGAGCAAATAAAGGTCTGAGAAATGCTTTGAAAGCCTTAAGGGGGCTAATGAGAGAAGCTGTCACTCGGCCTAAGCATCCAGGTGACACTGGGCGCGCAGTAGGTTATCCAGGTCGTACGCATATCAGCAAGTTTTCAGACACTGGAAATTCCCAGGTGACTGTTTTTGTTGTTTAATGTTCCTCCCAGTCCTCTAGTATCAGAGAGCTCAGGGCATCCTAACGATGCATTCTAACGGCTGCATCAAAATCAGCCTTTCGCTGGGAGCCTCCCCTGGTACGACTTTCTTTTCAGGGCCACCGAGAGCTGCTCTTTACTAAGTGCCAGAAAAGTGCCAAGCACCATCCTAGATTAGACACACACATGATCTCATTTCCTCCTAATGACCCCAGGCATGTGTTCATCCACTGAACGAATATTAACTGCCTACGAGGGATTGACAGCAGGCTACCATTTTACGAACGAGGATCACGATTTTCAGAGAGGGTACGTGACTTGTCCAAAGTCACAAACATAGTGAGCAGAAGAGCTAAGAGATGAATAAACCCAATCCCCACACTGTCCCCACCAAGCTGTTCTTCTCTGGGGGTGCTAATACAGTGGAGGTGAGGGTTGCAAATAGTTTCAAAGCTCTCAGATGACACACCTGCGCCTTTCCCAGAGGCTCGGTTACTTTGTATTCCTTCCAGCAATACTGTGTCTGGTCAATGCACTGGATCTCCAATATCAAATATTCCCATATTTTACAGTTCTCTTAATCTGATAGGTTAAACATAGCATCTCATTGTCATTCTCATTTCCACTTCGTCGATAATGAGTGAGGATAAAAAAAAAATGCTCACATGTTTATTGGCCATCAGTATGCCTCTGTTTTAAATTGTTTTTGTTCTTTTCTATTTATTTATGGGGAAGTTAATGCTTTTATTATGAGCTTTTTTCCTATTTAGGATATCATCCTTTGTCCTGTTTGAAGCAAATATTTCCCCTGGTTTATTTGCCTATTAAGAAATTTTTGAGAGAAATTGTAATTTGTATATAAAATTCCTACTGATTTTTTCTTTTGTTATTTTTTCCCACTCTCTTTGAGCTTATAAACTTCTCACTGCAGTCCTATTTTAGATTGGATCACTCTCTATTTCTATATACTCATAATTTTCTGTGGTTTATATATATTTAAATAAGCTCAGTTCTTCATCAGGCCATACTATATGTTACAAGGGTTTAATAGGGGCTTTTAATTCATATTTTGTTTTGTTTTTCTGCTTGGAAATTCTATTACTGCTATTGATTGTCTGTTTTTAATAAGATGCTTCTGTTTCAAGGCAATTATGCAAAGGGCACAAGTGGAAGAATAAAGAATAAATGTTTTTCCTCTCACTTCATTATTCAGATAGAGAAATGCTGATTTATACTCACACATGAGACTCACCCCATTTTTAAGCAAACACATACACATTTCTTTTACCTGTAGAAATAAATTGAAGTTCTGAATGATTAACATCTATTGTTTCCCAGGTAACCAGGCATAATATCTGGCCTCTACAGGATGGATGCTCGTCTGAAGGGTTTCAGTTGTTAACTAAAAATTCAGTGGCAAGGGCTAGAATAATTTTACAATGCAAAAGAAAATACCAGGCAAAGTCTCCAGACAATAGACTATTTATCAGAGTTTGCAGAGGTGGAGCAAGTGCACAATTTTTTGATGCAGTTGACACATTCAATTATCTTCTAAAAGTTTCTATCAGAGAACTCCTTTCGGCCATTTATCGGGCACAGGAATGTAATCCATAATTACAGATATTTCATGCGCCTTCTATCAGAAGCCCAACAATCCCTTCCCGGGGCTTTCCGTCTTCCAAACAGGGGAAAAAGAAAATAAATGCTTGGCAATCAAGATTTGCAAAGTGGCCGTCTGGAGCAGTCAAGGAGCTGACAGCTGAAAACAAGGAAAAAATATGTACAGCGTAGTCTAGGGTTTAGGTTTGCCGAGGAAATGAATTGTTGTATATCGTAGACTCACAGATGCCTGAGGCTGAAAAGGCCTTTGAGAGCATTAAGTCTCTCTCTCTCTGCTTTTCGCTCTAACTGTGAAAACTTTTGAAAGCCATGTGCATATGTTAAACATCGAAATGTAACATGGCGGAAAAATCAGGGCTAAGTCTGAGGTCAAGTGCGCCCTTTTCTAGTGGCATTTTCTTGGGTAATAATGTGTTTAACCCGAACAATCCTGGATTCTTTTCTGAAGATAAGGTTATCATACAATCTGGCTGGAGTCTTGTGGTGTTTAATGGGATACTACTGTACGTGAGTCTGCCTATTCCTCATTAATCATAAATGGCAGTTATTCCTCTTCCTCCTTCGCCCCTCCATACAAGAGACTGGGAAAGATAAGCTGCCAACTTATCTTCATCTTGTCAATTGAGAATTTGAGGTTATTAAGATATTTCAATACTTATCAGACTTTTAAGACAGGAAAACTTCCTCCACGTCCAACTTAAATCCTTCACATTGTAGCTTGAGCTCTTTGCCTCTGGTTATTAGCCAACAGAGTTGTAGGATAGAAATGACCTAACTTGGTAAGATAATCTTTCATCTGTTGTTTTTGTAGACTTGAGAGCTGCCATCACGGATGGTTGGCAGACCAGCAAAAAGGTCATATTGCCAACTAATATTTGACAATATCTTCATTTTTTTCTCTCTATCTCCTATCCAGCTCTCCTTCTTCCAGCCCATGTGCTCTACTTCCATAATTCTAGAAAGAAATTCCTAAGATAGGACTCCTTGGCCATTCTCTTCACATTGCCTGTCCTTTCACAGCAAGGGCCAAAGAATACATTTCATGAGTCACTGACTGTCATTCTCCATGAGTTACTTTGTGGCTGAACTAAATCTGGCATTTGATCACAAGCTGATGGAAAAAAATTTGCACAACTCGGGTCATTGTCTCTGACGCCGTCCTTTAAAATCACACATCAAAGTCACTATACAGCTAGGAAAAGCTGAACATTACTTGAGAGAGTAGCCAAGGCAGTCCTTGGCACAAAATTGGCAACCAAACAAAATCAGTGGAAAGATTCAATGATGATGTTTCTACCTACTAACAATAAGTAAGTAATTAATACAACATTACTATTATAGTGTGGTGGTTGAAATTCTTATTCATCCATTATTTACTTTCTCCCCTGTCCTACTGTGGGTGGAACTTGCTGTGCCCCATTGATGCTGGGGTCTCCGAGGGACTTGCTTTGACCGATGGAAAGTTAACAAATGTGATGCAGAGGCCTTAGATGTGCTGTTGTCTTCGGACTGAGCTTGGTGCTCCAGTGACCTGAAAAGACCACAGCCCAGCTACGGCTCCCGGGCGTTGGCCCTGGAATAAACATACACAGAACAGAACCAAACCCAGCCAGCATCCTGGAGCCCAGCCCAGCCGAACCACAGTGTGAGCAGAGATGCCCAGCCAAGCCCTGAGAAATGCAATCAACATGCAGGCTCATGGACATAAGAATAGATGAAATAAATGTGGGTCATCTGGGGTGGTGTGTGAGGCAGCATCATTGTGACGATTGCTCTCATACACACCACCAGCCTTTGAAGGCAAACTGGTTGACAGACTCTGTGCTTGGCACTTTAAAGATCTCACTTCCATCCGATGATAACACCAATAACAATAACAGATGACGTTATTTAAGCCTATGTTCCAGATGAGGACGTGGTGCTTCAGAAGGGTTTGAGGACTGACCAAGGAGATATGACATCCAGTAGCTGAAATATGATTTGTATCAATCCCTTTCTAATTCTAAAATATCTGTTAGGCCTTGACTATAAATTCTTTCCCATTTTCATTTAAAAGAGGGTAATGGAAGCTCTGTTTGGTACTTATTAGGGGGGTTATGTTGTGGGCCTGGAACAAAACTGCTATAGCCCCATTTCATTCCAGTCTCAACTCTTACCACAAATGAGTTATTAAGGGTTTCATCTCAACTTTTGCCAAGCACTGGGCCAATTCATCACTTAGAAGTTCATTCCAAGAAAGAACCGATAAGGAATTCTGGTGGGGAGACAGACTGGTACCTTCTCGGATAACTTCCACAGCAAAATGCCATTAAGCCTAGGAGATGCGTGTCTTGGCCACGACAAAAATGAGGGATAACACCGTTTGGATCATCGGTGTCACCTCCCAAACTCTCTGGAGTCATGGAAATCATTACATAACGAAGTATTCCCAACATTGAGGGTGGCGAGGGCACCTCAACGAGATATTCTTACTTCAAATTAAGGACAATGCTTTTAGAGTTAACATCTTCAGAGTTTTTGTGTGTGCTTATGAGTGAGCACTTCAGAGCTATCTCAGCGCATCCCCATCATCCTCCTACTGCTTTCCTTTTCTCCGAACTCTGACATGAAGGGGACCAAACCAGAGTGATGGGGAAGGGCCTCCCTCCCCTCCCTAACTCCAATGAGGAGCTTTTCTTAGAAGCTCCAAGTTGATAGGAAATGGAAGCTCTTTGAATGGAGAGCTGGATATGGCCTCTCTTAAGGAATATATTTTTCTTCCCCTGAGGTGGGCAACAGAGCATAGGATCGGTGCTCAGCTAGGATGCAATATCCTAGAGGGCTAGCACCTATAACGTTAATTGTAGGTTTTTTCTCAAATCACATTTAGCTTCTGCACAGTAGGCAGGGAGCCGGACTGAACTTAAGTGGAGTTTTACTATGCATGCAAGACAAAGAAAGAGTGGGCAAAGGAGTTAGTTAATAATCCTCTTGGCAAGTTTATGATGTGGAAGAATCACCCCAAGAATTTCTAAGCATTTTGCAAATCCCTCTTCCAAAAAATATTTTTTTCTTTTACTGCAGTATTCAGAAAAGATCAACTGGTACTCTTAGAAGTAGAACTAGCCTAAGGTTAGCTTCATTATGGATATTAAGCATGTGTACAATCATCGTATTTCAAAATGCCTTCGAAAGCATGCTGTTGCAGACGGCGTGGCATAAATCTTACGTTAAACTGACCATTATGCAACTATATCAGGCAAGAAAGTATGTCTTATAACAATAAACATTACAGATGTGCTAATAAATAAGAAACCACAGTAACTGAACAAACTCTTCTATCAACCTTTATAAAGCACGAAGATTAAAATCAAAGAGACTCAAATCTCCCTCTTCCAGCCTCATCTCCACAGGCAGTTCTTTCTCGCTACCAAAGATATTTCTTTGGAATAAACTATGTTTGAGTTCCCTTCCTTTTTCCTTCCTTCCTTTCTTCTTTCTTTCCTTCTTTCCTTTCTATTCAGACTTAACATTAAAAAAGAGAGAGAAATCCCAACGTGCACACTCTAGCTGTTCATGTGCACTGAATCCACCACCTTCCCTCTGCTCTCCAGAGTGTGATCTGATTATATCACTTCAGAACTCGGAGGGTTACCATGGTAACAGTTTCCCAACCTTTTCCTCTGCAAAGAATCCCTCCTGCCCTACAAGAAATCACCTACCAAGTAGCCATCCATTTGTCTTTGTTCTGCTTTGCCTTGGCCTTCACCCATTAACTGCTCTCAGACTTAGGTCAAGAACATTATCCATGACCTACGAAGTAGAACAGCATTTAGAGTAGCTGATTCTGGGCTGGGCTGAAGCCCACTCTCCTCCATCTTTCTGCTCTACCCTCCCTCACCTGTCCTAGTGTGTGTGGACTGAGTCCAGAGGGAGGGGGCACAGCGAAGCCTCTTCACAGAACACCTGAATTTTTTTTAACTGCTGCTCAGATGCTAAAGAACAAAGTCCCTGTCTTAGAATTTGATAGATTCTCTTCACCATGCGAGGGAATTTCCCTCTTTATTGGTTTGCAAAGTAAATGTAGCAAACCCAACCACCAACCCCTAAACAAGAATAAATTTATTACATTTGGACACCTGTTAAAGTTGGAATACGAGATGTGTAAACCAACAGGAAGGTTGGCCATCATGCGTGGCTTGGTTAATGGATGGATGATGCCTCACTTACCCCTCTACTGCTTTCTGACTGCCCACAATCCGTCTTCCCAGCACAGTGGCACAGTTCCTTCCCGGTCCAGCATCTGCCCTCTAGCTGTAATTATGGAAACAGATTAGAGATGAGTCACTTAATGGTGAGATGATATGTAAATTCAGTTCCTGACATGGAAAGCAATTTCTGTGCATAGAGCCTGGCATTTATTTCCTGTCTGATCTACTTCTCTCTCACCAGAAGTTAAAGAGAGGATATTAGATTCAGCTATAAGTGCTACTCATATACTGAATTAATTACTTTAGGTTTCACTTACAAACCAAGGGAGCCCCCATGAAACATTGAAAGATACACAGAAGTTCACAGCACCTATGACCATGGCTGCAGGTCCATTAATACAAGGTTGGACTAATCTGATGGGTCATTAGTAACTAGAAATGTAAGGAAATATACTAAAAAATGAAGTCTTCAAAAACCAGAGCCCAACATAATATTGATAATGATTGATATTCATTCATGATACCATTGATAAACCCAAATAGCAAAAGAAAGAATGAATAAATGACCAGCTGAGAGCTTTATAGAAGTCATTACATTGAGATAATTTTTCGGTCTCTGTCTGATTTAGACAATGAGATTTGATTTGAGCAGCCTTTACCCCCAGAATAAAGAAAATAAAGAGTGGTGATCACTGTTAGTTATATTATCTGCTTTTCCTACCTCAGAAAGCTTTGTAAGATACTAAAAATAATTTTTAAAAAATTTAAAAACACCTTGAGCTCTTAGATTCAAGTGCTTCCCATGGAGAAAATGAATGCCTGGGACACTGTAGGAAGGTTTGGTTTGGAGAGAAGCCTTGTTGAATACTTGCATGACTGACAGGAAGTGGTTAGCTTACTTCCCCCTGACACCTCCCTTACATTTAGCCTCATCATATTGAGTTTTATGAGGATAAAAGGTTGGCGAGACACTTTAGACAATTGGGTGGCACATGCGGATTCAAATGTGAGCGTGTTTTTGTTTTTGTGTTGTATTTTTCTTTTAAAGGAGCATAGGTGGAACATTTCCCTGACTATTCATCCCTTTGTTACCACTGGAAAAATGTATTTGGCTTTCATATTGTGAAACCATGAAATGGAAAAATGGAACCACTCTACAGTTTGGAGGAACAGATAGCATTGTTTCTTTGTGTCCAAGAAGGAATTTGATGAGCATACACCTTGGGTTTTTTCTAAGCTCAGGTTGCTTACTCCTTCATATGAAATCGCTACTTTCTAAAAATGGGAAGAGAAGGTTTGAGGCTAGGTTCATTATCTCTCAGGCCTGGTAAACTAATGAACCTTAACTCTTCAGGTCAGACCCACAAATGTAATCCAAGGGTGACAGTAGAAACCAAAAAGGGAACAAACCCTTTTGGGAGGTTCATTCTTTTTTAACATCCTCCTTAACAAAAGAAAAACATAATTAACAGGGAAAACACAAGTGTACATCTTAGGGAATCTTTGTGCTTTTAATGTAAAAGGAAATTCTTTACATTCAAAACTCTCGGTATATATTTTATTACTCAACTGCAGATATAAAATGAAGACTGCTTGGTGGGAAAGGTTTTCACTTGCAAACCAACTGACCCCAGTGAAACAAGATGTTGATCTTAAAGAGAAGTCAGCTAGATATTCCTCCAAAAGATAAGGGTTGGTTTGGGAGAACTGCAACTTGGAACATGCAGCCATGGTGAGCCAAGTGCAAGTCTGCCAGCACAAAGATGAGAGAATCCTTTCACAGAAAGGAAGAGGAAGTTGGGGGAGGCTGTAAAACCCAAAGTAGACACAGGCAGGAGAGCACCCCCTCCAGGCTGAGGTCTTCTTGACTCATTCTTTACAAAGAGTGTGTTTATTGGTATCTTGCAGCCTCCCTTTCCTTCCCTATGAAGGTGGCAATTATCTGAGTAGTTATTTAAGAATGTTATATTTTATTGACTCGAATTTAATTATATTTAAACTATTGTAAGCTCAACAAAGAAGCTGTGAAGTCAACTGCTTTCCAAAAACGAGTTAGAAAATATAATATAAAAAGATCCTGTGACAATAGCAAACTATAAAATACTTATGAAAAGTCTGAGGAAAATAACCTCGACCTATGTGAAGAAAATTATAAAGCCCTACCACAGAGCCATAAAATGACATTTTTAAAAAAGAGATGCAAATTATATTTCTGGATGGGAATACTAAATATTCAAAGGTATATAGTTATCTGAAATTGATCTATATATTCAATTTAATTCTAATAATAATCCCAATGAATTGTTTTATGAAGCTTAATCTTATATTTTATCTGAAGAGTTAGCCAAGATATTTTTTAAAATAAATAAGCTCCCATAATAAATAAAACTACCATAATTATTAGCAAAAATATAGACAAACTAATTAATAGATAAAGCTACAAATTCCAGAAACAGATCAATGTCTACTTTGAAGTTTAGTATAAGATAAACATAGCAATTTAATTTCAGTTCGAAGATAGAAATTTATTGAATAAATGATGTTAGAACCATCTACTATTCTAATTATTAGATTGATGTAAGACTACATTCTTACCTTGCCATACATTAAATTAAATACTGGACAGAATGGAAATCTAAATGTAAAATTTATAAATATAATTTTAAAAATAGGAACTTACTTTCTAATGTTGGAAAAACAAAGGCCATTTGTACACAATACCTATCCTTGGAAACAACTAAGAAAAAGATGGGCATATTTGATTGCATGAATAAAAGATGTCAGAATTAAAACTTTAATTTAGCAAGGTTCCAGGATACAAGGCAAATATACCAAATTCATACTACAAATACATACTAGTAGCAAACAATTGGAAAATGAAATTTGGAATATTCATGTATAATATTGTCAAAAACACAAAACACTTACAAAAAGTTAACGAAAGATCAGCATTATCTGTACCCTATAAAGAAGAAAATATGGCTGAGAAAAGGTTAAAAAGTAGAGAGATATGGTATGTTCCTGAACTGGAGACTGGATATGGTTACACCATCTACTCAAAGAACAAATTCAGAGAACTCAAACTACCTAAATTCACACTAATTCCAAAAGATACATGCACCCTATATTTTTTATATATATATATTTGCAATAGCGAAGATATGAAAACAACCTAAGCATCCATCGATGGATGAAAGGACAAAGAAGATGTATTTTTTTTATAGACAATGGAATACCATTCAGCCATAAAGGGGTGAAATTTTACCATTTGGTATAACGTGGAGACACCTTGAAGGTATTATGCTTAGTGAAATAATCAGACAGAAAAGGACAAATACTGTATGATTCCACTCATATATGGAATTTAACACAACCAAAACAAAAGAATGAACAACAGTAAAAACACTCATAGAGGCAGTCAACAGCTTGGTGGGGGGAGGGGAGAAATGGTAAAGGGGGTCAACTGTAAGGTGACAGAAAGAAACTAGACTCCTGGTGAGTACAGTGTGGTACATACAGATGTCAAATTACAATGTGGCACACAGGAAACTTTATATTATACAATGTTATATAATGTTATAACATTCTTCGATGTTATAAACCAATGCAACATCAATAAAAAAAAAGAGAGAAAGAAAGGAAGGAAGGATGAGAGGGAGGGAAAGGCCTTGTTGCACAAAAAGTGATGAATATTTCTGTTAAAACGCCATATTAAAATGATTTGTTAATATAAAAAAAAGACTATAAAGCTACAGTAATTAAGATAGTGACATAAGGTTTCACAAACTGATCAACAAAACAGACTCTATAGTGCATAAGGTTTCACATATCAACAAAACAGACTCTATAACCCAGAAATAGACCAGCACTCATGTGGTCATTTGATTTTTGACAAATGCACCAAAGCAACCAATACAGAAAGGAAATTCTTTTTAGTTAATCATGGTGGGATACTGATACCCATAAATATGTTGGCCAAAATTCATCAAATATAAAGAAATTAAAAAACAGGAAGTAATATTCAGCAAGGTGAAATTCAAGCAAACAAGGCGTAAAAGGAAAAGAGGAACATTTCAAATTGGTAAAAGGTACATTACACCAAAAAGTCAAAACCACAGTGAATCATCAAGGAAGCATCAAGCCACTTTGCATCAAACCATGTAAATAAAACTATTAGAAATACAATTCGATAAAGTTGTCAAATTAAGGAGGAAAAAAATTTCTCTCTAGATTTGACAGATAAACAAAATGAAGTAAGTCTGAAGGCACACTTCCTCGAGACCCAATTACTATAAACTGAAAACTTATATACAATTTGTCCTCCACAACAAAAAGACACCCCAATTCAACAATGAGCAAAGAACTTAAAGTCATTTCTTCAAAGAGCATACACGAATGGCCAATAGGTACATGAAAAAAATTCAGCATCATTAGTCAATAGAGAAATGCAAATCAAAACCATGAGATACCACTTCACACCTGGCAGGATAGCTATAATTAAAAACAACAACAACAACAAACAGTAGAACACGCCTGATGTGCTGTGACGTGGTTCTCACAGAATGCCTGCCAAGGGTCATCTCTTCCTCTGGCCAGCACCATGGGGAATGCTAAGAGTTCCAGCCAGCTGACTGATTTGCACAGTCCTTCTATTTGGAAATACAACAGCTATGTCATTATTTTTTTTCATAGTCATATAACAATTAATTTGGAGACTGGAGGGGATAGTAGGGGTAAAAGATTGGGGGCTCTCCATAGAAGATTTTCTAACTAAGACCTCGACGCCAGCCACACGGCTTATCTCCGTGCAGGCTCGATATTCTGTGCTACGATGTGTGACTCTGAGATTTACGGATGTATTTTTTCTCCAGGCCCTTCCTGGCTTCCTTTATAACATATGTAATTAGCTATTTCCCTTCCCCATTACATTCTGCATATTATCACCACCATCTGTGTAAATGAGACACGAGAGGCCGACATTAATGAAACAAGGATTGGAAAAATTTGTCTTTATTAAATAGGAAACAGAACAACTGAGAGGGTCAAGATGGAAAAATAAACAACAGTGTGGAGGAGGCTGATAAAAATCAATTGCCTGGATTTACAAACACACAGCATTATATAAAAGCACGCCATATTCCGCTCTTTCAAATTCTTTTTAAAAAGTTTCTACTGCCTTACACTTCCCATCTCAAGTTTTGAATGTGATCCATCAGTTCATTATTTTGGAGTTGGGTGCTTGAATTTCTAAAATTGTATGAGAAGGGCTTAACATTTTATGTTGCAGAAACAGAAATACAGTCTAGTTAACTCAGTTTCTTCTAATTCCACATCAACGGACTATATTATCCACCTCTGTACTGAGTTGCTGTAGAAATTCCATTGTACCCTAGATGAATAGCTTTAGACTACGAACTCATAATGACAAAAATTGACTGTTCATGCTTCTTTTCCAGTTTTAATAATGTCTCCAAGCTTCATCAGTGACATGTGTGAATATAAAACACGTTACCTATCAAATATGTTTTTATAGTACAGCTGCCAGGGCCACAAAGGTGACCACTTGCCAAGACATAAAGGAAGAGAAATACCTTAACTCAGGAGAAATATTCAATTTGATTGCGTCTGTGCCTGGTCCCTGTTCACTTCTTCATCTTGGCTTCAAATTTCGAGCACGGTCAATGAGTAATGTTTTTAATTGGAGGAAAGAGATAATATGTGGATGCACACAGATTAGCAGGAGAGAGAAATTTAATTACAAAGGAGCCGGATGCTTCCTGAGAAATATTGATGGCTGCGTCCTGAAAGTTTCTACCTCGTCTAAAATGGATTAAAATTGAAAACTGAAAATATAATGGATGTTCTAAAGCAGGTTTAATTTGGAAAACAGAAAGGTAGATCAACTGCATAATGTGCAAGTACTAATTTAGCTAATGAACTAAAGACATTTTTATAGTCATTTTCTCAAGAATATTCCTTGTAAGGCAACTTCACTAATTGGTTTAAGGAACAAAATGCCGAGATCATGCCCCCATTATGCAACTAACTGGCTCTGTTAGCTAATTCATTGGTCACCAAATGCAAGCCAGGTATTGTGCTAGATGCCACCACGTCCGTAGACATGCATTGATTCTCCTTTTATGCCAGACACTGAGTTAAGTCCCAGCAATGAGAAGATGGAAAAGACACAATCTCTTCTTTCAAGACACCCACAGTCTAGTGACAAACATGATATCAGTCAGGGAGATGTTATAGTGCAGATAGAGTGGAAGCAACGTGGGGTCCCAAGGGAGGGAGTGGTCATCTGTTGTCTCTTTTACTGCTGTTGAGATGACCAATCCTTTCTCACCTCAACTGGGGTGACCAACTGATCTTGGTTTGCTCAGGACTTGCCCATTCTTGGCATAGAGAGCCCCAAGTCCCAGGAAACCCCTCTGCTGGGGGTAACCCAGAGAGCTGGTCACCCTACCTTAAACTGCCAACCCACCGCTGGAGCCTCGGTATGTTTGTTTCATCACTTTATGCTCCTCCACTTAGTATGAAATCCCCTGAAGCTCTCAGATCTTGGACTTCACACCGATGTGCCTCCACCCATCTATGCAGGCTTTTTTAAAAAAAAAAGTCACTGTGTGCACATGTGGTTCATGATGTGCAAAGTTCTTTCCCACGTGTCACCTCACAGAACTATATATATATATATATAGTTCTATATATATAGAACTATATATATATATATATTCTGACCTAACAGATGGTAAAATTATGGCCAAGGCAGAGACGGCTTATTGAAGATCACACAGCCAGGACGAGGCAGCATTGGGACTTTTCAAGATCACAGGCTTGGAATCTGGCTCCTATTCAAAGACACTCAAAGACACCTACAAGCTGTGTAACTCTGCACACGTTATGTAACCTTTGCGTACCTCCACTCACTCCTCTGAAATTTGGAAAGGTAACCCAGAACTTACGGAACTTAACGAAATCATGTGTGCGTATGATAGATGCTTAGGGAATGATAGCTTTTAGAATTATTTGTAATTGAATAATGTTTTGTTTCTCATGGGTAGGAGGAGTGTTTGGATAAAAGAAGGCTTCCTTGTCAGAAGAGGTTTAAAACCTTCCCAACTGAGACTGAATGGGAGAATTAGTCAGAATCGATGTGTAATGCAGGATCGAGAATGACAAGAACAAAGGGGAAAGAGTTGTGTCGATGTTTGGGATCAGCTTAAAGATGGCACCAGAAAGGAGAAGACAAATTTGCGGCGCCTCAAAGAAAGATACAGCCAGGAGCTCTTTTCCCGGCACTGGCCATGCCCTTCTGCTAGTCCCCATCCTCGACTGACCATTTACACCATCCAAAGGAGTCCATTTCCAGCCCACGGGTGAACCTGGCGAATCACAGAGCACCTGGAACTGACTGCCTAGAACTCCTCTAGGCTTCAAATCGCCATCACTTTCCTATAGAGTAACAGGCCAGTGCCAGTGAAGACCCTTTTGTTCACAAGACTAGAAAGTCTTAAAGGTTGGACGATTCCAGTAAGCAAGGTGTGTTTACATCGCCCATAACCCTATCCTGCAGAACTGTGGCTAACGTATGAATCACCGTCCTTCCTGTATTTTTCCAGTGTGCCTAAGTCCATATGTGGATCAATCTGAGTGTGTATGTACACACTTGAGGGTTTTTTTGAATAGTCCCATACCTTCTTCCCTCTGGTAAGACCCTGTCACCTTTCCTTAGGGGAACTGTTCCTTCCCTACACCACCCATGCCAACCAGGCGGTGAGGGCCACCATTCAGAGGATCCCCACACCCACAGCTACTGCAGATGGGTCCAGAGACAGTCATGTGATAGCCCAATCTGAGTCCTCCCCCAGGAATTGTATAAATGGTTGTAATGGAGAAACTTAATTTTTCCACATGGAATATGTTTATTATATTATAAATAAATTATGAATAGTGTAAAGATTATTATAAATATTTTATGAATATTATTTCATGCCAAGATGGAATGATATTGGCTCATATTCATTTTAAACCCTAATAATAAATTAAATTGTTTTAAAAGGTTTACAATTTTTTAAAGAAGGGAAGTGTTAAATTGAAATGGACCCCTTTGAATGGTGAAACAGAATTACCTAAAAAACAGAGTACTCAAAAAAATATCCAAGCATTTAACAAGAAGGTCATCATAAAACCATTACATTACAATGGCTTTTATGTCCTAAACATCATCTTAGGTTCCCCGTTGGTCCTGATAAATAAATGCTGCCAGGAAGACCTACAGAATTTGCTTTATTAGATATCACAGGCAATTCGCGCCAGCGTTCTCAAAGGCAATTTGCATACACAATTTACAGGCTATTTTGCAACCCTTCTGATTTAATGATTCAGTAGAAACAATCAAATTATCCTCCCATCGTAACCGTCAAAGAAAAATACAATGGTCTATTTTTTCCATCACCATTTGACCTTAAAGCATACACCTGTGTTACATTATGCTTGAATCTAAAACAAAGAAGTTTTTCCATCAAGTGTTTTTGTGGGAGTGAAACAATTGTCTCAAAAGAATTTTTTTTCTAAATATTTATTTTATTAGAAGGGTTATTGGAGATAAAATTATTTTCAAAAGGTAACAAGATGTATATCGAGGTCACCGATTGACTCCGATGTTCTCCAGTAAATACGAAGTCCCACGTTTTGTCTCTCTTTCTTTTGTGATGCTGGAATTGGATGTTAACTGTTTGATCGGAGGACCACATTTGAAGTTCTACTCCATTGTAGAGGCTGCCTTTTCTTCCTTTATACGAGAGAAATAGTATTTCTATCTTCCAGCAGTGCCCAACTTTGCTTCAGGAAAGACATCTTTTAGAAGTGATCGCCAGGTAATAGACATCATCCACTTGTTCTTTCTTGGAAAAAAAAAAATGTGCCCACCCTGTTTGTAAGTAGGAAGCATGACCCTCACAATTTAGAAATAAGTTTCTAATTTAGCATTCATCCTGTTATCAAGAATGTGGAGTCGTAAATATCTTCAGAGATGGTGAATGATGATGTTTCAAATATTCTGAATCAAACAGGATGCTGTACTTTCCTGACAGTCTTCTCTAAATAAGCTGGCAAAGACAGCATCACAGATCTCTGGTCCTTTGCTCAGGGTGATGTCATTCTGGATGGACTGAGTGAAAGAGACTTCTGTGGTCCTTGTCTAGTTAATGTCTGTCTTGGTGTCCTGGGTCTGGCCTAACAAATTAACACACATTTGATGGCTTTAAGCAGTAGAAATCCTCCCACAGTTCTGAAGGTCAGAAGTCCAAAATCAAAGTGTCAGCAAGGCCACATGCCTTAGGGGAGCATCTATTCTTTGCCTCTTCAAGCGTCTGGTGGCTCCAGGTCCTCTTTGTGGCTACATCCCTTCAGTCTCTGCCTGTGTCTTCACAAGGCCACCTTCTTTCCTCTTTTGTCTCATTTCTCCCCCTATGGGTCTCTTATAAGGACACTTATCTTTGGATTTAAAGCTCACCTGGATAATTCTTGGCGATTTCATCTTGAGATCCTTAACTTAATTACATCTGTAAAGACCCTTTTGCTAAATAAGTTTGCATGTACGAGTTCTGGGTAGATCTATTTTGGGGGTGCCACCATATGACCCCTACAATGCCTGATGATGTTTCACTTTAAAATATATATGTTGTTTGCAAATTGACCTAAGTCAACGAGGTTATTCGCCATAATTAGATTCTTTTGGGCAGTCACTGGTAACGTCCAGGGTTGGGCTGTGGGTCTCCTCTCCCACTTCTTCACTACCAGGTGTGTGTTACAAGGGAAGCAAGTCCCAGACCAAATTCTGGCACAAAAACATGTGTCCCATTTGCCCTGTAACTGAATGAATCCCTTAGTCACTGCCATGTCAGACTCTCTAATGAGTGCCTTGCAGAAAAGCTTGCTCATGGCATATGAAACAATATTCTAGTGGCAGGATTCTGGTAGGTCTCCAGGCTAGGGTCTTCCAAACTCTTGTTTGCATCCCACTAGGCTGTTCTGAAATCGATCGGATTGCCACCAGCAATTTACACAACAAAACAGAATGGCATTGAATAGCAAATAACAGAATATATTATAAGAAGTGAGGGTAAGACATCTTTTCCATGAAAACTCCTTTCATTGTGTATGTGTATATATATACTAGATCATGATATAAAATATATATTTATTACTAAATAATTTCGTTGCACGATCTAAAAGGAAGAAGGAATTATCTCCTAAGGGGACCTGGTCACAGGATTTGATGGAGTCCTTTGGCCTAAGGCACACTTTCAACAGGTAAGGGCTGTCTGGGATGCTAGAGTTTCAAAACCCACACACAGAAGGTAGTTTGATCTATATCACTATTTCTAGTCAATCTATGTAACTGAACACCATTCATTTCACCAAGACAAAATCGTTTCAAACATCATTCACGCTAATCTGAAAACGTCTGAGAGTCAAAGGCTTGTAAAACAGCTTCTCCTTAGAACAGGGGCTTCTTATTCATTTCGTTAAAATGCCAGCTACCCCTGGACTGTGTGTCCCTGTTACCTACCCAACACTAAAGTATCAACAAAACAACTGTGTACTCTGTACGCTGTCGTGTGTATGTATACATGTGAAACAGACAGTATCAGGGCCATTCTTCCCTGTTGCATAGACACGTTTAAAAAAAAAAGACTGCAATCTAATACATAGCATAGTACTGTGCTACAATAGTTGATATTCAAGGTAAAACAAACCACAGGAAAACCTGCCTCTGGAAATCTCACCTGACGCCTGAGTCAACGAAGTTATAAAGCAAGGCAAAACTAGAGGATTACACAGATGAAATCCCAGGTTCATGTACATGTCAGACTGAACCCTGTGACATTCTCGGTATTTAACTGCTTTTGTTTTTACCACCTGAAAAAGCCAATTTACGGTGAAAATCAAGGCCGTTTTCATGCCCTTCTGGATGTCATTCTTTTCCTGTTGTCTAAGCTTTTCTCAAACTCCTCCCCAGATCTCACACAAGATGTCACTAATTAGACAGCATGAGCACCCCTCCTGTTAGCTGCTTCAGTCGCTTGCATGTGACTGTCTTCATTGTAATGTCATTTCCATAAGGTGAGAGTCCATTGCCACAACTGCCAGGATAAGCAGGTGCAAGGCAGCTGTGGGGATGACCTTTGATTCAGGCTGTGACCTTTGACTGGGGTTGGGCAGGTCCCCTTTGTGTTCTTGGCTGCAATTCCTTTTGTGCTTAAGTGGATAAAAATGATCCCAGTGAGTCCTCCCCTTGCTTTGTCTTCCCCTCTCCCTGTGGTCTGGCTGACCCTATAAGGTCACCTAACTACGAACACTGCTTTCCTTGAAGCCTTTTTCTTCCTTCCATGCAAAAGCTTCTTCTTTTTGCCCTTGCATCCCACCCAAGGAATAATAATCATGGGAGATGGAAGAATGAATCGAGAGCCTCCTGTCTCAGTTTTGGTCAGCACCAGTTATAATTTTCTTGAATATTATTTTCCATAAAAGTCAAATCATTCCTGAGAGCAAGGATGACGTTGGCTCCCGAAGCATATTTAAATACTACATGAGGTTCAGGCCTAGCCTTCTGCACCACTGATGATCACGTCTGTCAAATCCAACGGGACACCTTACGACTAAGGATTTACCTACCTCATGAGGAAAGAGCAGAGACCCTTAAACTGTCGCTATCTGCCACCCCTCTGTCTTCTTTGAGGTTTACACTGAACCTTGGTCCGCAGAGCTAGAAAAGGGACTCTTAGGACACAGAGGTCTAACCCTCCCCTTGGTCCCCTCAGGGCACCTGCTGCTGGAGACAACGAGCAGCCTGGGGAGTGTCTGTCTGCAGCCAGAAGGCAAACTAAATAAATGTGCAGAATACGTGACTCTGGAGAGAGAGCAGAAGGCTCCCTGATTGCTCTTTGGTTTTTCCACCTACACACACCCTCCCCTGGGCCAGCCACGGCTTTCAGAAAGGCTGACAGCTCTTTGCTACCGCTGCTGTTTGCTGAGCTCACTCTGCTTTCCCTCCCTCCCCCAGGGTAATTGTGATCCACCAGCACTGCCACCCCCACCTTCTCAAAAGAACAGTTGGAAAGATCCATTTGGATGAAATGGCTTGATTACAACAGGGAGACAATTGGTTGAATAAAGTCAATTATCTTTCCAGTGACAGGTGCCCACTTTGAAGTCTAGGCACCTGCAGGTATAATCATTGAGGCTGACATTTCCAGGTCCTTATTAAAAGAGGAATAATAGAATGCCAGGCCCGGGTTTTTCTGGTTGTTGTTTTTTATTTTTTTAAAGCAGGCCAGAAGGATGACAGTTATCTGCAGCTGTTGGGTCATTACCTTCCTATTAGCTAACAGAACGGTGAGCCGGGCCCCCGCCCTCGGCAGCTCTCCCCAGGCCAAGGCTGCCTGGCTAGGGCCATGGGAAGGGTTTTCAGCTCTGAGTAGCAGAGCAGGCCAGTGCTTCCAGCTTTAAGAGAGGTAACCACCCAAACCTGAAGAGTGCCAAATTTAAATATTTAGCAATATGAATGAGGGGGATCAGGACATATCTTATTAAACCAGTTAGGGAGGCATCATATATGAATTTAAAAAACTGATCTCTTCAGTGGCAGGATGGTATGTCCATGACCCTTTACTTTCACCTACGGCCTATGTCCTCAGACCTGTCTTACTCCTGACCCAGTCTCCATCCCTCTGCCAAGTCCTCTTGTTTCTTCAGAGTATGAGTAGATGGGGGCAGCCATGGAAATGTCTGGGGACCAAGGAGTAAAAAGACAAAGTTGTTTACTCAACTAAAACATATTATTGAGTTAGTTACGCACAGAGGCAAATACATTATCTGTCCTCTGGGAGTTCATGATTTAGATCAGAAGTCAAAAAACCTTGTAATGCTTACAGGGCCGGGCAGGTGATGTAAACGTGTACAGCCAGCTGATACAGGAGAGGGGCTGGGACAGTCTGTGGCAAACTCAAGACCCTGTCCTGTGTAAAAGAAGCCACCTCAATGCAGTTCCAGCCAAGGGACATTGTCATGTGGTTGTGTGTGAGCCCAGCATTGACGAACCTCCCAGGGGTGCAAAAGCAGTTCAAATCTGGACCTCATATGACACATTCTGATATTTTTCTTTAAAAAATGTATCTGTCTACAAAAAATTTGCACCGTTTGACTCTAGTCTGTGAGCTGCATCCACATTCTAGAATGAGCTGACTTCCCATCTTGGAGAAGTAAAAAAAAAAAGCAGGAATGGGAAGGTCATCACGATCGTCATTCTGACTCCTGTTTATGAAGTCTTGTGACATGCCAGGCCATTTGTATCTCGTTTTATCTATGCTAGATACAATGGGGGTGCTATTATGTCAGTTTTAGAAATGAGAAAACGGAGCCTAGGTGATGGCTATCCATAAGACTCCAGACATGAAACATAAGAAATATTCATACTTAGAAATTGAGGATCATTTAAGAAAGCGGTTAACCACAAAGGAATAGGCAAAATTTAGAAAAACCAACAAAACATGGTAATAGCACCCTGGGGCTCTTCCCACCCCTTCGCCTTAGATGTAAGGAGACAGTGCTCACTCAACCCACTGGAAGCTGGTGTGTGGAGCGGGTTGTTGGTCAACAGCGACAGCCTTTAGTGGTGTCCACAGTGGCTAAGCAGGGAGAGGACCGGGGGGAAGAATACTGGCCTCACTTTCCTCCCCATCCCCAATGCACCGCCTGTCTACACACTGGTCCCACCAACTTGAGGTCCAAAGGAAAAGAACTGACATTATGGTTTGAATGTCTATGACCCCTGAAATTCCTATGTTGACATCTTAACCCCCCAAAGTGATGATATTAGGAGGTGAGGCCTTTGGGAGGTAATTAGGTCATGAGTGGAGCCTTTCAAGAGGGACCCCAGAGAGCTCTCTCTCTCTTTCTCTCTCTACCACGTGAGGATGCACGGAGAGATCAGCTGTCAGCAACTCCGAAGAGAGTTCTCACCAGAACCTGACCATGCTGGCACCTTGATCTTGGACTTTTAACCTTCAGAACTGAAAAGAAATGCATGCTTGCTGTTTAAGCCACCCAGTCTATGGAGATTTGTTGCAGCAGCCGGAACTAAGACAGAAGCTTTGACACAGCTTATTAACAGCTAGCCTCCTGGGGCACAGGGCAGGGCAGAGAAGGGCAGAGAGTGGATTAAAGCCCATCACTTACTTGGCTACGATTCCAAAGCTAGTGAGTGTGAACACAGTTTTGTCTGGCACTGCTGTGTCTATTTTTCCTACTAGACCAAGTTGTCCCCTGAGTCCCTACAATCAAAGACTGTGTCAGGCTCTCTATCTAGGCCATAGTCTCATGCTTAAACCAAACTAGTAACTTAATTTAAACTAGTTCATTAAAGCTCATAAAGAGGTTGTAGAGTATAATATTTAAGATCCCAAAGGTTCTCGCATCAAATAGTACTGGGTTTGAATTCTAAATCTACCTCTTACTGGTAGTCTGACTTTTCAGAAGTCAACTATTCTTAGCCTCAGTTTTCTACCATTTATAATGGGGATAATTGTATCAAACCCAGAGAATTTTACATCTAATGAGATTATATACGTAAATCACTTAGCACAATACCTAACTCTTAAGGAGAATTCAGAAAATGGCTGTCACAATTATTATGTAGCCCCCTGGGGCTCTTCCCACCCCTCCGCCTATAATAATAATTATTATTATATTATTGAAAAGACAATAGCTTTTTTTCAAAAAAAAATTCTTAGCTTACATTCTCATTAAAGATCCACACAGCATGTTACTCTATTCTGTTAGTGATTCTGAGGTCCTATTCTCTACTATAGGAACCCAAAAGACGTTATGAGTCCTGTCTGCTGCCCTAAGAGCATAGAAAACAAAACCTTCTCAGGAAATTGGATGCTTCGAGTCTAGGAGCATGTACACACCACACACACACAGTGTCAGAGCCTAAATCTGAGCAATAGCATGTTAACTTTATAATTCTGTGATGCTTTTTGATGTTGATCCTGCTACACCCTCATTACTGCAACGGCTTTTGTTTTAGGGTGGGGAGGCTCCCGCGGAAATGCTGGCACCCGACAAACTGATGTCACCAATACACATTTGTCTCCCAGAAGTGTTGTCTTTGTCACTATTCTTCTGGGCAGTAACTGAACTCCAAGGCTATCATGGGTGGTGATTGCAAGCAGAGTGCCCTGGTATGATGGCAGAGCGCTAAAGTGATAAGGGACAGAAAATCACCCCTGGAAATGAGCATATTCAGTCTTTTAGAGCCAGAAACCAGGAGCCTAAAGCTCCAAACCTGAGTGTGAGGGTTCAAGTTCAGCTCTTTCTCATCTGGCATTTCACAGCCTAGGATGGTTGGAGGGGAAAGTTCTACAGGAAACTTAAGTTCACATCACTAATTGAAGAAGCCCATCTGAAAAGGCTACATACTATGCAATTCCAACTATATGACATTCTGGAAAAGACAAAACTACAGGGAGAGTAAAAGGATCAGAGGTTGCCAGCAGTTAAGGAGGAGTAAGCGATGCATTGCTGGGGCATGGAGAATTTTTAGAGGAGTGAAAATACCCTGCATGACACCAAAATGATGAATACATGGTATTATACATTTGTCCAAACCCAAAGAATGTTTATCAAGAGTAAACTATAGACTTTGAGTGATGATGATGCATTACATAGATACATCGATGATAATAAATGCATCCTCATTTGGGGGGATGTTGATAATGGACGAGACTGTGTGTGTAGGGGGGCAGGGGTATCTGAAAATTTCTATACCTTTGACTCAGTTTTTCTATGAACCTAAAATTGCTCTAAAAAACAAAGCCTTTTTTTTTTCAAAGCTATCAAGTAACATGTTTAAGTTGGACATCCTGGTCCAACACAGTGTCTCTGATTAGTTGAAAAGTATTCCCGCCCTACAGTGTAACGACAGGGGATGCTATAATGAACTGGCTGAGAGTCCCTTGATTTTGGCCAAATCAAAGCATTCCAAGAAATGATTTACTGCTGTTAGGAAGCTGGAGGGAAAAGCTAGCTTTCTGCCACTAAGCTCAGGAAATCAAGGCATTTAAAACTCTTCAGGCGGAATCTGAAAAATGGGATGTCCAGCCTCACTGCATGTGGGGTAGAGTGGAGTGGTCCCTCATGGTAACAAGCCTGCTGTAACAACGCCCCAGATTGAAAAGCCAAGTAGCCCAGGACACGGGATTTGAACTGTTACAGGTGGCCTTGGAGCCAGACGCTCCAGCACAGAATGTTTTTAGGAGGTGTCAAGAATCAAAGAAAGGAGATACCACGTTCTACGGGGAGTAATATAATACAAAAGCAGATCTTTAACTCACAGTGACCTCCAGGTCAATGAGTCGCATACCCCTACATAGGAGGCACCAGATTTGGGGGGAGGGAGGAGGGATGTGTCCCTTTCACCCTGGTCATCTGGACAGGACAACTACATTTCAGTAGTGACATCATAAGATTGCAACTGTCACATTGGCAAAGGAGAGTGGAGTCTGTGAAGTATTGATCAACTGCTCCAATTTTCTCTCCACAAAGTAATTGTATCTAGGATTGATGTACTGGACCGTGGAGGCTCTGAGAACCTTGAGATTTTCACAGAAGGAGGTGGAATCGTAGAGGTTGAAAAAGATACTTTCCCCAAAGCGACAGGAGGCTTAAGTCATTAGATGAATAAAAAGATATTCCCTTATCCTAAAGACTATGTCAGTTGAGGTAGAACATATCCGTTAGAGTTACTTCGGTGTTTCTTGGTCTCTTAAACTAGAAATTAAGTTACTAAAAGTAGGAACTTTCAAAATACAGTGATGTTTACTCATCACTGTGTATTTTAGAATATATTATGATTCTTTACAACAGAGGCCACAAAACTTATTCTGTAAAAGGCCAGATAGAAACTATTTTAGACTTTGTGGGGTATATCTCCTAAACTCTTAATGTATTGCAAAAGCAGCCACAGACAATAGAGTATGGCTATATTCCGATAAAACTTCATTTACAAAAACAAGTGATGGGCTATAGGACCATAGTTTGCTGACCCCGTTCTACAGCACAGAGTGGTGAAAAGAACATGTGTTTTAAGGCAACACCAACCCTCATTTCAGATTCTAGCGCTGCCTCTTGCTTAACTTTTCAATCACAGATTTCTTTTCTGAAAAGTGGGGTATAATAATATATCACACAGACAAATGAAAATATGTATGAGAGACCTTGAGAATATTTGGGACATTAGAAAACACTCAGCAGACGTGTTTCCCTAATAGGTGCCACTATAAATCCTATAGTTGCAGAATTTAAATTGAAGATGTTTTACTTTTGAAAAGTCTCTTAACCAATCTCTCCTGGAGAGCTCTTTACAATCTCTTCTGAGGTCATGTTTGTCATTGATCTCGGCAGAAAGTCCAGGCAACCAGAAAGCTCGAATGGAATTCGGGTTGTAATTCCAATTGCTATAAGTTGATTTAAACCTTGAAGGCCACTTCAATAACTCGTAAAGTTGAAAGGAATAAGGGAAATGGAGCCTTCAGACTGACTATATGATTAGCTTTCAACACAGAAAGCATAATAAATGTGCAGCGTTTGCTACACTCTTTTGATGGTGAATTTTTTTGAAAAAATAAGGAGAATCTATTATTGCCAGGGGATTCTGGGGGAGATTCTGATCAATTAGATTAACATGCCAACAAATCATCCTCTGATGAAGTCCCTATCGATGGCATTTATCGCCCCGTGTGTTGGGGATAAAAGGATACGTGAAGAATTGAAATATGTTTTTTGTTTGCTAGGAATGCAAGCAAAAGGCTTGGTTGCTCCATCCCCTCATAGGGCTCTGCTTCCAGCACTGTGCTATCACAGGCGTAATTACATAAGCAGGGCAAGACTATTGTGTTTATTTCTAGTAAAAACAGCCAGAATTATGAGCTCTGTCATTCCATTGTTCAGTTAATTTGAAATATGGATGGCTGGAAAAATCTGGAAGGATAATATCTCACTCCCCCTGGCCTTTGCAGTATAAGGGGTGACTGTGATACCCAAGTTGGTGGAGGGAGCTTCTCCTTTTTGATGCTTAGTGTGAGCTAGACTGGATGTTTCACGAATTGCTCCTTTCTCCAGGAACGTCTGTAGTTCAACTTCTCCCACTAACTAAGAATGATTGTAACATTCGCAAATTTATTTTTGAAAATAATATCGGGTGAGGTCAGCCAAAAAGTCCAGATAAAGAAGTTACCCAGGGGAGATCACATGGCAGGGCCCTAAAAGTATGGCTTTGGATGACCAGCGAAGGGGCCTGGTGTCAGCTGCATAACCTCTCTGAGTCTCTCTTCCCTCATTTAGAAAATAGGAAAATAATAACTACTCTCCAGGCAACATGAATTAAATGACAAAATGAATATAAAGCACAGAGCATAACATCGGACACATATGACCAATAAACGGTACCTATTATTACTTACATTATTTTTTGCATTTACCCAAATCAACGAGTTACACTTTTCTGGATGAAATAAGTTAGCTGAGGAAGTGGAACTGCTAAGAAAAGGATCGCTAAGAAGAATTTCAATAAAAAGAGATCTGCATCAAAGTGCCTAACGGCGTGCAGCTATGTGATAAATATCGGTTAATTTGGTTTGACACAACCATCATTCTTATGCTCTTGCAGATTCCAAATTAACCATGGATATTTTTTCCAACTATTTTAATCAGAACCAGATGGAAGAAGAAACAGAGGCAATGAATATGAGAATCCAGTTTACATCGATCCCCAGAGGATAGACAGAGGAAATAATAGGTCTTTTCGATCTTTCGTTCCAATGACTCTTGTAGGAGCAAGGTTGCCAGGACAAATGGGGCTGCTTTGCCTTCCCGGGCACAGGATAATTTGATACAAACACCCTTTCCAACAACAGAAGTTAGGGCCATGAGTCAGCACACCAGGCAGGCAACAGACTAAAAAAGGTCTTGATGTGCCTTTCTGAACTGGGGACTGAGAGCTGCCTGTTCTAGCTGGTCTCTTCCTTATCATATTACTCCACAATTGCAAGAGGTATCCTGTCGCAACCTTGCCTCACCCCCTGCCAAAATGTAACGGCATCTGTCATGTGCACATGAGAATATCAAAGTCAAGACTTTGTTGAGTGCAGCTTTCTTTTCATGTGCCTCATCGCGTGTGCAGTGTGCACCTCCCAAGCATGAGCACAGACGTCCAGGCTGGGGACCAGGTGGACTTTGTGTGCCTCTGGTGCTCGGGCAGAGAGATCTGGCCCCTTCGGTGACCACCATCCATATGCAGGCTGAGGAGGTCAACAGGCCCTTACATGTCCTCTTAAAGTAAGCATTTTCTCCCTCTTTGAAGTTAGATTTACAAAAGGAAGCAAAGCACAAAAAGAAATTCTCAGCTACACAAGGTGTGGAAAACCACCTGCGACCAAAGGATGCATCCATTTCCATGAACTATTTGGGAAAACAAGGTTTGTGACCTACAGTCCAGCACACACAGCTGTTCCTCTCTGTTTAAGCAGCTCACACACCCTCCCCAATGAGCAAGGCAGAGCTGAGGAGAGTGCTGCACCCAGGAAAACACATGTGGGACTTGACCTCTCCTTTGAACCCAACTCTGAGTTCAAAGACATCAGCAAGGATGAGGAAAAGCCATGGTCAGCTCATTCACAGGCTTTCCGGAAGCAACTGGCTTTAGTTTAGTTTCATTTTATTTTCTATCCACCATGTTCATTATTTCCCTTGATTCTAAGCTAATTTATGGTCTTGTAGAAATGGTTTAGTACAATACACAAAAGCAGGGAAGCGTGAACAGTGAGTACTGTGTTGGTAAACTCACTTTCTGAGAGGAAAATAAAGCCACAATTTATAGTCCTTGCCAGTTTCTGCTGTGTAAATACAATGATCATGGCCAATTTCAAGCTACCAACACTTTCAAAACTAACTCTCAAAATTCTTGAACACTTATCAGTGGGCTCCCACTAGCCAACTCCAGTAAAGTATTAGAGAGGCCCATTACTAAGAGGCACCCCATTAGAAAATGGTTTGATTTATTTCCAGTCCTTTCCCTGCATTTTCACATGACTGTATCTATGCTACAAACGAAATATTTTATTCCACTTTTTTCTGGTGCTTCCCTTTTAAATTTATTCCATGATCATGTGTGTTCTATTGATTTTTCACAGAATGCTTAAGTATCCAGCATTTTTTACACAGAAGTTGCACAGGTCTTGGAGGCAAACAGAGTGAGTTTCAAATAGTCATGTCACAACTGACCAGTGGTGTGATGATGGGAACATAAACTAACCTCATTATACCTCATTTCCTCACCCTCAAGACTTAGCAAACAACACCCAATTCGTAGGGTAAAAGTAGTCGGTATTTACTGAGTGACCCTCAAATCCTAGTTTCTCTCTCCTCCCTTCCAACATATACTTGGTAGTCATGTCCTTTAGTCATGTCCTTTAGTTCTTACCGCACATACCAGTCTCACCAACTTAGAAAATCCTTCCTGGTTGCTGCCTCTCGAAAAAAAGAAGGAGCAGAACAGTATTATTGTATAAAGGATCATATATCATCAAGTGGCCGTAGCCTGAGACTCCGTGACCTTAAGTTTCCTCATTTTTTTTAAGTGACTCGCTAAGCAGAGTGACAGTCAAGAGGACCAAGGACTATCAAACGTTGCAGAGTTTATTCAGCTACTTGGATTCAGAGAAGGTCAGTGCCAGGAAAGACCTGATGGAACAATCAGCCCCCGTCTTTCTTTATTCTTATGTAGAACCAAAACTTCAAACAGGAATGGGAAATCTTGGTTTCCTGTTGTTATAATGTTATAAGTACACTTGACATCCATATTAGCATGATTTAGTATGCTTAGTGCAATGCTGATTAGTTCTGTGTTGTGTGGCTAGCAGGCATGCTCGTGCAGAACCCTGGTTAAGTTAAAAGAGATAAATAAAGAGGCTCCATTTCCTGTGGTCAGTTAAGGTGTTTCTCCCTTTCCTTCCTTAGGGGGAGACAATATAGCAAGAAATTCCCTAATCAGGGCTGATGCTGAAGATGCAATAAGAGAATCCATACACAGCACACAGCCGGTTGTCTTCCAACGCCTGATGCCCCCACCCTTTCTTAGAAACAGAACCTCCAGTTGTAGGGAGCCTGGGTCCCAGATGCCAGTACCAGCCCTTCACTGCATATCCTGGGACTTATTTTGCATGAAAAAATAAAATGAAATAAACTTATATCTTGTCTTAAACTACTATTATTTTGGGGTATCATTCACATGCCATCAAATCTACTCCTGATACTCCACATAATTCAAATCCAGGGGACCTGATCCCCAAAAACGTGATCTGAATTGAACTGAAAAAAGTAAGGGACCCACCCAGTGAACAGGACCAAACAGTGCGTGACTTTAACAGCCACGAACACTGCTAGCTGTTGGTCTCCTCCTACGTGCCTGGCCTCGTTCTGAGTTTTTCCAATACATCATGTTACTTAACCCTATAAAATAGATATGGCCATCCTCATCTCACTCAGGAGATGAAAGAAGGGGACCCAGCTTTACTTTGGAAAATCTGTGGTGGAGACAGGATTCTCTGCTAAGCCTGTCTGGCTCTAACTCTCATAATCTCACATCTTATGATCAGCCATTTCGAAGAAAGAAAGACTCCGGAGGCATTCACTCACAGTCTCTGAAAAGCCACAGCCCTTTGATAAAGCTTTCAGGCTCCTAACCATTTCTGCAACATGCATGAAATGGATGAAAATTAACTTTAGAATTAATTTTAAATGAATGTGCGAGTTCATCTTTAAACCGCATCAGATTCCCACTGGTTGCCTGGTTAAACAGCAAGTGAAATTCTTTAGAGAAATTCACAATTCCACACTCTACATTTCCTTTCCTTTAGCTTTTATTTTTCCTGTCTGGCTGTAGATGTTTACGGGACAATAGAAGAGTCTTCTTTTGAAATAGTTCATCTCCTATTTCCAATTTTTCACTTGAATTCGTACTTCAGTTGATTGGAAGAGAATTCTTATTTCTATAGCAACAAGAATTTTGTTCCCTGCCCCCTCTCTTTTGAAAACCCAAGCATCTAACCTTTACTTCGGAATTGGAATAAACAGTGGACACAGGTGGCTCTATTTTTAAAACATGTTTTTCCTTTACAAGTGGCCTCTTGCCATCGAGTTAGAAGAAATATTCTTCCCAGTATCCCTGCCCCTTGCCTTCAGTTTTCTTTCACAGTATTAGTTTTGGGGAAATTACAAATTGGACTAATGCTATCTCAGAAGGGCCTGGCTTAATGCTGTCCAGTTACTGGGCCACGCTTTATATCCTGGTTCTACTTTTTTTACCAGGATATGACTTTGAGGAAGTCACCCCACCTTTCTCAACCTCATCTATATAAGGAGGCCGAGGGTTATGAGCACTGATTTCAATAATGTGCATGACTGAGTATGTTCTACTGTTCAAACGAAAATTATTTTCAGAGTAGAAAAAGGCATCAAAGTTACCTAATAGCAATCATATGAGTCATTAGTACATTCATGGAAGAGTAGCCAGGTTGATGAAAACTTGTAAACAGAGAGGAAACAGCAAATGTACAAAGTGTTTTTTGAAATCTTAAATCATGACAAGTTAATTGTCTAAAAGTACATTTGAAGTGGACCCAGAGGGACCGGATTTTTGGTAGAATAAACAGGGTGTGCATTTTGTTAATGGAACCTTCCCTTGTGAAAATGATATAACGAGAAAACCTACATGAGAAGGGGTCACTAGAATGGGAGGGAAGGAAACAGGTGGTCACGCCGGCCCAACCCTCTGAGAGGTATCTGGGAGGGAGTTTGCATGGCAGATCAAATTTAATTGATAAGAGATCGGGTTGTGTGAAAAAATTTTTTTACTAAAACTTCATGCTCAGATACTAAAGTATACTGGGAGAAATGGCTTCAATTCGTGGAAGTTCCCATTCTAGTTTACCTTCTAACTAAACTCTCACCCAGACTGGTGGGGTAAGGGGGGGAGCAACTTGTTTTAAGAAATCTTTGCTTTGAGTATTGAGTGTGACAGCACCTGGAATAGCAGAAGTAACAGCATCCCTTCCATCATTAAAGAGCAAACACCCCTCCCGAACACGTCCCTCCAGCAATCTCTTACCCAATGGCGAAGTTGTAAAGTGGGCCTTTGGCAGAGAACAAACTGAAACCAAAGCTCTAACAGCAGCTGCTTTTCTTAGAGCATCAAAGACAAAGCAAGTGTGTGCAGTTTCTTCCTCAAAAGTGTGATGTGATTTAATTACTCCTGTTGCCTTTGTGGTTTTCTACTAGGCTTCATTGTGAGCATATGGTATTCCTCTGTTATGGGCAAAGGCGTCTTTTGTGAGCTATCCTAGGAACATAACCACCATATGACATCGTTTCCACAGGTAACTAGTTTCTAAGTTCTCAGCAGCAGAATAAGACACAAACTTTCAGATCCCATGACTGATCAGTCACTCATACAGGCAGAACAGACATCAGTGGACAAAGAAGGATGTTTTTTACAGTCTCGTATGCTTGCTCTAACATGTTTGCTGAGACTTTCACCTTGAGTCATTTTAAAAATGATATGCTTTTAAATTGTATGTTAACTAAACAGAAGAGCTGCAATAGCAAAGGGTGAGTTACTTTGATCTCAATGAAACATGAGATCAAGACGTCTTCGTCCTTCTTTCAGCCACAAGAGCCCCTGCACCTGCTATTATTGCTCAGCATCTGTTTTCCCAGGTCCTCAGAGTCAGATTCAAGGGCATCTCCTACTCTTTGTTTGTCTCTAGCTCTGATTCTGGCCCTCTTCTTGAGTTAGAGAAGGAGCCAACAGCCTCAGCCTGCCAAGCACTGAAACTCTGCATTGGCGAACTGGCCTTACTGACTATCTCAGCATTTACCACTGAGCTGCTATGTCACTTTCCCAACACACCAGGGTGTGACATTTTAGCTGTCCTCGTCTCAGTTCTCACACTGGCTTTCTGCTTCATTCCTTCTACCCTCTGTGCGGACGAAGCCCTGAGTCCCTTGCTTGCAGGACGATTTCTTGCTCCTCCTTAAAAACCCTCTTGAATGATGACTCCCCCTCACAGTTTCACTTCTCTCCAGCCTTACCTGTGGGGGCTCTGCCACATCACATCTGCTGCCCTACCTCCTGATGGAAGACCATTAGATGTGTCTGAAACCTTGGTCTTACCTATACTGCTGCCTCTTCTTAGAATAAAGTCCACTGGCCTCTGTCTAAATCTGGGTAAGTCCCAGAACTGGTACACAGTCTGTTCTCTACACTTCACTCCTTATTGCTATGTGGAGTCATGAAGATTTACACAATCTAAAACGTCAGGGCAGGAGAGGCCTGTAGGTGCCAGGCAGGCCACGTAAATGAGTGACACTGATCAGATGGAAACTGTGAAAACCGGAGAACACACACCCAGTGAAAAAGGGGCAGATGCAACTCAATCTTTGCTACTTGAAGCCAGAAGTCTAGGTTATGCAATCCCTCTCAAGTTGCGGATGCTGTCAACTAACTCAGAAGGGGCCTAAACACTGATCCAACCCATACATCACTGATTTCTGATTTCTGCTTTAAAGTGAGAAAGTAAAAAGTAATCTTTTAGTACTATACCTAATCTGCATTTCTGACATTCTGACTTCATATTTTTTCAAAAGATTTGAGCAGTTTTCACACATAGTGGAAAGCTGATCATGAATCTCTCTGTATACAAAAGGGAATATATTTAAAACGAAAAACATAGTCTTTCTTGTCTGAGTAGCACTGAACACTAATTTAAAATAAAACTTTATTTCAAGCTACATTTAGTCCCTAAGAAATAAGGTAAAAAGAGACCAAATGAATCAGCCACAAGTCTAGCTTTTTAATCACCATCCTCACTATTGCTAACTGAATCTTCAATGCACATTGGCTTTGCTCCTTGAGGTATGCTAAAACAAATATATAAGACACGTCTCCTTAAGATGAAAGATTTCACAGGCTTGAAATTAAAAGTACTCATAAATTGCAGTGAAAGCAGAGTATGACAACTAAATAGGAAACTGAAAACTCGTAGGGGAGACAATAACATTACTTATTGAATCAGGGAGGTTCAGGGACAGAGACATCCTTGTTATTGGAGGTTTTCCAATGAAATTTAGAACGTCTGTTTGTCGACGTTCTTAAGCAAAATAATGAAAGTAAACCTGAGACCATCAGATGATGTCTATGAGCTACCTTGAATCAGCCTTTTGTTGCTGCCGTTGCTGAATCAGATTTGTGATTCTAATTGGGTTGCACTGGAGTTATGCGACTTGGTCATTATGGTCTTTAAAATAACCAGATGTTCCCAGTAATTGCTTGGCAGTTGGTCTGAATTTTTTATGATGTAGTTGATTCATCTGTGGATTTTGATTTTGTTTCCAAGGTAGAGATGTTAACAGTGAGTAAAAATTTCAGCTTTTGTCAAAAATATTCATGGACACTTTCCAGCTAACATGTAGTGAATTTCATCTCTTCTTAATCATAAAGGGAAAGGATATAGAAAAGATAAGATTGGGCACAAATAAACCAAATTGTAGGGAGCAAAGCAAACATCTGTCTTTAAAGTTCAACTGAACTATTTAAAAAAATTTTTTTTTAAAAAACATGACCAAAAACATACTGAGTGAATCACTTGTATACACTGACTAATTTATAAAGATATATTTTGCCCCACTGTACTTTGTCATACTGGCTGTGATTAAAATAGGGACTACAGTATACACACAAAAATTTATTTTATGAATTATATTTCAAGATTTAAATTTTCTCATCCTATAGTGACAGATTGGTGCAGTATTGGTCCTGGTTGAGGAAAACAATCCCAAATTAATTTTTTTTTTAAAGAGAAAAATTTAAAAATAAACCTTAATATAATAATGAAATGTGGGGAAATTTTAAAGCTATAAATCTATACTGACTACAAAGGTAACACAGAGACTGAATTCAAATGTTAATCACTTATTCAAACAAAAGGGGGATTTCAAAATAAAATAGAATACGTGTTAACAATACATTCTGTTTTTTCACTTTGGTTCACTTATTCAAAAAGGTAGTGATTCCCCAAAATATACCTTTCTGAAATTCTAAGTGTGAACCACAGGCCAGCGGCATTGTCACTCCTCTGGGACCTAGTTAGATAGGCTGAGACAGCCTGCTGGACACCTGTGATTCAGAATCTGCATTGTACACGATCTCCCGGTAATTTGCATACACATTAAATTTGCATGCACAAGTCTACGAGGCTCTAAGACAATAGTAAAAAATAAGGTAAGTCAAATTCTAAGAAGGTAAATGGATCAAGTAAACAGGGAATTAAGATACAGTTATTACATTGTATGTAAGCATCATGGGAACACAGAGGAGAAAACGCGTCACTTAAAAGTAATTCCTTAAAGATGCAGAGAAACTAAAGAGGGATCTTCAAAACTAAATACAGAAGAGTAAAAGACATTCCAGGCAAAGAAAGCATGATGTTTTGGGGATGTCAGCCCTTTTCATACAGTGGACTAGTGAGTATATGAGCCAAGAAGCAGAGGCAGGGACTAATAAGTCGGGATGACAATTATTATAGGGACCTGGCAACAGAGTCCCTTGGGATAATGAGTAGATATTAGAGCTTTCAAGAAGAGATGTTTGAGAAAGATTGTGTCCAGTGTAGAGATCCCATGAGATGAGGAAAAGACCAATGAGTACAACTCGTGTACCCTAAAGCAACCCGAGCTTTGTCAAATCCCTACTAATGGTTCCACATAGGACAACAAAAGACCATAAACCTCAGTTAAAAAGTCTGATCTCACATATTGTAAAATTAAAAAGTCAAACACACTCTATTGAAGTTCAACTAGCGAAGCAGATTTGTACACATTAGAAAATAACAGATAAAAATATAATCAATCAATGACTAAAGAAGCTGTGGTACATATATACAATGGAACAGTACTCAGCCATAAGAAGAGACGAAACACTGCCATTTGCGACAACATGGATGGACCTTGAGATAATCATGCTGAGCGAAATAAGCCAGACAGAAAAGGTTGAAAATCACATGATATCACTTATATGTGGGATATAAACCTAAAACCACCAAATGAACAGGAAAAACAAACAGAGACTCATGGACATGGACAAGGAACTAGTGGTTACCAGAGGGTAGGAGGTAGGAGAGGAGGGAGGAGGTTGATGGGGTAAAGTGGTCAAATATAAGGGATGGGGCAGGGTGAAGTGTGTAAAAGGGATCAAACATATGGCAGCTGAAGAAAACTGGACTTTGAGTGGTAAACACACAATAGAATATACAGATGTCAAATTATAATGTCTACCTGAAAATTACATAACTGTATTAACCAATGTTACCTCAATAAGCTTAATTATATAAAATATATAAAGAATCAAGAAATACAACAAAAAGTAACTTTGAAATAAATTTTAAAATTGTTCCTTTTCTAAACACTTTTCAATTCCCCATGTGAATGAGACATCTGTTCAGATGAAAAAAAGAAGAAAAAAATACAGCCTGCTGAGCCTACCATTTTTCACACTTTTTCACTAAATCTGAGACTTGAAAGCTACAACTAGTTAACCTTCTCAGCCCCACAAAACTAAACAAAGCTTATTTTTTAAAAAAATATATATAATGTAGAATAGCAGGAGTAATGGAAATGCACTATGAAGAGATTTAAACATCTTTAAATTTTTTTTTTCTCTCTCTCAAATGGAAGCAAAGCTCTCTTTGCCTAAATATTTTTTAACAAATAACAAGTCTTTTGATCAGAAGTTCCAGAGAGGTATATTGGCAACCAATAGACACTTAGAATAGTAAATAACAATTTATTAATTCATTATGTCATGCTTCTAACATTACTGTAAGATTTTCTAGAATTTTCGTGCAGGGAGATCAGACTTACCTTCTGTAAATATCCCTTTCCTGGTGAATTTTTATTTCTTTCTCAGGTATTCTTCTGAAATGATAAGCTATGCTAGTGGACACTTAGAGGAGGAAGTATGGAAATTTCTTTATTCTTGTCAGTTCAAGAAAAATGAAATTAATGTATGTTTTAAATTGCCCATATATGAGAATCAGCTGTCATCCCTATTTTATAACACTTGACAAAGTCAAGTTGTCAAGACAACAGAAAAAAAACATAAAGTTTAGAAAATGAACTGATATACTTGGCCTGGAAAAAAAAACAACAAAAACTACTTACCAGGACACAGTCCATCTGATCAGAAGATTAAATTATGAGCACCAAAATGGGCAGTCTAGTGGGAAAAGATTGGTAATATAAGTAACAAGTTAAAATGCCTTTAAATCATGGCACTAAAAATATGAATATGAGATGAAGCCAACAAAAATATCCACGCAAGATAAGATGTTTAATACAAACATGATAACTAAATAATGATCATCTGGGTCTCAAATTCCAAAATAGCCTCTGATGAAAATTCTAATCCTTCCAAAGAAACCAGAGGCCCTTTCCTTCTGAGCCCACAGCTACGAGATATCTGCAAGGTATTGCCCAGTTCTCCAAGCCATACAACCCTCTGGTCAGTTACATGGGTACAGAGATATGTCCCCAACTTCCAGACCTCCTGGTTCATAAAGCCTACCCTGAAACTCTCCCCCGCCCACCACCCCATACTCTTTCTCCTTCTCCCTGTCCCTATCCCTGTCCCTCTCTCTCCTTTCTCCCTAGGCTAGAAATGAGCACCCAAGGCAGCCTTGAAAGTCACAGGCTAAAAATGGCAGGGCCCGTGTCACTCTAGACTCCTAAGTGACTTCATGAAGCAGAATCCACCCTACCCAAACCCTTCCCATTACCTGCGTTCCCTGTCGCTGGGTGAACTTTATATAAGTAAAACGCAAACTTCTGACTGACACGTCGGATTTTATTTGCTACAACAGCTAACTTTTATCTCAATGAATATAATATCCTTCTCAAAATCTGGAAAAACAAATGTCCCTTTGTCAGGCACATCACTTTGGGAACTTCTGGGATAACTTCATACTCTATCAGGATTTATGATCAGCTCCTATGTGACCTCTCAAAGGTCATGGTAATATCACAAACCATGACTGTATTCTCATTTTTTTTTTTGTCTTCTGTGTTATTTCATTGGCAGTGGAGAGAAGGAAGGAAAGGCAAGAAGCATATCAGTATAAGAGGGAAAAAGCAATTTATTGACTCTTCCCTAAAAAAAAAAATCAGACATATCGATATGGAAATTGAATCCACGCAGGGATGGTAAAGAAGAGAAAGAACATGATTTAATTTATTCTCGGCTAACAGGAAACTGAAATCGACATGGCTTTCATCTCTCCTGCATGGAAGACGGGATGGAGAGCCACATCTGTGGGAAATACGCTTTATGTCAAACTGATTAGGGGAGTCAGTCGGAGACATAACCTCTTTCTCTTCGAGGGTAGGCAAACTCCATCCTCTATTTATTTTTCTGGTGAGGCTTAAAGCCAGGCCTTAATCAACTTGCCTTATAACCTGAAGGCATTTAGAAGAAAAACCTGTATTTGTTTCCTTAGTCAGATTGCTGAAGCATGAAATGGGATGTCTTGTCCTACTGCCTTTGGTGGAAATGCCATATATTCTATTTATTTATTTGGATGAGGAAGCAGGAGAATTGTTGAAAAGTCTTATATATTGCACACTGACTTTGAGTGATATGGTTCAAATTGCTAGAGAAAAACAGGCAAGTGCTTTCAAGCAGAGAAGACTTATGAGACAACTTTCCCTTTAAAACACAGGAAACCATAGTCATTGCATTGGCATCCACCCAAGAATAACAAGAAAAATCTTAAATTGCTTCCTTTTCACCCAACTTCTTTGAGTACCTTAATTGGCAATGTTACAAACATAAATTCCTGAAAAGGATCTTGTGGCTGAATCAACAGAGGGAAATGGAGGCCAGGGGAGGGGTTATGGGGCCAGCTAAAAGGAAACGTGATGGCATGGAGATAGGAGGAAAGAGGAAGGCCCTTCCCCTTGGCTTGGGTCCTAGACGTGGCCTGGAGGTGTATACAGAATCACTTATCATAGGAGAACTCCTCCCCAACTGAGCTTCCTACATAGGGAGGTGCCTTTTCTCCGTGCCCTATATATAGCTCACAAACTGCCAGGAAGGCAGGAGAACCAGGTTTGGAAGATAAATCATGTCACAGGAGACTAGGCAGCATTTGATTAATCAAACCTACGTCTTGTACGTGTCCGAACTGCCTACCAGAGGCTGGGAAAGTGAGTTTGGCCCTGGGGTATTTATAGTGGAGGGAAACTGTCTCCCAACAAGGTTGCAACTGGGGAATTTCCAGAATACAAGGATGTCCCTAGCAACAGCCTAAACAATGACAAAAGCTCCCACAAGGGGTATGGAGCATTCACTTTCCTCGAATGAACTGAGAAAAACCAGTGGGGAGAGGAAGCAGGTAAAGTGGAGATAACAGTAAAAGTCCACAGACGAGAGGCTCAGGAATATTCCCTTTTGGAGAGATCTGGAGAAAAGACAAGCTTATGCATCATCTAATGTAAATGTTTAGCTGCAGGAACAAGTCGTATTTGAACATAAAATAAATATTGGCAATGGAGGATACTGTGGGAATAAAAATGCTGTTTTGATATTAAAAGGCATTTCACCAGCCTAAGGAACAAAATTAGGTCATTTTTTTCCTTTTGAATTATTAATGATTTATTTACCCAAGTATATATGTATCTCAATACGATTATCTTTTTCCAACTTTATGAGATATACTTGACAAATAAAAATTGCATTTAAGGTGTGCAATATGTTATATACACATACACTGAAATGATTACCACAGTCAAGCTAATTAACATATCCATCCCCTCACATAGTCATGATTTTTAAGAAAACACATGGAGAAAGGATAGTTTCTTTAAGAAATGGTGTTGGGAGAACTGGATATCCACATGTAGAAGAATGAAACTCTGATATTAGATATAAAAAAAATATTTTAACATTAATACGAAAGAACTTGTTCCATGCAACCTTGCTGGGCCACATCCATCCTGCTAAGAGGTCTTCCTTGACTCTCTGGGAGGCCTTCCTGAACTGATGGCCCTCAGACCCGAAGCCTTGGTCCATCCTGACCCACCGGTCCAGGAGCTGCCCTGGTTGCTGTCACCATCAATCGGTGTCCTTCCTGAAACAGATAATCCCACCCCTGCCCTATCTTTCTTGTCCTCTGATTAGCAGCCTAAGTCGGTAGTTCTCAGTGTGCAGCCTCCCTGACCAACAGAATCAATCCTTGTTCAGAATACAAATTCCTGGGCCCCAGACCTCCTGAATCATAAATTCCCCCGTAGAACTCACCCATCTGTGTTTCATCCAGCCCTGCAGGTGATGCTGACATACTTACGCATCCTAAGATAAAGCCTGAGAACCACTAACCACTGGCAACCTGGCCATAGACACACACAAATCGTTGTGGGCCCAGAAGCCAGGTGCAACATGATCTCTGCCCACTGAAGGAGAGACTTTCAGCGACCAGGGCCTCTCCCACATGGCTGGTCTGCCACTGCATCCTCTGGCTATGGGGATAAAAGAGAAAAGCATTCCCTCCTTCAAAGTGAAGTTTACCTATGTGAGCTCCACGCCATAGTAGACTTGCATTTGCCATTGGATGGCTCTTTTGTTACACACACACACACACACACACACACACACACACACACACACACACACACACACACACGATGCTCATGGAGCCAGGGTCAAGTGATGCAGAGGGGTTTTCATTTTAAAACACAAGCTGGGCCTAGGCTTCTCCCTCTCTCTCAACATTATCATCCGAGTCTCTAAGAACAGAGCAATAACCTTAGTCCCAAGACCCACTCTGATTTCGCTCCCAGACAAGGAACTCCTAGGCTGGAAACTCTCATTTGTATATCCATTTGTTAACATGTACTTTTTTTTTCCCCCTTTACAACTTAGAAAACTTCCGATAAGGGTCCTGGCACTCATTTCTGGCAGCTAAAATGTTGCTCTCTGGTGATGTTTGAGAAGGTGCAACATGCAGACGGCTTTCTGATGTCATCCTGAGATTTCTAAATGAGAGTGCATCTCCTGGAACCCGGCGGGCTGCCTCTGAGCTGTGGGAGCACCGCTCATCACTCATCACTCATCGTCCTCTCTGGCAGGAAAGGCAAAGCCATTAGCCACAGCAGGTGTCCTCAGCTTTTTTGTGGCAAGAAGCTGTGAAGAGCCTCCCCTACACCTCATGCTCTGGGTGGAGAGAGAGCGCTGAAGGGGATGGTAGGGAGTGAGAGCGAACTGGAAGGGGTCTATGCTCTCAGGAGGTTTTCCTCCCCAGCTCCTGAGAGCCATCCTCCTTGCTCACTCAAAACTGCGGCCTCCACCCTCAGCGGCTTCAGGCTAAACACCTGTTTTTCGGAGTTTCAAAGAGGCCTTGCTGGCTAAGTCTCATCTTGTCCAGATTCTCATCGACTGGGTATTCAGAGGCCCCAAACCCCACACTGTCCACACATCCTTAGCCACTTGGGAGGCTGCGGCTCTTATCTGCAAGGTCCCTGCTGAAATTGGTTCACCGATGTTTTTTGCAGAACTGGTGCAGTCCCCTCACTCATTTCAGTCTCTTAGCTAAAACCATATTCATTTTCACTTTACCTACAGCCCAGGACTCCTAGTAGTGTCCCCTCTAAGCAATTATTTCCCTCCCTGTACCCAGATGCTTACATCCTTCGTGTACTAGGGCACCAGCACCCAGTCTGTACCAGTTGGTTTTTAACCAGAGCTGGGGCAGAGGTTACTGGTCCCTTCCCTGCCAGCCATGCCTCTCTGTTGACCATGTGCTGGGAGACTGTCAACCGGAAGACGACAGGACTGAGCAACTTAAACTGCCTCTCCCAGCTTTTCTATCCCTATCACCTCCTCCAAACTGCCTTAACTGTCTGGAGCCTGTGGAAAGCCAGAAAAAAAAAGAGAGAGAGAGAGAGAGAGGCTTAAACACTTAGAATTCCACCTTCTAATCTCTACCTGTCCGTTAAATCCCTTTGTGCCTCTTGGGCCACTGATTCGGGCTCTCTCTGCTTCAGTCCCCAAAGCTGTGATTAGAGATAATGTCACCAACGGATGTTCCGGGGACTTTGTAAGACTGAACTCACAAAATATAACGTGTTTTTTCAAGGGTCTTAGGAGAGTTGCAGAAGTTAGGCCTGTGGAAATTTACTTTTTGAGCATTTCGCATGTACAACAACAACAAAAAGAAACTAAACTTTTTAAAATCTTAAATCAAAATATTAAGACTTCTTTTCAATGTTCTCACAACATTTGATTTGTAGGCTAGATAAGAAAATGTTTACTTGAATATTATGAAGGGGAGATCATAGGCATTCGAAAATCTGTAAGGAGCAATAAGGTCCTATTGATGTAACTATTCAAACATTATTTGAATAGTATCTCAGTGAGCTTTGGGGTTTGGAGATGAATGGGGAACATCCACGGCATTCGAGGAACTGACCAGATAGTAGTTGAAACAGTAACCTGTATGGACTAAATATTCGTGTTCCCACAAAATGCATAGGTTGGAAGCCTGACACCCCCATGCGACAGTGTTTGGAGGTGGGGTTCTTTGAGACATGATTAGGTTTCAATCAAGTTATGAAGGTGGGGACTTCATGAGGGAATTATTGTCTTTATAGTCTCTCTCTCTCTCTCTGCCATGTGAGCACACAGCAGGAAGACAGCCATCTGCAAGCCAGGAAGGAGGTCCTCCCTGGAATCCAGCCATGCTTGCATTTTGGCCTTGGGCTTCTAGCCTCCAGAACTGTGAGAATTAAATGCCTGTGCATTAAGCCACCTAGCCCACGGCATTTTGTTCTAAACAGCTCAAGCAGACTAATAATCAGGGATATAAAATCCCATGTACTATGGCCTCAGTGCTGAATCACAGACATATCCAGAGGCAGGGTGAGCACAGGTGAAGGAACGACTTGCTTGCCTGGGGGAGGTCACAGGTAGCTTTCCCAAGGGGGCAATATTTAAACTGGGACTTGAATTAGTTTACTCATGATTACTCCCATACGTATGGAATGACTACTAGGTAGTTGGCACTGTCCTAGGTGGTAAGATGGCAGCAGCAAACACACAGATAAATACCGCTGTCCGCGTGCATTCGCTCTGGAGGATGGGACTGAAGACATAACGCATTCAACTGTGACAGGAATAGGATGCCTCTGGTCACCTGGAGCATGACATCTGAGATTGGGATGCTGAGGGACAAGACACTGGGGCAAGGAAGGGCCAGACTGGGAAAGGCCTCATTTCAGGCCCCGGTGGTTTATTTTCTTGACTACAAATATGCAAAGATTGTTTTGCTGAATGTTCTAACTTAGGTTTAAAACTCTTCCGTTATGGCTACAAAAAAAAAGCTTCTTTTTCATGTTGAACTCCCTTGGGAAACGTCATCTGCATTCGCAAGTCTGAAACTCTCTGCTGACTCCTTTTTCTTTACCAAAACCCAAGTTAGAAATGCTGCAGTTTATTAGGAGGAGAATCATCACCAGAGAATAAACAAGATAGACTGTGCCCGCAGACTCTCATCCATTACAGCACTGAGAAAGCAAAGCTGCCTGCGTGTTGCCACGTGCTTGTTTCCCTCCCAGGTGGGGGCCTAAGGGCACATTGTTTCATAACTTTGGCATTGTACTCCAGGCATGTAGCTTGATATCTGGCACACAGTAGCTGCTCGACAATTAGCCCATCATACTAGGATCTTTGCCGTTTTTGATGTAAGTAATAACTGTTCATTTCAATAAAGCTGCTTAGTTTCATCAATGTTAACTATACTGTGCACCAAAGGACTTCCATACATCATTTAAAGCAACTGTCTTATTCTTAAGAGAATTACATAAAAAAATAAAAATAAAAATAATTAAAAATTAAAACACTTCTGCTCCTTCTGGACTTATTCATTGCACACATGCCTTCTCTCCCCGGCTTTCATAGAAATCTGTCCGTTAAAACTACAGAGCTCCCAGCAGGAGATTTTGAGTTGACAACCAAGATTTTAGAATCTAATAAAAAAATAGATAATACTGAATCTCGAATACTACTACCTAAGCAACTGTTCTAACTAACATACACATTTGAAAAGAAATGTGTGTCACACATTTGCAACAGGGATCATGAAGCATAGCCCTGGCTTGGGGTCATTTTTGCAGGAATGCGGACCAGCCATGAAAAATAATGAAAATGCTGCCAGACATTGCTTCCATGTCTGAATGAATCTGAAAAGAGACTCAATGCAAGAGCATGGCAATGCCACTCACCCTTTATGCCCCAGACTCTTACTCATCTTTGCCTCTTCCATCACTTGCTCCAACACTTCTCCTCTTCTTCTCCCAAGCTCCCCATTTCTCCCAACCAACATGTGCCCTCTTTTCCTGCCCTTGCAACTTTCCTCCTACCTTTATTATGCTGTGGAACTTTGGGCAGGTTATTTAGTTCTTCTAAAGCTCTGTTTCCTTGATGGAAAAATAATAAGACTGATCTTAAACCATTATAGGCATAAAAGAGAAAGTAGCACCTTAAGTGACAGTTATTACGATGATAATTTTATAACTGTAAAACCTCAGCTCCAGGCCCTCATAGACCCAGGACGGCAGGTTTTGTGTGGGTCAGCCTCATCTGGTGCTTCACATTTTTTGTGAGACCCTCTGTTTTTATTAGAAAAGCCTTTATTTTTCACCTTGCTTGAGGCAGATATTATAGATTAGTCTACAGTGTGTTCATGGGGTGTTCTCGTTTGAAGCTTGAAAACACCTTAGAGAACTTCGAGTTGCAGGTCTGCGGGGGTGTCACAGATGAAATTACGGGTGTACGAATACACACACAGGTAGGTGTCTGTGCGCGTGAGTGTGTGTGGGTGTGTCTTTTTAACCTGACCTCTCATTACTGTAAGTGGCCAACTACCTACCACTTCTCTTCTAGGGTCAGCGGGACAGGCAGCCTTGGCCGAGGGCTGTGTAAGCACGTGCGAAAGGGTTTCAGATACATTTTCCCACTTACAAAGCCATAATGCAATAATGAGCTATACTCCAGGCAGCCCGGGGCAGCCTTATGAAATTGTTATGATTTGTCCCTGAGATACAGTATAAATTCCATGGTAATCTTCCCCAAATTTTAATAAGTGTGAAAGGAAGACTTAATTAAAGAGTTCTTTGTGCCTTCTTATTTTTATTTTTTTTTAAGCCACCGCCTTCTGAAGCACTTCTTCATGGTGTCTTATCGCTGTCATGCAGGCACTTTCACATCCTCAGCACGCGTGGCAAGGGCTGAGTTGCAGAGACACATTAAAATAATGGGAAGGCACTTATGTTAAGGGTGCTACACTGTTGGCTCCCTTTTCAGGCAACTAACCCCAGATGGAGCTCCCTCTGTGCTTGGAAGTGAGATGCTATTTTTACAGCATCTCCTTCTTACCCCGTCCTCTAAGAATCCCAGCCATTGCATTTAAAGTGCCGTCCCCTTTCTAGAGACGACATTTTGTTAGCTGGGGGGTGGGGTGGAGTTATAAAATAGCCCATTTTGTGTTTCGAAAATCCACACAGGAACTAAAAAGAATTGAAGGGAGTTTCGCTTTTGCTGTGATTTCTCCAGCCACTTACCCGCTGGTTACGATGAATATAAAAGCTGTATAACTTGAATGTTTAATAATAAGAAATGGGTTTTAAAATTTAGGATATCTCCTAACTGAAGGAATATTTCCATGCAATTTTGAGATGATTTTTGCGAAGAAATGTATATTGCCATGGAAATAAGAAGTGAAAAAAAAGAACTACAGCATGATCTAATTTTACTTAAAATGCAAATAAACAGAATTTACACTGAAGTGTTAATATTATAGATCATTTTTCTTTTTTTCCTCCTTATCTGCACATTCTATATTATCTACAATAAATGAGTATCAACTGTACAATTATAAAAAATGTTTTTTAACATGGAAGCTATGATCTGGTTGTAGAAAAGATGGAATAAAATCCTCTACCGTGTCTCTTCCAATGAATGCATCCATAAAGAATGGGCAGATTGCAAGGAGGAGGTACGTGAGAACTCTACCCATGAACAGTAGTAGATGGATTGGAAAAAAAGGCCAGACTTTAATGTCCTGATGAACCAAAGGTGAGTTCACAAGTTCACCTTCCTCTTTTCCCCTCCAACACCACCCAGCCAGGAACCAAAGGCAGCCTGAAGCCTAGGAACAAACGCCAAGTGTGGACAGAAAGAGCATCAGGAAAAGACCTCCCGTTCTTGTTGGTGGAGTGGAAAAGGGCCAGAGTGATTCAGAAAAAGCCCCTGGATTTTGTTTTCTTTTCTTTTTTCTCTTCTCTCACATGGTAACCTGCAAGCAATCCTTCAGTGGTACGAGCAGGGGCAAGTGACAGCGATGGCAGTGGGCACACACCTAAAACTCTGAGGAAGGGAACCCTTCTCTCCGAGCAAAGAAACTATAGAGTATGCAGTGAACACATAACTGCACATTCTTTGGCTCTCTTGTCCCATCACTTGGCCTTGGATGCTGGCACAGTTGTACGGAATCCATGACACTGCCAGAAGGAAAATCCTAGAGAACAAGGAGTTTTGGTGGAATTACAGAGATGCTGGAGTTCAAGAGAGTGATCTCAAAAAGTTGGGCATAAACTCCTAATGACATCTCCTACCTGGCCATGACCCTAATCAGCATAGCACAGGCTTAGTGAACTGAGCCCGGGGCCACAAACGAGCCACTGGGACTGACCTGAGTGGCACTAAAACCCTTTGGGAACAGACTCATGTTGAAATTAGAACCCAGAGAATGCAGGTCAGAATTTGTAGCTCGAACCTAATTTGGGTGTTTGTCTACCAAAACAATGGCAACAACAAGAACTATTAAATCAATTTAAATGAGGCCTAGGGTCTCATAGCATAATATTGGAAATGTCTAAGATATACTCCAAAACCAATCAGCACACAAAGAACCAGGAAAGTCTCAACTCACAATGGGGAAAAATAAGTTAAAAATATAATAGCATGCACTATATTTTACGTCTATCCCTGATAGTTAAGAATATCTATTTGACAAGTCAAATTGTACATATCTGATGATTAGAAGTACTTTCCACTGATGAGCTTTCAGTGTTGTTAATTACAAACCATGCTGCTCCTCCAATATTCACATAATTACAGTAGCAGGTGCCTTGGGACACATTCTCATCACCGCAGGACATCTGGCCCTGTAACTTTGTGTCATGAGATCAGATGAGTCAGAGTGGGTAGAAGAAGCTACCTTCTTCTCTTCATGAGGTTGGCTAAGCGCTATACAAAGTAATGGCTGCAAACCATATAAATAGACCTTACTATATTCAAATGACTGTTTTTTCAATTCAACTCTCTATTAGCTCAATCACAACAAGAAAGGAAATGGAAGGGAAGACATGAGTATTTTGCAAATATTGCAATACCATAGGACCATGCGAACACCTTACCGGGGCTCCTCTTAGAGCCTCTGAAGGAGTATGTGCCGTGAGGGTCCTGAAACTTGAACTCTGTTAGGACAAAATGTGGAGGGGCAGCCATACTTAGGAAATAAGAGGCAGGAAAATGGCCATAATCAAATTCCAAGCTAAGAGAATGATTTCTTTCATGTGGATTGAGAAGGCAGATTTTCTTTTTCATTCACACACCAACCATTTATTGACCCTTGGCTAGGCACTGAGTTTATACAAATAAACATGACTCTCAGATTCCTTTAAGACTAGCCGCATAAACAAACAAACAAACAAATAACACTTCAGTGTGTTCACTGGTGGGCTTCCCGAGTAGACAGCAGCCGGCTGTGCTCAGGGATGGAGGTGCCCTGGAGGCTGAAGGAAGGCTTCCTAAGGTTGGCGCCCCCTTCGCATACTGAAGGGGCCACACAAAAGCGCCAGGCGGATAAGGAAGACAGATGCTTTCCAGGCAGGGAGAGACAGGTGCAAATGAACCAAAGTGAGACACAGCAGAGTACGATGAGGGAAGAGCTATTTGTATGCTAAGGCCAAATTCTGCACCATGGGTTTTGGCTGGAAAGGAGTTCAGTGCAAAAAGAAGGGTGTGACAAGGCGGACTGGTGTGACAAGATGGACTGGTGTGAGGCCAGCTGGAGCCGTGAGACCATAGGCAAGAGGTCCAGGGAAAGAAGACAAGAGAACTGCCTGAGCCGAAGTGGCCGCAATGATGTCTAGCTGGCCATGTTACAATTTGGTGATAACTGACTACATGTTGAATTTAAGGAAGAAATAGAAATTCAAACATGAAAAGTTAGACTCCCTATAACTATAATTGTAATAAACTCATTTTATTAGAGAAAAACTTTAAGTACAAAGGAAAAGGAAAAGAATCCCCACAATAAACCTTGATGTACCCATTACCCAGCTTCAATACGAGCAATGTTTTGTCAATCTCGTATAAATACTATTCAGAAGACTAATAAAACTTACTGTCTAAACATACACTTTTTGTTTTATCTCCTATAACTCAGGAGAAAAGAGAATTTGGTAAATAGTATGGGGCAATTAGTTAATAATTTGGGAAAATAATTAAGTTAGATTCATAGTTCATAGTACATTTTAAAGATATGTGGGTAAAGTTTTGAAATACTATAAATTAGAATAAAATATAGCTGAATATCAAATTTTACAGTTGAAAAAAACTTTCTAAGCATAATAGAAAAATAATTACAAAAGAGAAGATGGATGATTTTTACCAAATAGTTTCTGGAAAGCCTTCTGGGAGTCAATGATGATGAAAATAAATTGAGGGAAAATGACAAACTAAAAATGATTATAAAATATATAAATATATATACATATATATATATATATATATATCACAAAGACTTTTTTTCATTACATTATGATGTGCCCTTACAAATTAACAAGAGAAAAACCAAATGCTAATAGAAGAATTAGCAAGAATGTGAACAGATAATCTTCACCAGAAAATATTAAATCACATAACTATACAGAAGAAAAAAATAAAACTTGCTAATAAAATAAAATTCATAGAGCATGTTTAGAGTTGATGGAAGTACTGGAAATTGGCAGCACTGTATACTATAATGGGAATGAAATCTGCTACAAGCTTTCAGGCAATTTGACAGACAATTTCTATCAAGAGGTTTACAAATAAATTGCAGCGACCCATTAATTCCATGCTTAATAATTCTCTTAAGAAAATAATAAAAAATATATACAAAGATTTTGAACAACAGTGTTGATCATAGGGTCAATTATAACATTGAAATATTGGCAATGCTAAAAATTCAATGGGCAAATGCTGAAATTTATTGTGATCGTGGTAAATTCATACATGAAATATGATGTAGCTATTAAAAAATCACATTTCCAAATTCTCAAATGACATATGGCTCGTAATGTATTATATATTGTGAAAAATATATGACTGATTTCAATTTAAAAAGAGACATGTGCATATATATAGGTATTACAGATAGAGGGAGGGATAGAAAGACAGATACATGTATATGGTTATCCATGGTTAAAAGAATGGTATTGGATCCACTAAAATATCAATCATGATTGTCTCTTAGAGATAGAAATCTGGGTGATTATTTTTATTCCATACACTTTCCTGTATTTTCTACCCTGAACATGCATTACATTTTTAATCATAAAAAGAATTACATTTGTAATCATCCACTGAACATGATTTTGCTTATGGAAGTTCATCTGTTTGCATTCTGTCCCTAAAATGGTTTTAATATCAAAAAAGAAATAGACTCATTATATCACAAATAGGAAGAGCAACATCGAAATCCATAATGTAAATATTTGTTTGCCTGGGGGCAAACTTTCCAAGTCAGGAGCTGCACAAATGGACAAAGGATGCAGCACATTCAAAGCCTGGCAGGGTACGTTGATCTTATGCGTAATGCTGAGACATGTCTAGTGATCTGTCACATGATCTTAGTGCTCAGCCTCACAAAACAGTCTGTTTTTCCAGCTTATGGGTTGTCATACACATGTGTAGAAAGGTGGCTGTTCCCTCAAGGACGAGAAAATCCACTGCACTGGGCAGCTTACAATGTTTTTCTAGCCTGAGACAGTCACATCCAGAGGAGGAGGTTATTACTTTCTGTGATAATGTTTTTCCAGTTCTAAATAAATCCGCAAGGGAGGTCTGTCAGGTTCAGGTAAACCCCAATTGCCTAAAAATTTCTCTCCTTGGTGTTGGCACTACCCTTTCCATCCTGGAGGGTGAGCATTTCTATCTACTCCCAACTTTCCTTTCTCCATTTTGGACACCCTTAGCTCCTTGAATTTTTCCATGCACAATGCAATTTCTGGAACGCAATCCTATACTGGCATGGTTATATTGCCCCTTATTACACTGTCTTGAAATGTGGCACCATATCTGTACACGGTACTCACACTAAACATGGGAAGCACATATGTAGTCGTACAGGTGGTATTTAGAAAACACCTGTTATAAGGCAAAACAAAACCTTAAATAAATTTGATTGTATGGTATCATCATAACCACCCAAAACAAAAGAACAAAGCTATACAAATAAAAGTGACAAGGCAGAAATACACGTCTATGAACAGTGACTGTCTTAGCTGATAGAACGGGAGTGGCGTTTTCTTTCTTTTCTACATTTTCCAAATTTCTTGGATAATCATGTACTTTTACAATAAAAAAAAAACATATTCTAAAGAGATGGAATTTACTTGGTTTTCTCTCTATTTCTCTGGAAAGCACACTATTTTCTCTTATGAGTTGCCTCCTTTGCTGCTCCTGGTACATCATTTTCTGTTACCCAAGCCAGCACACAAGCTTGAGGAGATGAAGAAAGCGAGAGGAAACTGGGGAGATGATGCTTAGATTTTTGAGAAGCTGAATGACTAAAACAGCAGTTAATTCTTTATCAAGCTTAGTCACTCTGCCCTTGCAAACACTAGGAGAGCTAACAACTAACTGCCAATGTACCTCTTAAAGCATTATTTAAATTTTTTATAACAACTGAGAAGCATTATGAAAATCATTCTTTTCAAAGTGAAACTCAGGACACAATAACCAACAGAGGATTTCTGAGCTGTCTCTGAAAATAAGCGCTATCTGAAAATTATGTAAACTGAATTAATGGCATTTGGAGAACATTTTGATGGTTCACAGGGGAAATAGAACAAATGCTGTAATTGAAATGGTGATAGAACACTAATGTGTTTGATCATTGCACTTAAAGTGCTGGTATGATTCTGAAGGTCATTCTTTATTGCTTAAAAAAACCTTTTTATTTTAATCTCCACTATTTCCTAGAAAAAAAGGTATCAACAGCAGCAGCAGCAATATGCACTGAGCTTAGGAGCGTGATGCAGGAATCAGATCGTCTAAACTCAAATCTGAATTCCACGAATCCATGACCATGTGCAAGTCACCAGCTCCCCAAGTCCCATTTTTCTGATTTGTCAGGTCAAGTCCCTAGGAGGTTTGGAACGATCATATTACCTAATTAATACAAAACATTTACATAGTGCCTGACCCATATAAAGATTTAATAAATATTCATTATTATCGTTATCATCCTTAATATCAAGCAGGTACCAATGGAACCTCGTCCTAAACTTTCAAATCAGTCTCATGCTCTGGGAGCCATGGGATATTGCACCTAATCCCCACTTAGAGGTACTGCTGGGAAGCCATGTGTATCTGCAGGAGGCCAACATGTGTTGTAGCATGACGGCGGAACTCAGAATTCTAAGATGCTAACCATATTTAAGAATGTCTTGTGGTTTTCAAGGAAAGGAAGAGCAGCTTGAACATTTGGGGGTGTGAAGTACAGAACATGGATTTTTCAGCCTTGTGTCCTTTGGAATACAAGCTGCTACTTGTTGACAGTACTGGAATGAGGATTTGTTTTGGTAAGGATGAGATCGTCTTCCTTCCAGATTCTTCACAATTTAACATGTTGGATACTAATGAACTCAGTTCTCAATGCAAAAGCACAAGAAATGAAATCTGGTGGACCTCCATATCCTTTCCAAGTGGCTCATCTACCCACCCCACCCCCCTCTCTTATCTTTTCTGAGAACAGAATCTAAATGGAATTTCTTTGCATTTCCAAAGGTTTTAGTCTCTCTGGTATAGGAATACCAATGCTGAGAGTTTAGCATAAAAAAAAAATGATTATGTAATGGGAAAACCCCCAAGGTATCTGGCACAAGCAGATGTAGAACTACAATTTAGCAACATGCCCTCAAATAGGATTGCATTTAATTCTCACAGAATTAATAATCCCCATTGAAAGTAAGCTCACAAAGAAAAATTACAAACCACATATAAAACAAACCACCAAGAAGAATGTAGATATAATATCAGAAAAAATGGCACCCAAGAACTCAAATTTACCAACAAGATTAATAAAATACGTGTTTAAAATCATTAAAAAGATAAAAGAAAAAATCACAACATAAAGAACAAGAAAGAATAAAAATGATTACGCAAATTGCAGAACAAAAGAAAATGGAGATTCTAGAAATAAAAACATAGTTACTAAGGTTAAGCTCAGTAGAGGAATGAAATAGCATATAAGACATAGCTAAAGAGAAAATTACAGACTGGAAGCTAGAACTAAAAAGAAAGGGGAAAAAAACAGAATATGTGAAAGTTTTAGAGAGAAATGGAAGATAGAATGAAAAAAATCAATATATATCTAAAAATGGTCACAGGAAGCAAAAGTCCATAGAAAGAATAAAAGTGACTTGGGAAGATAGCATCTTAGAATTTTCCATAATTGATGAAGCCATGATTGACAACCAAGAAGAATGAGGAAAAAGAAAAATCCTTATCTAGACACATTAGAGTGAAACTGTAGAGCCCCACAATAAAGATTAAATCTTAAAAAGAACCAAAATAAAAAGAGTTTTATACAAAACAGCTACAATTAGAATAACAGCAGATTTCTCATCAGTGATAACAAAAACCAGAAGATAATGAAATGTTTTTAGAATGCTGAAAATGAAAGATCAATCTTTTATACTCCCCTAAAAATTCTAGTCAAAATTCCACATTCAGCTAAATAATCTTTAAATAATTAAGATAAAATAAAGATATTTCCAGGCAGGTTTCCATAAAGTCAACCATTAACAGCTCCTCACTGAGAGTTCAAACCTAAGAATAAATACATGAGTAAATCTAAGTAAGTATGAGTAGTTAATGCTATTGTGACTAATGTGGATGAGCTATTAATCAAAATAAAATTTCACCAAAATATAACAAAAGATCGTATGGAAGCGTCAACAACGAGCCTTGACTCTAGTCCCATTCATGGGATTTAGAACAAATCACTGCTCTTTTCTATAAAGCGATAATCAGATAAGGGGAACATTAAGTTTTCTTTGAAAATCTCACAGTCTGTGATGTTACTGGACTTGCCTGCTGATCACTTTTCCCCTCAAGAAAAGAATACAAGAATCTAGGTAATGATTTTAATGGAACCAAAGAAATATGCCCCTTTGGCTCAAATGCCTGGCTACTGAGCTACAGGCATATTTGTCACTTTCCCAAGAACATGTGTAGTGTAGGTACACGTCCTTTGAAATCTCCACACTGATCCACAAGATTTATACCAATGGTATGACAGAGAACGCTCCCTTTTGATGTTGTTTGCCTTGAACATTTAATGAGTGCTTGCAGCATGTTGTCACACAGAGTACGATACCGCCTTCCAGTCATTTTGCATGTTACATCAATCAGTCCCATGGTGAAACCCCCCTGGGGGCTGGCAGGAGCCAAAGATGCTTCCTACCATCTCTAGAAAATCTTCAAATGGATTAAAAAAAAAAAAAACATTGGAAACAAAGTCTAATAATCCCTTACTCTGTATTAGTGAGGAGAAAGAAGATGAAACATATTTCTCCCTGGAAGATGGGGAAAAGGATTCCTTTGTATCTTTGAGTGGCAGTCTGAGGTCTGAGAATCACAGAGATGAGCCCTTTATTGCCAAGCATTCCTTTAACTTTTCTTAAGTTTCTACAAGTCGGAAAACTAATTTTCTGGTCCTAGTTTGCTTCGAGACTTTTCTGAATCATTGTTTGCATATGTGGTGTATGTAAGAAGATGGTGTCAAAACCCTTTACATTCCTGTATGGCTCTGTTACTGCAAACCCAGCATCTCTTGAATGTTTTAAAGGGGCACTTTGTTGCATCTGCAGACCTTTCTCTACCTACCCCTCCTTCTGTAGATGCCCCAACGTGACAGTTATCCTAATATCTTCCTACTTTGGCACACATGGTCTCCTGTGCCTGGAATTTACTCTCCCCTTTCTTTAGAAGGCCGATCTTAAGAAGGAGATTTCCTTCCAAAAGCTCAACATAACCTCACTCAATCACATACTGTTAGGTCTCTCTTCCCCTGTGCTTCCCAAGCAGAAAACTGTGCATATATGGCAGACATTATTAATAATCATTATTATAACCAAATCCCTCCCCTTTCAAAAGCACAAAAGGCTATTCTCTTCCACTCCTGAGTTAGCCTGCATGACTTCCTTTAGCCAGGGACACGTGAGCGAAAATAATTAGTCACTTCTAGGCATAAGCGTCTGAGGACTGGCAGCTGATTCTCTATCCTTTTTATCCCCCCTCACATCAACTGAAATCACGTTTTAGATGGTAACGCTCCAGGACAGTGGAAGTTAAAACATCACTTTTGCCAAGGTGACATATGAAGAATAGTTATCATGGAAACACAGCTAGAGCCGCAAAGGAATGTGTGTGAACAAGAAATAAGTCTTTTCTTTCATTATCCACTAAAACCCTTGAGCTGTTTATTACTACAGCATACCCTAACCTCCCTAATAAAATATCTCTATAGTAGCACTAATAACACTTTCCCACATTCTTCTATTTTCTTACCTATCATCTTGAAGTGGTGGCTGGGACATATATTTCTGCATTCCCTGCCCCCAAGATAGTGGCTGACATATAATAAATTTTAAAATGTCTTGAGTGGCATTATAGTAGGTAAAGAAACAAGAATATACACTGAATTCATTACTGCTTGAGGTTTCTTCACTTTGTACAGCTATAGTTTCATCTGTTAAGGAGATAGACAATCATGCAACAAAGCATCTGACCTTAAATGAGGTAAAAAAAAAAAAAAACATGTCAGTAATTGCCCATAGAGTTGCATAATTTTGCATACGATCCCATTTTACTTCTAAGCCTCTTTTTTTGCCTATAACTTCCTGTAGAAGCAAAAATCATCAAAGTCTTTAAAACCGTGCCCAACATTCTCACATTGAAAAAGAAAAGAAATTCATCCATTTGTGCCTTGACTATCAAGGAAGTCTTAATACCAGGAAATGTAAGTCTTTCTTACATTTCTTACAAAATTGTTTTGGCTATTAAGTTGTTTGCAAGTCCATATCAGTTTTAGAATATACTTGTCAATTTTACAAAAACAAAAAACAGGCCAAAGGGGAAAAAACTGTTGGTGTTATAAATAAGATTATACTGGATCTACAAATCAATTTAGATAAGTCTTAATATTGATCCTTTTTACACAAGAATCAAATCGTGAATGTAGCAAGAATTCCTGCAAATGAACGTAAAAAGATAAATAACCCTAAAAAAACATGAGCAAAAGCTCAAACAGGCACTTCCTGAGCATAGTTTTAAGTGACCAATAAAGATACGAAAAAGAACTCATTTTTATTACTTTTCGGGAAAAATGCAAAACCAAAATGTGATACCTCCACATACCTACCAGAATGGCTAAAATTCAAAAAAGCAGGTAATGCCAACTGCAGATGACGACGTGGACTGTCTTACACTGCTCGTGGGAGTGTCATACGCTATGACCGATTTTAGAAAAGCAGTTGGCAGTATCTTCTAAAGCTGACCATGGCCCAGCAATTCCAACAAAAATGCATAACATGTTCACCAAAGAACTTGTATGAGAATGCTTAACATCATTAGTCGTTAGGGGGGTGCTTCCTAAAACCACCATAAGACACTGCTGCATGCATGTTAGAAAGCCTAATCAGTGGCCGTCCTGAGAATTAACTACAGTAAGGGTTAATGAGGATTAGAAGTGAATGAAACTCCTATATACGCTGGAAATGTAAAATGACAGTCAGTCTGGAATGATTAGGAAATCTCTTAAAAAGTTAAACATGCACCTAACACACAACCCACTGGTAGGTATTTACTCAAGAGAAAAAAGCACATGCCCATACTCCGTTGTACCTTGATATTGCAATAACTATGTGTGGGGCCAGGTGGGTACTGGACTTACTGAGAAATCACTTCGTAAGTTATATACATGTCTGACCTGAAACTAATATAATCTTGAATGTCAACTGTAATTTAATAAATAAGATTTAATAAATAAAATAATACTCCATTTTACTTAAAACATGCTAAGAAGGAAGAGCTTATGTGTTCTCACGACGGTATAAGAAAGTGGATGTTAAGGAAAGTTTGTATTACACCTTTGCCTATATCGTTATGTTTTTCTCTTACTGTTGACCTCAGCCTACACAAGGAAGAAAGAAATTGGTACCAGATGGTATTATGAACATGATTCTCGGCATCCCAGGAAAGGTTCCAGAATCCAATTTCAGTTTATCCGTAGGTCTCTACCCACGCACCAGGTCATTCACAGCTCTACCTGCCAGCCGCGGCAGGTGATAACTGAAATGCAGCCTCTCGTACTGACTGTGACAATCTTCCAGCATGCAGTAAAACTCACCCAATTTCTACAAGATACCAGAGCTTAAAAGGTGATCCAATATATAGGGTGCCTATCAAAGCTTATCAAACTGCTGAGATTTCAGTTGCTTTCCACATGAAATATAAAATCTCAGCATTTGGATTTCTATCTTAAAGCTCGTCTAGTTCACTGGGTCTAAAACACGCTGTGTAAAGAAATGTACAAATCTTCACCCCTACCTCCAGAGGCTCCGATTTGGCCAGACTTGGGGTAGAACTCAGGCACTGTATTTTTAATAGTTTATTGATTATCTGCTAAAACACTTCTGGCACCAAGGACCTTGCTTCCCCTCTCCACGGTCCACTTTCTATTGAAACAACTTAAATCACTGTAAGTACCATTTTATACAATCAAAGCATGACAGGGCCCCTTTTCTATTCCTGCATGGACGGGAGGGTATCAGGGGAATCCAGAAAATCTGACCTGCAGTTCAAAGTCCCCAGGAAGACACCTAAATAGGTGATTTTCTTGACACAGATGGCTCAAAGGGGAAGGTTGACACTCCCCTTTCCACCTGTCATGTCTCCCCCGAGCACCACCAGGTGGTCCCACGAGCTACCTGGAACAGCTACATTTGTGAATATTTCCACACCCTATTCCTTGATTAAATAGACATGGAATTTTGGGGGGGTAGGGGGTGCGGGATGTAAGTAGACCTTTTACTAATGACTCAGGCAAGCACCAAAGCAATAGAGACGTGAGGTTATAACTTGGTCAGAATATTTCATGCCTTCCAGAGGAGCTGTTGAAGGGCCTACAGCCAGAGCCTTTATTGGGTGACCGTGTAAACGTTCTCTGTCTCCTCATCTCCCTTACTCTCAGTCACCCTCCTCCTGCTCCCTGTTGCTCTCTTTCTCCTGCAGCCATACCTGCAGTCTCCCCTTCCCTGTGTGAAACTTCAGCATCCTAGCCTCTTGGGGGTTTCCCTGTATGCTAGCAAAGGCTTCCCTCTGCCCAGGTTTCACAAGATCACAGGGAGAAGGAAAGGCTAAGATGCTGAGAATGGGAGAAAGCAGTGGGAACTCCTATTCTACTTCATCCTCTCCTCCAGGAAGGGTTGTAGCCAGTGTCCAATGGTATTTCCTAAGGGCAAGCTCACCTCACCTTAGCAACCGCTCATTCTCTTCTAAAATAACAGAGCCTAATCTCATAAGTCTACCATTAGCACAACTTCAATGAAACCCTCTGTGAAACAGAACTTAATGGGCATCATTGAACCAAGGAGCACTGTAGCAACTTTTCTGTGCTGTTTACATTACGAGAGCTGAGGTCTGAGTGGGCTACAGGGAGAAGGTAGCACCATTCTCAAAGATTTTGTTTCTGAACCCCAAATTGTTCTCCTGATACAAAGCAGTGGTATCAGTTCTTTCACACCCGTGTTAACGTGAAATCTCTCTCCCAGTGCTGTCTGCCCTTTGTTTCGCCAAGAGATCAATAAAGCACCATCCATCATAGAGATACAAATCATTTATCAAAGGCATGTTCCTTTGAGGAAACAGTAACAAAAGTCAGCTTCTATACCCTCCTTTAGCACAATCACTATTCTCAGGGACAGAATACAAAACTGCATAGACAACTGTTTTTGACGTGAGAAATTTCATACTCTACTCTTCCCCAAATAGCCCTAGGCTTGATTTTTTTTAGATCTCTATGTTTTTTGAGACTTTCTCCTTTACACCAAAAATTTCCAGAGAACAAGAATATTCTGTTTTTCAAAATACTATGTCCTGGGTCACAGAGGGCCCAGCATACATGAGGGGCTCAAGCAATGTTTACTGGAGTGAAATGAATGGAAGCAAGCATGAAGATGAATGGATGGAAGGATGGCTGAATGGATGCATGGATAGATAGATTGATGCAAGGATGAATGGATCGATGAATGGATGGATAAATGGATGGATGGATGGATGCTGTACACTTATTCTGCAGGTTTGAAAATGTAACCTCCCAGCTAGGATTAGAGGCAAAGAATGGGCTCTTGTTCTTACCTTAGGAGACATGATTACCTTGTTCTGTTGGTTTTAGCTATCATCTAAGACAAGCAAAGGCAGATCCTGCTCATAAACATGATTATGCCAGATGGAAAACTGACTAAACAGGCCAACTGATGATATCTGTTCCTCTTAATTAGGGCATAGCTTGAAGATGGCTGCCTGAAATTCAATCTGATCATAACCAGAAGCAATGGAAATTGCCAAATGTACTGTTTCCTCCCTAAGAACGTGAGTCTTGGATGACTGTGATTTCTCCTAAATGATAAAAAAAAAAAAAAATTTCAGAGGAAAGTTGATCTCATTTGTTAGCACACCATTTGACAGAGATCCAAATTACAGGAGATAAATATGGAAAATGACAAAATCAATCAAAAGTTGAAAATAAACAAAGAAACTAGAGTCTACACTTCATTTCAGAATTTTGCAAAAGGAAAATGGATGTCCACTTAATTAGTATGCATTATTTCTTCCCCCAGGGTGCCCAAATCCACAATTTTCTAAAAAATGAATAGTAGACTGTACAATTTGTTCTTAAGCAGACTCTGCTACATATTGACAGAGCAGTTAATGACTTTAAAACTCAATTTCCCAGTGTGCAAAAAAAAAACCAAAACACAACACAACCTATCTATCCTATGTGTCTATCAAAGAGGTAGGCAAGCCATTGGTGCCAGGTGCTGCTCTAAGCCATCTGCATATAGTAAATAGCACTTTCTCTAACCTGGTTAGAATGAGTGCTGTGACACAGCAGTTAAATAATTTTCACGAGGCCACATGGTTAGCAAGCAGATCTGTGATTAGAAGTCTCACCCCAGGGCTCTGCTATCCTGCCTCACATGGATGGTTTCAAGAAGTATTTGTCGAATGGACAGATGAGATGGAGAGAGGGAGGGAGGAAAGGATGGGAGACTTAGCTGAGGAACACCTTAAAATCACTTCAGTATTCCCTTCTTTTTCTGATTCAGGCTTATCAACAAGTTTTCTAATTTTGATGTGACTCTATAGATCAGCCTATGAGGAAAAAAATGGTTCAGTTAACAAATTTGGATTCACGTTTATTCACCGTTCTCTAAACTTGGTTAACGTGAGTCAGTCCATGAGAGATTGTTCACATCCTTTGGCCGAGAAGCCACCTTTAAGAGCCTATAAGAACAGACTGTGGGCCATGGTGAATGTACCTGGAAAATGCCCACCTGTGGGGTCTCTGCAGAGCAGACAGACAGGCTTTCCTCTCACTCTTTGGAGCCTGTAGCCTATTTCTGTATTTCCCAGCCTCTGCTGCAATGAACCTCAACCCTATAAGATCTTCTATGAGGAGATATATAGCCAAATAATGCACATTAGAATACAAAATGGTTTTTTAAATCCTATTTTAGAAAACGTATTCAAATACAAATTGATGATTCCCAATCTTCTTGGCAACAGAACCATTATTTTTCCCATATAACTCTCATTAGCATTTTCTGGAATAGTAATTCCACTGCCCTAATTCAATTCATCAAGCAAACAAACATAATTGAGTATATACTTCATACAAGGGACTGTCTTAGGTTCTGAGGAAGTCTCAAAGATAAACCTGGGAAAAGGGACTTATAATTTTGAATGCCTAATGTCTGTAAGCTACTTTGATTTTACTGAATGTAGTCTTCACCCAAAAAAATCTCAAGAAGATGTTATAACCCTCATTTTACAATGAAGAAACTGAGAACCAAAGAAGTCAAGTCCTTTGCTCAGTGTCACCCAGATTTTAACTAGTATGGCCTGGGTGGTTTGAAGCTATGTTCGTCTCACTGCAGATTTGATACCAGTATTGAATTCAGGGGCGTTTGGTAAATGATCATTATTGAAAGGGTACCAGCAATGGAAAAATCCAATGCCATTGTCTTTAGCTACATTCTAGGAATTGCTACCAAATAACTGGGATATTGCAAACAGGAATTTAAATTGCCCTTTCAGTTTCAAATGCACTCTTTCTGGGGCATGAGAAAATGTCATAATGAGGAGCAGCAGAAGATCCCAGCAGGATTCCAAAACACTAAGATTTCAATCCACGGATGTCAGTGCCAATATTCATAAACTCACCAATATGGGCAATTTCTTTCTCTTTTGAAAGATCATATTCAAAGTTTAATAAAGAGCTGGAATTAGAGGATAAACGAGCTAGTTTCCAGGCTTGCGAAATGAGAATTTTCAAGGAAAGTGAGTTAAATGAACTCAAACATGAATTTTCAAGTGAAGTAAATAAGATTAAATCAGTAGGAGAGCTTTGCCTTTAAATACTTGCATTTCACAGAGAGGCAGCGTGGGGTACCTTAGCTGTACTGCTTTCCCTGATGTATGGGTATCCTGAATATTTGCCCCTCATCTCTCCAACCCATGCCCACCCTTCTTCATTCTGTGCTACGGGACTGGATGTCTGCAGGTTCCATTTCTCAGGCTCTCTTGCCTGCTGTCTGCCTCTTCGATTCTACTAATGGGAGAGGCACTGGCAAGAGATCAGAAGCTTGCTGCTTCGGACTCCAACACAGTGGCAGTTACCAGAGATTGCTAGGTGTCTTCATCTGGATTATCTCAGGATCAGGCAGTCCAAGCCAGTTCCAGGCAGAGCTGCAGTGGTACCTCTTCAGTGGACCTGCACCTGATGCCCACTGTGTCGTCAGCATCTCAGCAGCCAAAATAGGCTTGTGGGCTCCGGTTCAGGGGGCTGATGCAACTTGTTATCTGAGTATTGCCTCCTCTTTTTGTTCTCCTGAGGACTCCTGACTCGGTGGCTCTCTAACCTCTCTCAACTTAGTCCCCTTGTTTGTGAAATTGGGCTAATGATATCTGGGAGTAGGTGGCTATGAAATGAACACTTTTAGAAAGCTGATGTATCAAAACAGTAATAATGACCCCCGTGTGTATTCAAACTTTTAAAATAATAAACAGGTGTAAAGAAATTTACAAAATTCTGATTTCTAGCATAATGACTTTAAAATATTTTTTACCACCGAAAATATCGATGCCTTGCATTTAGGGTTTCCTAATTACATATCTTGCCCACCTATTGTCTATCTAGCACTTATAAAATCTACCATGTAGGGTCATTTTGAGGATGAATAATAAGATATGTAAAGCACCTAGCACAGTGGCCTGGCCTGTAATCGGCACAAAGTATGTGGCAACTATGATTATTTGCATTGTAGACCATTTTAACAGCAAACATATATTCTTAATACTTCCCGCACTTTCTAATGTCACTGCTATCATGATAGCTCAGATTATATCCTCATTAAGTCTCCTCAAAGCTGATCTTAGGAAGCCTCAAGTAGAGACTATACAGGAAATCAAAACTGAAATCTCTGTTGATTCATTCGAATTTGTTAGAAGCCATAAACAAGAAAGTTGATATTATTTCTAATAAAATATGTTGTGTAACCTACTTAATCCTAGGGGGAAATAAACTCACATTTATCGTTGCCTATTATATATCAGGCGGTTTGCTTGATACCTTCATATGGACTATGCCATTTCGTCTTGTTAATCTAACTAATTAGAAGATGATTTACTTTAATAATTGGATGAACATAAACAATGACAGTGGATAGATAACGTCTTAATGAACAAGCCAGTATGTATTATCTTAGGAAGAGACTCATTCACAGAACAGAGATGCACTGCACACTTTCTGAATGGCAGAAACTATCTTAGAAACCAAGGAAAGAAAGATTGAAATAAAAGGACACACTGGAAGTGACACCTGCCCCCAACTGCTGCGCTAGTGGCTGCCAAGGACTTAACAGATGGCCTCCATCAAGAGGGGCAGACTCATCCAGAAAAGCCTGAGAGGTTACACCCACCTGAACACACACAGCCGGGGCAGCTGAGGCCCTTGCTGTAAGGTGGCACAATTCTGCAGTGCTTATCACACCCCAGAGCTCCCCACGATGACAGTGATGGTGAGGACAGACTCCAGGGCAGCCATGTCACTTCTGCTTAGCTTCTTCCTCTGCCCTGTCCTGCTTCCTCCCTTTCTTGCAGCCCCTCCTGAGAGCACCCCTTTCACAACCCCTTTAAGAGCATCCTCATCCCAAGCTCCGCTTCCAGGGAGCCTGGCCTCATCCTGTTCTCAGGGAGCTTTTGGTCTAGTAGCGAAACATACTTACAGGCACACAAACAAAACATAAACCGTAATGTAAAGCGATGAATGCTAATGTGCCAAACACTACAGGTGCACGGAGACGAAGCAGCATGGTGAAGTCAGTGCGCATCTTCATTCAGACAGTATGTGGGTGAAAGCAAGATAAATATCCGCCCGGAATTCACGTACAGGAAGGCATATGCTCCGGAGCGGGATCGGCAAACTTTTCTGTAAGAACGAAACAGTACACACTACAGGCTTTTTGGACACGGAGGAGAAGCTGTGTATGTTATGTAGGTGTTTATATATAACCATCCTATACCGAAGGAAATTCTCTAAGATTGCTCTGGGAGGCTGAGGAAGGTACAGTTAGTTGGTTCACTCAGCACCTATTCCAACACTAGGCCTTCTTCCTCTGTCTTAGCTATTCTTCCTGCTTAAAAAGGTTGATTTCCAGCCTTTCTTATATCTAGAGATGGCCATATGACAGAGTTCTAGCCATTGAGACCTTAGCAGAAAGCTGTTGGTGGCACCTCTTCCCTTTTCTCCTTCTTCTGTCTCACATGCTGCTTGAAGCCTGGAGATCTAGCAGACTCATTTTTAATGACAAGGACATGAGCCACATGTTTAGGACAGTGAAGCAGAAAGACAGAAAGTGCCTGGGCTTCAACTATATCAGGGAGTTGCAACTAGAGCCCTTCCTTTATACTTCTTGTTCCTTAAGAAAAAGGAATTCCCTATTTGCTTATGCCTTTCTTGTGTATATATTTTTTAGTTACAGCCAAAATTCGATATTAATTGATTAAATATAAATATAAATACAGAGCCAAGTTTGAAGAACTGGGGTTTCAGAGAAAGAGGTCCATGAGTGATGTGGAAGATAAGGAAAGAATCCATTTAAGAAAGATAATATTGAACTAGCCATATCTGAAATAGACCCATAGTTTATCTGCTTCTTTTTTCTGTGATATATGAACACAGCTCTCTAAACAAATATATGCCTTTTCATCAGCTCTCTCACTTATATTTAATTTTAAAATTAGGCTCCCTGCCCTATTTTTTTCTTTTCTTTTTTTTTTTTAATTTCAAGCAAAGGTTGTATTGCAAAGATTTGGGGGGCAGTCATAAAATAAAGGAAGAAGTGGACAATTAAGGTTTGGGAAGACTGAAACAGATAAGTTCCAGGACCTCCAGAAGTTAGGATCGCAGATGTGCTTTCTAATAGCTTCCCCTAAGGGTTATTTATCTAAGTCTGACCACCTTCTATTGCTGTGCGTCTCGATTCAAGTTTTCACATTGTCAGGAGAGCCGATCTCGTGGGCCAAACTTGGGTCAACTATCTCTATTCTTGGAAGAAATTGCCATACCCAGGGGACCAAGTATATCATGCAGGCATGACTTTGGGGAAATCATTAAATGCTGGGCAGCCATCCCAGGATGTGTCTCCTACATTCCATCCCTTGGCTGCCTGGGGCGGGGGGGCGAGGGAGGGAGGGAGAGGGAGAAAGTGGGGGGAAGATTTCAGGCACACCTACATCAATACACACATCCTCACACATATCCACAGATGCCTCTATACGACTAGGAGTAATTATCCCATGTATAATAACTCAAGCTTTCAGCTTCTTCTCCAGTGGAAAACCACCTAAATTTGGATCCAGCTGCTAAGCAACAGACAATGTTAAGAGACCGTGGTTGTCTGAATCCAGGTCCTTCAGAGGATGTGCCCTTGTATTACAGACTTCTAGTAATTCTATCTTGGTGTTCTGCAACCACACAGCCCATGAAGGGAGGAAATGTTCAAGAACTTTAACTGAAGATTAATATAGATATAAACATAGACACAGTAAGCAAAGACGTGTAAGTAGAGATCTTTGCCTTGGTTGCCGAAATTTGTCATGAGATCCTAGCTGGCACTTCTGAATTTCTTGCAGACTCTTGCATCCTGATATTTTTTTCTTTAGCCAGAAACTCAGCTAGTCAGGATTCTTTGCCCAGGGAAGTTAGTCAGTATTTTACTTCTGAGCAGTCTAGGCCCCTAGAGTTCCGGCTGGTGTGGTACTGCAGAAGCGTCATTAACCTTCACCACTGAGCATGGCAGCCTAAGATGGCTCTTTTCTCTCAGCAGGGATCTATCTCATCTGCAGAATTCAACTCTACTAGCCTTGATCTCTGCATCTCCCCTCACATGCTCTGAATGTCTATTAAAGAAAATGTTTTCAGATCAGATATCTCTGTCCCTTGGATCAACTGGCCATGGCCAGAGCCTAGGATAAAATGGATGTTTGCCTCAGGAACGGTTGTGAACTGGGTCACCACCCCAGATTTTGCTGGGAAAATAGATCCTTCCTTACCAATTGTTATTTCCAAGGTTGTATGCGAAGAATGTGAGAACTTTTTTACACTGACAAAATGTTTGCATCAGCATAAATTCTCTTCTCTCGCATATATTTTTTAAAAAAACGATGGCAGAATATTCTGATCATTGGTCGTGTGTCAACAACTATTTTAATCATTGTTCCTCGGTCTTTCTAAACCATATATTCCTACTCATTCGATTAGAAAGTCTGACAGATAAATCTAATAGGTAGTGAAACAACCTAAAACAAACACAGGCATACCTCAGAGATGCTGCAGGTTTGATTCCAGACCTCTATAATAAAGTGTCACAGAGAAGCTAGCGTCGCAATAAAGCAAGCTATAATATTTTTGCTGGGCGTGGGGAGAGGTCTCACCTTCAATTTATAAAAAAACCACGCAACATCTGTGAAGTGTTATAAAGCAAAGCTCAACAAAGTGAACGTATGCCTGTAAATTATTTTGTGATCAATTCTGAAACATAATTGAAAGAGCAAGGGCTTAAGAATTAGGTTGATCTGGGCTTTGTTTCTGGTACTTACTTGCTATCTGACCTTGGGCAATTTGTTAATTGCTCTCAGTCTCATTTTCCTCATCTATGAAATGATCATCATAATTTCTAATTCATATGCAGGTTGGAAAATGTAATTAAATGACTTCGACAGAGTGTCTGGGACAGTTTCTGGAAAATATAATAGACATCCAGCAAGTGGTAACCATAATAATCAGAGTTAACTCTTTACACTGACTGGGATAAAATTTAACAGAAAATACACCATGGCAAAGTACTCAGAAATCCACAAGCAAGCATTCCAGTTACTTGATGCAGAGCTCAAAATTTTCCATCATTATCTCATCCACTGCTGATAGCACAATCCTTCCCAGATTCCTCTTCAGATTTGCCTCAAGGTAGAGCACACTGGGTCATAGATGACTCTGCCTCTTCTGGCTATTTTTGCAAGATTTTTCTCATTCAAATATCATTCCCAGAAGGTGGGGCTGTTATGAAGGTAACCAGGAATGAAGCGTTCTCAGATCGTTCTTGGCTGGAACTTCAGCTTCATCTGGTCCAACTCCAACTCTGCTCTTAGCTTCCCTCACTCCTGTCTTTCCAAGAATGTAAACATTCTGCCATTTCCTCCTCCTTCTTTTGTCTTGCTCCACAAGACCTCACCAAACTCTAGATTTTCCCTTAAATTTTCTCAACTCATTTGATTTTCTCTAAATAGCCTTGATAACTTTCCCTTCTCTAATACGATAGCTCTCATCAATACTGCCCACTGAACAGTTGTGTGTGTGTGTGTGTATGTGTGTGTGTCTGTTGTGGGGGTGGGAAATGTTAGCTATAAAATATGTCTTTTAATTCTGCATGCAAAATATTATTTCTACAAAAATTTTACAACTACAGTTTATCTTTAAAAGAGAAGCTTCCATAACTAAGCAAAGTGCCCATTAATTTCCAGCAATATTTTATTCAAGAAAATGCAACAATGTGGTAAGTCGATAGGAAAAAATATATATATATATATATTTGCTGAATTAGACTTCAAACTGTACTTTTCTACTGGCCAAATATAAAGCACACAGTATTGAGCCAAGAACATTATTTCTATGCTTTATGCTTAAAGAAAATAGTATCTAGTGATCAAACATGATGTTCCTAGTGTGATTTGAAAGTGAGGTGTCAAATTTTTCTGTGGAAAATTTCAATGTTATCAAAACCCAGGAAAGCACAAACTTCAAGCACTGAAGTGAAACATATACGGAGTCATTTATGTGACATTACTCCAGAGTTAATCCCCAGAAGCCTATTTAGAAAAACTTCCAACCCACGTAAAAGTTATCTTTTGTAGTAAACTGGACAGATAAGAGTATCCAATACGTGTTGAATACTTAGCATGCTCAAAGCACCTCACATACACCATCCCTAATCCTTACAACAGCACATGTGAAGTATTCTCAGCCCCACTCGAAGATGGGGACACTTACTCTCAAAGAGGTGAATTATCTTCTCTGACACCGCACAGCTCAGATGTGGTGGAGAATGGATATAAACTGTCTTCCTCTAAACTATGTTCTTCCCTGCCCTCTGCCTCAACCCGGCCCTTGTATACTTTGCCATGACAGCCTGTGAGTTCACGTGGTGCTTTTTAATGAAGTTTTAAACTCAAATGTTACCACCCAGCAAGATACTTGAGCTAATTTTCAAAATATGACTTCAAAACAACAACAACAACAGTGTCCATTTTCAAAAGCAAAAATCCAGCCACAAAGGATAGAGATTCGATCAGTAGTGCTGTACAGAAGGAAGTCATCTGAGCAATAAGGACACTTCCAGAAATGTCTGGAACCAGCGAATCCACATATCACTTGTTATAGACAATACGTGTTTGGAAGCACAATTTCTTGTGTGCCCATTTAAAATAAAAGTGTTGTTATTTTAATCCCTAACACACAGGTAGGAAGAGTGACTTATATACTTGCTTTGTATTCCCTTTGCCTACTTGCTCCAAGAGCCGATTTTCCTCTCAAACTTTAATTTAATTTAACGGGCATAAAGGTAGCTGGATTTAGCCTTTAAAGGTGGGATGACACGTAAGTACATTTATATGGATTATTCAGAGTTGGACCCTGAAGAAGCGAACTCTCAGAGGGCAGGATTATTCCTCGCTTATCTCTACAGCTCACGTCTGGGAAGCACAGTAACTAGCAAGAATTAACTAATTATGCATTCCAAGAACTAACGTTAGCCCAGTCAATTTAATTTTAAAAACTAAAAGTAAAAAATGAGAAATTTAAAAGTTAACAAAAAAAATTATAAAAAGGTTGTTGAAAAAAAGTTTTAGACCCAGCCCAACACTAAGGAGCTTGGCTGTCAATGACAGCTTGAACTCTAGCAGTACAAACAGCATCCCAGCCTTACTCTGGGCTATAAAAACTGCTTCTTGAGTCCTGGGTTTCTATCCTGATACTGCTACTAATGGGTTCATTAAGACCCCACCACCACCATCACAATTTCTGATTTCCAAATCAGTATAAAGAGAAGCTGAGAAGGGAAGAAAAGGAAATGGGAGAGGAAGGGAGAGGAAAGAAGAGAAAGGAAATGGAGGGGAAGAGATGAGAGGGAAAAAAGAGAAGAAAGGGATGATTTAGAGAGCCCTTCTACCTGCCTCTACTACGTCATGATTTGGACATATACCAGGTTTTGGCCAATTATGGCAATTGGGCCAAATTCAGCCTGTGACCCATTTTTGTAAAGTGTACAAGCCAAGTATGCTTTTTACCTTTTTTAAATAGTTAGAAATTTTTTAAGGAATAATAATATTTTGTGGCCTGTCAAAATTAAGTGAAATTCAATTTTCTGTGTCCGTAAATAAAATTATACTGGAACTGAGCTACACTCACTTGTGCCCATATGTCTATGGCTGTTTTCAGACGACGACAGCAGGGGGAAAGAGTTGTGACAGAAACCATATGGGCCGCCAAGCCTAATCGTAACTATCAGGCCTTTACAGAAAGAAATGTTTGCTGGTCTCTCACATAGATGAGTCAAGAAAGTGATCAATGGAGAACACTGAAGTATGGGTCTAGGATAAGTGGGGGCTGTTGTAAATTGTGGGACGATCTTCCCAAGCACTGAAGCTAAGGAAATTCGCTATTGGAAGAGCAGGTATACGGCCTGGCAGCATCATCATTACCGCCTGCCCAAATCTCCCCTCTCCTGTGCCCCGGAAGCAGCCGATGTTGTATAGGCATCCATGCAGCAGGAGAAAGCATTCTGATGGCTCGCCCCATGTTTTCTCTTCCTCCTCCTCCTTCACATTCTATTTTCCCTCAGAGGAATATTGAAACCTGCTGTCGTTTTCTCAGACCTCGGGAGCAGTTTCTGACAGTCTTGGCACCGTGAAGCATTCTAAGCATCTATCTCTGCTCCGCAGCTGCCTGCTCCCTGTTTGAAAGGATGTGCTTCTCAGAATGCACTTGTCCTTTAATCTCTCCCTCTCTCTCTCTCACACACACACACGTGTGAGCACGCATATGCACACGCATACAACACTACAGTTGGAGAGAGGGAGAAAAACCTTTCAGCTTCTTGCCAAGTCTAACAGAAAATCCATTTCATAAACAGAGCTGCCTTTGTCATTTGTAAAAGTGTAGCTGCCCCTCCTTCTGGAGAGTGATAGTATTATTTTTCTGCATGGCCTTCGGGAGCCCATCCTGCATGTGTGTGCACGTGTGTGTGTGCATGCACGTGTGCATGGGTGTGAAGCAGGTAAGGTGGGAATAAAGAAGAGGATGTTAGACAACACTGCAGAGTAGGAAGTAGGAAGGATGCACTGTTAAGTGAAGACACAGGTTCCCAAGTCAATCACCTTCAAGCTAAAGAGGGTAGAGTGGGAGGAAGAGAGAAGAGAGTTGGGTGGTCCTTTCCCTGACAACTTATTCTTTCTTTAAGACAATTTCATGACCAAAAATACCTTTGAAGAAGAAGCGTCTAGAAAAAAAAAGTACATGAAAACTATATAGGAAAAGTTAACAATGCAATTTTTGGTTGGGAAAGCAGTGGGAAAACAGCCAGGATCCCTGAAAAGCTCAAAAGTTGGCAGCATCATTTCTTTCTGGAGGCAGAGGTAAGAGTGAGGAAGGAAACAAAATTGAATTCTATAGCAAGAAGAGTGCAGATCCCCTACCTGCTCTGAATGACCACGCGTCCCTCAAGGTGGCAGCACCCTGGGCGTTTCTTCAAGGTGGCAGCATCTTGGGCGTTTCTTCTCCGTGAGATAAAATGTGTTGTCGCTGAGCGAGAGCTGTCCATACACCAAGTGCTGAAAACCTTAGAGACAAGCAATCGTTTCCACAGTGAGTACTGAGACCCTCCAGCTTTGTCTCCCACTTGGTTGCAAAGTAGACAGCAGACATTCAGGCAGGAGATACAAAGATTCTTCTCTAGGAAGAATCTCATCTGCCTGAGGGAAATGTCTAAAGATGCTCGTACTGGGGTCAGGAGGTGAGTGGTTCCTGGAAAACTGACCCAGCTAGGTTACCTTCCAAGGAAGCCCAGAAGCAGATAAAATTTATAGAATCCTGGGTACACTTTAATGTAACGACAGGGAGAGGCTGAGGATGATTTAACCTAACAAAAGGAACCTAAAAATAGGAACCTAACAACAACAAAAAAAACTCAAAACAAAAATTAACTCCAGAGAAAACAAATATTATGCCAGAAAGGAAAACTTATCATACATACATGTCTACATACGTGGCTCAGCTATGAATAGCATTTTTATAGAGTCATATGAATGTAAATGCTGAATATTGATCTAACCAAAACGGTAGAGGTATTTGGGGAGGATGAAGGAGAGGGGAGGATGAGAAATGTACCTGTATACAAAAAAGCAGTAAAAGAGAACCTAGAGAATGCTGAAATCCTCCCCCAAAATGGAGAGGTAACAGAATACAAATATTATTTAGAAGCGTGAAAGCCAAGACCAACAGAAAGAGCTGCACAAAGAAGAAACGACTGCCTGTGAAGAGCACAGAATAGGGGCAGTGGCGGCCGGAGAATGCCAGGATTCATAATAAGCCTTATGGAGTTACTTGACCCTGGAAACAATACTCATGCTCAAAAATGTAAACTCAAATGTCAATTTTAAGAAATCCCCACATGTATGCCATGTCAGGTTCGGGCTGCACTGCACTGGGAGGCCCGCTGGGGCTTACACCTCTCCTTCCCACACTTCCATGTTCCGTGGCTGCCCGTGAATTCCGATCACATATCCCTTTGATAGAGGCATTTATATCACTGATTAGCTATAGTCGAGCGGCTCTTCCTGGGGCTACAGCAGGCAATCTATTGCGTTTTGTTAAATGTCAATTTGATTAGTTTAACTGTGAGCGCAATGCCATTGCCTTGATTTCCAGGTTCTTGGGAAAAGGTCTCCTGAACGTGGCCCTTCCAACTCTGACTTGCATGATTCAGGGCAAGCTACCTAACCCCTCGGCTGTTAAAGGAAGTCTTTAAGAGATGGATTTCTTATTACCACTGACATACGTTCCAATTAAATGCTTTGCATTGCCCTCATGGGACTGCCCAACCTGAGGGAGGAAAGACGTGATCCCAGCCTCCTGCCTCCCCACACCATCCACAAGATCTTTGCACACAAGGGCGAGTGTGACCAGGTTGTTGACGCCGATCTATAATGTAAAGGAATGCCAGCCCCAGCTATCTAGAACCAGTGCCAAGCTCTGACCTTAGAATTTCTCTCTGCCTATGCAGATAGGTATCTTCAAATATAAGAGCAATGTTTTATTTTTATTTATGTTTTTCTGGAAGGAATAATATAGAATCCAGGAAAATTCTACAATGGTCTTCTTTGTCACTCCATCTCATTAGTAAGAGTCAAATCCCTCGGCCATCTGAGTTTGCCCACCTCATATTGGATGATGAGTCTTACAAAACATACACAACCAATTATCTTAGGGGATCTGAACAGCAACAACTCAAGGCAAAAAAAAAATAATAAATAATTAAGGATGATTGCCCCAAAGTGTATGAATTAAAAAAAATGAGGCTTAGAGAATTTGAATAACTTGCCAAGGTCACCCTTGTAGGCCAGCATGGCCTTAAACAAGAGGAAATACGTGACAGTGACAGGAAGAAGGTGTGAAAAGCAAATGAAATAATACATTTTAAAATTTACATCTTATTTAGCCTTTTTTCTTTAGCACTTTTCAGGAGTTAATGAGACCCTGCAAACATGCATTTCCACCTACAATTTCACCTTCATTGCTTTAGGGACCTGCATCTGAATAAGCAAAGGAAATGCAACTGACTCCTGTCTTTCCCGGGTTCACTTTCCTTCCCCAACGCCCTTATGAGACATGCAAAGACTTTGCTGCCCCAAGATTTTGCAGCTTTCTGCTCAGCTAATTACCCCCAACTGAAAAATGGCTTCTCCACATACTTGAATATATATGGTAATCAAGCAACTAAATGCTCCTTTTGCTAATGACATGTTTTTTCAATATGTTTAAATGAGAGGCTCATTGAAAATTATTCACTTTTTTTTCTAAGTTGCAAAGGAAAATGAAAGGCAAATTATGACTGTGTAAGCACGTGTTTGTATGGATCCTATTCCACTGCATTAATTTGCCATCCACCGAGCTATTGACAGCTAGCTCTTTCCTCGAGCCTTTTCACTTACCAGGTGGAAATGATTAAAGATTTAATTTTCTTGAAGGGTCATTTATGTTGGAGGTGACATTTGTAACACAGAAGTCATAAGAGAACAGTGGCTCCCATAAGTGTTCGTTCAACAGTGGGAAGAGAGATAATGGAGGTCAGACTTGAAAGAAATTCAGGCCATCGCTCTGATTTTTCAGAGGAGGAACGAAGGCCCAGCGAGGTTAAGGGGGTTGATCAAAATCAGTTTGTTAGTTTGCGGCAGAGCTGAAACTAAGAGCAAAGTGTGGCGACATCTGGCCTCTCTCTTCCTTTGCTCCATCCTGCTGTCAGCCTTATCAGTGGTAACTAAAAGCAAGTCCAAGAGAAGTGGTTTCAGAGAGGGGTACTTAGGTCAAAGTACCAAGGCACACTTGCAATTGTCTACAAATTGTTTAACTATGTAGAAGCTGCCCCACTTGTACAGAGCCCAGCACATACTCAGTCTAATGGAGATGATTCATCATTATCTCACTGCACTCAGTGTGGCCCATTCCAGCCAAAATGGAGAAGAGAGACAAGGGTCAAAGGGGCAGCACAGAGAAATCACCCTCCTTCACTCTCCAGCCTTCAGGCCCCTGCCATCAGCCCAGGCTTAATCCATTTTCCTGACATTTCTCTTTGAGGCAAAAACCAGAAACCTTGGTCAGACAGATCTGCTTCTCAAATCTGCACTAAATAATCCATTTTTATTAACCCTTATCTGATGGAACCAAGATATGTTTGATCTTAGGATAAAGTACACTTATCAGTCCCACTGCTAAAATGGCATTGCTCGAAAGTGAACAGCGTAAAAGAGAAAAATTTTTACAGCCAAAAAAAAAAAAAAAAAGAGTTTAAATGCAAAATCCATCCCTTCCTAGCTGCAATGCCTTGCCCAGGTCTGTCACATGTTTATATAGTATCTTCCTGGGGACACTAGGCTCTAGGAAAGCCAAGAGCGATGGTCCCTGCCTTCCTGGCCTTACCCTCCTTCAAAGGCAGAACCAGACACAGACATCCCTGTTTCCCAAGTTAATGCAAAGGGTTAACTGTTACGCGTGTTACAAAGGAAGGACCTGGAACTATGAAGGCACCCAGTGGGAGGATTTGCTCTGGTTATGAAGGTCAAGAAAGGCTTCTCCTAGGAAGGGTGCCTGGAGATAATTTCAGTGAAAGGAGGAGCTGCCAGTAACCCAGGCCAGGCTCTGTGCTGAGGGGGACCACATCCAGTCCAGTATGGTGTAGAGCAGCAAGGAGGGGCCTGTACCATGGTCAGGGGTTTTTTCCTCGTTCTAAGAAGTGTGGGGGGCATCAGGCATGACCAGAGCAAGCATGGAGAACCGAGGGCAGCATGGACACAGGTTTGCAAGTAGGAGGTCAGAGCAGTAATCCATACAAGAGCTGGTGATGATGTGGATGGAGAGAGTGGACGTAATCTAGGGGATAAGAGTAAAAATCAATAGGCCTCCATGACAGATTGGGGATGGGAAGTGAGAGAAAGCAATACATCGATGCTAACTCATAGGCCTGGTGTAACTGGATAGGTGATGAAACGATTCTCTGAAAAACAGAATTTAAGGAGGCCCAGACTGGTGCCCTAAACCTCTGAGTTTAGTCTGTAAAATGAGGATAGTCAATGGAAGCACGATAGAAGTTTCTAGAAAGTGACTGGTATACAGCACTCCCTCAAATAAATGGTAGCTATTTCTTGTAGGCTCTTCTTTCTGGATCTGATGGCAAATTCAGGATCTCAGACATATTTTTTTTTTAATTCTCTTCTCTGACTCCTCTTAAGTTTACCACTTTACTGACATAATCACCCTAAATCGTCTCTATTACACCATTCCAGCAAAATAAGCAAAATGGCAATGCTCTTTTAAACTTATTATTTGAAATGTCACTGCTACAGCTTAGTTCACAGTGGCTCGTTTTTTGCCATTCAAAGGAAAACAATTGCAAATGCAGTTCCCATTATTAACCAAAAGCTCATGCACAAATGTATTTATTGACCAGGGATGTAACGCCTGGTCATCCAAGATGAATCTAAAAACACTGTTCCCAAGTGGAAGGGGCAAAAATAAACAAATAACCCATCCGAAATATCCCTGAATTTATAAAGCCCCATTACACTCGCTCCATCAACAGAACCTCACGCTGTAGGGGATGGGAACGAAGGGAGGATGTTTTCACTGTTATTTTTATATGCAAGATTGACTTAGAAAAAGTTCCTTGTTCAAGCTCACAAACCATAAAATTAATTGTTGCTCTCCATTCTATCATATGTCCACTGAAGTCCCCCGCCAGCCAGTGTTAAGCCATATGGTGGAAACCACAAAAATCACGCAGCCACTCAACAGCGTAGAGCAAGATCAGAAGTCATTTGAACTTTCATCATTATTGTTGCAACTGTCATTAAAAGTCAAGATGTATTGAGTGACTATTATATGCCAGGTCACATATTAACACTTCAAATGCACAGTGTCACTGAATCCCGACAACCTGTCACACAGGTGCTTCCATAAATCAGAATTATGAAAAGCACAGATGAGACATAGAGGCTTAGAAAGCTTACGTCGCTTATCCAGCTCAATCCTGGTCTCTTTCCAATGTCACTATACTATACTGGCACGCTTCTGTAGGACGTATCTAATGCTTAAATGCCAGTAAGTCCAATAGAATGAGTAATTTCCAATTATTCTGGATTTATTTGGGAATTCACACAATGCCTCCTATCATCCTAAAAGAAAAGCAGTTAATCTAGTTCTCTGTAACGGCACCTTTTGTTTATATCTCATATCTCCAGTACTGATCCTGGCTCTGCCCCCTTACCAGCTGGAAAATCTTGGGCAAGTTACTTAGCAGCTCAGACACTCGATTTAATAGTCTGTGAAATGGGGATGATGATAATAGAGCCAACATCATAAGATAAATGGAACCACAGGCATAAAGGCACTTAGCATGGGGCCTGGGACATATTAGCTGTGATTGTTTTATGCTTTGATGACCCCCTAGGTAACAGAACAGATGCAAGTTTCATTCTATAGCAAAGAAACTGATTCCAAAAGTATTCTGTGTGATCTCACAGAGTTTGTAAATGATAAGGAAACGAAGTCTTCTAAATATGAGAGAATAAATTTTTGTTATTAAAATCCCCTATAGCTTTCTAAAGAGGGTGGGCCTTGATACCTGGAGGACCTTGAAAGTAGAAGCATAATGGAACTGAACTGCTCATCAGAAAGGGTTGAGATTAAGTGACCTCAAGGATCATTCAGAACTGGGGAAAAAAGGATCAAGTAATAGAGGTATGGAGGAGAGGGTCAGACAGAAGAGAGGGATGACAAGAAAAAAGGCCTGGAGGGAAAAGAGAACATGTCCACAGGGACCTGAGAAACTTGCTTCAGGGAGTGTAATGCACCCTACCTCTTCCTTCTGTCTTCAAAATCATCACGGAAACCTACACTGCTTATACTTGCGTTGCTGAGTCTAGAGCTGCAAAGAGGAACTGATCCCTGTTTCAGACTGGTGAGGAGTGACAGTGGACCGCACACAAAGACGGCCCCCATCCTAAGTAGCCCTGTGACCTTACATAAGCCACTTAACTTCTCTTAGATGTAAATCTCTCAGGTGACAGGAGACAAGAATGAGACCTAAAATGGCTAACTTCATGGAGATGGTGAAAATCAATCATAAAAATGATGAGTAACATGAATAGTATACATTCACATTTCTAAAAAGCGCTGTTTTAAAAAGTGCTTTCATAAGGTATTTCTCACACATACACACACACACACACAGAGAGAGAGAGAGAGAGAGAGAGAGAGAGAGAGAGAGAGAGAGAGAGAGAGAGAGAGGAGGCCCAAATAACCTGGTGTTAGTAAAACTTCTTTGTAAATTGTGAAGATCACAAGTGAAAAAATACGACCTTTCGTTGCTGTTATAATAACTACCTGGCATAACTCAAATGCTGACAGCCTCGCCTGACAGGGAGAAGAGCCTGTTCAGACGGTCCATAACGTATTGCACAGCAGCAGGTAATTTCATTTTGCATGGTAATAATACCGTCTGTGGCTTCCTCTGCTTCAGCTTCCTCATGAGGGAATAAAACAACCCCTTATGAGCGAATGAAACTGAGATTTACAAGATGCTTCCATACCCATTATCTCGTTTACTCCTCAGGACGGCCCCCACTGTACAGATCAGAAAATCTACTCTTCTTCAGAGCTGGAAGTGACTTGCCTTAGACGAATGAGAAGGGGGTTGGAATTCGAACCAAGGGCCTCAGACTGGGATTTCCTGACCTTTCCCTCATATTAAGAGCCTGTAGCATCTGAACCTGTGAGAGATCTATTATCTATTCTCACATCTTGAGAGATTAAGAAGTTGAGACTAAAAAGTTACAAATGATCTAAGATCATATCACTAAGAAGAATGTCAGGAGTTCAACCAGGATGCTTGCCCCCGGTCCCTAAGTAGTTATATTTTATCTGCTGGGGTAGCCAGCCTCCTATGACCCCTGCCTTCCAACACTCACACTCTTGCATCATCCCCGTCCACACTAAAGCAGCTGACTCTCATAACCAATAGGATCCTGTGAAAATGACAACGGGCGACTTCTGAAGCGAAGTCACAAAAGACTCTGTGATCTGTGTCGTGCCCTCAAGGATCATTTGCTCTGAGAGAAGCCAACCATCATGTTGCGCGGACATTCAAGAGCCCTTTGGAAAAGTCCCCAGGGCAAGGGACAGGCACCTCCTGCCAAGAGTCCGCACCAGCCTTCCAGCTGTGGACCTTCTGGCTCTATTCAAGCCTTGGGATGAACGCAGCCCCTGACAATATCTTGACTATAACCTCAGCAGAGACCCTAAGCCCAGTTGCTCCTGAATTTCTGACATACAACACGAATAATGAATGTTTATGGCTACTTAAATCACTTCATTTTGAGGAACTGTATCATGCAGCAATAAATAACTAACATAGTTTCTCCAAGGTATGTGCACCGTCTCCTTTTTTCTCCCGAATTCCCCGCTTCTCTTCCCAAAACAGTCATAAATCCACTTTTCAGTAGTTCCTGAACCTCGTTCCCAGAGACATTAATCAAATAAGAGGAGTTACTTCAATAATCTGATTCCTCCGTGGCCTTCGCCCAGCTGCCCCAGAAGTTTTTCATCTTGTCCCCAAGCAATTTCCTCACAGTACACTCGTGTCCAAAGCCCGAGATAAGGTGGACGGGGCAATGTGAATGTCACAGACTCTCTATCAGATCTGTCCTTTGAGGAACACATAATAAGATCCGAGATGCATCTGGTTGAAATATTGGATCCTAAAATGATAGGGTCACGGCACTTAAATATCTTCTTGCTTATTTAGTCCAGATCTCATGTTTCTCTCTTTTTAAAATACCTCTATCATCCTCCTGTCCTTGATGATTTATCACCTTTATTACTGGGAAGCCAAAACCATAGAAACTGGTTGTCAACAACAAACATGCTCACCTTTTTTTTTTTTTTTTAATGTATTTATGAATCACAGCCCCTTCTTTTCCAAAGCAAATACATTGCAAAACCTCTAGCCGTCCTCCCAGGGCTGGACCACTTGTGCAACACTCTTTAAAAAAGGAAATAAGGGAAGAAAATGCAGAACTCATCCCACCTCTGCTCTAGGAAAACCTAAGATGCATGTCCAGAGGACATGAACAAGATGCTGGCGTATAGGGGATTGTTCCTCATCCTGGCTGTATGGCTGGGAGCGAATGTCATCAAGTCCTTTGCAGTGGGGATAAGCATAAAAGCAGGGCCAGCAACACTGGGATTCCAGTTTATTTGATCCCCAGACTCTTAACCCAGCATTTATTGTAATGAAATTTGCTACCCTAATGGGAAAAAAAGTCAAATTATGGGTTATTCCCCACATGCCATGGATTCTCACGTGAGACTAAGCATAGCGAACACAAAGCCTCAGGCAAAAGGGGTATGGTGTCGTCTTTGAGGAGTGACAAACACTACCACATACCACCCCTGCACCCACAGCCACATGCTCACCCCACACTATTCTTCTACGATTGAAGAGTTACAGGGTCTGCCTCCCTCTCTAATTAGTATGGTGTGTCTATCAGCCTCTTCTCTCCCTCTTCCTTGATTCAACCTTTCTCGAAAAAAAAAAATCTACTTGGAACCACCTCTTATTTTTTAAGCACTTTGCAGTGATTTTAAACCAGTCCTCAGAAGCTCCCAACAGGTATATCTGTGCACATCCCATGTAAACATACCTACACACACGTACACACAAATGCCCCAAAGAAAGATCAACCATCACCCAGATCATACGTATAAGGAGTGACTTGGGAACATTATTTAGTAATTAGGAGATAACACAAAACATTGAAGGCTAAACTCTCAAGTTGAGATTTTTGTTCTTTCAACTTTTATAAAGATGAGACAGAGGGAGGGAGGGAGGAAAGGATAAAGGGAGGAAACAGGGGAAAAGAGAAGAAGGAAGGAGGGAGAAGAGGAAAGGAAGCAAAGCTGCTTCTCTAACAGGAAGAGGTGCAGCTGCTCGATTTTAAAAAATAAGTGATGGGGAAATAAAATTCACTTTCCAAGTTCATTTTCCATGAAAAGGAAAGGAGCGTCTTGATTGGCCTCTGTTCTGAGGGACACAAGACAGGAGGAAGAATTTCAGAGGAGAAAAAACTATCTCTGTCTGTATTTGAAATGCAATGCAGAGAGACGGAGAAAATGAGATCTTCTAATGGCCAAGATGCTGTATAATTGATTGAGAAAGAAGAGGATGAAGAAATGAGTAACTTTATAATCTTTAAAGGAACTGGCCCATGCTCAGAGGAAGGCAGAAAGACCGATCAGAGAGTGATGGGCAGCATCAGTACCATATCAAAGGTCTGTTAATAGGATCTTGGAATGAGAATTTGGGCTTTGAGTTGGTTTAGCTGAAGGTCGTAAAACCCCACTCCGGTAAGGCTGTGATCCCCACAGGACGGAAACAAGTGACTGCACGGCATAAAACATGACTACAGTTTACAGCACGCTTTCTGGCAAAGATCTCAGGCTGCCCCTGAGGGATCGACAAAGCTGTGATTCCACATTAATTGATACAAAGGGTGCTGTTTTCCAGATGACCTCACACCTAATTGAATGAAGCAGACACACTCACCCATGTGACCATGTTTACTGCATGCATTATCATTATTTAGCATTTATCCTCCTTTACCAACAGCCTGTAATGGGGAAAGGGGCCGGCTCTGAATAACGACAGACACGAATCCTATCAAAAAAAAAAAAAAACAAAACAGCTCTGTGAATGTAATCATCTTTAAAGTGATTCCAAAGAACAAGACCTACCTCAGAAGGTTGTTATAAGGAGACTAACGTACGAAAAATATCATCTCTGGTAAACAGTAAACATTTGAAAATATCATTATTACTTGTGTGTTCTGAAAGCATTATGGATGGGTTCATTAGAAAGACTTAGCCCCTCAGGCAAATTCGACTGTTTTTCCCCGATTTTGTGCACAATGTTTTCACAAATGCTTTTTATTCCTCTCAGCCCTTCAGTGTGGTAGGCTTTCTTATTCCTACTTAAAACCCTAAGAAAATCGAGGTAAGGCAGAAAAAGAATAATCTGCCGTTCATCACTTGGCTTTAAAGTTGTGAGGGTTTGATTCGAGTTCAGGTCTTGCGCCCTCACAGCACACAGAACAGTGTCCTGCATCGCACCACGGTGTGACATTTACATGTGTGAATTTTTATAGTCCACGGATAGACTATGTATCGGTGTTCAGATAACCCAACTCTCCATCAAACAAGCTCCACTTTGTCACGTTTGCCAGTTTCTGTGCTGACATACTCCCACCGTGGTGATGTTAAGCTACCAACAACCAGCTCAGAAAATTCTTCTGAACCGAACCATCTGCTTTTATTAGCCATTAAAGGCCAATTCCAGCCACGGACCCTCTTCTTTTTATACAAAACTCATAGAAACAGAGCAGAAACCTGTTTTGTGGTTACTAGGGGCTGGGGTGTGGGTGGGAGGTAAGGTGGGAGGTTGGTAAAAGGGTACAAATTTTCAGTGATGAGACAAAGTCTAATATGTACCACGGTGACTGTGGTTGATAGCACTGCGCCGTATAATTGAGACTGCTAAGAGAGTAGAACTTAAATGTTCTCACCAAAAAAAGGAGAGCGTAAATATGTGAGGTGATGGATGTGTTAATTAACATAATTGGGGGAATCCTTTCACAGTGAATGTTTATCAAGTCGTGACAGGTTCACTTTAGATATCTTATAATTTCGTCAATTATGCCTCCACAAAACTGGAAAAATAAAGTGAGATAATTTAAAATGAGATATATATATATCTCCTTTTATATATATTATATATACCTCTACATATATATATACCTGTAAAGATATATATATCTCTACATATTACCCCATATTGCCCTTTCTTGCTGCTGACAACTCTTTTGCTACCATGTCAGAAAGTCCATGCTAGCCTCCTAGCTGCTGTAGACATGAGACCCTCCCAGACAGAAGGAACCGATATTGACCACTAGATGGGCAGGCGAAACCATCTTAGGCAACCCAGGAACAACTGTGTCAGTTGACAAGCAACTGCGGGGCAATGAGTGAGCCCAGGAGAGATCAGAACTACCTTCCTTGCCCCAACCCCAAACGTTAACCCACAGCCTCATGAGCTAATCAGCAGTTGTTATAAGCCAGTAAATTTAGGATGGTTCATTAGCAGCAACAGATGACACTAAAGTTATGGATCTCATTCCCTCTCCTCCTTTTTCTCATCTCACATCATGTATTTGAGATGGTGCTATTTGTGGAACTGTTTCACTCCTTCTGGCTGCTCTATGGCCTTCTGTCATGTGCACATGTCATATTTACATATCCATCCTTACAGGGATAAACAGTTACACTGCCTCCAGCTTGTTCTGCTCCACACACATTCTCACAGGCATCTCGTTACCTGCCTGTGTGAGCATTCCTCCGGACACAGTACCCAGAAGTGAAACTACAGGGCACATAAATACCAAGTTGCACTAAATATTATTGTATTGGTCTTCGGAATAGCTGTAGCAATTCATACTCCTTCCAGAACTGAAGGAGGGTCAGCCAGGAGATGTTGATGCTTCTTACCGGAGCAAGAATTAGTCCCTGATGGAGGCTAGCTTTTTGCCTGCAAGGAAAAGCAAGTGCAAGTCCACAGCTGGAACCAGAAGGAGTGGTCCAGAAATCAAACACTCTTTCCCTCCACGTTTTCACTACTCCGACCGGGAACGCAAATACTATGTTTGTTGGTTTGTTTGTTATTTGCCTGATACATTATCAAGTTTAGTTTTCTGTTCTCTAGTCCTACATTGGAATTTTGCAATTTTTTAATATTTCCATTTCTCCATCATAAAAGGTCTGAAAGGTAATCAGAGTTTATTGGCAGTGGACAATTTCGTCGAAAACATTTTGTTCCAGTTATCAGTGTGGTTGAAATTATGTGAAGATTTAAAAAAAAAACTTTTATAATACCAGAAAACAGTTGTGCTATATTTATAAAATATATGGAAAACAATTATAATGTTAAGAGAGAAACATCAGAATACAGAATATTGTGCAATGCATAATCACAAATATAATGACTGGAACGTTGGCTCCTAGCCTCTTTGCCAACACTAAGTACTTAGACTCTGGTCCGAAAGCTTTGCAGACCCAAAAGCCAGAAGCCTGCCCATGGTAGAGATTACTGCAGGAGTTCTGTCCATTAAATCATGACCTCTAAGGATAGGGTCAAACTAGACAAAAACCCATCTGTTCTCCTACTGCAGCACAGGCTTCCATCGCCTGGAATAAGCCAGGAAACCTCAAGCTTCAAAAGCATTCTGGAGGAAGACAAAAAGGCACATTCATCCTTGACCTCAGAGAATCTGAACAAATAATTTCCAAGTGCAATGCCTGCCAAGGTGGCAAAGATAACTGGGCACACAAGGAAGCAAGGCCCTTGAAAGAAAACAAACAGAAGGAAGAGGCAGCAGACTCACACACTGATTATAAATCAGCCACGATTGTTACTTCTACAGAAGTAAAAGGCAAGCTTGGAAATATTCAATGATAACAGGAGACTATAAGAAGTGATGCAATAGATTTAAAAAAAAAAAATAGGACTTTTAGATATAAGGAATTAAGAGCTAGGTGGTTGTGTTGGACAGCAGATTAGACAGAGCTGAAGAAAGACCAAGAAAAAGATATTTTCCAGTGTCTTAGTTCATTAGGGTTGCTATAACAGAATACCGTAGACCGGGTGACTTATAAACAACAGAAATTTATTTCCCACAGATCTAGAGCGTGGGAAGTCTACGCTCCAGGTACCCGCAGATTTGGTGTCAGTGAGGGCCCATTTCCTGGTTCATGGATGGGGCGCAGGAGCCAACCGAAAGAGCTCGCAAAAGACAAAGACGCCGCACTTTGAGCAACAGCATAACGTAGTATTGGATTATAACAGACAATATGAAATAAATATCTATGAATAAATACTGATATAAACAAATAATAAATTGGGAAGAAGGGACAAATCTATATAAGGCAATTATAAATCATGTATGTAGATGCTTCATCCTAAAGAAAAGGGAGCCCAACTCCCTAATTTTTAAGTGTGAGATGCACACGGTGCCTTCCTTCCAAAGAATACAGTATGGAAAGGAGGTAAAAAGTCACTTTCTAGTGGTGAAACTTGACAAATACTACCTCAGCCAGAGGATTGAGGTCAATATCAACAGTCATAAATGACCTTTTGTATGATAAAAGTGTCACTTTGCTTTTGTGATCTTCCCAAAAACCTGTAACTCTAGTCTAATCACAAGAAAAACATCAAAAAAAATTTTTTTCAATAGAGAGATATTCTACAAAATACCTGACCAACACTCCTCAACACTGATAAGCTCATCAAAAAGAAGGAAAGTCTAAAAAATTACCACAGCAAAGAGGAGGCTAGAGAGACATTATAACTACATGTAGTGTGGTGTCATTAATGGGATCCTGGAGCAGATAAAGGCCTTTAGACAAAATCTCAGGAAATCTGAATAAATGATGGACTTTAGTTAATAGTAATGTATCAGTATTGGTTCATTCATTGTAACAAACACTGCAATTAATGTACAGTTTAGGGACACATGTAAAAGTAATAAAATTATACAGAGAAGTTAAAACATACATAGTGATTATCGGAAGAAAAGGGGGTTGCAATCACAAGGGCCACATAGTTACTCTCTGGAGGGTCTATAATGCTATGTTTCCTGATCTGAATGAGAGACAATTAGATATTAAAACAGATGTTGGTTTAGTAATAGTGATCAAGCTTTATTACGATATGTTAAGCTATACATGTCTGTTTTACCATAAGAATATTTTTTTAAATTGGAATAAAATTCACTAAAGTAACAAAGGAGATTTTCTCTGAGTCATGGCATAATGGATATTTTTGCTTTTTCCTACATTTTAATATATTTTCTAGTTTTTTCCACAGTGCATATAAATGCTATTTCTTATCTGAGAAGAACAAACTCAACTTATTAGAGGAGGAAAGAAAAGCAGACTATCAAAGAGAAACTGACCGAGAATAGTCTGTTTCTTTCCATTTACAGCTTTATGTTGTGCTAAAAGGCGACTAGAAATATACCGGTTTTTGTCATCTAATTGTATACCAAATGGAAATGTCAGGTAGCATATAACGCCTGAAAAATCTAGAAATACTGCATTATAGTTTGCCACACGTCCTTCAAGTGGTTTAAAAAGCCGTTTTTATAATTCCCAGTTTGGAAATAAGCTAACAAACAACAAAAATATGATGACTTTGGAGAAGACACAATGACCCACAGAAAAGATGGCAAAAAGTTGCTTATCATTTCACAGCCCCCATTTAGAAGCAATTAAGCATCTGGCCCTGTGCTTTCATTTGTGATGTCAAATACCAGGGGGGAAATTTTATGTGAAATAGACAACAGCCTCAGCTTGATTTTGTGCAGGCATTCAAGGGAACGATTCCACAAGATGTTTATCCTCAGAGAAGTCCAATACTAGAGAACTTTTTTGATTAAATGTGACCTTCTGCAAGTTCCATCAGCCTCCCTAGGCCTCAGTGTCCTCATCTGTAAAATTAAGGCTTGAAAGAAATGACCTCTAAGGATCCTCTCGGTAGTAAAATCTTATAACTGAAGCCTATCCAGCACACAGGAGGATGGACCTTAGGATAAAATCTATGGTGAAGATACCAGCCTTGAATATTTCACAACATTTTAATCTATAAGAATGCTTTTCAGTGTATGTTCATTTTATCCTCAACAACTTCTATTTCAAGTAGAAATAGAAATGCCTTTATACGTATCTCAGAAATGAGAAAACTGAATGAATACAGACATAATGCAAAATCAAGTGCAAACTTTCAGTGTATTCTGAAAACATAGGACCTGGCGTTATACACCTGTCAGCTCTTGAGTATTCTGGTTTTCAAACTTTCAGGCCTTTGTTCCTTGGTTTGCCCAGCTGTAAAATGAACAGGTTGATCTAGGCTAGATGACCTCTCTGGTTGTCTTATTTTATGACTACAGCAAATTCACATCCTAGTAAGTAGAGGCGCTTGGGCCAAAAGCAAGATCTCCTGATTATGAAAACAGCCTTCCCCTAATTAACAGTGACCTCGTTTAGCTCAGAAACCTCATATGTACATGTGAAAAGGTCCCAAAGTCACTTACTTGGATATTCCCTGCAGTCCCCACTAAACAATTAGTGTATATTAGGCTCTTCTATAACTGCCTTGAGTCTGTGAAGACCCACACTCTAATTCCTCCCCATGTTTTATAAAGTGATACAACCAGGCAGGTGTCATTCTTGAGACAACACAGCAACAGCCCCAGTCATCAAAATGTTTCCCACATTTACATTGGTGTTTGTATGTCTACCTTCATTATCTTTCAATAAATTTTGATTGTTTTTATTCTGTGGCCTGGCCTTCGTGGGTCTCAAACTTCACCGGGCATCAGACCACCTGGAGGACTTGTGAAAACAGAGAGATGGACCCGAACCTCAGAGTTTCTGATTCAGCAGTTCTGGGGGACTTGGGGGACTGAGAATTTGCATTTCTAACAGATTCCCAGGTGATACTGATGCTACTGGCTCAGGGACCACACTTTGGGATGCTCACTGCTCTGAGAGGCACACTGCTCCAAGGATAGGCAGCCTTAATAGAAAAGTTTTCATGCTGAATGCAATCTGGCCCCCTTTACTTTTCATCCTTCCCTTCAGATTCTGCCCTTTGGAACAATATTGAGGAAATTTTCCCCTCTTCCACTTTGACTGTCCTTCAAATATTTGAAAATATATATATTTTTTGCCTGCCCCCTGGCCCTAACGGTCATTTTGAAGCATTCTCTCATAAACAGTTGTCTAGTAAAATTTAAATTCTTTTTACTAGGGCTGTGGAGTAGTAGACCATGTCAACAATAGCAATTCTGTTAAAAATAATAATAATAATATAAACACATATGGTCCTGAAACTTTTCCAAATTCCAGGACCTTTGTTTAAAAAACAGTCATCAAACCACATTCTGCTTTGCATTATTATCTGTTAATCTGACTATAACTTCTCAGTTTATTATGTAGGTTGGATTCTAAGTTCCACTACTAATTATCTCTTGACCTTGGGCATATATTTTAAATTCTCTGTGCCTCAGTTTCCTCATACAGTTGTTTTGAGGACCAAATAAGTGCACACGTGTGCATGCATACACATGACACAGAATAATGCCTGCACAGAGTAAGCCCTGGGTGTGTTCATTAAGCTCCTTAAAGAAAAGGAGAATGTAAAAAGATATTTTAAAATACATGGTTGTCTTATAAAGAAACTGATTTCTCTAAGTAACTAAATTAAATTAATAATAGAGGCTAAGAGTTCACAGAATTAAAAATTATCTACAATCACTCACTTCCTAGGAACATGGACTGACTTAATTAACAGAACTAATGAATTTAGTGTTTGCTTATAAATACATGGACAGGATGCTGGTGCTAAGTTTAATTTTTTATTTTCCCAATACCGTTGCCCTTCTTCTGACCATTCTATTTGGCTGGCTACCAGGAGAGCCCTGTGAGTCAGGCACCTGTCCCAAGATAAGCCAACCTCGAGTGTTTTGCTACAGGACAAGAATCTCAGGCTGGATTTATATTCTAGTTTCCTGTGACATAGACTAGAGAAATAGAGGATATATACTATGCATTAAATATGGGAAGAAAGACTGGTTTGTAAAGAGAATCAGAGATAAAAGAAGTAGGAAGTCAATTCTCAGAGCATCCGTGCTCCTGATTCCAGGTTTTCCTGAGAACTGGTCACATTTGTATTCTCAGGTTCTGTGAGATGCTGCAGTATCCTTAAAATAAATCCCCCTTTTGCTTAATTTAGCTAGTGTGATTTCCTTCCAATTGCACCTAAATGATACTAAGAATAGTATCTTCAAGCAAGATGACTACTTTGAAGGTCATCATCATTCACTGAGATGTTATACCCAAGATGCTCAATTGTCAAAAAAAAAAAAAAAAAAAAACCCAGACTTAGTGAAATTGCAGGAGGTCAAAGTCTGAACCTTACATAAGGTCCACAGTCAGTAGGGAGAAGAGTTAATGAAAGAGACAGGTTGCACCCAAGCATAACCAGCTCATTCTCCAGTTCCACTATGAGATTCTGGTTTCAGGACAAAATAATTTCTCAGCCTTCAGCGAGTTCTGCAAATTCAAGGCCTGCCCTATCACATGAAGGAGCCAGACTGTAACAGACACCTTGATCTGAGAGAGGGGGGTGAGGGAGATAGAGTTGGAGACAAAAACAGAGGCAGAGAGAGAGTGTGTGCGTGTGAGCAGGAGAGCGAGCTCTAAGACAAAGAAAAAGAATGAATATAAAAGACAAAGATACCTTTTGGATCTTCTCGAGAAGTCTTACGCCACATTTCCACTATTTCAACCAAGCAATCAGAAGACAAGGTTTCAAGGTTAGGCAGTGATGGATGGGGGCCAGGCTTGGAGCTGCTCCCCAGGGCTGCAGGAAGTCATCTCTTTACATGCCGGAGGTTGCGCTCTTTTCTTCATTGTCTAGAAGAACATCAAATGCTGCCTAACAGGCATTTTCTAGAACAGACAAACCATAATCTGGATTTAATGGTCTCCTTCTTATCTCCAAAGAAAATTTACCAAAAATAATTGGAAGGCCCACCATGAAAATCATGGCTGTAATTAATACCGTGGCTGGCACTAATATGTCTTTAGATTCTAGCTTTCAAAAAAGAAGATGGGAGAGTCATTTGCTCTGGTTGATAGCTCATTTTGCCCCGATTGAAACTTAAATCGGCCTGCAGAGAAAACAGCTCAAGAAAAAAAACAGAGGAGCAGAGAAGCTTTTGCCTAATCAAGGCCTCTTAGGTTGAAATCAGTCTGTGGCCTGTAACTGAGTATTTAGGCAATCTTAACCCTTCCGCTTTGATAATCACCAACATCCTTTCTTCCCTTAGTCCCTCTTTGTTGGACCACTCCTTTCACAAATTTGACTTCAACTGATTCTTTTAATTGGCCTTTGTAGGGTGTGAAAGTGCAAAATTTCCCACAGAGTAATGAGAGAGACAGACAGACAGACAGACAGATATGGAAAGAGATGGAGACAGAGAATGACAGACAGACAGACAGTCTCAAGAAAGTACCAGAACAGGAAGCCGGGAGGAAGATCATGGAGGTTTATGGTGGGGACGTTCCTTTAATTTAAAGACCCCTAGAAGATACACTTGCTTATCTAAACGAGTTAGGAAAAAAATATATCTCATCATCATGTGATAGCTATTGAAGTGGCTAGAACAAGGGGTTATTTATAAACTAAAAGATGCATATAAATAGGAGGTTATATTTACTTTTTAAATTCACTCGTCCTGTTTGATTTCTCTTGCTTAGCTCATCAGTCCTGCCTTAAAAGTTGTGCTCCTTCGGGGAAGAAAATGGGTTAAAAGCCTATGAAACCTAAACTGCCATCACTGTAATTCTTCTGCGCTGGCTTTCCTGTTTCCAAAATCAGGCTGAACCCTCAGCTTCACCACTGATCACTTATATGACCTTGGACAAGTCGCCAAATCTCCCTAAGCTTTACTATCCCCATTCAGAAACACAAAACAAGAACTAACACCTGCCTGAAATATAAGACTGCAGCATGCTCATCCCATTCAATGTGATAACCACAACAATAGAAGTTTTTGAATAAAATCCTGAGGCACAAAGAAGAAAAGCAATCAATTCTATCTGGAGGAGTTGGGACAGGGTGCCCAGAGAAGGGAAATTGGAACTTGAAGATTTATTAATTCGATGAGGACCAGGGATCGATGTGAGAAGAGGCAAGAAGTCACAGGAGCCAAGTAAACAGAGCTGAAAGGAAATTGGGTCTAGATCATGCACGCCGCTATCAAATGAGACTGCACTGGGAAAGACTTCGCAAATTGGAAAATGGACACCAGCGTCTGCCGTTACAATTATTTTTTGCCTTCTTTCCTCCTCTAGTTTCCTAAAGTGCTGCTGAGAAGGACACATTGTCCCAAGAAGGCTTCACAAAGAGATCTGAAACCTTCAAACCTGAGCTTAAACCCAGGCCCCACATTCTTGCCACAGATGAACCTCAACTGTCCCATCCTTATTCTGGGGATGATATCCACTCTGCAAAAATGTTATGGACGGTAGAGATGTATATAAAATGCCTGGCACGTTCTAGGCGGTCGATAAATGGGACTCACTAACACATTTTTATTAACAATAACGTGTCTGAGGTGTCGAGATCAATGCCTGGAATGCAGAGGACGCTAATAGCCTCCCTCATTACCCACAAAGGTGAGAAGAGCAGTTTCTTGATTAGCATTATTTGAGAAAAGATCAGAATTCTACTTCCTAACAATTCTCATCAGAAATTTCCCCCTTTCATTCAACGGGTTATGGAAGAACTTTTTCTAGGTGTTTGTTGGGCAGAACAGTTCTATGGTCTGAGGATGTATTTTACACACACACACACACACACATACGTCCACGAAACATTTCCCAAACTGGCGTGAACACTTTCCTCTACAGAGCTGAACCCAGTTGGGAAAAAGGCAGGTTAAGGCTTTATCTGTAAAAGACTCCTGTTAACACTCAGACACTCTATCCAAGAGGAAATAAAAAGTTATCTTATTTAATGAGGGTTCATTAAGGGCTTAAGATAACAGTTGTCATATTTATGTAACTCTAAGTACCAGGAACTCCTCCAAGCATTGTAAAAATTGCTCAATTCTCGAAATAACCCTATGATGCGGGTGCCATTCAGGTCCCCATTTTAAGTGTGAGAAACATAATGCATGGAGAGGTTAAGTGACTTGACCGAGGTGACAACATCAAGGGCTGAGCCAGGAGTCGAACCCAAGCAGTTTGGCTCCAGAGTGCACTCTCTTGACCATTGTATCATTTACCCGTTAGCTCGGAAACCCGCTGCTGGACATTTTCATTGAGGCACAGACACAGAAGAGACAGGTCACAGAGAAATGAAAAGATGCTCACGAGAAACATGGTGTGTACTCAGGTCATCCTCTGAAATGCCTGGGCTGACCTAAGACCAGATCTAATTACTTCTGGACACTTGGTCACGATGTGGCACAGAGTCCGGGATGCCCAGGGAGCTCGTCTCACCTCCAGAGGGCCTGGGGCAACTCACAAGAAAGCACTTATCAGACAACCCTAATCCAAATAAGTCCCTTTTCCTGCCTGAACCGGGCTGTCGTTTGACCTGGTTCCTCTGGAGTCTAGTCATGGAACTAGTCTCAGGGTCAGCGGCTTGACCCATGGACCCCAGAACGTCTGGCCTGCTGCCCAAACTTTCCGTAATTGGACAAAGCCGGCCACCAGCTGCTCCCTGTCCTTGTTTACCCACGTTCTCATTAAACCAATTGTAGGCCCACTTCAATCACCGCTTTTAAATTGAACAGGTGAGGCGGTCCAAGATGGTGGCCCGTAGAAGGACGCTGCACCACGGCACCGTCCCCCGACTCCCGCCACCCTGTGACAAAACCAAACACACACCTGGGTACGGGGCGGTTACTCCGAGAGACGACCAAGCCCCGAGTGACCAGCTCATGACAACAAACCAGGGAAAGAGAAGAGAGAAGGCCGGGAAGCCGAGGGGGCCCCTGGCGGCTGTGGGAACTCTCTGGGGCCTGAGGTGGTTTGCGTCACCCCCACCTCCACGGGGTGGCGGGAGCCCTACTTGGGGGCTTCGGCCTACCTGTGGGGTCACCACCGGGCCTTCCCAGCCACACTGCCTGGAGCCTTCGCCCCCAGAGAAGGGGAGCCGGCGGGCACAGCAGGGCGTCGCCTCAGCCACCTGGCCGCCCTGAGAGCGCGGCGCCTCCCGGCAGGCCCTGCGCCAGGTGCACACATGCACGGAGCCACGTGCCGCCCAGCCCGCCTGAGCGCGCCTGGGATTGCTTCCACGTGGACCTCGTTCTGTGCAACAAACCGGAGACAGAGACAGAGACAACAGAGAGGCCAGGAGCCCCGGCAGCCCCGGCAGCCAGAGGAGGCGGTTCACGTCCCCTCCACCTCAACAGAGCGGGCGAGGGCTCTAGCCAGGACTTCGCCCTGCCTGCAAGGTCGCAGCTGTGTTTCCAGACACACGGCCCGAGCCATTTTGGCCCAGAAAAAGGGAGCAAGCAGGACCGACAGGGTGTCACTACATGCACTCGACTTCCCCACCCGGAATGGCACCTGCTCAGTAGGCCGGTGCCCCGGATGCCTTAGGCACCCGCTGGGCTCCTACCAGCCTGCCAAAGCCACCCGGTACACAGAGGCCGCTTCCATATAAGGCTACGTCTCAAGATTTGAAGAGACGGCAATTGTGTCTAATTCATGTAAACAAACATAAAAAGTCAAACAAAATGGGGAAAAAAAAAAAAAAACAGAAGAATGTCTCTCAGATGAACAAGAAAAATCCCCAGGAGTGAGAGTGGGAGAGGGACAACTAGGGAAATGGAAATAAATGATTTGCCTGAAAAAGATTTAAAAAAATGGTGGTAAGGATTCTCACCAGACTTGAAAGGGGAACAGAGGAACTTAAGAGAACATCAAAAAAGAGAAGTATAAGGAAAAACCAAGCAGACCCGAAGAATACAGTAACTGAAATAAAAAATAAACGAACAAACAAAAACATTAGAATGAATCAGCAACAAATAATTAATACGGAAGAACCAAGTAGAGACTTAGAAACAGTCTAGTGGAACTCAACCAATCAGAACAGCAGAAATAAACAAACAAACAAATAAATAAATAAAAATAAAGATAGGTTAAGGGACCTCAGGAATAACATCAAGCCCCCAAACATTCACGTTATAGGGATCCCAGAAAGAGAAGACAGAAAGGAACAGAAACTTTATTTAAAGAAATAATGGCTGAAAACTTTCCTAACCTGGGGAAGGAAACAGACATCCAGGCCCAGGAAGCACAGAGAGTTCCAAACAAGATGAACCCAAAGACGCCCAAACCGAGGCCTAGGGTAGTAAAAATGGCAAAAGTTAAAGATAAAAAAACCATCTTAAAGGAGGCAAGAGAAAAACCAGTTACATACAAAGGAAACCCTCTAAAAGCATCAGCTGATTTCTCATCAGCCAGAAGGGAGTGGCAGGATGTTTAAAGGGCTGGAGGACAGAATTTACCTAGAATGATTTACCCAGCAAGGTTATCGTTCAGAATTGAAGGAGAAACAAACAGTTTCCTGGAGAAGCAAAAACTAAAGGACTTTATCACCATGAAACTGGCTTTACAAGAAATGTTAGTCTCCTTTAAGTAGAAAAGGAAAGGCCATAACCAGAAATAAGAAAATATGAGAAAGGGAAAAAACTCACGGTTAAATCAGACATTGAAAAAGCTACTGTGAAGGTTAAATGAAAAACGTATTGAACCCAGCTCAAACTGCAATAAGTAGTTAGGAGATGGTGCAAAAAGATCTAAAATATGACATCGATAAAGCATGGAGAGGGGAGTAAAAATGTAATCTTTATAGAATATGTTTAAATTTAAATACTTATCAGCTTAAAGTAGATTTTCATAAATAAAGAATGATATGCATAAACCTCATGGGAACCACAAGCTAAAAACCTACAAAAAATATACAAAGAACAAAGAGAAAGGAACCTAAACAAAACGTTAAGGGAAGAGATCAAGAGAAGAAAGGCACAGGGGACAACTATGAAAAACAACCTAAAACAATTAACAAAGTGGCAAAAGTACTTATAAATAATTACTTTAAATATAAATGGATTACATGCTCTAATAAAAAAGGTAAAATTCTACTTTATATATGGGAAATTGGGCTGAACCAAATGGGATAGGGAACGTTCATCTGGGCCATTGTTTTCACTATGACCTCTCACGCCTAAAATATCCAGATTGGGCTGGTATGTGCCCCACAAATGACAATGAATTCTATTAAACCTATTTTAATACAAGTATTGCCTGGACTTCTAAAATTAGACACGGTTGAGAATAAATTTTACAGAGTAATGTCTGCTATTAGACAAAAGTGACCACAGTTGTTAAAGGTCTATCAGGAATAAGGTAAATACATTGTGGTGCATCCGAAAAATGAAATATTACCCCTCTGTTTTATATAGAAAAAAATATATATATATATATATGTATATATATATATATAATCTTTTCTTATGTTTTCATGTATGGAAGGGGACACACTCAGCAGTTAGACCGGTTCCCTCGGGTGGACGTGAGTGTGGTGGCGCGTGAGATTATCAGCTTTTGGTTTATGCATCTTTGCATTGTTTCACTTGCCACAGCGGTCTTATATCATTTTTAAGCCATTATTTCGTTGACTGTATTTTTCTGCTGTCTCTCTTCTCCTTCTGGCATTCCCGTTACGGCACATGCCGGTGCACTTGATGGTTTCCCACGTTTCTCTCAGATTCCCTTCATTTCATTCGTTCTCAGAATTCTGTTGCGCGTCTTGCATAGTGTCGATTGATCTGCAGGTTTCACCGTTATTTTTTCCTGCCGCTTCAAATCAATGCTCAAGCCCCTCGAGTAAAATTTTTATTTCAGTTGTTTACTTTTCAATCCCAGAATTTCCACTTGGTTCTGTTATAATTTCTATTCCTTTATTAATGATCTCTGCACTAGTAAATGAACATGACCATCTGCAAAATTCGGTGCAACTCTGTTGTCATGGTTTAGTTCTGTGAACACATTCATAATGGCTACTTTGAAGTCATATTCTGCGAAATCTGACATCCAGTCACTCTTACAGGCAATTTCTATTGTTTTTTATTTTATTTTTCTCCTTTTTTTTTTGGTGTATGGGTCACATTTTCCTGTTTCTTTATATGCCTTATAATTTTTTTGGTAATTGAATATTTCAAATTATATATTGCAGCAACTCTGGGTACTGGTATCCCCTCCAAGGCTTGTTTTTGTTATTGTCTTATTTTCTAGTGACTCATTGGATTTCAGTTAAATCTGTTCACCACCACCACCCACCCACCACACACACACACACACACACACACACACACAGTTAAGCCTTTGGTGCCACTCCTCAGGGAGGTACAGATTTGGGGCTGCCTAAAGTCACCCAAAGATGACAATGGTTTCATATGACTCTCTTCCTCTGACATCACCCAGCTGTTAAATTCTTTTATTTGCCAGTTGGTTGCTCTATTGTTTTCAACAATGCCCTGGGGCATAAATTGCTCTCACTGAATCCAGTCAAATAGTGGCTCTTTTGGAGAAACGGTTTCTGAAGTTCAAGGCTGATGTCTGTTCTGACCCCAGGAGAGCTCCCCGCAGCTGTCTTAGCCCCCGGTTCTCTCCTGCAAACCAGCTGCATCTTCATTAAATCCATGAATCTCCGCCCAAAGGCCTTTTACCACAGCCCTCACTGTTCTAGAGAGGCTCCTGAGGTTTGAACTTCTCCACACTCCCTTGCAAGTGGAATCCGTTCCTTTAGGAAGAGACTAGGAGCTTTTGGTTTTATGGCCTGTTTCTCCCCCAGGCAAAATCTCCAAAGCGGCATCTCTGGAGCTGGTGGTAAGGCCTACAGCAAGCTCTGCTCTGAGTGACGCCCTGCTGTATTTGCTGAGCACCTAGTCGGGGGTTGAGAGTGGGGTACAGCCTGAGGTCCTCTCTGCTTGCCTCTCCTGGCCTGGAACCATCACCTCACAAAGCTCTGGCAAAGGCAGCAAGACCTGTTTTCACAACACACTATGCCCACCTTCCAGCCACCCTCACCTGGGACTTACCCTCAGCCTCAGGTGGTTGGTGGCAAGGCGAGAACTACTGAAGTCCTGGCATCCCGGGATGAAAGCCCTCCGCCTGGAAGCAGGGGAGAGAGAGCCTGTGTTCTTGAACTGCAGCCACCTGGACTGGCCAAGGAAGGAGCCGTCTTGGTCCAAATACCACAAACTCTCCCCTTTCTTACCAAACCTGCATTAATTTTTTTAAATGGGTGGTTTTTTTTGTTTGTTTGTTTTTTTCACTTGTTGTTTGCCTTTAGGGCCATTTCCAGAGGCTTCAAATGGTTGGGTTTTTAGAAGTAATTTTCACCAGTTTCGCCCAGACAGAACCCGAAAAGAGGAGGCAGGTGCGCGTTAGGGGAAGACAGTGAGAATCTTCATGCTGCCCAGTTCATCCCCCCTAATTCAACCGCACAGCTCCCACGAAGGGGAGACTTTATTTCTGTGGCACAGAGACCCCAAAGGAGCCAGCTAAATCAAACATCCCTATACAGTCAATTCCCAGGTTTCCTTAGAATGGTTACAGTCAGTCATTGCTCCTTTAATCTCGTATTACTAAAGATAACTCTGCTTTGTGTGACAAAAATGCATCTGGAGTACAGAATCTTAAAAGAGGATGCGCCCAGATGGTGGCGATATTTAAAGAGGTATCGGTTTCCAGTTCGGGGATTTGTAACCCCCTCTGATTTCATGAGTACGATTTTCCAAAACCCCCCTTTCTTGTGCCTGAACATGGTTCAAGTTGTCAGGGGAGTTTCGTGGTGTAGTCATGGTAACCAAGAAACCTCACTATGCTACCCGCCATCGCAATCCCCCCCACACACACACCCTTCACACACTTTCCCCACAAACCATAACTCAGTCAAACTCCAAAAGTCATTTATAGTCTTGAGATGAGTTTAAAATTACAAATACCAAAGTGGCATGAACCTCCACATGCTGTGTTTTTGTCACTCCATCTAATTACTATTCACACTGGAGGTAAAAAAGAAAAATTTATATATTTTTATATATACATGCATGTATATCAGATATATATAGACATATATGATCTGATTCAGCAGCAGATTGCTTGCGGTGGGGCACTTCTCTTTAAACAGCGGGGAGGAGAGAGAATTCGCACATCCCCCTCTCCGCTAGGAGGAAGGCTGAACCAAAGTGGCTTTGGAGATGTGCTCGTTCCGATTGTTTTCACTTTCCTTGCAGTAACAATTATTCTTGGCTAATAATGTTGGTTTTTAAAGCAGGTAATTAGTGCTTCCGACACGGTAATTGAATTTCCTGGAACCGAAGGCCTGCAGTGCACAATCCCAGAGATGTGACCTCAGACTGAAAGAATGTCAGGGACAAGAGGCAAGGACTCCCCGACGTTTGCTTTAGCCGGGCCACACGAGCTGGGAGGTCTGGAGCTCAAGAGACCAGTTTCGGAGGGACCCTGATGAATGGAGCTGCCTCCAAGGGCAGGAGACCACGTCGGTGAGCAGGTGTGTAAACCACGTCTTAAGACAAAGCCCTGGAGAAACAGAGTCTTCGGTCCGGAGAAAGGTGTGGAATTTTAGATCTTAAAGTCTGTGTTTCATGCGAAATCATCTCTGAAGAGCAGAGGAACTGCTCCTGAAGAAAGAACATCCTTCACCAGGGAGACACCTGCTCCAAGAATCTGCCAGGCCGCCACGGCCAACAATGGGGAGAGAATGTCCTCACGATCTGTTCTGAGGCGCCCTCCGGCCCTGCTCCCTACAGGGTCACGTGCAAGGAGCCTTCCCAGGGACGCAAGTCCCATCTCCTTATCACTCTCAAATGGATTCTTTTCCTAGCCCGGGTTAACCAGAGTAGAGACCATGGTGAGGTTCTTATTTGACAGTCGTTCATTTAGGGGTGGTTCCAGGGAGCAGAAGGAAAGTCTTCACTCTTGGGCCATTAATGACACATGAAACATGTCTCTGAAACATCCGCGCGGTGTAAGAAAGGGAAAAGAATGTATTCACGGGCCCTGTTCCCCGTAGGTCCAGGGCTTCCCCCACAGGACGCAAACCCCACTCCACCTCAGAGCTGAGCATCTGTGCACGCTGAGCGGTTTCTTCAGTGCACCGTGCTGTGGTGTCGTCTAAAACGCCAAAGGCACACAACACAGGCCCGAGGAGAGGGACAGTGAGGTCCCACCTTCGGGGAACTTGTCAAAGTCCCTGTGGATTGACCGGCACAGAGGCAGTGCCTGAAACGAGAGCTGAAGCCAAGAGGATCTGAGTTGGTGCCTCAGGGGTAACCAGCCCACCCAGCAGAAGGTAACAATCGGGGCAAGAGGGAGGGACACTGCCCTGGGATGCTCCGTCGTTCCTCAGGGGTGTAGTATAGACCTGACTGTCCACGTCTGACCCAGGGATGCAGTTCTCTCTCTCTCTCTCTCTCTCTCTCTCTCTCTCTCTCTCATCTTCTCCGACTCTTGCACTGAGCTTGATTTCCAGCTATCTGAAACTGCTGAAATGGGTTTTGTCTCCGTCTGACCTGCTGGGAGGCACAGCACTGACCCAAACCTACGACCTATAGTGCTGTACCTTTCCCATTTGCCCCTGCTGCCTCCAGGGTCTCTGAACACACTCCGATTCTGTGTTCCTAGAATTTCTCACAATGACCTCTTTCTTGCTTCTATGGGCACTACCTGCCACCCCATTCTGACATGGCCTTCTTCCATGTCCTGGCCTCCTCCTCACCTTCTGTGCTCTGCCATCCCCATCACCTAATTAATTCATCCTCTCTTCCTTTTTCCTCTTGCCTTTAGGCTAGCTTTCCTTGGAGGGGAAAAAATCCTATATGCAGTGGCAACATCTGAGAACTTAAGGCAAATGCAAAGCTGATTTTAAGCGAGATTACACAAATTGTGGATAGTTTACTATTTTCCTTGCCAAAATTCCTTTACCAAAATTATGAAGTTGAAGTTCTTTAACATGAGGTAGGCTGAAAAAAGTAAATTCATAACAATCAAATAGTGAAAACATGCAATTTTAAAGCATTTCACTGGTGTCACCACTACTGCAGACTCAATGAAACCTTAACACCAGAATTTTGGAAGAGACAATTTTCCGTGAAACTTCACCCAGTTGTCCTATTTCTCTTTACCATGTAAGAAACCCAAATTTCCCGCAATCATTCTTTCTATGGTGCATGGGCTATGTTTGTATATTTTCTATTTATTTCTAAGTTCCTATAAACTGGGTCACATTTACAGTAATCTCCCTTGTTTCTTAGGGTTTTCTCCAAGCTATTAATATAGGGTTTCCAACCCTATGAAGAGTTTCACCTGGTTGTTTCTGGAAGCCCACAAATGGCTGCAGCCACACATTTGGCGTTAAGCGTTTTCCTTGTGTTCCCGCTTTGGTTCCCCACTTTGGTGTTCAGTGCTCCCCACAAAGCTGTTAACATCACAGTCCTGCAGCCTCCTCTCCCACGGGCTGCCACGCAAGTCCAGGGAGGTGCCCAGTGCCCCGACTCTGAGACGACACTGCCTTCCCCACCCTTCTCTCCCCGAGGCATGGTGCACACATCTGCCCTCTGTGCTTCTCCAGCCAAAAATAATTCCGCCATGCAAACGAGAGTCGGGAAGGCCCGTCTCATGAAACACACCAGGACTCACACTCCAGATACATTTCCAGACTCTCTACCCATTTCTCTTTTCTGCTCTCCTTTCTCTGCCTGCTCGTCTTTGGCTGCAGAACGTTCTGGAAATGGCACGATTCCTTCAGGCCAAACTTAGTGATTTTTCTACTACACTTATTGGTGCTGTTACAATCCATTTGGCTTCAGGGAGAATTATTTGCAAACAAACACTTTTTTCCCTTGGAACTACAGATTCAAGGAAAGGAAGGCATAAAGCAGGGAGGCAGCCAACATTTACCGACATCAGATTGGAAAAAAGAGGCTACGAGAGGTCCCTAGTTGCCCAACCATCTAATACAAGGGCCCACCAACCCCTGGGGCTAAGAACCAGTACCAGCCTGTGGCCTGTTAGGAACCAGGCCGCACAGCAGGACGGTGAGCAGCGGCAAGTCAGCGAAGCTTCATCTGTATCCGCAGCTGCTTCCCAGCGCTGGCATCACAGCCTCAGCTCCACCTCACATCATCAGGCATTAGATTCCCGTAGGAACACCTCACCGTGGTGCCAAAAAGGTTGGGGACCGCTCATCTGATAAATGATAGAGCCAGGAGTTGAACCACAAAACTACCTCTCTCTCTCTCTTTCTCTATCTCAACCTCTATCTCTCTCTCTCCCTCCCTGGTCTCTCTGATTACCCTCTTTCACAGTTTCTGTTGGTACGGCTAAATGAAGCTTCCTGCCACTACTCTGTACTACCTCAGTTAAGATCCAAATATACAACCAAATTCCATTTTCTCTGTAGGCACTTCCTTTTCTTCTTTACGTTAGCCTTGAGGACATATTTCTTCCATATTATACTTACAAATCACCTGTCGCTTTTTCCTGCAGCAGAAGCCACTGGTGAGGAATAAGCAACATCCTGTCAAGTATCTCAAAATGAAACACATCAAACATCGATTGCATGCATTCTCTTTCTTGCATTCTACCAACAGGTCTCACACCCAGAAAGTTCTGTTTCTGTGTTTAGCTTGCATGCATTCCTTAGCAGACACTGTTCACACTGTAGAAAGTCAAACCTTAAACGTGTCCAGCTCATCTACTTTAAAGATGAGGAAACTGGGATGTATCAACCAGCCCAAGAACTCACAGTATTTTCCTAGTTCACACAAGTTAGCAGCAGAACCTCTGCTAACAAGTTAGAACCAAGAACCTCTGGGTTCCCAAATGGGCCTCCTCCTAATCTATATCTCTTTGGGATGAGTCATTCTATGTATCCAGGTGCCTTTCCATGAATCGGCAGCCACCCCCTATATGAGGAAGAGTTCAGTTTTTGCACAGACACACTGTGAATATCCAAAGCACCATTCACTTTTCCATTCTTGTCTATAACATTTAATCTTGACAATCCCAGGGATACCCGGAGGTTTGCGCCTTTATGAAGTCACCTAGCAACAGTAAATGGTGAAAGGCTGGTTAAATAAGCATGGGTTCAGTGCCAGCCACCTGTTAGGGTGGTGCCAGATGTTTCCGCACGAGCATGTCATAAACGCTTGCTGATTCTGAATCCAGACAATCACCCCGAAGATGAGGAGAGCCTCTCTTTCAGGCCCAAGTCTATTACAAATGGTTGAGGGGCACCCTGGGCCCTCCAGCAAATGTCTTCTGGAATCATTTCCGCATTCAGATGCACCCCAAAGAATAGAGAGGGGATGCTTGTCATTTTGCAGAAACTGTCTCATTTCACTTGACAGGAACTGGGATGGAAAACGAACCAAGCCGGAGTCCAGGCCTGCTTTACACGTTGCAAGGTAGCTACTGCCCTCTAGTGTTACAGGATCGAAGCAAAACGTACACCTGGTCGCATCTACACCCCACCTCAACGGAGTTTTTCAGTTACTGATGTCTCAGCAGCCTAAGTAGGTCCTTGGAAGACACCACGACAAGAGGATGCTGCACTGCGGTTGGCCAGCTGTCGCCCAATATTTCATTTCAGCTCGTTCACACCGACACTTCCATACTTGTTAAAATACTGAAATGCTCCCGTACCAGTCGGCAAGAACCCACTACCCTAACCCCCTAATTTCTCTCCACAAATGCAATAATCAAAGCCTTAATGTTCGGCAAAGCAGGGTCTTATGCAGTGTTAGGTCAGTGTTTGGATCAAGCCAGTGATTAAGAATTTTGAATCTGACATTTCAATTGTTTCTCACGGTTCCCCTAGCACGTTCATTCATCTGTCCCGGCATCACACCTACTGAGTCCTAGATGCTGCATTAGTCACGACGCACAGGAAAAAAAGGATGCTATAAGGTTAGTCTTGTGGGACCCTCTACGCATAAGATAGCATCTAGTTCAGTTAATCCTGTCCGGGTGGCCTGCAAACATTAGCAGCCAATGACTAATCCACACCCAGGCTTGTTTGGGTGGAAGATCAATGGGGTAATTACAGTACACTATTTGCAAGGTAGCGAGAGCCAAGACCTTGGCTCCACCTCTTAATAGTTTTTTGGTCTTGGGCGAGTTACTTTACCTTTTACACTTCAAGTTCCCTGTCACTAAAGGGAAGAAAGCAACACATCATTAGGTTATTATGAGGATTAAAGGAGACGGCCTAAAAGTCTCTAACACAGCCCTTGCCACATAGTAAATTTTCAATATGTGTCTGCTAGTATGGGATCACAAAGTATTAAAGGTTGTAGAATTTATTCACCGATCACCAAATCAAATGTTTCTACTACTTCAATACACCAAAGAACAAAAAAGCTTAGGTCATCAGAGCGATTCCACTTTGCAGAGACAGTCAGATGGAAAAACACTTAAAGGGACAGGGAAAATAGAGCGTGAAAAATATGAAGAGAAAACAAAAATGGCTTCGGTCATTTCACACTCACAGCATCAGTTTAATGATTCAGCAGAGGCACTTACTACACATGGCATTATTTACAGACAGATCCAAACAGCTCTAGAGGGACGCACAGTAAAGGTTTATCCAACCAGTGGTCAAGTCATTGTAAGCCTGGTAACGGGTCCCTTTGCTTTTACCTGCAGACTTCCTTTTCATGGCTCAGGGCATGTGGCTCTGTGTCCTCCTCACAGTCATGGAACCGCGGGCTAGTCAGCATAACAGGAATGTGAAATATAACCGACTTAAAGGCGCTTTACAGAAAGATGACAGGCGTCCAAAGAAACAGCCCCTCCCTCCACTGGCCCCGTGTGTCAGCACGCTTCATTAACAACAACCGCATCATACGTGCCTTCTATACCTACAAAGCATTCTTTGCAAATCTTTGAGCACTTCCCAGGGCCACAGCCGAGACCTGGTGGGATTGTCTTTTTTAACTTCACTCCGAGACGGCGGCATTTCAGAAGCAAATCTCCATCGTGGACCTTGCTGCTCAACCTCATGCTTCTGAAAAGCTACCTGTGTCCCATGAGTCAAAGGACTGAGATAGCCACTTTCACAGCAGTGATGGCAGAAAAGATTCAAAACCAGTAGTCAGACATGTGGGAAAAACCATGAATAGTCACCCACACCTGGATACTTTCCACCTCTCCCCACAATAGGCACACATCTAGGTTCCCCCACCCCCTCACCAGGGGGACTAACCCTACATCATTGCTCACTGAAACCCAAAGGCTTAGTTTGCACTTTCCAGGCTTAGCCTGCGACTTTAGAATAGAGAAATTTCTTTAAAGATGCGTAAGCATAGATCAGTATGGTCAGACGGACCAGCCAACTCTGAGAAGCGCATCTCTAACACTTCAACCTGCTTCATCTACTTCACCCATCATGTCAAGAACAGAGAAGTAATAATAAAAGATACAGTCTCTTAGTCCGTTAGTGTTGGGGACCGCCAGGATTCAAAAAGCTGGAGCCAAATCTCATGCAGAAAGATCATCCTAAATCCTCCTCTGTTTCTGAAACCTGAAATGCACAGATCAGCTCCTTTACTATTTGGCCCCTTAAAGGAAATAAAGCAGAACTGACAAATCTGTATTAAACTATTTGATAAATATTTCACACTTGAAAGTTTTTAAATATCTTTTGGATTTTTTTTATCCTTTATGTGAAAAGAGCTCAAGTCAAAACTAACTAATCCATGGCATGTATATTAAAAAAAATAATAATAATTTTTATATTATCTATATGCTTAGGGATTTTATTTTATATGTTACAAATATCTCCATCTTACTTTCCCCAGATGCAATTATCAATAGTGGAGCTATCTTAGAGAATCATCTGTTAAACTTACCGGACACACAGGGTCTGTTCAGGACTACCTGTACAACAACCCTCCCTGCCTCTCTGGTCACCATCTAAGTTCTGACACACATCCCAAGCATGTACTGTTTATATTCTGATTGCAAGTGTTCGGCTTATAGTTCGCTGTTTCCACCATAAACTATACAGAGTGTAGGTGTCTGAAAAGTATCCTTATTAAAATCACGGGCACAAAGACTAGCAAATTAGCTATTAGCAATTCACTCTAAACATTTGTTAAGAATTTGCTTGGTAATTATTTGGGAGAAACACTTTAATAAATAAGAGCCATCTATAATTTGCTCATCAATTGCTTACCAGTTGTTTTTCTGAACATTTTTTTAAGCAATCCTTGGCAATATAGCTCAAAGACTAATTTTCCCAGAATGCCATTTTTATAGGACTTTGTTCCTACCCTTTTGAAATCATACATGCTGATTTAAAGAAATATGAATTCCTGAGATTATATATGTATGGCAAGAGGTGGGGGACAGGACTCTTGGTTTTGAGTGGTTTGCTCTCCTGAGAGATGGTCACTGTGAATAAACTTCGTAGCGAAGTCATCAAATGTGGCGACCACATTAATTTTGGTAGAGACGCCTCTGGACAGACCTTTGCTTTCTAAAGGAATACATAGCTGTGGTCTCTGAAGTTTTATATTCTAAGCCATCAGGACTTAGAGGTAAATGGACAACTAAGCATGTGTTTCCATGTGAGGGGACAAGGACACCTCATTTCCCGGCTCACGTCTTGGCCCTTCTGGAGGTAGGTTACGTCCTGCCTAACACATCTCCCGTTCATTCTATAATTAGCAATGACTACAGCAACCTTTACCTCTCAATTTAGCCTATGTGGATAGCTCTAGTCCCTGTTTCATTTCATTATTCACATTTTTGAAAACCTCACTGCTGCCACAGAAGCCACGCATCTGAATTTCCCACCACGTCTCTGCAAATTAAATAAAATGGGCTTTAAGCGTGTCTCGAAAGAAAAGGCTCCGTGCCATTTACCTCCAAACTGTTCTTAGGGCTGTGATTAAAGACAGCGAAGCTACTGACAGAAGCATGAAGATTCGGATGGGGAGAAATCACTCAGAGGCAGAGACACACCATAGCCATTCTGAAAACACATGTCAAAACAGGTCTACGTGGAGGAACTCATTCCACTCTCTTTTTCTCTTATCTAAATGAGAAGTATTCACTGTTTTCAAGAGGCATTTACAGGCCAAGTCCAACTTGACTGTCAATTGCAGGTCAGGTTGACACCTGGTCATTTTTTGGCCACCCTCCGTGCATCCCTAGGTAGCATAAAGCTTTTAAGCCCAAAGTGTACCATTACAAAGCCCAATGGGTCACGATGTGCCACCAATATATTTGCGTCTGTAAAAATCATTACCCCATGAAAATGGCTGAAACAGAGCTCGTCAACCCCCAGGTGAAAAGGCATCCACCCTCTGCTGAGCCCAGGAATTAATTAGAGGCCTATAACCAGACATGAGTTCCCAAGAACAAGGCCTGAGTAAAACCCAGCAGGTTCGAGGGGAGGGAATGAATATTTTCACCGACACCCTTGAATCACTGATGCGTGGCCACTAGTTGACTGTTTCTGAACTTGAAGAAAATGGTCATCGTTTCTCACGGGCTGCTAGCTTTTGTGAGTTCTGGTTGGACTGGTTTTAAGTTATCAGGGCCATAAAACTTCCTCAGCAAATCAAGATGGCAGGTTGTCAGTTCTGCTCAAAATATGATTCAAGGACTGATAACATCCACTTCACCCAGGAGCTTGTTAAAAATGTGAACTCTCAGATCTCACCCCAGATTCCTGGGGGGTGAGACCTACCTGAGTGTGAGTTTTAATGCGCCTCCATGTGATTCTGGTGCACACTCACGTTTAAGAGTCATGAGCCACCTATCCTTTCTCCCTTGCCTCCTTTGTGACAGATCAAGAGTTTGGAGGAGGGGTGGCATTGCCCTCAGGTAAATATCACGTTTCTCAGCCTCCTCTGCAACAAAAGGAAGTCGGTGATGTACATGCAGAAGCAACTAGAAGGGGCAGCCAGAAGAGCAGTTTCAAGGTAGGGTGATCAGCTAGAAGGTGCAGCCCTTTTGCCTCTTGCCCTTCCTTCTGCTTGCTGCCTGACTTGTGGTTGTGAGGATCGGTGCTCCAACAGCCATCTCAGTCCATGAGGCAGCCTTGACAATAGAAATTGTAGACTAAGAACTAAGGAACCTAAAGACCAGAGTCTGTTCCCAATGATTGGATGACAAAGTAGCCACTCCGGCCATGGCTTTCCTTCCTGCAGATTCCCATTATATGAAAGAGAAATAAACCTTTAACTTAGTGTAAACATATTCTAAGCCTGCTTGTTTGGGTTTTCAGTTATATGCCATCCAATTGAATCCCAACTAAACCCCAAATATTGGGTCAGTGTTAGCTCAGAGGCACCCCAGAAAAGCTAAACATGAAGTGGGGAGACTTTCACCCCAGGACCGCTGAGAGCCTAGCCCCTGCTGGCATTCCTGGCCCTGATCCCTTCTTCCATGTAAAACTTTCCATAAAGTCGATTAAGCAAAAACTGATTAAGTTCTGCAGAAAAAATGAGCAAGTAAGTCTTTTCCCTTATCTGGTTCATGAAGATAAGAAATTGGCACATTCCTTGAGAAAAAAAAAAAAACACGAAGAAGACAACCACATTCGGCTAATGATAAAGAAGTAAGAATCCTCTTACAAACAAATGTGCATTTTGCTGATTATAAGGTTTGTTTTTATCGCCAACTTAATATCCATCTTGCCCAAATGCTGTAACTGAAATGAGGCAGGAGGCAGGAACTGGAACCCGTTTTTTTCACTGCTGGATCCTCAGAGTTTAGCACAGACACTGGCACACAGTAGGGACTCAGTAAAAACTTGTTAAATGCCAGTCCCCATAGACTCTGTGGGAGGCCCTGGAGCAGGGTATCAGTGACTAAGGAATTAATCCAGAATTAGAGAGAGCATCACTGCAGGACTTGTAACCCACTGCTATCACTCTATGTCACCTTGGCCACATCATTTAATCTCTCAAGGTCCCCATATGCAAAATAGAGGTAAAGGAAATGATTCTTAATGTTTCATCAAGCTGCTCCTATCAAGTGTAGAAATCCAGTAGAGATCTCAGTATCTGAAAATAATCTCTAACCTCAGCTCTTAAAGGTTTGCTTACAATTGATTTTATTATTCTTTCGATGAACTGTCACAAGAGACCAGGGAACCCACGTAATGGGCTGATTTATAACACGACCTTGGGCTCATGTGCTATAAATTTCACAAATAGGCACACCTCTTTCACTAATTATTTCCAATCAAATGAAAGATTGAAAATCAACATCAGTAAAGGACACAATACAGTTGAGACTATTAATTGCTACTCCCAAATTGGGCATCATAAAATAGATTGTGAACCATGAACAAATTTGCTCAACGAAGGAGAATCTCATCCCTTTAATCCTCCATGAATGCCACTGGGAGTTTCTCTGGGTGGAACACGAAATGAAAAAAGAAGCGGATGGCCAGGAAAGCTGTCCACTATCCCACAATGACCTGTCACAGAGACTATATTTTAGGAAGCATTTATTACAGCAGGAGTGACAGCGTTTAAGAAATGGCCACATTTCAGTGCCAGACAATCCTTCACGGGGAAAGGCATGAGAAGGAGAATCGCCTTTGGTTAGGTTAGGTGGTTGGTGTACGAGTCCATAAAGAGAATGCAAAAATTAGAGCGTGGACATCAAATGAATTTTACCCCAAGATTCCTGCCACCGCACCGACACTCACACTCAAAAATTAATCACGTGTTAGATTTACAAGATCCATCTTAACTAGAAAGGCAGGCTCTAACTTCCTTGTGCATTTCTTAGCTGATTATCCTGTTGAAGAACAATGTTCTAAGTGATGGAGGAACCTCAGGTTTACACTCTCTTGTATGAACTACCCACCGTGTTTCATACCATTAGAATGCAGCAAGTAGAGTACAGCTATGTTACACTGGTCCTCTCTTTATTGACATAGCATTCCTGTTAGGTAAATTCTATAAAACAGTGACAGAAACATTAATACACAATGGCATATTTGTATATTGGGGGGAATCAGGGTGTCATATCAGAATTGATGTATTTTTTCGCTGTACAGAAAAGAAGAGCAAATAAAGAGGTGAGGGGAAAGAGAAGCAGAGTAAACATTTTAACCATTAAACCTGATCTCAGCTTGAGGGTAGAAAGGTGCCACAGAATTTACTCTTTCCCCCGACTTGTTACTCCAGAGAACAACAGAAAGATGGCCTGAAGCTATCACAGGACCTAAACAGTTCTCCAACACTGAAAAACACTAGCACACCCATCATTAATCTGTTTTAAATTTCCAGAGGCTCCTGGTAGGGAAGGTGTGACACCTTACAGCACTGAGAGTATTGCCTACCAACTTGAAGAAGCACAAGTTCTTACAGACCCATGTTCACCTGGCCTCTGCAAGTTCACCTCCAGGGTCAGAAGTTTCCAGCTCCCTGTCCCTTCTATGCAGGACAGTTTAGACGAATAAAATGTGTTCCTTTTTCTGTGTAGTCAAGACTTCAGCCTATTGTGGACCCTTGCCAAAGCAGTTTGTCCCAAGTTCCACACCCAACCCCATCCTCACCCTCGATTCACGTTCCAAGCTGGATTCCACAAAAGTTCTCTTGGAGCACTCAAGGAAAACATATTTAACACCCACTACATTCCCTGCCCCCAAGTCAATGACAGCTGTTTCGAAAGTCCCGAATCGAGATACACGGCACAGACTGTTCATGGGGTCTGATGGTTATAACAAACCCGGGGAGCGTTTTCCTGCTAAAAGGAACAGGAAGCATTCACACTTTGAAGAACTGTGGCTGCACTTCCCCACCCCGCCCGCCGTCCGCGTGTTGTCCACCGGGCTTTATTCTCACCTACGAGGACAGTGCCAGAGGCCACTGAACACTTCTCGTGTTGTTTCTGGGTGAGCAGCAAAGTCAAATGCCAGTTCTGAAGACACTGAGCTTGAGTTTCACAAGTGATCTGTGTAAGGGAGGAAAGGACTCCACCTACATGGAGAAAAGTGCCTGGATTAAGTGGACCGTACAGTGTGAGTTTGCTAAGTGCATCCTCCCCATCGCAAGTTAAATGGCTATAAGAAATTGTGCTTGCATTTCATTTGATCAGACCCCATTTCCTGGGACTTCAAACACCAAGTCCTCCCAAATTATGGCTATAGTGCTGGCATATATTTGCAGATGTCTTTTCTGCAAATTAAACCCAAATACAGTTATATGTACAAAGTTAAAGAATACTTATTTCATTAAGCTTCTTTGAGTAGATCAAGATAGGAATAAATATCATTCTTAAATGTCTCACTTAATCCTCCTAGAAAGCTCAGGATGCCTAGGGAAGGGGAAAAGCATGTTTCTATAGATAATGCTCAAATATTTGGTTTTCTATAACTGAGTATCTTCAATGCTATTGTGCCAATTTTGAAATGGAAAATACCATAGGTGATACTTTTAAATGCAAAAATATATGTATCCTGTACTTTCGCCCAATGTTTATAGGACAATGCTAACTTCCTGCCAAGTCAATTTGTTAGGTCATTGGGCTCCAAGGAACTTTATGAAGGAGCCTGAATGTTTCTCAAGTTCAAATTCATTCTCAAATGCAAATAAGTCCTTGCACCTCACTTGGGGGAGTGCACATTCCTTGCTTAGCATGTGCGCCCACTGGAGGGTGTTTATTCCTCCTCCCCTGTCTTGGGCTGGATAGACCTGAAATAAGCACACAGCTTTATGATTGTCAGGGGGGCTCAGGACACCCCAAATCAGTCACCTGAGTTACAAACATCTTGACAGCTGAAATGGGTCCTAAACTAGGGGTCACAAAATCAACGTTTCTTCCAGTGCTATCCAAGGTCCTCCGGACGGTGGCAGACAGGAAGTGTGGGGGCACTGAAAGTTCCCAGACGAGGTTCTTCTGGCATTTCCTTTCCTGGCGAGTCGCTCACATTAGGACCTGCTCCCGGGTCTCCGGCAGACGAAGGGCAATCAGGCCGCCGCCAACGAGAGAAGTGGCAGCCAGGAGGATGGGGACCACTTTGGTTATCCCAACAAAAGAAGCAAAGATGGTGTTTCCCAGAATGGCTCCAAATTTGCATAATCCATTGAGGATGCCAAAAGCCGTTGCCCTGTAAAAGAAGAAGAACGTAAATAACCCTGAAAGACACCAACTACCCACATTCAACCCCTGGGACCGGGTTCTTTCTTTTCTTTGTTGTGAGGAAAGGTATAGTGAAGGTGTGGGAGGGAATTTTCTTTTTCCTAAATATAAAAGCAACACATTCTCATTTGAGTAGAATTTGGAAATACAGCCTAACATAAAGCTGCAGGGATGTATAACCTAACCTCTGAAAGGGAATTACCACTATTCACATTTTGGAGTATTTCCTTCAAAAAGTGTAAAATGACTTTTCCCAGACTCCCTTGCTGCTGGGTGTGGCCACATGACCAAGTTTTGACCAATGACATTAAGTGACTGCTCATATGTGAGCCTTTTGCTCTTTCCTCTTACACTCTTCTTTCTTCCATCTTCCTTCCATCTAGATGGTTTCATCTTAGACTATGGCTGAGATCATGATAGGGAGAATAACAAGACAGAAAGAGTCTGCAGTGCCTGCTCCGGACTTCTTCAGGAGGGAAATATAAAATGCCCACCTTCCTAAGGCCACAGTTTGGGGCGGTCTCTGTCTCCCATGGCAGAACCTAACCCTAATTATTATCCCCCAGTCACACTTCTCAGCGATTATCATTATTAACCATCTGTTTTTCCTCGGCTCCATCTGTATGCAGAGGCCATATTCCCAGCACTCTCTCTCCCCTACACAAGTTTATTAAGAATGTGGCTCTGTATTTGCACTTTAAATTCTTTTTTACCTTTTCTTTTCTATAACTGTATCACACTATACCACTACAATCACCAACACCCAAACCCAGTCTTCTTGTTTTCAGGATGCTCTTGGATATTTTCACAATTTTCTTTTTTTCTAAGTAAGCTCTAGACTAATTTTTTTAAGTTCCCAGAGTGGGTAAAAATCTCATTGAATTTTGAATTGACTCTTTCAAGTTAGAAAAAAACTAAAGAATATTTGTCATTTTTATAAGATTAAATCTTCTTAGAATTCAATAGAGTATATTCTGACATACATTTAAGTCTTCTTTTATATCTCTCAGTAAAGCTTTATGGTTTTCTTAACTGTTTTACCTTTCGCATCAAATTGATTCCCAGCTATTTTATGATTTCCGATGTTATTAAATGGGTTTCAATTTTATTTTTATTTTTAAGATACATTTTAAAGTTTGTAATTAGTTAGTTATATTACTATCTTACCAAATTATTTTATTGTTTCTAGTATAGTCTCTTTAGCTAATTTTCTTGGGGTTTCTAGATGTACCATCATAACTCATTCAGGTAATGATAATTTCTCCTCTTATTTTTTGTAAAACCTAGAAGCTCTTTAATTCAGGAGATGGAGTGCTGTGTTTTTCCATAGCAGCCTATATGCCAGTAACTCTGTCACCAATTTAAGGTTTTTGCATAATTTCATTTACTGCTTTCCATGACTTCACAGCCCTTTTTGAGCACGGGTCCCCTTTATCTGCTATTCATGAATTTTGCAATTCCTCCTCCGTGAAGAGAAATAACTGCTAAGCAATAGCCTTGCCCCTATGCCTTTTAAAGAGGCCTCTTGCCACATGGGTTGTGCAAAATAAAAGTAAATCCTGGGCATCTCACCACACATTCTGCAAATGCCCCAGATTATTGTGCTTCATCCCCACCTTTATTTTCCTCCACTTCTCCCCAATCCTATATTTACCTAGGTCATTACCTTTTCACCTTGTCTCCCGTCAACAGGTGTGTTCTTAACTCTTTGGTTGTGTGATGCATGTGGCATTCCCTCTTACTCCTCTCCCCTAGATGTGGTTTGTACTCATCCTCTGCATCTTTGCCATTCACCCCACCTTACCACGCCTCAGCCTGCCCACTTGCAGGCCAATGCCAGCTCTGACGCAGGAGAAACTCAACAACCTAAGGCACATTTGTTCCATGCAACACCAGGCATACCAAGATGACCACGGTGGAGGACCTTGGAGCAGGGAGGTTTCTAGGTAAAGATCACACAAGACCCAGAGAGAAGGCCAGGGAAGAACTGACCTCTGATTGGTGGGATACAGCTCCACAGTGATCACATCCAGAGCATTCCAGGCAGCAATGCTGGTCCCGCAGAACAGGCACTGCCAGCCGATCATAGCGGACTCGCTGTTGCCAAAAAATAGAAAGAAGCAGCAGACCGCCGAGATCAGCATGGAGCCACCTGTGGAAGGAGGCCAAGGGTAGAAAGAAGTATGACGCCTGTGTCTGAGATGAGACTGTCACCCGCAGGTCTTGCCCCAGCTACCATCCTCACAGGTACACCTGCAGTGACAGATTGCCTCAAGTAAAAGGCCCATCTCCATGCAGAGAGCACAGCTTAAACCCCCACATCCATCTTACCACCCCAGCCATGGAATTAGAGCTTGCTCCATGGTCACAGCTGCCCAGCTGAGAATAAGGGAACCAGGCAGAGGGAGTGTTAGTCGAGAATCTATTATGTGCCAAATATTCTAGATGCTTGAGATATGTCAGTATTAAAAAAATAATAAAAATAAAAAATAAATTCATAGAATTTACAATCTAGTAAGAACACAACTGTAAATGGGCCACAGAAGGAAAACCTGATTATTCTCCATTTATGCCCATCTCCATCCCAGATATCTGATCTGCCCTTCTCAGCTCCACTCTTTGCACCGGGGCAAAAGCACGTCCCAAGCAACCAGCTGGAAAATAGGGCAAGAGTTGCCACAAGGCATCAGAGCCTGGGAGTGGGAGGTCCTCCAGTTTAAAAAGCCAGAGGCTGATCTGGCCTCAACACCAACCACCTCTCTGGAGGAGCTCTGCCTGGAATCTTGTCTTCATACCTGGACCAGCCAAAACTAATGCCAAACCCTGCCAACCAGATAGGAAATAAGAATATCCACCTAGACTCAGAATCTAAGAAAGAGTAGGACTGTGTGAGCAGGTAGTCCAGTCTTTTTAAACAGCCAGGGGGGAACTAGAATGAAGGGACACTGGCATCGAGTGGGCCAGAACTACACTGAGAGCTGTAACATCTACACACTTGCATGGGGTTTGGTTTATAAGAAATGCCAAAGGGTGTTTGTTGAGTCCAAAATACTATTATCAAAGGAGTCAAGTGCTATTCAGGGGACTGCCCTTAAACTATGTTAGGTCTTTCTATTATAGGCCTCTCTGGCCCATTGGACTTCTGCTCTCATAATTCATTTTCTTGTGATTGAGAAGCCTGAATTCCAATTCCAGCTTTACCTGTGTGACCTTGAGCAAGTCACTTGACCTTTATATGCTGTTTCACTTTTCCCATCTGTAAAATGTTGATAAAAGTAGTACCTATCTGACAGGGTTATGGCGACAGTTAAACATATTAATATTTATAAATGCTTAGAACAAAGCCTATCAATAATAAGCACTGCACGGGTGTTAGTTAAATGAACTTTCTAGTTTATGCGCTCCTTAAGCACAGGGATGCTGTCTCAATCCTTACTGCCTTCACATTGCTTATCACACAGCCTGGCAGAGAGTAAGTGCTGCATAAATAGAAGGGTATTGAATGAATAAATGAGGAGTAACCGCCTCATCAGGAGAACTTCTATTTCATTTACAAGACAGTGCTCCTGCCCAAGAGAGAATGAAGCCGACTGAGCAGGACAAAGGATGCTCCAGCAGACTCAGGGGAATTTGTCTCGAGATCAAGGACAAGACTGTTTTAAAACAGGCTGACCATCGAGACAGTTACTGAGCGTCTACTATTTACTGTGCGCTGAGACTATCTCTATACGACGGGCCTTTATCTAGAGACAGAAGAACAGAAGCAGAAAGCACCGAGCTCTTAATAAACTTGCAGTTTAGCTCAGAATCAAAATACACATAATAAAAGAATAGGATATAAAGACTAATTACGCATTACTTCCAGATATCCATTTTGGGGAGTGTGGCTTTATTGAGCATGTGGAAATCAGTTTTGACATGGAATGCATTCATGATGACATGAAGGGCTTCAGTGGTGGGGAAGAGGTTGTCCACTCACTGTCTGCCCAGCCTGCTCTCTGTGCCCAGACTCCCATGGCTCCCATGGGGGAGCACGTAGCTGGTCCTGGGCAGTAGGGCCATTCTCATTCAAATATGCCCCACCCCACCCCCTAGAGACCTTCCTTTCCCATGAACATCCTCAGCTACTCCAGGGCCTGACCATTCATTATGTTCGATCCTCACAAACCCCTACCTGCTAGTTACAGGTATCCCCATCTTACAGATAAGAAAACTGAGGCCTGGAGAAGTAAAGGAACATGTTCGAAATCAAACAGCCTTTGATAGGATTCCAGCATGAGTCTGTCTGACTCCAAAATCATATGTATTATCACTATTAAATAATAATAATAATATCATTTGTTTTTAACTGTCAAAACTAACGCTCATTTAAAAAAGAGCATTTTATATTTTTCTCCTGCAATAATCTTACAGAGCACACAGAATGGATGCATTTTACATCTCTATCAAAGTGCCAATAAAATAAGTGCCTGTCACAGAATTGCTTTGTGGGGGAAATAGCAATGAGCCCCTCCACCTGGACCTGAGGTCTCAAACCACCCCCATGGGGCCCTCGGGCTTTGTCAATGTGCCTCCTCGATACCAGCAGAATCTGCATCACCTTTGTGGTTTCCTGGGAAAATTTTATTTAAGAACATGAAACAATTCCACTTCTTCGATATATGTGGAGCCACTTCCCCGGCCCTCTGGAGCACAGATACGCCGTCCCTAACCACTCACCAATCATCTTGAGCCTTCCGATGCGATCCATGAGCAGGGCAGAAATGATGTTCCCAGGCAGGACGGACAGACTGCCCAGGAAGCTGACCAGGTAAATCAGGAAGTCGTTATCTTGCTCGAAGTCCATGTGGCAGCCTTCCTTCTGCTCCAGAAAGGTGGAGTTGATGAACCGACAGTTGATGAACTTATGCTCATAGAGGTCTGGGGAGAGAAGAACAGCTTGGTTCACATAAAGGGGAGGAGGGCTGTGAAGAGATGGAGCAGAGGCAGGGATGGATGGCCTCATGACCCTTTCATGGCAAGCTGTGCCAGCCTCTGGCTATCAGACTCTCTCAAAGTCAAGGTGACATGTAGCCAGGTATGGACGAAGAAAGAAACCTCTACAAATGTAATGAATGACCTGTTGGACTTTGATAGCAAGGGGAAATGAAACATTCTTTTGAGAGGCATGTTTAAATACACCCTCTCTCAGGCCAGGTAACGGTGCTGTTTGTATCAATGAGATGACACACCAGGCCACAGTGGCTGGGCCTCCAAGGCTGCTACTGGCTTATAGGAAGCAGAAGATAAAGGAATTAGGTCCAGGATGAGCTGGCAACTCCAGAGGCCATGCAGAAATCTGAACATTCTTCTAAATAAAAACCATTTGCTCAGTGGTTTCCAGGGTTGGGAGAGCAGGGGGTACCGGGTGGGGGAGATGAACAGGAAAGCACAATGTTTAGAACAGTAAAATTGCTCTTTATGATACTACAATGATAGGTATATGTCATTAAATGTTTGTCCAAGCCATCGTGGAACACCAAGTACACAATACACAACACTCAGAGTGAAGCCTCATGAAACCTATGGCCTTTGGGTGATAATGACATGTCAATGTAGGTTCACTTGCAACAGATGCACCATCTGGTGGGGGTGTCTGTAACAGGGCAGGCTACCTGTGGGGGCAGGGCCATACGGACATCTCTCTACCTTCCTTCTAATTTCATTATAAACCTAAAATTCTCATATATATATATATATCTATATATCTTAAAAAATAGAAACCATTTGCTTTGGAACCAATTCCCTCCCAGAGCTGGTGACACCTTCTAACACCTGCTGTTCCGCCAGAAAGGTCCCAAAATAGGCTCCCAGAAAACATGGGTGTAGGGAACTGGCGCTCATGCTGATGACCCTCTTTAACCTCCCTGAACCTCCACATACAAAATTAGAGGAGTACTCTTCATTATTTCCATTATTTCCAAGCTCTGACATTTCAGGACTACAAAGAGTTTACAAAAATCCTCACATTAAGAGTATGCAAACAAAGAGGCGTCATTAAAACTTGAAACAAGAAAAGATAAGCCAGTTTTAATGACAAATATCAAATATAGAGAACACGTTATTTTTTTAAGCTCAGGCTAAGAGAAGAAAATTTAGGACTATAAGCCCCATCATGGATTATTTAGAGACTGAGAAATATTTGGAGACCAGATATTGAACCTTTCGAGGCTGGCATCATGAAGGGAAAATGATGTTCTTACAGAACCATCCTTTGGTGCTGCTGACAGGAAGAAAGCACATAACACAAGTAGTTCAGTGGGAAAATCACAGACTTTAGAGTCAAACAATTGGGGAATAAATCTAAGCTCCCTCAACCTGGTAGCTGTGGCCTTGGGCAGGTGGCTTAAGCTTTGGTTTCTTTAGCTGTAAGATGAGGGGAATAGAACGCTTCTCACTTGAGACAATGTGGGTAAAATCCCTGACAGCATCAGTCAGTTTCCTTTTATCCTAATCCCATTGGGTATGTTATTAACTTACGATGAGAGGAATGAGGAGTAATGAACTGGTGACATTCATTTACTTTTTTTCCCTAATCATGAAAATCTGAAATAGTGTGATTATAAAATATTCTAATCATCTCACTTCATGCACGAAGCTTGAACAGATGAAATTTTCCCTCTTCATGAGTGTTGAATTTTTCAAGATTTAAATGAGGCAAGGTCTTAGAGAATGCAAACTATGCATAAAATGCAGCCCTCCTAGAATGCTGGGTTTTTTTTTTAATCTATGTCACACTTCGTTCCTACCAAGGACCCTTAGCCTGTAGTATGAGTCTCACTGAGATCAAAATACTCACCCAAAACTTTTGCTTCCATTTTACATGTGATAAAACTGAGAAGCAGATAAATGTTTTAGTCAAGACTGTGCGACTCATTTGTGCCATATCTGAGACTAGAAACCCTTTCTCCATCTTACAGCTAAGCCCTTTGTACCTGTGAAAACTTCACTGCTTCCAAAGCTTATGACTGAGCAGTCTGGTTCTCAGCCAAGACTGGTCCGCCCTGGTAACTGTCACCCCGCCCTGTCCCTGTTCTCACCTGTGTTATAAAAGATGGTGGATTCAATGGTGCAGTTTTTGAAATAGGTATCAGTGGATGTAACATCTTCAAAATAGCACTCGTCAAAGAAGGTGTCTTCAAAGAGAACGTGTTTAAAGTACATCCTTGTGAACCTGTGGAAAAGACATTTGCCCCTGAGTGACCCGTAACAAGGGAGAAAAAAAGGAGACTGGAGACCAAAACAGAAAACACAGAAAGGCAGAAAAAGAAGAACTGCAAATCAAAAGGTGCTGAAATGCTATTTTCAACCTAGACTCATCCCCATTTCTTAGCTGGTGGTTTGTGAATGAGGAGGGACTTCAAGCGTGTGGAAGCTGATGTCTAATCCAGGTACATACAGGGGACTGTGCATCAGCTTGGCTGTTCCCAAATGCAGGTCCAAGGACCTTCTGCATCAAAATCATAGAAATGTGGATAGTGTGAAAGGAAAATACTGCTAGCATCTCACTTTATAAAGAGCTTTATAAAGAGCTTTAAAAACATGCAGCTCCCTCAGCTGGTCTTAGAAGGTTTGGAAGCAATAGATTTGTGAGGGCCCGAGAATCTTCATTTTTAAAAATTTTTCAACAAAAAAATGTGGATAAATAGGCACTTTCATTCCCATTATTAGTAGAATATAACTAGTGAGACCTCTTTGGGGAGCAATTTTGCAGAAGTTTTAGTGCACAAACCCTTTGACATAGGAAAACCTCCTCTGAGAATTTACCTTATGTGTACTTGCTCATGCATTCAGAGAGACACACTTACTGGTGCTCACTGCAACATTTCAGAAATGATTTCTAGACAGACGATAGGTAGACATGTACAGGGATACCATACAATGGAATATCATGTAGCCATTATAGTTATTATGTAGGCTCATATTTCTTAATACGGAACAATCTTCAAGATACATTTTTAACCAAAACAAATCAAATGCAATATAGTGTTTGCACCATGTGATTATTCTTGTAAGGATATGGCACTTATGCCTCCAAATGCATAGAAGATATCTGGAGAATTAAACAAGAAACTGATAGGTGTGGTTGGCCCTGGGCAGGTGCAGTGGGGGTTAGGAATGAGATAAGCTTAATTTTTCCTTTGTACCGAGGGTATATATCACTTTTCACTTAAATATAAAACAATTACTAAGCGGGGGAGAGCATCTAGGTGATTGTAATCTTTGGGAGCTGCTGCACTACTCCAAGTCCTGCATAAACTGAATAGGAAAGGACAATATTACATTTAAAAACAAACACTGGCATACATTAACATCCTCCTCCATTGGTTATATTTACCAAGCTTGGTCAAACTTTTAAGCTAGAAACCTTTGGGTATATTTTCATTTGCGAAGAATTACAACCATTCATTCAACCCACGAATGATCGTTTGGCCATGCATTTACTTATATACTCGGTCTTTAGCAAACATCTACTGAGCATGGTAATAGGTGCTATGAGTACAGAAGGGAAAGACATGGTCCCTGCCCTCAAGTATAATTGGAAGAAAAAAACAGACAACTGCCATGTGGTGGGAATCACAGTGACAGAGTTGGCACAGGGTGCTGAGGGTCACTGTTTCTCTTTAAGGACACCAGATAATTTGGCATATGCCTACATATGATGGCAAGTGCCCCTTACCTTTCATGTTATGTTGTAGTATACCCAGAATCCTAACCTAGAACAACGTATTATAGCTTCTGTAAAAAGGCCTGCAACCCAATAGGAAGGCCTGGGCAAGTGCTTCTCAAACCAGACCACTTGCATCAGAGTAAAATGGGATGCTATACAAAGGATTCACTTTTCTACCTGGACCTCTTGAATAATAATCCCTAGAGTCTTACACCAGTTCATTATACTTTTAAGAAATGTGAGGGTCATTGATCTAGAAAAACAAATGATTCTGAATAATTTTTCTTAGGATCGAATTCACTGCAGACTTTTAACAGGGGCTTCAAAAAGCTATCACTGAATTCTTCAGATTCCCATGGAGAATCTAATTAGGAAGCCTTTTGTCACAGGAAGATGCCTCCGATTTCAAAATAAATGTAATTTGTATGCTGGATGTGTTTACTCAGGAAAGCTATGTCTAGAGATTGTCTCAGGCCTCTGCCTTTCTTAACAGATCCTTCTCTTTAATCTAGTAATAGGCTGCTGATATGGCCTTCGGTGATATTTTAATGATCTGCCAAGGGTGGGTGAGAAAGCAGAACCATAAATCATAATGGGCCTGATGCAGGCAGACCTTAAAAATGTATCTCCAAATGAGTGATAAAAAACCAAAGTTATAAAGGAGGAGATAAAAGGAGAAAGGGCCAAGGCATATTTTATGAGTCTTTATATAAATCATCTCCTCTGATCTCTTATATACTGAACTGATCCAAGAGTCTTCATTCAGGAGAGTTCAAAGGCTGGGGGTAAAAGTCAGCAAAATTATCATGTGGAACTTTTCCTGTAAGGAAATGGAAGTCATTGGCGATCCAAAGTCTATAGCAGAATTATTATTGCAAACACTATCTTTCATTTACCCTCGGGCCCAATGTTTAGTCCACCAAACACTGTAAACTATGCCGAAAGTCACATCCATTCAGTTACCATGTTTTAGATGTAATGGCATCACTCTTAAGAAACTTAGTCTAATTAAAAAATAAGAAAACTGACAATTAAAATTTAGTGATAATTATCAAGATAGAGGTATGCTACAAAATCACTTCAGAACAGGAACTTGTGATCCAGTTGGGAAAAGTAGGAGACAACTTATTATGAAGGACAAACATAGAAGAGAATTTCCTTAACTTTAGAAAGGATGTCAACCATTTCGGTGTGACGTGCGAAATGACCATCTCTCTTCCAGCTGTGTGTCTGTTGTCTTTTCCCCCTGCCCGCCTTGCCCCCTTTTATAATACAGACCTCATTTTAGCATTAAAGTTTACCAACCTCTTTTTCATCCTGAGCTATTCACCCCTGACCTTCAATAGGAACTCGTGAGAGCTTTGCTCCTACTTTTCACTGGCCAATTGTCTCGCATGAAGATGGCTCACTGCCTTTTGAGGTCCCAACTCTGAGTAGGCTGCAACATCGACTCCCTGCTATCAGGAAAGCTCAGGGTTATGACATTACTTCCCGGGTCATGAGCCATCACAAACGGGAATGAGGCACACCTCCCTGCTGTGCAGTGCAGAGAGGTTTAAATCACATCATCCCCTTCTCCCATCCTAGCTCTCACAGTAATGAGCTGTGCCAAGCTGAATTTCTTTCCCAAATGGAAAAAGTAATTAAATTAATTAATTAGTTAATATGTTCTCTGGGACTAAAAACTATCCTGTTTTTAATTAACAATAAGAGAGGTTTGGCCTGATATTTTAGCTCAGGGTTTAAAATATAAACTTTTTTTTTTTTTTTTTTTTTTTTTGCCTTCCTGCATTTTCCAAAAACTCAAAGTTCTGAAGCAAGATCATGTAAGAGGCACCAGGAAGCTGCCCATGGTGCTTAGAGTGAAGGCCAAATCTCATCTGTGTACTTTTGTTCCTTCTTAGGGCCAAAGAAATTGGTCTCACAGCAGGATGAAGTACAGGTTTCAATAGAAGCTTTGTTGACAAAATCTCTGGATAAAGTCTAAAGCCCTTTTTCACACAAAGGTATTTTCCCCCATGTGTGATAGTCAATAAAGTAAATAATTTTTATTTAAATTTTAAATCTGCAAGGTGTGGATAGATTCAAATGGGGAACTCTGGTACAAATGGAAAACTGCCACCCATATCTCCCCTGGCAAAGCCAAAAAACATGAATTTAACTCTCCAAAGTGATGAATTTTTTTAAGGTGAGGTGTTTTCTAGCACGTGGCCAGAAGATGGCAGCAAAAGCCAGGAAAAGAAAACAGGTTCGGTTCCTCCTCAGATCAATTTCAAAGGTTCCTAATTTTTCAAGGAAAAAAAAACCCTTTTCATTCAACAATTTACTGGGGTGGGGATTATGGCCTTCAAGGGGTTCCACTTTTCACACCCATGGGTTAAAAAACATATTTATGACAAGTTAAAATGAACGCTATGTGACTTTTGAAGGAATTCACATTTTAATAATCACAGGGAAGCATGGTAGGACTTCTGTGCACACAGAATGTTTACACCTACTCCCAGACAACTGCCCGCAAGCCTATGCATACCCAGACCCTTGGCAGCAACTCTACTGTCAGCTGGGGTCCTGGGAGCACATGACGAGACCACCGCTTTCATGAAGACTTGCTTCTCCCTCACTCACAACAGAGCTCCCAGGAGAATAACCATGTCTCTGGGAGCCACAATAAGCTGTGAGGACACAATAGCCTTGGAGCTCATTCCCCGTCACACTGAATCCTATCTTTCCATGGCTCTTTCCCAAGACCAGTCCCCATGGACTGTCACCTCAATCTGGGGAAAACCCATGGTCTCTCACTTACTTATCATTCACAAGCTTTCCGTGTTGGTGAATCTGATTTTCCATCGTGAAGTTGATCGTGGCACCGTACACGTGCTCACCAAAAAACACCTTCATTTTGGACTTGTATTCTTCATCTTGATAATACCGGATCATGTCGGGAAACCAAACTGTCAGGCCGTAGTAACTGGAATAGAGAAGACGAAATATCTGAGCAGCTTTACTCTTTCACAATCAGAGTCTGCTTTCCGGACTTGATGTAGATAAAGCTCATTTAAAATGTATTAACATCATTCGTTATGAGAAATGATAATCATATAACTCATCATATTAACAGATCTAAGGAAGAAAAACATGATCATCTTCATAGATAACAAAAGAATATCCGATGTAAAAACAACATTCATTCCTGATAAAAATCATCAAAAGATTGGGAAATGATGGACAGACATTCCTTACGATATAAGAAAATATATCTCTTAGCCCAAAAGGCAGAATCCTATTTAATGGGAAAACACTAAAGACATTTCTGCTACATCAGAAACAAGACCAGGAGATCCATTGTCAGCACTACTATTGAACACTGTATTATAAGTCTTAGCCAATTCAGAGGAGAGAAAGAACTTAGAAATATAAAACTGTAAAGCAAGATGTAAAACTATCTTTATTTGAAGAAGACATGACGTTATGCCTGGAAAATTCAAGATAACCAACTCAAAAAAAGTCACTATGAATCCTGGTGTCCACCATCTTTGGCTTCTGAAATGTTACCTTCTAGCTTAGATAAACCAGGTGGACTGGATTCTTCACTACTTTTACATGTTGGGGTCTCCATGAATAGGTATCAGAAGAAATTAGACATGTCCCTACCATAATCAAAGAGGTTGTTAGGAAGAATTTAACTTCCTGGGTCAAGGGAGTGTGTCTTTGGCCATGAACAAAGCATGAGCATAGACGGAAGCTTAAAATCTTGCTGAAAGTTCCTAGTCGATCACAACAATTAAGCACTTAGGTGCCAGGAACTATTTCAAGCCCTTTACATGTACAGTTACTCAGCCTCGAAATGCTTACATGGACCACTAAACTTGCCCTGAAAGGACAGTCATGTTTTTGGAGGTGAATGAGATGACTGGGGTGAGAGCCTGCAGTTTGAGAGAGGAGCCAGCTAAGCACCAGATTACATTAAAATTTCCTTACTATAGGGCACATCGCTGCTGAGCTTCCTGCTTTATCTATTTAATATTCACAGTGACACTGATGACTGCCTACTAACACTCACTCCTTGCTTCTTCCTTGGAACAGAAACTTAATTTTGTATCAACCCTCAGGAAAGCCACAGATATTGTCAGTTCAAGGCTAATCCTGATAAGTCTTAGAATCACTGCGAAATCGCAGCCCCCTCGCCGGTGATTAGTTTAGCCTTAGGTGTGTGACACTCACTCTCCTGAGAAGGGATTCCTCACTATTAAAAAGGGAGGCTTGGGGACAGGCAGCCTCCTTCTCCTGGGGACAGGATGCCAAGAGCAGCACAGACATCTTGCAGCCGTGATGAGAACTAGCCAGAGGCTGAGACCCTTCCCTCCTGCAGCCTGCCTCCCTACGGAATTCTTGTCACAAGGATGAGAAATGCCCTCATTATAGAAGCCACTGGAGTGGCTTACCTGTTACTTGGAGCTGAAAGCATCGATTCTGATACAGACTCTATGAATTAGAACTGAGTGTAATCCTCAATTTGCAGATGAGCAACCCGAGGCACGACACAACCAGAGACATTAGTGAACTTGCGGGTAAGGCACACCGTACCTTAAGGCCATGCTGAACCAGACCACGGCCAGAATCAGTGTGTTCATCCGGTAGGGCCCCAGCACACAGTACAGCGCATTGTCCCAGACCTGTAGTGCACACCAGAGAACGGCTGTTAGGGTGGGAACTCGTGACTCACAGAGCCTGTTTCTAAGGTTTCCTAAATGAAGTGCCCAGGAAGCCGGTGGGAAGTGGCAATTCTATGTAAATTACAAGGGAAGCCTATTCTCTCCTTACTGGCCGCCCTCTAACAGTCCCTAGCATCTCCCTGGGGAACACAATCTCCCCATGCACACGATCAAAAGCACATGGAGTGGGGCTTTCAAGGCGCTGAATAACCTTAGTGGGTTCTGCCTCCTGCCTGCAGGAATGGGTTCCTATTCCAAACATTTAACAACCACACACCAAGGTTACCCAGTCTCCGCAGACTCTGGCCAGCTGCTTGGATGCTTGACAGCTGACAGGCCCATGGAAGCCACTTCTCTGGAGAAATGGCCTTGCCCTTCATGAAGACTTTCTCAGAAATCACTAACAAACCTCAAGGAGTCACTATTTCACTCCTTTCTTCCTATGGATTATTTAAAAAGAAGACTCTAGAAAGATATTTACTCAGACTAGACGTTTTTTCCTACATTCAAAGTTTCTGCCTAGGGAAGGAAGAGCAAAGATAAGAAACCAAGCTTTCGAGAGTTTGTGACTGAAGGGCTCTGAGTGAGTGAGAGGTAGGCGTGAGTGAGGGCCCAAACGCCCCCACACAGGGCTGCTTCCTCCCCATCACACTGCCTTGGGTAGATGGGAGTGTTCAGGGTCTTTAGTTTTCTCCCACTGAGATTACAGATTTCCATAGGGCTCCCACTTATCCACTACCTGTCCCCAATCATACCTGCTTGAACGTGGTCGTGAATCTGACCAGCCAGCGCTGGTACCAGGTGCCTGTTGAACTTTGGATCTCAATGAATTCATCCATTTGCTTGGGGGTTTTGATGTTGGAAACCTGGAAAGCAAAGATGGATTAGGGGATCTTAACCCTACTTTTATCATACTTTTCAATTTTTAGTTTAATGTAACTGACTCCATTGACTTATTAGGGCTAGAGGAGAATGGTGGTCCTCTAGTTTAGTGATTCCTAACCAAACATGTACAAAGCATCTCTCAGCAATCTTTATCCCACTGTAGACAAAATGAGTCTTTTCACTCGATTGTGCCTTTGGGAAAATAGTGGGTCATAATACACTGAATTCTCATTTATATCTGATTTGCCCACAGTAGAGCTGATTCTACCTTAAAATTCACAAGTTTATCCCTAATGAGTATTAACCTCACACAAATCTAGAGCCCATGCAGGGAACTGTGTGTGTGTGTGCGCGCATGTGTGTAGTGGGGAAGGGGGTTTTGCTACATTTTAAAAACACAATAGAATAAGAAAAAGTATGTACTCCTTCTGTACAGTAAAGGAAATCATCAGCGAAAATGAAAAGGCAACCTACTGAATGAGAAAAGTACATGCAAACCATATATCTGATAAGGGGCTAACATCCAAAATACATAAAGAACTCATACAAGCAAACAAATAAATAATTGGATTAAAATGGGCAGAGGATCTAAATAGACTTTTTTCCAAAGAAGACATACAGATGGCCAACTGGTGTCTTAAAAGAGGCTCGACATCATTAATCATCAGGAAAATGCAAATAGAAACCACTATGAGATATTGCCTCCCACCTGTTAGAATGCCCATCATCAAAAAGACGACGAACAACAAGTGTTGGCAAGGATGTGGAGAAGAGAAAGCCCTTGTGCAATGTTGATGGGAATATAAATTGGTGCAGCCGCTATGGAAAACAGGACGAAGGTTCCTCAAAAAGTTAAAAATAGAACTACCATATGATCCAGCAATTCTATTTTGGGTATTTATCCAAAGACAACAAAAACACTAATTCAAAAAGCTATATACACCTATACACACCCATGTAGGTGGGAGCTAATCCAGGAAGGCTTCCTGAAGGAAATGGATTTGCAAATGGTCTGAAAGGAAGTTAAGCAAACAGGTGCACTAAGATGGCTGCAATGGCCATTCCTCGGGATTAATGACAGAGCTTGGTGGGGAGGAGCACAGACCTGGTTACTCACTAGAGATCTTCATGGAAGGGATCACTTACTAGTTTTGTTTTAACTTTGTAAACTAGCAAGAAACAAAATTCAGGCAAACGGCCACTGCTGGTAAGAACATAGAGAAATGCCTGTGGTCTTGCAAACTGGTACAACTGACTGAAATGTAATTTGGCAATATATCTCAAGAGCTATAAAAATATTCCTGTTCTTGGAACCAGTCATTTTATATCTGGGTGCCAACTTTTGGAAGAGAAACTCAGAATATGAAGAAAGGGGAAGAAACTATGTGTGTGAGAAGGTTCATCACAGAGATATTTACAAGAACGAGGTAATAAAACAGACAAAATCGATCTCTAATATTGATGTTCATTAAAAGGATGGCTATGAAGATTGTGAGACAACATATAGGATGCTTATGAGAACTCTTAAGTAACACGTATAGGTAAATACACGTAATTATGCTTATCCCAATATGAATACAGCTAGTTTTTTCTTTCAGCATTTAATAATCATTGGTATTGAGAAGGATAGCCATCAAAACGCAAAGAATAAATTACAGCACAGTGATAAGAATGTCAGGGGCATAATTCTTCTTTTGACAAATTTTCTGTGATGTGCTTATGTAATAAAATTATTTTTTTAGCAAACCAAACCAGTAAAGAGGAGAGATTCCCTCCTGCGGGCACAGGTGACCACACACTCACCGTAAACACCTTCTCCGGGGTGCCCTTAGCTCTCATGTTGGTGTCATGGACTTGCTTGAGAATCATCCAAGCTTCATCATGTTTGCCCATCTGGTAAAACCAAGGAAAGAGACATAAAAAAAAAATCCCTTGCTGATCAGTGCTGATGCGTGAGTATGAGGAGATGGGACATGGACTTGTCATCATATAGGACTTATGAAAGACGAGGCCAAGTTTCTGTCCCCAGCCCATCATGGAAGGTTAATAAGAATAATAAAGTCGTCCCTTCAATGCCCAATGTTAATATGTTACACACCAGGAGCGACTACTCATAGTTATGAGGCTGAATGGCCCACAGGGCCGGAGTCCTTTCCCACTCACAGGATAAAGCAAAACACACGACATGGTATGAGTCAAACTGTGTCCCCTCAAAAGACATGCTGAGGTCCTAAAACCCAGTACTTCAGAATGTGACCTCATTTGGAAAGAGGGTTGCTGCTGCTGTAATTAGTTAAGATGAGGTCGTAGAGTGGACCTCTAATTTGCTATGACTGTGTCCTTACAGGAAGAAGCAGAGACACACAGGGAGATCACTGTGCAACGATAAAGGCGGGGACTGAAGTGATACAGCTGCGAGCCAAGGAAAAGGGGCAAGGAAGGATTTTCCTAAGGGTTTCAGAGGGAACACGGCCCTGATGACACCTTGACTTCTGGACTTTTAGCCTCCAGAACGGTGAGATGATAAGTGTCAGTTATTCTGAACCGTTCAGTCTGTGGCCCTTCCTTACATCAGCCCTAGGACACTAATACACAACAGAGGACAACTTTCAAGATCTCCCTGGTAACAAACACTTCTGAGCCCCTATACTCAGGCAGTCCATGGATCCAGGACATGCAACCAGCACAGACAGCAATGGAGCTGGATTTAATGATTGGCCAGGTCGGCTGACAGGGTCAGGATTTGAGATAAGCAAGCAGGAGAGGAAGAGGGCCTAAGGGGCTGAGAAAGCAGGGCTGGCTACTGCCACTGTCCCATCGCTCTCACTTGGGGCTGCGGTGCCGACTCACCTCCAGCAGAAACCGTGGGCTCTCGGGCATAAACCTCAGGGCCACCATGGACACGGCGCAGGGCAGCACGCAGACGATGACAAACACTCTCCAGCTGTGGAAGTGGTAATGGGTGCCCATGCTGAAACCCCAGCCTGTGAAGAAGAAGCCAGAGGATTTCTGAGACTACCTGAGAGTGACCCCAAAGCATGGGCCCTCAACCGCAGGGCACCTGCCTAGGAAGCAGGTTCAAAGGCAGACTCCCTGCCACATTCCCAGAGCTTGTGATTCCCAAACCTGTGATAGATGCTGGGAATCTGCATGCTGAAAACCCCTCAGCAGGCCTGGCCTGACCTTTACAGGGCCTTGATGAAAATACAAATAGAGGCAACATCCCAAATTTCTACATAGTCACTGAAATTTAAGTTAACAAAGTTAAATAACAGATGTTCTATCCTCCTGCATTGATGGAAAACTAGACCCAGAACTGTTGGGGAAAGGATCCATTCTTTTCCCACCCCCAGCCCTTCTCACAGAGTGAGGGGCCCACTGCAGTGAGAATGGGCTCCTTGACATGATCCCTTGAGTTTAGTGGAAATTCCCGAGTCCCGAGTCCCCAGAACAAGATACGATAAAGTGGGGGGTCACAGCCTCAGACACTCCTCTCCTCATGGGAAGGGCCGCAGGTGGAGGAAAGTCAGAGCAGGGCCTTCTGTGACCCAAGTTCTCAAGAGAGGACCCCTCTTATCCAGGTCAAAGGACCCCTAGATGATTCCGATGCACAGGGCTCCGGGTCACATGTTGAAAAACACTGTCAGTCATAATATTATTATTTTTTTTAATTTTAAAGAAAATGAGCTATGTTCTAAGGAATTCTGCCATCACCGTAATGGAGAAGTAACCAGCTCTTACACAGCTTGCATTATTCAGAGCATTTCTAAAGTTCGTTTTCGGAAATTGTTTTCAGGATCTACAGAACATTATTTTAAACATCTTCATGGGTCACAAACTTCCCTCTTTTAAGGGACACGTAGAAAAAGCCTGCACTTTGCAGTCACATAGATCAGCAGATCCTGAGTTTCTCACACCTTGATCACGCTGATGGGTTTTCACAGTCGTAGAACGCAGGTACTGAAACCCTCACAGATTCACCATGTGAAAATGCTCCCTGCCACCAACAGTAATTCTCCCGCTTTGTGTGTAGCTCAGATTTCTTTACAAATAGCTGCATGGCATTTAACGCCAAAGATGTTGAGTAAAATACATGCATATCAGCAAAGATCAATAAAAGAGTCTGTTTTTTTTTTTTTTTTTAAACCAAGGTTATAAAATGGATTTGTTTTCTCCGATCCGAAGTCTCTCTGAAGACAGGATTCTTTTAAAAAAACAAAACTATATAATCAAATATATTGCAATCTAAAGTTCAGAGAGTAATCATTCTTTGGCTATAAAATTTCTCTTCTATTTACTTAAAAATATACCCCACAACCGCTTTCAGTGCCGGGTAGTTGATGTTTTGAATTCTCTATGAATCCGCACTGTGCTTCAGGTTATTCTACTTGTAACGTTGATCAAAACTACACAGCAGCCAAACTTGGGTGGATAAAAAGGGAAGAAAGGCAGAAGCAGGTATGTTTTTCTGCTTTGAAATGATTTTTTCTTTATAATAATATGTGTAAATTATCCCAAAACCATTATCCCCTCCTGTCTCTCTATGGTTTTCATGGTGATTTAAATAATCTGTGCTTATCACGTTTACAAGGCACATCTTCGGGGGCCTTAAATTAAATAAAACTAAACAGTGGACTGCTCCCAAATACATGAAACAGCTATTAATTTGGAGCCAGGGATTGTTCTGTTCACTGATCTTTTAGCTTGCCCTACTTTTCCGCGTCAGGGTTTCACAAACAGCTGGTGGTGCTGACTACAGGGGGAATTAATCTTCCATAATATATCCATTTTTTCTGAGTCCCCAGGAAAACATTCTGAGTTCTGTAATTTTCTTTCTCAATGACTCGGTCACCCAAATTCCTGCTGCCAAGACCTCCCATCACTTCGCTCTTGCAAAAACAATTAAATGGGTTGCACGGCCATGCACAAACATCAGTCTCTTTTCCGTGGCTACCTTCGCATTTGTTCTGCTGAGGGGAAGAGGGGCGGGGAGCAGTTAGAGGATTAATGTCTTAGATGTATTGAGAAATATCGTCAGATGTCTGGTTCACGACGGACAAAACATCTGGTCCTGGTAAAACGAGGCTTAAACAATCACAGCTATTAAACTGTGATTCAAGTCCACCGTATTTCTAGGATGGGTAACCCCCAAGCTAAAGCCTCTTTCATTTGAGCCAGATCCTCCCAGAAACTTGTATTTTCAAATGGAATGTAAAAGCCACAGATTTCATATAGGCACACAAATAAAAAAAAATTGTCCATTTGGGGTAAAATATTTAAACACAAACCCTGATACTGTCCAGCAGTGGTCAGCCAGCCGCCATGCAGCCCCTCTGTCGTGGGCATCCTTCAGTCTTGGTCAACATGCTCCCAACATGAATGATTTTATTGCTTTCTTAGAAACCAGACACCCAGATGTTGGTGTGTGTTTGGGTGTGTAAAGTGAATTGAGAAAATGATGTGGTTTATAGTGACTATCATGGGTTGTTCCCCTCACGACATCCTCCAGTCCTTCTGTCTCCATGCATACATGTGGTTTGGGTGGGACCGACCCCAGCACCAGTGCCAGGAGTGAGGAAGGAAAGTGTATGGAAACCATCCAGGCTCTGGTATCCTCTGGGGTACAGCATTTGGCTGAGGTGGGCACATGACCGAAGCTGATCCAGTCGGAGGGGAGCCAGAGACTTTTATTCATCCCCATGTGATGCAAACAGTCTGCGTATAGGAAGCCTAGAGTTGCTGGTGTTTCCTATGAAGGAAGCAAGCCCCAAACTGACCTTTGCATCCTAAGCGCTACAGAATGTTAGGGCTGGACAACTTGCTACAGTCAGTTCTCTTTGCTTCCTTCCCACCTCTATTTCCTAGGTAAAGGAACCACAGCTGGACGAGATGGAGCAACTTGTCCCAAATTACACAGCACCACTGCTTTGACTCGGCTTTGATCCAGATTGTATTTGGACCCCCTCCCCAAAAAGGGTTTTTACTCGTGTAATTTAAATGTGGAAATAGTTTCTCAGTGTTCACACATCTGTATTAGTTAACAGGGGAAATGATTCTACAGCGAGAATTACAGGGAAAGGGGAGGCGTTTCCTCTCCTCTCCAGGCACATAGCTAGATGGCAAGTGTCCCTTGCAATGGGGCGTGATCATATTACAGATTTGGGGCCAATGAGATGTGAGCAGAAAGGACATGCTCCAATCCCTAGCCTGCCCTTTAAACCACCCATGTGCAACTGCCCATGCTCTTTTCCCAAACCAGAGGCCTTCAAGCTCCACGTTGAAAACAAATGCTAGACGGAGTCTGAGTCCCCAATTACCAATGGGACAGAGCCCCCCACAGATCAGATACATCAGCTACACTCTACAGGAGGGAGAATCGTCTATTGTGTTAAACCACTGAGATTTCAGGGGTTATTAGATTATCCTGGTAACGCCCCCGGCTTTACCTTAACTGATATATAGGCACTGTCTGCACTGAACTTCTGTAAAAAGATATATGCAAAGCCTCCCGTGGCTCAGAACACAGAGGATCAGACTTAAAACAAGGGCAGCAAAGATGTAAACAAGCAGAGAGCGCTAGCTTTAGGGCAGTGGTTGCTACCCCCTATAGGTCTGCAGGATCTTCTACCAGGGCAAGGACTAAACCCATAATTGGTGGTTTGCCAAAAATGATTTTGAAAGATGTGGATGGTATTTATTGCCTGGGAGACTCAAAAGGCATAATCAAATTCAAAACTGCTGCCTTCTCCCTACTTTAATTTTAATCAAACTGACAGTGAAAGTTAACATTACCAGACCTCTGTCTAGAAAATCTATTTTTTGAAATTATCCAGGATAATAAAATTGTCCTGGTTGAAACCGAGACTTGTCTGGAGGGGCTGTTCCACTTCTGCAGTCTACAAGAGTACTACATGGGGGCTCAGGATGGTAGGGGGAACAACAGGACTCAAGGTCATGCCAGGGGTATGACCCTGGCAAAATCACCAAGTTCCCTTGGCTTCTGTTGCATCATCTAAAGACGGAATTGTAACTTTTTTAGGGGAGGAGAACTGGAGGAGGTAACAGGTGGAATCCTTTCAAATAAAAGGAAGGAAAGGAGAGAAGGAGGGAAGAGGAAGAGGGGAGGGAAAGAGGGAAGAAGTGGGGAAGGACAGACTATATTAATTCCAGAAAGACACGTACTGAAATTAGCAATGGGTCTCCAGTGTCAGACGTTCTTCAGAAAAATCAAGGTCATACACAGGAACTGTGTGTGAAGGTTGAGGACAGAAAATGTCACAGGCTCCATAGCAACAAGAGCCCCTGGGGGACCGTAAAGCAGGTGCTCACCATAGTGAGGAATGATGCTCCAGGCCATGGCAGACGCATAGATGCCCCCGGTCATCCAGAAGATGCCCAACCAACTGAGGTGCTCTCCTCGCTTCTCCCGAGACAAGAATTCAGAAAAATAGGCAAAAACAATGGGCAGAGCACCTCCAATGCTGCAGAGAGAAAATGTCAGAAAGAAAGAATCACCAAAAATGGCCATAGCAGAAATCGAGTTGCTTAGATCGCACCCTTAGGCTGTGGTGAGTCAACCCAGTGAATCTGAAAGACTGGCCGAGGTAGCATCAAGTTATTTTGATGTTATACGCTGACTTTACAAGCTGGCCTCTTTCTAAGGTTCAACTTCAATACAGTATCTCGGAAGGTGAACAAAAACTCAGTGCAGGGTTTTCCGGAGGTACCGGTCAGAGCCGAGTACCAGGTGGGGGGAGCAGTGGTGCAGAAGCTCTAAGATGACTCACCCTATGCCCGAGATGAGTCGGCAGAAGAGGAAGGCTCCGTATCCCTGCACGAAGGAGGAGAGAGAGGCGAAGGACGCATTGATGGCCAGAGACATGCTGAGGACTCTCTTCCTCCCCAGCTTATCGGCCAGGCCTCCCAGGATGAAGGCCCCTGCCATCATTCCTAGGTAGACTATCAGCCCTGGATGTGGAGGGTCGGGGGTGGGAAAGAGGGAAGGGGAAGAGAGAGAATACAAACATTAGAGACCATGCGAGGGTTTAGAAAATCAGATGCCCATTTTTATGCATCCTAGAGATTCCACGTCACTGACATAAAAGGTGGAATGTGACAGATGTTCATGGCAAATTGGAAGTTCTGTACAAATCTGACCTCATAAAAATGTTATTAAAAAAAAAAAAACAACAGTCTCACGGGTTTACACATTGTACACATATTAAAGTAGATGAACCGTAACTGGGTTTGCTGTGCCTTTCATAAAATCTACTCTTTTGGCTACATAATCCACAGGAGAAGGAAAGGCTGTCATTTTATTTTTAAGCAAAGCAGGGACAGGGACCACTGGGAAGGAAGAAAATGGTGCATGTGAAAAACAGCAATTGCCAACAAGATGAGCTATGTGTTAAACATCCAAATTTTATTATACATCCCCAAAGGGTCTTTTCCAATGTTCAAATTTCTTAGGGGAATGTGGAAGAGAGCACCAATGAGCTATAAACACTGTGCTAGTCTCTCAGCTTGGAAGCCACCCTTCGAGGAAGCCACCCTTCTAGCCCTTCCTCTGTCCACTAACCACACTGTGCCTTGCTGGCCACTCCCTGCTAGGCCTCGCCAGTAGAGGACACTAGAGAGGGACTTGAAGGAAGAGAGAGACCTGTGCTTTCTGCTCCTGTAAATTTTACCGGAGAAATGCCTTCTCCACTAGCAGCAGCAACGTCTTTCCATGGTAGCATGTGAATCTTGTGAGCAGAACCAGCCGCGACCTGCCCTTCCCTCCTCGCCCACACCAGCAGCAGCCAGCCAGGGCCCACTCTCCGGAGATCTGAACTAGAGCTCCATGAGGCCCCTTCTCTGAGATTCTAAGTTAGAATAATTCCCATTTCTTCCCTTTATTCCCCTATCCCTAGGAGTGGCAACTGCTCCCTGCATTCACGAACCTCAGTATACTTTTTAAGAATATTTCACCTGTCTAGTTAATAATTTTTATATTAAACCTCTCTGTTCAAATGTGGCATGATTTCTGTCTCCTGATTATATACTGACTGACCAGTCACACAAAGGAATAAATGAATCTTAGAGGTTAGATACTGAATCTTACCCCTTAACTTAACCAGACGCGGAGGCCGAGAAAGTCAGTGACTCTAGGAGCCCTGCTGCTAGCCCAGGATCTGCACACCTGCCCTTCTAGTCTCCTAGCTCAGAGCCTCACTGTCCGAGGCAAAAGAGAAACTAGAGGGAACACGAAATGCCTCTAAAAATACTGTCGGAGAAGATCAGAACATGCCCCCCAAAATGTGCCATTTTGGTATAAGAATTATTTCGAGCTCAAGACAGCTGAGAAATAGCAGACCAAAAAAGAAAAAAAAAAAAAAGCAAGAAAGAAAGAAAAAAGAAAAACAACTCTCTGCCCTGCCCCACATTTGCCTAAAAGCAGGCTTAAATTCAATCAGCAGAGACTCTTATCAGCCCAGGCACAGGACTAAGAGGAGTACACACACTAGTTACCTTCCTGACTTTGATATATTCGTTGCTTTAAAAACAGCCACTGATTTAGTGTGGTTCTTAAGGAAACACTGCGGGCTCCTGTGAGATCTCATAGCTTTGGAAATGGAACGACTCCCTTCAGAAGTGACAGCGCATCTAAGCACGGGGATGCATGCGAAAGCAGGCGGCCTGGCCTGCGACAGAGAGCACAGGCTTTGGAGGCAGCACACCTGGGGCGGAGCTTGGGTGGGCACTTTCTGGTTGTGGGACCTACTGTCCGAGTCAGTAACTTCTCTGCCCCTCATTTTCCTCATCTGCAAAATGAGGAGATGAATACCTATCAACAGAGATCTCTGGGAAAGTTAAATGACTTTCTGTATGCGATGTGCCTGGCACGTAATAAGCACGAAGTGCCAGTTTTTATATATTCTTTGTCACACATCTAAACATCACTGTATCAAACCATCTCAAAGGATATATTGTTGATTATTATTATGCATTGAGAGTGGAGAAGGATTCAGGAAAAGGCTCTGCCAACAATACAAACGGTGTTTTTTTTTTTTTTCAGGAAAGTCCACATCCACTGACAGAAATTGATTTCTTGTTAAATATAATAAAGAAGGGGGTGTGAAGGGAAAACCTTACTAAAACAACGTTATCTTCCATTAGGTTTCCCCATATATTTACCTTTCCACAGTTTACCATGCAGAAAAACCTTTTTCCTTTGTCTTGTCGTTCTTCAACAAATTTATAGTTCTTTGTGAAGATGCTATCTGAGCCCAAGTTCTACCCATCCCTCTGAGTTATTCAAGTGTATACACAACTGTATGTGTTAATAAACTCTGTTTTTCTCATGTTAATCTGTCTTTTGCTAGTTTAATTTGCAGGGCCCCTGGCCACTGAACCTACAATGTAGAGGGAAGAAGTTTTTCCTCCCCTGCACTGTCTTTGGAGTCTACCAAAAAAAACCATGGAGGAAAGGTGAGCTCAGGCACCGAGAAGAGAAATATGCAATTAATGACTCCTCCGGAATGGCCGTGCTATTAAACTCATTTAAAATCTGTATTTAGCAGAAGAAATTAAGACAATAAGTTTGGAAAATTAGAATACAATGGAGTTATCAAAAATTACTTTAGCAGGAAGCAGGTAAGAGACGAGTTAGAAAGTCTACCATCCTTCAATTCCACTCAACAAACTCAGTGGCCTATTAGAGCAATGTGCCCTAATGCACTGAGCTTTTTAAGAAAATTAAGAACCATGGTTGCTGCTTGCTGAATAGGAGGAGTGGGGTGAGAAGGACTTTTCATTGGTGATAACACCACAGAGGAAAAGGAGTGCCCCTCCCGGGACAAGGGAGAAGCCTTCACTGACAGGTGCCATGAAAGTAAGAGCCCAGTGTGGACGGCAAGATGATCTGGGCCACAGTCCTGGCTCCCCTCAGCAGCATAGCCATCGGCAACTCCTTCGGCCCCTCTGATCATGGCTCCCTATTTGTGAAATTCAGATAACAGTGCTCATCTTGCAGAGTTGTTAGCATTATATAGGACAGCGGATTAAAAGTATCTAGCAGGATGCCTAGCATGAAAGCAAATGCACAACTAATAAAAGTTGCTATTGTCGTTATGAGCAGCGCAGCAGAGAATAGGCTGTGACCTGAGAAAGACACAGCATTAGAAAAAGTGAAAATAAGTTGGTGGTATTTTAAAATCAAACCAACCACATATTAAAGGAATTTCAGGAAAGAGGACAGCGACTAGCAGAAGCAGCTTATTTATAGCAGCATGGCCTTTAAATATCTCTCCTTCTCTCCTTACCTGCAGAAGCACCCAGATTACAATAAAAAGCTCTTTTTAGACTGAAATATTTTTCAAGTTTTCCCTAACAAGACTGCTGGTGGGGAAACTTTTTTTATTTAATGTATATTTTTTGCTAACTCTTATTTAGATTTCTTAAATTCCAGGATTCAATGTCACCTCCTTAGAGAGGTATCTGTGATATTCCAAATTTGGGCTCAACTAACTTTTTCCATTAAAAACAAACAAACAAACAAACAAAAACAAACCAAAAAAAAGAATATTTTCTTGCAAATAATTTATTTTGCAACTGTACCATGGTCTCTGTGACATCTTCTTCTTTTTCCTATCTTTTTCTTTACAATCCTTTACAAATGTAAAAACAAAAACAAGCCCCAGCCCTGTGGGCCAGTTTGCTGACCTCTGTTTTGTCATCCCTGCTACACTTTCTATAACATATCATTCCTTTCTTTGCATCACATATGTCTATTTGTTCTTATATGACATTTGTCAAATTCCTTTGACAGTGAAATCCTAGAGGTAGGGATTGCATTGATTCCATCCTCAGTGAGTCTCTAGCATCTAGCGGACACTGGCACATAGCAAGCACTTCACCAATACTTGTTCGAGACATGCACAGATGCTGTCAGCACATTTTATTCCTCGTAGTTTTGCACATATGACTATGTACTGTATGTACACGGTCGAGACCATTCTGAACAGGAAGTTTCACAACTTATTTTTTCCACCTGACAACTCAAATCTTTGCGCAAATGTTTTTGTCTGCAATGCTGGTTATTTTCTCAGAACTGATTTCAAGAAATGGAATCATGAGGTCAAAGGGGCTTAATGAGTTTATATTTACTGAGCATGTATTTTGTGCCAGGCCCTGGGGCACAGAGTAGCCCCTTCTCTCAAGAACTGACACTCTGAATTCAGGGCTAAAGAAAAAGTGGCTCATAAATCAAATGGTCTGCCCTAATCCTCACCTTGAATTTGCATATGAAACAATTAAAAGATAATATTTTATGATGGCAGAGTAATACGTCCATCTCTGAGCAGCTATGGAAATTCAACTCACAACGTACTCTAATGAATCTTCCCATGTGACACTGGCTCCCCTCCTTCCTATAGTTCACACCGACACTAGGTCCCACAGGTGCCCTATGAGGTTCCAAGCCCTTGTCTGAAGCAAAGAACTCCCTTCCTACTGCAGATGGCAAGAAAAACTAACAGGCAATAAAATACAACCTCAAGCAACTAGATCCTTCCAAGAGATCAAAATTCTGAAGGCAGAAATGGAACTCTTGCCTGAAACTGTTTTCTCTTTCCTTTGGTCAGCATGAAAGTAGAATGAACCCCCAGTTCCGGATTAAGGAGTATTTTTATAAGGGGAAAACTTTGGTATTAATTTATTAAATATAGGCAAGGGATAAATGGGATTTCAAAATCCTCTAATTACCACAATGACTAAGAGGTTACATCAAACACTTCATGAAAATGGCCTTATAAGACCTTTTAATCATCCACTTCCCCAGATCCACTTAGACATTCATTTCCTTGACTACAAAGTAGACCCCAAAAGTGCACAGAAGTCTCTGCTCAGAGGCTTCTTGGGCTGAGTCACAGCATCTTCAGCAGATGCTGAAGGCAAAAGTGCACAGATGTGGACCATGTTCCCTTGACTCCCAGCATTTTCCCTGGGAGCCAGCAGAAGCATGGAACAGGCTGCAGCTCTGTTAATGAGGCTGCCAGATACCAGGGTGGTGGAGAGACCAAAAAGGCGTGAAATCATTTCTGACATTGCCAACTGGGACTAACAAGGACCCCGGGTTTCAGCAGAGAACATCACAAAGCAAATGAATGTCTTAGAAATGTTTAGATCAATTGGAGACGATTTGGTTTGGTTTGGGGTTTGGGGTTTGTTTTGTTTTAATTTTTGCCCTTTTAAAAATATCTATTCAAACTTGAAGGCACTTAGCAGAATTCTCTTAATAATAAAATAAAAATAATAATAATAGTATTAAAATTCTGTTGGTGTTTAAAAACTCTGGGTGACTTCCTTGCTTCTCAGGTCATTTCTTCTGTTCGCATATGCTCAGTCTCTTGATTTCCTAATGGTCGTATCTGACACAGTTCTAATCATTGTAAATGGTCCTTATAATTAGGTGGAAATAGATAAAACAACTTTTTTAAACCCCCAGGGACAATCCTTCATGCAGATGTTTTATTTTATATCTAGTCTTATTTATAATGACTCGAAATCAGTGGTCAGCAAACTACAACCCTTAGGCTAAATCCATCTCACTGCCTTTTTTCATAAATAAAGTTTTATTAGAACACAGACATGCCCATTTGTTTATATATCATCCATGGCTGCTTTTGTGAGACAGAGACAGAGTTGATTAGTGGTGACAGAGACCATCTGGGCCTGCTAAGCCTAAAATGTTTATTATCTGGGCCTTCAAAGAAAATGTTTGCCAACCCCTGCTGTAAAACAAGTATTAGGAACCAGAATCATTTCATAGCATGTAGCCCTATGGTAATTAGATGCGTTTCTGCATTTGTTAACGACTGTTTGTCCTGCTAAATGTAAGTTCTTTGAGAGCCAAGGATTATGTCTGTCTAGTTTACTATCTTCTCCCAGGGGGCTGAGCAGAAACTAGCACACAGTATGCAAGTAATGAATATTTATTGAATGAACTAACTAAGTTGCTAGGTAGATTTTGAGTTCTGGAGGGCCACAAGCATGTTTCAGCCTGGAATCAGAACCTGATTCACAGTAAGTTCTCAATAATTGCATGTTTGCCAAACCATCAATTGCATAAACTTTACGTCTAGAAATGGATGTGTTTTGTAGGGCATTTAATGGCCAGGACAAATCCTTGTCTATACTATGATGAATCTCTTCTATGCCACACCATTGGCACCCAGCCATTCTCTAACTTCAGAAAACCCTCTCTGCTTCAAGTCCTGATAACTGATGCTTGACTCTCATGGTGCTAGTCTGAGCATTGATTTGCAGAGCTGGTCCTCCCTCCTGCAGAATCCATCTGTGCTCCACAGTGTGGTTTCCAGAAGCCTGCAGGGGCTCCGTGGGTATACTCAGCCCAAGGCACATGGGCATTCTTCCTGCTAACACTTACATACAAGAGAAACCAGGACCAGACTGGATTCTGGAAGGACACAAAGAAAAGCACTGAGTGGAAGAGACCTCTGGCCTGCTACTCACAAAGCATATTTGTCATTTGGATATAAAGAATGGTTTGATATGAAGAAGAGACAAATCAGACTCTCAAAGAGGCAATAAGATTTGGAAAAAGACCTAAGAGCTTGAGAGTCAGACCTAGATATGAAACCAAGCTCTTATACTTACTAGTTGTGTACATTTGAGCCAATTAATTAATTTCTCTGAGATAAAAATACCTTAACAGCAAAATATGTGTAAAATGATAATGTTGCAAGGACATTGTGATAGATTTAAGGTCCCTAACAGTGACAGGTGCTCATACATTTTACTCCTCTTTCTCCTTTATATTTTAATGCCAAGAGAAGGATGATCTTTGAAACTTTCCACTTACCAAGCATTCCTTTCTTGGAACTGGACAGACACATGTCCTTCTCTGCACTAGGCAGGGCAAAACTCACCACGAACACTTCTACCCCATCAGCCATCAGGGCCAAACCCAAGACGAAAAAGAGGATCCACTGGAAGCGCCCGTGGCCACACTCATCAATGATGGTCTCGTACTGGTGAGCGAGCTGCTCCTCATCTTCCATGCGCTCAGCCAGCAAGTCTGCCTGGCCCCGAAGGCCATCCGCTCTGGAGGGTGCCTTCTTGGCCTGCTTAGCCTTGACATCATCTGGGTGAGGAATACCCTGGTACTCGCCCTCGTAGATCTCATCCTCCTCATCGTGGCCTTCTGTAACATCACTCTGGGCGTCCTCTTCTGGGTTGGACTCGTTGCCACGATAATAGCCGTCACTGGGGGCATAGCCCTCATAGTTGTCCTGGTATTTGTAGTCATCCATTCCTTGATTCCGGGACTGCCTGGTCGCCTCTCGAGCTATATCCCTCGCACCGCGGTAGAGGTTTGGGCTGTTTCGATAACCATCATTCATTCTATGTGCAGAGGTTTAAATGTAGAATGTGCTCGTGTGATTTCTCAGGTGAGAATGGCACCTGTATTCTCCCCACTTTGTCTCTCAGATAGAGTAGATGGGTGCAAAGGCAATCTAAGTATCCTTTCGCATTCGATGTCTTTTGGAAGTCTTTGGAAAATTTTAAATTCTAGTCTCCTTCAGTGACCCCGAGATGTTGTGTTGGGAGATGTTGATTAGAAATGGGTCCAGCTGGGTTCTTTGACAAGGTGCCGGCAGGACTTGGCAGCTTGCTGGCTGGCCTGATTTGTTTTGTTACTGAAGGTTATGCCCTGGGAATATGGAGAAGGGAAAGAGAAGTTTTAGTATTACAAACTGCTGAAATTCTAACAAACACTCTCAGAATTCAACAAATGTATTTACTAATGCCAATGCTTTGTGTGTAAGGTGGAAGGAAACCTGATATAACATTTGGATTCATATCAAATGAATAAATATTGAATTTGTGAGACAAAAGATAAGGGGAGAAAGAACAGGGTCAGAGAGGCCGTTTGAAGTGTTGACTCGCCCATGAGACAGAAAGGGGCAAGAGATTTTCAGCACAAGACAATTTTGTGTTATGGATTTATTTTTTGTTAGAATTTATCTGGCAACATTGGAGACTTACTACAATGCAGCTTCTGTTATGAAAATGCCAGCTTTTCTAAGTTTACTATAAAAGGCTGGACAATTTTCCAACTAGAATTGTGTGACAAATACCCAGGACCATGTTTTTCCCAAGGTCAATAATTTGTATTTGACCATGGTGGCCCTAACTATGTCAGATTAATATTCTAAATCCGTTTTTATTGTATCTATTTAGGGACCACCGGAGGAAGATAAATCACAGTACATAGCACGAGAGTTTTGCAGAGTGCCCTAAAAAAGTGGAGAAAGAATGCCAATGGCCAGAGAACTGGTGGGTTATTTCCATCCTGGGGACTCTGCAAAAATGTCATGTACCCAAAACATGGGAAATGCCACGTGAGGCAAAAGTCCTGGGACTTGCTTTGTGGGAAGAAGCTGACCTTTATCAAAACTGACTCCGCTCACCTGATCCAGTTAAAGGAAGGGCTGTGAATGTCAAGTGCAGTGGAGGAAGGAGGAATCATCATTCGGAGGTGTTTTTTCTCTTTCACTGAGAAATGACAAGTTACGTTTTCAGCATCTTCTCGGGCATATAATTACTAATCGTTTTCAGTGTTACGAGTTGGACTGGGACCCCTTCCAAGAAGGTATGTTGAAGCTCTAAGCCCCAGTACCTCAGAATGTGACCCGATTTAGAAACATGGTCTTTACAGTGGTAATCGAGTTCAGATGAGGTTCTCAGGGTGTCTCTAATCCGATATGACTAGTGCCCTTATATAAAGGGGACATTGGGACTCAGAGAAGGACACTAATACAGAGGGAAGCTGATGTAAAGACACAAGGAGAGCCCCGTCTACAAGCCAGGGAACACATGAAGCCACCAGAAGCTACGAGAAATGCACAAAAATGATTCTCCCTCATAGACCTCAAAATGAACCAACCCTGCTGACACTAGGATTATAGATTTCTAATCTTCACAACTGTGAGACAGACTTCTGTTGTTTAAGCCACGAGATTTGTAGCACTTTCTTAAGGCAGCCCCAGAAAACTAATCATTGGACAACATTAATAAGCCTATAGCTTATCAACTAAACAACAATGACACAACCAGAAGAACAGCTACTAACTGAAGACTAAGGTGAGCATTTTACAAGCAGTACCTTATTTATTTCACAGATGAAGACACTGAGAGCTAAGAAGGTTAAAGGATGTGCCCAAATTAACACAGAGACTCAATTTCAGGGCTTAGTTTGAAGACAAGTTAAAAAATAACATTAGTGATGATGTACAGGGAAGGGACAGGGACTCTCTCCCACTCTCCCATGTCCTGGAGACAAGTCAAGATTACAAGCTGAGTTCCTGAACAGCCAAGACTGGCGTTGGCCTTCTGACTCCAAAGTTAGAGTTTGTTCACCCATCCTTAACAAATATCCCTCAGAATCTCTGGTGCTTAAGGCATTGCAGCAGCTATGACATGACTTGTTCTCCCTTCTCTAGAGGCCCACATCCATCATGAGAGAGTAAAACAACAGGGAGCATCTTGCAGGAAAAAAAAGTGACCATCTTAATTATTAATAATATTATTTTCCATTCACTGGATACCTGGCTCACAGCTTGGTGCCAGGAATTACACTAAGAATATCATGTGCTTCACATCTTTTAACCTGAACCACCACCCAGTGAGACACGGACTATTTTTACACCCATTTTACTGAAAATGAGACTGAGGCTGAAAAGGTTAGATGACCAAGGATCACAGATAGTAGGTTCTCCCAGGGGTTTCAGAGGAGGGTAAGGTTGATAGGGGCTTGGATCTGCTGTCACAAGCTTCCTAGAGGTTTAGGGACTTCCAAGAGCAGGGAAGAAGGGCTCAGAGCATCAAACAACACAGAGGAGGGCACTGCAGGCTGGAGAGCAAGGACAAGCGAAGGCATGGAGGCCGGAATGGCTGTGCTGGTTTGTGCAGCAATGAGAAGGTCAGTTGGCCTACAATAGATGACCTAAGAAGGTGAATTTTGGAAGATACGATGTGGTAGTAAATAGCATTCAGTCTGAATGTCCTGCTCAGCACGTTTATTTGAGCAAGGGGAGCCATGAAGATTGTTGCTAAACTTAACAGAACAATGTGGCATGCAGAGCAAGGGCCTGGAAAGGTCCTTCTGGTGGGGATATAAACCCTGGTAGAAGCTTCTGTGTGTGCATGTGTGTGTGTTTGGTAAAAGTCCAGAGATGGGGTTGGGCTTGGACAAAGGTAGTGGCCGTGGGACTTGAAGGAAAGGTTGACAAGAGGAGGCTCCCACAGGAAAAGAAGTAGTGGATTTCCTGTCGGGTGAGAGGGAGAAGACTGAGAGAAGGGTGACTCTAGGGGGGCAGATTCTGGACTGGAAGTCCTTCCGGCACCTTACAATTGCCATGTGACTCAGACAAATACAAACCTTTCTCAGGCTGATACCCTTTTCGGTGTGGTGGTGGGATTAGGTGGCAGGGTGGTTTAAGAGCACAGACCCTGGTGTCTGACGCCCCAGGTTCAAACGCTGACTCTGCCACTTCCTACTACGTGCGTGCCTCAGTTTCCTCATCCATAAAATGGTTACAATAATAGTACCTACACCATAAAGTTATTGTGAAGATTTAGTGTGATAATCCATAAATGGTGCTTAGCACAGTGTCTAGCACAGATGCGATCAATATAAATTTGATTTTATTTTCATTGTTGTTGTCATTATGATTATTATCAGACCAAGTGTTGATCATTAAAACGTAGCCAGGCTCTCAGCTTGAGCCCAGCCTAGCTCTGCTTGAGATCTGGGGCCCATCTGGGCTGGGATGCAGAACAAAGTACAGAGAAAAACAAACTGACATTTAGCTACTCATGAGAACTATGCCTGTCAAAACTGCCCTAGCAGTAATCTCTTAAGCATCCTCCTTTCAGTTTTACATTCTGTTAACCTCTGGGTCTGTGCTATTTGATTCAATATCATCGTGTGGTAAACACTTGTTCATAATTAAATATCACAGAGAACAAAGCTAAAAATAATATCATAATCAAATGATGTAATGCTTCTGCAGAATGTTAGGCCTTTAATATGCTCATTTAAGGGGATGAAAAGAATTCCAAGAGCAAATAAGTTTAGGAAATATTGCATACTCTACTCATCATTCTCTTTTGGAGATTTATAATGCACATTGCTATATTAAAGGCCGTGAGAAGACCTGAACAAAAGCTATTTCACACCACAATAAGCTACCGCTACACACCCATCAGAATAGCTGCCATCGATAGCCAGGAGCAGTGATGGCTGGGATGTGATGAACAGACACTCCTGTACGCTGCTGGTAGAAATGGAAAACCATTCAGCCACTTTGGAAAACAGTTTAGCAGTTTCTTAAAATGTTACACATATTCCAACTGAAGAGCAACACTTAAACGAATTAACCACTTTTGGCAATTTGATGGATCTTTATTTTTAAATGTTTAGAATTACTCGAAGAGGTCCCATGGCACTATATACATATCTCTATTATAGAATTATATAATTATTTATGTGTCTCTCTGCCAGGAGATTGTGAACAATTCCAGGAGAGATAAAGCACTGGATTTTACTTATTTTTGAATCTTCAGCACCAAACTCAGAGTCTTTAATCACAGAAGGTCCTTGAAAAAGTTTGCTCAATGTTAGTTATGCTCAATGAAAGTATGTGCAAAGTGACCAGAGTGCCCCGTCCTTGCTGTCAGTATACCAGCTGGTTTACCTTTGTTTTTGTTTTTGTTTAAAAAAAAAAAAAGCTGGATCAGTTGACATCCTGAAGATGCCACCTTCTTATTTACTGGCTTTCTATTCACATTAAGTTCCCAGCTGAGATGCTTGGGGTGCAGGGGTGGGGTGAGGTTTAAGAACTACTGAGTTATCTGTTATCAGCTTCCTGACTATAAAATACGTCTTAACCACCTGAGATGCTTCCTAAAATACACTGCTTGGTGTTTCTGGGTTAGGTCACCTCAACCCATTTGCTGAGAACACCAGAACATCTCTGGGTGGTACTGGCAGGCAGTGTTCTCCGAGGCTTCCAGCAATCAGTGTCTTTGTTCCACTTACAACAGTGCCTGCTCATTAGTGTGGCATCAGAAATGCTTCTCTCTTTGTAAGGTATATAGATGTCGAATAGCTATGTTGTACACCTGAAACTAACATAACATTGTATGCCAAATATACTTTAAAAGGAGGCAGGGGATGGGAGAAGTACTTCTCTCTTCTTAGCTGAATCATTCAGCTATTTCGATTGTGTTAAAACAGAAAGCTAGTTTCCCAGGTGTGAGAAACAATAATTGATTATTACATGGAAACCAAACCATGTGATGTTTTTGTTGAAGAGAAAAAAAAGAAATACTTTAAAGCCATACCAAATCCTTTAAAGTAATCCCAGCCTGAAAGTGAATGGTTCTTCATTTTAAAATACAAAAGCAAGATGAGGATTTATGGAGGAGTATGTTAATATCCAAAGCATTATTTAGAACATTAAACCTAAAAACAAAACAAAAAAAAAACAACCTTTAGATGAAACAACAGGGCCTAGGTAACTAAATGTTAGCATAATTATACAATTAAAATGTTATGATGATATAAAAACTATGGTTGTCGAAGGACTTGTTTTTGTTAAAAGAAAATGATCGCACTATAACGGTAGGTGAAAATGCTAGATAAATCATATGTTAAAATGATTATACAGACAGTTTCCATAATATCACATATTAAAAATATGTATTTATGTTGCGCAAATGTATCTGACAGGATGATGTGTTGAGATGTTAATGTCTGCCTAGTCTTCCCTGAAATACTCATTTTCTCCCTTTCCGCTCCTCTGTGCTCTAAAGCCAGGTCAGCATTATTCAGTGCAGTCTTCAAACCACCAGCAGGAGAATTAGTGCCAGCTAAATACAGATTTCTGGACTCCATTCCATTTTGTAACAGAAGAGAGACAGAAATCTGTTTTATTAGCAAGCTCTTCTGGTAATTCCTGTGCTCATTCCAAGTGAAGAACCTCTAGCCTATGCTCTTACCCCAGGAAGCAGTTAACAAGTCCTTTGTGCTTCAAGGTCAAGGTCAATGAGGCCCTCAGCCCACTCTTCAGACGCCTAGAAGGGAAGGGAAAGAGGGGCTGCTGCTTGACTTGAGGGAGGTGCCCAAGCCCTGGGGGAAGGGGACTCCTAGGAGGAGGCTGTGTGTTCCCTGAAAGGAGATGGGACCCTGTCCCTCTCATAGGCAGCACTCAGAATGAGGAACAACAGAAAAGTCCCCATGGAGGATGTTAATCCTACAGCCCTGGGATCAGCAATAGGGTCCCATCTATCGGTGAGTGGTGTCACAGTATCCATCCAAAACAGAACTGCTCAGCAGATGATGAAAGCTTGCTCCTGCAGGCAGCACTGAGGAACAGAAAGAGCGAGGAGAATCACAGTGGCTACAGCCATGGACTAAGCAGGCACCCCCACTGTTCGGGGGAACACTTAAGTGGTCCAGTGGAATGAGGAAAGGGGCCCTAAAAAGAAGACTGATAATGGCCAACCCTGTTGTAATTTGTAACCTGGGACAGAGGACTGCTGTTCCCCCAGCTTATTGTGGGGGACACCTGCTCCCCCACCTGCTTCTGGGACCTGTAAGTAATAAATCTTTTGAATCTACTTCCTAAGTGTGGGTATGTTGAAACTGCTCCTTCAATCACAATGACCTTACGAGCTTCACTTTTCCAAGTGAAACTTGGGTGCTTGAGTGGTGAGAGTGCTACCTGTCAACTCTATGTGGGTGGCTTGTGTCCCCTCCTTCAGCAGGTCATAATCTGTATATTCTTTAATCAATACACCAGCTCCAGCTTCTCGACACAAGCCTCATAGTTTATCCTGCTCTTATCAGTTCCATGTATGTCCCTGAAATAAAAAATTTTTAACTCACCCCAACACATTCCAATTCCTGTCTCCATCTCCTAATTATCCTGGAATTACTCAGCCTCTGGGTGTGACTGGCTTTGTTGTCGTCCGCTGCCCCCGACTCCAATACATTATAATTAGTTCCTTCTTTCTCTCTATTCTCTCCCCTAATTCAGCTTTGGCAAAGTATAAACTTTGTCATTAAAAGGGGCTAAAATGCTGCCAGAAATGCAAACTTATTTAGTGCTAGAGCCTGGAGTTTTGTACAGTTCTGGGCTCCACTCCAAATCCTAGAATAACAGCGAAAGAGGAAAGGAAGGAACCCTTTAGTGAGCTTGATTATGTTGGGAGCTTTCTCACCCGATCTCATTTAACCCTCCCAAAGACCTGCGATGTGGATTTAGGTGATGGGAGCTCAGAGCAGCCGTGAGAATTGCCCGAGTTCACCAACCTGGGGAGAGGCAGAGTTGGATTCAAACCCAGGTCTGTCCTCGCTGCTTCCACGGGGTCTCTGGGATCCCCCATGTGTTCTGTTACCTCAGTCTGGCACCTGACAGCCTTGGCTAATTGGGTGATGGAATTCCTCGACAGGCCTCTTTTTATGGTTTGGCTTTCCTGTTGAAATTACTCCTACATATTTGGCAAGGAAAGATTTCAAACGATGTCACCATGTAAAGAACTCCGCTTTAGCCACCAAAGGCAGTATTGCCACATCACTGACTCCTGCAGCTGGCTGCCTAGGGCGTAAGTAGCTTGAGGACAAGGTCCATCTCTCATTCGTCTTGGCCACCAATGTAGCGGGAAGCAGGACTTCGCATTGATAGGCACTGAATAAATACATTATGACAAAAGGAAAATAAAGAGAAGATTGGACTCCAGCCAACTGAAGCTCAGAGCAATAGAGATCTGGATAATCCATCATAGCATTCTTTAGTCTGTCCTTGGATGCGAAAATGAACTCTTAAAAGAGCCCATGTGCCAGAGTCTGAGCAGAATAGATGGGAGGAAGCGTGTTGGGAGAGCGCCAAACTGGATGACAGGAAGATTATTTTATTTTTTTAAAGGACGCATTTTCATTGCCCTCCTATTCCTACATTGCTTATTATATAGAGGGTTGTCATACACAAGGAGGGAAAGAGATTAATTTTGAAAAGACCTGGCAGGGATATTTTCATGGGTGCCTCAAGAGCCACTAGAATCATTCTGGAAACAGATGGCACCTCACTGCGACATGCTGCATGAAGGACAAGTCCTGCTCGGGCGTCATTGGGGTCCACCCCCAGAGCTGCCTGCTGCCGTCCTCAGCAGCCTTGAAACCAAATGCACGATGTCTTTCTGTGTTCTGTGAATATGTGACTGTCATTAGGGAAGGGATCCTGAGAAACGGTCACCTCTGGAATCAACTACCCCAATGTTGTTTTCTGTCCACAGGGGTTGGGGGAATAGTCTTCTCTTTATCACGAACCAAACAGAACCAAACAGTAACGATTCCCTCTAGGGATGGAAGGAAAAAAGAAGTAATTTACAAGCTGTCATGCACATAAATAGAAGTGTGGATACACAACTTTTGGCAAGACAGAAGTGGTCTCTGTTGGGGGATTTGAAACCAGCTGCTCAGACACTAGTAAGTCTCCACTTCTGAAAACCTACAGCTTCTTCCACTGGGCTCAGAGACCTTGGCAGTCCAGTTGATATCAAGCTGACCAAGCCAACTTGGTGGACATATCCTGGGAAAGTGGCCCTTTGTCTGCATAAACCAGATGAGTCAACTGCCTTGGTGGGCACCACGCCGGCCACACGGGCCACTTTCTGTTACAGGGGCCAGTACAAAACCCTACTGAGCCCCTTTTTGGCTCTTGACACAGGATGCTTTCCACAAAGAGATTATTCAATCCCACCTTTTTAAGTGTTCATCAAGTTTGTTTGTTTGTTTGTTTGTTTTAACTGCTTATACATCAGTTCCATGTCTCTTATAGAGTTATCACCTTTCCCTCAACCAAAATGTTCCCTTCTCACTCTCCCAGGCCTCTCTGGAAGACATCCCCAGGAATGGAAAACACTACATTCAAGGAATCATATTTACAAAGACCAGCAGGCCAAGGTCAAGGTCTAGTCAAGAAGAATGTCAAGAGAAGCCTGACAAAAGTTTGGTCAAGGAAGTAGTCTTTGTCAGTTGAAAATAAAGAAATAAAATCATATGAACCAAAAGAAATTCAGAGTAGCAATCTTAATATCAGACTAAATAGCGTTTAAAGTAAAAATTATCATAAAAATAAAGATGTATGGTATATAATCATAGAAAAAAACACTAGGTCAAAAAATTCTAATCATGAATATAATGCTCTAAATAACATAGTATTAAATATAAGAAGCACCACTGATAGAGCTATAGAGAATTCAACTATTGTAGCAGAGATTTTAATGCTTCCTTCTCAGAAAAAAAAAAAAAATAAAGCAGATAAAAATAGTCATATTGTGGAAGAACTAGAAAAAGTTGTGTTAATAAATGTGTTGATACACATAAAATATTTGCAAAAAGTTACAATGTACCAGACCACAATAGAAGCCTCATACATATTAGTTTCTGATCAGAAAGCAGTAAAATTAGAAATCAGCATCACATGTCTGAAAAATAAGAAATATTCTGTCTCTGAGAGAAAGACAAAAATAGAAAGTTGAAGATACTTGGAACTCAAGAAAAACAAAGCACTCCCATAAGTCTTTATGTTTATAGGTAAACACGTTACCAAAAACATGCAGCAAAGAACAAGATAGCTTCATTATTATTTTATTTTTATCGTATTGTAGTTTTAAAATAAATCCAAATATAGTGAATCAAAGTTAGCTTAACCTTGGATTATGTGGGTCAGTTCTTCTTCAAAAGGTCTAAGCATCAAAACACCACACTTAAAACAAATATAGTCGATTAGTCAATGTTTTGTAAAGAAGAAAAACCACAAATCCCAAGTGCTGCTTCCTAGTAAATGAACATAGAAAAACATTAAATTACATATAATTTACATGCAATAAAAATTGTTTAAATCCACTCATCTTTGCAGCAAAGAGATATTATTATGTATTGCCACAGTAAAAAAAAATCAAATTATTTTAAAATTATCACAATTTTTCTAGGCATCAAAGCAGCACTTGCCAGATGCTATCCTATGAGCCACACAAAGTCTACTTTAAAAACTTTGAAGTATTTGTAAATGCCTTCCAGAAAATAAACTCAGGGTCACTTATTTCCTAAGCAGTGGTGGCTTTCAGAACATTGGACAGTGACCTTTAATCGGCTGTTTTCTGATGCTGGTGGGCAAGCTGGGGGCAAGCAATGCTCTCCTGGTCTGCTGTCAGGTAAAAAGTTATTGATCAAACAGGAGACTCTGAAATCTATCTCTTCCTCTTTCTGAGGAACATTAAGAGCATTAAAGAGTTCATTGTGCCCATGCAATAAATCCATCGAGAAATAAGAATTCACTTGCAAGTATGGAGAAATGTTTCTTCGAGCAGTCACACCAGAGAAATTTTTCACCTCCAACAATATGCCACAAAATGTGATGCTGTGTTTTTCTTTAATGCAGTGTTCATGCATCCAGGGATGGATGGCTGGGAAATGTTAACACCCGCCAGTTTTTTTTAAAAATTTGCCTTATGCATGACTCAGGCCTTCTCCTGCACTCATTATAAGAAAGGAGCGTGTTCAGACAATCATCTTTCCAGTGTGAAAAAACAAGTGTCCTTTTAAAAGATAAACAAGCTATGTCATGCTTCCAAGTTAATTGCCTAAGAAAGACTTGTCTTCTCTTATTTTTTAAAGTTCTTTGAGTATCTAGGATCTTTTCACATTTCTACAACTTGTTCAATAACTCTGCTGACAGGTGTGATTACTTTCTCTCAAAAATTATAAAACCATGTCTTTAGAAAAGTCTAATGACTTGCTAAGGGACTCACAGCAAATGAATTGTGGAGCCGGACTTTGAAACTAGCTTTGACCAACTCCACGTATGATGCTTTTTCTGTTTATCAGGCTGCTCCACGATGACATGCTTTACAAATGCTTTTTGCTTGGTGGTTGATCTCATAACGAAATACAAAGAAATGTATCATTAGTTCTATTTATGCGAAAGAAAACACGTTTATGACAGTGAGCTGCCAAATAGGCCACCTGGGCATGGTGGTTACTAGCTTTGGTTGTAAAAAAAAAAAAAAATTGGTCTCAGCGTCTTCCATTCTGCATCACACTAATAAATATCCAAATTGACGAGGGCATATTTTGTTAGAAGAAAGTAAATAGATAATTCCATCCCAAAACTCGCATTCTTGTTCAGAAAAAACTAAATCATCTAGTGTAATAATCCTTCACTAATAACCTCCTGTTTATAATATAAGATAGAGGAGAAAAGAAGCTGGGACCAGGGATAGTCTCAGCAGGCAGGAGTCTGTCTGAGGAAGGGTCTGGTCACCCTGCCTTAGGGTGTCAGGACAAACCCGACCATAAAACACTAGTCAGCCTCATAGAGTGGCCTAGTGGCAATGAGTGTTGGACTTGGAGTCAGGCCATGGCGACATGACCTTGGGCAAGTTCCCTAACCTTTCTGAGCTTTTCCTTCAGATCTGTTTTGTAGGGTATTATGAGTGATGAGTGAGTTACTCAGCACAGGGTAAGGGGCGAACAGATGCTAACCGTTATCATCATTCTAATCACCTTTGTATCACTTTTCTGGTTCAGTGATTTGATCTTTGAAAATATTCAGTACTATTTTCTCCAGGAAAACCTCAAAGGACACTGACATAGGAGTATGAGGGACAGAAATATCTCAGTCTGTTTCATTTATTTCCATATGATAAGACCAAGACATTTCTCATCAGTGCGAGGGAGACATCCGCATGCATACCTTAGAGGTTAAGTAGTGCCCAATGACCATTTAATTGGAAGAAAGGAAATCACCATCCATATTTTGTTGAAAGAACTATGTGCAAAATTCCTAACAGATGCCAACAGACTAAAAAATAAAAGAAGAAAAAGAAATGTGCTGCACATCTTTGTAAATTAAAAATTGAAATAAATTTGATCTTAAAGAGGTCAATTTTTCTTCTTAAATATCTTTTAGCTGATATTCAACTAGATGTATAGAACATCCATTTCAGAAGAAAGATCTAGTGACAGGATAGAGTAAATTCCAATATTGTATCTTCTTTAAAATGAAAAAAAACTTTTATAAATATTTATCTTAATTGTAGTAGATTCATAAAAACTTTATTATATTAACATTAATAGACAAGGAACATATGTCTGCTCTCTTGTATACACTTATGTAAAATAGTCTGAGAAATCTTAAGACACCATGGTGACATTTTGACTTGAGTGTTTCAGCAAACATCTGAGGAGATGAAAGGTGACTGCCTCTGATTGCCTGAATCCTGAATAAGTGGTGAAGGTCAGAGAGATAAGTTGGATGCCAATGATAAAATGAACCATATGGCTTTGAAATAACAGATAAGTCATGAGTTGGCACTTTTCGAGCTCACAAAGAAAGAAGCAGCTGACGAGCAATGGAAAAAAACAAGCTAAAGAAGAAAGAATTTTGGGAACAGGAAGTGCTGGAGTGATGAATCAGAAGTCAGTATAGGCCCCAGTAGAAAGACCTTGGGGAATACCCTAAGAAAAAGAGATATTTTAGAGAGCATTACCAAAGCCAAAATCTTCTCCAAGAAATAAGCGGCACCTCTTCATAAAATCTCAGAGCATCTGGCATCGCTTGTGATGCCCAGGTACTAACAGGTAGCATTTACTGAAAGGTTGCCAAGCGTTGTGCTGAGCATTTTACAAGCAATCTCTAATCCTTGTAGGTGAGAACCACTACCATAGCCATTTTTCACATGAGAAGATGAAAATTCTAAGAAATTAAATGACTTGCCTAAGGACATATCGCAAATTTATGGTGGTTCCAGGTATGAACCAGAAAATGTGACTCAGAGCCCATGTTCTTAACTACAGAATTATACTTCTGTATACATAATAGAATAAATTTCTTGAAAGTTTTATGTAAAAAAAATTCATATGGCTCAACCTAATAAAATGAACAAAAAAGAATTCCATGTGCTACCTCTCTTCCTTCAATAGTAAAATCTCATTATATGATGATCCATTCAAATCCTCACCAAGCCATACCTTGATTAGAACTGACATTGCAAGAGAGTCCCACTATGTTGGGGGTAAGAATCCCATCAAATCAGGGATTTTCTTAAGCTAGGTGGTGTTTTCTTCCTTTCATTTTTTTTTTTTTTACATACAGAAGAACATAGCTTCTTACTACCCTAAGACATTTTTTAAGTTTTATTTAAGCTACTTATCTTTATAAATAATGACTCAGCCTAATTAACTGATTAGATAAACAATGAACAAATGACATAATCAGTCTGACAACCACCATGAGGCTGTCACTTTGTTGAATAAAGGGGTTGTCATCTGTCACTTCTTCCATGTGAGAGTCATGGTTGAACCTGTATTGGTTATTTGTAACGTGAGAAACTTCATAGCATGTGGTCTCTTAGAACAAGAACAATTTTTAGTTCAAGATGGGTTATATGTCTCTACAATCTATATCGAGAGAGAGAGAGAAACAAACACACATATGTATATTTATATTATAGGCACTTTTTAAAATCTTAAGTCTAAAAGACAAGGAGAAAAAATGAACACTTGGAATCCTGCACTTTCTACTTTCATTTTGAAATACACATCTCAAATGTAAGAATTTCTAGAAACACATTATCAATGGCCTTCTGATTTAAAAAAATGCATTCAAATTAAAGACATACTAACACTTCAAAACAAATTGATGTAGGAGAAACAGGCTTGTACAAAAAAAGAAGGATGTTTCTCCAATTATTAACTTAAAGGAAGGATTAGTTTAAGTGCTTACCTTTTAGAAACCTCTCAAGACATGTAACCACCCATCCAAACACCACTGGAAAGAGCACCTGCTTTGTTTCAGGTGCTATACTTAGTGCCTTGCATTGTGGGAGGCACATAGCAAGTGCTCAATTAATACTGGTTGAGTGCATGCATACATGGATAACGGAATAGAAGATTATCTCAAAAAACTCAAAATCTAGAAGTTTCCATTTCAAAAGTATGAAATAAGATTATAAGCCTGAATACAGTTCCATTGATGATGATAGTGCTGATGATACTATTCAGGCCACATTCATGAACTTGGTTCATGATTTTCTGCTGTAAACGACGGAAATATCCAGTGGAGAATCAAAGCAATTGACCAGAAAGTATTTTTTGCCTTATTTATATAGACACTTACACAGTTTTAATGTCCAGCCTAAGATTTTTTATTTCTTATAAGTTTGACTTATAAGAGGCATATTTCTCCAAAACTTTCCACACAACCTGGTAGACTCCATCGTGAGTTGTCTCCTTACTTGAAAGATGTCATCTAGCCTTCCCCATAGACTAAATTCTACTGGTGAGTCACTTTTATTAAACTTCATAGTCATTTTGCTATGTAATTATCCAGACATTCATCAAGTTGACAAAGGAGATGAAAGCCCCAAGCCCAGAGCTGTGTGATTGTCAATGAGTAAACAGATCAAAGAAGTGAAGAAGCCAGATCCACATTCACTTGTGATTAACAGGAAAACAGAGGGGGAGGAAACTGACTGTTTGCCAAGGACAGGATGGAACGCAAATTGAATTTTCCTTCTGGCCTTTGAAAATGATGACATTTTCATCTGCTCATCATTTCTACGTGTCCTTTTCACAACTTGCTTAACACGCTAAATAATTGCCTGGGGCCAAAAAATAAATAAATAAATAACTGCATGATCATTAAGACTGATTTAATCGCTGGTCTTATTAAAAAAGATACTGTGTCCACTCGAAGTGTCTAGTATACTTAATGCTCACAACATTGCAAACTCATAACGCATGAGAGATACCTGAACGTATGTTTTGTTTATCTCTGTAGCCCCGGAACCTAGCACAGACCTGTCATAAAGTCCCATTAAATAAAGACCCTGGATCATGAAAGCAACTTGCCCAGGTGCTTGTCATCAGCAGGGAAGGTAATTCAATGAGAAAAAATTGGTGGTCTCTGGAGTAAGATGAGATTTTGAATCCACCTCTATTTCCCAGACACGTGACCCTGGGCAAATGACTTAAATTTTCTAAAATTTAGCTTCCTCATCTATCAAGTGGAAATACTTATCACCTGCCTCACAGGGATAAGGCGAAAAGCAAAGTAGACTGTTCATATAAAATGTTGCCACTTACTAAGAAATGAAAAATGTTTGTTCTCTTTGCTTAAAACACTCAATAGATCAGCTTGTGGCATGTCAGAGATACAGAAGTCTGATTTTATTTATTAGCAAGAGCAAGGTCACGGGGGAGCAGACCATGTTACAATAGATGACACTTTATTGGAAAGTTACTATTTTCCAGACTGGCTTCATTCACGCCAGAACAGCGTACTCTAGATTCATGTGTCTACGGCTACAGGCCAGCAGAGAGGACTCTGCACACCCGTGCTCTTAGAGGTGCTTTCCCCTCATTATTCTCCCCTTCTCTGATGCAATGAACACAAAGAACTTCAAGGCAATCCATCGTCCCTCGTCATCTCTTCTGTCAACTACAAGATGGGCGAGGTTTCCGCCACCTTCAAACAGAGATGTCGGGTCTCAGCTCACCTTCCCTCTGCTCGGCGTCTACAACTCAAGCTGAATCCTACATGGGGGACACCAGTTGGCGTGGTCAGCTCTGTGCCGAGAGACTGACTCTTCAGGAGTGGCCTGAGCCATCTTTTAATGAGCTGCATAGCAATGTCACACGTTTGGAGAGCTATTTTAGAGAAAGCTTTTCTTCCATTATCGCTACAGTAACAGTCCATTTCCCTCTGAATTAAAATCGTCTCCATGGGCTCCCCTGCCAAGATATAAAGTGCCTGAGAGAGTCAGCAGCTTTAGGCATGCTGGATCTCATCTAGTAAATATTATTTAATGAGCAGATAAGGAAGGTAGGATGGGGTGGTGCATAGCTCTCTTTGTTCCTTTCACAGCAGTTATCGTAATGTAGCATCATCTTGGTATTGATTTGCTCCCTTGTCGGTTGCCTGCACTTCTGCACTACAAAAAGAAAGAAAGAAAGAAAGAAAAAAAAAAAAAACCCTTTCAAGGAGGGCCCTTAATCTTCTCAGGATATTTGGTGGGCAATAAGAAATAATAATTAATAATAATAATAGCAATACTAGCTAATAAGGACTAGAACTGAGACAGACTGTCTCCAGAGTCCAAACTCTTACCTGTCCTGCTCTCCTGCTCCCATCTGTTGGGGAGGGGACAGGAGACCTCTAGGAAGGAGGCACAAAATAGAAGCTTAGAGGATCCTATTTCAGACCCGCCTACTTGCTTATGCCTCTCTTCCTTTCCCTCTGTTCTGAAGAGCCCAAATGCCACGCGAAGAAAAAGAAGACACTGGGAACAGAAATGCTCTGTGAGGGGAGGGAACTGGTTTTCTCAGTGCGACCCGGAGAGGCTGAGCTGTGTCTTCCACACCTTTGTGGCATTTGTGCCCAGCTCCGAACGATCAATGAGGGAATTCAGTGTTTTCTCTGCTCCTGATTTATTTTACTGGGGTGTAATGTACACACCAATTTTAATGATCAGTGCTAACGTACAGGTTGATGAATTTTATATTTCACCAGCATCACAATGGTGATCATCAAAACTTCTTTCACCTGCAAAAGTTTCCTCATCATTGAAGATTTTTAAGCAAAAGAGTGACATAATAGGATTATTGTTTTTGGAAAGATGATTCTGCAGCTAGCGCAGAGAGGGGGTGGATCAAGGAGCTAACGATATCTTCAGTCAACTCAGTTTTTGATCCAAGGAGCAAGATAGATTCTTAAACAGCCAAGAACTTCAAAACACTCCCTGGAATATTTGTTAACTCATAGACTTTTGTCAAAATGCCAAAAGGAAAGAGCACAAAACAGCCAAACTGGCCTGTAGGAGTTAAGCATAGGATTTTCATGAAAGCAAGAGACTGCTCTCAGGAAAGCCACAGCAATCCGTATGCATCACAAGGAGAGATGATGGCCATCTTCGCTGGATCTGTGTGTTTTATGACTATAGACACAGCCTCTGAGTCCCATTCCAAGCAAATGCTCTGAGAAAATTAGCTGCCAAGTTGACACATGACCCAAACCAGCAGCCCAGGCGAGGGTAAAGTGCCTGACATCAATTGTACTCTATTGCACAGGGCTGGGCTGTTGCCAGAGCTACTGCAGTGACAGGAAGGCAGCCTGGCCCAGACATTCGAGACCATATATGCTGCCTGCTGGGTACTCTTACCAACTCCGAATGCCCAAACTCTCTGTGCTCAGAAACAATGAAAGATACTCTATTTACTATACGCTTCACATAAAAATTGAGTTATCTTAAAACTCTATTAGGTGAGTCCTAGTCTTAGCTCCCTTTTAGAGGGGATGAAACTGAGGCACAGAAAGGTCTAGACACTTGCCCCAGGTCACGCAGCATGATTCAAACCCCAGGAAGCCCAGCTCCAGAGACCCAGAGACCATGATCCCCATGGGTCCCTGACTTTCCACAGCACAACAGTTAAGAGCACAAGTGTCAGAGTCAGACTGACTGAGATCCAATTTCTAGTTCTGCTGCTAGCCAGCTGTACAACCTTGAACTTAACATCTTTCAGCCAGTTTTCTCATCTGCAGAGTCAGCAGACTTGTCGTGAGGACCAACCACCTGCTGCATGCACCTGGCCAGAGACAGGCAGAAACAGAGCCAGAGAGAGGGAGGGTCAGTGGATACTATTCCCCTATCAGAAAAAAACTTTCTGCCACTGGCCTGAGTCTGCACAAAAAGAAGTGTAAAAGCGTATAGAACAGTCCCCTCTTATCTGTGGGGTACACATTCCAAGATCCCCAGGGATGCCTGGAACCACAGATAATACTGAACCCCACATACACTGTTTTTTTCCCCTATACTTATATCCCTATGATAAAGTTTAACTTATAAATTAGGGGCCATGAGACATTAACAACCATAACTAATAATAAAATAGACAAATTATAATTATATACTGTAAAGTTAGGTGAATGTCATCTCTCCCTCTCTGATTACCAATCTGGGAACCAAGATGGCCATTAAGGGGGCAGGCTGGACCACTGACATCTCTGAGAACTTCTGCATCCACCTCGCATCTCAGGGAGCTTCAGAAGACTCTCACACCAGAAGGACCATGCAAGAAGGGACAGTGCAATCCTCAGGGTAGCTTTTGTGGACAGGCAAGCCCAATACTCTGCCAAGGAGGTTGAGAAAGTCTGAAAGAAGGATCGAACCCCTTTTGATACAAAAACACATTAAGAGTTTCGGGCTGAAAAGTTTGTTCACATTCCAGCATTAGCCACTGCACTGTTGTGATGATCAAATAAGACCAGTTTAGCTTTCATTCTTTGAATAAATATGAGTTCCTACAGTTACCAGGCACTAGAGACACAAATCAAATAGGAACTTACAGTCTGATAGGATAAACACTCACAGCCAACTTGCAAGCTCGTGGTTGAGTTATACATATCAGAAGTTTTTCAAATATTGCCTCAATTAATTCTGACAGAAGGAGGTATTCTGGGCGCCATTTATGAATGAGCGAACGAGACTCAGACTGATTAAGTGACTTGCCAAGACCATACAATCTCAATGGGGTGAGTGATTTCAGTGGACATGTCCCTTCAGCTTTGCTCATCCTCCTTAAAGGCCCACGGAGAGCCTAGAGGAGTCCGGGACCACTCTTTATACTCTGGACCCTGGACTTATTAAGTAGAATTAGTTGTCTCATGCCATTCAGTGCAAATGTTTCCCAAAGCCAATTGCTACATCTGCTGAAGCTCTAGGTGACTTCAATGAACACCAGTTCTCCTCATCACACCTTAAGGGAAAACGGCACCTCCAGAATGCACACATTAATTAACACAGCAGAAATAGGCTCGAGTTAATTATAGAGCCTTCCCAGCGAAAAAACGAGAAACAGGCCAGCTGCCAAAGAAGGCTCGCCATCACAGAATAACGTGAGAAAAGTGGAGAAAAGCACCACCTCTGTACACTGTGTCTTTGCCTGAAAGATGCCCCTCTGTTGAGAAGCAAAAGGTTTAGAGGTCAACATCTTGGAGCTGGCCATGGACTCAGAAAGTCCCTCTCAACTTTGTCCATGATACACGTCCCTTAAAGAAAGGCCCTTTGCCACTAGAGAGGACATGTGCATCAATTGCTAAGAAGAGCTTCTATCAAAGAGGAAGGAAAACCTGTCTGTCATATTCCTAGCATTCAACATTTTTTTCATTATTTATCACCAGCATCTATTTATTTGGGGAAAAATAAGCTGATGATTTTTTAAAAAATACATGAAAACTTCAACCTAAGAACTAGAAAGATACTGAGCAGTGTATTCTCCATGACCCAGAAAATGTACATTTACCACCAGATTTCCTAAGGAATTTTCATTTTCTCCGTAAAGCATGCTACACCCCCAAACCACCTCAGTCCTGTGTTTACATATGATATCAACTAAGAATCTCATCTTGATCTCTCTAGCTAGTTCATACAGGTGTGTAAACATTATCCAGCTTCTTCCAAGTGAAATGTGTGTGGTCTGGTATCTGCATCAACAAGTACTACTAGGGTAAATAACATTTTCCATTACTAAGAGAGTCTGCAGCCAGATATTCTAAAAGTAGCTCAGTACTTTATCTTCTCCAAGAATGAAATATAAATAATGTTTGACCAGTTGTCACTGCCCACATGAATAGAATAGTGGGCTTTGAAAGACATAGGCAGGGAAAAGATCATGACTCACTCTTCCATAAAAGAACCTGCAATTCATAGACCCTTGTGACAGAGGGGATTTTAATGGCAACCTATTCCAAATGTCACCAAACCGAAGTGTGCTCTGAAATCGTCCTGGGGGGTATATGAAAGGCCTCTGAGGCATCCCAGACATCCTGGATGATCTCTAACAAGACCCGGACTTCTGGATTATCATCATGCCTTCCCCAAGCGATTCTGGAAGACAGCCCTATTTGGGAACCTCTCCTCCAAATCAGAAAGCCCGCAACACCCCAGCCAAGTGGTCCTGTGGTCTTTGCCTAAAGGCTTCCCAGGCGAGCAAGCCAACCCAGTTTGCCCCCAGATGGCACTAACTGCTGGGAACTCCCAACCACGGGCCCGGATTTGACATGTGAGAAAGAGAAGCCTCATTCACACTTACGAGGCAGCACATTTTTGTTGCTTTCACCTAAGAAACCGCATAAAGGTCCAAACTGCAGTCTATGAAAAAAATAACGATATAGTAAAAACTTTATTTTTGTCAGAAATGGTTTTGTAGTGAATAGGTTAGAGCAAGAGCTGAACTAAGTACAGTTTTAGAATGGACGTTACAGTCCCTCTGGTAGAAGCACCTTGCCTTAGGTTGTCTGTGCGGACTCATTTGTGTTCCTGACCAAGTGCCCAGATGCACACGCCCTTCACCTGGATGGGGTCTCTCGGGTGGAACGGCAAACTGCAAAGATGCTTCAGGAACTGTCGGGTCTTCCTGAAGAAGAGCACGTCCCTAGCCTGCAGAAGACCTTAGACGGCAGCCGCAAAACATCTGGAAAAACTTGGGGCATTCGCTAGAACGGGTCTAACTCCACATCAACAGTTACAAACTCAAGCTATCAGAATCCCTTAAGAAATCTTCCAGAATTGGAGTTTCTCAGGTCTCAATGCAGACCTGCTGAAGTAAATTCTTTGAGGAATAGAGTGCGCAAAAAAGGAAGGAAAGAAGGAAGGAGGGAGGGAGGGAGGGAGGGAGGGAGGGAGGGAGGGAGGGAGGGAAGGAAGGAAGGAAGGAAGGAAGGAAGGAAGGAAGGAAGGAAGGAAGGAAAAAAAGGCTATTTTTTAAAATGTCCCCAAATAGCATAGCCAGTTCTCCACGTGGGATTTCAGAAATGCTGATTCTATGCCACCCTTGGGTACTAGAGTACCACCCTGATGTCTGATGCCCTTAGCACTTCCAGCTCCCATCACAAAGATAGCTCTGTTTTTAAGAGAAGGTGGCAGAAGCATAGAGAATCTTAGCAGTCATATATATTCATCCAAGGTGCCATGGGTTTCTGTTTGATGCCTCTGGCCATAAGGAAGCCGAGAGACATCTCTCTCCATGTCTGTCAACTCCCAGCAAGGCTATAATCAACAAGGGCTCATTTCATGACACTTAATACAGAGGTGATAAACAGCCACTGAGTCACACCAGAAACTTGTTCAGGAAAAACACACACACACACACCCTTGGCAGCAGGGGGTGTTTTAAGACACAGAAATATCTGGTCTATGCCCCAGACCCAGTCTGGTTCATGCAGGAAGCCCAGTGGGGGAAGAGAATCTGAACATCAGCCACATTCTCCAGTTTTTGGAAGAAATGGTTGAGAACAGACCGGAGTGGCTTAAAGGAGAAGTGCTAACTGAGGGCCAATTCCAGCCGAAAGTGTTTGAGAACTTAACCCAGTGGGCAGTTCCACAAACTGGTCCACAGGAGAGGTATTTATCTTATGACAGCCTCTTTCGAGAAGGTAGTATTTTTGTCCTGCTTCTGTGGGAGAATCACCAGGTCTTTGGGATACAAAGTGTTTACATAAAAGACTAAAAGGCATTTTTGTATTATTTTAAAAGCTTTCTTAATGGATATTTGCATAATGACTTTTATTAGATTTTATTTATAGAATTACCCGGTCCCACTAAAATGTTCATTATTTGGAAATGTGACTTTCTTCTTATCTGCTACTCTTTTTAAGGACGACATCACGGGCATTGTGGTACTCACGGAATGTTTGCTAAGAGTGGGTGGGGATCAGCTGAAAAATGTTCACGTAGACCACCAGTTCTCGAAGTTGGTACATCAGAACCACTGTCATTCAAAACAGCTTGCTGGGCCTGACTCTTGAGTTTCTGATTAATTCGGTCCAAAATAGGGCTCAAAAATCTGCACTTCTAACAAAATCCCAGGTGATACTGATGTAACGGTGGTCTGAGGACCACACTTTGAGGACTACTAAAACAGAGCATGAGACCCACGTCCAGATGATCTGGTGTGAGATGCAGGCTCACACTCCCACCAAACTCTAAGAGCAACTTCCCCGCTCACATCCGTCAGGGGCCCACAGGGCTGCACATCCTGCTTTATGCCTTTTGCAATGTTTTACACCTGTTAGTTATTTCAGCACCCCTTTTCATCTTCAAAAGTGTCCTGGTTTGGGTGACAATTTTAATATTCACCCTAATATGTGTTCATGTTTGCTTCATTGTAATCTGCAAGAATCCCATGTACCTAAACAGAGGATGCTCTCCTACAAAGAGAATAGACTTTTGCTTCCCCTGAGAGCCAGGGGACACTACAGACCTGGGATCACTTCAGCTGGGGTTGTAGCTTACCGAAGAAGTCTGAATCCCAGTTTTCCAGCCTTCCCTTTTGCCCCAGACTTGCTCTCCCTATTCCAATGTTGCCAGTGGTGCCAGCCCTCAGAGGACCCCATCTTTCCTTTTGGGTACCAATCATACATCCTCCACTGCTCTAGCTCCCAGCTCTGATTTCAGCTCAAGGATGAATTTCTGTTATGGCTGTTGTTATTTGGTGTTGAAGAGCAGTTCCTTGCAATTTTCCCTTAATTCTTTCTGTTTTTCACATTTCATTGTGAACATTTTAAAACACACTCAAGAGTAGAGAAAATAATAAACTCTCATGTACCCACAGACCGGCTACAACAATTATCAACTCATTCTAATATTATTTCACCTATTCCCCCACCCACTTTCCCACTCCTTCCCTCCTAACACATATAAACACTAGATTCTTTTGAACTAAATCTCAGACATTATATGATTTTATCCATAAATATATCAGCGGTGTCTCAAAAGAATAGGACTCTTTTTAAAATAACAAGTATACTTGCTAGTCCTGCTTCATTAACACACTGTAGCCTGTTCCCTTGCTGAGGTTTCCTTGAGGATGAGGGAACAGTGGTCCCATTCCTGTGTGCAGTCAGTTTTGCCACGTTTTTCCAGTCAGTCTCCTCACACTTTGTTGTCCATTCTTTCCCACCAGAGGACTGATGGCCACTCGCCTCACTGGGATGGCTATGGGAGAGGAGTAGCCAATGGGGACAACACCTTTTCCCCAGGGACTGCACCCAGCAACTTTTGGTTGAAGCGCTGTTGCTGTAAGCTATTTCTGGGGCATTATTAGGGCTCCCTTGTCTCAGGACACCTCTGGAGGGACATCACACTGTACCACTGCGAGAGGATTTCCCCCACCAACAATAAATGTAGACAACTTCACTGCCCGTGTCCTGCCTCTCCGTTGACCAGGTCTGCCTTCTCACCTGCCTGTGCTGCACCTGATGGCCAGGTATCTCTGGTGGCCCCGGAGGGGCACATCAGAGCTGTCCACCAACAGGGGCTCTCGCCTTCATTGCTGGCCATTGGGCAGGACTTTTGATTTGCCTGCAGGTTGTCTTCTGGATGGAATCCAATGTTTCATTTTTTTCATTTAGAAGCAGATTTTACTTTCTCAACCTGCCACACCCCTAGTCCATTGCCTGGGACCAGGAGGAAAGGATGAGCACCCCTTTCTCCAGAGCCATCTCACTTCTCTGGCCAAAACTACACACACACACACACACACACACACACACACACACACACACACACACACACACAGGTTCATCACTGCCAGCTCTGCAGCCCCATGAGCCAGCCTGCAGATGCCTCTCAGTGCCGCAGGAAAGCCAGCCAACCCTGGCTGTCACCGCCCCCGCCGCCCCCAGGGAAGGAAGAAGCCATTCTTGCTCCTAGAGAGAGAGACGTGATGACAACTAAAAAGGCGGTCTGCCTACTGAAGCCGGAGCTTTTCTTCCTCCAGGATGTGGGGACCAGGGTTGATCCTATCTGGCCATCAGGTCTGGGCTCAGAGAACCAGGCTAAGGTGAGACTGAAAGCTATAAGGGGCTTGCCGACAGCTGCCCCCAAGATCCCTTATTCCACTACACAGTTCTCTATCTCCTGCTCTGCTCGCTGGGATCAGCACACATAGATAAAGATTTTCTCCCCCAAAATATACCAAAGACCCCTAGAGAGTTAACCCCACAAACTGACTCTTTATGTTCTAAAGCTGTCAGATGCATCAACCCTGCATCAAACCACTCAACCGCCTGCCGAGGGTGGGCCACTCTCTTCCTCCGGATCTGGGGTTCACACCTCAGCCACACCGTACACATATGACTGCCCAAATGTTGTCCTAAATTCCCTCCAGAGGACGCAGCTCACTGTGTGGTCTATCCAGAACCAGCGTTTCATCTGGGATTCCCAGAACCCTGGGCATCTGTGAAGGCAGTGATATTTACAAAGTTGTCGAAATGTTGTGGCTTGTATTTCTCTTCATATCTAACTGTGTGGCCCCCGCCCCCACCCCAAAAAGAGTGTGTATGTTGGGAGAGAAGGGTAGGGGGCATGCAAAACTGGCATGAGAGGGAGCTACAACTGCGGTGCTCTCACCTCCTTGCAAGGTATTGAGGCTCAGAGCACTTCCTCCTGGGAGTCTGTTCTTAAGGGTACGGATGGGGGTTTAGGAGCCAGCAGTCATAATCCAGCCTTCATGAACTGCAGGCCGTGAACTTTAACAAAACAATCACTGCAAATCCTTTTTTGTCTCTGAAACTAGAGACATCCCACCCCTTTCACAGAGCAGAGGTGAGAATTAAACGAGGTCAAGTAGATAAAGCTCCCGAGGGAGCTCCAAGCACATAGTAGGAGCTCAGTTAATGCTGGGTTCCTTGCGCCATTACCTCCTCCCTGATCTTTACGAGAGAAGAGGGAGTGCGGCACAGTGGTTTCAATGTTCACATCCAACAGTCATAGTCTTAAATTCTCTACTTCTGTGACTCAACAGCCACATGGCTGTGGGTGACTTACCCTCTCTGAGCCTAAATTTTCTCGTCCATGAAAGAAAATTTTCCTTGTCAGGTTGCTGTGAGGATGAGAGAGAGTGTGGCTTGGAGCATATGCTGAACAGAAGGCAGCTCTTACTGATTATCGTGGTTTTCCACCCCCTCCCACCATGTGAGAAGCGCCACACCCCATGCGTGGGAGAATCCGAGATGGAGTGAGAAGAATAAAAGATGACCATGCTACGTGCCATGCATTCTCAGGCAGTGATGTCACCTCGAAAGAGGAGAAAATCACTTCTTGGAGGGCCCCAAAATTGGCTCTGCAAGAGGGGGAGGATTATTAGATATCACAGTGGTTTGTGGCTCCTCAAAGAGCCACAGAACATAAACATATATGGTATTAAAATATCATGGTGGGAGGGAAGGGGTCAGCAATTAAGGGGAAAATAATCTAAAAAGTCTCCTTGGGAGGTAGCAACGAAAAAAAAAAGAAAGAAAAGGTTGAGAGAAACCACACTACCTAGACCAGAAACACTGGAGAAGGTTGAAAAAGCAATGCTCCACCTTTGGACTAGCAGGAACGCCAGTGTCGGGGACATGGTGCTAATTGGTAGTGTTCACACTACCTGCTGGACATCTCCAAATGATTCCCGGGGTGGAACGGTTTTTATTGCCACTGTCGTTTTTGTCAGATTTGCTTGTTTTTTAAAGAAAGAAGAAAAAAGAGCTAAAATGTGTTGAACACTTAGTGCTAGGAACTGTGCCTGGCATATTGTACAGATTATTTCAACAGGAAAAGTGGGTTTTGGTTTAATAGATGAGAAAACTGAGGGTCTCTGAAGTTAAGCAAAAACACTTCACTCAGAAGCCCATGCTCTTTCTGAAGTGGCCATCCTCCCAGATTGCTCTGGATGTGCCCAATTATGCCTGATGTCCCGAAGTCACCATTAAAGAGCACCCTGTTTTCACTCTCATAAGTGTCCTGGTTTGCATAATAAATTAAATAATCATCCTATGTGACAGCTACATTGCTGCTCTGTCTATCCCTCCGGGGATTTCCACAGGAAGGGTCTAGAACCAGAACAAGCCTGAATGGCCTCTTGTGGCAATATCCTCATCAGAGAAGGCAGAGAAGTTCCTGGAGGAGAGGAGGACAAACGATGAAAAAGAGTGGCAGGGAGAACCATGTTAAAAAAATGCAGCACACCTCACTTTTAAGACCATCCTCCAAAAAGCCCCTATGCGCATGGGAGCTCCTGGAGCTCAGAGGAAGGCAGAACTGCAGGTGTGGCCCCCACGGAGGTGTGCTGCCGCAGTTCCAGCATCTGGTGGGTTGCATACCTGAGAGGCCCGCCAACACCCACATGGAGGCAAATGAGAGGAACCCGAAGAAGCCCCACCCAGGGTCTGGTTGCCACGGTGCCAAGGGACCCTGCACCCTGGGGCTGGAAACAGGAGGGTTTGGAGTTGCATGCTCAGGACACCAGCCAGCAAGCATTGGCCTCCTGGGGAGCAGATGAAAGCCCCGTCTCCTGGCCCTCCTGGCCAGGCAGACCCTCGCAGGTCTCCACAAATCGCCATCTGCAGGTTCAAGCAGGAAGTCCAGGCTGCTGGAGACGTTCTATGCCTGCCTCTGAATAATTTAACACTCTCTCCAAAATAGACTATCATTAGAATTTGTCAATTCCTCTGCATTTGAGCAGACAGCCTCAAAAAAAAAAAAAAAAAAAAGAGAGAGAGAGAGAGAAGAAAAAGTTCCCACACAGATTTCTTGAGTGTAATGGAACAGGAGTGCGGTAGTTCAATGTCACTGCTTTTATGCGAGTCAAAGCCCCTTGCTCACTGGTGCTCACTGACCCAACAGAAAATGTTGCCCTTTCAGGTCTATACGGCCCTAAAACCAACTGTAAGGTGCGTGCACAGGGCGCAGGGCCACTCCTCCATCACCACGTAACTAGATCCTGACATTGCCCCTGAATGTGTAATAAGCTCAGGAGCCCACCCATTCCAACATCCACTGGCCCCCGAAATGCCCAGCGTGGAATTCAGCATCCTCCAGCACTCCTCCTGTCCTCCCTCCCAGGTGCCTGAATTTCAGAACCTCAGCCACCCAACTGCTCCCTTCCTCCTCAGCCCCAGATCCTATACTGGCCAAGTCCGTGCCATTTGACCTCACTATCAAGTCATTGTCAGCCACTCCTTTCGCTCCCCCCACCAATGACTGCCCACGTTTGGGCACTGGCGTCCCCAATGTAAAAGCATGACGGCTGCTCACGTGGCCTCAGGCCTGCAGTCCCTCCCCTTCCATCCATCACTCAACACTAGGGACAGCCATCTCCTTGGAATGGCTGTTAATACACACTCCCTTTGCTGAGCCTGCCAACGACCAGCCGCTGAGCTAAGAAGTCCACATGGCTCTTCCCACTGGACTCTCTCAAGACCCCAACATGGATTCTACTTCTGCCCCCATTTTACAGATGACAAAGCAGAGACTGAGGAAATTGTTCTCATGGCATACAATTAGACAGCGGCAGGGCTAAGCTTCCAACCAAGGAACAGGTCTAAAACCACAGTCATACTGCCTCTAACCACAGATCAGGTCAAACCCAAAAATCCCCTTCAAAGAAGGCTTGGTGGCTCCCTGCTGCCTACCCATTTCCCCAGAATGGTCCCCAAACCGCCCTGGCAGTCATCACCTGTGCCAGCCTCATCACAGTGGACACCACACCACACATTACGTCCATGTGGGTTCTGTCTACCTCTGCAGCTGCATCTGTGCACTCAGACCACGTGCCAGGTCCTAGGTTCTTGGTTCCAGGCTTTTCCTAAACCTACAGCACCTTTGTGGGCTTTGCCATTCGTTTAGCTCAGCCACCATGCTCTTTCCTCCCCTAATTCAAACTCTGGTCAGTCAAGTCCTCCTTCTTTGGCACAGCCTGCATTTTATCCACACCTCTGCCACAGCCTTAATGCAGGTGGTCATTTGTGTGCGACAGTCCCCCTTCATCCACAGGTTCCCTCTCCAAAGTTTCAGTTACCTGCAATCAGCCTTAGACTGAAAACGTTACAAGGTGAATCCCAAAATAAACAGTTTGAAAGATTTGATTTGTGCACCGCTCTGAGAAATGTGATGAAATCTCACATGGCCCGGGGATGTGATTCATCCCTCTGTCCCGCATCTCCACGCTGTAGACGCTCCCTGCCCACTACTCAGTAGCCGTCTCAGTTATCGGATCAACTGTCAAAGCGTCACAGTGCTTGTGTTCAAGTGACCTTGTTTCATGTAATAATGGTCCCAAAGCCATTTATTTAACTTTTATTACAGTATACTGTTATAATCATTCTATTTCCTTATTAGTTATTGTTATTAATCTCTAACTCTGCCTAATTTATGAATTAAACTAAATTGCAGGGTTATATGTATAGAAAAAAACATAAGGTTTGGTACTAACTGCAGTTTTAGGCATCTACTGGGGGTCTTGGAACATGTCCCATGTGGACAAGGGGGTACAACTGTATTTATTTTGCTCTACCTTGAGGGTGAATACCCTGAACATACTCACTTCTGTATATGTCAGGTATCTAGCCTAAGGCATGTCAGATAGCTGTGAAATGACTTGACCCAGGGATTTCACATATTCACTGTCACTGCGCTTGTATTTTATCCCTTTTAAAAAGCAGCAGGACAAGAGACTTGCACATGGGATCTCAGGAATCTCATATTCAACCAGCTGGTGGGTGGGTGGGGCTGCCAGACCCTGGGTCACTACCTGGTCCACTCACTTGTTTTGAATCATGCAGAAAAGTCACCGCTTATAAGCTGCAAAGTAAATTTTCAAGGAAAAAACAGAACAGCTTTTGCGTTCTGACACCTCCTCCTGCTCTCCCATCCCACCTTCTTGGAGAACGGCCTCTGAGGGTGACTCACTGGTAGGACAGGATGAAAACAGCTCCCTGGAGGGGGCTGACAATCTCTGCTAGACACAGAGCAGAGCTGGTGATGGGATTTGTCCCCAGAGGGTGGGAATGTAGCTTCTGCCCAATCTTGGGTTTGATTTGAGCCCTTGGGATGAACCTGAGAAAGATGAGTGTTCACAGGTAGATGCTCCTTTTTCCCCTCGTGGAATATGCTTGAATACCTGCGGGACGCTTTTCTCTGCACAGGGGCAGATGTCATCATTCACTATCTCCTCCCAAGTCTCCTCACAGTCCATAAAATACATGCCATTTTAAGGCTTATGATGAGAAAAAGGAAAGCTCAAAGAGCTACTCCTGAATCTGCTAAGTTTGGAAGAGTTAACATAAAAATCCTTGTAAATGCCCTGGACTATTTCTGCACCCCCACATTCAGGGGTTAAAACCTGAGCTCCGCCTTTGAAAGCATGGTGCCAGAGCCCAGCAGAACTCTTAGCCCAAATGCCTTGCTCTTCTTTCCCTCCCACCCCGCTACTGGCATCTCAGCTCCCTGCCTACCCAAACCGCCATCGGGATGTCCGTGGGCCCGTTCCATGTCTGTTATACAGGAATATGCTGGAATATCTGTTATACTGAAATATTTCTTTTCTTTCTTATCCAAGAGGTTTTTTTTTTTCCCCAAAAAAATCAGGACAAATGTAGACAATCTGTTTTCTAAACACCTACTGAGCCTTTCTGCCAGAGGATGTAACAGGATCGGCTGGACAGCGCTGCTGGGTGTGTGGGCTTGGAGAACAGAATGTGTTCTTGGCAGCCTCGAATGGAAGGTGTGGCCTAATGAGCTTGTTCCATCCAATTGGCCACACAAAGGGCAAAGTGGATCTGTTTCCAGCCTGCCCGTTAGTTAGGACATCCCAGAAATGCTTGAATTTACCTCCCACGCTCATCAGCCCATCTCATCCACACTTTTCTCTAAAACCAAAGCTAAGCGCCCAGGGAAAGAAAGGGTAGAGAACATCTTATAAGCATCTGCCACACACGTGTCCAGCCAGAGCTGGAAGCCTGACATTCATTCAGTGCTCACAAGGACCCTCCAGGGTCCATACAGTTTTTATCTCATTGTAAAGAAGGAGGAACTGAGGCAAACTCAGGTTAAGCCACTTGCCCAACATCACACAGCTAATGACTGATGGATCTAGCATTAGATTCCAACTCTTCCTATTCCATAGTCCATGCTATATGTCTTATAGGACAAAGGACCAGACTCAACTGCTCAACTGTAAACTCTTTGTGAACAGGAGACAAGCCTTAAACATCCCTAGATTATCCGCAACACTTACCAAAGCAAAGGCCTGCCTTCAATGGGCGATAAAAGATCGAATGAACAAATGCACGAATAAACAACTTATTGAAATAAGATATTTTTGTACTTCCTTCATAAGGTGGTTTGTAACCTGATTTGTTGATTGTGTTTTATGATAAAGCCAAATGCAGAGTGACAGCAGTGACCAAGGAATGTTAGCTTCTGCAGCAGACAGTGAGACTCTGGCACGCCACGTGAAAATCTATACCTGTATGCCTTCTTTTTACATTTCCACCACCTGGTTGGGAAACTATACACCTTCTTATAGTTCTCAACTTGTTTATCTTATCATAAAGAAGTCTCAGTATCCCTATCTGCTCAGTGAATTGGAAAGTAAGCACGGTGTAATGCAGATGTCAGGGGTGCTCTACAGAGTAGGTTCCAACCCCAGAAAACCACTCAGCCTTCGTGACCCTTACTTAGTTCTCTTGAGTTTTGCAGGGGGTAGTGATACCCTCCCCCTTGCCTCACCAGGTAGGGAGGGAGCAACTTCCACAATGCACCAGTGTTAAGTTTGGGTATAACGAAGGTGGCCAGCTGACCATCACCCAAAGTTTTCCTGAATGGGTATGCCTTCTCTCAGGAGAGATAACTGCGGTATGCTGAATAATGGCTTCCCAATGATGTTCACATCCTAATCCCTGAAACCCTGTCTCTGTCCTTTGATGCGGCAAAAGGGACTTGCAGATGTGACTGAGTTAAGGATCTTGAAGTGGGAAGGCTACCCTGAGTTATCTGAGTGGACTCACTGTTATCACAAGGATCCACAAACCAGAAGAAGAAGGCAGGAGGGTCAGAGGCATTGGAAAACGCTAAGCTGTTTGTTGGTTAGGGGCCAGAAGACTAGGAATGCAGGTGGCCTTGAGAAACTGGAAAAGGCAAGGGACCAGATTCTCCCCTAGAGCCTCCAGAAGGAACACAGCCCTGCTCACACCTTGATTTTAGCTCAGTGAAACCCATTTCAGCTTCTGACAGCCAGAATTGTAAGATAATAAATGCGTGTTATTTTAGGTCCCTACATTCATGGTCATTTGTCACAGCAGCAATAGAAAACAAACACAGTATCCCAGCCCAACGTCTGGCTCTCACCTTAAATCAGATTTCATCGGCTCTACCACACAAGTCTCTCTCCATCACCCAAGCAGTCCAGGCTGAGCCACTTTACTTATGTGCAAGGAGAATCTACCTATTAGAAGCCTCATCTCGGCATGGCCAACACCTCCTCCTCTCCCAGCAGGAAGACCAGCATGGGTAGTCCCCCCACATATGGAAGGATGCTGAGAAACACAGAATTGGGACAAGGAGAGGCAGATGAGTCACCCCGCTCCCGGACTCCAGCTCAGAGCCCACAGAAGGCACAGTCTTCCAAGGGAAACCTCATACCTGAGTCTCTTGGCTAGGATGTCTCTATCTTGGGCGATATTCGGTACTGCCAACATCACCTTCTGAGGAGCTCCTTTCCCTGTCATACTTGGCTGATCAACACCTTTTAGGAGGGTTAGTTGTGTTCTTTCTTTAAAATTGTGACTATTAAATAAGTGATAAAGCACTTAGAACAAAAGCTCAGCCAAAAGTGAGCACTCAACAAATGTCAGTTATTATTATCATTATTCATATATTTGATCTCATTACATTCAAGTACAGGGGGACAGGGGTCTTTTTCTCTCTTTGAGGTGACTTCATTTTCTCACTCGGCTTTTTATGCCCTCGTGATAAATTTCCAATTCTCAAGGAAGTCTTGCCCCTTGCACTGACTGCACAATGGTCAGCTGGCATCCCTGTTGGATGATCAGTAAGACCCTTTTCAATAAATCAGAAAATGTACGCGATGCAGCGACTTCAGGGCCTGGCATTGAATAGACTCAATGAGTGTTTATATCCTCACTCACTCACACTCTATCAAGGCCAAAGTGTCCCCTGGGGATTCATATGATGAAGTCCTTAAACCCCCAGTGCCTCAGGATATGACTCTTTTGAGACAGTCTTTAAAGAGGTGATTAAGTTAAAATGGGGTCTTTAGTGTGGTCTGTGACCCAAACTGACTGGTGTCCTTATAAAAGAGGACATACAAAGAGATACAAAGGAAGTGCACACACGGAGGAATGATCATGTGAAAAGGGGTTAACAGGGTGGCCATCTGCAAGCCAAGGAGAAAGGCCTTGGAGGAAACCAACCTGCTGGCACCTTGATCCTGGACTTCCAGCCTCCCAAATTGTGAGAACATAGAAGTCTATGTTTAAGCCACCCACGCTGTGGTACTTTGTTATGGCAGCCTAGCAAACTCTTCTTTCAAAAAGAGATTTTTTTTTTTTTTTTTTTGTATATCTGGACAACAGAAAGCCATCTCACAGCTTAAAAGGAAGCCCTGATCCCTCTGTGGGCCTGAAAATCTCTACTTTGTGATGAAGAATGCACAATTCCCACCAGGACTTGGCTGCTGTGCCCGGCACTCAGGAGAGGGTGTCTCACTTCCTGACGAAGGTGGTGCATTAGCTTCACAGTCCTCCTGAGGGCCCACGTGGGGAGGGGTGCGGTGTAGCCCCACAGAGGAAACACCACTAGCACTGTGGACACGAAAAGCTGTAAAATCGCAAATGACAGATTCGTGACTTCCCTGAGGGGAAAAATAGCAAGAACAGATGGGTCTTGAGGCTGGGTGGTTTCATTTAAATCTTAATAAATAACAGTTTGATAATTTAATGAATGCGGTAAGAAAAGAATAGCAAACCAGTACCAGCAAGCCAAAACACAATTTTGCTACCCTTAACACAGTATAATTTTCCTGTGAGTAGGGGAATAAAGATTCATGGACAAATTATTTCCCAAAAGATTTAAAGCATCTTCTCTTAGCTGAAAAAGCTAGATATTTTGCAACAGAGTTACATCCAGAGCAACACAAGGCACCCCATTTTCCCTATGCACCTCTCTATGTGACAGTCCTCTGCACGGGCCCAGGTGATTTTCAGGCCATTGGGTAACATGCAGGGGACACAGAGCAAGTACACCCAGAGCTCAGGATTGTCTCTCCAGCAGATCACTTATCCAGCAAACCCAGCCTGCTCTCAATCACTCTCTCCTTCCTCATCTCTGGAGGCCTCAGTGAAGACATGCCTGGTAGGTGGAAATGAGCACCAGATGGGGAGTCCAAAGGCTTGAATCACAACCACACCTCGACTCTAAAACTTTGCATGAGTGACTTGGCTTTTCATCCAAAGTGGGAATAACACTTCCAACCTTGCAGGAATTTGTTGTAAAGAGAAAACGAGGCCTACTCTTTAGAAAACGGTAGGCAAATAACTGGAATTCGACAAATACAAATCTCCCCCAGTTGTGTCCTTCAAACAGCACAGTGTGCACAGGGACCCGTGAGTGTGTGCTGCATGGATCTTGACTTTCTAGGTTATCCTGGATAAACAGACGCAGGCTCTCTGGCTTTATGGGCCACCTACACTGCCTCTTCCTCAAGCTCTTATTTAAATAGATGTTTGGGAAAATGCAGGACTAAGAAATGAGCCCCAGATAGAAAATATCTTAAGTGGGCCATCCAGTTTTGTTAAATGACTCAAGACAAAACAAGCAAGTAGAAAGGACAGAGAGGGAGCCAGAGCTGAAGGTGCCAGATCTTCAGCGAGCAGGGGACCAGTGTTCAAATGGCTCCCAAGGCAATAAGGATGGAGTGGAGTCAAACCAGCAGGAGAAATCTGAGCAGTTAAAAGATGACTCAACCCTAAGCACCCCTACTTTCTCAAGTGAGTCCCCAGGAGGCTATCTGAGGACCCTATTTGTGAGCATCATGACTTAAGCCTTGACAAAGGGAGGGCGGGCACCTTTGATAAATACCTACTCTGAATCAGGCTCTGTGCTTGTTGCACCTGCATCCACAAAACCCCTGGCCTAATGGGGTTAAAATATGTTTCTAGGACCTGACACAGGGGAGTTTTCCACATAGAACTGCACAGCACATATTAGGCATATAGTCTTTGTACTCAGACACCTGGAGTTAATGGGTAAGTATTATTTTAAAAAATAGGATTAAAATAGATGCTTTTTTGAAGCAAGAGCAGAAGGGAAGGGAGGAGCAGAGAGGAACTGATCCCCCATTGGGATGAGGACCCCCGTGGTTCAAGAGAAATGATGTCCTGATCTCATTTGCTTCCATTTTTAAGCCGACTCCCCTCTCTTCCCTTCCAGCTAGTGAGTACCCCATTTAGTTTACCAAGCTGCTGAGTCCATTTTCAGAAAGAAAATATAAAATAAAATATTGTAGAAATTATAATAGAATATAATAGACATGAAAAACAAAGAAATGAGCTTCTACCCAAGAATTGTGGGTGACTTTAGAAGGCAAATAAAAACGTTAGAAACAGAAATAATAGTTGAAGTTTTACTCCTTCACTGGGTTCACAACCCTTGGCTACATATCAGAAATCCTGGGCAGTTTTTTAAAAAAATTCAATTTCCCAGCCCCATCCCTAGAGTTTCTGGTTGAAATATTCACTAATTTCGCCAATAAATTTAGGTAATTTCAAATTCCCTTGCAAATATGAAGCTTGGAATAAGTTGCATTTTCTTTATTACATTAGTTTACAACAACCAGAGCCAGGAGTGGGATTTGTCACTTGTTAAATCCAGGCAGGTCACCAAGCGGCCCAGACTCAGGCATGAGAACAAATTAATTGTGCACCATAGCTTTGTGCTCCCATCTCAAATGACAAAGTACCTGAGGCACAGCTTACCTTCTTTCCTCATTCACTTTAGCTATTTAATCTCTCCCGGAAAGCTGAGGGATTGTCAAATTAAGAAAAGATTTATTTTTAAGAAGATAGCTTTTGCCACTGGGAAAAGCTTATTTCTCCAAAAATGCCAACACTGCTCCTTGCAATGATATGCATTTTATTTATGTATTTTGGACCCTGCCTTAGTCTAAAAAGTGGAGCAACTTGGCTGAGCATCTGCAAAGGATTCCATCTGCTGCCGGCCAGACAGAAGCTGGGGATTAGGAATAAAAGCCGGGAGCCCCCAAGCTGATCAACCAGGGTGCCCACACCCCCGAGGTCCAACTCTGCAGAGAGAGCTCATTAGCCAGCACATAACATTTGTGAGATGCCAAATAGAGCTGAAGGGAGGAGGGGAGGAGCTATAAGAGGAACCAGAAGTGGAGAAAGGAAGTGGACGAATGTTATTCATTCAAAATGGAATGTGAATAAAGCGTAACAACTATTATTATGATGGTGATGTCCCTCCCTGGAATTGCTCTGATTTGGACTGGTCCCTCTGATGTGGCTGGCTTCTGTGCAATGTGGTTTTCTTGAGGCCATGGTCAGCCTCACTTTGGTCCCCTTCAGTGCTGTGGAGCCTCTCAAAGAGAGATACCTGGGTTCCACTTCAGACCCACCAGCTCGCTGTCCATGCATTGGGCCACTTTTTCAGATAGTTGTCCCCCTGTAGTGATTCGGCTACTGCTTGGGGCTCCTGCTTCTTCTCTACACTTCATGCTTCCTCAGGTGGAGCCTTCTGCACCTTCCTAAGCCCTCAGTGAATGGAACAGAAAATCATTCTTTTTTTCCCTTGACATCGTACTACCATCTAACTTCCCTGATGATATGAGTGGCTCCAGTAAGCCTCCTGCCTGCCAAAATTGCCAGACCAGAAGTAGACACCAAGCTCTACGTCTTCATATGCCCCAACTCCAGGGAGCATGTCAAGCCTTCCAAGAGCTCCCTTGCAGAGTCCAATCCACTCCATCAGTATCACAGGGGAGTGGACTGCCTTCTGGCTTGCGGGTCAGCAAACACTCCACCAGGGTACAATATGCCCCAAGTGCCCTCCTTCCAAGCACCCTCAGTCTATACAAGGGAGTCTCTCAGAGACCCCTCACTTGATTTTGTGGGGAGCAAAAAGTCACCTCAAGCAAGTACTTCTGATAGGCCTAGTACATCATTTGCTTTGGTAGATCAATTTATTATTCTCAATTCTCCCTCATGTAATACTATTCAAATTCATATCCTTATCCATGTCATGTTGCAATGTTTTCCACCATGAAAGGAATATTGCCATGTGAAGCATCCTGTTAGCTGGATGAGGGACATATGGAGCAAACTTGAGCTTGATCTGCAGCATCAAGAAGAATTTCTCCGGCTGACTGTCAAAGTCATGAGTAAGATAAATAATGTCTGTTGTGGGAGCCACTGAGATATTTGGGGCTGGTTGTTATGCACCATTATTATTATACAGTAACAGCTGACAAACATACTCACTATAGCCAAACATTTTGTTGAACACTGTATATCTATCTCACTTATTTATTTCTCTTAGCAACTGTATAAGATAGAACACTGTTAATATTATCCTTGTTTTACAGATGGGGAAACTGAGACACAGAGCATTTAAGCACAATTAGTAAATGAAGGAGATAAGCTTCCAACCCATAATCTGACTCCAGAGCTTACACTCTAACCACCGTGGAACATACAACAGAAGGAGAAGAGGGTTTAACTCTGTGTTCTTCTATGTCTGTTCCCCAGTGCTGACCTTGGGCTCAAAGACACAATGGCTGCTTGTGAGCTCCCTGTCAGCACAAGCCTGACCATATCCCAAGGGCTGAGGCCATTTTCCTAGCTCCGTCAGTGTGTGCAAAGAGAAAGAGACAGGCTCCCATTCCAGAATGCATGACCCTCCCCTGAACTTCAAGGAGGGGAAGTCCCACAGGAATATTACCCAAGGAACAAGGCTGCCTTTGTGAAATGCAGTCATCCAATGTTCTGCACAGCACTGCACCTCACACATCATTCTTTGACTGTTTTCATTCTTTCTAAGCAACTCTGGATTTTCCTTTTGAATATTATATTATTACACAGTTGCCGGCTGCTGAGATGATACAAATAACCTGACAATAGCAAAGCAATATGCTGTCCGGTGTTCAAACACCACCACAAAAACAAAGCAGCCTACGGTGCCAGTTCTCATTCACAGCCTGCAAACAGCAGCAGCTCAAATGAGGGCCACCCACTCTCTCCCCGTTTCTGGAGAATAGAAGCAGGCTGTTTGGGCCTGAGATGGATTTTCACTCTTCGACTTCCAAAATGTTCCTCTGTGCACAGGGAGAATGCAAAGTCACGTTCTTTGGCAGAATAATGCGTCAATGTGATTCAATGACACACTTTTTTCTTTGTAATCAAAGTTATGATGGGCAGCAATGGGGCTTACAGATCTTCAAGTTATGCACAAACTGGCAATTCTGAGGGTCAGGTGCGTGTCCTCTTTACTTACTGCTAACTCCAATACCTAGCACAGTAGGCAGTGGATAAATATTTGTTGAATAAATAGACGTAAAAGGGACTTGATCTTTGAGTGCTGCATACGTTAATTCCCAAAATGCAAGATCAGGGCAAACTAGGAGAGAGTAATGAAAACTGAAACCCCTTAGAAAAGGAAATAGGGAGATGTAGCCAGACTTTAAAAGTCTTTGACATTCACCAACAACACTAACACTTTGTAACCTTTGCTTCAGCAAGAGAAGCCAGCTTTGCCTGCCTGACCACCACATCCTTTCTCTTGCTAACAAGTCTTCCATCTTCTCTTGATGAACTCCCTTTCACTAACTTCATGGTTGACCTCAGATATGGGCATGTGACCCCAGCTAGGCCAGGCAGATTTCTCTCATCCCAGAATGTGAATCTTGAGCTGAGCACACGAATCCAGAAGATGGCTGGGGGACTCAGCCCCTTTAGGGGTGTTTCTAAATAGCCCATCTATGAGCAAGGAAGCAGTCTGGGCTTTTCACAGGCAGACTGGAGACTTCCCCAGAAGACAATGTGGAATTGACACTATTCCTCCAGCACTCGCACCGATTTTATTCTTTCAGCCGAAGGCCTTTCCTTGAACCTTTCACTGCAGACTAGCATGGAGCAGAGGGGAGAACAAATTGCCATAAAAAATAAGTTACCTCTCTTCTTGGGGCCCCAATCTCTGCCCCCATAGTATTAAGGGGCTGGGATTAAATAACTACAAAGGAGCCTTATACATTGGATCAATAGAAATTGACCCCTGGAAGTCCTGGGTCTTGGCAACACAAAGCTCACATTGTCAGGGCCAGTGAGGCTTGGAGTTTAAAGCAGTTAATCCCCTGGCTGGATGACTGGGACAAAGAGGATTAACCCTCAGATGAGAGTCATCATCCAAATATAGAGCAATCCCAAGCACAACGTGAGAAATGGGAAGCACCCCCAACCTTCTCCTGGAAATTCTTGCTTTCTAACCCTTTCGATGAACCCCAAGATCAAGGTGTTAGACCCTCTCCATGTTCCTCCACCACCTTTCTCTATTCTACAATCCAGAGCTACAGCATTTCTCCTTTGATATACGCAGGTTTCTTTAAGGTACTCCAGGTTTGGTAAACAACTAACCAGCAGAACGTACATGTGCCAAGGACCGTGTTAGACATCAGAGTTACAGTGGCAGAAAGATGACATGGTCCCCGCTCTCGGGAAGTTTCATTCTAATGAGAAAGCACCCATAGGGTGTCATGTACCCTGCTAAGCACTAAAGAATCATGATTTCAATAAATGCTTCTCAATAACCCCAGAAAGTAGATCTCATTATGACCATTTTACAGATAAGGAAACTGAGGCCACCGTGGAACCAAAGAGATCACCAATCCTATGATGTGATCACTGGAGCATAGCATAGCTTCTCTGCCAGAGACCGGCCAGCGCCACCAAAAGAAATAAAAAAAAAAGTCGCTCATGATAGGGACTGAGAGGAGAACCTGGCCAGCATCCCTCCTCGTTTCCATATCTCTTCTGAACAATTCTAATCTACCTCTCCATCGTTCCCCTTCAGCTTATCTTCTATTACTTTAATTATTAAGTTTCTGCTTTTACATTGTTTTCCTATAGCTTCCTCTTCCTTAAGCTTTCATATTTATGCATTAATTATTTTAAAAATTAAGTGTTTGAATTTAATCTATAGACCTTTAAATGACCATAAGTGGAATGTGCTCATTATTTATCACTGGGGTAGGAGTGGGACTGAGTCCCATATACCTCCAGACTTAAGGTCAGAAACTCTTGACATTTCTGTGACCTCTCCATCCCCATCCTCTAGCCTAAACCCTAAAGTTTGAATAAATCCCTCCATTGCCTTGGACCTGAAAAGGAACCTGCCCATGAAATATTTATTAAAACAAAACCTGCACATGCATGAGCAATGATGGATGGTACATTTATACAGGGACACATTCTGTTCCCTGTCCTCAGCAATATGCATTTGCAGGTTTCTATCGGGGGAAGACCTTGAAAACTCACACTATCCCTGGTTAGGTGAGTCTAGAGTTCCTGCCAACATATGTACCGTCTGGGGTTGACACAGAAAGCAGCTCGCAGCTTGAACAGGCAAATTCCAGACCCAGACATCTGTGACTCAAGAAGGCCCAGAGATCTGGCCAAATTACCTTTCTTCCATCTATGCAGAGCTGGAAGCAAAGGAAATGAGGTTGTGCATCCTCTTCTCCAAGGATACATTTATAAGTCTGTGATTTCTTTTCTCTGGGCCTCAGGTTTTCCATCTATAAAATGGAAATGAGAGAAATATGATCTAGCTCCTCAAAGAAGGTTCAGATCAACTCCACTTCTCAGTCACCAGTTAGAGAGAATTTTTTCTGTTGCCTTTTGGAAACAGAAAGTTAATATTACTCTCTCCACTACCACCCAAGAGAGAAGCGAGCTCTAACTGAAGGGAACAAGAAGTGGGTTGAACAGACATATCTACAGAAAACAGGAAGACTTGTTAGGGCCACAGACTTCTGTGTGGTGAGCTGAAGGAGGGAATCCATGGTGTGGGTCTTCACTGCTAGAGAGGAAACATTGTTGGGTGAGCTGTAATCAAAGGTCAGGACAACAAGGAACTTTGGCCTTTACTGCCCAGGCATCTGAGAACTCAAAGGGAACATGGAGTATACATTCCTCCATCTAAAAGAGGCCAGATTGTTAGCAAAGGAGGTGGTGAGTACAGAAACCATTCACTGCTGAGTACCTACTAGGCGCTGAAGACTTAGTTCATCACTGTCACATTTACACTCTAATTTCCTGTCCAGGCCAGTGAGAAATAACCAGGAAAAAGCTTGGGCAGTAGAGCAATCACAACAGCATTAACTCATTCACGTATCCAATACATATCTTCTACATGCCTACTCTGTGCCTGGCACAGGGAGAACAGCAGACCTTTGCAGAAGGAGACACAATGGGGCAGACTGACTCAGAAATTTTCACATGAAAGTCCAACAAATGACGGGACATTGCAGAGCTGAGCTAGTGGGGTGACCTTACTGCACAGAAGAGAAGGTTGTTTCCCACAGAGGCACCTTGGAAATCTCTAGCCCATAAGGCTGATTATCATCTGCTTGTCTCATTTTAACCATCATGGGTCTCATGCAAATCATCTTCTCAATAGCACTGGCGACATGAAATGGCAGATGCTAATTTCTCTCTTCACACAGAATTTTTAAGTCCTTCAGCAAGTATGTTGCTCCCTTACTTAACAGTTAGACCAACATATTTCTAAGTCCAGGAGCATGAAGGCAACAAAAGAGTACTTGAGTATCATTACTACCACTACCACCACCACCATCATTATCATCATCTTCATCATTTTGCAACTGAGGAAACCAAGACTCAGAAAAATGAAATAACTTGCGCTTGTTTACACAGCTAGAAGGTAATGAAGCTTGAGTTCAAACTCAACTCTGTCTGATAACAAACCTACTACTCCATCCTATGTCCCATGTGGTCAGACCTAGTACCCACACACAAAAATGGAGGCCACTTTGCTATCTCTCATACTTCCTCCTGGGCTTCAATTCTTTTAATTCCATTATTGTCCCCTGCCCCCCGCCACACACACACAGAGGAGAGGAAACCACTTGCAATTGTGGTACCTACTTTTTCTTCTTTCATTCCCCCAGTATCACTGCAAACATAACTGACACCATATCCAGCCTTACCATGGGGAGGAAACGAACAGCACCTTGAGTCTGAGACTAAAGATATTCCCACTCTCCCCTTTTCCTATAGGGCTATTGCCTATTTCTCTTTTATAAACAGGAGCACATTATGCAAGATGCTGTAGATACAGGATTTTTTGAAGCAAGCTGGTGACACTCTTTCACTTGGCATAAAATCAATTTAAATAAGTTTCTCCCTTTTTCAAGATTCTTCCCTGTGCCTGCTCAATCTTAAATTAAGAGCAGTACAATAATAACGCAAGAACATCACACCCCTGAATTTTAGCCACCTCTCTCTGGAGGATTTTGTCTCCTTTTTGAAAATATGAGCTATTTTTTAGTTTCCACTTGTTTTTCTTTCTTACTTATCACCACACATTGCTTTCTGTAAGATATAAGCAATTGGAGCTTTCCCATTTAAAGTCTGTTTTTAGATCACAAGATCCACAGTAAGGCTCCCAGAAGACCTTGTAAAGAAAAGGAATAACTTCAGGGAGTTACACTTCAAGATCCACTAAAGTGAAGTGCAGTCACTTCCAGTGATTAAATGGTTCCATGAATTTGTTCAATAAATATTCATTGAGCACATACAATGTGTCAGGCAATATTCTGAGTACTGGTGACACAGCAGCAACTTGGTCCATTGAAGGGACAAATAAATAACACGTTAATTTTACTAAAATATATATCTATTTCTTGGACCTCTTGCTTCAACTCTAGACTCATGTATACAACTATCTACTTAACATATTCCATGGGTGGTCAATTGAACCCTGTAACTGTTTCTTCTCCATCTCAGTAAAGGGAAACTCCTTCTTGTCCTCCATGTCAAAATATGTGGAATCACCCTCAACTCCTTTCTTTCTCTCATAACCTAAATCTAACTTATCAATTAGTCCTATCTGCTCTCTCATCAAATATATCCAGCATGTGGCCACTTCTCACAATCTTAGCCACTACCCACTCTGGCCCAAACCACCATCATCGCTCATCTGGATCATTGCAAGTGGCCTCCTAACTGATATTCTTGTATTCGTCTTTGACCACTAGAGCCTATTTTAAGTTCTAAATCTTAAGCGATCATTGTAAAACATAAATCAGATCACGACTACCTGATCTGTGCTCAGAATTCTCCAACGGCTTCCTCTCCTACTCAGAGTAAAAGCCAAAGTCTATAAAAAGCCCTATGAGACCCTGTATTACCTAGCTCCCTGCTATTATTCTCATCTCATCTTCTACCTTGCTCCTCCTCTCTTGGTTGCTTCTACATGTATCTCCTTACTGTTCCCAGAACATGCCATCTGTTGCCCCAGGACCTTTGCACTTGCTTTCCCTCCTTGGAAGGGTCTTCTCTCAGATATCCAATATATAAAATGCCCACCTCCCACTCCACCCCACTTCCCTACCCCCACCCAAACAGGCATTCTCCATCCTCATTTCCCTGCTTGATGTTCTTTCATCACCTGATATTACGCATATTATTTGTCTCCCCCAACTAAAATGAATACTTCATGAGGATGAGTCATGTTATTTTTACTGCTGTATCCCCTGCCTATAACATGTCTGGCACACAAAGAACACTCATACATATTTGGCAAATGAATGCCTATCTAGACATAATATATTTATATCTAAAGTAGGTCAGCCATGGAAGCATAGAAAAACATGGGGGAAAAAAAAGAAAAAAAGAAAGAAAAAAAAAAAAAGAGCAAGTCACAGGCATTGCCCATTCAAGAAGAGTCCAAGAGAAAAAGAGTCTTAGCTAAGGGGACTTTAGATATTAAGGTTTCTATGACGGTTTGATTGCAAAAATATCCTCAATTCTTCCCCTCCCTGGATCCATGCTCTTTGTAATGTGATTGTGTAGCTCCTGCCGTAAGAGTCTGTTCCCTACTCCTTCACTCTGGGCTGGCCTGTGACTTACTTTTCTCATAGACAAGGATGAAATAACAGTGTACCAACTGTAAGTCAGCCTCAAGAGGCCAAGCAAGTGTCCATCTCTCTCTCTTGGACTCCTGACCTTTATGTGCACATGCTGAGGTCACCTACTGGAAGATGACAGACTACAGAGACCAGAGCCAACTCTTCCCAGCTGAGGCCACCTTATAGCAGCCAGCCCTCGGCCTCACCATCAGCAGACCCAAATCAACCAAGTACAACCCAGATCTGTAGACCTGCCCAGCCAACCCATAGATGTGAGAGAATAATACATGGTTGCTGTCTTAAGCCACTAAGTTTTAGGGTGGTTTGTTCTGTAGTCTCACTGGCAACATCAGCCCTAACATGTGTGATTAGTCCTTAGGGTAGGCATCTAAGTCGCTTTGCTCTGGGTATGTGCTCACCAAGGAAACCTTCTCTTTGTGATTTAGTTTTCATGAAGGGGGGTCTGTAGGAAGAAGACGCACTAGCCATGTTACACAATGTCTCAGCCATTGAAAATCAATAGACTGGCATGAAGATGAGCAAGGTCACTATGATATGGTTATGATACAGCCAGAGCAACAGCAAAACCAAAAGCTAGACCTTGGATGGGGGAAATTCACAGAGGTAAATGTTACCTTCTGAGGTGACTTAGAGGACATCCAGCCAGCCACTGTAACTGTGACCCAGTCTCACCACATCCCATTTCACAGAAACTGTGACAAAGTTCTCAGGCCCCTGCCCTATTCCTGTCCATGCAATACTGCAGTAGCCTTACTGCACCCAGGACACGGGATCTATCCTGTGAGATGGAGCTCTCAAATCCCAAAATCATGCTCTCTATAAGAACAAAGTCTCAAAAGAACAGAGCAGCAAACAGATCTTCATATTAAGCCTACAAAATGGAGGCCTCAAATAAATTCATCACGATATTATATAAATGCATTCCATGGTACACCAAAGATCTATACATTTCCAGTTGATTCTAACTAACACCTTTCTATAACCATAAAAACTAGTATTTCTGTCAAAGATAAAAGAATAATAAGTAGCAAGGACAATGCCTGTAGGACTATTCAATAAAGGTGACCCATTCTTTCATTATAGGGGAAATGAAACAAACATAATACAAAAGTTCAAAAGAAACGCAAATACAGTTCTTAATCTGGATGAAAGATATCTGGACACTGTTTTGCACTGTCTCCTTCACCCCGGCACTTCCCATTGCCTCGCAAGGATTAAGCCTCTTCCTGCTGCATTTATGTTCTGAGAGACCACAGGAACCTATGTCTACCATCTGAGCTAAACATACACTGTAAGATTTCAACCAATTCCTTAAATGAGAACTCAGGACATGAATATTAATGACAAATATAATCTTACAAAGTAATACCTCAGTGGCATTGTCATGTTACCCCTCTAACCTCAAGTTCTACTTCTGTTCCCCTCACTCAACTCAGCCACAGCTTCCTTGGCCTCCTCTCTGGTTTCCCTATGAACACCCCTCCCACCTGCTTCAGGGTTTTTGCAGGGCTGTTTCTCTGACCAGAATGCTCTTCTTCAGACATATGCCTGGCTCACTCCCTCACTTTCCCAGGGGTTTTGGTCAAATGCCATACATCAGCAAAGTCTTCTCTTGCCAAGCTGCATAAAAAAATAACAAGCTTTTACCCTACCCTCTGGCAGCTCTCCCCATTCCTTTTATCATACCTTATTTCTCTTCATTATAATGTATTATTATCTGATACCCTATCTAGTTACTGATTTATTTGTCCATTATCTTAAACACACACACAGTTAAGCTCTTTGAGAAACGTTATTTAGTCCACTTTCATATTACCCACACATAGAGCAGTACCTAACACATAGTAGATATTCAATAAATAAACTGCCATTTTTTGAGTGCTTACTTGTGCCAAATAATTTATATTTGACAATCATTTCACAATAAACAAATTTTTCAAGAACCTCATTATCATTATAACAACTCTACTGTTACCTCCATTTTACAGATCAGGAAACCGAAGCTCAGAGAGGTTAACTAACTTGCCTAAGACACTCACCTAGGTCTGTTTGAGCATCAGAGTCCATGCTCCTTGCAGTGTGCCAAGCTGCTTTTCAAATACCTTAATGATGGTTTAAGTGACAAAAATGGATGTGATACACATCTCTGGCAAACATGCATAACACAAGAGCTCTTTGTTTTATCATTATTCATCACCCACCACAGCTTTTATCCATGAGACTGGATTTTCATCTCCCAGAGAAAACTGGCAGTAACAGCTTTAGCTTTCCTTTATTTCTCTCATTTAGAGACAATCAAGGTCAGAGCTTTCCTTTTGAACTGGGCTTGGACAAGAAGACAGGTCTGGGACCCAAGAGGGAAGAAAGCAGAGGTTCAACTGCTCTGAGAACCTCTCAGAATTTTCCAGAATCCCTGTTCTTATGAAGAACTGCTTCAAAACCTTCCTGGTCCTGGAACTTGGGAAAACAATCCATTAAAAAAAAAGAAGAAGAAGAAGAAGAAAAGAAAGCCTGACCTGCATCAGATGCATTGCTCCTTCAGTGCCAGCCTGCATTGGTCTACTGAGGTCTGGTCACGTACTACAAACCTCAGCCCTGTTGTGACCTGTCAAGCTCTTCTAATCCAGTAGCAAGGAGGTTGATGGGGTGAGAGAATGAGATGGGTCACTTACAGACCAAGGGACCGAGAGAGAGAGACCCAGTACCTACTGAAATCCATGCCATCCTTTACTTATGAGGGTTACGTTTTAAAAATAATCACCACCACAATTAATTCCTGTTTCCTTTCTGTTCCTGACAATCTTTTTTTTTTTACACCTGCATTTACTGAACTTATCACACTTCATTATTACAGGTGTTTCTCCTGCACCAGGCATGAGATGCTAGGGAGCCTGGTCTGTGTTTCCGTCATCTCTGCATCTCCAAGGATTAACCCGGCCTCTGACACATACTAGGTGCCCGGTGAGTATTTGCTGACTCAAGAAAGATGTAGAATGAGCCTGTACTGTATATGCTGCATTGGCTGGAGCAAACAGGACAAGTCACCTCTCCTGGAAAGGGCAGGAAGCAGAAATACAGAAGAGACTGTTGCAGACCAGAAGGACTCTTGAGCTGGTGACAATGCCCAGCTCTCTCCCATACACACACACCTCTCATCCCCTCACCTGCCACTCCCTGAACCTCAAAGCCACCCACATTTACCTCCTGAACAGGCTTTTAAAAACTGAGCAGTGCCCCAACTCCACCCCACCAGGCTGCTCCTATCAGAGCCCAAGACACACGCATACAGTTACCTTTCAATGAAGCTAGTTTGCCTGTTATTTCTGGTTAAAGGATCGTGTTTCAAGCAGCCCGGCTGAACCCTGGACAGCAGAGATATCTAACACTCCTCTGCGGAAGAAACAGCAGTGCCTTGCTCCTCCCTAGCTAAATGCATTTGCTCACCCATCCCTGCAGAACAAACCGTGCTCTTTTCCTTGCGCTAAAATCCATCTATAAACAAATCCCGTGTCCCCAAGAAACCGCTCCCACGCCCGCGGAGGGCGCCCTCCACATACAGAAATGCACACTCACAAACCCCAACCCAGAGCCGCCAGGTGTAAGCCTGGCTTTTCAATCTGTTCTTTACGAATAAACCAGCAACAACAAACAAAATTCATGTCGTAGCAACCAAACTGAAACTGAAATGGGTGGCTAGGAAGCTTAGGGAAGCGGAGTTACAAATGTCAGCAGAGTAAGTTGCAAAACTATGCACGGAGCTAGCTAACAGTTTGAACAGGGTTTTAAAAACAGCCCTTGGGGACGCCACCTTCGCAGAGGCGGTGGGCAAGTCCTCGCTTTGCAGCATCCCCTTCCCAGGACTCTGCCTCATCTCTGATGCCGTTTACTACCAACATGCAGAGGTACCAGAGTGTGTGTGTGTGTGTGTGTGTTTCAGCTCCAGCAGACGAGCCTGGCAGCCCCCATCCGCGCCCCAGCGAGCAGCGCCGTCCCCTACCTGGGTGGGAAATCCGCGGACGAGAACCAGGCAGCATCCGCCCTGGCGATCCGATCCCCGCGGAGGCAGGAGCCCGCGGGGGTCACACCTGCATCGCCGCACCCACACCGCCACACCCGGCACCGAGGGCGGTAGGCTCCTGGGTCCCCCCTTCCGCGGGATCTGATCCTAACCGGCTTTCTTCTTGGCCTGAGCATTAAAGGTATTCGCTGCGAGGAGCTCTTCGCTTCTAAATCCCCTTCTGATTCCAGGTGGCAGAGCCTCAGGCTCTGTAGATTGGCAGATCGATAGATGTTAAAACTTCTTATGTCTCGATTTTGAATCTGCCCGACTGATTATGGTCGGTCACCTCGCTTGGCTCTCTCTTACCCCGCCGGGGGGAAAGGGGATCCCCATTCACCAACTCCAAATTAGGACATGTCAGAGGACAGGAGTCATATGCCTAAAAGGGGAATCCTCTGATAGCCCCATTCAGAAAGTATTTTAGATAATGGATGTAATTAAATCGCTCTGTCCTTGCTACCCATGAGGGAACTGAAAATAACCTACTTTGCCAGTGGTGAAAAGGAGGAAGAGGTGGAGGGCTTGATGCACTAAACACCCCACCTCCTTACCTCCACGCAGAAGAGGCCAGCAAATTCAACTGAAAGGCTCTTTCCAAGAGCAAGGCTCCTTCTAGGAGGCAGTGAGAAGCAATGAAATGACTCTGGAATATCAGACATAAAATCAAACAATCCAGTGCTTAGGTGCCTGGCCTCTGGGGTCTGGAACTACATTCCTTACCAATAGTGCTGGAATGGATCCAAGTCCTGAAAGACTCTTCCCTCCTCCCATCCAGCACAACCCACCATCACAAGACCTTCAGTTCCACCTCCTGTCTCTACAGCCAGCACACTGCTGGCCAGCTCCTCCGTCTCCTCCCTCCTTCAGGCCCTCTCACCTGCTCACCTGGACCACTTCAAGGGTTTCAACTATGCAGCCTCCTAGACACATTTCTTAAAATGTGACTATGATCTTGACTCTTTCCTATGGAAAACCATGCACTGGCTTCCCAATGCCCTCAGAAAAGCCAAAATTCCTTTTATTTAGTCACCAATGAGCAGGCTGCTGCTGAACCGCTCTACCTCACATCTTCATCCCCATCTTTCCCACGTGCTTCAGTCATACCAAACTTTTAATCCCTGCGCATGCCTCATTCTCTCACCTCCAAGCCTTTGCATGTACTGTTCCCAATATCTGGAATATTCTCTTTCTCCCAATCTTCTTATCCCTGCCTAATGCCTAACGGTTCTCACTTCCTCCAGAAATTCTCCCCTCATCCCTGCACTGATGTGTGTGTGTGTGTGTGTGTGTATTCATATATATAAATTATATACCTTAGTACATCCACCATCTAGATTAAAATATAGAACAGTTCTGGCATCCAGAGGTTTCTTCATGTTTCTTCTCAGACAATAACCACTTATCTCTCAGAAGTAACCGCTGCTTACATCCATCAGCATCAGGTAGCGCTGTCTGTTCTTGAACCATATATGAATGAAATCATACAATATGTATTCATTTCTTTACGGTTTCTTTTACTCAAAAGGATAGTTATGAGATTCAACCATATTGTTATACATATCAGTAGGTAACTTTTTATTGCTGTATAGCACTCCATTGCCTGAATATAACACAATTTAATTATTTCCAGGAGGTAGACATTCTAGTTGCTTCCAGTTTTGAGCTGTTATGAATAAAGTCACTGTGAATATTTGATAGACATATGTACTCTTTTCTTTTTGAATATGTAACTAGGAGCAGAACTGCTAGGTTGTAAGGTAAGTGCATGTTTTGTTTTAGTTGCTACAAATTTTATAGTCCTAGGTAGTTTTTCAAAATTTTAGCTGAGAAAAAAAAAACTGAAAAATCAACAACTCTTCTTTGATCCTTATGAAAAGTGAGGTCACAAACTATTGCTTCCAAAATTGGGAAGGCAGACGAGCAAATACAGAGAATCAGCACTTACCAGAGCAGAATCCCATGAATAGAAGCCTCCACAGAAACCAGTGCCATGGCAAGAAAACCTGAACTGTGATTGACAAATTGTTGGAGCCTCAGTATGGACAAGTCTGTGAAATAAAAATTCCAGAAGGACCCAGTTATCAGAAGGCCGCCACACTTTTGTGAGTTTTACCTTTAGGGGCTCAACCAGGTTCTCACAGAGAAAATGAGAGGAAAAACACCCTCATGCTCCCAGCAAGTAGAGGGGAAAATGAGATTATTTTGAAACAGGCCAGAGCATTCTGCTCTTTCTAACAAAGCCTAACCAACTTTGGGGAAGGAAAAAACCCAACTCCAGTCCTCTCCAGTCATTCTGTCCCACTGAAAGGGGTGAGAACTGAGAGGCACTTAAAGCTCACACCAAGGAGCACAGACTCCCTAAAAGACTGAGACCTAACTATAAGACAACTGAACACTTCCCCTCCCTCCAAATCTTACCACCATATCACTAAAGGCCTCTTTGCTGACTACAGTTTCTTTCACTCAGTATATCATGCCCCTCTTTCAACAAAAAAAAATTAGAAGGCATGTTAAAAGGCAAAAAAACAATTTGAAGAGCCAGAACCACACCGCTGTATGGCAGGATTATTGACATTATCAGACCGTGAATTTAATATTCAAAGGGCTCTAATGGAAAAAGGAAATAACATGCACGCGCAGATGGATAATATAAGCAGAGAGATGAAAATTCTAAGAAAGAATCAAAAAGAAATGCTGGAAATCAAAAACGCTGTAACAGGAGTGGAGAATGCCTTTGATAGCCTGATTAGAAGACTGGTTATGACCGAGCATGAGGATATGTCAGTAGGAACTTCCGAAACTGAAAAGCAAAGAGGAGAAAAGACTGGAAGGAAAAAAAAAGAAAAAGAAAGGAAGGAAAGGAAAAGGGAAGGGAAGGGAAGGGAAGGGAAGGGAAGGGAAGGGAAGGGAAGGGAAAGGGAAAGGAAGGAAAGGAAAGGAAAGGGAAAGAAAGGAAAGGAAAGGAAAGGAAAGGAAAGGAAAGGAAAGGAAAGGGAAAGGGAAATGGAAAGGACTGACTATCCAAGAACTGCAGGACAATTACAGACGATATAACATGCAAGTAACGGGGATACCAAGAAGAGAAAGAAAGGAAAACAAGAAATAGTCAAAGCAATAACGACTGAGCATTTCATCAATCTAATGTCATCAAACTACAGATTCAAGACGTTTGGACAACAGGTAGGCCCGACAAGAGCAAGGAGGGTGGGCAACTAGGTCTAGGCATGCGAAACCCTGAGAAGAGCCCTTCATTGGATGTGAACCCCGAGAAAGAATTTCTCTGCTGAGATGGAAGGACTCCTCAGGGTCAAGTGAGGTCCCCAATTTTATAACTAATGGGAAGAGAGCAGCCGTCTGCTGACGGGGCTACTCACGTACCCTGCGCCCCAGAAGGAACCTCCGACTGAGCTCCCCGCTTCCCGTGCTTTGTCTGGGCCGCGCTTCATCCTCCAAGCATCCCAGGGAGGGAGACCAGCCCGCAGCCAATCAGAACTGCTCCTCCACGACCAATCAGGGCGCGTCATACTGAGTGGTCAGGATTCGGGCCAATCCGAACGAGCTTTGGTCCCTCGACCCTGCCTAATGAGGAAGCTTGGCGGGAACGGCGGCCTCTTCCCTTCAGGGAAGCACGCTTTGGCTTCCCGCTCGCGGGGCGTGAAAGGCGACGGGCGCGAAGTTGAACACGCCCTCGGATGTCTCCGGAACCGCGCCAGCGAGAAGTGGGGAGACCAGGCGAAGCGTGGCAGGGAGACGAAACAAAACACCAACCGAGAGGTCTATCTTCCAAGCATGGAACGTGAAGAACAAATACATCCCCAGACAGACCAGAAATGGAGTTGACTTCCCCTGGCAAGAAAGACTGAGTGTAAGGATTTCTTCAGAGAGGAGGTGTCGGTCTGAAACCTCGGGAGCCTCCTTGTGTCGGGGTGAAAAGATCCCAGGAAACCGGTCACAAAGAGGTGATGTCTGGAGGCGCCCGCCCCCAGGAAGAGCTCAACGGTCCAGGATGCAGATAGCAAGCCTGTCTGCCAGGCTATGTTTGATCTAGCGGTTCCCCCAGATACGTTTATCTGTGTCAAGGACGGTGATGGCCAGCTCCTCCCGCTTTCTGTAACTGACTTACCTGCTTCGGTCTAGGATGTCGTCGGAGGCTTTGTAACAGCCTCTCTCTCCTCTCTCCTCTCCTCTCCTCTCCTCTCCCCCCTCTCTCCTCTCTCTCTCTCTCTCTCTCTCTCTCTCCTCTCTCTCTCTCTCTCTCTCTCCTCTCTCTCTCTCTCTCTCTCTCTCTCTCTCTCTCTCTCTCTCTCATTCTCTCTCTAAATCCCCAAGGCTGGTCTCCTCTAGCCCTGCGTGGTGGAAAGTGAGTCGCCGGCCGGCTTGTAAAGGCTCATCATCATTAACCTCACTTGGTTCCGTGGGTCTTAGAATTGCTCTCACCACAACACTTGTTCGCAGAGGACAGGGAGAGACCTAAGACAGAGCAAGGCCACTCCGGGCTGGGAGATGGCATTTTAACAAGCATGGGTTGACCTGGACACCGCAAGAAGAGATGTCTGCACTGCCCACCAGAATCTTATCCCATAGAGGCCTCAATGAGGGCACGTGTGCGGTCCAGGTGGTTTCCACAGCCTCTCTCGCCGCCGCCCCGTCAAGGTTGTTGCATCCTTGAAATGGACTCCCGCGGTGGGAATGGTGGACAGAGCGGACGATTCGAGGACAGGGTGAGGAGCCTGCAGTTTTCCAGGTCCAGCTTGTGCGTCCACTGGCAGTCACATCCTCTCCATGAACAGAAGGCAATTGATCTAGGTCAGAAACTCCGACCTGCCTAAAGAAAGGAAGAGCATTAAGAGAAGAGCATAAATGAAGGTAAATACAAACTCTTATTTTTCTTATCCTCGACTGGACTTACAGATAAAAGTTTGCAAAAAATAACAATAGCAACAGTACTTGACTACATATGCCTATTACATATACTGCATAAGCATTTTTAATACATAAGCAATAGCATGTATAAGCATGCCTGTATAAGTAGGATGAGTGACAGCAATGATACAAGATTTAGGAAAGAAAAAGAGAAAGGAGGTCGGAATATTTTGTTATTATGAGGTGTGTTACTTGAAAGTGGGCTTGAACTGGCTGTAAATATATATTGCAAACTCTTATCTAAAACACTATAGAAAGTAAATATATATATATATGTATATATATATATATAGTTGGTATGCTAAGAAAGGCGAGAAAATGGAATCATAAAATGCTAAATTAAAATGACAAATACAAAAAAAACTAGAGTGGAAGACAAAAATAGGAACAAAGAACAAGGACAATAAATAGAAAATACAAATATGGTAGCTAGTAATCCAACTATATCAGTTATCACTTTAAAAGTCAGTAGTGTAAATATACCAATTAAAAGATAGACATTGACAAAGTGAATTAAAAAAACCCACAAGATTCAACCCTATGTTGTCCACAAGAAACTCATTTTAAATACTAAGACAGAAATAGACTAAATGTACAGGGATGAATAGGTGAAGCACAGAGGATTTTTAGGGCAGTGAAACTATTCTGTATGACAGGAGTATGGTGGATACATGTCATTATACATTTGTCCAAACCCATAGAACGTACAACATGAAGAGTGAACCCTAAGGTAAACTACATACTTTGAGTGATGATGATGTGCTAGTAAAGGTTTATTGATTGTAAGAAATGTACCACTGGGGGGTATTGATAACGGGGGAGGCTATGCATGTGTGGGGTTACAGGATATGTGAGAACTCTACAAACTTTCTGTGCTCAACTTTGCTGCAAACCTAAAACTATCCTGAAATTCTATTTAAATGGATTTTTTTGTTTTAATATCTCTGCATTATCCAAATTTACTATAATGAGTATATGTTCCTCATATGTAAAGAAAGATAAAATATGTTAAAATTCTATCATTTCTCTTTTTCTACCATCAAAGAGGGGAAAAATCAAACTGACTCATTGGGCCTCTTCAAACATTAGGGTTCCAAATCTTGAGTTATTTGATGAGTAACATTCTCTGACACTGATTGAACTTTTTCTACAGTAAAAACATTGAGAAATGGAACGGCAACTCTCCAGGATTTACGTCTTCCTTGGGTCTGCGCCTCTAGTTCTCCCACCGGGAAACCCAAAGGAGAGAGGTAAGTGTGACTTTGTGGATCTTTTATGCATAATGCAAAGCTTATTGATTTGGAAGGGACTGATGCTCACCAGGTGTTTGCAGTAGAGTCAGTAACAAAGCCTTACGATTTCATGACTTTTCTGTTCACGTGTGAGGACAACTCAGACTGGACTTCCTGAGTCACAGGGAGATGGCAAAGACTACTGGGGACTGCAGAGTCTCCTCTGAAATGGCTGTGCACAAAGTGATACCTCATTTCACATACACAGGTCATCATAGACTCAGAGACATGGGTTAAATGACAAGATGTGTGTTTAGCCAAAAAGCGTGCTTCCATGGCAATCTTAAGAGTAATAACATTTTCAATGGCAAGAACAATTGATAGAGAATAGAATTGGTAGACAAAAATAAACTATAAAAATATTTTTAAATACTAGCAAATTTACATTATAAATAATAAATATGTGTAAAACCATAAAATTAAATATTTAAAATTAACATATAGCATTAGAAGTAACGTTTTATCAGCTATAGAAATGATATTCTGTGCAATCTTTCACCATGGTCACTGCATCCTTCTTAGTATCCTATAGTTTGAACCACAGGTTAGGTTCTGCATCAAGATTTTTGTCCTCTATATTTTTACTAAATTAGAAAATCCCAACTCAGAGTTCAGGTTGATAGTAACTGTTTGCAGCCTTTCATACATATTTGAGAAATAAAATAAAAAATGAAGTGATTTCTTTGGAAGTTGGTGGATATGTTTATAGCCTTGATGGTGGTAATGATTTCATAGGTGTATACTTATCCAAAAACCCACTAAACTTTTTACGTATCAATCATACCTTTATAAAGTGATTTAAAAATAAGATGAATTAAAATTTTGAATGAATATGAAGCGGTTTTTTACTGAAAACTACTTTCACTGCCCTGTTGGACCCTATATTGACCAGTAATCACATCCAAAGCCAAAGGGTAAACATTTCTGCTTTGGAGATGACCTTGAATACAAACCTTTTTTGCGTTTTCATTGACCATGGTTCTAGAAAGTATTATTTCATGTTCTATTGCAATGCTTGGACGTGAATGTGGATTTTTTTTTTCATATCCAACACTGTCTTTTTCTTAATTTCTTTCTCTACCAAGTAAAGAAAATCATTAACCATTGGTAATCAAACTCCAAGCAATCAAACGCTTTGCACCATAATTCAGCCTATTGAAGAAATCCTACTGACTGGTCCTAAACGTTCAGCATAAAGATATTTCGCCTCTAATGTGAGAAACTTGACCCCTAGTTTGCATTCTTTGAGATACTAAGATTTATGAATTAAGACATAAACAGCATTATGATAAAAAAAATATTTAAATTTTATCCCTTATTTCAGAGACAAACGTATACCATTCCCCCCTAAGACAGTGCATTCACTGGGCAAAAGCAGTATTGCCCTAACTGCATGTTTCTCCCATCAACATGAAAAAATGTGTACGTCAAGGCCACAATTTGTTCTTAGTCGTAACTTTCAGTATTTTCTTCAATGCTAAATAAAGACTAGGAGGCTTACAGTTAAGTGCCAATTATTCTCTGTAAGAAAGCATTTTGTGGTTTGATACTCAAAGGCCACCTCTTTGATTCATGTGACAGAGCTCTTTCTCGCTGTAAATTAGCTGGTGCTCCATCAATATTTTTCCCAGTAACCCTACTTAAGTCTACATCATGGCCCACAAAGTATTATTGATTAAATTTTTAAAATCTTTTTTTCATGCAACATGCAATTTCAGTGACAAATAGAATAAAAAGACATTGTGTACTTCTTCATATATATATCTCAGTAATTCCCACTGTACCCCTATATTGGGCTCATGGGTGCCCCCCAAAATGTCCAGCCCTAATCCCATGCAACTGTGAATGTTACCTCACTTGGTAAAGCTTTTGCAGATGTGAATATATTAAGCATTTTGACATGAGGAAGCTATCCTAGATAACAAGAGTAGGCCCTAAATGCCATCGCACATTTTTTTATAAGGAGGCAAAGAGAGATTTGACCACACACAGAGGAAAAATGATGTGAAGATGGATAAAGAGATTGGAGTGATGCAGTTACAAAACAAGGAAAGCAAGTGATGTTTGCAAACAATACACAAACGAGAAAGGTTTTACGCTGTGGACCAGCCACAGGAAGCTGAAAGAGACAAGAAATGGATCTTTCCTAGAGCCCCCAGAGAGCGTGTAGCCATTTCATCACCTTGGCTTCAGCCCAGTAAAATTTATTTTGGACTTCTGGCCTCCAGAACAGTCTGTGGTCATTTTTTTGCAGCAGCCCCTGGAAACTAATATACTTCAATGGCTATATCCAAATGTAAAGCCAGGCATTTCCCGAATTCTCAGGCAGTGGCAGTTGTTCCTCTGAATTGTACACAGTTGATATTATTTGGCATCTAACACTGTCATAATACTCTCATTCTGTCAGTAGCTCTTGCTGTGTCTTGCTGGGCATAATGTTTGTCACTGACTCTCAGGATGGTTTCATAAGCTCTTTAGCAATAGCATATTGTGTCTCTTTTTATTTGAAGAGTGTTCCTCTGAATGATTCCTCTGTAGTTTTGGTCTCTGTGATAAAATTAATCAATTTCTCAAGAAAGGCTCTATTTCTAAAAATTTTGGAGGAAGAAAATTGGACTGGTTTACAAGAGGTTTTGTGCTTTACCAAGAAAATTATTCCACAGATCGATAATCCTGTTTAACATGAAATTTTCTATTAATTTTCTGTAAGCAGCCTTATTTCACTTATTTCTAGATTTGCAGGGTTCAGGGGGCTACCTTATTGCAGCCTTCTTACATTGGCTGAGAGATCACAGAAAGCAGATGGGGAGCGGTGGGGAGAACATCAAAATGAGCCTTTAGAAATAAATTTATTTCATTGAAAGAGGTCCATTTTCCTAGAAGAGAGTAGAACTGCCTGTGCCTGGAGTCCCTGTGTTGCAAGCAAGCTAAAATTTTTCGAAGATTAAAAACATAAAGCCTTGGTAAAAACCTCATCAATCAAGCAATGAGGTCTCACCAGTAAGTTCTGGGACACCGAGAATCATACTGAAAATTATTCATTGAAGAAGCCACTGTCAGTTCCACAGGTTTAATATTCAGACTCTCTACTTTCCCATACATGCTGCAGTTACAAGATCGGGAAAGAAAAATGATCTAAAGATCTCAGCAAGTGTTTTCTGTTGATTTATCACAGATGCTAACCCATCCTCTGGGTTGCCATAGAATTGACACCAGCTCAGAGCCCTGCTTCCAGATCAAGACATTCAGGAAAATGTTACTGAGTGTAAGAACCATGGAGGGACTCAGAGTGAGCACAGCCCTGCTCCCTGGTGAGTTTTCATGGTCTAAAATGGTAGGCCCGATCTCTGCTTTGGGAAAATGTTAGGGAAGCCAGTAAAATTAATTAAATTAAAATTAGAATATAGTGAACATAGCCATTAAAAAGCATTTCCCACTATGGTCTTTGTTTGGCCTTGCCTATGACCCTTGAAGGCAGATACTGTTTTCCCTATCTGACAAATGAGGTGACTGAGGCCCTGTCCAGGGTGACAGAGCCGTTAAGGCAGCAGCCAGGCATCTCTGAGACTGCTCCTGTTACTTCCCTGTGCCCAAGTGCACCCAATGCACATGCTGAGCTGTAGCTGTATGCCAGGGGTGGGGTGCTTGAAGAGAGTGGAGACAGGACACTGTTCCAGAGAGACAGCCTGCTGAGGAATACTGACAAATAAGCAAGCACATCAAATCTTCTGCAGTGATTGCCACAGCAGGGCACCTCCCCCACAGGGCAAGGGTGTGACACAGAAGCAGGGACCTGAGAGATGACCAAATACTGCTCAGACAAAGCAAATGTTCCATGAAGGCTTTGAGCCTGAGACCTCAACCTGAACAATCTCCAATTTAATAGCCAAAGCCACAATGTTCTCCTGCTATTTAGGGCTCATAAAATTCATGTTCTGCATATTTTCACGCTATTAGACACATTTTAAAAAGAATCATCTTTTCTAGGAAAAAAAGTATGTGTAACACCTATATATTATGCACATTCGCGTGTGCACTTATGTGTATTGTATACATATGTGTGCCCATAGAGATATAGAAATAGATATATTTCATATGGAAGGACAAAAAATGCCATTAAATTTGTTGAGTGCTATTTTTTAATGTAGAACATTTCCTAATCAGTCAGTGTTTTCAGTTATTCATTAGTCAATTATTTGTGTAGGAAACACTTAAAAAGCATTCACTGAGCATCTGTCTGTGCCAAGCATTGTGCTAGGCACAGATGAACAAGATCTCTATGGTCATGGTACCTACACTACTGTGGGAGGCAGGTCCTCAAATAACTTCATCATTATAACGTTGATACAATGCCATAGGAACTTAACTCTCGTTTGTATCAATTAGCTTAGGGTAAAATTGGTTTCATTATACTTTATTTTGCTTGAAGACACAGAACCTATGGACAACTTTAAGTGAGGACTTTCTGTAAACCTAAAGAAACAAGATACTTTCAGACTGAGATAAATATTATAAAGTGAACTGCAAGAAAAGAAAACAGGGGGCCACTTTAGGTAGGAATGTCAGAATAATCTTTCAGGAGGTGATGTCTGAACTAAGACCTGGCAATTTCAAGAGCTAACAGCTCTCCTGGGTGTGGGGAGGGAGGAGCAATAAGGACAAAAGCTTAGAGGCAGAAAAGAACTTGTGTTAATGCTCTGGTTTTTAACCACTTTGTATCTGCTCTCAGAGAAAAATAAAAGTTTGTCCCAATTGAGACAAGGCTTCAGAAATTACAGGAGCAGGGCCAGGAGGTTCCCACAGTAGACACCAGGCTCAAGCTGGTGAGGACTCATGCTCTTTATTATCTTCTAAAACAGACAATAATATAGACTATTCCTATTTCTCCTTTTCCAATCCTTGAGGCCTGTCTGGGTGAGAGACACACTCATGCCTCCATTCTACTCTAGAAACTCATCACAGCTGTCTCTGAACTGGTGAGTGAACTGGCCACCAGAAGTCAGGCCACTGGCATTGTGCTGATGACCTTTTATTTACCAAATGCCAAGATACCCAAACATCTAGACCTCAGGATATCAGATTATGAATAAAACTATCATTCATTTATCATGTATTATTTATTGTATAAATATATCATAAATATAAACAAATAATATTTATTACATATTAATGATTTTTAATCATTTTATAGTAATAGGAACTATCATTTTTAAGGGCCTTCTATGCATTTATAGCTTTACAAATATTTTTATTTAATCTTCATAGCACTCAGAGCAGTAGATATTATAATCCTTGTAGAGACTCGGAGATTTAAAATTTGTCCAAGGTCACACAGGGACAGAACTGGGATGCCTAAATGCATGTACTTCCCACATAAATTCTGCCTTCCATACACTGAGTGGCAGTCCCTGAGCTCCAAGCAGAGTTCAGAGTATCTATTTATCTCTGCCATCTGCATTCCTCCTTAGCTGCAAGTAATAAAGATCTCCCACCTATTTTATTAAACTGAATATATTAACATTATTTCAACAGCCATTACCACTGAGTGCTCTGATTCGGAGATAGCCTCAGGGGTTATTGACTTGCATAGAGTTCTTTGCCTCCTTGGTAAACCATGCCACACTGATGTGCTTTTGTAAATTTAATTTTTTTTAACTCGTATCTCTTTTTATAATTTTCCTGCTTCCTACTTCACAGTTAGCTTATAAGCTGCCACACACATCTTGCAGATGTCCCTATGCTTGTTTCTAGGGTAGAACTATTGACATTTGGGGCCAGATAATCCTTGGAGGGGGTACTGTTTTGTGTATTTTAAGGTTTGTATCAGCTTCCCTGATCTCATCTTCTAGATACTAATAACAGTTCTCCCATCCTTCCCAGTCACGATAATCAAAAATGTCTCCAGACATTGCCAAATGTCCCCTAGTGGGGGTAGAGGCAAAATCATCCCCAGTGAAAAACCTCTGTTCTAGGTGAAAACACACACACACACACACACCTCTCTCTCTCTCTCTCTCTCTCTCTCTCTCTCTCTCTCTCTCTCTCTCTCTCCTCTCTCTCCCCGCCCCATAATTTGTTCCTTCTCCCAGGAAATAGCCCCCAGGCTTATTATTCAAGAACACAAAATTAAATAAATTCTGAGTGATACTGTGAGAAATCACTTTAATAAAATGCATGAGCTTTAACTCACGCAGTCTATGACATGCTTTTTGCTCAGAAGCTCATTTTGTTTTATCTACATTTTATATTTCCAGCATATTTGAAAGAACTGAGGTCCTCAGATAGGTGACCATATAAAGAAAATTTTCTGCATGTGCCACTATGATCACCCATGCTCTTACCATGTTATTTGAATAGTCAGTCTACAAAGCAAATTATTATCTATAAATCTCCACTTACCCTACAACAGATAAATTCTACAATGTTTCCATCCTTCCTGAATCAATACTTCTGTTAATTGAAAAAACTAGTTAAAATATTACTGTAAAGCTTGATTCCTTCTCATGTATTTTCCTATCCACCTATATGAACTACTTGAGGTAATACTTCATTGATTCTTCTGCACACAGCTATCTTTACCTGTTCAAATTCTGACTCTCAAATAGGCTTGTTCTGAAACTGTCTGTGAGGCAAACAGCATGATGGTCTCCATCATTTAGAAACTTGCTACCAATGTGCACTTTCAGCTCCTGACAGCAGCATTCACAAAGCATTGATTTCTCTCTCATAAGAACCTGGTCAATTTTTTCCTGCTCTTCAGATGTCATCTTGTCAAAAAATGAAACCACTGGGAGTCATTTATATGTGCAATTGTTTGCACTATTTGGTTGTCTGAGGTTGCTGACTGGGAAATAAATCCTTATCGATGGAATTGCTGTGTCATAGGACGCCTGCATCTTCAACTTTATATATTGCCAATTTATTCTCCAAAGGTGCCAAGCCAACTAGAAATTCCAACAGCAGTGTTTTAAAGGTGCAGCTACTTCTTACACAAAAGTGTTTAAGTATATGAATAACACTTGGAGACATATTATATTTGACATTCTTTGCAATCCATGAGAATGTTCTCCCTTGAAAAGAATTTGATGACAGATATGGGTGGGGGTCTGTGTGCTATCTCACCACTCTACAGAGATGTCGCATCTGTCAATAGTTTGTGTAAATTCAAGCAGGAAGCTTCAATATGTCTGATCTGAATCTCAACCTCTCCGTGAATTAACTCCAAATGACCTTTTTCTTGCAATCCACTGTTAGTTGGAAAGTTACTTTAATGAGATTACAAATTGAATTTTTGTAGAATCCCAATTTATTTGAGTCATGAGTATACCTGTGCTATGCTCAAAGCTTTGTTCCATCACAAGAAGTATTTAAATATAGCTGACCTCTTCAGAAGGCTGAAATAGGATATAGCAGCTGCTCTCAGATCACTATATTCCTTGGAGGTACCCATCTCTTTACCTAAGATCACACTGGGCGTTCATTGGACCAGGAGGATAGACAAGCAAGAATGCCTGTTTCAACAGTGACACTGTGTGGAAGTACCAGCAACAGCAGCCAGAGTACCCCTGGCTGTATCTCAGGCCAGCGGATGCTAAGAACTATAATGAAGGCCGATGCCTTTTGTTAGGTATCCTCTGTGATTCAAGACATGTAAAGTGCTTTATATTTGCCATCTTGTTTACTCTTCACACCAAAACCTATAATGTGAGCATTTATTTTCATTATTTGACAAAATTGAATCAGAAAAGTTAAGGAATTCACCCACTTTACACTTACCAACATGTGGTGAAGTGGCTGTTTACACCTAAAACTGTCTATTCCTCAGCGCATGTTCTCTTCATGTTCCAGATAATAAGGAGGAAGTAAAAGGATCTGGTGCTTTAAGAGGTCAGAGAGGAGATCTTCATGACATCCTCTGACCCACGTGGTCACAGAGGGTCTCAGGGAAGGTCAACTTTTCCACAGACCCAAAAATCGTATTCCTACCAGTCGAGAATTCCAGTTTCTAACAGTCAACCCTCTTCCTCCTCCTTACATATTGGTTCCCAGGAGCTTTCAAAGGACTCAGGGTATATTAATCTGGGATCATGTTGTTGCAAAGAAGAGAAACACACTAAATGAGTTCATGGGAAATTGTGGGTTTTCTCTAAAATAATCTTTTCTAAATTTTCCACCATACTATATGAGTTTAGAAAATAGCAAGTGTCCAAAATCTCTGTTACAAACAAAATGTGAATGAAATCAAACTTCTCAGTGTAAAAGCTAAGGTGTAGCTGACAGGAATCAGAAGTCAGAAAGTGCCGAGTGGAGGTGGAAGGAAGAAGAGTGAGAATAAGCTTATTGTACACAATGGGGAGAGAAATGATACCCTTGCAGTTAATGGAATGAAAAGGTTACACTGGTAACAGCGGAAGAACAAAAGGGATGATATAACTGGAGGAGGAGGAGGGGTCGGGAAGGTAGAGGGTGGTATGTATTAGTTAGCTATTGCTGCATCACAAACTTCCCCAACACTCAGTAGCTTAATACAACCATTTATTATCGCTCACCCATCTGCAGATGAACTCGAGTCGAGCTGATCTAGTCTGGGTCTGGCTAGAGGACTTTGCTTCTCTCTGAGGGTCTACAAGTCAACTGAGACGAATTTTCCCCTTGTCATTTATCCTTCTCCTGAGGCCAGCAGACTGGCCAGATGATGGCAGAGGTATAAGAGGGCAGACCCTACTGCACAAACATTTTTCCAACCTGTGATTGCATCTTGTCTGCAAACATCCCATTAGCCAAGGGACATCACATGGCTGAGCCCGAAGCAAAGTGAGAGGGGTGAAGGTGGGGGGATCTGCAAAGCCATAAAGCAATGGGCATGGAGATAGAGATGGATTAAGGGCTGGAGTCAAAGGGGGCAGGAAAGGTGGGTGGTGGCAGAGGTAAACTAAATTCTACAAAAGCAGGAACCAATAGATCATACTCTGTAGGATGGATGGTGCAGTGGTGCCAGTTTGTCATTTGGAGAAGCAAGTTAGCACTCGCTAACTTTTTAGAGAACTGAAAATTGAAAAGAGCTCTTTCCTTCTGGAGATTAATACCAAGATGGAGAGAGGTGGATTAAGGCTTATAAATCTTTCATTTGTTGTTTGTATAAACAAAATGAGGCCTCATGCAAACCAAACAGCACATCCCATATGTCAGGGGAGCATGGGCCCCTCAGTTGGAGAGGCAGGGCAGTGCAGCAAGAGGTTATTCATATAGGGGATAAAACATGAAACAACACTCTAGGTTACCATAGGAACACACACATTTGTGTAAACACCAAGAAATAAGATCTGGGAGCATACCACTGGCTATGGTTGTCTTTGGGAAAAGTAAGAGAGAATTTTACTTTACATGAATGGTTGGATTTTTTAACACCAAGAATATGTGTGTATTTGTATTCGCATACATTCATACAAGAGTAACAAGTTTAAATGAGAAAAGGATGGTGTACCAGTTTCTTTGTCTTAACCATACATGTTAGCCAAAATTGTGGTATTTCTTTTGTTTGACAATGTCTGCCAAAGGTTTTAGGTACTTTCTTGGTTTAAGTTCTGTCAATTTTCATAGACTTATAAAAATTTAACTCCTCAGAGACATCATCTTTAATTGTCCTTGTAATGTTGGAAAATTACTCTCCCTTCCCCAAGTCCCACACCAACAAACCAGGCTTCTCCACACCCACACTAGACCTGCCCTGTTTGTGCTGAATTGAGCAGTTTGTCTCAGCCTCTCTTGATATCTCTCTTATTTCATTTGAGATATTAAGTGAGGAAAGTGTGGAACTGGAAGTGAAGGAGGCTTCAGTCCTTACTCGACCACTTATTTACTGTTCAAAGTTGGCATTTATTTTTATTTATTAATATTATTATTATTTATAATAAGCACCTGGTTTTCCTAGGTAGTCTCCCATCCATGTACTAACCAGGCCCAACCCAGGCTTGTTCAGGGTGGCATGATCTTAGACCACGGACCATGGCTTCACTGGGGTGTGAACCCAGGACCTTCTGCAGGTAAAGCAGACGTGCTGACCGCTACACTATGGAACCACGTCGATAAAGTTGGCATTTCATTTAGTCTCTGGGTTTGTTTCCTTGTGTAAAAACTAGTAGCAATGATAATTATAGGGTTGTTGCAAAAACTCAAAGGAAAATACAGATATTTTAGATAGTCTGCATGATAAGAATATAGAAAGGGACATTTTATCTTTGGAAAGTACTGCAGGTTAGCTGAAAATGGAGAGCAGTATGAATGAAACCCTTGTTTCCCCGCTTACCTTGTGAATTGTTCAGGGTATTGTGCAGTTGGCTTCTCCCACAAAACTTTTAGGCTTGTCTTCGTGCGTTGTCTTGCTTTGAGATGTTTGATGTGTTTCTCCCAGCAGATGGCAGAAGAGAGCTAAGTCAGGAAAAGACCCTGGGTATTTCAACATGCTCAGTGAATCCGGTTAAAAATGTTCCCATCACGAGGTGCAATCTGATAGTAGCTCTAGATATCGACTTCACAATTGTTATTGAACTTTCCTAGCAAAGGTGGGTCATACAGGTAAACAAGTATCAACAATACCATGTTTCTAGTGAGATTTACTTACCCAAAAATAGTCATCCCCTGAGCCCTCCAAGGTACTAGAGACAGAGATGAATGCAGAATATTCCCTGCTCTCAGCGAGTTCACAGTCTAGCTAAAATCTAACAAGGAGATCAGTTTGCATTGTTCAGTGCTGTCCTATATTGACAGCATCACCTGACGTGACATGACAGGATGCCAGCTTCGGGCTGCCAACTTTAAGCCATATTTCCTGCTATGGCCATGTCTCTCCAGCCCCACTGTATCCTCTCAAAGTCTGGCTCAACAGTCTCCTAAAGGAAACCCCTCTGGTCTCTCTTACACTGAGTTCATCCTCAGGGTAATCTTTCTAAAAGGCAAATATGCTTATATTATACACCATCTGCTTTAACATTTAGCTGTTTTTCATTGACCTTTACAACACCCATACCTTAATCTTCCTTATAAAGCCTTTTGTGATTTGACCTCTGCTTTCCTCTCCTGCCTCACATCTCTCTCCCTCTCCCTTGCAATCCTATATCAACCCAAGAGATTATTTTCAATTGCCTAAATACATTTTTATCTCCTACTGGTCTTTGCCCAAGTTGTTTTTTGCTCTGCCTAAAATATCTTAAAACTAAACTCATTCCCTCAGACTAGCTATTATCCTTAAACTAGCACACTAGTGTTTACCATTCAGGTCTCAACTCTGCACCTGGCATTCCACTTCTTTCTTCTGAACTACGTTTCCTTTTTCTTGAAGTGCATCCTTTAGTAGTTCTTCTGGCAAGAAACTTAGCAATCATTTTAATCATTATCTGTTTTTATTTTTTCAAGTGTTTTTATTTTACCCTCACTCTTGAATGATAGTTTAGTTAGGGTAAAACTACTAGACTGGAAGTTGAACTACTTTAGCAGTTTGAAAATAGAATTCTATTGCCTCTGGCCTCTATTCTTGCTGATGAGAGAGCTCTGCTTCCTGCTCAGATAGTCTTCTCTACAAACAACCTGTTTTGTCTCTCTGGTACTTTTTTCTTTGTTTTGCTTGTTTGTTTGTTTATTATATTTTTTGAACATTTGAAAATAGTTTCAAATATAAAGAAAATTAGCACAATAAAAATAGTATTAAAAATACTCACATGAGTTTACTTAGATTCATCCACTCTTAACCTTTTAATGCATTTGCTTTATTGTTTGTTCCCTCTCCATACCCACACATTTACACATATACAATTACACATATGTGCACATAATTTTTTTCTGAATCATCTGAGGACAAGTCATGACTATTATGCTCTTTACCCCTAAATACTTCAATATACATTTCCTTAGGAACATACTCTTATATAACCATTAGCATAGTTATCAACTTTAGTAAATTTATGAATGACATGTTTTTATTTAATTTTTCAGTATGATTCTGAATTTTTTGATTGACCCAGTAATGTCTTTTATAGCATCTTCTCCTCGTCCCCAAAATCCAATCTAGTCTCAGGTTTTGCATTTAGCTATTGGGTATTTAAACTCCATGAATCTGGACTGTTTGCATAGCCTTTCTTTGTCTTTTATGAGATTTATTTCTTTAAATCCATTTCCTTTTCTGATAAATAGGTATCTTATCTCCTATTATATGGTTTAATTTTTAATAATCTATGCTATACTGAAAATTTCAGTCATTCAGATAAACTCTCAGGAAGAGGAATATAAGACTAGGACAAGGCTAAAGCTCCCTTCTCCTTTTTCCCAAGTGTATGCAACCATACTTAAAACCCCAGGCATTAATTTGTTCATTATACTTAGTGCGAAGGACAATCCAGAGTGTTTGGGAGGGGTCTCTGTCTCTTGAGTCTGCACGTAAACCCAAGATCTCAGGCAAACCAAACTCCAAAATCACTAGGAGTCTAAATTCCTCAAAACTCCAGTTTTTTCAGCTGTGTTCTCCATGGCCCAGACACCTTTTGGCAGCCTTTAAAGTTTCCTCAAAAAATTCCTGTGAAATAATGTTAGGTGAAGAAAAAAGAAAATGCACCCCCTAAAAAATAAATAAATAATAGGTCAAGAGAACAGAATAAGAAGACTGGAAACAGACCTGACCGCATATAAATGGTAACTTGGAACTTGACACTGGTGCCATTTCAAACCACTGGGAAAAGAAAACGCAATTTAAAATACAGTATAGGCATATTAGTTATATATTGCTGTGTTAAAATTATTCCAGTTTTTAGCAGATTAAAATAATGCACACTTATTATCTCACAGTTCTGAGGAATCAGGAATCCAGGCACTGTTTAGCTGGGTCCTCAGCTTCTGAGCCTCTCACAAGACAGAAATCAAGTGACTTCAGGGGTTGCAGTCAACTCACTGTTCAGCTGGGGGAGGATGCACTTCCAGACTCATCTAGTGGTCGTTGGCAGTTCTTCGCGGCCTGTGGACGGTTGGGGGAGTCTCAATTCTTTGCAGGATGTTGCTCAGAAGCAACCCTCAGTTTCTAGCTACACATGCCTCTCCAACATGGCATCTGGCTTTGTCAAAGCTCATAAGCCAAGAATGCAAAAGAGAGGAGGGAAAAGTGGCAGTAAGAGGGAGAGTCCTAGCAAGGTATAAATCAGTATTTTGCAACCTAAACATGGAAGTGACATCTCATTACTTTTGTCATATTCTGTTCATGCAAAGCAGGTCACTAGGTTTAGCCCAAACACAAGAGGAGGTGATAGCACAAAGTTAGAGTAAGTACCAGGAGGTTGGGAACATTGGGCACTCTCTTAGAAGTCTGCCTACCTCTGGGTCTTACCATCAGTCCAAAAATCGTTTTTTCAGTTTTTCCCAGAAGATCTAGAAAGATCTCAGGCAAACCAAATTCCAAACGACCCCTTCTGTTGTCCCTAGTTCCATATGTAGTCACTCAGACACACTGATTTCTACTTTCCAGAGTTGTTCTACTGTCCTCTGCTTGTCGCATAATTAAATTTAGCCTGTGCTGTCAGAAAGTGAAAATGGTAGGCAGACAAAAGGAAAGCCTATCTGATGATAAAGAAGCATTAAGGATGCTGCCAGTTTTCAGAAGAAATTCTATCCCTTGGTAAAAATAAAATTCTTATTCTGCTTGTCCAGCAAGTTTGACCCATAGCCCAACAAAGGGGCATTCCTGTTCACAGTCACTGAAGCTGCACTGTCTTCTGGAAAGAGTTATCTTGACCCTGGGCTATAGCTCAGCTCCTACAGATGGAGTTCAAAAGAAACAACAGTTCTTGGTCCAAAGCAATAAAGAAAAAGTGAGTCATAACAGTCTGGATTCTCCACCAGCATAAGCAGTTCCGTGAATCGCCTCTATAAAAACCCTGCCTTTCTATCCCAAGCCATTCCAAGAGGCAAAACCTTCCATTCAAGAGTTTTATAACTCAGTCCTGTGCTCAGAAATGTCACTGCACATAAGTGGGCCTTTGATCTCCGGCCATACCCAAGCTCAGAGTCTGCAGCAGAGCATGGTTTGATAGTTATCTAAAGAGAAAAGAGCTTGGGTTTCCTCTTGTCTATTTCTATTCTACTTTTAATAGGCGGCTTAGCTTCAGGCGTCTGCCCTCTGCCCTCCCAGCTTCCATCTCAACCAGAAGTAAAACAGGCCCATGGTTATGTGCTCTGAGAGCTCTTGAAACAACAAGAATGGTAGCAAATACCCAGAAAGAGCTCACTACGTGCCAGGCACTGTCCCAAGATGTTTATATAGCAATCCCACATAGGTTTTCACAGATGAAAAAACGGAAGCACAGAGAGGCAAAGTAGCTAACTGACAAAGTGACAGAGTTTTTCAGGGATTTGAAACCTACCAGAAGCTCTCCAAAGTACATCTTGTCTATTGTGCAATGGAAGAGAGTAGCATAAGGCCCCGCTGAAAAGGTAAAATATGAAGTCAGAAATGTGCCTTCTTTTGATAAGGGAGAGACTTTAGAATAAACCCATAGCTCTAAAAGCACTTTCTTTTTCCAGGTACTATGTTAGAAATCTCTTTAGAAGGAAGACTGAATGTACAAGCATTCAAACTAAACGGAAATTCAAATTGAACTGAATTTCCCATGTCAGAATAAACTGTACTAAACTGTATCAGAAACAGCAATTTTCTTCTGTTTAGTTTTTTTTCCCCATTCAATACAAAGACATAAGGGCTCTACTGCTGTCAAATTTCTTTGGTAAAGATGCTTTCTTTACTCATCTGAATTGGAAACCTATATGTTTTTAAAGTATGTTTTCATTAAGTGGGAAAATTCATAAAAAAATGGCTGGGCCAGACGATAATAGTAGTTCATAAGTTAGACCTAAAAGTTACCATTTCAAACATAAATTCAAAAACTAGTAATTCAAAATTACCTCGAGTATTTTCTATGTACAAATAGCTGTTGTAATGAAAACTACCTTTCTTTCTCACTTTCTATCATGTATTAGATCTCAGACCCTCCCCAGGAATAGGGATAGACATGTATGTGCTGTCAATGAGGTCATTCTGTTGCCCTAACCAAAGTCATCACTTCAGGGATGGTCACATTGCCATAGGTGGGCTAATAAGAGTCCCACACTTTTTCTGGAATTAATGAGAAAGAGGTGTTTTTATACTGACTTACTAAGCAGGTGAAATACAAGCTGTAGTAGCTCCAGGCCACCACAGCCTGCCCGAGAAGGAAGCCAGTATAGGAGAAAACAGACGTAGATGGCAGTGATTTCATTAGAGCGTTTGGATCCAGCTATACCTGAATGTGCTCCTATGCTATGCAGTTAAGTGAGCCTATAAATCTCATTGTGTTTCAATCTGTGAACTGGGTTTCTGCCACTTGCAATTTAAAGAGTCCTGACCAGTACACAGTACAGAGAAATAGGGCAGCTTCCACATCATGTTCAGTTGCTACCAACCACAAAAGGTAGTGTGAAATGATACTCATGAGAGCTGGACATTTCAAAGCCACACCCACATTCTGAGTGTGACAGCCATGTGCACAGCTGATGCCAACGTAGCTCCTAGGAAGGCCCACCCAATAGCTGAAGGTCGTATAACACACATTAGGCAAAAATACCACATATATTCTTCTTAAAGGAAATAACCATGAGCAAAATATGGTTATGAGTCAGCAACTGACTATAATTAGGGGCTTTTCCCCCAGTAATATCTGAGTTAAGGCAGAGAGCATAGGCACAGCCCAGCAGTTGGTTAAAGAAATAACCACTTTGTACTTGATGCTATCCATGATTCAATTCCCGAAGAACAGGCCGCTGCAAGTCAGGGAAAAGTGTCCTAGGAAAATTTAATACCGCGGTAATTGGGAATGTCCTCCTTTCTATCAGAGTCCAACAATTCTACCTTAGTTCTCCCATGTTGAGTTGGGCTCAACATAACTCAAGGACCCACTTACTCTAGGAATTCCCACTCTGTGGGACTTTAGGTCCATTTTTATTTAAAAAATTTTGTTACAAGATATTTAATATATAGAAAAGAGTGTATAAAATATATATATGTACAGTTTAAACCACAATATACCCACCACCTGTGTTAAGAAATACACATTATTTTAAAGGCCACTGCAGACCCCTCCCCAGTTGCATTCTGCTCCCCCTCTGGCCCTGGAGGATGAACCACTCTCCTGACTTTATTGCTAGGCATTCTTTTGCATTTTAAAAAAATACTAATTATAGTACTAACGTTAGTATCCCTAGAGGGTATATTATTTTGTTTCTTCAAACTCAGTAATAGGCATACCCCTGGCCATGGTGGAAAGAGGCAGCATTGCCTCTTTCAGACAAAGACTCCCAAGCAAAGGAAAGGGGAGCAGAGCCTCTGAGTCACAGTCTGGCTTTGACTCTCACTCCTGCTGGTGAACACTATAGGGCCATCATGTTGATGAGTGCTCAGAAACATTAGAGCTTGCCATATTTGGAGCATCAGGCAAGGCTGCAGTGTGGGCCAGGCACAGGACGTTCAGTATTCTAAATGGACCATTGAGTATTTTCTGCTTCAAAACCCATGACTTATTACTAGTTGTCAGGAATATGTATAAAGAAAAATCTGTGGGGTAAAATGAATGTCCTCAGCACATCTACACAGCAGCTCATGTAGGTAGTACATCAGTATGTAGTCAACACAAACCAGGTTAAGGAGATAGTGGAAGATTCAAACATACTGTTCCCAAGTTGAAAGAAAAGTAAATGGCTGGGAGGAATTTGCTGATGGCAGCACTCAACTTGTCTCTCAAGTTCACTCCTCCAATCTGTACAGTTGGCCACTGTACAAACACAGTTCTCACTCACGGATCTTTCTCCATCTTCCATGGGACTCCTCATCTTTTCTAAGTAGATCCCTTAATTCTGTGTCCCACGTCTGTCTTGGTTCATTCCCTCCTTTTGGGTAGAGAACATCCCACTCGAGATGAGCTTCTGGAGAAAGGTTGCATGAGACATAAAGGTTTTGAGATTGCATGTGCCTGAAAATGCAGCTTTCCAACTCTCAAACTTAAATGATAGTTTGAGTATAGACTTCTACAATGAAAATTATTTTCTCTTGGAATTTGGAAGGCACTGCTTTATCATCATCTTGCTTTTAATGTTACTATTGAAAAGTCGAAAGCCATTTTTGTTCCTAATCCTTCTTAGTTGTATTTCACACACACACACACACACACACACACACACACACACACACACACACACACACACATTTTTTTGGAAGTGTGCAGAAACTTCTATTACCAATGTTTTGAAATTTCACAATATATGTTTATTGTAAGTCTGTTTTTATCCATTTTGCTGTACATTCAACAGACCTTTCCAGATTGGCAACTTATAGTCCTTCAATTCAGATGAATTTTTTAAAATTATTTCTTTGATAATTTCCTCCCCTTTGATTTCTCTGTTCTCTATTTCCAGAAACTTAAGTTCTACAGATATTAGATCTCCCAAACTTATCCTTTAATTTTCTTATATTTTATTCATTTCCATTTCTATATTTTATTACTCTGCTTTCTGGATGATTTCCTTTTCCTCTGTTGAGTTCATAATGTCCAGAGGCACATTTTTGTCTGCTGAATGTTACTTTTTTATAGACTCTTGTTCAAAGACAGTATGTTTCTCATAGTCACAGTATGTTCCCCTTTTAATAAGAGGTTCTTTTTTTACTATTTTTTTCCTCCCTGTCTTGACCCTGTATGTTCTAAGTTGCTGTTCTTCATTTGCTTTTTATTTTTTTCATCTCAACTTATCATGACAGAAACTTTTCCCATATATGCAGTGCTTTTTGGCCATCTACTCATAAAACCAGAAGAGAAGAAAAGCTAACTGGGAACTCTGAGCATATGGGGAACTTTGTTGACTTTGAACTTCACCATAGAATCACCATAGAATTGTGGGGCCTTTGGGGGTAAAACACTGATGTTAATATAGTAGATCTTTCTTCTTGGACTGGTTAATTTCTCAAAGAAGAAGCTTCCGATCTCCTGCCTAGAGGTCAGGGCCCTGGTGACAGTGGCCTGGGAGCCAGACAGAGGAACAGTGCAAGGGGTGCCTTCATTCTGATTTTAGTGTACATATGGCACTTAATCTCTCTGTTTTTGGTACAGTGTTGACATAGAATAGTGTTCACACCAGCAAATATGTCTGAGGTGCCCTGTCCAGAGGCCATCTGTTGTATCCCTTCAGAGAGTACACCTCCAGGTTTCTGCCAGAGTATAAAAAGGACAGTCATGAGTTACAGGACAACATGGTTTTACTGTTTAGAGTTTATTGAGTTCAGATTTTTCAATTGCATTTCTATTGATTGAGTTAATTTGTATACACTGACTGCTGAAGAGCTCCATACAAATGCTGAAATATGGTTGATATGAATGTTTAAAATCAGATATTCTACAAATACCCACTGCAGAACCACCCCTACAAAATTTGTGAGAAACGTATGTGAACACCTTTTCCAGTTGGGGTGGAAGGGATAGAGAGTCCTTGGCTGTGAGTAGGAAAAGAGCAACTCTTAAATTCAGCATTGTCTTGAAAAATCCCATTACTCAAATTTATTCAATCTGTAGTTGCTTCTTGTGTCTTCTGCCATCAGAAGTCCCTCTGTGATTAAAAAACAAAGGTCCACTGCTGACATTTTAGGGATTTTTCTGGCTAAATATCCCATTCTCACATAGACATGGTTAAGATGTTTATATATATCATCTCATTTTTTCCTCATAAAAATAGCCCTATGAATTAGGAAGGCTGTATATTATTATTATTATTGTTGTTGTTATTAATTATTATTATTAATACTATTATCATTATTACTCTTTCACACTAGTGAAAATGTAGGCTTAGAAAGGTTACATAACTTGTCAGTTACTTGCAACCAAAAAGGCCAGTGTTATAACCCAGATATTCTGCCCCCATAGGTGCCATTATTCACTATTCCAAACTGATTTAAATAAATTAGCAGTCTCCTTGAAACATATCCATTTAAATTTTCACAGACCAATTTTAAGAAAGAGACAACTTATCATCAACTTTGAACAAAGGTTGAGATTTTACCTCACAATTTGTGCCTTTGCTGCTAAACAGAAAATATGAATGGTTCACTTCAAAGACCTGAAACTCTTGACCTTGAACTCTAACACTGAAGCTACCATATGATGTGGTGACTGAGTTAACAGGATGCACAGTGAGAACTTATCTTATAGTCAGGGTGTGTGACTTCATGGCCAAACAGGTACCTAAACTATTTTCACTTTCCTCTATGCCTTAGTCAACCTATCTTTGCCCCATGTCTGACTTCTTTGTTTCAACTTAGCATAGTCAGCACCAGAAACACATCACAACTGTGCTGTCCTTTGAGTTTTACATAATTACAAAGAATAGTATTGAGGAAAGACACTCATTCTTTAGAGCTTCCAAACCCTGGCTCCTTGTTTGACTGTCTGGATTACATTGAAGATCTGACATATGCCTAGAAACATCTAGTGAACAGAGCATGTCCCAAAAATTATGTGTAAATTACACTTTGGAATTTGGACTGTATTTCCCCATTGGGAAATTGTATTGTGCTTTTTAAAGGCATGACTAAATGAAGAAATAAATGGATAATTAAGTTCCCAGGTCAGCACTCAAAAGCTTGTTAGGCTTGTTTTTAACCCACAATATACCTGAAGTATAATGGTAATGTTGGTATTTCAGATACGTTTGATTCTGAGCACTAAATGTTATTTTTATAGGGAGACACATTCTCCAAGTGGAAACACTTCTGATGCCTAAACAAAATAAGGAAGGACAAGCGACCTAACATTTAGCCTTTCTGTGTGAAGCTTTGTACTAAATATAACATGTATTTATGGAATTCTCACAGTGTGCTCAGGTAGGTGTAGAAAAAAGCATGCAGCATGGCTCTCAACCTCTAACAAGTTACAGTGATGCCTCACAATCAGTTTCTTGAGGAAGGAAGTGTGCCACAAGTGAAATTCTCAAATAAGTAAAGCTAATTCCTCAAAATACTCAAACTTATTTGACATGTATATTTTATCTTTAAAAATCTTTCTCATAGGATGAGAAATCTATATCATCCTATGACTTGAAACAGAACATAAATTGTTTTTTAAAATATTAAATTTTACTTGATGATTCTAGGCTGACATTACAGATACCTACTTTTAAGAATATTAAGTAATGGTCACAAGACTTATTGACAACCATGTGGCTTATTGAAGGATCCAAATCCAGTCTAAATATTTGGGGGTGTTTTCTGTGTTTTTATCCATTTCCATTTCTTAATTAATCATCGCCTTATTTTTGCCTTCATTGATCCAACTTCACCTCTTCTAATTTGCTGTTTCTTCTCTCTTATGAATTAAAAAATTCATATTTTGTAAGAAGCAGGACAAAAAAGAAGACAGCTCTGAGTGAAGGCCTGAGTTTCTTACCTATAAATCAAATGAGCTTTAGGGTCTGGCCTTCGTCATTTTATTTCTGACAAGTTCCCAGGCGATGCTGATGCTGCTGGTCTAGGAACCACACTTTGAAAACTCATTTGGGCTTCCCTGATGAGTTGTCTCTACAAATACAGTTACTTCTTTCTTCTCCAAATTATTCTCTCCATGGGGGCCAGTTTTAAGACTTCCAAATATACCTTTACTTCAAGAGGATGATTGGCCCAGTGCTCCCAGCTCTTTCTGGACAAGCCCTTTCAGAACCCCACTTTCATCTTGTGAAAATTTCCAAACGTTCAGTATAGGATCATATTCCATGGCCTTAAATTTGTATCACCTCTTTATTGGATGAATAAGTAAAGAATGTATAGGCACACATGTATTGTTGAGCATTCCCTATAAGCCAAGAATTATTTAGGTACTTTCATTTATCTCCTTTAATCCTCACACCCACCTTATGAGCTAAGAATAGATAGCCCCTATTTCAAGCTGAGGAAACTAAGACTCAGGGAGATTAAATAACCCACTCTTTCAAGGTCGTATTTAGTAAATGGCATAGTTGGGATTCCAACTCAATCTTCAGACCCCAAAACCAACGTGCTTTCCCTTATACCACAGCTACTGCCCTATTGAGAACAACTGATTGTTGAAATGCAAGAAAAGATGCCAATTTATATTTTTAAACAAAATAATCCATGCCAAGCATAATGGTCCCTCTACCCCAAACCCCACTCCCATGGCAGAAAGTGTTCTTTCCTGCTGCATGTGAAATCCTCAGAGTCCTTTTCAACCTAGTGTCTATAGAAGCCAGAACTAATCAGTTGGAACAGACACAGAGTACAAACTCATATGCCTTAGCTTCACTTATTTGGAAATTTCATTTTGTGGCATCTCACTTAGAAACGTTCTACTTAGAAAGTAGAAAATAAGGCGCAATTTGAAAAGACAGACGGATAATTTTGGGGAAGATAGACATTCAGTAGAACTTTATCCTAGATCACTGGTTCTCAACCAGGGGCAAATTCAGCCCCTAAATTGATATCTGGGAATGCCTGGAGACATTTTTCATTGTCACAACTGGGGTGATAACTAATGGGTAGAATCCAGGGTTGCTGCTAATCATCCTACAAGGCACTGGACACTCACTCTACCCACTTCCCCTGCCGCCTTGCCCTGCAGCAAACAACTATTCCTCCCCAAATATCAATAGTATCACAGTTGAGAACCCCTGCCCTCTATCAAAGCACAGTGTCTGGAGGCAGCAGATCAGAGCTCCTTGCAGATGCCTGCTGCTTCTTTCACGTTAGTAAAATAAAGCTGAGGGAATTGAAACCACTGGTTTAGGACCTGTTTCTGGTTCTCATATATTGGTGAGGCCACACTGGTTTCAGTTATAGCTGGCCACAGGACCCTTTTGTTTTCTTCCTGACCAAATGACCTGAAGAAACCTAAGATACTACCCTCGAATCCTGTATCATGATGACTTTTGGCTTCGCTCTTGCAGTTTCTCTCCACTCAAGACAACAGTAAAGGATATTTAAATGAAAAGGGAAAGCAAAAGGGTGAAGGGAATAGTAGGCCAGAATCACCAAGGAAAACTCCTCCACAGCCAAACTGCTTCTCAATGTGCTGTGAGTGCTCTCACAATCTTTTTGTTCTATTTGTCAACAACCTTATCACTCTTTGAGGGGTGGCAGAATTGGCACCACCTGGCATCTCCTTAGAAATGTAGAATCTCAGCCCTTCCCAGACCTCCTGACTGAAAATCCTCATCTTAAAAAGATCCCCAAGTGATTTGTATGCACATTCATGTTTGAGAAACACTGCTCTAGGGTTTCTGAGAAGCAAAATAAAACTGCAAAGTGAACAGCTGCAAAACAGATGCAAAGTGAATCACGTGGTGTAACATATGACTTTTCCAGGGGATTTATGACCCTCTGTGGACGGTAGCTTGTAATATAGAAAACAGAAATTTGAAGGAATAAGTGCAAAAAGCTAATACTGTATTATATCCCTTTAACTGTCCTAAAGGGACCCACCTCGGGTTAGAGGAAATGTAGTGCCTAGCTCCTAAAACAGTTCATGTGTCCAAGGGGTGCTCAAGTGTGTGCTTGGTTTTTTGTCAATAGCGAGCAAAGGTAGTTTCTACTGACTTTCCATGAAATCAGAGAAATTGATTTGATCAGTTTCAATATTTCTAACTCAGCATTTTATAATACCAAAATTTTCTAACAAGAAAAAGAAAGTCAGTGTTATGTTTTTAAATAACCTAAAAGGTAGGTTAAGGTGAATAGATCAAGTTCAATTTCAGGTCCATTGGGCAAGCCAACTTACCCAAATTGGCTTTGCTTCCGAAACCATGCAAAGAAACTGTGCAAAGAAAAGCCTCAAAGAATGCAGCAACCAGTGCTGCAAACCGCTGCCCAAAGTGTCATTTGTGTAGCAGGCGGCCTTGGATAACTGGGGTGGGAAGGGGACAGAGCTGGGGCAGGATTGTGGAACTGAGAGGGGCGGGAAGAAGGAGTGGGGGGAGTTCTGGGCTCACCAGGGACCCTCCCCCAAACCACATGAGGGGCTGGTCCAGCCTGACACACACTTGCCTGAAGGACAGGCCACACCTCTGCCTGGTGAAGGTTTCAAAAGACAACAACCATGCAGTCTGGAGCATCATTCCCACGGCTTCAGAGTTGTGGCCTAGTTCAAGATGAACAAACCCCAAGGGTGAAGACTCAGGAGAGCAGACCCAGGAGGGGCCACTAGAGGCCGCACATGGTCCCGTCACTGACGCACCGAAGTGCCTAAGCAGGCCGGCAGCAGGCTTGGTGCAGCCCCCAGCGCCGTGCGTTCTTTCATAACATCTGCACGACTCAGCATAGGTCGGCAGGAGGTCAAACGCCGGTCTCAGAGTCACAGCACCCCTCATGGCCCCAAATCACAAAGGGAGTGTGGGGTGCTGGGTGGTCCCAAGAGCCCCTTCTCTGTCTCTCAGGTACTTCCCAGGCCTCCCCTGGACAGAAGATTTGGTTTGCTGATGGAGGTATCCCCTCACTGCACTAGGATTCTGAAGCCCCGAGAACTGATTTGGAGGAAAAATGAACTTGAATGCCACGCATTGCTCAGAGCTCGGTCAAACAGCTTCCTTCACAGTGAGGCACCTGAGGAGAGCTAAGATGCTTCTCTCTTTGATTTATTTATGAAGAGATAATACAGTCACATTTCAAAAACTATGAAACATAGAAAGGTATAGGTTGTAAGTCTCTTACCCCCACTGACCCCCAAATATACACTTTCTTTCTTCTCCTGTGTCTTTTGTCACATACACAGGTAACCATCATCATTTGTTCCTTATTGTTAACTTTTAGCATTTCTTTATGCATATACCAGTTTATAATATATATTCTTACTTTTTCTCCATTTTTTACACCAAATATTGCCTTGCTTTCTTCACAAGATGTCTTGTACCTCTTTCCATATCAGCACACTGAGAGCTGCTTCATTTTTTTCTTTTTATAACTATACTGTATTCCATAATATGGGCATAATTCAATTTACCAGTCCTCTGTTGGATATCAGGTATTTTCCAATCTTTTGTTACTGTAAACAATGTTACAGTGAATAGCTTTGAACTTACATCATTTCCCACATGCCAGAGCCTGGGGCCCACGTCTTTATGTTCCCTTTTCTCCAAAGCTGACACGGGACTGGTTATATTCATCAGCCCTGATAGATAAATGCCCAGATCTCTTGTCGTCTCTTCATCCCCTAATCTTCCTATTTTCCTTTGCTAATTATGAAGCTTAATGCATATTTGAAACAGCTACAGACACTCTGTACAGAGAGTACTTGCCATTTTATCTCTTTCTGTGGTTGCTTCACTTCATTCTTTAAATACCAAGTGTGACTAACTAGGCTGTACTGCAGATAAAATCTGCAGATGTTGTTCTGCATAAACTTGGAATTCCTGCTACCAGTTGGATCGCACTGTTTTATACATGTGCCAGGGAAGTTCAAAACCAGCATACCAGAGCCTACACCAGGCTAGGATCCCAACTTAGACTGGAGGAAGATCAGCTGGAGCAGCTTGTGCCCAGGGGAGCCAGCCTCTCATCTCCATTTCTGGCTGTTGACCTAAAGGATAGTTAAATGAATGGAGGCGAGACATTGGGCAGACCCAATGAAGTCTACCTTCTGGGAAAGATAAAATGCATCACCCAAGCTTTCATCCTTGTCATCTGTGGTCAATTTGTCATCTCTTTTTATACTTAGATTTTCAGATTCATCTTTGAAGATGTCTTTTTATCTCTCAAAACAGGATTTGGCAATCAGAACAGTACTGGGGGCGGGGGCAGAGTGAAGATCAGTTATTTTTTAGGCATGTGATTTGATTTATCTATCTACATCTATCTATCTATCTATCTATCTATCTATCTATCATCTATCTATCTATCTATTTTAAGCATGTGATTTTAAATGACAGAAGGCTCAAGGTGCTCTTGTTCTAAAGGAGATTCAGACACATACCAGATATTTTCAATGCAGAGAAAGAGATAAACCCAAAGTGAAAGGCGCTGTGATACCAGTAGAAAAGGAAGCCCAGGGTCTCATCTAGCTCAGTAAGGCGGGATAGAGAGGTGGGGCAGGCAGTTCAGCAAAGCTTCTCAAGGAAGTAATGCTGGCTTAGCCCTGAGGGTAGCTAGAGGTGCTCAGGCAGAGAAGACAAAATGAAAAAAACTGCATAGACAAAGGCCCGGACAGTGAAATAGCTAGGGCCAAAATGGAACTTAATTTTAACACTTGAAAAATTGAATAACAAGCTAGTAGCCCACATGAAGCAGGTTTTAAAGGAGAAACTGAAGTAAATTTGAATTTGATCCCACAGGCCTTGAATATTAGCCATTCTTATTCCATTCTCACCCCCATCCTCTTCACCAGATTTAGGCAGATAGAGTTCAGGCAAGCCTTTCTCAACTGCCTCCTCCTCCTGTCTCTTATCTCTGACCCATGGCAGTTTACTGTTAATCACAAGGGAGGCCTGCATTTTGCCTTTTTAAAACCGCCAGGAGCATTCTAAACTCAAACGATTTCTGTATCTTTCCTTCCAGCCGTTGACTATGAAAGGACGAGTCAACAGCCTTCTGGAAACCCATGTGACAGCTCTTTTTCACTAAGAATGGAGATACTGGAAAGCTTACACAGCCGAAATCACTCTGTGAACTTAAAGTGCCAGTGTTATCATCAGAATAAGGGTCGCCTGGTACCTCCAGGTATGAGTTGATCTGCCAGATGTGGTTGTGAAACAGATGCATCAGAGATTCTCTTCTTAGGTGGTTAATTACAGATGGTCTTCCAATAATAATAATGACAGTGACAGTAGTTAGCATTTATAGAAAATTTACTATGTGCCAGATACTGTTCTAAGCACCTTGAATCTTGTTCCTTCAAGGTTTTATCTCCTTTATTCCTAAGACATCTTTCAGAAAACCTGACACACTGCCTAGTTAAGATTTAAGCGTCTTTGGGTTCAAATCCCAGCTCTGCCACCTACTATTTTTGTAATGTCTCTGAACCTACGTTTTCTCACCTATAAAGTGAGCATAATAATACATGGCACATAAGTTCAAAGTGCATGCTAGTTTCATTCCCCCACATAGCTATTTTTATTTGAAATGCTTCTATTTTCAAATAATTTAAGACAGAAGACCTAAAAAGGGTGTTTCTAACAAAGATTAAAGTAATCATATCACATCATTTCTCCAAATTACAGAAGGAAAATCTATGGACAGTGTTTCTACTCTTGGAGTCTATATCTCTTAAACAAGTCTCTGAATATAAGGAAAGAATATATGAGAGCAAGCCCCAGTGCCAGTTAAGGACATATTTCCTAATCTAGACTCTATCCACTCAGGGCTTCTTGCCTCACCCCTGCCCCCCCCCCCCCATGAAATCATCAGAAAAGGAAAGAAACACTTCAGCTCTGAGACTCTGTTCAATTTTAGCTCTAGGTGTTAGGGTCACGGGGAAGTGGCAGGTTTTTGAAATGCTGACACACTGACACTTAAGCACATGGCTGGGTCCTGTTATAGCTCAGAGAAAGTATATAAAGAACTTGGCCCTAGGTGAGATTTCCAAAAATGAAACAATGGCCAGCATGATGTAAGTGGTGAGGCTTGGGCATGGAAAGACTGAGGTTTGAATCTCAGCTTCACGCTTCTCAGCTGTGTGACCTTGGGAATGGATGAATAATATATTGTCACTTTATACTCCATCCCTTTGTTCACCTGTAAAGTGAAGATAACAGCATTCCTTTCTCAGCATTGTAATGCTGCTCAACAAATGCCCACTTCCTTCTCCTTTGTGGCTTACTCCATGTGAGTCTACAGAGACTTCCAGCTCTATCCTGAACACCTAGTAAATTGTTGGAAGTCTACTTTCATATACTGTGGTGGGGTTTTTTTGTTTTTTTTTTAATTTTTTTTTTTTTAAGGAATCTGTCTTGGAATTACTTCCAGGCTCTGCTGCCTGTGTCTGGCCACGTGGAAGGAACAGCTCCTCCTTACACAATTTTACTTCTGGCATCTATCATGAATGGTCACCCCACCATGCTCTTTGCTTCCAACTTCCCTTTTGTTTCTAGTAGTGACAGGCTTTCATCTCTTTAGAAAATGCCTCCATCTCCAACTGGGACTGCCCTACTTCCTCTGGTGCCTATGTCTGGGACTATCAGTCTCTGTCTATTTCCTACTCCTCCGCCTTTGCTTTCTCTTGCATTTCCTGAGGCATTTCCCTCTCCTTTCAATGACTATCTGGATTTCTCATTTGTTTTATGTTGTTTTTCCTTTGGTGCCTCTTGGGGACCAACATTGAAACCCCACTCCCTCCTTTTTCCATTGCTCATCCTGCTATTTCTGTTCCCTTGTCCCTTCTCTCAACGTATATAAGAAGGAGTACTTTGACTCTACCTCACAATCATTTAGCTGGAGGCACTAAGATTGCAAAATATACAACAAATAGGCCTGCAACAAATTTGTGTTTTATACAAAATGACACACAAATGTAAACACAATAAGAATGACAAAAGTATTAGTATTAGAAACCAATAAAATTACATCTTGATAGAAATAATAAGTGTTGGTGAAGATACGGAGAGAAGGGAACCCTTGTGCACTGTTGGCGGGAATGTAAATCAGTACAGCCACTATGAAAAACAGTATGGAAGTTCTTCAAAAAATAAAAATAGAACTACCATATAAACCAGCAATTCCACTTCTGGATATTTATCCAAAAAGACAAAAACACTGCCATGTTCACTGCAGCGTTGTTTACAATAGCCAAGATATGGAAACAACCTGAGTGTCCATTGACAGCTGAGTAGATACAAAAAAGAATGAACTCGCCATTCCCCATTCTCAGCAACATGGATGGATAAGTCAGACAAAGACAAAGACTATCATATCACTTATACGTAGAATCTAAAAACAAAACCAAAAAACAAAACAACTAAGCTCATAGATAAAGGAAACAGAAAAAGTGGTGGTTGCCAGAGGCAAGGGAGGAGGGCAAGTAAAATGGATGGAGGGTCAAGGGATATAAACTTGCAGTTACAAATAAATAAGTCATGGGGATATAATGTACAGTATGCTAACTATGGTTAATAATACTATACTGCATAATAGAAAGTTGCTAAGAGTAGATCTTAAAAGTCCTCATCATAAGAAAAAAGAATTTTTGTAACTATGGCAACAGATGTTCACTAAGTTTTTTTTTATCATTTCTCAGTATACATAAATATCAAATCATAATGTTGTACACCTGAAACTAATATAATCTTATGTGTTATTTATACATCAATGAAAAATTTACATCTTGATAACATTTTAAAATAATAAATATCACATACTATTTTATACCATTTTATACTCAGGAACGGCCCATTTTTGCAACACATACCAGGTACCATGTAGAATGAACCTTTTTCTTGGTCTTAGTACTTAAATACTTTCTTTAACCTCTTCCTTATGCTTCATTTCATCCAGGTCCCAAGGTCAGGAGCAAGACCACATCTAAGGGAGTAAGGATCCAGAAGGCAATAGTATGAGAGTAGAAACAAGCTGTACTAAACTCACAATTCAGTGGCCAGAACAAAAGAGATTAGGTTCTTTTTCTTTTTTTAATGAGCAGAATCTGACCTTTCTGCTTTTATGGTCCAGTAGGTTTCTGAATTAGGAGGTCTTCCACTTTCCTATTCTCAAGGGCAAGAAGTGAAAGATTCTAGGTGATTATTACAAAAAGTATTGATGAGTCTGGGACTAGCCTTATCAAAGTGTGTGTGATGTTTGGATAGGTCAACTGGCTTACATGAAACAAATCAGCAAGGGCATTACTTGACTTCATTTGCTTTGCCTGAGCCACCCTTCAGATTAAATACCTACTATGACCTTGGCTCCTCCAAGAGAATCTTTGTACTCTTCACTCGATCCATTACCTCCAGTTCTTCCCCATTTTTTCTGGACCCTGGGACCCACCATTGCTCCATTCCCCATCCCATGGACAGTGTTCTCATTCAAATTGCCTCCTAGTGAGACCCTAGCACCAATCACAAAACACACAGATGCACACATACACATGCACACACTTTTCTCTTTCCCTTCCAAATTCCTTGCACCTAGCCTAGATAGCCCAGCAACTCACCCTCACCTAAATGCTGCCTTATGACAATCTTCTATTGTTAAATAAATAAAACTATTATTTGTGCCATGGTTACAGTCGTATCCTCCACAGTGCTGTGCTCGTAGCAAGAACTTAGTGGATATTTGTGGTTAGTCAACTATTCATCTCACGGATAACTCTCTGGCTCAGCTCTTCTTTCAAAGAGGACCTGCTAGTCTCTGGAGAAGTAGCTAAACTTGCAAAAAAAAAAAAAAAAAAAAGAGAGAGAGAGAGAGAAGAAGAAGTAATTAATGTTTTAAAATTCCTGTCTGCGAGAGGTGAAGGTCTGGTGGCGGAAACTTCACAATATTAAATCCTCGTTTTAGAATGTATCCACTGTGTATCTGGATGGTGAAACAGGAGAAGGAAGTAGGAAAGAAGATCAACAAATACTGTCACTACAAAACATTTATTCAGACAGGCCTCCTCTCTTATCCTAGAGACCAGAAAGGAAGTAACTCCTCCCTTTGGAAAATAGGACTCTTAGAGGAGGGAGACACCCATGGCCCTGGCCCAAAGCTCTGGAAGGCCTAAATGTACCCTGTGTAGGAGTCCTTATACACTAGAGGTGGCCCATAAATGGAGAATGAATGAGAGAGAGAGAGGAAGAGAGAGAGATTGGCAAGTATTCTGCTCTAACCAAGTCATAAACTTCAGCTTCTAAACAGGCTTGATTTTCCTAGAGAATTATAGTAATAACTACAAACATTTATTAAGTTCCGTGTGCAAAACATAGCTGTAAATCTTCCCGTGAATTACCTCGTTTCACCTGCACAGTTCTTTAATGTAGATTCTTTTATTATCTTCATGTACATGAAGAAATTTAAGCACAGAGAGGTTACATGTTTCTCCAAGGTCAGACAGCTACTGAGCAGTGAACCTGGGTTTATGGTGGGAGAGACATAGGGACTAGGCTTAGAGAAATTTGGGTTGGGATCTTGGCCCCATCATCTATTAGCTGTGTGGCCTTTTGCAACTTACTTAAACTCCCTGAATCACATTTGCCTCATTGGAAAAATCAGGTTAATTGGGACTACATCATAGGGTTGCTGTGAAAATTGAATGAGTCTTGGAACTTTGAGTTCCCTGTAACTGAAGGGCTAGTAATTGGAACCAACCTTTTTGCTGAAAATAACTAAGCATGCTAGATAAGTTTTCTCTTTAACCTTATAAGAGCATCAAAAAACAAACAAAATGGTTATAAATAAATAAATAGATGGTAGATTGATAGATAGATAGGCAGACAGACAGACAGATTTAAGGCCTAAATCTGAAAGAAAGCAAGAATCCTGAGAAGAAAGCAGAGCACTGAAATCAGTTTTCTTCTGAAGGCATTTGATTATCTGAGCTGTCATTTTGATGGATTCTCAGAACAAGAGGGACAAAAGTCAAGGCCAGGGATTGCCAAGGTTTCTCTTGTGCTTTTTCAAGTACTTGTGAATCAGAAGTAAACTGGCCCCTCCCACAATATTCCCATGGAACTGCAGGGAGCAAAGTCTTGGTACTAAGCTGAGTCAGGAGAAAAGAACAGAAAACCTGTCTTTCAGAGTTTGTAACCAGGGGCTAGCATTTTTGCAGATTCACAGCCTAAATCTGCATCACTGATGTGGTTCAGAAACTCAAGCTACAAATTTAAGATGGTACTGCATGAAGAATATGATGAGAAAATGGGAGAAAGGGTATAGAAGAGTAGGTGGGAGGGCAACAAGGACAGGCACAATTTGTGTGCTATGCCTCAGGTACACAGAAATGCTCCCCAATCTTCACACAAGCACACCTCATCTTTCATCTTTGCACGGTTGTTCCTTCCACCTTAAGCACCATCATGGTCTCTGGAATTGGATGGCCCAGGTTCAAATCTGACTGCAATTTACTAACTTACTAGCTGGATGACTTTGGATAAGTCACTTAATCTGTCGTCTGTCCATTTTCCTCATCTGACAAGTAGGGATAATTATAAAACTTCCTTATGGTTTTTCATGAGGATTATATGAGTTCATGTCTACAGAAATGTTTAGAACAGTAACTGGCAGTAATTCTATGGTAATGGTGGTGGTACTGATGGTGATGATGATTTTCTGAAATGATCATTTCCCCTTTATTTTTATGATAAGGCCATATTAACCCTTTACAATTTGGGTAGACTATCACCTCCTATGTCAGGTCTCTTTTGTCTCTTTATAGCTATAAAACTTTACATATACATCTCTCCTGGACTCCTTATCACATCCTATTGCAGTGATCTGTTGTTGTTTCTGTCTCCCCCTCGAAATTATCAGTTACTTTATGGTGGGGACTATGTTTTATTTATCACTGTGCCCCCAGTTGTTACTTCAGAGCTTGACACATAATAGATGCTTAATTAATACTTGATGAATGAAAGAATATATTGATGACTTTAATTTGCCTTCATGGAAGAAATTTTCCTATGAGAATTTTTTTGGGGTCTCTTTACCCTTATTCTGCTCTCACTTTAAACAAAAACCGTCAAACATCATTCTCTCACTTGAATTATTTCTCTGGAGTGTACAGTTCTTATTAGCAGCTTCAGTAACTTATCTACATAATTTTGTTCTGCATGAGACATAGGTGTCAGGAAAATGACTAAACCACAATAAAAATTATATTGGCAAACAACTTGGGCCAATGAGTCATGAGATCAGTGACTGAGAAATGTTCACAGAATTCTTCCTGCTTCTGTGGGGATGCGGATTTGAATCGACTTCCTGCCTCTGCTGAATTTGTGGTAAGAACACTGAGCTCACGGTTAGAAGACTTGTATTTAGGTGCCCAGATTTGTTCCTTATTTGTTATGTGACTTTGAACAAAACCAAGTCTCCCGAAACTTCATTTTTCTTATTGGTTAAATGGGTTTAATAATACCTACCAGAGAGAGGTGTTGGGAAGCCAATAAGGTGACAGAAGGCATGTGAAAGGACTTCATCAATGGCTGTATAGCACTGTGTATTATATTTACCTGTGCTAGAAAATGCCCAGTTATATCCTGGATGGCCAGTTCTTACCACTCAGTGGGTAGCTTCTCTCAGAAGGGACCTATCAAATTTATAAACACAACTAAAGTACTTCACCTGGGAATGGACACTCCTCCTGAAATTTTAGTGGCATCTCTGATTTAAGAGTTTGGCAAGTAACTGAGCTTGATTCCAGAGAAAACAGCCCAGGGGCCCTGCTTGAGAAACATGCAGGAGATCTCATGTTTACCCCATGACTTGACTTGCTCTGGCACATCTGTCCACCGTGACAAGTGGAAAGACATCGCGGGCTACCCGGGCGAGGTGTCTGAGAGCAGAGGGAAGCCTCTCTGAAATGACGTGGACTTGAAAACTAGCTCAGAATAGAAGAGGACAACCTCAACCAGAAAGAGGAAAAGACTCTTCCCAACCAGAAGGAAACAGACTGAAGAGGCCGTGGTGTTAGAGGCAGCATAGGGCATCACCTGTAAGTCATGAAAGACCAGATTCCGCATCCTGGATTTGGTGACATATTTGCTCATCCTCGTTTTTAATCTGCCTGAACTCTTCCCTTTTAGAAAGCCAGAGACATTTCATAATGGAATGAGGCAATTTCATTCTGGCATTGCTTTGGTTTATTGAGGCCATATTCTTCAGCTGGGAACCAAGTTACACATTCGTGGAATTATAAGATACCAGCATTTGGAAGGAATTTAGAGAACATCAGAAGAAAGCCACAGAAGCTGAGACCCAGAAATGAAGTGACATACCCATGGGTAGGCAGTGCGTGGGCCCATGACTCTTGTGTCTTCACTCCCAGCCCAGGGCTACAGAACTCCACCCTCTCAGCCTCCCAGGCCAGATCTGTGAGAATCCAGATGCTTTCATTTGTCAGCTGTGGGCCAGAGAGAGGGTGGATCTGGGTCATAAATGCAATCTGCTATCCAAACAACCAAACTCCACTGCCAAGGCCATTCATTTTGAAACCTCCTACCAAGAAGGGCTGCATGATATCATCATGTGTCTAAAGAAAGTTCCGGTTGTAGTTGCATTCATTAAAATTGCATCAAGGATCAGATATGTTTAGCCATCCAACTCTCTTCTTCATCAAGTCTTCCCCAAACAGGCTTTCTTATCTATAATTCTTCCAGACCATCTTAGAGCATGAAGGAGCTGGGCAAGGCACCAAGACTTTGTTGACAATGTTCTATATCCCAGTTTAACTTTTAACATCTGAAGAAAAGAAAAACAATTAAGTGCCAGGCACGTTCTGTTTAGTATTCCATTTAATCCTCACAGCAGCCCTCCGAGTTAGATTACTTACCCACAATTTGCAACTGAGGAAGCTGAGGCAGAAGATAACTTTCTCCAGGTCACACTTTTAACAAGTGGTAAAGCAATCATTGAGTCTTTCTGTCTCTAGTGGTTCCTGGTCCATCATATTGAAAATTAACAAACATGGTGTAGTTTATATACACGTATCACTTCATGCATAACAGACATCTATATAAGGTCCATTTCTAAGCAATGCCTCGAAAGAACAAATGCACTTTGAATACTCAAATAAAAAAAAATGTTAACATCACACAGGCCTCTGTTCTGAGTCTTTCCATGAACCCTCTTACTGAAGTGTGTTTCAAACATTCAAATCACCAGAAAGTTAAAGGCAGAGATTCTTTATTCCACCCTGCGAATATCACATCTGGATTTAACCCAAGCCCCAGTCCATTCTGGGCCACATAGATCTGCCCTTTGTGCTACAGAGAAAAATAGTATTCCAATGTCACCAAACTTTATAGTAGTTTAAGATAACAAAAAGTTACTATTAATTAGTGATTACTGTGTGCCAGACACTGGGCTAAGCCTTTTAAATTAATTACCTCCTAGTAGTCATAGGAGAGAATTACCATTAATTAGCATCATCCTTATATTCAGCTAGGTAAATTCCACCCAGCAAGTAAGAGACAGAGCCATGCCCATAACCACCATGCCATGACGTCACCCAGCTGTAGAGAATAGCACAGTGGAAGGTTCTGTTCAGAAGGTAGGTTTGGGAGGCTGAAACTGTAGACCAGTGTCCAAAGGCAGGAGCCTCACTTTCAGCATCCTCTATCCTCGACTATGGAAGTGGCAGATCCAATGATCTAAGCTTCAGAAGAGGTGGCACCATGACTTGTGCCGTGCTGACACGGGGCAGCTGAGGGAGCTCCAGTTCTTGTTCAGTGGTACCTTACACAGAAAAAGGTGGCTCTGCCTCTATTTAAGAATAGCCAGAAAGTTCACACTCTCATAAAGCCGTGATAACAGGGCCGGTGCCCACTCTGCGTGGATCGGAGTTTCAGTTCTTCTGGTTGGTCAGTCTTGGGAGACGGTTTGCATTTGTTTTTGTTACCGATACTGGTAGTAACAGGCAATCACACAGGCTTGCCATTGACCTCATTCAGTTGCCCAAGAGCCTCTCGACTTATCTCATTACCTTTACACAATGCCTTCCTGGTGTGCAGAAGTCAGGGAGGCCACCATCCCACACCCAGCGGATTTTTTCATTCCACGCACCTCCTGCCAGGGGCCTCTGCTCCATGCTAGTCTCTGCCTTTAGAAATCTTTTTGACTTTTCACATCCAACCCAGGTCACACCTTCATGGGCTACTTTGGCATTTGGCAAATGGGCTACTGTTTTGCTTATGAATGTTTTAAATGGCCTCATTTGCATGTTTATTTCCCTTAGGTCAAAAGCTTCTCAAGGACAAGGATCATGTCTTGTATTTATTTGGTTTCCCAAACATAACAGAGCATTCTTTTCATGCACAACATGTCAGTACACCTTTGTTGACTGATTTTTAATTCCTGTTTCTAGCCTCCAACACGAGGAAAAGATACACACACCAAAAGGGAGGAAAATAAGGCAGAGGTCTGGACATTTCAGCCTTCCAAAAAATAGATAACTCTCTCTGGGCATTTCCTTGATTGTGTGTTTCTTGATTGTCAATCAGATGTCACTTAGGAATTAAGTACCATTGAAAACAAACCGAACTAAGACTCTGTGTCTGTTTCCTTACATACATTATTTCAATTAATCCTCACAACAACCATGAACAGCAACAAATGGTTTCCTCATTGTGGAGATGAGAAAAATGACTCTGGGATGTTGAGTAATTTTCCCAAGGCCTTCTGGATTCAAAACCCAGCCTAATTCCAAAACCTATGATTTTCCACTCAACTGCTCATCTCCCAGTTCCGCCCCAGGGTTCACTTGCCCACCCCCTTCATTCCTTTATATGACGGGTTTATCTGCAAGTTGCGTAATATGGACTCCAAAGGAGACTGACAATGACCTCATGGAAAAGGGATTGGGAAGAAGAAAAAAGAACAAAATTTTCTGAGCTCCTACTGTCTGCCAGGCTGTATGCTAGCTTCTTTCTACAAAGTCATTTATTTACACTTCTTGAAGACCTCACTATGCATATGAGAAAACTGATGCTCTGGAAGTTACATGACCTGTCCAGGGTTGCACAACAAGTAAGTGGTAGAGTCAAGATTCAGCCCCAGGCCCAACTAATACCAAGGCACAAACATGGAACTTCCTAGAAACATAATGGCAATCTGCTAAAGTAGTGGGCTCTGTTTAGAGAATTTAGGACTGTGGCCCTAGCACTTTGTCAGGCCTAGAGGGTAATGTTCAGTATGAGTAGAACCAAGACTGTGAAAACCATGAACTTGGATGTTGGTGATGTCAGGCACTTGTTGTGATGTGGTTCACTGGAGCCTGTGAAGGAAAACACAAGAGATCACAGGCCATAATTATATCCAGCCACCCTCCAGGGGCTGATTGCCCATGACTATGTTGTCCACACATTTGGGCCGTGATGGGAGAATCCTCCAGTCTTACGGAATAAGCTTCAACTCTTTGCAGACTGTCTCTTAGAGGGTGGTCTCTATACTTAACCGTCCTTTGGGCATGAAGCACACTGAATGAACGTTGCACACAATGGGATTTTTAAAAAATTGCATTTAGAGATACAGTGGAAATTCATTGCTTTTCCACTCATCAGTCTTTCATTTCCTTTTGGCAACACCCAGTTTCCTCTGGGCTCCACCCTCCTCTACTATTTATAGGTTGATTCTCCTTCTGACTCTAGGAGTAGGTAAATGACCAGGCACAGCCAATCAGAGCCACGTGTTTCCTTCTTGATCACAGTTATGTGTCCAGATGAACATGCAATCCAATGAGATGCAAGGAGACTTTTCCTTGGACTGTAGGTAGAGGGGCGCTCTCTCTTTTCTTCTGGACTTGAACCTGGCAGGATTTTGGCCTGGAGTTGCCAGAAGCCATTTTACCTTTGTGTGGAGCTAGAGAATAAAGTCACTACAGAGGTGCTGTTACAAACTGGATGCTCGTGTCCCCCAAAAGTCTATTGTGGAAATTCTAACCCCAGCGTGATGGTGTTAGTTGATGGGGCCTTTGGGAGATAATCAGGTCATAAAGGTGGATCTCCTCATCAGTTGGATTTGATGCCTTTTTAAGCGACCCCAGAGAACCCTCTCATTATTCCTGCCACATGAGGACACAGTGAGAAGACAGCAGTCTATAAACCAGGAAGCCAGCCCTAACAGACACTAAACCTGCCAGCGTCTTGATCTGGGACTTCCAGCCTGCAGAACTTGGAGACATAAATGGTTGTTATTTAAAAGCCACTCAATCATGCTGTTTTTGACACAGCAGCCCAAATGGAGTAAGAGAGAGAGAAAATGGAGCAACTTGTGTCCTAAAGACATTGTTTCACTCCTGAACCCAGCCTAGACTTTTCAATTCCCTGAGCTAATAAGTTCCCACTTTTTGCTTAAGTCAGTGTGAGTTATCACTGTATCACTTGCAAGGGAAAACACCCTGACACAATGGCTTTTCAAAAATAAATCACTCTCCCTTGAGCCTTTGGGGGCTGAGTTAATGACAGTCTGATAGAACTTAACCTTTTTCATGTCTTTGCTTAACTATCTCCTCTGTAGGATCTTTCCTAATCAATGTATTTTCAACTGTGGTTTCTTCCAACCTGGTAATCCTGTCCCTCTCCCTTGCTCAATTTTTCACTTATCACCATGTAATACACTACCTATTTTGCTTATTTGTTTTGTTCATTATCTTTCTCCCATACTTAGAAAGTCATAAGGACAGAGATTTTTTTTGGTCTGTTTTATTCATTGCTGTATCCCTAATGCCTACACAGAGCCTGGCACATGATCAGAGCTCAGTGAATCTGAGTTTAACGAGTTTATGAATTACTGGTTTAATGAGCGAATGAATTTTTGGAAAAGCAATACAGGAAGGGATTCCAGATACAACAAAATCTTCCCAGAGCCTTTGTATTCAGACAGACTTGGGTTCAAATCTGAACTCCTCTAATTACCAGTTACTTGATGTTGTAAAAATTACATAGTCTCATTGAGATTCAGTTTCTTATATAAAAAAAGAGCATAATAATTTCTAATCTCAAAATTGTTATGAGATTTAGATGAGATTATAACATCCAGCACCTGTCTGCCACATTGTAGGCCCTCATTATAGGTTATTTACACACACAGTAACTGACTAGAATGAGAGACAGAACTTACTAAACTGTTATATCAAAAAATCTTGCTCACTTTTTGTGAATCCATGGTGGCAGAGGAACAACCGAGGATATATTCTTGGCTCAGTATGAGAAACAATATTTTTGGCCTATTGTTTGTATGTCTGCTGGTTTTATAATGGCTGATCCAAGAAAGAGGACTTCAGATGGTGCGTGACTTCTGATGGGACACAGATGAAAAATTATTGGCTCCTGGCGAAAGATGACTTATTTTTATTATTTACTTATTTACTCAGGGTTATGGACTGAATGTTTGCATCCTCCCCACCCCATTCATATATTAAAGCCCTAACCTCCAATTTACAGTATTTGAAGATGGGGCCTTTGGAAGGTAATTAGGGTTAGATGAGGTCACGAGGGTGGGGCCCTCAAGATGGGAATAACGCCCTTATAGGAAGAGACACACCAGGGAGCTTGCTCTCTCTTCACAATGTAAGGACACAGCAAGAAAGTAGCCATCTATACATGGGCACTATGGAAGCCCAGAAAAAAGGAAAACAATCCAGCCTGAGGGAGGCAAGGAAGGCTTCTGAGAGAAGAGAGGGGATACAAGCTAAATGCTTAAGGATGAGTTGGAGTTAGTGGTGGGGTAATTCCAGGAGGAAGGACTAAATCACAGATGGGAAAGCACCTTAACAAAGACCAATATGTTGGAATCAGGGACCAGGTGCTTCACGGGAAACAAGTGATTCAGAATGGCTTAAGTGAAGAAGGGAAAAAAAATTTCAAGACGGAGATGGACCAGGTGCTGACAAGCCTAAGTAAAGCATTTATTCTGAGAGCTACAGGAGTCATTTTGAAGGATGTAAACAGAAGAGATTTGGGTTTCTTGACAGCATCTGCCAGGAATACCTTGAGAGGCCTGATCTTCTTCATTCTTGGGACTTCCCCTGGATGCATTTGGTCCCAGAGCAGCAGCTGCGATTACTGACGGCTGGAAAAGAGGGTCTCTGGCATGGAATTCAGGCGACTGTAATTACAGATAATGGGCCTCAATTTGCCTGCCAGGAATTTGCACAGTTGGCTCTGTCACTGGAATTTGAATATTTTACGTCCTGCTTGTGCACCAAAGTCAGACAGCAGAAGAAGCAGAAGTGGACACAGTTTTTCATCAACTCATAAATTGGCCTTGAAAACAGTCATGGCCCTTCTTTGAGGAGTGAGCTTTTCCTGAGCAAACCCATCTCCCAGAAAAGGTACAGAGCCAGTGTTCTCAGATACCAGGTCTGGAAAGTTAAAGAAACAGGACCTGCTGTTACAATAATACCATGGTATTCTCCTGGCATCCATGGCTAGTTGGAAGGATTATGTCTGTCCAGATCCACCCAGTTTTTAACCCAGGCTGATTCACTCTCACACTTCACTGACTGCCACCAATAAAGAAAAAAGTGACTTGAACATGAATATTTCATCTCTGCTTAGGGCAGTTGTCTTGGAAACTCTTGCTTCATTGCTTTTTTCATTCTTAATGCCCATTCTAGTCCAGGGTGAACCAATTTAGTTTTCTCCCACTTTGGTTTTGTCTTCTGTTCTTGTCCCAGCACTGACCCCTTCTCTTTATCTATTTAATCGATACTTATGTAGTATTTGGGCATATGCCAAGTAATGTTCTAAATGCTTTATATATATTAACTCATTTATCTCTCATATCAAACATATATGATAAGTACAGATAAGGAAGTTATGATCATACCCATTTCACAGATGAGAAAATGAGGCTGATGATAGTGGAATTCAAATTGGAATCAGGCAGTATTGCTCCAAAGTCTAAGTCATATTTCCCTTGAACTTTATAAATTTAACCTTTTCTTGACATCTAATTTTTTACTAAGCACTTTCTTTACACTAGGTGCTTTACATGTGGGATCCCCTCTAATCCTCAAGAAAATACATAGAAATAAATACAGTTACCAAAACCAAGTCATAGTAATTTAAGCCCCTTGGCCAAGATTATTCTCACAGTCATTTGGGGAACTTCTGACCACTGAGTGAGCCAGAACTCTTCATTCCTCACCTGTTGTCTGATTCTTTTATACTGACTGCTTTGGGTATTCTCTCAGCTTGAGTCAGTCCATGAGACCCAACCACCATGACACTAGACGAACCCCAGGCCCCACTCAAGGGCGGTAGGCAACAATATACCACAGTCGCAGAGAAATGAATTTTTTTTCCCCACAGGAATGCAATTTAAACGTGCACTTTGTGAGGTCATATTCTCACTGCTTTAAAGCACCTCTTCATAAAAATAGCTATAAAATTATATTTATTATTTATGAAATGGCTTCTAATGTGCTAGCCACTTTGTATAGAATACACCTAAGCGTCATGACAACCCTACAAGGTAAATATTGTTATTGCTATTCTACAGATGAGGAATGGGAGGTTTAAAGAGGTTAAACGACTTGCCCACCATCATACAATTATTCAGATATGCTTCTCTCTGTGGACCAGATCCAGCACAAGCCTTTTCACAGACTTGGAGGAAATACAGAGAGTTGAAGAGAATAGGTTTTAGCTTATATTGGTGGGACATTTCTTTCTTTTTCTTTCTTTTTCTTTCTTTTCCCTTCTTTCCTCCCTATCTCCTACCCTCCCTTCCTCTTTTCAATTAAGAAAAATGACACTGTGAATAACAAAGCTAGCAGAGCCCTAGACTTGGCCTCCTGTCTTCTTTAAAATCCAAGTTCCACCCATGCACAATTATGATTGCTGACAATAAAATCCCAACCCAGTGTGAATCAGCACAGAGAAAAAGAGGGCAGGGCTGGGGCTTGGTGCTCAGAACTGGCCCCAGAGTTCTGAGTCAGAAAAGTCTCAGAATAACCTCAGGCCAAGTTAATCCCAGGCCAGGGCTTGCCAAGGTGCAATTGGTTTGACAAACTCTATGGGACCAGAGTAGACTGTTCTGGGGAGAAAGGGCAGTTTTACTGAGCCTGAGGAAGATGAACTGGGCAGGTTATTGGTGCTGTGGTTGTCGACTAAACATTATCGGTGCCACTAGAGCAAAAAACAGTCCTACAGTCACATAGGTGGAAGCACACTGGCTTCATTCTGCTCTTCCCTGTACCCAGGCACTCAATAAAGGTGCATATAATGCACCCAAAATGGAGGCACAGGTCTATTCCTATTATATCTGCCATGTGAACTAGCCAAAAATATAATGTCGGTACAATGACTGCATGCTATACTAAAAATAATGACATGGGTTTATAGAGACCTAAACAAAATGAAAAAGGTTTGTTACAAGTTTGTCCTTGGTCCAGGTCCTCTCCATCCTCTCCATGTCCACCTCTTTTTCTTAATCTGAACTTTGTGAGTAAATTTGGGGCCAGAGGGTGTCAGGATCACCTTGTACTCCAACCATAGACAGACCTAGGCTCCTGTAGGTCTCCATAATATGCACTTCTTTCTTTCAACATCCAGAGCTAGAAAATGTTCTCTTTACCCAAATTCTCCTAGAGAAAGACAAGGCTGTTATACACCTATGCTATATGGTAAGAAAAAAGGATTTTAGAATCACAAAGATCTGGAAATGAATCCTGCTCTTCTGCTTTCTGGCGCATGGGCTTTGACAGCTTATTCATCTTTAACAGCGGAGAAAGCAGTGTTAAGGACATTAAATGAGAAAGTACGCAGGACAGGTTCTGGCTAATTATAATTATATCTGGGTTACCCAATCCCTTGGACTTATACTTGTTTCCATATTATCAAGTCCTTTTGAGAGCCCTAGTGTTACCTCTTCTTCCCAACATAAGACTCATTGATTGGAAATACAATGCAGGGCTTTCTGGGAGAGCTTGTGTTCCAGAAACAGAATGGGCAATTTAATCAGTCTTTCATGCAATAAAAATGATTAAGCACATTTTCTGTGTTGGGGCCTGAGTCGGGAGCTGGGGGATACATAAATGAGTTGTGGGTCTCAGTTTAGAGAGAGAAAAAGAAAAAGAGGACTATTGTTGTGAATGAAACCTGTAAGAGTCAAAATAGAGCGTTGAGCATGTCCCAGGAAGAGTATCTAAATGGGATGCTTGGGAAATTCTCGAGGTGTGTGTGCATTTGGGAGTAAAGCACAGTGTGGTGTAGGGGCAGCTGAGAGCCTGAAAGGCAAGCAGGAGCAGACTAAGTGAAGAGGGAAGATGGGAATCAGCTCTGCCTGAGGACAGAAGAGCATATGCCTAGGCATAGAGTGTGAAGTCATCATTGTTTCTAAACCACAGGGCCAGAGGGATTGTGGGTGGGGAGGAGACCAAAGCAGAGGCTGGAGAAGTGCTCAAAGGTCAAATCACAAAGCATCTGGGAACTAAGCTGTGCAATTTGGACTTAAACATCAAATGTATAGAATCGTTAGAGCAGTCTAAGAAGGAGGGTCACGTGATCAGATCTGCTTTTTTAAATTGCCATGAAAATTTATGTCTACAGATTCTACTTGTTTTTATGGACTCACGATGTTACCTAACCTCTACCCCCACCCCGCACAGGAAAGAGAAAGTTATATCATCAAAAATTAAAATTGTCAAAGAACCTCATGCTCGATGGGATTTGGGTTTTGTCTGTTGAGGATGGCATTGGGGGATGAAAGAGATTAGACCCAAATGGAAATATTGACACTACGACTTGATTGTGTGGCTCTCTTTTCGCCTGCAGAGCCAAATCCATGGTTCTCAAAACATGTACTGGAATCTGGAGATTTTTACCAAATCTGGAGACAATGATATTCACTCCGACAAACAGGTTCTCAGAGGCCTCTTAGGCATGAGAGAGCAAGAGGGCTGTAACTCAGCCCTGAAATTTATTAGCAGAAGCAGTTTAGGACTATAAAGTCTTTCTGTTCAGGCTCCCTAGTGCTTGCCTTCTATTTCTGGCCCTATCCAAAGCTCTCAGCTTCTCACTTTCAAAAGCATTTAGTTTATTTAATTAAAAAAATATTATGGTTGTAAAAAAAGTCTTTGGACTTGCCTTGAAAATCTCATGACCTCATTTTTTGGTAGCTCCACGACGTTTGTGAACATTTGTTTTTAATCACTGCCACTTTTTTTGATCAAATTTACTGTCAGGGCTTTGGAGTTTCAAGGGCAGTTTGTCCTACCAATCAGAACCCATTTATCCGAGGCCCTGTCTCTATAACCTAAATACAATACATACATGTATAATAAAAACCCCACGAACCCCAATGACAGGCAAGATCTGGAAATCAGACCTAGAAAGTGGATTAAAAGAAAAAGCCCAAACTTTCTATGTTGCAATCCTGTATTGCCCTCATTCACCAGGCTTTTCTTATATGACATTTGTCTTGGCAGATACAGTGTCATATACTAAGCAGGTGATAAGTGGCATAACTCAATTGAAGCATTTGGGAAAGCAAGTCAGAGACAAATGACAAGCAGGAATGTGTAACTGTCAGCACAGACAGGCCAAGGCCTCAACACAAAAGTTATTTGGAAGGCTTCTCTCTGACTTGGCAACCCTGCCAAAGTGAGACAGGTCTGGGCTTACTTTTAAATTCAGTCTCCTTGTGAGTGTGTGAATGTGTATGTGTGTGTGTTTTATACAGCTGCTGTATACTTAAAATAGAAAACCAGGAGGTAGTGTTGTATTTAAAATGAAAGGAGGGAGATGAAGATCTTTGAGAAAAACAAAGAGAAGTAAAACATATTTCCAAATAGACCTGATATTCCCTTTAAGAGAGCAGCCAAAATCACCCCAAATAAAGAGTGTCTTATGCCCCAAGCTTAGTCTCTAAAGTATGCTGAGGCCAAGGCTTCCTCACGTGGAGCTCCAGTCACAGCTCAGCTGGGAATTATACACCACTGGGGTCTATAGGTCAAGATTTAAGTGCATTAACAGAGGGCTTCCTCTAGCTAATGTGACAGAGACCCACCAAATCTGAACTGAAAAGCCAGAATGGTAAAGAAAACAAAATTCAATAGTTCTCTCATAAACTTCAATGGAGTTTCTCAAATTGAGACACAGATGTGAAGTTTTTAAAACATTCTCCAATGCCTTAGTTATGGATGAGTAGGTTTCTACATTTAGGCAATTTTGGAGAGAGAGAAGAGGGAAAAGGTCAACTTTTAGCTTGCATTCGTTTCCAAGGTTTCCTAAGTTCCAAGGTCTTGGTTTAGAGATATTTTTAACTGTGAGAACAGCTCCCAAATAAAAGTGAGACCCAGAACCATCTTCCTACAAGTTGCGACTAAACTGACTTCTCCCAAGTTGGGAGCTTCATTAAATGGTGTTCCTAAGTTGGCTTTTAAGACTTGTGGAATTAGCCAGGCAGAGATGCAATGGGAGGATATTCTGCGTAGAGGTAAGCACATCTACAGGGGCAGGAAAGAAGAAACCAGGGGATATATTCTGCCATGTGAAGCTAGGGAGTCAAAAGGACTTGGCATCAGTTTGGATTTTGGGGCAGGGCAGAGGGAGGTATCAGAGGTGACTTGCAGGTTTCAGCCTACATGGCGACCTTTACTGAAGGAATGAACATAGGAAAAGGAATGGACTTGGGAGGGAAGGTGATTGAGATGGACATCTGTTGATTTTGCCTTCCCAGCATCCATCCCATCTGGCCACAGTATTTCATTTTCCTCTCTGAGTTATTAATCTGTTTTCCAAGAGAAATTGGTTTCATGACCAAATAAATTTGAGAAATATGGGATTAAACAAAGCCAAACATTATTTTTAAATGCAATACTTTTCAGAACCTCAATATGTAATGATACTATGCACAGTGAATCTTTAAGAGCACAGAAATATAGAATATGAATCATTTCTTGTATTCCCTTAAATATACAGTGCTTTTTAATAGCCCTAGAACCTAGTGTTTCAAGGAAAGCACTTTAAAAGAAATGAGTTTAATAAGGGCAAAATGAACTCTTGTGATGTGATGAAAAGGATATCCTCTGTGTAGTATTCTTGCAAATAATAATGAAATAACCACCACCACCACCACCACCACCACCACCCAATTCTACCAATGAGGTACTGATCAGACAAATCCAGGTTGTACAACAAACTACAACATGATTGACCTAGACTTTTCAAATAAGTCAGTGTCATGGGAGACCCAAAGATACAGAAATAGAAAAGACAAGAAAAGCTCTCTAAATGATAGGAGTCTAAAATAAAGAGACTATTAATAAATGAAATGTATGACCCTGATCAGACCCCCTAGGGGAAAAATAAGCACATAACTATAAAAATTCTTATTGGGACAACTGGTAAGGTTTGTATATGAATTGTATACTGAATAATAAAAAGTAGGGGAAAAACCAAATTCTGACTCCGTTATATTCTCATCGACCAGCTCTTTCCTGAAGTACCTTGGAATCTGGGAATTTTTATTTTGTAAGACCTAAATTAAACTAAAGTAAAATAAAATAAAATAAAATAAAAATTACAAGTGATAGGTTTGCTCTGTTAAAAAAAAAAGATTTAAGCTGTGCTTAAACTATACTAATTGGTAACGATTGTTAGCAAATAAGGACTTCTGTCCTTTAATATTGCAACTCAAATAATTTTGGGAGGAAATCAAACTGCATTATTGATGAAAACAAATTTTTAAACAAATCCACCTAAGGAAACCTGAGTTTAGGCTTCACATAAGTTGTTGGAGTCCATTTCCATTAAATAGTGGTTAGGGCTCAAAAAACATGTTGTTTCTCTAACTTCAGCTTCAGAAACCTACCATTATAAATAATTGGGGATAATTATGAAAGCAGCTGAATAAACTGGAAAAGGCTGGGCATAAAGAGAAAAGCAATTGCATGAAATGTGCAGTCCTTGAGCCAGCCCATAAATCTCTCTGGAATCAGAACAACAGTCCCCATCTTCTCCAAACTGGAACTTATGCTTAAACACTGAACCAAACCAAAATGTTACCCCAAAAAGTAACTCTAGTTTTCTTTTGCAGCTATTTGGAGAGAATTTCTGGACTCTTTTGTATCTCTGAAATTAAAACCCCTTGACTCCTGACTAAGAAGGAGGACAATAACTTATTTCTGAGGCAAGGGTTGTCCCTGAATCCTGATGCTTTTGTGATTCCCTTCCATCAACCCTGTCCCCTAGCTCTTGTCACAGAAAAGATAATGACTTTAGAAGTTTAATTTGATCACACGAGCAGCCTTTAAGCAAACCCATTACTAGAAGAAGGGTCATGATGGAGATAAGGAAGGGTTTCAGAAATTAAATAAATTAGTCTATCAGTAAGTGGCATAATTAAAGGCTGACGAACCCCTTGGGAGCAGGAGGCTAGGTGGTTGCCACACCTATCGCGGAGGTCAATACATGACAATATGCACTTTTTGTCAGAAATTTTCTTTTACAGTTGTGTCAGGATCCACGTTTCCTAGCATTTCGGTCAATGCACCTTTTCTGTATAATCAGATCTACTTCTAGACTGTCTTTCATGTGTCTGAAATGGGGAGGTGGAGGAGAAAGTTTCAGTGGACAGACCACTCACATCGTGTCAGGCAGCATGCTAAGGGTTATGTACATATTGTTTTATATATTTGTCATCGCGTGGCTATTGGGTGGGAGTGATCGCTTTATAAACAGTGAACTTGAGCATCCAGGATCCGAACCTAGCTCTGGCTGCTTCTGAAGCTCTGGTCTTTCTGTCTAACACAAGAAGAATTTAAATTAGAGTGGTTAGGTAGGTACTCTGACACCCTAATAGCAAGGATATAAACCACCAGAGCCTTTCAGGATGACTATTTGCAATGGATGTACATCAAGGTTCTTAAAATGTTAATATTGTCTGAGCTGGTAAATAATCATAAAGATAAATGCCATTTACTTTACATTTATTTGTAATCCAGCGTATAATCTAATCAGTTTCTTTGACATTGTTTAGTCTGTGCATGCACAATTTCCGAAATGTATTCTAGGAATGTATTCTGAACAAGGGATTCAATTGCTTAAATAGCTCTAAACATCCCTAAAATTAATTTCACCTTAAAAAAATAACTTTTTAAATGTGGCTACTAGAAAATTTAAAATCACATGTGTAAGATCACCATATATTTCTGTTGGACAGCATTGGGCTTGACATTGAAGAAGGAAGGTTCTCTCTGCCATCCAAAGTGTGATAACTTAGGTCTGGACTATAAAATCTCCCACCTGGAGCCCGGTTTCTCTTGTAGATTCCCCTGTCCCCTACTCTCGTCCCTATTCCCCACTTAAATCCAGCACATGGTGCTAAGGTGATCTAAGATGAAAATCTGTTCTCAATAGTTTGCTTAAATCTTTTGAAGGTTCCTCTTGGATAAATACCGCACTCCTCAGTGAGGCAGTATAACCTGGCTTTGGCTAACGTCCTTCAGTTTCACCTGATTCCCTCTCCAGTTTCTGGTGTCTGTTGTGTTTCTGATAAACCTCCATGTCTTTGCATTTGCTCATCTTTTGGGAAGGTCCTTTGCTACCTGTTCACACACACCCTAGCTTTCTGCTCTGTCCCATTGTTCTTTACCAGGTTACTTGTCCTCAAGACCTAGTTTATCTGTCACATCCTCCTAAATGCCTCACTTGAACTTCCACCCTCTGAGTGGAAGTTTTCTTTGTGTCCCCTAACAACCTACCTTTGCCCCTGTTAGGACATTTACACTTTTGATTTCTTGCTGGTTTGCCTACGTGTTTCCTTCATTTGCCTGAGTATTCCTTAAGGGCAGGAACCTTGCTCTTCAACTCTGATCCCAGGGCCAAGCCTAGGGCCTGGCATCCAGTAAACTGTCAATGGCTATTTGCTAATTGATTGAGAAGCTTGTCAGGTAATTGACTAGGGATCATCAGCTCACGGATGGTGTGTCAATTAGAATTCTTATGGATGCAAGTGAAAGGCACCTCCACTCTGACTGGCTTTATTGGCTTATATGATTGAAAAGTTTGTGTTGTTCAAGCTTCAGGTATTGCTAGATTCAGCAGTTCATTGTCACCAAGACATTGTTTTCTTTATTTCTCAGCCTTTTCACTGTACTGGCTCTGTTCAAAGAGATTCTTCCCTTGTGGTAATGAGATGGTGGAGAAGCATATCCTTTCAGTTGAGAGACTCAGCTACCTTAATATTTCAAACAGAGAGTAGAATTTATTCTTGTTGCCCCTGACTAGCCTATCTGGGGTCACATGCTCAACCCTGAACTAATCATTGTTGCCTGTAGATAAGATGAATTGGTTGCCTCAGATGTGATCAATCACGTGCTGAGCTACAGAATTTGGGGTCTTGGTAGATTTGGCTTTACCTCAAGCAAAGAGCCAAACATGGAAGTTCCCTCAAAGAACATCAGGGTACTACTTGTACCACAAAAACAATTAAATGTCCACTGCTATGAAAGAAGAGCTCTGGGACAAGTTTGTTCCAGTACTTATTCTTTCACTGGATATTTTGGGAACCATGAGTCTCAAGAGAAATTTATGTTCTTACAACTGTGCTGATTTTACTTTTTCTTTGTTTTGGCATTTGCAGGGACTCTTTGTAAAATGGGTTTTATCCTTGCTACATTTTTAGGTATTATAACATGTAAATCAGAGATGTATAAGTCAACTGGAGAGATAGTTCAGAGATACAAAATCCTAATGCTATTTGATAAGGTCCTGGCATCTTTGCTGGCTTGTAAACTAAAAACAAGAAAATTACTAAACCCCAAATCTTTTTCTGGTGAAATGCGGCACACTGGGTAGAGATATTTGGTGTTCTTTGGAAGAACAAATCTTTAATGTCAGGGACACTCAGTTTGAGGGCATCTCATAGCTCCTTCTGTACAAATTCATTCATGCAAAACATTTATTGAGTTCCTGTTGTTCCTATAGGCACTATTTTAGGGCAGGAGAGAGTAAGGGAGAGAGGGAGAGAGGGAGGAAGGAAGGAAGGGAGAGACTAAACAAAACAGACTTCTGAGAGCTTATATTATAGTGGAGTAGGCAGCCAATAAATACATAAAATAAATAAGACGAGATAGATGCTGTGAAAAAAACTGAGTAATTTGAATGAGTGGGACTAGGTAAAAGTGGGTTAGTCAAAGATATTTTCTCTGAAAAAGGACATGAGAGCTGATGCCTGAATGATGAGAAAGTGCCAGCCATACAGATAGGAATTCCCTAAGAAAATGAGGGCTCAGCTGTCTGGGGAATTTAGAATAGACCCTTGCTCCTCAAAGTGGGCTCCCAGACCAGCAACATCACTATCACCCAAGAATCTGTTAGAAGTGCAGACTCCCGGATGTACTGAGTCAGAATCCACATTTAACAAAACCTCCCTGATGATTTATAGGCAGAACAAACTTTGAAAAGTGCTGGACTCTTGACCCTTCCTGCACCCCACTGGAAAGGTGTAAAATCTGCTGAGGCAGGAAGCAGGGAGTGGTGTTGTCAGCAGTCACTAGAGAGAAGACAAGGTACATTTGCTGCTGCCTCTGTAACAGACCAGCCAGACCCTCCATGGTATTATCACAAGTTAGGGGCCAAGCGATTTTCTAGGTGAGCTCCCTTGCTTTACAGGAGACTGAGGTTCTTTGAAGAGGAGTGACCTATGCATGGTGGGCTTCTTCATGGCAGAGTTGAGGATCCAGGGGCCTAGGAGTCCCTCTCTCTGTGCCACCTTTTAAATATTGACAAGGACAGATTAGAGTGAGTATGAAGGAGGGTGAGCAGCATGATGAGGTGATTGGGAAACGATTTCACATGAAACACTGAAAATGTTTGGCCTTGGTTTTCATGCTGTGAGGGTGAACTAAGAAAATATATGGGGGAACCACGTCCCCTTACGGGTAAGCAAATTTCATCTCGAGGCTAGGAGCATTTCTAATTTTTAGAGCCACCAAACAATGGCAGTGCCTGGTACACAGTGAGTTTTCACACTACCCTTCCCTCAGTATTCAGTCACAGGTGTGAGCTTGCCTGGATCAGAGTTTCTCAAAAGGCAGTCATGTGCTTCTTCACATTAATTTTTTTTCCATATCCTATACCACTATTCTAAAAAATTGACGTAAAAATACATGTGTTAAACGTGTACACTAATCTTAGTTGTACAGCTGGATGAATTTTCACGTGTCTACAGCGTTGTCATCTACCACCCAGACCAAAATACAGAACACTTCCAGCACCCCCTCCCAGCCGATAACCTTTCTCCTCCTAGGTAACCACAGTACTTCAATCATGATCAATTTCCACGTTCTCGAACTGCATACAAAGTATCTCTATTTTGTACTTAACATTTCCTTTAAGTACACTCATTATTTTTACAACTTTCTATTTGATCTAAGAAATAACGTCAATGAAATAATGGTTTGACGTGATAGATATTTCCTCTGCCCCTTCCACCCATTAAAATATTAAAATAAACACGTAACTATCAAAACGAAGTTTCCCCCTGTGCCAAGAGACCACATTTTGTGTCTTAAATGCCACCAATTTCTGAGGTTCCTTTGCCATTCGAAGGCAGTCTGATTTTGTGGTCATCGGGTAGCCCAAAGTGCCTGGAATGCACCACCACAATCCTGATGCCACCGCAGACCCATCCATCCATCCACCCATCCACCCACCCACCCATCATCCACCCACCCATCCATCCATCCATCCATCCATCCACCCACCCACCCCCCACCCACCTAAAACACTGGGTGAATGCCCGGCAGTGATTCTCCTGGGCACTGGACACCCATGAGACTGGAACCCACTTTCGGAGTTTAAGTGGCGGGAAACAGACAAACAGATCACTTCCGTCTGCGTGGTCAGCGATACAGACCAGGTAAGCCCCGGCCCGCAGACGGAGCGGGCGGTGCCGAGCCGGGCGGGGATGGGGGCTGAGGGGGGCGTTCCCCGGGGCCGCCCCCGCCGCCGGCTCCCACCGCCTCGCCGCGCGCGGCGCGGGCGGGCCCCCCCGCTTGGCTGAGCAGCCGGAGCCGCCCGCCCAGGCGCCCTCCCATTGGCCAGCGAGCTTGACGGGCAGCTCTGCCGTGCAATCCGCGCTCGCCGCCGAGGGCTGCGCGCGGGCGCGTGGGCGTGGCTGCCGCCCGGCGGCCCGCCCCCTCCCCCCCGGGCGGCGGGCGGCGCGTGCGCGGAGGGCGGGGCCGTGCGCAGCCGCGGGCCGCGGAGCCGCCGCCGACCGCCCGTGCGCCCCGACCGCGGCGCGTCTCCCGCCTCCCGACCCGTCTCCCGTCTCCGCGCCCGTCTCCGCGTCTCGCCGCCCGGAGCCGCCGCCGGCGCGGGACCGGCGCCCGTTGTCCTCCGGCGGAGCTGCCCGACGCTGCCCGCGGGGGAGCCCCGGGCGCACGGTGAGCGCCGCGGGATCGGCGGGGTCGGGGGAGTGTCGGGGCTCGGGGGGTGCGGGCGGGGGGCGCCGTCCGGTCCCCGCGGCCGCTCGGAGCGGGCCGTTGGAGGGGGCCGGGGAACGGGGGGGCGCGCGGGCGGCCTCGGGGCGCCCCGGCTCTGCGGGCGCCGCCCCCTCCGCACCCCCCGCCCCCCGCATTGTCTGCTCCGGGCCCGCCGCCCCGTGCCTGGGGCGCTCCCGCTCCGGGGCGGGGGGCGCGGCCGCCCCCGCGAGGCCGGGCCCGCCTCCGCGGCCGCCCGGACGGCCCCCCGGGGCCCCGGGCCTCCCGGTGCAGCCACCGAGCCCCGGGCGGGAGCCGGGGCCGCGCCGGAGGCCGGAGACCGGAGTCATCTATATTGGTGTTTGCGAATGTGACTTTCCCGGCTGCGAAGCCCGCCCGTGCGGGGAGCCTGCGGAGAGTGTCTGGGGGGCACTCCTCGGGGGGGTGCGTCTCGGGGCCCGTGCTCGCGGCGCCGCGTCCCCGCTCACCTGAGTCCGCAGGTCGGGCTCCCTGGGAACCCGGGCGTCTGTGCGAGGAGGACTGTGTCCCTCAGGGAGCTGTTCGGAGAGTCGCTGGCTCCAGGCCCGTAGAGCCACGGGCAAAAGCCGTGCGCCCCTTTTTCTTACCTCCCCCCCCTTTTGTTTTTAGAAGAAGCACTTTATTCTTCTTTTCCCTAGCACAGGACAAATGCAGCCGTTTTTGAAAGATCTTTTCCTTTTGCCAAGTTCGTAAAGGAGTCAGGATCGGCCGAGTTAAACCACTTACCGGTCTGGGCGTCCTTCGTGGTCCCTCGGGGGTTTGCAGGCGCCATTAACTGTAAGACCTGCGAGGTTGTGAGTCCCCGATTCTACTGAATTTGGTTCCCTCAGCTTATCTTGTGGGAATAATTCTGTTTAAATCCCCCAGCTGGAACTGGCTTAGATGTCGGTCAGATTTTTAGTGCAACAAGAGGACCACGATGTGTTCCTATCAGTTGTTATGTATCCCTTGGCCATTTGCTGAGTTAGAAAGAAATTCGAGAAGTAGTGTGTCAGTTGGCTTTGATTGATTTCTCCTGCCAAGTGAGAAGTGTGCCTGCGTTTTCTGGTTCGGTTGGCCCCATTTTGCTTCGAGGAACCAACAAACTTTTCTTCATCTGATGAAGCTGAAGAAAAACATCTTTATGCCAGAACCATTGTACTTTTCTTCAGTTCATGAGTATATGCATTTTGAAAAGTAATGCTTATGTCAAGTAGGATGCATGTATTAATAAATAATAAGCCTTGAACTTTTAAACTACAGCAACAGGGTCGCTTTGTGGAGTCACAAACCTTGCTCTTAAGGCTTTCCTTCCTGGTGTCTGCCTGCTTTAGGGGATTGTGGGGTAGGAGGTTGGCAGGTGGGAAGGGGTTGCCAGGGAGGGACACAATGTAAACAAATACTATTACAACATCATGTGACAAGTAGGCCAGTCGCTTGCCTTCTCTGAGCCTTGATAGCATGTTATGCATTCTTTTCTTTTAGGATTTCTCACACTTTCATTTGCCTGACTGATGCTAACTATATGCAGTATAAATGGACTCCTCTAGTCTGACTCCTTGAGGCTTGTGATGGGCCTTGTTTCTTATTCAGCTTTGTACCCTCTTCCGCAGGACTGAGTCTTAGCACAAGGTAGTGTTCAGTGTATGTTTGAATTGGGTGAAGTGCTTTCTGTTGGCTAGTGGTAGTATACATAGAACCACTAACTCTGGGGACTTGGCTGAAACGACAGTGCACTTGCAGCGCTGTGATGAAATTTACTGAAAAAGAATTTCTAACCTTCCTTTTTAACCTGTTAATTCTCAAAAAGTGCATTGTGGATTTCAAAAAGTGGTTTTGATGTAGAAATTTTCTCCCTTTATTGGTGAAATGCTTAAAACTCTTGGAACATCCATTCTCCCTCTGCCATTTTCTCTTTTGTGAAAGGGGAGGTAGCAGTTTAGAGCAGACGTTCTTTGCAGCAGGTAAATTTGTGCTCAAATCTGGCTTTTCCATTGACTAGTGCAGCCTTGAGCAGATCACTTAACTTCTTAAGGGCTTGGATTTCCTACCGTGGAAGGTGTAGCGTATTTTGCAGTGTTCTCAGGTTAAATGAAACTGTGTGCCTACCATTTAGTAGGTGTCTATTACCTGGTGCCAGTAATGATAATAATTTTGATGATAATTTTGTATGACAAAGCATTTTTAAAAGTCTTATGCTTGTGAGTACGATGGTTTAGCTATTTTCATAAATAAGGAATCCTTCTGAAAATTGGGTCTTAATCAAATGCAGTGTTTTAAAGGTGCTAGTTGAACTGAATATTAATAGAAATAGCTTTAATCTTTGTCACTTGCTAGTCTTTGGGACTTGCAGAGTGGCTTGGTTGAGTAGAACTCTGCGTTTAGGAGATGGTAAGAGGTGGATTCTCTTCAACATTTGTAGTAGGATATCTGAGTGATTCAGTCAATTCCAGCTTTTCTTATTTTGGCTTAGTCTTGAAAAATAGTAGATGTGGATTATGACTGTATTTTTCAAACTTGCTTAAGATAGAACTGGGAGTTAATATAATGTTAGTACAATTCAGAGATGAGAGCAAACACTTCCCCTTCCGATAACAGTTTTTGAAGGTGCCACCAGTTACAGAAGGAAGCAGTGATTTTAGTCAGCTGTAACAGCTCATTTTAGCATATTCACAACACCAGATGGAATAGGTACATTCTAGAAATGTTAACCTGTAATGGAAATTTCTGTATATTGAATCTCATCTTTCCATTAGCTTTCTTATAAGGATTTTTTAATCTTATTTTATATATTAGAAATAAGTTTTTTTTTAAGTTAAAATTTTCTTTGGTTTTCTTATAAAGTAAGGGTTTTAACCTTTTAACGATAGTAAAATGACGTTTCATCAGACTTAGATTCAGGGAAAAATAACAACCTTGACAAAGCTAGATGAACAAACTTAGACTTTTGGTAATACCCTCTTCGAAAGTTAACATTTACGTTCACTTGAGTAGACTTGGTTATCACTGATGGGGACAGGCGTCCATTTGGAAGAAGTTCTCCTGAGTCACTCACTTAGGCCGTGGGGAGGGGTGAGGAAGCTGTTAGTGGAAGGAAGTCCACCTGTGGGCCGACTGGGATATCATAAAGTGATGGGAAAGGTGGATAGCAGTGTGTTTGGGTGGTGTGAGTATTGGGGGGGAGTGTGAAGGAAAAGATGTGAGGGATTTATGTATGATGTGTTTCACTGTGCAGGCTCTTTCTGTTAGAAATCAGTCCTTTTGAATTTTCACTTATTATAAGCTCATATTTGGCTATAGCTTCTACCACCCTAAATTGCTAGTTGTTTCTGAATGGTTAGGGATTAAGAAAGTATATTACACTGTAATTAAATTATCTTTTAGACAATTAAGTATGTCAAGTTAAGGAAGAACACCAAAAAGTTATGTGGAAAATTTCTGCTCCCTCTAGAGTGGGTGTGTTTCTGGAGTGGGACAAGGAAGGTCCGTTGAGGCATTGCTTGGAAATAATATCTGTTACCTTTTATAAACTGGGAGGTTTTTTGCCGCAGAGTGGCTGGACTATGAATACAAAGAAACTCTGGATGCGACCTTACAGTTTGGGAATTATTTAGGAAAAAAAAATGTGGCAACAAAAGTTGAGTTCTAATTGTTCTTTTGGTCACGTGAGGGGCCTGGCTAAGGTGCTTCTCTGTTTGAGGATTAAGAATATATACATGGGTCAGTGGACAGGAATGGCCGAAGCTTTTGCCTGGGCCCTCCAGCTTACGTGGTGCTGCATGTATGCTTAGAGCATAGGGGAATGTGCGTTTAAAAGATTTTCCATTGTAGAAGAATCTAAAGGGGCCAGCTCTCTCCCAAAAGGTGTTTTCTAAAAAGGGAAGTCACTGACGGGAAGAAAGAACCTACATGTTGTGTGTTCATTTACATTCTCTTAATTCCTTACAATAACCCTGTAAAAAATACCTATTTTTGAGGAGGAAACAGGTTCAGAGATTTTAGTTTGCCTCTTTTAGGTCAATGAACTATAATTTTCATCCAGGACTATGACCTATTAACATACTCTGGTTTTATTATATATGCCTTAAGTCACTTTTTTCTTTTTCACCAATATAATTATATCCCAAACAGCCAGCTTAAAATTCCAGCTCGTTCTGGTAAATAGAAAATCATTGTGGTCTGCCCTTAAAGTTTTCCTAAAATTCTTCAAAACATGCCGGGCTTCTATGTCTGTGCCTTGAAAGTAGCAGGAACTTGCTAGTAGGTCTGTATTTTACTCCACACGCAGGATAACGTTAATAATTAACATTTACACACTTTCACATCTTCAAAGTGTTTTGCAGACAGTTAATTAGTTCATGTTTAACCTATTTTGGAGGTTGAAAAACCAGTTTTTTAGGTTCATTTTGGCAGTATTGTAGTGTTTGGAGGATAAGGAGTAAGTCTTCAGTGTGAAAAATGCAGGTATGTATCATGCAGTATTAAACATCTCATGTCTTCTACCTTTGTGCCCGGTCTAACTCACATCACATGTTTTTTTTTTGTTGTTGCTTGCTTGTTCTGTTTTTGTTTTTGGAGGGTGTACATCTTCTGGTTAATACAGGGGAGTGGAAATGTGTGGACTGAAAGAAAGACACTGGGTTTAGGATAGTTGGGGAAGGAAAGATCTTGGTGATTCAGTGAACTGTAATGTAGTCCCTTAAATGTGAATTGTCCTTTATTAATTCCCGCAGGGGTTTTGGGGGTCATGAAGTGATTGGCACAGAGACTCTGGCAAATGAACAGAGTCGTTACACATGCTGATTTCTGGGAAAAATTCTTTTTTATTCCTGGCTTACATAATAACTAACTGAATAATTTGCTGGTTTCCTCACCAACACTTGTCACCTGATTCCATCTTCTCTCCCTTACACCTCCAATAAAATGGCTTTTACTTGGCAAGATTGTAGAGTTGGAAAAAGTTTGGAAGGATGCACTAGTCCCACTTCAGCTGTGTTTCTTTCACATAAGTAGCTGTGTGACCTCGAGCAGGTTTCTGCTTTTCTTTTGCCCTTGAGTTCTGTGAAATGTGTTAATGACTCACCTTTCATTGAGTCCTAGAGGGGTGGCTGGAAGAGGATTCAAAACTATGATCTTGGACATGAAATGGGACAGGATATTTTGACATCAGTGAGGATTCTTTGAAGTTACGGTGACTTCTTCCTTCCTGCTTTGGTTGGAATAATGGATTTCTTAACAATTTTTGTCAGCCACATTACTATGGTTTAAACATCTTTTCTTTTTCTAATTCAGAGCAATAAATAGAACCATTTCATAAATAGTGACTGGGTGACTTCCTAAGACAGGACATGCAGAGCTGTTCATCATTGCTTATAGCTCAGCCATTCAGAGGGACCTGTTCATGAATCTTGCCAGAGAAACCCTAGTAAGTTATGGCAGAAGAGAAGAATTCTGAGAGCTTGGCATAGATATTTAATTAGATTTTTATCATGAATGGGAATCTGTTCTTTTAATGGGTCCAGATAGAATGGCCCTAAATGGCCCTTATCAAGTCCCTTTTTCCCCTTTTCCTTTCCTTTATTTCTTGAAAATCTGAAAACTTAAAAGTGAGACTAGTTGACTTTTGAACCCTTTTGTAACATTGAATACACCCAGGTTTGAGCTTTTCATCCTTTTCTACCAAGATTTATGGTAACTTGGAAGGAATGTTGTACAGCTGACTTTGAATGATACTATATAGGAACTTTAAATATCTGACAGTGAGTTAAATGTTTAAAGCTGCCCTTTTAAGGGATGTCTATAGGCAACGTTTGTTTACTTTTTTTGAAACTGGAGACTTTTTTGGTCAGGCTAAATGATGTATATAAATTAGCCAAGATAGAAGTTTTCTTTCAGAAACAGTTGGTTATAGTAGTATCATAAGCTACAGAAATAAATGTATTTTTCTGAGATACTATGCCAACAACTAAGATAAAAGATAATTTTTCCTGTTTAGGTGTTTTCGGTCATGTCTTTTTCTGTGCTTTTCCCTACTGATCATTTTCTCCCTCCCAGTTAATTCAGTAGGTTCATTTGTCTAGTTGCTCACTGAGTAGGCGGGGATAAGGTAGACCATATGTCTGTATTTCCTTCTAAATTATGAGTTCCTGGAGAGCAGATTTTATTTGCTTTCTTTGTGACTGTATTCCTAGTACTGGGCATTGTGCATGGCACATAGTAGGTGCTACTCAGAAAATACTTGGATTGATGAATGGAAGAATGAATTTGTGACAGAAGTAACAATAATAATAGTAATAATAATATGCATCTTATTAGACTCATAAAATCTACCTTCTTGACAACAGATTTTAGTTTTTTTCTCCTAGCATCAGTTACAGTTCTATTCCAGTGAGATAAATCCTTCCTTTTTGGGAAGAGAAGCCCTTGTTAAATGGAGTGTTGGCCAGTGTTGACCAAGTCTAGTGGTAAACTCTGTACAGCTCTTGCTGGTTTTTGTGGTTGGTCCTGAAGATCTCTGTCTGTCATTGTACAGTTAACCTGTGCAGCAGCTTTATCACTGGCTTGTGGGTGATTGATGTGAGAATGTAGGCGTGGCTTGTCTGCTTAATTCAAACAAGTGTAAAAATTTTTAAATTTAATCAAAATAGATTCCTGTGTACCCATTACTTCGAACCTAGAGAATTAGCCAGATTTTGCCACTCTGAATGCCATTTGTTAAAGTAACAGTTTTATTGAGTTATAATCCATATATGATAGTTTTCCTCTGCTTCACTCTGTTTGTTCTAGTTGTCTTGATAGTCATTACCAAACTATTATTTTCCTAAAAGTGATTTTTATATGGCATTTTTACTTCAGTGTATAATATTGTAAACCATGAAGTGTCTCTGTAAATCGTGGCATAGTATGTTTCCAGGATACAGAGCAGACAAGTTTAACTCAAAGCTGAGTGCTGAGTAGCCTTTTTTCCTTTCAGCAGATTCATTACAGAAGTAAGACCATAAACCTTCTATTAAGCACTTTTGTATGAAATCTGAGGTTTCTGTCAAATTAGACATGGAAAATTAAACAGCGCTGCACAAATTACTGATCTGTGCAGTTTTTGAGTTCTCCTTATGTTAGCCTTTTTGTTTTTTTCCTTTTTTCAGATGACTTTCTTTTAAATACCAGTTCAGGAATGTTACGAATTATTTTTGGTTTCATGTCAGTAGTTTTTTCACCTCCTCCTATAGAATTCAGTGATTTCCCCCCCACCCCAAGAATCTGTTTCTCTTCTTAAAATGCAATCCCGTTTGTTTTGATTTTTGTGAAGAAAATACTTTTAGATAATTGAATAGCTTCATTAATTTTGTACTTCCTTAACAATTCATTTCACAATGCATATTAAAAGTATTGCTTCCTAATTCAGATAATCGTCTTAAAAACTTTCATTTGAAGCCCCAAGAACAATTGATCCTCTGTTTTTCATGGTCTCCATTTGTATATACTGTGTCCTGAGCTCATGGGTTCTCTGAAATACCACAATTTTTTCTCCCTCTGTGGTAAAGTTAACTGTTTTGGCCGCCTAGCCTAAAGTGCTTGTGGCGGTCTAAAGATTACTACTTTAATAGTTAGCTCACTAGCATGTGTGCCCATAAATGGAGAATTTTCTTTCCTGAGTCCAAATAAAAGCAATAGTTCATCTGTGCAATATGTCAGTACCCAAGTACTAAAGGAAATTCAGAAGAAATATTACATCTGTGCCTCCAGCCTTGATGCCTGTTGAGGTCTATAGAGACAAGTTCACTGATAGAGTAGCTGTCATTTATTGAGAACCTCTGTTAAACTAAGTGAATTATGTTTATCAGTTTTCACCTCTGCAAGATGTTCTATGACTTTGCCAGAAAAAGAAGTTGAGGTGCGAGGAGGTTAATTAATTTTATGTGCATTTCATTCAGCAGACATTTACTGAAGGTCTGCTGTCCATCAGGCACACAGGTGCCAGGGATCCAGGGATGAACACAAGTAAGACATGGTCACTGCTCTTACAGCACTTTTGATTAATAAAGTGACAGTAATAATAGTAATAATTGCCATCAAATGATTGCTTTGCGTGTACCAAACTTAGTTCTGTGTGCTCTAGTTACCCATATTTCATTTTAATCTCCACAAAATCCTAAGAGGCTGAGTCTGTTACCCATATATTATGGATGAGGAGACTGAGATGTAGAGAGCTAGCTAACTCTGGCTTACACAGTATGTGGCAGGGTTGGGACTTGAACATGGGTATGACTCCAGGACCCAAGCTCTTTTCTACGTGCATCAAGAACATTTCTAGTAAGAGTTGAAATAAGTAATTATGTGTAAAGGACATTCATCATGAGCTATGGTTTTGGCAGAACTTTATGTAACTTTGAGTTTGCCAGTAGATTTATTTTTATGGTTAACTTTCTAGAATAATCTCTTATTCTAGAAGTCATCAAGTAGCTTTTATGATTGTGAAAGAGTTTTTTGTCATGTTTTTATTAACAGTAATGTGCAATCTCTAGAAATTCGTGAAGTACACCTAAACCATCAAAAAAAGCGCACATATGAATAAATAACACTACCTGAAAAGAATTTGGTATCATCTAGTTTTTCTTTCCAAACTTGAAAGTTTGTAGTGGGTGTGTGTTTGAGAGAACGAGTATGTATGTATATGCATGCATGCTGTATCTGATCATACTCAATGTTCTTGAGTATGAGATTATAAAAGACATTTCATGATGATACCTTTATATATGCTGCCAAATAACACAGTTACTTTCATGGCTGTTTGGTATTGTGTGGGTTTAGATTTATTTTCAGTTCACTCTTACCCTGTCGTTTGAATATTTAAGTTGCGTTGTTTTTCTTCCCCCTCCCTTCTTCTTTCACTCCTTCCCATTCTCCTTTCTGGTGTTAAAAACATTGCTGTGATGATAATTGTGTACATAATTTTTGTATCCTCGTTTACCTCTTTCTCACAGAAATAGAATTGCTAGGGCTGTACATTGCAACGGCTGTTAATAGATACTGTCAAACTGATCACAGAAGCTTATATCTTTTACACTCACACTGGTGGGGTATGAGTGCCTGTTTACCATGTCTCCATAACCTTTAGAAAGAGAGTTCTTAAAAATCCAAGATTTTCAATGTCATACTAGAGTCACTAGTAGAATTACTGGATTACTGGCAGCCAATTACAAATAAAAAAACTCTTTCTAAAAGAGAAGGAAGAAACTCGTGAAGCGTAGTCAGTCACTGCTCGTAAGCAGTGAGAGTTGATCTAAGATTGGTTGTCAATGTTGAAAGGCACATGAAGGAAACTTTCAAATAAAGAGAGTTGCTGATGTCTTGTTCTTTTCACTACTCCTTAATTGTCCAAATTAGCTCCTGCAATAGAGAAGTGTTTGAGATAAGATTTGCAGGGGTGATAAGGTCTCCTACACAAGGTGCTCTGTGAGAGATGATCAGTGGCCTTTCTCTTACACATCCAAGTGCACATTAGAAGCTTTTAAAATTGTTATATCTAATTTAGTTAGGAACATACAAAATCCACATGTTCCCCAAGTCACGGCCATGTGTTGACATTATGATTTAAATAACCAAGAAATAAGCAAATTAAACGTTGGTCTCTGGTCTTGACTCATTAATACAGCCAGACAGTCTTCTGTGGGACCACGATGAGTTAATTGATCTTAGCTATGATAGCATTAATTTTCAATCAGATAATTTCTGTCAGTATTTTCAGTACTGTAGGTAGGAAGCATCAGTTACATGGCAAGTTATAAGTCAGACAGGTGCATAAGCTGATCTCCTGGCACCGTCGACACACCATCATGTCTCTGTTCTGTCCGGTGTAGTTAGGGAGCATTATCTTGCAGATTCTTAGCCTGTTCCTGGTAGCAGAGAAAGAGCTGGTTCATTTAGTAGACAAAGTCATACCACTGGGAGTAGAATTGCTTTATGACGGCTGTATAATAATGTCTCCCTGGATCATGTAGATGGTTATTTACTTGTGGGAGAACTTTTGTGGTCCAGTTTTTTTATGTAGCAGACCCAATTTCTCGAACTGTTCAGATTTCATCGATGTGTCTGGGAGTTATTTTGCTTGGTAGGGACCCTCTTGAATCCTCTTACGTGGAGTTCTGAGGACATCCTCTCTGCCAGTCAGAATTCCCAAAGCACCTCTGTCTTGGAAATCAGGCAAGCTCTGTTTTGGGGGTCAGGTGAGCTCTTTCATTTATTTTCTGTTACAGACACTTTGTTTGTCCTTGAATTTCAGAAGCGTGCTATCCCGCCTTCTCACTCTTTCTTCCCCCCTGGGAACTTGAGCTAGAATCTGTTTGCCAAAGAAGCTAGTCTTTTTTATCCCCATATCCTCTTGATAACTTCCCCTTTGGAGGTACAGAAAAGGGAGTAATGACATTTAGCAGGTGAGGCAGGAAATAGGATCTCAGCATCTAAGATTTCAGAGGATTCTCCCTTTGAGTCTCTTGACTTTTCTCTTTCCTGTTTCACGGATCTGAGAATAAACTTTATAGACTTGGTAAATCAGTATTAGGAGTTAAATGTTTCACTTTGGTTGTTCTGAGACACTTACTTGTAAGAATGAGTAATGAGTAAAGGGAATGAGTAACATGAGAGTAATAAGAAAGTAAAGGTGCCAGATTACAAATTGGAGAATTGAAGCTCATTGACTGCGATGAAGAAGTTAAGGGTAATTTCTGATTGAAAGCATTCGGGAGTGAGAAAGAATTTGTTTGTTTGGGACAGACACTGGACTAGGATTCAGTAGGTTGGGATCTAGACTTAGTTTGCTGCTCACAACCTTGGACAAGTCATTAGACCCTTCGCCCTGCCCCCCCTGCCCCCAGTTTCTGCCATTAAAAGTGAAATGGATTATTTTTGTTTAGTCGCGCCCCCCACTTCCCAAAGCATTCTCAAGCCCTGGGGTTTCTTAGAACTACATTGGGGGCAAATGGAATTGGGGAGGGCATGATGAAGAAACCAGGTTGTCCCCCATAGAGTAACTCCATTTGTTTCTGTTTTACTTCTGTGGGTTTCCTGTAGTACTTTCTTTGAAGAAAGTCTCATGCCAAATATCAGTTTGGAAACATCTAGACTGGAAATCTTGAAAATGCCTTTTGATGCTAAGATTTGGTGTTTATGAAGACCCATTCATTGTCTTTGTTTTTGTTTTATTTCTCTCAGGGCTAGGGAAATAGTGGCCTAATTATGAAATAACTATGTAGTATAATAGTATAATAATAGCGATGTTTAACTACTCAGCTGTGCCCTGATGTCAGGTGCACATGAACTATTTCTCAACTAAGCAGTGAGATTTTAAAGCACTTTTTACCTCTCCTAACTTGGAGAATTCTAATGAAAAGATAAAGACAATTATATTCCTTGCTTACTAAAACATTTATGCTACCTGCCACTTTTCTTAGAATCTACCTTGTAGCATCTTATGTAAATTGTCTCATTTAACCCTGAGAGATTGCCTTGTGTAGTAGCTGTAGTTAACTACTGTAGGTACGAAATTGAGGCTCACGGAGATAGTGTAGCTTGGCCAAGATCCCACAGCTACTAAGTGATAGAGGTGGGGTTTGGAGCTAGGATTGTATTTCTAAGATGCGTGCATTCTTCTGTTGGCTTGCTTCTTCTAAATTTACAGAGATTTTTCATCTTGAAAAAATTATTAATAGAACCATTACTACCCCATGTTTCCCCTTAATGAAATCTGATAATATAAGTGATTGGCACCTTTCATTGTTCTTAACTGCTTGGATTATGCCAAGGACTCAATATTAGGTCTGAAATAATTAGACTATATTCCCCATTTGTTACATCCTTATAAATAAGGAATAAATGAGAAATTTATCAGATTAGGTTGAGCAGGATGAAATAGCATGTGTGGTTTTATAAAAGCTTGGAAATTTTCCCTGGAAGAATAATAGATATAAAAACTAAAAAAGAAAATATGATGATGCTTAATTGTTTAGTCATAGACTATATATAGATTATATTGTTTTGTAATCAGTATGAGAATCATGATATTCATAAGAGTACATTGGAAATTTGGTGATAATTTCGGTGCTTCAAGAACATGTTTGCTGTGATGTTACCTAATTGCAAAGTAACTGGGCATGTGCAAAGACATCACACTGTAATGGGCATGAGTGCCACTCACCACGGTTGCTGGTTCTTCTTAGGCATGTAAAGGGTCCATTTCTCGGTCTCTTTCAGCTTGATGTGGCCATGAAATTTACCCTCTCCAATGAAAGGTGAGCAGAAATGGCACGAATCACTTTGGGATGGAAGCGTTTAAAAGCTGATGTGAGATATTTGCCGTCCCTCTCCCTACTCCTGGGGTCTTATTGTGCAGTTAAAGCAGGTTGGAGAAGGGAGCTAAGGCACGAAGGGCAGCTTCCCTAGAGTCGCCGGCAGCCATGGTGATGAGACGTAAACTTTATTGTTTACTTTTTTCTGTGTTCAGCCTCTGACACTGGTTGTTTATTTCCACAGTATAACCTAGCCTAGCACGATGCTATCACATCATCAGTGATCACTCAGGTAATAGATTGCTAAGGAGAGGGACTGACCAAGAATGAGGCAAAATTACTTTGGATACAAAGCTCAACGATGTTAAATACGTATCAGAGGGCGAAGTTTCTCTTTCAGCTATCATCTGTGTCCTTCTATTCTTCCAGCAGCACAGCTCTGGTCGTATCACTGCCCTGTGTGAAGACAGTAGTTCCTCACAGCCCAGGGAACAAGGTCAAGGTCTGAGTCGGGCCTGCCACACTGGTCCTGCCATGCCTTCAAAACTGTTCTTTTGTCACCATGAACTGAATATCCAGCATGTGCTTTTGCCCATTCATGCACTTTGCATGCCAGTGTTGAAGTTAGTTGGACTGTGAGGGCACACACCATGTTCCTTCCCATCTCTGAATATCCACATTTAACTTAGCTTTTAATGTGCCTTGAAGGATATTTCTTGTATAAACCCTGCTTCATTCGTACAGCTGGATATGATCTCTCCTTCTGACCTCTTAAGCCTTTTTGGCACCTTGCTTTCTATCCTGTATTGTCAATTTTAGTTTTATGTGTTAGTCCCTTTACTGGGCTAGTGTCAAACCCTTCCCTAGCCCGAGCATATGGGAGAGCCCAGCAATGTTAGTTTGTGGCTGTGTTGAACAGCCAGTCAATGATTAATTTGCTTTTGTTTGAAAAATTGTTCTGCTTTTAAAGTTCTGACTTCCTTGCACTTGCCTCTTTCTGGCTATTGTCATTGTGTTTGTACATTCTTAGCAATCTCATGCAGGTTTATATAGCAGGGCCTTATGTGGCAATGGTTTTTTATATCCTGTGACTCACTGACACACTGGTGAGTCTCCATTACCACAGTGTAAGGTCCGTTTTGTGTTTTCTTCATGCATTCTATAGGGTTTCCTAATGTGTCATTTGGGGTAAAAGTAGGGCTTATGAATGTATGGGTCAAATGTTTAAACCAATTCATACTTTTTGTCTTGGTGTTCTGTTATCTCTGCTGATTGGCTCCTGAGAGATTCGTGCCCTCGATCCAGAGTTTTGAACTGGGTAGTTAAAAAGACCCAGATTCTAGTTTGGTTTGGCTACTAGTTAACTTTGTAAACTTGGTGCGTTTCATATCCATAAAACAGTGTTCCACAAGGATGAGATTGACATCCTGATTTTACAGAGGACCGGTTAAATTTTTGGATTTCTAACCTAGTGTGGATGCCAAAATGAAAGACAGAATTCTGGTAGAGTTGGGATGGAATGAAGGAAGCTTTAGATTTCTTGAGAGCTTTCTCTGTGCTGGATGCTGTTTATTCACTTGATTCACTATTCTCTGAGGGAGACTTTATATCCATCTCTGTTAAGGGAATCTGAGGGTCAGAGAAGCTAGGGTACTTACCTAGGCTCTACAGTTGGTAAGAGCAGGATCCAGTACACTGGCAAAAATCATTCTCATTCTGAAGCCATGGTTATTTTTAATGTGAAAACAAAGCAGTTTTAGGTTTTGCTAAGAGAGTAGCATTTAGGATGTTAAAGGGTGTATGTTGTGTCTGATGCTATTTGTAGGATAATGTTAAGACACAAAGGGAGGGTTACAGGACACTTTTTTTCTGAATCTTCCATTAAGATTGTACTCTAATAGTGATTCCGTGTGTTTCTGTTAATGTGCTTTATGTCCTGAGATGAAGGGACCTGGCTGAAATCTGTACAGATTTGTGTGGTTTCTTGAGTGTGGGTTCAAGTTTTGCTCTCACCTAGTTTTTGTGACCTTGGACTAGATACTCAGCCTCTTTTGAGCTATAGATCTGTTGTAGCTATTGGGAAGCGTTTCTTTAAGGGTAGATCTTGGTATGCAGGGCCTGGGAAAGTAAAAGACCTGCACAGCAAATACTGACTTCCCAGTGTACATTCCTGTTAAGAAATAAGTTGTGGTATTTGTGTGCTCCTGCTTTAGATGCGTGGTTTGTCTAGCACTTTAATAAGTTGTTTGCAACTGTTTCTTTGCTCATTTTGTAAATGCAATTAAATTTCATAATCAACATTTTGTGTAAACAACATAGATGCTTTGAGGAAGAAAGTGTGTGAGCATGAAGCTGACTTGATTCATTTCTAGTGGCAGTTATTTTAAGCTCTTCTCTGAAGGATAAGCACCTTGCTCACTAAACAAAAAAGAATAAATATGGCAATTGTAAGTCCAAGTAGTATTAGCACACTGAAAGAAAAAGTGAGCGGAATGAATGGACCTAGGAATGCAAAGATAATTTGGGGGTATAATGAGGGATACGGAAAATTTGTGGTGTAACAGTGAAATTATGCAAACATCTGAGGAATGTGGTTGATGAATGTGATATTCGCGCTGGATCTTACAGCATGATGTAAGAATTTGCCGGCATGGATTGAGGAGAGGGAATAGAACAGTTCTGCAGGACGAGAGTATGTGTAAAGAAACAAGTCAGAAAGGGCTTGATGTGTCTGAGCAGTGAGGTTGAGTTAGGTAGTGCGGGTGCAGGGACTCAGCAGATCTACTGGACGTGTTTGGGGTCGAATGGATTGAGTGTGGTGAGTAGATGGTGGGGAGTAGGGGTGGTAGTTGTCCTGGATGACCGGGAGTTTCCAGCTTAGGCTGCTGGGTGGATGATTCTGTGCTCAGGGCCATGATTCATTCTGGCATTAAAATAAGCATACTTCCTGGAGGAGGTGATTTTTTGAGCTTGGCTTAGATGACCTCTTTCAATGTGGCTTTTTGGTTTTGCCTACAGTCTGTTTCAGAGCTCATTTTTTTCATGCAGAAAACACTACCTGCTTATTGGGTGCTAGTAACCTTTATTTTTTCATTTAAAAAATTAGTTTTGGTGAAATACACATAACAGAGTTTGCCAACCATCTGAACGACTTTAAGTGTGCAGTTAGTTCAGTGGTATTAAGTATATTTTCATTGCCCTGCAACCCTCACCACCATCCGTCTTCAGAACGGAAACTCTGTCCCCATTAAACAATAACTACCCCTCCCTTCCTATCCCCCAGCCCCCGGCAAACACCGTTCTACTTTCTCTAAGAATCTGTCTGTTCTACTTAACCTTACATAAGGGGAATCATACAGTATTTGTCTTTCTGTGACTGGATTACTTCACGTAGTGTAACATCCTCGAGTCAAGGTTCATCCATGTGTCAGAATATTTAGTCTCTTTCAGGACTGAATGGTATTTCACTGTATAGATAGACCACGTGTTGTTTATTCACCATCACTGGACGCTTGGGTTGCTTGCACTTGTCTGTGTGAATGGTGCTGCTGTGATCATGAGTGTGCAAATATCTCTTCAAGTTCCTGCTTTCAGTTCTTTGGGTGGACATACCTGTAATTGTTGGAGCATGTAGTAATTCTGTTTTTAATTTTTTGAGAAACCACCGTGTTTTCCATTAGCAGCTACACCATTTTGCATTCCTGTCAGTGCACAGGAGTTACAGTTTCTCTACGTCCTCTCCAACACTTGCTATTTTTCTTTCTTCTTTTTTTTAATACTAGTCATCTTAGCGGGCACAGTGAGTGTCTCATTGTGATATTGAGTTACATTTCTCTAATGATTAGTGATATTGAGCATCTTTTCCTGTGCTCTTTGGCCATTTGTATATCTTCTCTGGAAGAATGCTTGTTCACATTCTTCACCCATTTTTAAATTGAGTTGTTTGTATTTTTATTGCTGAGTTGAAGGAGTTTTTTAATATATTCTGGATATTAGCCCCTTATCAGGGATATGATTTACAAATCTTTTTTCCTATTCCATTTTCATTGTCTTTTGATGCAGCCAGTATTCTTTTACTGAACATTGCGTTAGGAGGGAGAGTTGTTGCTTCTGAGGTAAGTTCCTTGAGTTCAAAGCAAGGAATTAGTTTCCTTTTTTTTTTTTTTTTTTTTTTTTTAGAGGAGGATGATAGAGTTTTAGAGTGTGGTTGAAATTGGATGGGAATTTTATTCTTTTGAAGTTTTCTAGGTGTGGTTTACTGACCTAGGATCTCTAGACTAGTGTCACTTCCTTTTTTTAATGGCCTCTGCTATGGTTATTAGAATAAGCATCATTATTTCCCTGGGCTAGTCATTTGTCACCAACTGCCCAGTTAGAGCCAAGTCCTGACACATCTTTTGTGCGACGTGCCTTTACTGTTGTCCTTGTCCTGAGGCTTACTCATGCCCTTTCTCATTAGCTGTCACCTGGGTCATGGCAGTGGCTTCCAAATAGGTCTTCTGCCTTCTTTCTCTTTCTTTTATTCTTCTGCACACCCTTTAGACTGGCTTTTCCAAAACACCTGTGTGATTCAAGCAGAACTTCTTTCAGGGGCTTTGTGAAGCTTCTAGGATCAAGTTCAAACTACTAAGCTTGACAGATTTCTTCCACCTTGATCTTGAAACCTTCCTTTCTAGACATTTTTATCCTCAGGTCACTGCCATATTGGGGTTCTTCTTCAAGGTAGTTTACTGTCCTTGGGCTGGGCTAAGGTGCTTGACAGCTGGGACGTTTCTCCTTGTCTGTGACTCTTCAGATTTCCCCACTGTGTCCTGAACATGCCTGTACTCAGGCTGTGCCCTAGGCTATGTTTGGAATGCTCTCCTTTCTCTCCTTGCCTTGTTTTAGACCTCACTTAAATCTGATTCAGAAGCCTGAGCTCTCATCACGATGCTCTACCACCTCACAGAGAAGTGCAGGTTATAAAGCAGCACTAGAATGGATGCCTCGTCTGAAGATTGTTCCTGCAGGTTTCAAACCATGGCTGAAGGCCCTGCCCATGTTTTCTTTTTAACCCAGGCTATGGACTTGTCTTGTTTTGTGGGACCACACCTGTAAAAAGGTGAGCAGAACTTCAGAACAGACATTACGAGAAGTCTATAAGCTTCCTTTCTTATAGATGGGTAGTAGTTAGTGTAGTGCAGATGTAGCTCTGGATGGGGGAGATTTATAGGGGGGCTCTAGCTTGGAGCCCACCGCTTGCTTTAGTCATCTTTCCTGATTTCATTCAAGGATGCAAAAAACCTTAGGCCCTCTGAAAGTGTTATTTTGGATTGGAGAGGGTTTTCCCATTGGGAGAAGAGGAAATGGGAATGGAGCTGAAGTCAGGTGGTGAAGGTGGGGAGACCAGCACTGTCTGTCTGGTTTCAGGCTTCTGGGTCCTTATGCTGAGAATTTCAGGTGAAGGAGAAGAAAGCAAAAGTGGAAGCACAGACTGAGAAAGAGGAAGTTGCTCCATCAGGCATCTCATACAGGAACCTGAGTTGCCACGGTCCAGCTCCAGATGGTGAGACGAGTAGTGTGTGTTGTCCGGCCCTCCAGTCTGCAATCATCTATAGTTTCTGCTCGGTGGCCTTGCCGACCCAGAGAACGTGCAAGTGTTTGTATTCTCAGTGTCTCACGCGCTTAAACAGCTTTACTTTCTACTACTGTTTAAAATTGTCTTTTCAAACTTGTTTTGAAATTAATTGTTGTTTATGTTACATGTTGTATCTCTTTATTAAAGAGTACGTATATTTTTATTATGCTTTATTATAATCATTAAACTGTCATTATTTTCTTTTACCTTTTTTTTTTTAAACCACTTCAGTGGAAATGGAAATAAGAGTACCTATTTTAGTCCAAAAAGCAGGAAAAGGAAGTGTGATTCTTTTTAAAAATTTTGTTCTCGATTAACTCAAGCTTTATTCCCAGATTTCTCTCAGACATTCTTACTGTCCTTTTAAACCAACCTGCCTTCCCTTCACTCAGCACAACTGCGGCCAGTGTGTAATTGAAACTTGTCTTTCAGATTTGTATTATGTAAATAGACTTTGACAGGGGGCAAATTCAAACTGTTGTAAAGATTGACTATTCATTTCCAAAAGTGTATGTTGTGGTAGAGTTGAATTGCTAATTGTAAGAAAGAACTTTAAAATGAGGGAAAACAAAACAAGAACTTACGAATAGTTGTAAAAAAATAGAAGAGGAATATGATTATTTTGCTTTTTTTCTCTATGAAATAGTCAATAATTTTTAGTCCAGTGATGATAATAAATATTCCCATTCACAAATGAAAATGAATCCTAGTGAGATGTAGATGACACTCAGAATGCAGATGGGAAAGAGACTGTTAGACACACGTTACGGGGACAGAGTGTTCCTTTATGTTAGTAATTTGGAAAGAGTTAGGGAGCTCCAAAATTGGATAAGCAAGTTGGTGGACTGCATGTTTTCTTAATTCTGACGTCAAAATGCCTTCTCTTGGTCTGGATGCATTTCTAAGATGAATGGTTAATTTGTTCTTGCTTCTTTCAATGTCTGTCTTTGCGCAAATGACAAATTGAGAAGATGTCCTACCCCCGAGACTGTTGGCATCCGCTTGAGATGTTTTCTTCTTTCAGTCTTCCTATTGTCTCTGGGAAGCAGTGCGACCGAATATGAGTGACTAAAATGGTCTGGGGTAGGGGGAGTATTCTGTTTTCTAAAGTTGATTCTGGGCTTGATCATGTGGAATGGCAGCTTTATGATGGGGAAAAACCTGTAACCTCAGAGTGTGACAGAGGGTGCCACATAAACTTTGGTTGAGTTCTCTGAGGTTGGAGTGTTTTTGTTAAAATTTAGTTTCAGGGTGGGCTGGTAGTCCAGGTTTATCTAGAAATTATTAATGGTTCTTTGGTTAGTCTGCTGAGGCATTTCAGAGAGAAATGACTTAAAGTGGGAGGCGAGTATATTGATTATCAGTTTCTTAGGAGGGAGAAGAGGTTTACGAGGGAGCTTATGTACTCACAGCCCTGCAGTCCAGCATGTTGTGTAGCTCTTTAGCTCAAAATTCATGGGTTGAAGCAGATTTGTAAACAGAAAAATAACGAGCCAGTACGTCCTTAGAAAGATTTGAACAAAGAGATGCAAACGAAGTGAGGTGGAAACAGATGATCTGCCATGAGGAGTTGGGGAGGAAAGGAGGCGGGAAGGAAGGACATTCTAAAACCTTGAGAGCATTAATGGAGAAAGGGGTTGGATTTCCCTTCCGTAAACTCAGAGTTCACTGGACTGCCTCCTTGTGTAAGTGGACACTTAAGAATTGGTCTAAACAACTCTATTCATTGTGCAGTTCATGTTTAGCATCATACTGGGTGCTTGGGGAGGATGTTAAAAAAAGAAATGCCTGGTGGTTCCACATCAGTTATTTTTGGGGGCTATTTTGTGAGCTCCCCGAATAACATTTGGTTTAAGACTCAGCTGTGGGTGGCCAGGTGCTGTGGCAGGCGGGAGCCTTTTTGTGCGTTTTGTTTACTTTTTTCCCTCCCTGCTGTTACACCACTCTGGAAATGGTCCCTCTCATTAATGTGAAGTCACACTGTATACCTCTCCCAGTAGTACCGGTGGGCATGGCTGATAGCCACAGTAGTTTGCGGGTCTGCAGTGGTTAATGAGTGTGTTCTGGGTACTTAATTTCTTCTACAGCCAGCTAGTTTTTAGTGGGGAGAAGGAAATTCGAGAGATGTTGAGTAATGTGCTTTACTTGCTGGACATGTGAAGTATTGAATTACATCTGTTATGGTTTTGGGAATTGAGGTGTATGTTTGAATTTTAGAGGTAGCGTCAAGGTCATTCTGCTGAAAATGAACCCTCCTGAAAACCAGTATGTTCGCTCTCCTCCATGCTCGACAAGACCAGTTTCCTTACCATCATGGCTCATTCCACCTCTTCCTCTCCATTAAAACATAGTAAAACTTAGGCATTCTGCACATTTGCTCCTTAAAATTGTAACGTAAAAGATGACGTATCCACAAGGGTTGCATGCATATATATATATTTTTTAGCGCTCATGGAGTTTGATATGTTAGTCATAGAAATGCACTGTTTCGATATGAAATACAGGATTTTCTCCACCAATCTGTCTTCCGCTGTTCCTTCCCCAAAGAAAATTAATGCTTAACTTGAACAACTGATTTTTGCAATGTTTTCTTTTTAAGTTTGCTAACTTAGGAACAAAAGGTAACTTTTTCTTGCTGATTCTTTGATTTTAAGTTCTAGATTGGTGTTGGAAATATTCATATGTACATCCTAGCTAGGGGCAACTTTTTGAATGTATAATAACTGAGCTTCCAATAGCTTTTGGACTTGGAGATTCCATACTGTTGAGATAACTTCTGTCATGTAAAATAAGTAGCCATTGACCTCTTTCAAAATGTATCTCTGGTTCCTACACTGCACTGTCAGCAAAATTTCCCAGCACTGTGTCCTGGTAAAATAAGGTATTCCTCCTCCGTATCCCAGGCAGTGTCTGAGATTTAAGTGTCAACTTTTAGATGGTGTTTGTGTCTTCTGTCAGAAGGTGGTCAGCTGATGGCCTACATGTGGCTGGCAGTGGTCCTAACCTTGGTTAAAAGGCGTTCTGTGTGCAACCTTTCAAGCAGGAAGGGGAACCGACTGAGCTAAAGGGCCCGACAGCCACTTCCAGAATCATGGGCCACACTTTCCAAGAAGCTGTTTTGCAGATCATCATAAAAATGAAGTGACAGTAGACGACATCTTGAAGCTATCACTTCTCTGTAAGGACATTGTTTCAAGGGTCACTCTTAAGCCATCTAGAAATGACGGAAGACTGAAAGCTTTTGTCTTTGTCCATCCTCCTCACTCTTTGCAACCCCAGAGAAAATGAGAAGCTGTTTCCTTCTCATCTCCCTGCTGACGCTTAGGCAACAGAAAATGTGGCGTGCACACTTGCTACTGACAAAGTCTTGGTTTAATTAGAGCTTACATTGACCATAATAAGTGTATTTTAGTCATGACTGACGTCGCTGTCAGAATTGCTAAATCGATCTTGAGTTGCAGTAATAGAAGTATAATGTCAAAAGAAAAGGACATCGAATGTGAGAGGAACATCGACAGGCGGGTTTGTTCTACCATCCATTCAACTTGTGCTCCTGAGCACTGTTTGAAACCAGAAGCCTCAGCCAGGCTCCCCAGTGCTTCTGGATCGTCAGCTAGCTGTAACTGGCTTCACGCGTTGTTCCTGGCCGCATGAACAAGTCTGGCCTTGCACCTGTGTCCCTTAACGTGACTCCCTTCCCTTGCCCACTGCATGAAGATCACAGTAGGCCATTCCCTAGTGGCCTGCTCAGGATGCGGGACCCCTGTGCCAAGTTGTGAAGTTTAGAAGTTGTCGTTTCTCAGTGTCTTGCAAAGTCAGGTCCTGAGCCTCAGTGAAGGTAAAATCCCCTCTCTCACCCCAGAGTGGCTGGGGGACTTAAATGGTCATTTGTGAGTTTGCATCAGTGCTACTAAGGTCTTGTTTCTAAAAGGATTTAAAAGCTTATGGGCTTTACAGTCACTTTTTAGCTTTCCTGTGATCTTGCACATCAGAGGTGGTAGTTGAGAGGAGGACTGGGGGCTGGCACACCTACAGCCATAAAATAAACCCAGCAAGCATCTGTGAAGGCACACAGTCAAAAGTGACCAAGAGAATGACCACCCTGTTTTGTCTGCTACTCCTCATCCTTTTCCCTATCTTACCTTCTGAGTTTCCACTTGAATAGGAAGGTAGTTTTTGTTCAACACCTAAGATGGGCCAGCTTATGAGATATTTTACAGCTCTCTCATTTTTCCTTATAGTACTGTTCTTACCCCACTTATGGGGTAAGATGAAGAAACTGGCACATGGCTGAAGTCATGTCATTAGTGGAGCTGGAATTTGAATCCATTTGTATCTTGACTCAAAAGATCTTGTATGACAATCATGACCACAGAAGACAAATTATATACCTCTTGTTTAGAACAGTCTAACCTCCACCTTTCTTTTCTACCTGTGTTTTTCCGAGTGGATTTTCTTGAGTTTCTAACTTAGGATCATGTACTACTTCTAGAGTTTCCCCGGATGATCTTTCCCCTTACACTACAGATGGCCCATCTGGGAGTTGTTTTCAGGTCAGGGAAGGGGAAAGCATGGGAGGTAATTCGCTGAGCTGTTTCTTAACATTTCTCTTTTATTGGACTAATTTACTTCACTGGCTGAGCATCTACTAGAGTGCTCTTGCTGAAATGGTTTGGTGCTAGGTGCTCAGGAAATAGTAATCTCCCTTATGGCCCTAAGGAAATTTAGGATTTAGTTTGGGAGTTAAAGTATGCACAGTTGGCATCTTGATAAGTGCCACAGGCCAGAGATTTCCTAACCAACCAACCAACCAAAAAAATCCAAGCTGATTTACTTTATTGTCTGTTTACAAGGGTAAGGGAGCGCAGCTTTTATATAGATACTACAGGGAGGCTGTTGTTCTCAGTCCTGGCTCAGGATCAGAATCTCCTGGGAAGATTTTAGTTCACTAGGTCTGGGCTGGGGCAGGGATCTGGGATTCTTATAGACACTGCGATTTATGCGATCAAAGAGAATAATTTAATTTCTTAGTTCTCAGAAACAGGTTTGTTCTTCTGAATAAATGTTTGCGTTTTCCCAAGACTTTAATCCTGTCCTTTACTCTGAAGTAGGAATAGTTGGGTCGGGGATGCTTGTTGTCTATTTAGATCTGTGAATGCAATCTGTGATGGACTTAAGCAGAATTTCCAATGTAGAAGTAAGTTCTGTCTTTCCAGGAGTTCATTGTAGAACCCAGTAGACTTCTTTTATAGGTGTATCTTTTGGGATGAATTTGTGTATTTTTTTTAATAGCAAAGCATTATCATTCTGTAAAGTCTGATTAATTTGGACTCTGTTAACTTAAATTTGTATTTTGGAGGCAGACTGGAATAACGTTTATCCTTAATAAGGGCCCTATTGTTTCTGTGTGCTAATTATACACGTTTTAATCACTGGAGCAGGTCGAATAGAATCTCTTCTTGGCAGTGATTTATTGGCTCGTAGTTTCAAGGTATTATCTACATTAAAGTAGTAAAAATTTTCCTTGGTTCATCAACATTTGTCACTAAATTATCTTTCCCAAGCAGTTCGAAATTAGCTGAAGTTGTAGACTCTATTCAATATATAAAAATATGCTGATACTTCACCGGTAGAGAGAGACGTTTTGTGTGACTCAGTCCTGCCCATCAGGGGAGATGAGTGACATGTACGTTTGTGTCTCCTGATGGATTTGTTTCTTAAAAGCTTTAAGTTGTTGTATGTTACTGAACCAATCTTTCTGATTTCTAACTGCACAGTTTTGCTCTCTTGAAGTTCTTAGTCATTCCTACTCTCGTGCTTGAAGTCATGCCTTGGGTTTATGTGTGTTTCTGCATTTCATCCTGTTTTAACATGTCAGGCAGTTAGTTACTGTTTATCTAGCCTTCTTTACTTCTAGTCGTTGCACATAGCAACCAGCCTTTGAACGCTGACTGTGCACCGGGCATCACGCATGCTGGCTTTACACTTCGTCGCTTGATATTCATAATAATACCTATGTGAGTATTACTGTTGTTATCTTATTTGCATATGAGAAAACGGAAGTTTTGACAGTTTGAATACTTGCCTTAGAGCTAACAAATTAAAGAGCCCAGATACAGATCCAGGTCTGCCTTCACAAACTGTAGGTTACCTTTGCTGCACCCAGACCAGGCCAGATTTTAATCATCCGTTTTCTCTTTTCTCACCAAGTTGTTAAACACCTTTACTTCTTCAAGTGGGTTCTTCTGGTGACCCTGAGAGGTAAAGGTCATAGTCGGTGACTACCCAGAGTTTTTTATAATTACTGAGGACTGTATCTGGGGGATGGAATAACCACGAATGTGTTACCTCCCAGACATTCACACCGGTGGTGTAGAGGACAATAACATTGTTTAGAAGTCCATTTGTTATAAATTTAGAAAACAGGTGTAGCAGGAAACTCTAAAAACACCCCTGGTTATGCCAATGTAGTGGTGAAGAGCTCAGACTGGAAGCTGGACCGTCTACACGCGTGCCTCAGCTCTGCCAGCTCTGTGACCTCAGGAAACAGCCTTCCCAGTCCTCAGTGTCTTCACCTTTAAAACAAGGGCAGGGCTCGGGCCTTCCTCAAGAGACTGAGAGGATGAAATAAGGGTGTCAGCTACTTAGCAGAGTGTCTTGCACATATTAAGTTGCAATGTCCCCTTACTCTTATGAGGCCAATAGTAAAGTCATAGTTGTATTAAATTTAGAGCTTTTAAAAAGTGCTGAGGTGGACATGGTCAAGCGATGAGGTGCTGGTCACTTTGCTTCTTAGTGTTGACACTCGGGTTGATTTTTCTAAGATCTACTATTTTTAGCCTTTAGGTAATATAAATATACTGCAGAAATATAAAAATTCTGAATTCTGTACCATTTACAAATGTTTTGAAGTAGTTTATGTTTTCAAAATTTTCTTGCTTGTAGGTGATATGAAAGTGAGGTAGACAGTGAGGAAATTGGTCAGCATTCTCTTAGTAGACTGACCTTAGGATAGATGTAAGTTAAAAAATATGAGATACAATTGTGTGCTTGTGTGTCTGTGTTTAGTTGGAGGATGCAGGCAAAAGAGATGTCAAGTCTCAGTTATTGTTGAGATGAAAGGATTGCATAATTGTGCAGATCTGAGGTATGGTGTATGAAAAAGATGCCTTTAATAGTAAAATTATTTTAAGAAATAATGTTTAACAAAACTTTTAATCTCTATAATGTTTAAACACATAAGTTTTCAAAAGGAAGCTATTAAGGAGAACTATCTTACTGTTTAAGGTGGGGGTGGGAAACGATTTACTTTAATGGGGGCTTCTGAACTGTGCGAAATTTTCTTGTAGGATCTTTTAAGTGAATTAATTAGTGATTATTTGTTTCATTTTCTGTTTGAAATTATGAACAGAGACTGTCTAAAACTGTTAAAGGAGTAACATGCTTATGTCACATATTTTGGTCAGGTCAGAGGGAAGGAAAGCAGATGGTTGGAAACGCTTGGGTGAGTGACTCTCCTGTAGAGTGGCACGTGTATTCATAACTTTACCCGGCTGAAAAAGTAGCATGGCACAGGGCACCCCCCTCCCCATCTTAAATATTCTGTTGTACTTAAATTTGTGTTAGGTTTTTGCAACTGGAGCAAAAACCACATTCTTCTTTGGTTGCATCTAGATCAGCTGGTGGACTGGAGCAGATGATTTCTGAGACTTTTTCCAGGTCTGATTTCATGATTCTTTATCATCTGATAGTAATAATGACTGAAATAAAAGCTAAGCGCTTGAAAAAAACTCTTTGAAAGTTCTTCAATTGATAGAAATACTTATTTTTTAGTAATGATTTATGTGAGGCAGTTCTGATGAGGGGCTCTTTGCATTTTTACTTCTGGGATTCCTTGATTTTGAGTATTGGGTGTTACATACCAGATTAGTTCTCATTTCTTCCTTTTCAGTAGAATATGTACTTTAGCCTAAGAGCAATAGAAAACAGCTTTCTCTTTTAGCTGTCTCAACTCATTCTAGCCTCATTCCTAGCTTAGCCTAACTTTAGTTTATTTTGGCTGCAAAATACTGCTCACTTTTTATCTGCAATAAAAATGTATTTTTCCTTCAGTGAGGGGAAAAAATGCAAGCTAATACATATTTATTTTGGATTATCTTTTCCCCCCATTATTTTCCTAACCCCTTGAGCTCTGTTCATGCCTCTGCCAGTCTTAAAAAAAAAAAAAGTTGGTTGAGTTTGAGGATAGCTGAAACATTTTTTATGGAGTGGTTTGCAAAATGTGAGACATTTCTGCTGAATTCCCTCTCCAGGCATGCACCATTCAATAGCAGCTTACTGGTGATAGCGAGATTACTGTTGTTTTTACTATTCTGGGAAAGTTCTAGGGTTAGGAGTTTAAGAGTTTACTTCAATATAGAAACCGAGAACAACTTTACTTTGTTATCTGAAAAAGACCTACGTGAATGTGAGCCTCATTATACGACGACGTTTTCATTCACTTTGCTTTGCAGAATTGGACTTTGTTCAGCTATTAGAGGGTGATAAAAATGATCTATGATCCTGCCAATGTTACTGTAGACCAATCTATGTCATTTAGAATCACATTATTCTGAAAGGGCAGAAAACTGTCAAGAGAGGCTCTGGGCAGATTTCCAGCAACTTTGTTTCTTAGGGTTGAAAGCATTTGCCACTTTATTTTCATAAGGTGTGGTGGGATCATCTCTCCCCCCCCGCCACTATCCCATTATATAAGTGATAAATAAAATTCGGCAAATACATAAAAGGGGAATTAATTACCCATAATTTCATTACTTAGAGATAGATGACGTTTTTGTTTTTCTATAGCATTTTGCCCCTCAATACATCGTTTTAAAAATGCATAGTTAAGAAGATCACTTATGTACAATTTCTGTGATTTTTTTTTCATTTAATAGTGTTCTCGTTATATAATTTTTTGGTATTTAAGGGATAGCATAATTCTTTATAGTTATCAAATTTAATCCTCTATTAGTAGACATTTAATTTTTGTCAAAACAGGTATTCCCCTCAATTTCATCATTATTTCCTTATGATAAAGTAAACCTACTTTTTTAAAAAGGCATGAACATTTTCAGTTTTCTTTATGCATATTGTTAAATTTGTTAAATGTTATCCAAAATGCTGGTGACCACTTTATATTTCACGCCCATCATCTGAGTATGTATTTGTTTTGCCACATCTCTGTCAGCAGTGGGCACTTTCATTCTCCTACCCTTTTGTGATTTATAGGTGGAAAACACAATGAGGTTGTACCTGTCTTAGAAATGCAGTGACTACCTAGTCACTTCATAAGCTCCTTGGTCTTTATTTTGGTCTGAACCCAATTCTGGCGACTTCTTAATCATCTCTTCATATTTTAGCTAAGCTTCCTAAACACATGAATGTTTGCGTTAGAGCAGATCTGGACTGGTTTCATTCAAACCAGGTTGTTACTGAATGTTAAGCAAGCATTTGGAAATTCCCTGTGTAAGAAAAAGAACAGCCAGCAAAGCTATCCATGTTTGTGGTGTTCTGTGCCCATCCTTTATATATTTAGCAATTGCTTTGGCCGAACCAGTTTGTGCTTCCAGAAGAACCAGTCTAGAGGTCTCTGCCCTGCCCTTCATCAAAGCAAACACCTCGGTCACCTCCTTCTGATGGCCTCCTCTTTTGACCACAACTAGCAGGTTCTCAGCTAGCTTCTAGGTTACAGACTTGTTTACACAGCTTTAGCACTATATTAATTGGGCAGATTTCTGTTTTGTAGCTGAAACAATTAAAATTTATTTTTCTGGAATTTATTTGTGTGCTCTGAGATGCTACTGTTATAAGCTCATGAATCCTACCCTGGCTTTGGTGTTGGAGAGAGAGCTGCCGAAAAGTCTTAAACAGGAGTTGTCATGCAGATAAAGAGCTTTCTTTTTTTATAGTCACGGGTAGAAATTGTTCTGTATGGCATTGCATAGGTAAATGTTTTCTTTAATAAACAAGTTTTCACTTACCCTGAGGTCATTCAGGTACTGAAAGATTCTAAGTAGTCACTGAGTTTTCACACATTTTCCTTTCTCTTAGGAAAACAACTTTCCCAGAGCCCTCCAATTGCTCTTGTCATGTGTACAGTTTGAAGAAGTTTACTACCCATTTTCCGAGCCTCTAGCAAAGTAGTGATGGCAGTTAAAAAGCCAAGGATTAAGTCAGGGGGATAGCTCAGTGTGGTGGGGGGAAAAAATCTGTGGAGTAGTCAATTTCACGAAAGGGGCTGATATTGAATAAACAAAGGCCAACCATAACTGATTATTTACTTTCTGCCAGACCCCAGGTCTCAGTTTTTCTTTAGCTTTCTAGAATCTCTGACTTTGGCATACTTTGGCAAAGCTACTTTAAAGCTTCAATTTCTTCACCTAAAAATGACTTTGGACTCATTGTCAAAACTATTAAAATTTCAATTTTAATAGTTTTTGATTCTAAATTTCCTTCTTTGTATATCTTGCATATCGTTTTCTGGGACTCCTCTCTCCAGCTGTCAATTTTCTGTTTTTACAGAATTCACAGCTTACCTTTCTAGAAAGGTGATAAGTAAAAGGATTGATGATTGGTGCAGGTGTGTATTATACTTTTGATGTATCCACTTTTCCTATTGCCATTTAAAAGGACTCTTAAAAGTTTTTTTTTTTTTCCTTTCAGCTCTGTTACTATCTCTCAGTCTGAATAGGTTGATGAGCAGAAGCCTTCATTTTCTTGACTTAGTTGAAGGAAAAGAGAGGGAAGGAGTTTGTCTTGGGTCTTGCTTGGCCTTGTTGTAGAGAACTCTTGTACCATAGATGGTGTTGCTTGATTCTGATTCTCTTAAGCAGGCATACACAGTCTTTGTAAACAGGGAGTAGAGTTTTAGGCAGCTTGGTTTTAGTTAAGAAATTGCTCTGGTATCTTCTCCCTCTGATGGTGATTATAAAATCTTATTTTAACACACACTTTGGGTCACATAAGCCTAGGATAATGTCAGCTAACAGGAGAATGATGAAACCCTTCTTAAAATATTTTCTTTCCCCTTTTCAGTTTTTTTTTCTAACTATAAAAGTAAAACATGTTTATTACAGAAACATTTGGAAATTACCAAAGTATGAAGGAAAACCTTTCTCCCCTTATCACTGACATCCTGGTTTTGGCGTGGCAGTTGCGTGTTTAATTTTGTGTGATTGATACGTGGATTCTGGACAGCAGTTCCTTGGAACAATGTCTGGATCTAATGACGAATTCAGGCCTGTTTATTCATGGGAAGGGAAAGGTTAGGTGCTGATATTTGATAAGTATTATAAGCCAGGCCTTGTACTTCACAAAACTCTATGACATGTATTAAAATATTATTAAAATGTGTTCCATCGCCTCAGCTCTCTACCTCCCCCCTTTCTCTTTTACAGTCTTGGGTTAAATAATTTGTCCAGTGTTATTCAGCTAGTATGTGATCGATCTTAAAACCAGGGGGAAAACTTAAGCATCTTTCAGTTAAAATTGTTAACCTGTGTTTTCTTTGTTGATTCGAAAGGTTTCAAAAGACGGAAAGGATCAAGTAGTTCTCCTTTTCTTTCTTTTAAGACTCTTGTGGCTTCCCTTTTATTTCCTATCAGAAGTTCCAAGATCCCCTTATGTCTTGCTCAAATTAAGGCTTGTTTGTCTTCTCGCTTTCAACTTTGGGACCTTTAATTTTAACACTGGTATTTGTTAACCGAATAGAAAGATAAAAGAGAGAGCTGGGATTTTAAACAATGAAAATTCCTTCAGTTGGGTTGATTTCATCAGTAATTTAAATTTATTGAGCAATAACTAATAACTAGCTGTGGGTTACCAGGCAAGCCACTCAGTTTCTTCATCTGTAAAATAGACTTCCACTCAACAAAGATCCTTTTATGATATGGCAGCATTCCTAATTTTCTGTGTTAATGGAACCATGCAATAAATTTCTGATGTGGTCAGAAGTATCTGCTCTAAAACCTCTGTCTTCTCCTAAGTACCCTTAATTCTTGAATCTAACTATTTGCATTGAGTTAATAGGTAAGAAGCATGAAGTGTAGTGTTCTCTCCTTTATATGTAAACAAGATGTGTGTGTGCCTGGGCGCATAGGATATTTGTGACCCTGGTACCTATTTGTTTTCTTCCTCCTCCCTTTAGGAGATGTTTTCAACAATTATGGTCTTCCTGACAGCTAGAACTTTCCATTGACACCCTCACTTTATCAAATAGCATGACTTATTCTAATCTGTTGCTTATGTTGTTGCCATAGTATCCTGTCTGGAAACAGAAAGGTAGATGAAATGTTTGTACAGAAATCAAGATTTTTTTTTCTCCCTCAGTGACATTTGCCAGCAGACATTTTTTTCTTGTTGATTGAGGCTAAGGTTTGGAGGTATAATGAGTACAAACGGAGGTGGGATGTTTGGACTCTGGACAGCTAAAAGAAGAGTTCTTTATATTAACCAGGCCTACCCTGTTAATCACTGAACTATTTTGTTTAGTGATTTAGGGCTTTCCACTTAAGCTAACTACTTGTTATATAAATTATATTTATTCCTGACATGTTTTGTTAGGCTGAACAATAGAACTCATGCTAGAGAGGAGCTTCTTACTGCTCCACCAGGCTCATTAGCAAACAGACAAAACAGCCAAAGGTGTCAGGGCCCAGTAATCATAGAAACATACTTGGACCAGTGAATCAGGATGAGAATCCTAAACAGTGGTTTAGGAGGCGTGGAAAAGAAGGGAAAGAAAAAGTGAATTATTTTCATCTCTCTTCTAGTGCCAATGAACCTTTGACTTGGTTGCGGAAGAAATCCACACTGGAGTAATAAATTGTTTATAGAGTAAAATCTTTACTTCACATTGTTATTTTTGCTTTGCACTTGTTCAGAAAAATTGGAGAGAAAAGCTGTTAGTGGTTGAGTGAAATACTAACAAACCAGAACATAATCCTTTTAGGATGTCTAAGAGGAACTACAGAATCCATTTTTACCTTTTTCAGAAGACCTGGCCACATAGGCTTTGTGGGAAAGGGATTAGAATTCAGTTAGAATTTAGTGAGTTTAACACCAGGATTCCAGCAACCCTTCCTGCTGAGTGGATTTTGTTCTCCAGTGGCCTCCTGCTTTCCATGTTGGATCTCTCACTTCCTGGAGACTTTCTTTCCCAGCCACTTTGCCCTGGGGTATTTTTATTTTTTTACCACAGAAGTTAACTCTTCGTATGGTACAGTCATCAAAGCTATTTTGAAAACTTGTTTTACAGCTGAGGAAATTAAGGTAGAAAATTTGCACAAGTCGTGCATATTGTTTTTCCATTTCTTGTCTTCTCAGAAAGCATATGACTTAAATGAACTCTTCTTAACTCTTGTCCTCCATGTGCTTACTCAATCAAAAAGCCCTTATCCTCTGATCTCTGTAAGTACTGGGACATTATCTGATCAAGCATTTCTTTGGAATGAACCTCCTTGGGGTTATCTACATTTTTAAAAGATGTTAGATAATTTTAGGGAATATTCGTTAGCACAGTTTGTGGGCCTTGCTTTTGAGGCCCTTACAATACCAAGGAAAATGGTGATCAGCTTGGCAATTTGCGGCTGAAAGAGCTCACAGTGAGAGTTGTCAGCTGTGATGGCACCCTCGAGAGTTCACCCAGAGAAAGCTGTTTGACATGTTCTAATTCTGAAGATGGAAAAGTAAACTGATACATTTTATGATTTTTAGCAGTCATTGATATTAGAAATTTATTATTTAGGATGTGTGTCCCAAAATATCATTTAATTCTGTTTTCTTACCTACCTGTCATATTATGAGAGTATTTGATATAGTGTGCTGATGAAAATTTATTTAACTGCATCTTCCTTTCGGTTCCCATAGTACTGTGATTTACTGTGATTACTTTAGTACTTATAGGCTTACTTGGAGAGAAAGAGATCAACTGCGAAAAAAATCGGTCCATAATCAGATCGATGAAACTCAAGTGGTTAATTACATTAAGGCAGGGATGGAGAGGGCTAAAAATTATTTGTATTTGTCTCATCGTGATATTACTGTACCTGAAGTTTTTCCTTCTGATTATTTCACCATAGTTGTAGAAGTTCCATGATCAGTGGCCAGCCTGGGATTGCTAGAGTTGTGATGGCAGCAGGAAATAAAGATGCAGATAGTAATTTTAGGCTAGGGAGTTTGGCCTTATTGTGAAAAAGCAAGGGGGTCCTTGGAAAGATTTGGTCAGGAAGTTGACACACACATCATAGCCAAATTGTGGGGGAGTTGAACCTTATGATAATGTGGAGGACAGATTTTGCTCAGAGGCAGGAGGAATAACAGGGAAGCATCAGTCCAAGGAGGAGGACGTGGGCTTGGGCAGCAGGGACAAATCAGGAGACCTGGTAGAGGGAAATAAACAGGGTTCGTTGACAACATCGTAGGAGGTTATGGAGAAGGGAATAGTTGCATGAGAACCTGACGTGAGAGCATTAACGAGGATGGAGGACAGAGTGTAGAAGGTGGGCTTGGTGCAGAACATGCTGGCGGGAATAGTTGGCAGTAAGAGTACGGAGCCTTGGAAAGACACTGGAGCTTGAGAGTCAGTGTCTGGAGCAATCTGCATATAAATGACAGTTGAAACTAAGAGAGCAGGATAAAAACTTACGTGTTGGGTGTGATGACTACCCACAGGTAAGTTGCCTAGGTTATCTGGACCGGTAGGTAATCGTGCCTCTTCCTTCTCTGTACTTTGCCCTGTGCTTCCTTAAGCTCTGGGCTCTGTTGAAGAGAATTTAATTTAAAATCCATCACATTAGTAAACATTGTATGACTAATTGACCATGTAAACTTTTGGATTTCATGATACACATATACCTTGACAGGCAGTACTGCCTGGTGGTTAAGAGTATAAATTTTAGAACCAAAATGTCCGCTTACTTAGTGGTGTGACCTTGGACAATGTGTTCAGTATTCCTATTCAGAGCTTTTAGAAGATTAACAATTCTTTAGTATAAAATCCTTATGATAGAGCTTGATATGTCATAAACCCAAGGGATAGTTATTAGCTGTTATTATCATATACTGAGATATCCATTCTCACTGGTCCAGATAGTAATTTGGTACATTCAGTGTCTAATAATTCATAGTCAAAATTACTCTCCCTAAGTCTTTCCCTTTGCTACCAGTAACTTTGATGAGAAAAAAACCGATTTGTTTCTTCTCTACTTTTTCCTTAAATAAATCTTTGGGGAAAGTTGGAACAGCTCTGTGCGCTTATCAGATGTAGATGAGGTAGGAACTGTAGCCATTAACAATCATAGATTTGAACCTTTTGCATCTCATCCTTCCTCATTCTACTTCTCTGTGTGGATGCTGCTGTCAGTGCCCTACACAGGCTGTATTGGTGCTTGAAGATGAACTGCAGTTCATTGAACTTTTCTCCATCCTCTGGCCAGTTGCCATAATCGTTAGAAATTTTTAGAAAGGGTCAAATAAGTAAAAGTAATAATTTATGTTGGAAAAACCTGCATTGGTAGCCGTGGAGGATTGGGTAGTTAGTTAGGGTTTGAGTCCCATTTAATTCTATCACTAAACAAGTTACTTCTTAGGGCCTCATTGTCCTTCCTGTAAGATAAAGGAGACTGGAACTGTATTACAGCATTTCCTTTTAGCTTTGATGTTGTCATTCCCAGAAACAGGTCTCGAAAGATCATGGTATCCTAGCAATAAATGTAGAAAACAAAGGGCATTTAAACACTAAAGTAATTGGTATCTTAACGTTTTTAGAGGCCGTCATAATAATTTGATTAGTGCAAGAAAGAAGATGATTTTCGGAAAGAGGGATGGTGCTGGAAGCAGAAATCTAGCATATAACACTTTACAGCTGTCTGGTGTTTTGAGGGGACTGTACTTAGTATTCTGGCATGGCATTGTTGAAGTGTGCCTTCTAAACTGGAATGTGTGATAGCCACTCACATTAGCTGAATTTTAGTATAGTTTTCATGAAAATTGTTTGTTTCTCAGCTAGAATTTTTTAGAAATTTGACTCAGTGGGGAACTCATTTAGAGCTCTCGCTGGTGTGCCCCACTAATCTGTTAAATAGTGTTTGGGGCCCACACTGTGACTGTCACAGAACCGAAAGTCTTGTTGGGGAAAAAGTCAGGCACACATGGATGCACAGTTCTCTCTTCCACTCTCGGTAAATGACTCCACTATCAGTCTATGCCATGCAAGGCAGAAATCATCCTTGGTACTCCTTCCTTCTCAGTCCCTGTATTTGTTACATTTATCGACAAAACTTGTTGAGTTTAATATCCTTGATATCTGTTGTCTATCCTCATCACTCTTAACCAAGCCCTAGCTATTCCCCCTTCCTCTAATTACTGTCACAGGCTTCTAGCTGCAGTCCACTTCCTTCCTTCTATTTTCCTCTATTTTCCCTCTATTTTCCAATATATAAACTGATCCTTTTAAAATAAAAGTCTAAATGTCCCTTACTTTTAAAATAAAGACCAAAATAGTCAACAGGGTCTACAAGGCCCAAATAGTCTGGCCCCCACACTCCTTCAGTCTCATTTCACACAGGATTCCCCTCCTGTTCTCTTCACTTTGGCCACATTTGTTTTCTTTTCATCCTTCATGTTCACCTACTCTCTTTTGCTAGGTTCTTTGTCAACTGTCAGCTTGCTCACTCACTTCCTCAGAGAAGCTTTTTCTTGGCTTCCCAAACAGGTAAAATCTGTTACCTGTTTTCATAATACCATGTGCCTGCTGTTTGCAGTAGTGCTGCGCTTTTCTGTTTGTTTGTGTGATTGTGTCCCTCACTAGACTATAAACCCTCCGAGAGCACAGAGAAACATTCAGAGGACTCGTGTTAAATGAGTGTGTTTGAGCTTAAGGTAATTAGAGGTCACAGAAGTAGCATTCCAAGGGGTATAAAGTACAGAATTGTACCGGATAGAAGTAACCTTAATTCTGTAATACAGACAGAGATTGGAGTTGGGATAGTGTGGACCGATGACGTCTGGCAGGGAGTCTCACGACCCTGCGTGTTGGATGCTGATACTGTAAACTGTGTAAGTTGGACATACCTTTGGGGATGCAAGTCAGGTAAATGAGATGCCCTTTTTGTTTTGGAACAGAGTCAATGCCAAATCAAACAACGTGCGGGGAGACTTGAGTCCTCGTTTCCGTGACTTCATTGGATTTTGGTGTGCTACTTGAGAGGACTCAGTGTTCTTTATCCTGCTTGCTGAACTTTAAGGATGGATGGAACTTTAAGCCAAAAAGAGGGATGGATGCATAGTTAGAAAATGACAGGACCTCTGATTTGCTTTTTAAAATAATGGATCTTTTTTTTTAAATAAGAGCTATTCAATAAAATGGGAATAGTATGGACCTGGGTTAAGTTCTTAACTCTAACTCTTAAACATCATGAGATAAAATCCATATACCACATGATTCACCTGTTTAAAATGTACAATTTGGTGGCTTTCAGTACGTTTACAGAGCTGTGTAAGGGTCGCCACAGTGACTTTACAACATTTCATCATCTCTCAAAGAAACCCTGCACCCCCGAGGCATCATCTTGACCTAGCAGTTAATAACGCTTTTGTCTTGAGTAACTCACCTAAGCTCTCTGAAGCCCTCAGTTTACTTTCTTCATTTGGTCTCTTAACAGCCGTCAAGAAGTTGAGCCAGGTCATTATCCCCTTCTTGGACCCAAAGGTCCTAAACTGATCTTGTTGACAGGAGAGATTGCTGGCTACCACAAGTCCGAGGTCTTTCTGTATATGCTAATAAGATAGGTTTCTTCTGTCTTTGTTCATGAGGGTGTCTTGACATACACCCTGGGCGTTTCCATGTAGAAACGCTGGATTAATTTGTCTTTATTATGTTTCATCTTAGTACATTCGACCTCTTGTGCACATCGTTTTAACCATTCACTCAGCTTGGCATATAGTAGTATTCTTCATGCATCTCAGATAGTCTGTATGCTTAGTCATTTTGTCACTAGATATTTAAGCCCTTGGTAAAAATGTTCATCAGAATTGGACAGAAGTGGGGTGGGGAAGACTGGCATTTGCCTGTGATAGAAACCTTGTTCCTTGTACGTCGTCATCGGTTATTCATAGTGCTTACTATGAATCTACTTACTACACGCTGTTCTTTCGTGTCTCTTATTCTCAGGAAGTATCTCTGGCCTGGGACAGATTCCTTCGAGTCAGACACTGACAGTTCCTCCATGTCTTGAGTTGTTTTCTTTTCTTTGCTGTTATTTGTCCTATACCACATAGTCTGAAGTTCATTTTCATTGGTAGAAAAAGAGGAAATCCAATAGATAAGGAAATCTTCGATGTACTTCCTTTTGCACACCACCACCCTGAGCAGTAGGTCTTAGATCTTACTTGTCTTGTCTCAAACACAGAAAAACAGAAAATCCCTTTTTGTAGTCCACCCCATTTTCCCAAGCTTCAGGTCATTTTTGGACTGAAGAATCATACCCTTTCTGCCTCTCCACTCTAAATTATGGTAAGTTCCATCTTTCTTGTTGTAAGCAAAATCAGAAGGGCTTGTTTAGTCACTCGGATCCGTCCACTGGACATCTTAGTTAAACCGGCCTTTCAGCTTTGGGTCGGAGATGACTGTTAATAAGGTGTTAGAGATGAAAACAGATCCTGACCGCCCCTTCCTCATCAGAATCCAGATAATGAGGACCAACCACACTGCCTCCACTTCATGTTTTCTCCTGGCTCAGGTGAGACGGGTCATCTCATGCAGTTAGTAGCTGTAAGTTTTGTTGAGCCCGGGAACCTTCCCTGAAAGTCCCACGAGGTTATGGGTGTGAGGAGGCATTCCACAGTCCACTGAATGCTTACGACAGTGACCGCAGTCCATTATCTGTGGAGAGCCAGGCACTGACTGCTGGCAGCCGACTTACATTTTCTGCTTAATCCTCTAAGACAGTGTCCTAAGAAAGTTGTGATCTCCTTTTTACTGACCGAGAACTGACACTTAGGTTACATGAGTTGCTTTCAGACCTCATAGAAATCATCTATTCTGTATCTGCATTTAAAAAAATGCGTGGAATGGATAATCCGTATAAATCGAGGGACGAGTATCCTCACTTATGTACAGGAAGATCTTACAATGAAGAGCTGTGGAATCTTGACAGAAATAAAATAATAATAATTTGAAATAAAAATTTCATGCAGTGCACTTGACAGAACAGAGATCACCTAGAAAAGAAATCACTGAACTTCAAGGTCAATGAGAATGATCTAATCTGAAGAACAGAAAGAAGCGATCAAAGCGATGAACAGAACCTCAGAGACCTGTGGGCTGATTTGATAAAAAGGTCTATATGTAATTGAAGGTCTGGAAAGGGAGGATGGGTCAGAAAAAAATGCTTTGAAGAAATGAGGATAAACATTTTCTAAATTTAATGAAAGACTCTAGTAGAAATTATTACTGTTCGACGTCGTGCTTCGGGAGAAAGGGGGAAAGGATGAGCATAGAACCTGGGGAGAAGTGAGGCTTGATTTTTGCCCTACGTTCCCCCAATGTCTGGTCTTAGCAAGGCTGACCGATTTCAGTCCCTGTCGTGTTTCTTTCTGGGTCTCGCAGATCGCACTGTTGTGGGATCAGGAGATAAAGTTGCAGCCAACACTGAATCCCACAGGGTGGGAGAATGGGGGGGTTTTTGAAACGTGCCAGGCGGGGCTGGTTTCTTTGGAAGTCTGCAGCGAACACTGGCTCTTTCTGTGTGCTCTGCTTTCCTCTTTCTCTTTTGCTTTCCTTTGTTGCTACCCTCTTCTTGTTTCTGAGAAAGGGCAGAAAGGAGACTGTTGCCTTTGAGGTAGACTGGCTGGGGTAGACATCAAAGGCAGCACAGTTTATTGATACCACAGGCACCGTGACAGAGGGCAGCCTCTGGGGAGGCTCTCCTTGGGTCTTTGCTTTTCTCCCCTAGGTGATGTTGCTGGTGGCAGCACTGGGAGTCACGTGGCAGTGAGTTGTCCTTAATGTGCCTTGGTTGAAGTGTGGAAGCCAGAGTCCTGTGATTCTGACCTTAACCTTTTTGGAAATGTAAGCTTACGTGCTCACACCTAGCAAGTATGCACTGGTGAGGCCATACTGATTGTTAGACGTTTGAAATGCTTCCCCAAGCCGCTGTTCCTACTTCTTGTTCTTGGTGACTTTGGACCTCCCCAGGTGGTCCCTTCCCTATCAGCACAGCCCCTATGATCCAGCAACCAACGGGTTAAAGTCTGGCCTGAGGGATGGGCACCTCAGTCTGTTATAGGCTTCATCCGACCACTGACTTCCCTGGTGATAAACAGTCAAACCTCCGTTGCCTGTCCCCATCATGTGCATGTGCATCAGAACGTGTCCTCCATAGGTGTTAGGAATCCAGTGACAGATTTGGGGAGATAGTGTAGTCTGGGGTTAACAAAGAAACTTTGGAGTCAGATGGTTGCTGTGACGTGGGACAGTGATCGGGGTTTATACTGAAGGGCTGGTATGTGTGTCTTGGGTCTGTCCATCTCGTCTGGCAACTGCTTTGTCTGACTTTTCCCCCCAGCCTTAGAGCAGACTCCAAGATGTCTAATCGCCTGTGTGAAAAGCCAGTTCCTTTTTGGTACATGCCATGAAGTGATGGGATGGTCTCTCCTGTACTGCTGTCTGTGAAGTGTAACACGGCTCTGACAGAAACGTCCTTCCCTCGCACTGCAGACTTGACTGTGAAGACTCCCTGCTCACTCTCTTTACTAAGCTTGCCTATTGGTTTGGAAGCTCGATTATTTTCTTTATCAGATTTTTGTAGAATTTAAGGGAAAAAATGCTCAGAAGTTCCTGTTGCTTATGTAAGAGCGACTCAGTTTTGGGGCAGCAGCTTGTCGCTGGCGGATGTTAGCCTGTGTTTGTGTAGAGGGGAGTCGGCTCCCAGCTGACTCTCGAGCTCGTAAACATTTCCATTTGGACCTGGGTAGGAACATGTTGGGCTGTTGAGTTGCTTTACTCGTTGGGTAACTGCACAGCTGACTTTTTCCCGTAGACTATCATCTACTTCTTTTCTCAGAAAACAGAATGGGGCACATCTCTAAGTTAGTCTACCAAGGTAACTGGGGGGAGGTGAAACAGGTGGGTTAGTCTGCGGAGAAGCTTTAAACAGTGAGTGTCTCTGCCTTCCTCCTCCTCTCCCTTCAGTCTTCATTAGTGTCATCTTCTTCCTCCACCAAGCATTTTCCAGTCCTTTTCATCCTCACTGTGTTTAGTCCCCAGTGTACTAACTCACCTGCCGCATTTGTTCACAGACCTAGGGTCCCAAGGGATCGTAGGTGGAGTCGTGTGTGAGAGAGGGGAGGAACTTTGAGATGGCTGCTTCCACTCCTTCCATTCGCAGAGATGAAGGTCGCGGGCCTTGCCGGTCGGGAGGCAGCAGTGTCTTCCGGAGACGCAGAGAACATGGGTCTTGCAGTCAGATCTGAGTGGAGATGTTTACTGGCCATGTGACCTTATACTGGTAATGTTAAGCGTAAATCTCATTTGTAAGATTGGTTAACTTGAGGATTAGCGAGGTGCCTGGAACAGAGTGAGCTCTTTTGATAAATACCAGCGAAGATGAAGGTGATAGTTCTGTTTTGTAATTGATAAGCTTATAGGATGTGAGAAATATGGAGTTAAGGTGTTCACTTTTTGGATGAACTGATGAGAAGGACACCTGTTGAGGAGTGAAGGAGGCTACAGCCTGTCTGTCAGTGAGTTACATGTACGTTGGGCGGTTTGGGAAGAGTGTGAATTCTGGAAGCCAGTGAGTGCATGTGTTTATGCCCGGTGTATTTCCAGTGTGTGCTTGAGAAAAAGTGAGGGAGGGGGTATGTTTTTAAAAACGCCCTTGGTCGAGGCTCCGAAATGGATTTGAAATGCCAGGAAGCAGCTTGTAACAAGAGGATGAGATCACTTGGTATAATTGGAGTTCATTGCTAATCCTTTTACTTTGTTCTCTGTCATGTACAGTGTCTCTATTTCTGTACAGACAGATGAGATAGAAAGTGACCAGGTCTTTCCATAGATATGTCATGTGCCAAGCTGAGGAGGGAGGAGCCCAGGGTGAGGAGCATGCGGGACAGAGCGAGCAGTCAGTTTGCAGCCTTCATCTTTGCTTAACTTTTTCCTTTAGTAGGTAGTGGGGAGGTTTTGTTCTGTGCAGATGCTTCTGGAAAGCATTTTCGAATAAGGTCTTTACTTTGGTTGTACCATCATTTGGGAAGCGGAACAGAGGGTGAGAAAAGGGGAATCAGGGATGTATTTTTAAAACTATGAAAAAAATCTTGATCTATGAGCTTTTACCTATGGGGTGGGTGGAGGCTGAGATTGGGTTGGCATGTGGTTTTGACCATGCTGCTTCCTGCTGATGGAGAGCCAGCCACAGCAGGTTTGATAGTTGAAACCACCTTACTCAAGTCATTTGCAAGGGGAACCGCTCTCTCTAAGGTTTTGACTTTAAACTTCCAAAGCACTGGCTGTTTGTGCTCTATTTTTTAAGGATTCTGCTGTTGCTGCAGAGAGTAAGGCCTTGGTTTCTTGGTCGTTTCCCATCTCATGTTACTATTTTTTTGTCTTATTGGCTGTCCCAAGCCAGGTGTGCCTGTTTGCCAGGTGCTGTCAGTGAAAGACAATGCTGCTGCCACATCTACTCTGCGTCGTCACCGTACCATTTAGTGCCCCACGGGTTTATTTGACCTGTTTCAGACAGAGGAGAATGGCCTTGGCGTTAGCAAAGGGTTAGAGTTCAGCTCTCCCTCCCCAGTGGCCGGCCCACCCACAGGGGCCATGGCAGTCTAGCCATTTGTTAGTCATCAGTCGACATGTGATGGTCGAGCTGTGATTCTTTGCTTTGGCTGTCTCAGATTTTTCAAGTGGCCTCACTTCTTGCGTCTTTCAGATCAATGTGAATCGTGGCCACCTTCTAACCACAACTGTTCCCTCACGGAACCAACCGTTGGCAGTAGTAGGGGGCCTGCCGTGGGGCCTGCTGAACGTATGTGGAGAGTCAGCCAAGATCGCAGAGCTCTCTGGAGACTGTGTCTGCACTGTTTATATGTGTTGTTCTGTCCACAGTCTGTGTGCCGCGCACACTCAGTATTTGTTGAAACTAATGAGTCCCTTTTGTTGCCTTTCGCATGCCTTTTGTTTGCTCGCCTTATGTCTTTTGTCTTCTCATTCCCTTCCTCATGAAATGGCTTTCTGGATGGCCTGGGCTCTCTGAAGACACAGGTGTCCACTCCCAGCTAACAAAACCTGCAAAACAACAGTTTTACTTTTAGGACAGTATGCCTAAAAATATTTAGTCTTTTCTCCTTAATTTTCTTTCCCACTGTACAGATTCTCAGGAAAAATAGCCAATGAACTGCTCATTGTGGCCAGATTATTAGCATTTGGACTGTTCTGTTATTGATTTTGTGAGTCACCTACACTCTATATGTATTTTGAATTTTGAAATGTAATTTTAAGGGAAACGGTATTGTGTAGTAGATTCGTGACTTTCATCAGCTTAAATATGTTAAATATTTAAAGTCCCAGCTGCATAGCAACATGGTCTGTTTCCACGTTTACTAGAAACAATAATTAATCATCATGCATTTCTGTTAATGTGCTATTTATCTCCTCATACGTGAATAGAAATGCTAAGATGTTTTAAAGAAACAGGTTTGTATTTATGAAAACTTTATTTTTTTAACTTAGTTCCATTGGGAAATTAATTCCCCCTTCATGCATTGTTTGATAAGCTATTAACATATGAGGCACTCTAAGATTTTCCTATTAAGAGGAATTCAGAAAATATGGATTTCAGGGAATAATCTCTAGTCTCATACCTGTTATTTCTAATTCCAGAAAAAGTGTAATAAATAAAGTATCACTCAAATTTAGACTGGTAGTGACTTTCAAATAATTTGATGAAAAGCTGCCTTTTGAATCATTCTTTTAAAATCATTGCAGTGAATTTATCAAAGCAGGAGAAATCGCAGAACATAAATTTTCTCACCTAGTAGTTGATTTTAAACTCAGTTGAGATGTAATTTTACCTGTTACTTTAATATTGTCAAACACTCATTATGTTTGTTTTGTGAAACAGTATGTCTGAATTGAAAGCGAATTATCTTTATTAATAGCCCAGCGGAATAAGTCACAACTCTTGAAAATTACTGGTTTTTCGAACGCGTAGGAACATCCTCCTGCTGGCAGTGGATGTGACAGGTGCACATTGTTTCCTGTAGCACCAGCCTACGTGGTATCTGGAGTGGAGGAGAGGTTGCTGAGGAATACCTTTCCTGTTGAGTGAGAAGTTGAGGAACTGTTCTGTTATTTCCTTCAAGACTGTGTCTCAAGATCCCTGAGACAGAGTAACCATGTTAACAATTTAAAACATTGAAACATTTCTAGTATCTATTTCTAACACCTCTTCTGTCTGCCACTTATGGGACTAATCTGATACAGCTTTTGTCATCTGATGTGTCCAGGGAAGTGGGCAGTGTGTCACAGAAATAGTTTCTAACAGAGTAGCCACTCCACGCCCTGGGATTTGTCCAGGTAAGGCCGCCTCGCTCAGTGTGTCCTCATTGTGTGAGGGCCCACTTGCTTATTTAATCTTTCCAAATGGTTTATAATTGGATCAGTCCAGTCCCTCGCGCTGCTTGCCTTTTGGATGATAAAGGTTTGGGAGGATGAAGGAAGTATAAAGGCTTGAGTTTGGCAGTCTCTTTACAGGATATCTATTTTAACTCCCTGTGAAGTTAATTTACATAAAACCCAGCTGTGTGTGAAGTTTTCTAAATTTAAAGTCTCTTATTCTTATTACGGTAGGGATAAGAGTGACAACATTTATTGAATTTATGCTCTTGCTCTCCTGCGTCTGGACCTCCTGGCAGCTTGCAGTTCCGTTTCCTTTGGATAACAGGATACAGCTGGCGGCAAAAATCTCACCTGTGGAATAGCCATTTAGAGTTTTCTTCCCCATATAGAGCTTTGCAAAGTGGCAGAAACCATTTCTGCAGGAAACCACAGGCCTGTGTTAAACCCAAAGAGAATTGAAATAGCATGTACATGTGTTCCTCTTCCCTGGGGCACCGGCCATCACATGAGGGCCTAAGTATAGCATTGAGCAGCTCTTCACACTCTCTTTTGCTTTGAGCTTGTTCAGTTAGGAGCTGCTGACTGCCCCCACTCTGGTACCTGGTACCTCTCTAGCTGATGAAGCACATTGATCAGGCTGGATTTCTTAACATGTGGCAAGATCTGTACTACCTTTAATTAGATTAACCTTCTGGTACTAGATTAACCTTCTGGTACTAGACCGACCTTAGGTATTCTGATTTTTGTTCCTAGAGCTATACCTGTAGGTCCTTGCCATCAAGTGGTGCAGAAAAGCCGCTGGTTAATTTGTCTCTGATGTTTGTATCGGCCATTTCTTTAGTATTTGTCATGTGCTCAGCACTGTGCCAGATGCTGTGGCAGGAGCAGTAGTGGTGTGGAGAAGTGCTACAGATGACATCAGTCTGGTAGACCCGAATAAAGAAGTTAAGCAGAAACGGCAAGCCCAGAAATAAAAAGATATGAGACAGTATGCGATTTATTGCTGATCATGGGTGCTAGGTTATCAGCAGTACTCCTACTATCAGAATCATCAAAGGTGGAGGGCATTATCGTGAGCAGAGGTGTGAGGACTGGGCTGAGCATAGTGCGTGCAGATGGTACGTGCGGGAACTGGATGGCAGCTGTTGGGTGGGGGAGAAAGGAGTTCTAAATAAGGCCTCATAGATAATGCACTGAACACTGTCCAGAGGCATGGGGGCGGGGGAGAAGTGGGGAAGCCTGGATGGCTGTCGAGAGTTCACCAAAGATAAAGGGCATGTGTAATAGAGCACCATCTCTGTTGGGGTCTGCATTTCCCTCAGTACCCTTTATTTAGAATTAAGTATCAACACAGTGGTTAGGATGATCCAGGGGACTTGGGAGTGGAATGTGATGTGCGGTTAGTACTCATACCAGGTGGTAAGAAGAGGAACTTCATTTACTGAATATTTTCTTATTGCCTACCACTGTTTTAAACAGTTTATATACAGGCTTTTATTTGTATTTATCTACCTGCTTCCCATACATTTATCTTATGTTCACTTGGTGAAACTTGCCTCAGGGTTGGCCTGTTCCAGTAAGCTGCCTGGGCCTCCACCTTCTAGAGTTTTTTGCTCCTTCCTGATCCTTGTAAAATTTTTATTGTATTTGTCATATTGTAATATAATTACCTGTTTACACACATATGTCTCTTAGTAAGTTGGTAGGGGCCATGTAAGATTTATCCCTAAAGCTCAACCATTGGGTGTATACATGTCATACTCTAGTGGCTCAGAAATTTGAGATTCACCTACCACTGAGCCTGTGTGCCAGGCAGATAGTGCACACGTATATATATAAGAGAAAGGAGATGCTGAGCACCGAAAAGGTTGCGGTGTGCTCTCCCATGTGAATGTCACAGAAGCTCTGAGATGAGCACGGAAAGAGTTCTGAATTTCAAATTAAATTTATTTAATTATTTTAATTATCATGGTAAGAGTTCTCATTTTTTTATTTCTTATAATTACTTTATGAGTATGTATGTGTTTGCCCTAAGTTCAGGAGCACTCTGCCTATTAGGTAGTCAAGCAGTGATAAAGAATGAGTGAGCACGAATGTTTTTCTTTTTTTCTTGTTTTTGTTTCTTAATTTGTTATGTCTTTTGTTTACTCTGAGTGTTGCACTGTGTTGGACTCTTCATTTTCTTCATGTCTCATCTACCTGCTATAGGCCTCCTCCCTATCTCACCCCAGTTGTGACCAGTGCTTTGCTTTTTTTCTAGGTGATTAGTGAGCATCCTGTCATGTGATAGTGGGACAGAGCAAGGGTACCTGTGCCATAAGAGAATCAGACCCATGTTATGGGTCCCAGCACCATTGTTTTCCAAAGCGTGGGCCGTGATTTCAGGGCAAAACACCATTAGGTCCATTCTTCTGATTTGGACTCTGTAATGGTGGAAGGGTGGGGTGCGGGTGGGCATGAAAAAATAGGTGTTATTTAACAGGGCCTCCAAGATCTGAGAATCACCGTTTAACCGCTCAGTTATTAATTAATGTGGGTATAAACAGGAGTCATTTATGAGGCTCCTAAAGATTTTCTCTGTCCCTTATTTAGGAAATATCTTTGGTACACATAGTTTTTTATATTTTTCGTAGAACTTGACATCTTCATCAGGCCTATTCTCTGTACCTTTTCAGAATTCCCTACACCCACCCCCAGCCAGCACATAACATGTTCATAGCTACCAGCCCAGCCTCCTTAGGGATGAAGGAAAGAGCCTTTGGATCCTGTTATTTTCCTTGAGGAAGAGCTGAACACAAGAATGATGAACACAGTATGCATTGTGATTTCCATGTTTACCCTCGCCCCAAATGTTTGTGGATTTCAAAGGATCTACCAGGATACCTGGCCGGCCTGTGGGAATTTGAAGCGACCTCCTGTAGGTAAAAACTCTATACATGGCTGAGTCCCAAACAGCTGCCTTCCTCTTGTTGAGACCGGGTGGTTGTGGCGAGTGGTTTGTGCATCTTCTTTTGAGTGGATTTGGAGGCTTTTCTGTTGTGAATGACAAAACAGTGTCCATTGAAGTGGTAGGTGTGTCAGACCTGAACAGAGCTGGTCCTTCGGAAGGGGGTCGAGATCAGCAAGCTGACAGGTTCAAGAATTTGCAGTTTGCGGTATAATTACCTGACACGGTTTTGGGGGCCCATGATCCCTCAACCCTGGACATTTCATTAATTGTGGAACACGTGTTAAAGGCGTCTGTAGTGTAGTGTGTAGGTATGTCTAAAGAACAGTGTTTGGTTTATGTTGCATACACATGGGTACAGGCATATTTATTTTAATTGCATTTCTTTTATCAGTTCTAGGGACTGTTAATAAGGATTGTAGATTTTTTTAGTTTGCATATTTAGGAAAAAAGGCCTTGTACTCGTTTCCAGTTCAGTTGTGACACATTTAATGACAGGGGACTTAAAACAGATGTGCTGTGTATAAAGTTTTCTTCCCGATTACAAAAGCAATATCTTATCTATCCATTGTTTGAATAGTTGTGATTAAGGAACAGATAATTAAGGAATGAGAACTCTGTAAACCCCAGAAATGTGTATACTTAACACTTTGGTATTTGTTCATCCAGATTCTTTTCTGTGGTTATTTTGTAATGTTTTAGAATTGTAATTTAGCCACTGACGTATTTTAAGACAAAAATACACCTCAGGTGTACCTGAAACCTTTCATTTAACCATTTATGGTTTTATAGTATTTTACTTGGTAGTCTCCATTGAGAAGCAGAAAACTCTGCAAGAAGAAGCTGGCTCCTCCTCTGTGCCCAGCAGTGTGCTTCAGCACTTCACTTGGATTATCTCTCTCAACCTTCCACCAGCCCCTTCATATAGATGTTACTAGGCTCTTTCTACACACAAGGAGATGGATTAAGACCAGTTAAGTGATTTTCTAAAGGTCATACAGTTTATCCAAAAAAACTTGGGATGCTTACCTGTTTGATTAGATTTTTTATCTAGAGAATTGTGCAGCACCCATGTCTTTCCCGTATTGAGAAGTGTTTTTTAGCTAAAATGTCCTTGAGACACGTATAGATGTTGAATGAAGACAGACTGCCTCTTTCACTTAAGACGTAGCTAGTTAGTTTTTGATGAGGAGTTGGCTTTCTATGACCAGCCTGCTAACCTGCTGCCCCTTTTATAAATAAAGTTTTATTTGAACATGGCCACGCTCATTTATTTATTTACATATTGCAACAGAGACTGTTTGACATGAAAAGCCTGCAATAATCGCCATCTGGCTCTTTACAGACACTGCTGGCTCCTGCTGTGGACACCAATTTTTATTTAAGTATGTGATTTATTTCTTTCTAAGGTTTCACATTTATTTGATCAGATGGATTAGTGGCTGAAAGTGCTTCTTACTTCCTCCATACCAGTCAGAGTGCCACATCATTTCATGCATGAGTTTCTGTGATACTATATAGTGACTGCATTTCTACACTTAGACCGTTGCAGGGAGTATGAATTGCAAAAAGTTCCAATGTTAACTTTTTTAAGCTCTGCGCACCCACTGCTGGTCCATTCTGGTGGTGCTGTGCTGATGATGGTTGATATTGAGCGGCAGATTTGTTGAGCATACTTAAAACCACATTATTTTCATCTTTGAATTTTACTATTTTCTTTCTTTCGTAGTCTTTCAAATGCTATGCAGCCTGATCATACCGCTGTGTCTGCTGTGTGTTGTACTTGTGTAGGTAGGAGCAGCCCCTGTAAATGTGTAAACTTGCCCAGGCATTCACTAGTTATTGAATAAGGAAGAAGTTGTAGGATTTTCTCTTAAAATTCCTTGGTGAAATCATTAGTTGGACATAGTACATTTCTTTAATTTTCTCTTTGGGAAAGCTTGATCAAGAGTGTTGACAAAGCAAAGACTTGAACTTGGTCTTGGTGTATAGATTTCGTTTTTAAATGTGTTTACTCTGGTCCAAAGACTACCTTCCTGTAATACACTCTTTCTCTTAGAACACAGTTCTCAAGTATTGTTTAAATGTGTAAAACAAGTCAATGCATTATGTGTGTTGACCCCAAGAAAGGAGGTACCTACCAAGAAGGACTCTTGGTGACTAACCAGGCTCGAATTAAAAGCAGAGCCTGGCAGCCTTTTCCAAACAGAAGCCTCCCCGGCAGCCACGCTTCAGGGAGAAGCGGGCACTGAGCATTTTGCCTCTGGCACTGGCCTGCCTGTGCGCCCTGTGTTCCTGACATCTTAGTTAACCCTTATAAAGGAGTTTCTGGAGTCCTCTTTAAACCAGTAAGACTGACATTTCCCCATGCAGTCCGTGCTATGCAGTGGAATCCTCACCAGAATCTCCACCGACAAGTCAGAGCTGCTCCATTCTGAGCAATCAAGACAGTGTTCCCTGGAGCAATCAGACTGTGAGGATTTGGAGTCCTCATTTGCATGAGGATGGACCAGTCGGGACCAGGGGCAGGGACTTCTCTCTTTATAGTCCCTCTGGCTCTGGCTGGAAAGTTGCCCTTTTCCTTTCCACCAAAGACTGTGTTTCCCTGCCTGCCCCAAATCACCGAAGGTGTCTTTCCTGACCAGAGCGGAGCAGGTGGACTGGACCAGAACAAGGCTGAGCTGTCTGTGGGAGAGGGGCCTCCCCGCAGAGCCACCACACAGCCATGCTGTCGCTTAGTTGCGCTGTAACACCGTCGTGCGTTCTCGAAGCTGTGTGCTTGGCACCTGTGCTGTATCACAGTTGAGCTGCTTGCACTGAATAAGGTCTCCTTCACTGCACCCCAAATTGGAGGTTCCTGCTGGCGTTGAATTAGCACAGTCAACCACCGGTTGACGTACGTAGCAAGTTTATGATGGTTTAGCATCAGAACCCTGAATTTTCAGTTTTAGGACAAGTTTGAGGGTCTGGAACACTGTTATTACTTTCCTAATCTCTCACTTTTGGGTAAATGTCACCTCAGAGAGGTTTTTAAAATGGTATCCTACTCACTTCCTATTCTGTTTCTTGTTTCCTTTTTCCCTGGGATTTATGATTATCTGAAGACTGTTCTAACGTTTTAGTTATCTGTGTTACTCCTAGAATAAGCTTCATGAAGCGCTTGTCCACTCAGTGCCTTGAGGAGTGTGGTGCCTGGCGCTTTGATGCACAACGGTAGCTGATGTAACAGAGAGAGAGAGAGAGAGAGAGAGAGAGACAGTACTGTTTGTAGAGCAGGGGCCGGAGGAGGCAACTGTTTGTAGATTGCACTTGTTAGCGGAGAGCCTCTTATGATCTTGGGGGAATGCAGCTGTTTTCAGACTGAGTTTGGATCTGGGCTCTCCCTCTTCTTGACATTGGCATTAAATAATTTAATCATTGAAAGACTCAATTTTCCCACCAAGGAAATGGGGGAAATATCTTTTTATGGGGACTAAATACAGTATTGAATACAAAGCTCTTTAAATGTTAGTCCTCTCTTTCCCCTGGGTGTCAGCACTGAAGAAGCCTAAAGGCAGCCTGAATCTCCCAGTCCCTTGCTTCTGGGGTCATTGCCTTGATGGCTTTTGACAGATTTATTCTTTTAGTAGCCTGTGTTGCCAGCATAACAATGACCTGTCCCTGTGACCAGTGTGAGAGGACAGACACTTTGTCATCCCTCTTTAATCCTGATATCACAACAACTTGCCTGGGTTTTGGCTTTGAAATATACTTAGACGAGTTTATAATTCCAAACTGTTGAGATGGCATCAACCCTTGGAGCCATGTGAGTTTTACCAGCTCTTCCATCTAAATGCAGTGGGAGCCACTCAGACAAGTCGATGTTTGTGTTCCTTACACACATGGTTGTTCGCAATTTCTTGTCAAATAAAAAACATCAGAGGACTGCTTAGTCAGTAGTTTGCCTCCATAGATTTCTCCAATCTCTATGGATTACCAAAGTATTAATTCCTGTTTTTAGTTTCCACTGATATTTCTTCTGTTTGCTGTAACGAGAACACTTCAGAAGTCAGTTAAAGCAAATTGGTTTATATATTTATAGGTTCTTTCAGTCTTTTGTCCCAGGCAAGTCTGAACAAGACCTGAAAAGTTGATTAAAAGGCCAGTGAGCACAGCAAGCTTAATTTTAAATTAAGCGAGGTTTTATGATCTGCAGAACACCAGTTGTGGGCTTTTTTCTGTTTTATTTTTGCATGTGTGAATGACGTTTCTGCACTGTAGCTTATGTTGCTCCTTAGTATAAGCCTCAATTTAATTCAGTCACCTATTATGGGCGAGACACTTTTAGATCCAATTTTAATGAAATTACTTGGGTCTCCTTCTCTCTTAGGAAGATGGGATGAGTTTATTCTCAAATTCAGGGTGTTTGGCAAAGGACCTGCCCTTCTGCAGTCAACAATTCTGGACTATAATATTTTAGCGTAGATGACGTACTGGTCAAATCACCAACTTAAACTTTTAAGGACATGCTATTTTTAAGATCCAGGATTAACACACATACTATCCTGGAAGTCTTCTCTAAAGTTTTTCCTAAGTTTTTTTTTTTTTTTGGGGGGGGCGAGAATTTATTTAGTGCAAGTAATAGTAGGGAATTCAACTGTTAATTTTATGGAGGATAATATAAGCGTTTAGCTGTTGGAGGCCAGCTGTAGCCCCGCTTCCCTGAGAGTGAGAGCTCTGGTGCTCCTCTGCTGCCCCTGTGTCCCCAAGCTCCCCAGTGAGACTGGGGGGAGCCCAGGTAAGTCGCATCATGTGAGTTTAGGGGATTAATGTGAAAGCATAACTAAACATACACTGTTTTTGCTTTCCTGGTCTGCTTTTAATAGCCTGTTGGTTGTTGAAACTACTTCTATGGCAGTGAAGTGTTTTGTCTTTATTTTTCAGTCGGAAAATCTTGCTTCCCCTTGAAAAGATTGAATCTGGGCAACAAGTTTTGCAATCTTTTTCTTGTCTTCTCAAACCTCAAAGAAAGCGGCGTCTAGTAATCTCAGACGTGCTCAGATGGCTGTGCTTGGCATCTAGGACTTAAGATGGTTTTTATATTCTTGATGATAACCTTTCATTTTTTTGTATGTATATCTTTATTCACCTTTCATTTAATATTTCTGCCTTACAGTTAAAGAGACAGTAAGCTCCTTGCTAGCAGGAACACACCTTATCGAGTTGCTTATATTATACAATGGGGAATGGAGGGTTCAGTCTTGCCATTTTGATCCTCCTGTTTTTGAACCTGAGGATAACCTTTAATTTTATTCTCATTTCTTTCTCCCTTTTCTATTTCAGTGTCCTGGGTCATGAAACTTAATCCTCAACAAGCACCATTATATGTGAGTAAACCATGAGTTTTTTTTTTTTTTTTTTCATTTTGTACTTATCTCTGCTGTTTATATGCTGTAATAAATTCCAAAATGCTTTTGTGTCAAAGGAATTTGTAGCCATCTACACATTAATTTTGGCAGAGCACACTTCAGACAATGAATTTGGTTTAGTTAATATTAAAAGGCTAATCAGTGCGTGGTACTGATCTTGAGAACAAATACCTGTGAATTAGACTATTCGGGGTGATAAGATGCACATATAAGACAATTACATTGTCCTGCAAAATGATATTCTGGCTTGTTTTTACCTTCAGTGCATTTCTGTAAAAGTGCTGTGGAGCTAGCTTCCTGCTGCCACTGTGAATGATCCTGTGTCGCAACTAGGTGGCGCCCTGTCATTGGCAAAGTGCTGTGTAGGAGTCAAAAAGTGAGGGAATTATAAAATGGAGTGGGTAGCTGAAGGAGTTAGAACAGAAAGAGCTACATTCTAGGTGACTTTGTATGGCTTTAGTTTTAAAGTCTCTCTTGTCTGATGTAAGTATTGCTATCCCAGATATTTTTTTTTATCTCCATTTGCATGAAATATCTTTTTTGACCCCTTTGCTTAGGTGGGCCTGCAGGTTGGGTGGGGCGAGCTGTGTTGGCCAGGTTGATGGAGATTCAGATTGGGTGATGCCTGGGTTTGCAGACAGGGATGGGGGAGGGCTCAGCAAAGGCTGCCAGTGCCTTCTGCCAGCACTTCTCTCTGAGAGAAAGCTGCTCTTCTAGTCCTTGCCCTGAAGCCACAAAACTCAGTTCCTCCCCTCATATCCCTGGCACCTTTCAAGTAGCTGTCCCCAGGGAGCCCAGAGTGTGTGAGTCCATCAGCGGTAACTCTGCCCAGGTCCTTTAAGAGGAATGTCTGTGACTCCTGCAGCTTTGTCTCACTCAGCCACCATCCCTTTCACAGCCCGAGGTGGTGGGGACTTCTCTTCCTTGCACTGGAACCTTGGACTGGGGAGTGCGGTTGGGGCCGGGACCCTTTCATTTTTCAGTGAGACCTGTACAGCCAAGATAATCCCTCTTGATTCTCAACTCCAACACGCAGGTGTGGGACCAGTTCGTTTTATGTCTCTGCCCTGCTAACAGTCTCAAGGTGGCCCCTCTGTGTGTCCCCAGTTGTAGGATTTCTTTTCAGCTAGACTTCAGGCAATTCCCAATCATAGTTCTGTAGTTCCATTTTAATTTTGATGTGTTAGTGAGGATACCACCGTGACCTGTTCCTCCATCGTGACTGGGAGACCTGATTGCATGTTTAAGTGGGCAGGTTCTACTGAAGAATATTTTAAACCTCAGATTTCAAGTATATCTGTTAGCGGAAATACTTAATGGGGCAGTTTTCCTTTTTTTTTTTTTTTTTTTGCAAGGAGAGATATATACTGCATTCTACACAAACTAACTTATTACAGGGACTTAGGCTGTTTTGGTGAAGAAAATTATATGACAGCCCATTGGAGAGGGGTCAGTGCTTTGCCCTTGGAACAAACAGTAATACACAGAAGAATAAAAAGAGTATGTTAAAGTTTTTCTTTCATTTTATGCTTTGAATCTGTTGGCAGGTATCATCAGAAGAGAAAAAATTGTTAATAAATAAGTAAAAAACACTGGATCCTGAGAAATATAAAATACACATATCTCACAGCACTTAATATTATAAAGACCTACATAATTAAACTCCTTTTTAGAACAAGTAACCCAAGTTTAACCTTCCATTTCATGTTTTTAAATGTTTTTCTTGAAATAAGTTAAAATTTACAGAAAAATTGCAAGAATGTGACTCACTTCTGTTCATCTCTTATTAACATTTAGTCACATTTATGTATCGTTCTCCATATTACATATTTTTTTAAATTTGTTTGAAAGTTGCAGACATCATACTCTATTCCCCTAAATATTTCCTACAAACTAGGGCATTCTCTTTCATAACCACAGTACAATTAACAAAAACAGGAATTGTAAAATTGGTGTAATATTCTTATGTAAGTTTATATCCAAATTTGTGTAATTATCCTAGTGATGTTCTTTATGCCATCCTCCTCGCAGCCCTCCTTTTCAGTCCAGGATTTAATCCAGGACTACACATTGTGCTTATGTCTGTTTAGTTTCTTAATCATGAATAATTCTGCTTCTCTTTGTCTTTTATAGTATTGACATTTTCGAAAATTATAGGCTGATTACTTTGTAGTAGTTTGGGTTTGTATGATTTCTCCTGATTTTGGCAGGAAAACTACATAAATGATGTTCTTACTGGTGTGTCACATGAGGAGGACACATGCTCTATTGTTCAGTTTTTGGAGATGCCAACTTTGATGGTTTGGTTATTGTGATATTGAATTTACATAATTTATCCATTCCAGAGGAATTGGGCATTTAAGGAAGATGCTGAAAGTGTTCACTTTCCTTCTTTAATATTGTTTTTGTCTGGAAGTATGTTTTGCATGTTGGGTTTTTTTTAACATGGCACCCATGTTCTCTCTAATGTGTGTCCTCGAATATAAGTGAAAGTGAAAGGGTTGGTGTCAGCAGGGAGCATGTTGTGAGTGATTCATTGCCTGGGGTCTGCACAGATCATTGTCTCTGACCTTGTGAATACACACACAGGATTTTTAAACAATTAAAATTCTCAAGCTGTTACAGCCATATTTAATATGGAATATAGTAGCGACACAGTGCAGTGAGTGAATGAAATACAATTTAGATAACGCTATCCAATTTTAGTAAACTTGAACTTCTTTTTGACAGAACAACTGCCTTTCTTAAGTTTCTTTATTAATTTACCTTGTGTGGGCCCTAAATGGTGATGCCATCTTTGTGATTAAAGATGTTGCTAACAGGAAATAAATGTAATACTGATATCTCTATTTTGCATGTGTTACTTTACAATTACAAAGAAATCTGTAAAGCATGCCTGATAGTTTCATTGTAAAGATATATTCTATGGGATAACTAGCTTACCTAGTCAATAGCTAATTGAAAAGGCATGCTAGAAATAGTGCTTATTAACCCTTGAGTCCTGAATTATTTTCTCCAGTCCTAATGGGACCTACGGTCTGAGCCACTTGTTTATAGTAAACTACATAGAGCAAACCACATGACTGCTAATTTTCGTTTTTTTTAATGAACATAGTATATGTGCCCTTTGGCTCTAAAGACCTTCTCACTGTCAAGATAAAAGCATATACTTTTCTCAGAAGGGATTGGTGATGAGGGATGCTGTCAGATGATGAAAAGCCAGGCACATGAAACAAATGTTGGTATTTATAAAACAAATAAAATGGGCCCTACCACCACCCACACTCTAAGCTCGTAGGGACCTAGCAACTGGACACCAGCAACAGTAAACAAATCCTCCCCCAGAGTAACAGCTGAAGAGGAAGCAAGATATTTAAACTTCCGAAGGAGGAGGAGGAAAAGGTCTTTGGATGCCTCTTATCTCAGGTCCCAGGCTTTTTCGAGAAGAGATCTGGCAAGGCCAGGCCTGAAGCTTTACAAGGTACAATAGGTGTCACCAGTAAAGACACCCGGATTGATCTCATACTTAATATGCCAGGGGGAGTCACTTCCTTTCTCCTCTCATCGTTGTACTCTTTCGGAGAAAAAGTTGTGATGATGCACCCAGTGAATGCCCTACAGTCAGCTCTCCGTGTGTGAATGAACTTCGTGGGAGAGGTCAGGACTACAGAAAAATTTGATGCTTCCTAGGAGTCATTATATTTTTGGAGTGGATGAGTGAGCCCAGCCTTCTGGAAGAGTGAAGAAGCTGAACTACGGAGAGATTGAGGATTCACTTAATGTTTCGTGGGGGTTGTGATGGATCTGGTCAGGTAGCAGACTCTGCAAATGGCTACCCTAGCCAGTGCTACAGGAGGCCAGTCGTTGGTTGGCTTGAATATAAGATTCAAAGTACATGCAGAGAGAGGTTATAGTACAAGACTCAGAATTAGTGGGCTGAGTAAGAGGAAAAGAGGTAGCAAAGAGAAGACTGGAAGGAGAGGAATGTTTGAAAAGCTGTCATTGAGCTGCTTTTTCAGAGGAGTGAAAAGGCAACATCTTTATTGGCTGTGGACCGTTGGAGGATAGTTATGGTATTACCTGGAATCCCTCTTAAGTGGAAAAAGGAGTCAAAATAAAACATGTATTTTAACCTTTGATGTGGGAAAGTCAGTCAGTAACAGCCATCCCAATGAATTACTTGATCAGATACTTATCTTTATACTTCAGGCTTGTTCAAGAGGATAGGTGACTTCTTAGCTCCAGACCAGTGAAATTAAGGTCAAGGCCCTTGAACAGTAGGCATTTTTCTTGTACATCACAGCTCTTGCAGCCCTCTGAATGCTCTTTACTGGTTTCAAAGTGTTCCCGCGGGCAGTAGGCACTTTATGTTAATGATACTCCAGAGTGGATGGCCGTGGCTAACACCGACTGACCGAGAAGCTTTACATGGGTGATGACTCGCTGACTAAAATGATCATAAGAACACACTGAAGGAGGGAAAACTTGGGGTGCATTTCTCAGATTCTTCAATTATAAACTTATTTTTTTGGTATCCTTAAAATTTTCAGTCTATTGAACACACCTCTAGGTCTACTTCAGGAAGCCCAAAAGGCGTTTCCCCCTACAAATTAAGTGCTTTTTAAAACAAGGGAGATACTCAGATGTGAGATGTAAATTCGGCTCCACGGCAGGCTCCAGGGTTACATATGGGATGATTATCATTACCTGCCATATGTTTGAGATAAAACCTACATTTATTAGATTTTCAAGGGGAAGAGCTATTCCAATTACAAAATAAGTTTCCAGAACTCCAACAGATCTGGTTTAATATATCCTTCTTCTTTTCTTCCTTTCCCTTAGTTTTGAATGTTTTTGCACATAACTGCTTCTAGGAGCAGGCAGAAACATCCTGACAGTAGAGGAATGCGTAAGAAATAACGTTTTTGCCACTGGATGACTTCTCTTTATTTAAAATGGACAAAGCAAAACAATGGCTAATGGTAATAATTATTTCTGTTAGGATGGGGACCATTATGATGGTAATGTTCTCTGTTTTTCTAAGGAAGGGAAAGTAGATTAGGGTGCTGGTATTGGTTGAGAACCTACTCTTGGCGCAAGACACCAAGGTGGGCACTTTCTACACCTTCCCTGATTTAATCTTCAAAATGGACATATACAATTTGGTTACTATCCATCTTACAGCCAGGAAAGTGAGGATTCAAAGGAATAACTGACTTGTCTAAGGTGGCACAGCTCTGGTGGACCTCTAAGAGTCAAATCCTGTGACTTTCAAAGCCCATTTAAATGAGGGAAATCAGAAGAGCATATCCATTTGACTCACATGAATATCCTGAGAGAAACTTTCCGGAGTGATTTCCTGCCGCCACATGGGATTCTGGTTGATCTGGGCTTCTGCGTCCAGCCTCGGCGAAGACTTGGACTCTGCGGTGGATTAATGTGCTCTGTGCATGCTAATCAGTCAGAAGTGGGACCTGGAGGGCATTATGCTAAGTGAAATCAGTCAGAGAAAGGCAAATGCCATGTGATTTCACTTACATGTGGAATCTAGAGAACAATATAAACGATCACACAAAACAGAAACAGACTCACAGATACAGAGAACAAACTGATAGTTGACTAAGGGGAGGTGGTTGAGAGGCTGGGTGGAAAAGGTGGAAGGCTTATGGAGTACAAATTGGTAGTTACAGAATAGTTTCTGGGATGTGAAACAGCATAGGGAATCGAGTGAGTAGTGTGTGATGTCAGATGTGTGTAATGGATTTATTGTGACCATTTTGTAAGCTTTATAAATGTCTGATCACTATGCTGTACGCCTGAAACTAATTTAAAATAATGTTGGAAAAAAAATAATCTGAACCGATCAGAGCCCACACATACCAGAAGATGAGAGTGGAGATATGCTCAGAAAGAAGAGATTTACAATTTTCTATTAAAAGAAAGTTGTTCTTGATCAAGTAGCTTGCTTAAATAATCACATTTTTGAAGTGCCGCAGAACTTGGGTTACCTCAGGTTAATGTTCTCATTGCCTCATCTAGGGAAGAGGACCAACTAGATAATGGCAACTTTCTACCATTTTTCCTAGGAAGTTTGTTTCTATAGCAGGAATTGAAATAACTTGGCCATGCCTCTTGCTTGGCCGCTAGGTTACATTTTGCTCATTCCCAGAGTTTTATCAGCGACAGATCTCTTAAATGAATTACCTGTCACTGCCTTAACAATACACGTCTGATGGGTCTGCTCCAACATCTTGTAGACTGATGGCCCTTTCCAGCCAGATCGGAGGACATTGTTTAAATAGCGACACTTTATCACTAGTACCAGAAGAAATAGGAAGTCAAGTGTTCCTCAATCTACCTTTTGATGGTTTTACAGAACGAGAACTTGAGTTTCCTTCTGTTGGACTTTTAAATCAATCTCCAGAAACTTGTTTGGAAGTTAGTAGGTTTCACATTTGCAGGTAGCATTTTCTCATTTTTCCTTGACATATTCAGAGCAGATGAAGATACATGTGGCCATTTAAACTAACTAAAATGAGAAAAATCCAGTCCCTCCAGTGCACATGCTTAGGTGCCATACGTGGCCAGTGACCAGCCTCTGGGACAGTGCAGACGCAGCCTGTTTCCATCAGTGCAGAAAGGTGTGTTGGCCGGCACTAGTCTAGGGAACATGGGGTTTTACGTAGCAGGATGGAAAACAACTGGAGATCTTTTGACCAGGCAAAAGTGGCACGATGAAAATAGTACCCAGAGAACAGCGATCAAGAGTAGAGAGCAGGGGAAGCACAGGGTGGGACTGCCGAGTGAGCAGGCCTGGCACGTCGCCCTTATGGCATGCTGAATGGGATTTGAGTGATAGAGCTGTGCTGAGGGAAGGGCGTAGGGATTTCGTCTGATAGGACGGAGGCCTGTATGCCCCAAAGAGTCACAGATACGATCGTCGAAGACTTTAATGTGAGAGGCAGAGGGAAAATGGTGCGGCACCAGTGAGTGAGGAGTGCTTAGGAGAAGGCGCCACCCCAGAAAGGATAGTTCATTTCCTATGAGTTAAGTTAGAGAAGTTTGGGTGGATTTAGGGCTACCCAATATACATGGCTATTAACCCATTAGGAGTGGCTGACTGAAGGTACTTGGGAGATTATGTGCATTAAATAGAGTGTTATTTCAAAAGGACAGCTGTGCCTTCTTTTTAAGGCTAGATTCCAGAGTAAATCATTACTAGATTATTGATTGGAAATAATATCAAGATGTGCACTACTGAACACCCGGCTGGTTATCTCTTACTGGGAGGTAATAGAGATTTTTCAGTTAAGGGAGCTAATGCTTCACATCATCTTTCCTATTTTTATGTCATTTAAGATTTTTCATGAGTTCTTCCATATGTTGTCTTGAATAATAAAAGCCAGATCTGCTTTGTAGTTAGCAGAGCAGGTCGTGGTGCAAATGGAACTGATAAGAAACCAGGGTTTTGCAGACAGGCTTCTGTAACCTAGTCTTGGACAGCGTAAATAAAAACAGCATCGTGAAGTCTGCATTTGGGAGCTGAGAACCCCCAGCCGTGGACCCCATGCTGAGTCAGTGGTGCTGCAGGTGATCTAGCTCCAGCACTGAGTCAGCCTTCAGCTACACAGAGCGGTGTTTGCTTTTCTTCCTCTCTCTGACATACAGTGACTCCTCTTCACCACCCTCAACACACACAGCAGCTCATCTTACAGGATTCGTTTTCTGTCACCTGTCTCTGTGGAGCCATTCCCGAACCTTCAGCCTCCTGTGGCGTCCCTCACTCCCCACCAAGCCCCCACTCCTCTGTAGACTTTATCGTAGCACTTCCGACAATTTAAATGAGCATGACTTTGTTTACATGCCTTTTTTCGTTTACTGTGCCGTGTGCATTTTGAGGACAGCGATTTTATGTTTGAATTATTTTTTTGTTTTCATTTGACTTCAGCCTCTGTTGTAGTACCTTGCATATAACATGTTTTTGATGACACAGAATTAAAGCTGTTCTTCGGGAAAGAGCTTAACCATGCGTATGGATGGTTATAAATGTCTGGCCAAAGGTGAGATCTTTTTTGGTAAGATTTGTAACTACAGGAGAGGCTTTGAGACCTGAAACCACTGACAGAAGTGTCACTTTGCTTTGACCTTTGAGATGGGGCCTAGGAAAACTTGGGACTGCCAAATCATTTACTATTTCTGTGTGGTGTATGGGCTGTTCACCTGAAACTCTCTCTGTTTGCTTCTTTCCATATTTAATCTCATTTTATGGCTCTGTGAATTAGCACTGTTTTCTTATTTTACAGATAGGGAAACTGAGAGCAAGATTTCTAAAGTTCTAGTCTGTTCATTATAAGCCTAAAGATTTTCATTGCCCTCTTTGAAACAGCTGTGCCATCTGAAATGGGACTGTTAGATAATTTGTAAAGTCAGCCACTGGATCTGTAATTCAGAAATTCATAAATAGCTCCATCCAAATAGAACATTGGGAATGGATATCAGCAGAGATGGAGAAGCTGCGTTTTTCTGAAATCCATTGGTTAATAGACTGGTAATGCACATCTTTATTTAGTACTTTCCCTCATTCCTACACATTTCTCCTCCAGAGATTCGATTATTTCCTTTCATGTGGGGATTGTAACTTAGGGTCTTATCCTTAATACGGAGAACGTTATCTGTACTCTGAGGGGTCTGTTTGTTTGTTCACTCGTTTTCAAATTAAGAAAGAGCTGTTGGCCCGTGTGCATCCTTGGAGCCCTTCACAAAGCTCTGTGTTTGGATTAACTGCTGACCCCATGTGATATACGGAGCATCTGGCAGCGAGGATGGAATTCTCAGCTGTCTCTCTCTGTTATGTCCACAGAAGGAAATGCGAGCTTTATCTTACTGCTCGGGCGGTGGTACTGTACGTTCCTTTGTCTGATCTGTGGGACCCACCGATCTGATTGTGGGCTCAGCTTCTACCGTTCCTGTCATCTTGAACTAGTTTACAGCCCAGGGATGATTTTACCCAACTCAGGAATATGAATTTCTTCTGTCATCTTCCGTTCCTCCCAAGTTCTGCTTTCAGTAAAGCTTATTGGGTTCTGTCAGGATTGTCTGGTTTGGCCTATCTTGTGTGGTTCAGGGATCCCAGGCAGCATAATAGTAAGAAAGTACTGCTTGTTAGTAGCATGTTGCATTTAAGAAATAGTGGATCTTAAATAATATTGACAGTTCGTGTATGTGGGTAAACACACACACACACACACACACACGCACACGCACACGCACACATGCATCCGTGCTGTTTGTAATGGTGTTAATTGCCCGGAAAAACCAAACTACTCTGAGCACCACATAGGCTCCTTCAGGGGGATCTTAAAGAACCCACAGAACAGAACAGCCCTGTCTGCTGATTTGGGGTTTTGGATTTTTTTCTTCTGGTAGGCTTTCTGTTTTCAGCCTGATGGCAGCAACATCATACACTTATGTCGGGTCTTATCTTAAAGACGCTCAGGATACTGTTTTGCCACAACTGTGCCTTATAAATTTGCTTTTAATTTTTCTGGAACACTTCAGTACATTAGGCAGCAAAATGTAACTCATGTGCCCTCCTATAATTAAAGTTGTGGTATTCTTCTGAATGAATGAATTCCAGTGTGAAAAAGGCCAACGATGGCACACCAGTTTGCTCACAAAGGTAGAAATAAAAAGAAGATTGACATTTCTTCGAGGTTTACCAGTATTATATGACCTTTCGTTAGCTCCCTTATATCCAGTGTTTAAGAATTCTCGGGTCCAACAGCTGTTTCCTGAATGATTTTTGGTTCAGTTTTTCTGCCTTTCACCTCTTTCCACACATCACCTCTGTCTGCTCATTGCAACTATCATCTGTTGCAAATGGAATTTGAAATCAGGCAAAAGAGAAGTCTGCTCCTCTGGCTCCTTCCAGTGGCCTGTGTTTGAATCTGGGAAGCCTTCCCCGCCTGGCGCTTGCTCAGCACAGCATCCAGTGCCTCCTCTAGTTCCTGCAGTGCCCGATCCTTGCTTTTCCTTCAGTGCCCTTTACACAGCTGCGGCCATTGCTTTACATGTCTCTCTCTCCCTTAAAAGACTATGAGCCCCGAGAAGGGCAGGGACTGTCTTGTCTTTACATCCTCATCATCTGTCATAGTACCTCACCCAAGTGCTCAACTGATGTTTACTTAAACAAAGGGAGTGATAAACACGACCAACTTAGTATTTTGCTTATTTGTAGCATTTTAAGTTTTGTTTTGTAAAGGATGAAGTGTTTGTTGGTTCAACCTGATAAAGATTGATTGAGCACGTTCTGTATATCAGGCCCTTTATAAGAGTTGCTGCGTATACAGAGATGAACCAGATATAATCTCTGCCAGCTTCACTGAAGTGGCTAAGGTTTCAGAAGTAGATTCCTGCCTAAGGTGATCTGTCTTGAGCATAATTGGGCATAGCTATTACTCCACAGAAGCTTCCCTGGTCATGCCCCTCCAGGCAGAGTTTGGGCATCCATCTCTGGGCCTAGGGATGCTGGTGTTTATGCCAATTATAGCCCTTATCACTTGGCGTTCTGTCCATTTGCATGTCTGTCTAAGCTCTCGGAGGGCAGGCACCAGGATGGTGTTTATAATTTGAGCATTTGGGTGATGGCAGAGACAAAGCACATTAAACAGAGGGCACTGTGTGCGTGTTCAGCATGAAAGGATGAACAACTTGAGGCTATGGTAAGGGGAGCAGAATAGAAAGGAAGGTAATGAACACAGTCATGTTGTACCATAGATAAGTTTTTACTAATTTATACTTGATGGACTAAAATAAAAATGTTATACTAGCAGTAAAAAATAATGAAATAATAGGAAAACTACAGGAAATGTTTAAAGTAATAAAATATTTAAAGCATTTTAAGGCTTATTTACATATCAGTATTAATGCTTAATATTTTCAAATGTTTGTTTTAAAAGTAATCCTAATAATGGATAGCAGTCCTATATATATTTGATAGCAATAAATCATTTGAAACTCCTTTAGCTTTAATTCAGTCTAGCTCTCTACTTAATTAGTAAGATTAAGAATTATATTTTGCCTAGGCATAGGCTTTTATAATTACCGAGGGAATTATTGACAGCAAAATGGTTAAAGCAAAGAGAAATCTGAAACATTTTAGGTGGTGGGAAATTAACTGTCACAAATCTAAGAAGTGATATTTATTTTAGTTTAGCAAATGAGCTTTCTTGAAGACTCGAAGTGAAAAAGCATTTTAAGTCCTTGGTGGCAGAGGCCTCAATTGTGGCTGCCATTGATAAAGAGGAATATGTATGCTAAGTCTCGTCTTTTTCAGTGGCATTTGAGTTTGGATTCTTCGCGGGTCCACAGGATCTTATTTCTGAGTTTGAGGTATTGGAGTGACGAAAGGTATGCTGTCAAGAAACCCACTTAAGGCTGGAGAAAAATGAAAGAGTGCTTGAGTTTGCTGCATGCTGTCTTCAGACCTGTCCTCCATTGCGTATTCTGAGGCTCTCTTGAAGATGACTCCTTTTAACTCTGTAAATCCTTTAATCCCTGCCTCTTTGATGTCCCTGATCCGCTGTTCCCTGACTTCTCTTCTGTGGCTGGTGTTTCCTTGTTGGTCTGTTTCTCCAGATCAGGTGGTTCTCCCAGCCGTTCCCTGCAGGAACGCCAGAGTCTAGGCCTCGCTCTCCGTTACCATGGAGAACTCATCTGTCGTCAAGGCCTGGTAACTGTGTGCAGCTGGACTGGCAGATCCGCCTCGCCAGCCCAGACCCTTTCTGACAGTCTGTCCTGCTAACCACCTGTTGGATATGTAATGCCTACAGTTTTCCACCCCGCAGGTATATGAAACTTGACATCTAAGCTTATCATCCTCCTCCTCACAAAACATTCCCACAACCCTTTCCACACCATTTTTCTTTAATGAGTTACCCCTTTTTCTGTTAATATCACTTCATGTTTACCCTTCCTGTCTTTTTGTCCAGTCCCCATCCACTCAGTTATCATATTTCATCAAATTATTTTCAACAAAATTCCTTTTTCACATTTATTTCTTTTTGGATCATCTTGCTACGATAGCACTTTAAACTCCTTGTACTCCCTTACACTGTGTTTTTGTAATATTTTCCCCAAATAGTTTTCTTGCCTCTCTGTTCACTTCTTGTTAGGATACTGCTGTGAGATAAACTCCTGTAAAAGTCTTCTAGAATATTTTCTGCTTTTAATGTCATCCTCCACCCCCTTTCCCAATTTTCTCTCAGTACATACCACATAAGGCTGTCTTTTTCCTTGCCTACACAAGTTCAATTATGAATATTTAAAAAAAATTGGAAAAGATAGAAAAGCATGGAGTATATTAAAATTGGCCTCGACCACTGCCTAGGAATAACTGCTGTTAAAGTTTTGGTGTTTTCTTTTTTTCAAATGTGCATTTTGAACATCTCCTTTTTCTAGGCAAATGGGGTATCTCAGTGAATAAAACATGCTCTGCTCTCCTTTAGCTAACAAGTTATAACCAGGATGAAAGTTAGAAGCACATTGACTTAAGGTGTTGATCTTAATCGGCCTTTTGTGAGAACTGTGGCAGCATTGTTTTCCAGAACCTGAGGTGCTTTGTCCCTGCCTCTAAGGTTTGCTCGTATAGCCTCGTAAGCAGTGACCCCTCTTGATCCGGCCTGCCATCGGCAAACCCTTGCTTTCGGTGGGGAATCCTCCCTCTTTCCCCCTCCCACCTCTGCTTTCTGCTGACTTGTTCTCAATGATGTGATGGTTCAAAACGGGTGTGTGTGAGCGTGCGCGCTCTGATTTGTAGCATTTGCCAATTTCAGTGCTGCGAACACTCCCATAGCAGTTGATTTCAGGCTCCAGTGTCACATCGCTGAATGCAGCGTTGGCAGGAGACACGAGCTGGTAAAAGCCGAGTAGCAGCTTGTCATTGTAATCAAATCCCTGCCGCGGAGATGCAACAGAGCTGAGCCTCAGGAGCTCAGACAGTGTAGGATGTGATAAAATAATTAAAACGTGGTAGTTCTGAGTATTACATTTGTTTTTAACATACTTTAATTATAAGCTTGTATCATTTAATTTTTAATGGCTGCACTGAATAAGCGGCCTGCAGAATTCCTGAAAATCCAGTGATTAGCTCTCACGAGCTTGTACAAGCCAGGTCTCGCTGGTGATGGGCCCACCATCAAAACCCATACGCAGACACTGTCTTGCTATCTAAGACATCCCTGCTGTTTCTTTACCCTTCCTCTCACAAAACAACTTTTCTGATTTCCCCAATCTCCATCTAACGTCTTGTTTCCAAGGCCTTGCCCCTTCCACCCATCCCCATACATCTCTCAGGTGTTTTTCTCTTTGCCATTTTTTGCCTAAGTAAGTTACTGTCCCCAGTTAAAGGAAGGCCCCATACATAACTAATATCTTGGGACACGGCAAGTCTCTCTACAAGATGGTGGGCCTCACATGGAGGAGAAATCCTTGATCAAGAAAGGGAAGATCTACTTTTAGAATTCCAGGTTAGATATCTAAGTGGATTTGTTTTTTACTTAATTAATAAGCATATATAAAGGCGATTATGGTAGTATGAAATGAATTAAATATGGGAAAACCGAGACCCTAGATACCATTTAAAACCTTGTTTTTATTGGTACATTAATGATTGATTTGGTGGCATTTAGGACTACAGTGCACTTATATTTCAGGGATCACTTGTACTTGTAAAATGGGGCCTAGTATAGGTTATCTTCCCTGTGAGTTCTTGTGTTAAATGTCAGCAAAACGAATAAAGACTCTGATAAAATTGTCAGGTTCAATGATACATTTCTCAGTGAAGAAACATGAAAATATCTTGGTAAGGATAGCACTGTGTTTCTTGAGTTTAGATTATGGCTAAAGTGGAGATGTAGATGCATTCTCTTCCTGGGGTTGGATCAAACTAACATTTTAATCAAGAATGTTTTGAAAATTGCCCTGTTTTAATAAGTTTGTCTGGTCTAGTCAGAAGCATTACAGATTTGTAAACCAGGCAGTCCTTCCCTGGAGCAGCAGATTCACTTACCAGAGTATTTCTCAAGGAGGGTGCAGTTAGAGCAACCATCTCAACAAAAATTCTTATGTAGATCTGTTTTTCCTCTTTTTTTTTAATCACCACTATACTCAGTCATGCCAGGCCATCTCAAGTAATCATAGGTGCCTGGTACTCCTGCAGAAAAATTGAAGTCATGTGATGGAAACGCAGAGTAAGAATTTTTCTTGTTTGCTCTCAGCGACTGTCAGAATGCAGAGAATATTCCTTCAAGGGAAATTGGTACTTAAATTCTTAGTGCCTTTGGAATCTAAATTTCAAGTGACTTTGAAGTGAGTGAGGCTTTGTTCCCTTCTACTTCATATTTTGGGTACTTTGAGTTAATGGAGAAAAAAGAAGCTATCAAACAAAGCTAGGAATGCAATTTGAAATTTTTTAGCTTTTGTCTTGAGAATGAAAAAAGAAGTTGATATTGAGAGCTTTGGTAAAAGGATTTCAACCACCTATTATCGGTCTCCTCTGTCCCTGATTAAAAGAAGGCCCCGATGCACTAGGGCTGTGGGCACAGTTGCCCACCAAGATGCAGGGTCTCTCGTGGACAGGAAATCCTTCATCTAGAAAAGGAAGAGAGAGTCTTAGAATTCCTGGTTAGATATCTAAGTGAAAAAATCTGTTCTGTAAAAATTCACTTTGTAAATAATTTAGGCTTGGGGGCCAAACTGTCTCTGCGACAAGCGCTCAGCTCTGCAGTGGCCCATTCTCCTGCAGAAGTGGCTGTAGGCCATGTGTAAGCAGATGGCACGACTGTGGTCCAATACAACTGTATGCATCCACACTGAAATTCAGATGTCACACAATTTTCACACGTTAAAATCATATTTTATTTTTTTCAACCTTATAAGAATGTAAAAACCTTTCTCAGATGTGAGCTATACATAAACAAGCAGAGGGCTGGATTTGGCCCATAGGTAAGAGTTGGCCAGCGTGTGCTCTAAAGGCTGAAACTTAAGAACTTCCATTTACACTTTTTTTTTCAAGTTATAATGATATTTTGGTACCTTGAAAAATTAGCTCTTCTCATGTGTGCTGCAGATATTGTTACTGGTTGTGGATTATCATTCTAGCGGATATTAAACATTTACCAGCCTAAATTTTTCAAAAATGTTTCCCAGGAAGGGTCTTATACATAAGTCTAAAGTGCAATTCTAAGCAGTGGCCGAAGTCATTGATAATTCTGTTTTAGGATGCTTTGGAACTTTTCAGCTCAGCATTTGTAGTAAGTTACAGTGTCTCTGGAGTTTGTTCTGACTTCTCCCATGCTGCGTTCAACAGAGTACTCCACAGAGCCGTGGGGTACCCAAAGGAAGAGACAGGACCTTGAGAAACACTCTGAACTGTTTCCATAGTCAACCTTATTGGGGCAGTTTTGTTAGTAGTCTTAAGCTGAGGTTTGACTTCAAGATTTTCTGTTTTCACTGTTCAGTAAAACACTCCCTCCTGCTCTGTTACGCTGCTTTAGACCTCACTGCATTAAAATCTTGTTTATGGTTACAACACGAATTCTATAACAGTATTCCCCAAGCTGTGTGGCACCAGGGACTGGCGCTCCTATGAGAATCTCATGCCTGATGACCAGAGGCAGAGCTGAGGCAGTGATGCTAGTGCTGGGGAGTTAGATGCAAGTACAGGTGAAGCTTCGCTTGCTCGCCTGCCACTCAGCTCCTGCTGTGTGGCCTGGTTCCTAGCAGGACATGGACCAGTAGCAGACCACAGCCCAGAGGTTAGGGTCCTTGTTCATAATGTTTATGATTGGGAGAATGGTAATGAGGACTGTATTTCACAGAATATGTTTATAGTTTAGCTACTGATCTCAGTTTAAAAATTACCATGAAAATACTAGAAGAATATTTATAAATAAAGGACAGAAATGTCTTAACTTCTAAATAGTTACAAAGTCATGGGTAGAGTTACTGACACAAGATTTCTGTCTGATTCCAAGGGTTTAGTGGAGGTGGATAAAGAAGTGTTAGGGATTCAAGATGGTTGGCAAGCACAAGTTATAAGAAAAGTGACCCTCCCATCCTAACAGATAAAGAATATCATCATAGACGGGGAGCTGAATATGTTCCAAGAGTTTTCACATATTAGCTGTAAGAAGAGAAGATATTATCTCCATTTCTATATCCAAAGAAATTGAGGTTCAGAGGATTTAAAATAAAGTCTTTATAGATGAAGTTTGAACCCAGATTTGTCTGAAGACCAAGCTTATGTTCTTTGCACTCTCACATTTCCAGGCCTCTGTTAGAGGCTCTCCACCCTCGCTGGAGAATCGGTGGACTTGGCAGTGATTTGTAGCATGTAGAATTTAGAGAATTATTGCTGCAAGTGGAACACAGGGGTTAAGGGGCATTCTGAGTATAAGGATGTAACTCATTGGTGCCTCCTCCATCCCGAGAACAGAAATTTTATTTTTAGGTCATTTTGTCTTGTCAATGCCACAAATACTTTCTGACACATAAGTGCCCAATCAGTGTTTATGTTTGTATAAATTTATTGGAGTGAGGCACAGTGTAGATGATATATTTGATTGTCCTTAAATTTGATGTTTTGTAAAAATAGACTCTCAAGGGGAACCTTACTAATGCAAACTTGCTCTTTCCTAGGGCGATTGTGTTGTGACTGTGTTGCTCGCTGAGGAGGACAAAGTTGAGGATGATGTAGTGTTTTACTTGGTATTTTCGGGTTCCACCCTCCATCACTATACAAGTACTCGGAAGGTCAGTTCTGACACGCTGGAGACCATTGCTCCTGGTAAGTATTTGAGTACAGTCTTTACTATTTTACTAGCCTTCACTAGTTCTCGGACATTTTTATTCTGTGTTCACTTGTATGGAGTGATAGGAAGAATGAGTCTAGGTTATAGGACTGTGGTCACACCTGTATTTTAAATAAATTTTAAAATGTTTTGTTTATATTTTCTTTATTCCTCAAAAATTTAAGCCTAACTATAAGTAAATGAAATAAAGTGACGTCATAAATTGAAAGGTAAAAATCGGGATTGGTAACAGTATTTATTGGAATGTTGAGATATGGAGAAAACTTCAGCATACGTGTAAATAAGATAAAGGTTCTCAGGTAAGGGTTCTCATGTGGTTACCGTGGTGTGTCTGTAAATTTGATTCTTAATATCAGAATGGCAAAAGCAAAGGTAAAACACAATTAGTAACATTCATCAGTATCCATGAGGGAAAGACTTAAAAAAATGTTTTATCAAAGCCAAACTTTCCCCCATTTAGATTATAGTTCATGGAGGAAGGAGTGTTTAATCACTGTTGCATTTAGAAGTTTAACTTAATTAAATGGAAAATGTTTACTTATTAAAAATTCATCACAAAGTCCTTAAGTCATTACTGTCTCCGTAATGACTGTCTTACCCTAGCATCTGAAGTATATTGATTTGTCTTTGGAGATGAGCTTCTTTCCTTCATTTACTTTGTTTCAAAGTTAACAGTTGACCAGTTTTCATCAGAATACAAAAGAGGGCACATTTGGGAGAAGCCCCTACAAAGTATTGACAGTTGAACAGTTTTCCTTCCGAGAAAAAAATGGATTTAGTTCTTACTGAAACATTTTTTTTTTTACCAGTATTTTTATATAACACTGATTCTACTTTGTTGGAACAGTTGATGTAAAAAATTATTAGTTTATGAAGCACTTTCAATATCAGATCTTGCCAGTATTGGATGAAGTTGCTTGTTTTTTTGTTGCTGTGCCATTTTATATAAATTAACTTAATGTCTGATAGCTCCTAAATCCTGAAATTTATACCACATACAAGAGCTGGAGTTATAACAGTTGAAAGCTCTATTTATCCTCCTACTTAGCAAAAATGATTTTGAAAAATGGGAGATTTAAAGATTCTTGGCAATTCCTATGAATGATAGGAAATTTAACAGGGAGCTCAGATAAGATACCGATTTCCTTTCTAAAGCATATTGAGTATCCTTCTTTGTAATTTAAAGCTCCAGTCATCTTGTTTCCCGTGATGTGTATCATGTCCGAAGGCTTGGCTGGAGCTTTATGCTCATGGCTTAACATTTACCATGTGGGGCCGATGGTGAGAAACAGCTCCTCAGCCAGGCAGAGCCCATGAGGGGGTTCTCGTTAGGAAAGGAGAAGAAGGAGTTAGAAACACCATTGGAATTAAATTTGGGGGGAGCGTGTGTGCACGCGTTCATTCATTTTTTTTTAAGCTGCTGCACCTGCTGTAGTTTCTGGAAGGGTAGGGTGGAGTATTTGGGGGTTACGTTAGTATTGGATTTTTTGTTTATATCATGGAAATATGATCTTAGTCTAGAATGAAACTGCCTTAAATCTGTCTTTATGATATTGACTCAAACATTGCCTGAAATGGAAATACATGTATAAAAACAAAAGAGTATTACCTTTGTTACAAATGAAAATATCTCCATATTTTTCTCTTCGTATAAAACAAATGTAGCCCCAAATTCGGTTTGAACTAAACAGTCATTTTCCTTCAGAAATGAAGCTCAAAATTTCTCTTAATACCTACATAGGGGTGATAAGTAATGTAAAGTCATCTGAGTACTCTTGGAAGATAATTCTTGTAGGCCTAGGGAATACTGTCTTACTGTGTTCATTTTTATTAATTAATGTGAATTTAGACCAAGCAAGCCATGATTTCAGCATGGTAGATGAGATGGGATGTTCAGTGGATGCTACGTACTCTTTTTGTGGAAAGATTTGGTGTAGAATTCTCTATTAAGTGAAATCTTTTTAGTATATCAGTTATTTGCTTTTAGAATTCGTAGCAAGGTTTCTGTTTGACAGGAAAAGTAAAACCATTCATTGACTCAAAATTTTACCTGGCTCTTTTGTATTGATGTTTTTTCTATCTTGATCATCAAAGGGAAGGTTCTATAAAGTAGCCTTTTCGCTTAAAAAAAAAAAAAAAATAGATTTACCGTGATCAGAAGTCCTTTTGGGATTAAAAATCAGTGCTCACAGCCCAGGTCTCAACAAGGTTTTCCAGTTATGTTACAGTCATCTCAGCTCTTGCGAACCAGGCTGTTTGTGGTAGCAGAGACTCAGGGGTTGCCAGACTGAGTAAAACGTTTGAAAAGAAGTAGGCTTTACACTGGCCTAATCAGAGAATTCTGATATCTCCCCTCTCTGCTAAGCAAGGCTGTTTTTTACTGAACATTTTCTAAGATTCCCTCTTCTAAAATACTCTGACTATAAGAGTATCTCTAGACAGATGCAATTTTATATTTAAAAAAACTTAAGTTACTGTTCCAGTGCTAGTATATATAGCGACTCCTGGATAAACAAAGTGAGAACAAGTTGAAGGGGAAAAAAATATTTGTTGTCTACTGTCCCAGTTGAATGCACGTGTGGAAATTGTATATTTGATCACTTTGGAACTACAGACAGCGCTGGCACTCTAGCACATGCACGACAGTGAGGGGGTGAAAATTGGCTTGTGGAGAGGGCAGAAAGGCCAGTATGTAAAGCACAGATATACAAATGTACGGTTGATCTGTGGTATGAAAATTTCATGGGATGGGGAGGCAAATAGAGGAAAGAAGTCTAAAAATTCTCCGGGTGGTAGAGGGTGACAATGAATAAAGGTTCAGAAACAACACTGCATTAGAGAAATAGGTGGGGATATAGTAGATCAAGTTTTTAGCATTAATTATCCCTTTTCTCTCCTCAAAATGAAGTTGATATGCCTCCTGTTTTTTCCCCTGCTTCTCGAATACTTCCGTACATAGACATTTTACACAGACACCCGATTTGCTCATCTGCCATTAGACCTCCAGCAACTCACGGTAGATGTGTACTTCTGCTCATAGTCTAGAGTCCGCTCTGAAGACTGAACACTTCCTTTAACCCCTTATAGCCACTTCAAAGGGAAGGAAAAGGTCACAGTTTGAGACACTCTGAGGCCAAACCGAAGTAGTGAAAGATAGCGTATTTCTGTTTTCCACCACTGATGGCTAATGTAGCCTTTCCCTCAGAAGACGATCTGCGTGGGTCAGGCCCAGCAGGCGCTCTCAGCGTTCATTGTGAGAGCTGGTCAAACAGAGTCCCGATTGTTTCATCCTCAAAAGAGAAAGCCCGGATGGGATGTGTGCCACTCTTAGCTTAATAGGAAATGAAGTAATTCTTGGGTCATGCCTCAGCAGTTTTGTTTATCTGCAGCAATCTGTCGTTTCCATGGCTACGGGTACTTCATGGAGTGATAAGGAGCCTGTGGAAAAGCTCTCTCCACCTCATGAGCACACACTCCCTCCCAGCCTGTGAACTTAAAAATGGCGTGGATTAGATGCTAAGTTTAAGAGGACCATCAGCAGTTCGATTTTTGTTTCTCACCGAGGTGCTGCTTGTTTTTGTTTATTCTGCATTTGTCTCCCTTCCCTTAATTTTTTTCAGTTCTGCAGTGCCAAAAGCAACACTTAGCTCCGAGGCTTCACTGGGCCATGTTGCAGAAGCTCTCTGTAGAGCATTAGGGCTCTGTTTTCCTTGGTGAGCTGAACAGGAGCATTTAATAGCCAATAATAATAACAACTCCGAGTTGTCGGTGCCTGCTTTGTGTCAGGTACTGTGTGTACGACCAACCATCTCTAATGTTTTTTAACAGTCCGGAACACTGCTGGAGTTCTCATTTTGTGCACAGGCCAAACGGGCTTTAAGGCTGAGTGACTCTTCTAGGACAACTCAGCCTGTCTGCAGTGGAGGGTGACATTCAAACCTAATAATTTCTGACTTCACGGCTAGCTGCCAGCAGACTTAAGACCCCTCACATTTCACTCAATTAGGAACAGATGTCTCCCACCCCATAATTTACTTAGGTTCCCTGATTGTGGGATAAATTCAGAAAGCAATTAAAAAAATGGAATTAAAGTTTAAGCCACGTTTCTTTAATAGTTCGTCTCCCTCTTTCCCCCTCTCCCTAAATTCCCTTGGGTACTTCCTTCAGAAGAAGCTCAGAAAATTTTTCAGAACTTCCCTTTTTGAAAAGACTTGTGATTTTTATTTTCCTTCATTACTAGAAAATTGAGTGGAAAGGAAAACACCATGGATCTAGTTGAGAACCCTTCTACTTTTTGCTCTGCTAGGGCTTCTGTTTTTATGTGAAGAGAAGTTAAATTGTTATTCTATCAAATGGGATATGATTTCCTATCCCCATGTCTCTGCAGTGCAGATGTAAACATCGGTAATACCCTGCATTTTGTATGCAAGAGGCAGCACGTAGTCATGTCTTTGGAGCTAATTTATGGCAGCCAGAGGTCTTATGTATGCATAAGCAGTGACTTTAGTTTTATTACTGGGACCAGATTGTATAATCTTTGTTTTTAAAAAGGTTGTTTTCATCTTAAAGGTTATATGGATTAAAAATAATCTTGAGACCCATTTGAGCCTGAGAGCAAAGAGCGAGAGAGAAGTACCCTGCCAGCCTCGTGTGGTGACGCCCAGACAGCAGGGCGAGTACTTGGTTCTTGGTGGTAGCAACTCTCCCAGCTGACGTTTAATAGAGGCTGATCCTGGAAACCTCAGCTCTCCACTCTTTTAATCCTCAGTTTTTCTTTTGAAAAAGAAGCCTATAATCATATTAGACAAATTCCAGATTTATGGCACAGTGTACTTCAGATGATTCATAGTTTCTTCAGATCATGAGTTCATGTCTGAAGGGGAAATGCTGGGCTAACAATTGGATGGCTTCTCCTAGATACCTGTGTCATGGCCTTTCCTGATATTCTTCCTCCTCTTATATATAGTTTTATTTTAGTTCTACACAAATAGAGCTAATTATAGTTCACCCGTACACCCATCCGCTTTCTAACAAATTCTTTTAGAGCAGTAGAAGGAGATATGCACGCTTATTCTGCCAAACACATGTGGGTGCACACACATGCAACACCCCTCACGATCTTCTGTTTCTCTCCTCCTCATTTATCTCCACCCTGTCCTAGCCCAAAAAGTCATTTTAGCGATTCCAGATTGATTTCTGTGCAGATGCATTACTTCTGCACTTTCAGTTTTGAATAAGGTGGTATTATTTCATCATGGCTTTTTGCTAAGAGAGAGGGAGCGAGGAAGTTCAAGAAGACGGTTTTGTAGTAGCATTGTGGCTCTGTTTCTGGTTCAGGGCTCCAGGTTCCTCACCTTCGCACGGGCTTGAGGAAGGAGGCTGTTCAGATGCGTCAGACGGTGGGTGGTGGTATTTTAGGTTTAGTATAATATCTTTTCTAAGACATGGCAAGTTTAAGTTCCGAAGACAAAATCTAGTTCAGATCCCAAATTATTCACAATATCATCGCTGAATCGTGAAATGTCATTTTAGCTTATTGATATTTATTCATACCTCCCTCAAAAGAATGTCAAGATTTCATAAAGTAGGTTAATCTTGAATAACTGGGAAAATGCTAGTTATTGGTTAGATTCATGAATGACAACCACAACATTCTTACTTTAAAATAATTCTTCTGATTGAAATACATATTGCTACATCTATCTAATTTAATTGGACATTAAGTGAAGCGGTGTCTTTTGTTTTGGACGATGGCATTAAAGAATTTAGAGGACTTCTAAATCATAGCTCTTCACTTGAAAGACTGGGAGACTATCTAGATTTTAAAGCGTTAGAGGTGGTCATGTGCCTCAGGCCACGTAGCTAATCAGTAAGAAAATAGGTTTGAGCGCAGGTCCATCATAGCACTAAGCATCTAGATGTAGCCAAATTAATATTTTCCCGAAACTTGTGTCTGCAGTGATTATGCCATCTCTTGAACTTTCTCGCTGCTCCCATTTTTAGGTTTTTGAAGCTTTCCTATTTCTGGAATTTTCCAAATTTTCCTTCTTTCCTAGCTTCTGGTAAAACCCACATGCTTTACAGCTGGAGGACCTTAGACACTGTAGAGGCTGCTTCCTCATGTTGTGAATGAAGACACTGAGGCCCCAGAAGCAGAGGTGACCCGAGGTCACACACTTATAAGCCTCATAGCCAGGATTGAACGTAGTGGTTTTATTCCCTTCCCATTGATTCTCCCATGGTATCCATATTTCCTCTTAAAGCTTTCTTGTATTCATAAATCTTGGGCATGGGGTGGACTCTAGAACAAGAATTTGGGTTTAGATCTTAAATCTGTCTTTTAGGAGCTTTTCACCTTGGGCAGGCTACTTAATATTTTTGTGCCTTGGTTTCTTCATCTGGCAAATGGGGATGATAATGTGCCTTCCACATAGGGTTGTTAATGAGAAGTAAATTAAGTAAATTTCTTTAGAAAGCACTGAGAATAGTGCCTGGCGCATAGCAGGTATTATATCTGTTTGTTGGATGAGATAGGGACTGTTTACCCATCAGGGTTCTGGGGGTTGCAGTGAAGAACCCCTGGGGTTAGGGAGTTGGGAGCAGGACGATTGTCCGAGGGGCATCTTCATGAGAGCTCCCTGTGTTTGCTCCCCAGGGAAGTGCACTGCCCCTTTCCCGCCAGTGGTTACTTGTGTGCCCCTTATAGAACCCATCCCATCTTGGCTTCCTTGCAGTTATGTCCACCTCGTTTGATCCCTCCTGATGGACTGTAAACTTCTGAAGAGCTGAGGCTCTTCCTGTAGTCATCTTCACCTTCTAACCACAGTTCCCAGGACTTCGTGGGTGCCCAGCCTTCACATGTTGTAGAACATTTGAAAAGAAACTCTCATTTTTGGCCAGAAAAGAACCCAAGCCTACTACTACCCGAATCAGTTGACTTGTTTCTGCTGACGTTGTTGTCTTCTGGAATTAAGATAGCTGCTCTTCAAATAACGATTAAGATTTTTTTTTCTAATTTTGTATATTAGAAAATTTATGTATGTATAAATTCAAAGTATATATCGAGTTGAAACACATACGTGGATGTAGACACACATACACAAGAGGATGCTTCAGGTTCCCACAGCCTTCGCGGGAAAATTCAGGTTGGACGATGGTGAGGGTGCCTGGTGGACTGTGCATCTCTTTGGAGACTGAGTTGGTGGTTCATGAGCCTGTTGTTTCTCCGTTGTTGTGCTGACCCCTTGTTCCAAGTGTTAGGCTTTCTTTCAGGCAGGGACGCAGCCGTCACCCCTCCTCCTTTGTCTGTGAGCAACGTGGGACAAAGCTCTCGCATCATGATATAATAGGCCGTGTCCTTTGGCATCAGACTTGCATTTGAATAATGGATTCTGCTTCTTCATGTCTGTGAAGCCTTGAAGTGTCAGTTTTCTCATCCGTAACGTGAGGACAGCGCATACCTCACACATTTGTCGTGTAGAGAAAATGCCTGGCCTGGAGTAGGCACTGGGTTCTGAATACTCGTTTCCACCCTGAAAGGACACGGCAGTGAGAGATTTCTTTTGTCCCAAAGGTGAAGGGCTTAAGGAGACCTCTGGGGAAAAAGTGTGTGGAAAATCAATTTATTATTCTCACTGGTCATTTGGGAGAAAAATATATAGTTTTCTTTTGCAAAGACAGCAGAGAGCTAAGTTTGTTCTGTCCAAGTCTGAAACCGCCACTGGCCTATGCCCACAGTATGGAAAACCAGTGTTGTGGGCCCACAGGGGGTTCCCCCTGTCTCATGGTGTGTGGTCCCCACACGTGAGTGGGTTCGGGGTGCTGAGCGTGCATGGGGGCCTTGGTCATTCAGGCCTTCACATGTTTCAAGCATCGGAAGCATAGCTCCATCTCCGTTTGTTTTCCCATTGGAAAGGTAGTCGATGGAAGAAGAACGATGATGTTAGCAGCATGCTGGTTCAAATCGGTGTGGAAAGCTGAGGAAAAGCTGTTTCGATGAACTTATTCTGCATATTGAAAATACTTAATTTTGTGAGGCCAAAAATCCAGAATAAAGTCTGATTCTCCAAGAAGAAGAGAAACAGTGGTGTCGAGCCTTTCTGGTTTTACTCAAACGGAGCTCTTTGGGCTGGCGTGTGTTGTTACCTGCACTCCCAGCTCCCGGGGTCTCTGCCTGGCTGGACAGCGGGCGCCGCTGTCACTGGCCTGCCTGCTTCTCCTGGACTCGGCGTGTAACCAGAACATTCGTCATCCCTAAGTGAACCAGGCGATTTCATTCAAGTCCTCTTTACCTTCCAGGAAAGAACGTGTATCTGAGAGCAGAAGTTAATTTCTAGGCCTGGGACTGCTAGTAAAAGTAAAATAAAACCGCGTCGTTTTAGGCTTTCCAGAATGCTCCAGCGTTTGATCCGTTGTGTTGTGGTGATTATAAGGCAGAGGCTGGGGGCTGCTGAAAAATTCCTCCCGCATGGTCTGTGGGACCGACTTTTTCCCAGTTGGGTTCTCAGATGTAATTCAGTTCAGTGGGTATTAGACTTCCCGCTGCATGCCAGGCCTTCCCAGGTCCTCGAGCTTTTCACCTTTAATTTGTTCACATGGAACAGCCGTAGTTCAGTAGATACTGAGATGTTCACAGGCTCTCGCAGTGCCAAACACTGTGGTATAGCCGTGGTGACAACCGGGCCTCAAAGGTGTCTGCTGTTTGGTAAGGGAGCCACTTCATATTTGCAAATAATTTAAACAAGAACTAGAAGTGGAGTTTAAAGAAGTTCAGAAGGCTGCTGTCAGAGCTCAGAGAAAGAAGGGGGTTCTTCTGGGAAGGGGAACGTGGGTGTCATGCAGGAAGAGCAGGGAGGACCCACAGGTGTCGCCCTCCGGGAGGAGGACTCTCACACTGCCTTCTCTGCTGCGTGTGTTCCCTTCAGGTCACGACTGCTGTGAGACTGTGAAGGTGCTGCTCTGTGCTTCCAGAGAGGGCCTCCCCGTGTGCGTGGTCGCCGAAGGGGACTTCGCCTTCGTGCAGGATGAGGCCTACGACGCAGCCCAGTTCCTTGCGACCAGCGCTGGCAACCAGCAGGCCCTGAACTTCACCCGCTTCCTCAACCGGTCTGGAACCCCCTCAGCGGATGTGGATTCCCTCGACGAGAAGGTCGCCCTGGCGTTCAGGCACCTGAAGCTGCCAGCAGAGTGGAATGTGCTGGGGACAGATCAGACCTTGCATGGTGAGAATGTCAAGACCCCATAGACAGCGCCGGGGTTGGGGTCCTGTTTTTTTCTGGGGCTGCTTTTATGTGGTCATTGTCTTCAGGTTTACTACAGTGGCTGCATAATCCTGGCCTTAATCGTAGCAAAGTAGCCTTGATGGCATCTCTTCTAGGTTCTTTGGCCGAACTGTAAGATCTGTTCCTGCCATGGAGTGACCTGAGGGAGAGTTGAGGGCACAGCAGCTTTCTCTGCGTCTGGGTCTCACACTCGATCTCAAGTGCAGAAGGGGCCCCTCCTCCAGGAGGAGAGCTGCCGAGTAACTTCTGTACTTTTTTGGGTTTTAATTATCAAAGAAAGGGCTTTTATTACTGTATTCTGAAGTTCTCTAGAGATTCCATGGCATTGGAGAAGAGGAAGGTTGGGGGGCATGAGCCCTGAGAAACCCTACACTTTTTTAACCAGAGTATTTTCACTCTTAGTTATCTCCTGGTTCTCCATATGAGAGTTTGTTGAAGGAAGGGCTCCACTTTTTAAAAAACACTGCTGCAGTATCTGTCTGTGTTCCTCATAGACAGGGGTTTTCCCATGTAATTATTCTTGTGGCAGATGACATCTGCCAGCTGTCATGGTTTTACTTATATGTTTAAATGAAACATTACATATCTGGGGTCCAGTAAATAACATCCTCTACCTCCTGAGTTCAAATCCAGTTGAAAGGTTTCAGAGTTACGCCGCTAGAGATGAAAATGTTTGCTTTGTTACTGACGAGAGCTAGGTTGGGAGACCGACGTTAGATCTGCCCAAAGGGTTTGTCTCTGAAAGACCAGGACACTTACAGGACTGCCCTTCAGCATCCACCCAGCTTCAATCACTGTGTCACTTGGGGACAGTGGGCCAGAAGTTATCTGCTGTAGCAGGTCCTGAGGAGAAACAGCCAGGGGAGCCTGAGCCAGGGACGCCATCGATAAACGTGTTCCTCCTTCATGGGACAGTGGCAAAGGGGTATTTGCCAGCTTCGTTCTCTTTAAGTCCACCGAATTTGACAGTGGAACCTGTGGTCAGATGCAGGAGTGCTGTCCCCTCCCATCAGGGACTGACTGTCAGCATGCTACCAGGGCCATCCTGCCCAGGCAGAATATAAAAGTGAGTGTACACTGTGAAACCAAGTTTTTCTTACTAACGTAGTGTCCGAGAGTCCTCCGCATTGCTCAGATTTAGAGATCAGAATGTCGGCCATTACACAGGGCATAGGCAGGTCTTTAGAAACCTAACGCTGGGGCTCAGTACCCCTGGCCCTGCCGTTCCTGGATTGGTAGGGGGTGATTACTGTGGTTGCATGCGACGGTGTCGAGCTGGACTGCATTCGTTATTTGTGGGTGTGTGGTGTTTGAACGGTTTTGTTTGTCTTATTTAAGGAAGGCACAAAGGTTGGACAGTTTGTTTGTGCTGCCGTTACTAAAAAGAAACACAGTCGACCCTCGAACAGTGCAGGTTTGAACCGTGCGGGTTCACCGGGAGGCATGTTTCTCATCCACAACTGCAGCTTATATACTGAGGGCTGACTTCAGTCCTGTGGATTTTTGACTGCATGGGTGGTTGGTACCCCAAACCCATTATTCAAGGGTCAACTGTGTTAGAAAAAGCACAGGCTTAAACTTTAGGCATGTGACTTCCCCTCTCTGGGTTCTAGCTTCCTTGTCTTTAACAGGGAACTGACCAGCGTTAATATTTTTGTGGACTTTCCATGTGATTTTTAAGTTTCCGTTGTACAAAATTACTCAGGCAGTGCTAGCAGAGGCTAAATTGAATTTGAAATTTAGAGAAAGATGTTAAAAACCACAATAAGGTACCATTACACACCTATTAGAAAAGCTAAAATTAAAAATGCCAAATGTTGCCAAGGATGCAAAACAAAATCTCATTCATTGCTGGTGGGAGTACAGAATGGTATCACCAGTCGGGAAGACAGTTTGGCTATTTCTTATAAAGTTAAATGCACATTTATAGATGACTCAGCAGTCCCACTTTTGGTTCTTCCTAGAGAAACGACAGCTTATATTCACTCCCCAAAATATAGGCACAGAAGTGTCTATAGCAGCTTTGTTTACAGTCATCAAAAACTGGAACAACCCAGATCTCTCCCTGGGTGAATACAGACGAGCTGTGGTGCATCCACACAAGGGAACATCCCTCAGCAGTGAAGAAGGAGTAAAGTATTGACACGATAAACAACTTGGATTCATTTGAAATGCATTGCACTAAGTAAAAGAACTCAGTTTCCAAAGGGTATTTACTGGATGATTTCATTCATGTGATACTCTGAAAAGGGCAAAATTATAGGAATAGAAACTAGATCAGGAGTTGCCAGGTTTAGAAGTGGGGAAAACTGACAGCAAAGGGAGACTTCTTTGGGTATTGGAATGGTTTTTCCATTTTGGTGGTAGTGATTATAAGAATCTCTGTGTGTGTTCTAACTCATAGGCCTGTACACCCCCCCAAAAGTGAATTTTATTGTACATAAAATAATTAAAGGAACAGAAGACATTGAACAGGTTAGTTGTATATTTTGCAAGGTGAAATGCATGCAGGGGCCTTGATAGACCTGCCTTGAAGGCAACGACTGGGCTCAGGAGTCTGATTTCAAGTGCTGGATTCACGTTCTGCAGTTTTAACCCTAACATTGGGTATTTTAAGGGCAGAGTAGCTTCAGTTAAGAGGCACTTGCTAGCTGTTGAGGGATGGATATAGGACATTCTGCTCACATTGAGTCGCACATCAGATACTTTTCAAAAGGTGTTTAAAGGAAGAAGTACGAAGCAAGCTTGTTGCCTGGGATAATCAGGTAAACAGGGCACCTTATTACATAACAGGACTACTCGCAATTAAAAGCTAGGATGTTTACAGGTGTTCTAGCCTAATACTTGTACAAAGGATCATGCAAGATTTATGGTTAATCCTCTCACTCTTCATTGTTTGGATGCAGTACTTTTTAACTTACTTTAGGTCAGTGACTCCTTTGAAAATAGCTCAGATTTCTCCTCAGGAAAAAATACATGTGGATGTCTCTGCAGAAATTTACAGAGAATTTCAGGGATTATACCCTCCCCGAACCACAGGCATGAACATGAAGTTAGAAACTCCTGGTTTAGATTAGATATTATAAAATGGAAAGAACATAGCTAGTGGGGTCGGTTTATTTATATCCTGGTTTCATTGCAAGAGTTTGGGCACAACATTTAATCTCTGTGTCTCATTTTCTTCGTCTATAAAGTGGAGGAAAGTAAATTCTGATAGTGTGTGCTGGTTTACAAGCTCTTCATTTTGACGATACCAGGAACAGCATCCAGAACCTTATAGAGACAAAACTTTGATGAGCTATGACGAGGTAAGGTAGCATGTCGTATAAAAGGGTGACACAGGACAGCACAGAACCAAAAGGCACTTTGAATAATAATGAGACTGTTTTTCTTTTGCTTTAAACATGAGCAAGAGAGAGTTTGTGCCTTTTAGTTCTTCCAAGTGTTCCTTAATTTCTAGTTATGCAAAGTAGCCTCTGCACTTACTTTTTCACTTAGTTCTTGCTTTAAATGCAAGTAATAAGGATTCGTCTGGGTGGAGGGTGAATGGTGGCGTAAGGATAGCATCCCCAGTCTCACTGAGTTGTCTCAGCTCTAGTGACTCAGTGGTTAGTGAAAACAATGAATTAAGATGGTTTTTCTTGTGAAAGAACCTTGTACAGTAGTAGTCAGCATACCTCTCGATGACCAGGTGGGCCCATTGAAGACCTGCTCTGAAAGCACAGAGAAGAAACATCCTGGAGGAAATCTTTATTCTTACTTAGTCATGGTATTGCACAACTAAATGAAAGGAATGTCTACTCATCTTTGGGGGATGGGGCAGGACTCCTCCCCACAATGAGAAATGTGGGTGGAGAGAAGGGGAAGACAGGTTTAAGAAAGACTGCGGAAAACACCTTCCATTCTCAGTTCTGTCTATCTGATGTTGCTTAATAGAACTTCAGCATAATTTACTATTTTAGTTTTTACACAACTTCCAAATTGTTTTAATAGCGTTTCATTGAAATTTTCCTTAGTTATACTTATAAGAAACGCAGTAGTGCTCTGAAAAACACAGTTGAATAACTCGGAATACAGGGGAAAAGACAAAGGATCATGAGAGGGGAAAAAAATAAAGATGTGGAGGGTAGAGAGCAGATCGATCCTAAGTTGTAGGTGCCGTGCAGTTGAAACTGACACAAAAGGACTCAAAGCAATAGTGTAGGGTATAGTGTGTAAAGTTTTTTTATTATTGGAGGGAAACCTGAAAAGATGCTTTATAAACCACATTTGCTTGCACGGGTGCTCGATTGCTTGATTTTTACCAAAATAGACAAGGTGGAGTAATGGAGAAGGTGTGTTTTTGGGGCTCAAGACAGAAGAATTTTCAGGTCTTGCTGATTCTTGCTGTGGTCAGGTTATTAACCTGTTAACCTGTCTTCATCTGCAAAATGCGATAGAGACCTAACAGGGTTTTGTGAGGATGAAAACAGTTCATGCAGACTGCTTAGCCCAGTACATGGCATGTAGCAGGTCCTCACAATAAAGTAAGTATTTTACTTTTCTTGTAACCTGTTGATTGCACAGAGGGAGTGACCTGAAAGCTGTGGCGCCTGCTGATCAGGACCTTAGAATGAGATTCAGGGAGGACATTGGTGCCGGAATTAGGGTGCCAGCTTTGAACACGAGTGTGGCCTTGTTGTTGGAAGTCTGACTCAGAGCAGAGACGGGACCACAGAGGTGGGAGTGCAGAGAAAACTACGTTAAGGAGGTGTCGCCTGGTGAGCCGGACATAACCAGTCTCTCAGAAATCACACAGGTCCTGGTTGGTGCCTGACTGGCTGTTTGGTTTTTGCCAAGGGTGTCAGAGAGCGTGTGAACAGCTGAAAGGCACGGCCCTGGTGACGTTTCATCTTTTCTGGAGGGTCTTCCTGTCCTTTGGGTCTGGCCTTGGCACTTGCTTTAAGGTGTTTATTATTAAAATTTGTACCCACTCATGCACTGGTTTCTTCGGAGGGTTGATTTCTCTCCAGCCAAATGCCTCTACTGAACACCCTATTAATCCTGTAGTCGGTATGTGTAGTCCTAGAGGGAAAATAAAACGCGAAAGGCAGCTTCTGCTGCCAAGGGAGTTTACCTGACAGTCGGAGACTAGACTGATACGCGTGTGACGTTAGAAAACAGAGCCAGTTTAGTGTGAAGTCACAGGTCAAAGATGCATTCGTTTTTGTGCTGTTCCCATAGAGAAACATCGAGGGCTTCAGTAGTGGAAACCCTGGGGTCCGAGAACCTGGGGAGGCTCAGCAGAGGAGCAGAGACCTGAGCGAGTGCCCAAAGGGGAGTGAGAGATGGTAGCCAAGTGGGGCGGAGGGCACCGGCAGGCCCTGCTCCGAGGAGCCTCTCACATGCCACCTGAGCTCTGCTCCCTCGAGCTGAGAAGTGCACGGCCTGCGGGGCCGTGTGCCGTGGTCCTGCAGTGGCTTTAGCTCCCTCCATTACCAGGTGGGCACGGAGATGCCTGAGGAACAAAGTGTGGCTGGAGAGCCGGGAGTGCAGTTTGAAGTCCGGAAGGACAGAGATGAGGGGGTGGGTGGGGGTGGGGGAGGCACCTGGCATTTACCGAGTATCTCCTGCAGCCAGTTCTCATGCCAGCCTTTCACCTACGTCCACCCCTCTGTTACTGTGCCCACTCTAGGGGTGAGGGACGTGAAGCTCAGAGTTACACGGATCGTGTCCGGTCACAGGGATGGCTGATGCCAGATCCGAACCCAGGTTTGTTGGACCCCAAAGCCCTTCCTCACCTCGCCACTTTCAGAGTGACTTTCTCTATGAGAAGGGGCCCGCTTCAAGTGAAATAAGCCCCCAACAACATGTTTTTCTTTTTGAAGTTAATTTGGACATTAGCGTTACCCTGTCTTCTTATGCCTGGAGATGCCTGTCCTTCTTTCATTAAACAAACAAAAAAGCTGGCAGTGCCAGCAGTTTGATTTGCTCTTAATGTGGGGGAATAGAAAGACTTGTGTGTGCTTAACAAGAAGAACCTGTTTTTAGTGTTTAGCTAGCCAACTCCTGTCTGGGTGTTATTTTATTTTATTTTTTTTAAAGTAATTACACCCTTTATGATTCACCCATCTAAGCCCTAGGCCCCAACTGCTCCTCCCTATGGGCCCCATGTTGTGAGGCTACGTCCACTTTCTTTTTTCTTTTCTTAAGGAAAGGACATATATGTGGAGTCACTCTTATGAATCTGCCCACCTCAGTTGACTGAACAATGCATTAAATCAAGATCTAGAGATGGCTTGATACTCTTGAGGACTGTCTCCCGTTGGAGACAGGAGATACATTTTGCTTCTCATGCCTTTTCCAGCCTCATTCGTTTTTACTTGAGAGCTGTTTCTCCCCAGCCCCAGTGAAATTGTTTATATTGGCTGTTGTGACTTAACTTTGGGATCGTAAGTACTTGGAGGCATTTGGTATCTAACAGACTTGTCTTTTTGTTGGTTTGCTTTTTGTTTCCACATTCTCCCCTCACTTATTTTCATTTTCTCCCCCCACAGATGGCGTCCCCCGCGAGACATTGATGCATTTTGCTGTGCGGCTGGGATTGCTGAGGTTGACGTGGTTCCTGCTGCAGAAGCCAGGGGGTCGCGGAGCTCTCCGCATCCACAACCAGGAGGGAGTGACCCCAGTGAGCCTGGCCTTGGAGCGAGGGTTCCACAAGCTGCACCAGCTCCTCACCGAGTAAGTGCTCATTCTCCCTTGTTCCCTCCCCTCACTGCCGGCCCCGCCCCCTGGTCCCTAGTCTTACTGCCCACTTGGCGTCTCAGTGTGGGTTTGGCTGCAGATTAAAACCTCAGCTCGGTGCCTTGTCTCCTGCTGGAGGTGTGTAAGCCTGCTCCTGCTAACCACTTCAGTGTCTGAGTGACAAACGTAAGTCACATCACCATTTTCTCTCCTGCCTCCCTGCCTCCGTGCTTCTTTCCTCTTACATGCTGCTGAAAACTTAGAGAAAGGCTCATCTGGAGGGTAGCATTCCATTACCATGTATCCAGTTTACCCTCGTTCGGGACAAAAGAAGACAGTTTTCCTGTGCCTTGCAGCAGCCTTCTGATACGTCTTCACGACTTGAAAGAGTTAATTTAATTGAAATGCATACTTTAATATAATAATTACATGCAGAAAATACCCGGAACCACTGAGGTTTGGCTTGAATGTGATTTCTGCGAACAAAATCAAGAGCAGTGGTCTCTTCGTGTGAGGAGCAATAAAAGCAACTGAGTCGTCCTGGAAATGCGCAGTAGGAAATCCTGTCTGCGGGTGCAGTTAGATGTTCTGGCTCACAGAGAGTCCTTTGAAGGGAGGCTGTTAGTCAAAACATTTGAGGAATTCTTTTTTCTTGTATAAACAGAGAAATAAATGCATTATAATAGGCAGCATTTTCCACTGGAATAGTTATAAAAGGCAGAAATTTCAAGTATAGCTTTTCTCTTATTGAATATATTTTTTATTGTTTTATGATCATCGTCATCTTTTCCACCACATAATCTGAACAGGAACAGACCCCACTGGATCTGCATTCTTTGGCAACTGTGAAGTGACCCTTGTAAATTAGGTCGGTAGTCCCATGTTCTCGGATATTTTGCTCATTAGACTTAATTTAGTTGTAGTTTATTTATGTTTACCCTTTTTAGCTGCAAGTGAGGGTTAGTCTGCAAGGGCTACGAAGAGATCTCAGCAGGTAATGCCACCCTGCACTGTTTTGCTTGTGTGTTTTTGCTTTGCCTGCCAAGCTTATATATAACCTTTCCAGTCAAGCCAGGCAGAAGGTTCTTTGCAGAAAATTTTCTGATGGGTGCTGCGCGGACAGTGACGGTGGGAGGGACGCTTCATCTCCCATGAGCTTTGGACACCTGAGCTCTCCTGCAACAGTTCCAGGAGTGGCAGGTTCCCTCCCTTGTACTTCCCATCTGGCCAGTGATTGGATCCCCTCTGCCGTTTGCCTCAGGGCCTTAGGAAGGCAGGCCTTATTCTGTTGAAACAGCGAACTCAGTGTAACTCGTGAAATCGAATGCAGTTCCTCTCTTAATGCGATCTTATAGTTCAGAGTTTTTGCTGGGAAGCAGAGTTGGTTAAGGATTGCCATCCAAATGGGGAAATGATTTCGACAGCTTCATTCTGAGCTTGGTGGGATGTCACAAGACTTACTGCATCACAGCACAGCTCTAAGGAGACTATAGTGTGTTTGTTCTTGGAGAAGAGTTTGGTCTGCTCCACAGTGCTGCCTCTGTTACACGCGGGAGAGCCACTTACCTTCTTCTGAAGGGAAGTAAGTGGGGAAAGACAACTTGAGAAATCTTCAGATAGAGGCCTGCAGGTGGAGAGTGAGCACCTGGCTGCAGATCTAGCCCTGAACTTGGGTTCATCTGGCTGCTACAGATCTAGAACCTAGAAAAACTGCCTTGAGTCATAATTAGCGATTTAAAACGGGTAAGTGGGTGATTTTACTTATCCCTTTGTCCCACTCTCATATTAGTAGGACCGTAAAGAATCAGGAAGAGTCATCTTTAACAGGTGAGGAAACATATCTGGAGAGGTAAAGTGACTGGATCAGGGTGGCAAGGTAGCAGGGCCAGAGTTAGAAGCCAAGCCTCCTAAGAGGCTAGGCTGCCCAGAGCTCCTCCCACTGCAGGGTTCTTAGCAGGGGGCCCAGGAATGGACCCTGTGTGTCTGCATCCTTGGAAATTACAGGCAAACGTTTTTGCACACCTGTTTCCGAGTAGAGTTTCTTTTGTGAAATTCACCAAGAGGTTTGTGGAAAGTTAAGAAATACTCTGCTATATTATGGTGATTTTCTAATAGTTTACTGAACTCTTTAGATTTGGGTGCTCTTATACCCCTCTTTTTAATTTTTTTTTCCCCATATAGGCCTGTCTCTTTTATCCTTTCTTTTCAATTAAAGTGAAATTTAAGTACGGTTATATACATTAACATTTATTAAATAACTTTGCATTCCAGTCTTAACTCAGAAGTCTGTTTAACTCCTTTCATACCTCTCAATATCAATTTGTTTTAATTCCTTGCTGTTTACCCTGTTTTGGGAGGTAGGGGTGGAAAGAGAGGGTGTTAATTCTGATTAGTGTCCAAGTTCTTTTGTGTGTCCAAGGCTTATTTTGATATTGTATTTGTGGTCTGAAAATTGACCTTAAATAAAATGTCACCAATCTTGCCTGAGAAATCGTACCCTAGAAGACTGCCCAGAACACTTAGTCCTGCTCCTGCTTTTTAGGGAGAGGCACAATCATCTCTCCCACTGTGAAGAGGAGCTAGTTGAATACCCCATACAAGGTCGCCTAATTAATGATGGGCAGAGTAGGGAGAAAACCAAGTCCTGAGGCTCGTAGTTTAGTGAATGCTCGGAAGTGACAAGATTAAATGTGTGTTGCAGCGGAGTCATCTAATAAGGGATGTTAGAGCCAGATGCTGTCTGATATCTCACTCACAAATGGCAAATAAGAAATGTCAGACGGCGATCACTCATTTGGGGGGAGGGAGAGAGCTGAGACGAAGAGGCAGTTCCAGGCAGCGGCTGTGTGTGTGCAAACTTAGTGGTCAAATCTAAGTTTGCATTTGGCTCTGCCACTTTCAGCTGTACTACTTTGGACAGATTAAGTAACTTGCCTCTCTAATGTTTAATTTCTTTATCTGAATAATAAAAAAAAAGATAAGATCTACCTCTTAGAATGATAACCAGTGCATGGTGTATGCATTATGAAAAATCAGGGCTTATTTGTCACACAGATTATGATTATTTCTTGGAGGAAATACAGGGACTCTAACTACTTCAGCTTTTAGAAAGACGGTATAGAATGGTGGACTTGCTTAATTCACATCTGCGCCACTGTGCCCAGTAGCCTGTGTGTCACCTACACACTCTGAGCTCACTTTTCTCATCTCTTGTGGGCATGTACTTGGTCTGCCTGTGCCTCCGGGGTGGTAGAACCAAGTGGGATTTGTGCAGATACTCTGTTAAACTGTGAAGTGCTCTATGTGAGAGTTTCTTAAAAACTCATAAAATCAGTAAAATGAAAGTACACTAATCAGTGAAACTCTACTTCCAGTTTATTGGTCTATCCGGAGTATCGCTTTTGTAATATCTAGTTCTCTAAGTATAGTAGAGGGATTGGTGGTGAGGCTGCTAGTTTGGAACACAGGGTCCACCTCTGTGAAGTGATACGATCTTGGGTGATTCACTTAATCTCTCTGAGCGTCAGTTCCTGGTTTGTAATGTGGGAAGAATCAGAAGACTCTACAGCGTGGGTTGCTTTGAGAAATTAATGAAAGTGTGCAAGTAGAGAGCCTAACGGTGACTGACGTAAGATGTTCCTTTAATTTTCCTTTCCTTCTAGGCCTGTATCAATTTTTCATCCTTTAAGGAAATTTTGCCAAAATCCTGAAGTATTTTCAGGCAAGACTTGCATGTCCCTGCTTGATAAGAGTTTGAAATTAATCCCTCGTGTAACAGATAACACTTAAAACAATTAGCTTGGCTCTCTGACCCGTGCTGTGTTGTCAGTGCCTCTGGGCTGATGGAAGAGGGATCTCTGGATTGTTAAAGAATCATTTACAGTGCTGCCACCCTTACAGGCAGAATATTTCTTGTAAGAATTTTAACTGGAGTGTTGACATAAAAGAGCTGAAGTATTTCGTTTGCCCACTGAGTGAGTGAAAAAATATTTGTCCTCATAACTTCATCTCATTTTCAGTATCGGTTCAACATATCTTTATTTATTGCATGCCTGTACTGCACTAGTAATCATGGTTCGAACGATGCAGATGATACTTCATTTCCACCTCGTGACAGCCTTTCTGAAATAGGCATTATCTGTGTTTTACAGATAAAATATGGAGACTCAGAGAACTAAAGTAACTACCTCTAGGCTTTACAGAAAAGTGGTAGAGCTATCGTTACACACACCTCTGTGGAGTTCAGAGGCCCGTATTCTTCTCTAGACAAAAATTTCACAGAAGGAGAGAGACTCAGGAAAAGGCCACTGAGGTGCAGGATGACTAGCTCTTAGTTAGGAAAGGGCTGTCAGGTTTCCATTTAGTCCTAGCCTCTCCTTTCCTGGAAAAAACAAGATCCTCAATACAGCAACTTGACATTTATATTACCCATGATGTAGGTTTTAAAGTTTTTGTTGGTTATACTCAAGCCGTCTTTAATTTTGATTCTCAAAACAGCCCAATGAATGGGTAGGGTAGGTATTGTTATCCATGTTTTATAATTGAGGAAACTGAGGCACGAGAGGTGAGGTGAACTGCCCAAAGTCACAAGGCTACAAAGTAGCAGAACCTGGCTCAGGCTGAGTCCAGCCATCTGTCTGGGTTGAGATGACACATGTGCCGAACACGCATCCAGCCTAGCAAACTCGAGGCTCTCACCTGTGGTCTGTTGCCATAGTAGGTGATAGAGGGCCCTCTTGAAGAGTTTGTGTTCACCAGTTCTCAAGTTCTCCTTCTGACACATTTGCACTTGAAACCCGGGGGCAGGGTTGGGTCACAAATAACTATTCAAAGGTACATATTTCACAATAGAACTGAATGCTGTTGAGTAAGATGTTCTGTTAACATAGCAATTGCCCTTTTAGGGTTCTCTCCAAGTACTTAACAAGTGGGTCCTCAGGAGCCCATCTTGTGCAAAACAAATTTAGAATGTTTGCCTTTGCTCAGTAGGGAAAGAATGAAATAAATTTATAAACTTAACCTTCAAAATAGTAGCCAGAAAACAGGATCCCCCCCCCCCACATTTACATTCGTTTAGCCTAGGCCCCATCCATCCGCCTGTCCCTTGGTTCTTCCCTTCATCCATGCATCCATCCTTCCACTCATCTAACCACCCATCCTCCACCCTCATCCTTACTGAGCACTAAGGTCTTTGTGCATAGCTTTAACAGTTTTCACAATCTCTAATTATTTTAGCATTTTATTCTTATAGTAAGCATGCATTTATGCTTTAACGGGCCAGCAGAATTTCTGTGTAAAAAGCATATAAGGACATGTGCACTGTAAATTATATGGAGAATGCTTACAGAAAGCTCCTTGCTTTCACAGTATTTTTTATGTTGATGATGTCTCTCCTCTGACGTGATGGTAACTTCTGTAATCACTGGATCGATGATCACATACATGTTCAGTAGGCATTTCAGTATTTGGCCTTAAAAAGACAAAGCTGAACGTGAGTGCATCCCTATTGTTTGCCATCTCTGAGCCTCAGTTTCTTCATTTATGACATGGGAAACGATAGCACGTACCTCTGTGTACCTCATGGGTCTGTTAGGATTTCATGAGAACACGTGTAAGTTCTTAGAAACTTACCACGTCCCTCTACTTGGAGAACTAGGAAAGGAGAGTCATTGTAAATAAGGTGATCCACTCAGCTTTATATGAATGTGACACGTCTGCAGCACCGTCCCGTTTTCTGACAGGTTTTGTCCGGGTCAGCCCCACCCCACAGCTGTAACAGTATCTCTGGAAACAGCAGGGAGTTAGAACCCTGTTTTCCTCTTGGATATTTTAGGAGTAAACAGTAGTAGGGTGATGATATAGGAGTAGTTGCCTGTCAGTTACCCCCATAAGCAGGGTTCCTGTGCTTTTTGTTTTTTAATGTCTCATGCTCAGAAACTGCCTTTTTTGTTCATTAGAATTACACCAGCCCTATAGTATTATTCCATGTAGTCACAACTTACTGAGCCCTTTGGGAGGGCCTAGCGCTGTGCGAACATTTTACATTCACATTTATTTGATCTCACGAGAAACCTAGGATTCTCACTGTACAGATGAGGAAATTGTGCTGCAGAGGTATGTAACTGCTGTAAGATCAGACGTCAGAGTACAGAATCACACCACGTCTGTCAGACTCTCCAGCTCACGTTCTAATCATCACCTCATACAAATTTTATTATTTAACAGCATAGAATTAGTAACAAATTGCTGCTACAAGGTAGTTGCTCAAATTATGTGCCCTCTTCCCTTTGTACTCTCCCTAGCTAGGTAAGGGCAGAGCCGCAGTACTGTGCTCCTCAACCCGGCTCTCTCCACTGAAAAAAAGGAAGAGAGAAACTAAGAATGCCAGTGCTAAAATTTCTAGTGAATTTGCATGTGTATGAAAGCATAACTAGTCTAGCAGGGAGTTCTCTGCAAACACCTAAGACAGAGGGTAGCCTTCTGTTCATTTTGAGGTGAATCAGTAGTTCCCCTCATTTCCCTGCCCCCTTTTTAACATTTAGCCTCTCCCACTCCATTTCAGCGAGTTGTGGTTGAACTTGTAGGACTCTTTGAGGTTTGGCACTGTTATGGTGATGTGGTTTCGTGAAAGATGCTGCAGTGGCCCCCAAATAAGGAACTAGGTGCCTCAGTTCCTGGCAGGAGGAAACTCAGCAAAACACGCCCTTGGGGAGGGCTGACCTGGCTGCTCTCCTCCGCTCTCAAAGCCCAGACCCCAGGTAGGATGGGCCTGCGGTATTCGTGGTGCTTGGGCAGCCATGAGTGAGTATCAGCTTCCAGACTGATGTGTTGTCGATCGTCACTGTGTGTCCTCTGACATTTGATCTGTCTTTCTGCCATACCCCAACAAGATGTAGCTCTGAACTTCCCCCTGAGTGGCTGCTGTTGTTTGTACAGGAAGAATGCTTTTCTCTGCAGTTGGTTTGACAGGGTTTTAACTGGATGCTAGTATCAGCCCCAGACCTTTTCGGGTTACAGCTTGCTACACCAGATACGAAGGCAGGGTTGACTGGTTGTTGATGGCTGCATGGTGGCTAGAACATTGGGGAGTTTATCGAAATTCACTCTGAGCTTTTGAATGTTGTCATACCACGTGCATAACTCTTGAGTTTTAGGAGCAGCTAAGGATGGACCACAGTTCTGGACTACCAGTTTGGGTGCCAAAACCCCATCTCTGAGGTCTGACCTCTTAATTTCTGTTTTTCTACAGTTGAAAACTTGCTGTGGTTCCTAATTAATGGACCTGGTTAGCTTCTGATAAGTATTTTGTCCGATGTACAGTTTGTATAATTTGAAAGGGGCCATAGTTTGAAACTGTTATAGGGCAGGTATCACTGTGGAAGTGAAAAGAGGTACAGAAGTTTTGGAATCAGGTCTGTGTGCAAATTCTGTTCTTTTTACTTAGTAGCTGTGTGCTTCAGCAAGTTATTCCTTAATTCTTAGTTTTCTGGTGTGAAAAATGGAAATACACTAACACCTACCTCAAAGTTGTGAGGATTAGCAGTAAACGATGTTTGTCTGGTGTCAGTAGTTAATATTCTTAGTTTCACTGTTTTGTGTGACATCGTCCTCATTCCCATTGCTCTCTCTGCATAGCTTCATTGACCCTGGACACGCTGGCCAGCTGGTTGCTACCTCAGGACCTTTGTCTGACACATTCTGTCCCAGTAACTTCGTATGTTGGCTCTGTCATATGGTTTAGATCAGTTGTCAGATTTCTTCAGAGATTTTCCTGACCACCTATCTGAAGAGGCCACTGTTTCCACTCCAAAGAGTTTTCTGCCATAAGCACCTTGTTTTATTTTCTTAAAGCACTTGTCTCTCCCTATAATTATACCCCTTTATCATGTAAGTTCCATCATAGCAGGAACCTTGGCTGTGTCATTTATTCATCAGTATATATTTTAGCATCTAGTATTATACTAGGTACTTCATGAGTATTGTTGAATATTTGAATGAATAAATGGATAGCCTCGACTATTCATTTTCTGGAAATGGGATATTTTGAGATATCTTGAAATAACGAACTTAGACATGGTATAGAGAAGACTAGATAGATGCCGGGTAGAATGCATTTTTAATACAGTGACATACTAGCTATAGTGTTATCTTTTCAACGGGCTTTTGGTGACATTTGTGTGGAACCTAATAATTTTTATATACTGAGAAAAGTGTTTCTGTAATTGCCTCCTCCTTAACCCAGTTCCCTCCTGTTACATAGGATTTAGGTTTGCATTTTAAGCTTATACAAAGTAAGTTAAGATTCTCTGTGTACTTAGGCTGTGTATCTTCTGGGGTCTTTTGTATATGCAGAGCCTTTTAGAGAATACGTGCTGATGGGAAAATGATGATGTGGCCGAGATATAAATGTTCAATAGAATACCCCTTAGTACTTTTTAACAATGTAATCTGAGGAAACATTTTGCTTTTAACGTTTCTTTCAGCTCATTAATCCACATAAGTTACTCTACTAAATTACTTGGAAATAGATTGCTCAGAATGAATTTAAAAATTTATACGTAGCCCTTATTCCATCAGCATGAAAATTTGGTTCATTTACCGAAACTTTGTTTTTTCTCTATATGTAGGACATGGGCCTTGTCACTTGGAAAATTAAAAATTAATGATTAAAATACACTGAAAGACTAGATACTTCTTTACAGCGTGCTAGTTTCGTTATGCGTACTGTGATTTGTTTCCATTGTTTCACATTTGATTCAGGGAAAGCACGTCAGTAAATTACAGAAGCCATTTGTGACATGACTGTTAAAGTAGTATGTGGATGTTTTGGATTTTGTAAAAATAATCATAAACCATTTTGGACTGAACTTATAAAATACGTACTCTCGAATGTTACTGAGTTTTCAGCTTTGCCTAGGCCTGTGTGAAGTGTGCTTTGGGAGAAAAACTGTCCCGTGGATCTTACCTGGCACCATGTTCTGTGTTTCCATCTGTGCGATGGCTTTGCTTTCTCCTGCCACCTGCCTGTCTTGCCAGCCTCTGCGGATGTTAGGAATATAAAACTCAGTTCCTAGTAATCGTGGGGATCTGCATTATAACCACTGCTGTTCTGAACGAGGCAGGGCCTAGACAAGGGCTGATCTGCCAGTCTTTGTAACTGGTTCCTGATAAGTATAAAATTGAAAAGCGTGTGTTTAGAAACTTTTGTAGTAATTTGACAGTAATTTATATCTGTTGAAGCTAATAAAAACTTTGGGCTTAAGATCTGTATTTCATAAATTTGTTTCTCTAGTAATTCCTTTTTGGAATTTTTGTATTTGGGATGTGGAAATTTTAAAAAATCTAGTCCTTTGTAAATAGTTTGAGTTCTTCGATTCACTTAATGAACTTATCGTACAGTATTATAGTCAGGGAGAGTAGATCAATGTTATATGATTCCGCAGAAGTAACATATTAGGGGAGAGAGACCTGAAAAAAGTCACATCTGTCAGTGAAAAGACATGGTCTCTTTACTTTGACCTATTTTACCTGTCAAACTGCTTCTAAATAAGGAATCAATTTCAACAATTGAATAAAAAGTGCTGGATCAGGGCTATAGGTTATATAAAAATACATATGATCATTAGAAGCTTACAGATTCTTCAATTTGAATGATAGTAACCTCTATAAAGTCAGGTGAACTTCAGAGGATAAGAAGTCCTCTTCCCAGACAAATGAGCAAAAATGATTATTCCTGGAAAAGCTGGTCTATAGAGTGACGACTTCATTATGATTCCAGTTCTTGGTTTCTAAAAGCAGAACAAATAGCTTATCTGTAGAATCATGGAATCGTCACCATTGGAAGCTTATTAACAAATTGATTTTAATGTCACTGTTTCACCGGAGTTACAGATTTATATTTACCTCTTAATCTTTCTATTACATTGAGTTTCAAATGCTTTCAGAAATAAGACTGGAAGAAATGGATGTGCATTCCTTTCCCTGTTTCATGATTAGGTCATTTAACTTGATAAACAGAATTGCTGTTTGATTTTGTTTTGCACGTGCTCCCTGAGAACGCTAAAGAAACTCTTAACATTTTAAAGACATGCTGTATCTCTTCTACTGTGGCTGGGTATTTGACTTTTCTTCCTGATCTGTTTTCTGTCATCAGTTTGAAATTACTTTATCTGCTTTTGTTATTCTTCCCAAGTTGCAGATTATTTTGTAAGTATTTATCTCTTTTTTCCCCAGCCTAGAATTTGATTTTCATTCAGCAGTGATAATATTCTTCCTTTCAGAATAATTCTCACCTGCTTGTGTTTCCCATTCTTATTCAGTAACATCAAGTGCTTTGTATGCAGAGGACAGGAACAGGCCAAGAATCCAAGTTCTGTGAGATGTCGACATAGCTTTATAGAACTATAAATCCAAATAACACTTAAATAGAAATCTCAATCTAATCACATCTGGTTTGTTTGTTAGTCAAGGATCCATTGACGTGCCTTTTGTTAGCCCAGAGATGAGTTTAGTGCAACTGTGTTAGAGTCCAAGCTCACACTTTTGTGCCATGGTTTATTTTCCCATGTTCCCCTGAAAGTAGCTCTTGATGACACCTGCACTATGCCGTCTCTGTCCTCTGACTTAAGCCAGAAGCAAGGAGGATAATGAAGAAGGATTAGTATTTATTTTTTTTAGCAATTAAGTTATACACAATAATGTTGTTTATGATGCCACCACCACAAGGTGGGGTTATTTCATTCTCAGATATTACCTCTCACATTGCATAGAGTTTTTTCAACAGTTGCGGCAGAAATTCTATTTTGCATTTCAGTATTTTCACTTTATTATACTTTTATCTATTTCTGTGGTCTTTATAATTATTTTCGTGGCCCTCTAAGATGTGAAGAGGAGAAGAGAAAAGAGCCAGAGAAAACAGTGAGTGAGCAGGACGGCTTTCTATGAATGTCAAGTGAGAATAACTTTCAAAAGGTCAGATCACCACTTTAAAATTCTACAACATTCTGGAATGTTAGAGGTAAAGAGAGCCCACTGGATTTGGGGGTTTTATTGTCAGTGGAGACCTGTGACAAATAAGTTTGAGTTGTAATGGGAGTGAGTAGAAGCCAGATTACCGGGAAGGGGAGCATGGACAGAAGGTGGTCCATGCATGGGGTTTGTGCAAGTTTCACAGCCTCAGCACTGCTGACACTTTGGGCCTGATGGTTTCCTGTTGTAGCGGGCTGTTCCCCTTCTGGCCTGGCTGCTGCTGAGGTCGTAATGGTTCTTGCAGGCTGGTGGGGCAGGAGCCAGTCCAGAAGCAGGTAGAAAACGATAGGCGCCCCGGGGACGATTACTGAGTCAGGAGCCACAGGAGGACGGGAGGAAACAGCAGCCCCACTGTTTCGAAGAGCATCCTCGAAGGCGAGCGCATGGATGGGGGCATCGTCAGCACATCAGCATGTTTTAGCTCCTGTTAGATAGCCCCACGCTTCTCGCTTAGAAGGGAGGATGAATGAAGTAGACAGTGTTAAAGTTGGGCCTTTGAAGAAATTATAGGAAGTTTCAGTAACCCCTGTAGGGATGGAGTGTCACACAAGGGAGTAAAAACTGAGCAGCATCGAGCCTGGTTGAATAGGGACTTAAAAATATATACGTTAAAAACATAAAAATCTTAAGAGGAAACCTGTTACGCAACAACCCTAACACATTTTTATTTGTGCATTTTGCCATCTAGATTTGCCTCTATTTTTACCTTTTTAATTTTGCTTATTTCATCGAACATTGTGGATTTTGATGTTATTGAACTGTTATGTCAGTTATTTTTAATGGTACAGAATAGCCCGTAGATCTGTTCTTTCACAAACAGCCTTCTAATTGCTGACTGGGTTCGGTCGTTCCTAATTTTTAATGCTATTATACTTAAAATTGCAGTAAACATTCTTATACCTAGAGCTTTGCCAGATTTTATTAGTGGACCCTGTAAAGGTTTTATAGAGTGCTGATGATGGAACAGAAAATATATTGGTTTAAGTGTCACCTCAGTGAGGCCTTCCCTGACCCACCACATTTAAAATTGGAATCCTTGTATCTGTTTAATTTTTCTCTATAGCTCTTGCTCTTTTCCAAAATACTAGGTGTCTTATTTAACTGAATGCCCTTATCTTCTTTGCCAAGTATATAAGCTCCAGCAGGACAGGGATTTTGGTGTGTATCACCAGCACCTAGAATAATATTTCCTGGTGTATAAATACCTGCTACATGGTGGGGTTACCTAGACCTACAGGCAAGATGGGTTTAGAAAACTGTTAGCAACAGGTATTCGTGGAGTCAGTGGGAGAATAATTGCATTGACTGGTATCAGGATGGGCTGGAAGCAGCAAAACTCCACAGGGAGACCCAAGGGTTAGACCTTGGAGGTGGCAACAAAAGCACATCCCTCTGGAAGGGGCGTGTGGGAGTGGCAGACGCTGAGTAAGTAGGTCATGGTTGCAGGACGTAATTTCCCCAAGTGTAGATATTAGAAAAGAAAAAATTTGAGAATTAATAGTGGCAAGGTTTGCAGAAAACTCCATTTTGCTGGGAATGGACTATATCACTTTTTAATTGTTTGAGAAGCATTCCAGTCTCAGCTTTTTGTATTTGGTTCACACTGATGATACATATAAATCAAGTTTGCTATCAGAGGCCTTTGTTTATTGGAGTATGGCTATATGTGATAATTTAAGCAAGCAGACATGCCAGTTATGTCCATCGGACAACTAACTAATAAGGCAGAGCTGGTGACTGTGCCAACCCAAGCTTCAAAGCTGAGTTTACAGAGAAGTTGCCGCCCCCACATATGATATAGCTGATAGGCTGCTTAATTGAGTCATTCAGTTGAACTTTTAAATGACTATCTTATAGGTGCTTTTCTATTGGAGTTCCCTGTACTCAGACAGAGGAGAGCAGCTTGGTAAACACATAGGACATTTAGCATAGCATATGCCGGGTTCATTTTAAGCAGCTCTTGATGAGTCACTCTTGAGTATGGAAACCACAGTAGTTTTCATTTGGAGCAGCCTGAACCGTTGTCCTCAGCCAGTACCTGATTCTCCAGTTTGTTATAGGTTTTCCACCATAGCATATTTTTAGCTTTCAAATTCCTTCTACTCTCTGGCGAATTGTTAGTGACAGACAGGTATGATTTAGTAGACAAAACACTGGAGAGTTGTAGTTTCTCCTTCACATTTGTCAGTGGGTAGTATGTCTTCTATTTCTTAATTCTTAATTGCTTCCATTTAAAACATGATCATCTCAAACATAACCTTCCTTCTTTTCTAGAACCCTGGGATACTTTTCTAGTCTACTAGTTCTTTACAGGGAGAAGCATCTGAAGCGATCGCATCTTTTGCAGCCTATCCCAGAAACAGTTTTTTACATACCTTTGTCTGTCTTATTTGTTTACGGGGTTTCTTTATAATGTTGACGTAAGAAACGTTCATACCTGTAGAGAGTTTTTATGAGTTTATTTGAGCCAAACTGACAATTGCCAGGAAGCAAAATTTCAACAGATTAAGAAAATGCTCTAGAGATGGAAGTTTTGCAGCTTAATTTTTGCATTAGAACCAAAGAAGGAATGTTGAGGAGGGTTACATGAAATCCACTGGTGGTAGATTAAGGGGGCTGGAGAAGGCAAAGCAGGGAAATCCGGGATTGGATGAAAAGTAAAAGAGAGAGAAGCATCTTTTCCATTGGTGGGCACAAGATAATTAACATTTACAGCACATAGAGATGGTATTTGGGGAACACGATAACAGTGAGGGTTTGTATGGTCTCTGCTCTGGTGCGAGGTTGTACCCTGAGGGTTCTGGAAAAAGGGGATACTCTGACATTCCAAGGGTATGTTATCTTAGATATAAAAAGACAATAGGCAGGCTTACTTTTAAGGTAAAGATCGACCTTTGCCAAAGAAGCTACAGGCCCAGAACGTGACTACTCACCATGACTCGCTTTTAGTTAGGAATTTTTATGTTCCGACCATCCTGTGTGGTTACTTCACATCTCTGAGGAAGGCCCGCCATGCAGGCCTCCTCTGAACGTGACAGTTTCGGTGTGTGCCCCCTTTTTCGTCCACAGTAATAATCTGAGTTGAGTAAAGTTCTGATTTTTATATCTAAAAAAATTATAAATTGATGTTCTTGGAACCAGGCGCTTCATTCCAAATAGGATTTGATCATACTGAGATAAGTAGAGCATGGCATGGCATTGTAGTAGCTTTTCTCCATGTAGTTTGAATTTTGAGGATGCTTCCTCTGCCTGCTGTTAACAAAAGTTGCAGTGCCCTTGTCTTGCATTTGGAGAGATGAGCTCTTCCTTCCCAGTGTGATGGACTGCAGTTAGCATTAGCATCTGGTGTGACCCATTTCAGGAGGAATGCTTAATAAGCCTGGCTTCTAATATTGAATACCAGGCTGGAACCATCCTGTTTACATTTCCTCATTGTTTGGTTGTTAGCATAATATTAACTATTTTTAAGATGCCAGACTTCTCTCATCTCCATGAAGAGGACATCCTTAGGGAATAATCCTGCAGTTTTCATTTAACCCATTTGTGACCTTATGCATGGAAGATGGAACAATTAGTTATATCCCTGAGTCATTGGGGAACTGTTCAAACCAAATTTCTGCTGCAGAGCCTTAAAAAACCATCAGGTCAGCAATTTTGCATACCCTTAGAGGGTTAAGCCTGTGCCTCGAGGCAGGACATAGCTATGTATTAAATGGAGATGGCTTGTTTACAGGGAGAATGCTGGAGAACCAGACTCTTGGAGCAGTTTATCCTATGAAATACCTTATGGAGACTGTTCTGTGAGGCATCATCGGGAGCTGGACGTCTACACTTTAACCTCCGAGTCCCAGTCACCTCAGGAGCCTCCATTTCCTGGAGACAGTTGCACTGGACACATTTTTAAACTTATGAACATCCAACAGCAGTTAATGGTAAGGAAGAAAATTTTGATTTTCAGGCTTTTGTGCTCTCATTCCATACCCCAGTAAACCTTGCTATAATCAAAACATAAAAGTGCTTCCCTCAAAGATTGCAAAACCTGTAAATAAAGCAGTTTTAATAGTATTTGATATTTCTGCTTACAGATACAGAACTAGTAGCATTGGGATTGTTCCAGTAGGCGACTGGATTTTTCATCTGTTTTTGCCAGGTTTTTGAAATAATGAAAGATACACAGACACTTTGCAGATACAGAAATATGTAACATCCAGAGCTAAATTTTCCTGGCAAGAAAGGGAATTTGTTTGACTTTATAAATTTGTCGATTCAACTTTCTAAAATTAAATGAGCAGAGTAGCTTCTGAAATTGTTGCTAAAGAACAAAAATCAAATTTACTGAGAAAAAAAGCTTTTTCATGACTATTTCAGTGAGTGATGCTGATGCTACTATATTTAAATCGATAGTTGTATGGTAAAAAGATCACTAAAAAAAAAAAAAATAAAGATTTTATAATCCACTCAAGCCTTTAAGATAAAGTTGTTGCCAGACGTAAAAACATTACGGACTGCCTGGTTGCATTCGTTATGGGTAATATAAACGTCATACGGGTACATCTCTCTCAGCCATAACATCGAAAGACTAAGTTTAGATCATTTTTCCACCCAGTTTATTTCAGAGCTGATTCGATTTGGAGAAAGCTTGACAATAATCTCATTTAAGGGCATCGAGGGTCAGTTCCGTGCCAGAGGCTTCTTAGGGAGCAGGCATGATGTTTGAGACCAGCAGGCCAGGATGTTTCACAGCATGGTCGTATGATGAGTCTGCCTCTGCCTTTTTGAATCATATTTGTTTGAGAGCAGGTGTCATTTTTCTCTGAATGGGCTGGTAAGTCAGATTTCCCTTTAGAGGTCTTGTTAGGTGAATGATAATCCGAGTGAACATATCAGTTTGTAGGTGTCAAGGCAGCCTGCAAGGTGTGGGGATAGTTGACAGGAAAACATGAGAAGTTAAAACTAAGAGGAAGATGCATGTGTTATGAGCTCTAAAAATTTTTTAAGTAGCATCACTTTTTTTGCAAAATGTTTCTTCTGTAATGTTTATTCTTTGTTAATTTTAATGACCTCCTTTTGTAATTTTCAGGCCCTTGTTACACTTTCGACAGGAATAAAAGCAAGCTAGTTTTTCATACTCTTAAGGAGCACAGCCCAGAAGGTTTTCGTGAAAATCCATTTCTCTTTTACTGTCTTATTGGAAGGACTTTAGTGAGCATGACACATTTTACACTTACATGCGTAGACTTTACAGTAGACCCAGTGAGGCAGGAATAGTCTGATAATGGAGCACTATAAATACTCAGTATATTTGCTCAGTAAATAAATGAGAGGATAGTGGACAGTAGATATGCGTGAGATTATTGCAAGATCAGATAATGAGTGAAGAGCAGACCAGATGTTTTAAAAGTCGTTTTTATGTACTAAACAAATAGTGTTACCGTAAGAATTTCTGAAATTTCAGTCTAAAGTCAAATTCCTTCTAAAGGTCACCTGTATTTGTTTTTCTCCACTTTTCCTAAGTCTTATCTGCATGTACATATGATTTTTTTTACACAATTATAACCTTAGCTTAACTAAAGATTTTATTTTCTTTGTACATTGTATTATAAATAGTTCTGATTTCACTTTGATCTTCATAGGTAGCATCTACATTAACAGCATAGCCTTTTCCATCAGGTCGGTGATTCTGGTTATTTTTAACCATTACCATGTAGTTGGTGATATTGTTGCATTTAAAAAAATACTTTAAAGTTGCAAGAACTATTTTTGAGGTATCCTCAAGCCATAGTACCTCTTGATAATAACCAAGAATTAGGTGTTATTAGTTTGATGTTCTTATTTTTCTAATATTTAGTTTGAATAACAGGGGAACTGCTTTTATCAAAAAGTAAAAGAATATCTACCATGCTACTTACTGTTTTTGAAATTATGAACTTATAACTAAAACTGTTAATTCAGGTTGAATGGAGCATATCTGGGGGATGAAAGGCCCTTAACTCCTCAGGAAGAATTTACTTGTACGTATGAGGCAGAATGGAAGCAGCCTGTCCTCCTCTAAAGACCCTAAAAAATATCTTCCTCAGCTGCTCTTTTGAAGTATATATATCACTGATTTTTTTTAAAATACAGTTTTGAGGCTCAGTTTTACTTTCTAAAGTAAGTTCGTAGTGTAGAAAATAATCGTCTTGTGTATTCTTGACCATTTTATCATTGCACTGGAACAAGAGAGAATTTGTTTGCACTTATTTAGATCGGCTTACTGTGAAGGCTAGGAGGGGCTGCAAGGAAGTGAGCTTTCTCCAGCAGGGTTTCCGCCTATAGGTTTCAGTGACATCTTTTTCAACGAAGAGTTTTTAAAAAGTATTTTTCATTTCCTCCTAGAAAACAAACCTCAAGCAGATGGACAGTCTTATGCCTTTAATGATGACAGCACAGGATTCTTCAGGATCCACTGCCCAAGATACAGATGGCCAGTTCCTTTCGCATGCATCAGTGTCCACAGACAGCCAGCAGCTGTCTCCTCCTGTAGATGCTGAGGGCTCTCCATGCTGCCCAGGGAGCACTGTTGGACAGATTGAAAGTTCCCATGACTTGTCCAGTGTGGGTAAGGAAGAGCATAAAGACTGTTCCTATAGGAAGAAAAGTAAAGACGTGGAAAAAAAAGGGGAAGAAGCAGGGCCAGCACCTGCTGTGGACTCTGGAACTGTGTCTGAACCCAGCAGCTGCTTCCAGAGCATGCCTGATTGTGGAGCAAAGGGCACAGAAGGCCCTCCATCCTGTGGAATCAGAAATGAAGAAACTGGAACAGAACCTGCAGTGGCCACAGACCAGGCATCTCTGAGCAGTGGGGACGGTGTCCGGCCAGGTGTTGTAGCCGTGGCTCCAGACACAGGCCAGCATTTCTCTGCAGGTGAGCTGGCGGTCAGTGCAGCAGCAGATGCCAGTATCCCACAGACCGCAGGGGAAACAGGACATGGCCTCATGAACCCAGAAGCCACCTCCCAGAAGAATGAAGGCATGGAGAAGAAAGGGGAAGAGACAGAGGAACATGTGCTGGAAACAGGGGAAAGTGCGAAGGGGAGACGTGAGCACTCTGATCTCAGCGCAGCCGGAGCCTCTGGTCTAGCTAGTGTTCCCAACTGTGTGTCTGCCACGCCTGTGGGTCTAGCTAGTGTTCCCAACTGTGTGTCTGCCACCAGCTCCGTGTGTGGTGACAAACCTGCTGAGTCTCCACAAGGATTTCATAGCACAGAAGCCTCCATGGAAAAGACTGCAGAGACTGGAACTTCAGGAAGTCATAAAGAGAGCTCTGGCGTTTCAGTGGACCAGAACTCTCTAGTTATTCCAGCTGCTGCAGAAGGCAAGATCTCAGATGCGTCTGAACCTGATGCTCCCTTGGCAAACACATGCGAGGCAGTGTCACCCTCTGATTTCGACTTTCCCAGGCCACAAAAGGATGTTTTGCCAAAGCAGAAATCAGAAACGAATTCATCTCAAGTTCAGAGCCAAAACAGCAAGTCACCCATCTGTTCTACAACTGGAGACGAGAAACTTTGTGCTGCCTCTACTTGTCAGCAGAACTCAGTGACTTCTCGTGGTGCGTTGGCTGCAAAACAACGTGGTGACACAGTCACCCAGCCCGGAAGCACCTCCACAGAGCTGTCCAACGCACAGCAGCCGCCCACTGCCGGCTGCTCTGAAGGCGCAGCCACCTTTGACCATGTAAGAGATACCCAGGGAGATGTGGGGTTTTGTCTTCTCGAAGTTCTGGATAAAGAGGGCCAAGGAAGAGATTTGAAATTAGAAACATCTTTAACCAATGTGCCTGAGGTGGTTCCACATCCACATGCTGTTGTCCCTAAAGCTGAGAAAGAACCAGTGCCAGACCAGGCACTGTCATCGGGCAGGACTTTCTCTCTGGCAGGCAGTCCAGGCAATGAATCAGTAACCAAAGATGACGTACTTTCTCTTGTCCCCTCCCAGAAAGAAAAGGGAACAGCAACTTCTGAACCATACAGTGCTGCAGATGGTGAAGATGGCCGAGATTTGCGTGAGCCGGATAAGCAGCCACTAGAAGACAGTGCGGCCGGCCTGCCCACACCCCCGGCTGCCCTTGCCCTTCCGCCCAGCATGGGGAATGCCAGTCCCGTGGGATTTGGTGAGGAGCAGGAGAGGCCCTGCCCCTCAGCAGCCCCTGAAGTTCCGAGTCTCGAGGGGGACGCCGACTGCTCCCTGCTGTGTGTGAGTCAGGCCGCCTCGGCCTCTGCTACCAATTTGACTGAAGAAGGAACAAATCTGGTGGTGCCAGAAAGCTCTGCAGCTCAGGGGCAAGAGGACAAGAATAAAGCGGTGGTTTTTTCCTCTGTTCAGGAAGACACCCCTTCTCCAGGGACGCCACAGGAGGAGCGGAGGCCAGCCTCTCCTGGACGGGGGGCACCGGGAGTCTGTGCCGGGCCCAGCTCGAACGCCTGTGCCGAGGACAAAGCGCTTGAGTGTGGCGGCTCATCGGGCACACCCTTGGCCCGTCTGAACGCAGAAGCTAAACACAACAAGGAAGTGGCCCCAGCAGGCGCACTGCTGCCTGGAGGTGGGGCTGCGCGGAGCCTGGTGCCACCAGGAGCAAGGCTGGCTGCAGACTCGGGCCAGGAAGCCGTGTGTGCAGAGCAGAGCGGCTCACCTCCACTCCCGGGCCTGCTGCCGCAAGGGTCCGAGACCCCCCGCTGCGATGGATCGTTTGCTCTGGGTGTTGGAGTGAAAGAAACGGAATCCCAGGGGGCGAGCGCGGCTGGCGGGGGGCTTGGAAATGCGGCGGCGGACGCTGCGCTGGCCAGTGCTCTGCAGGGCACCGTCGGGGCTGGAAGGAAGGCTGTGTCGCGCGATGCCCACGACCTCTCGACACCAGAGGTCTTGTTGAACCAGGGGAAGAATGTGACCCTGGTCTCGCCAGGGGCTTTACCAGGCGAATGTGCGACTGACCTCCAGGGCACCGCGTCACCAGAGATGGTGCCTCTTCGTTGGGGAAAAACAAGGCTGGAGGGAGCGGACCGCAGCAGTAGCCTGGGTGACTCCAAGGACGCACAAGTGGATGATGATACCTGTCCCGTCCCTCTGCAGCCTGCTGCAGAGATGGGGGTCTTGACCAGTGATGACAAGGCCCGAGGCAGGGAGAGGGGTGCAGCCCTGCCACCTTGCACCGTGTCCGCCGACGCCGGGCAGCTGCCTGAGACAGCAGGCTCCATCGAGGAGGCTGCGAGTCGCATAGTGGATGCCGTCATAGAACGAGTCAAGGCCTCAGGAGCCCTGCTCCCAGAGGGCAAGACCAGTCACATGTCACCGTCCTGTCCTGAGTCTGGCCCAGTGACTGAACAGCTGGGGAAAGGGGTGGCTTTCCTGCCTGGGGAGACACAGCAGATGGGCAGTGTTCGCGAAGAAGCCCCTGGGCACCCCGCAGGATGTTTTGCTGGAGGGGAGGAGCCAGAAAAGAATCTCCGGCCTGTCCAAGGCCCAGGGTCGGCAACAGGTGAGCAAATCAGAATTAAAAATTCACACTCTGAGAGACAGGTTCCTCTAAAAGTCTCTGTGATGAGCTGGTAGAAATGCAGGTTTCTTTGTCGCTTAGAAGTCTTGTGTTCGCTGGGTAGGTGACCAAGTTAACGGGCACCGCCATCAGGAGAGGCGCATCATCTCTGGGTTGGGCAAATTCGCTTCCTGTATTGTGGACGCCTGGCTTGGTGGCTTAGGCCTGTAAATGCTCTGTCTGTCGCCCTGGAGCAGTTGTGCCTTTCCTAACAGGGGACACAGTGCCTACTGGGTCACTGGTGCTCTCTAATGACAAATGATTTTAGCAGGTGTTTTCTTCGCGTGGCTTAGTTCTTTTCTCTGGAGCCATCACAGCGGTGCTGAAAAACTTCTCTTTCTAAGCTTGAAACTCCCTTTCCCCCCATCATCCTAGTCTGTGTTCTGAGCAAATTTAGAGTCACAGTGGTTTCATGAGGAGCTGTCAGTATCATTCTAAGCCAGCAGCCTAATGTCGCAAATGATGGCATTAGGTCATCGGCAAGGGTGGGGGGAAGGGAGCTCCCTCCTTTCCTGCCTGAGGAGCAGACCTCCCATGCCATTGCCTGTTGCTTTTGGGCACCAGTCTGAGAATTCAGGGCCCTGCACAGCGCAGGGATAGGATGCAGGATTTCCGCCCCAGCCCAGTCTGCTGAGCCGCTGTCACAGGGCAGACGTGGTGTCTGCTTATCTTGGTGAAGCAGCTGCACCGAGCAGATTGCTCACACGGCGGCCTGTTCCATCTGTGGGCAACCATGTCCAGGGAGAGCAAAGAGAAAGCACTACTGCTCGGTGGAAACCCGCTATGAGTAATAAAACTTCATACTGGGGCCTGAGGCTGAAGCTGAAACTGGCGTGTTGACTTCTGAAGTCTTTGAAGGTCAGTTTGACTCACTGTGATACAGCCACCTGCCACCAGGCATCGGCAGAGGACCTGTCTCCTCCACACTTGCCCCCAGGCTTTTGTAGGTAAGAAGTAGCCTGTTTTGTTTTTCGTGTTTGTGTTTTTGCTGTTCTTTCTGATTTCCCAAAGGCCCTGTAAAGTAGCACAGGTTAAGAGTGTGGGGGTGGGGTGTGTTGAGAAATGAACAAACAGCAAGAAAAGAAGTAGCTTAGGAAAAAGAGTAATGTAAACACGATGGTCATTTTTCCAGATTAGGCAGTTTTAACGATTTATAGTTTCTTCCCCCTTCCAGTGAGGGATTTACACAACCTGAGGTGGTGGTTTTCGGTGACTGAAGGTTTTTAGTTTTGTTAATGTTATGGAGTGTTAGAAATTTGTTGGGGGCTATCTCAATTTAAATGAGAAGGTCTCTCATTTTTAAAATAAGGCACACAACAAGTCTATTTTGGGGGCCCTGGCAGATTGACATTTCAGGAGAATGGGAGTGGCTGTAAGCTGATGCCTGGCTGTGTTCTTTTCGTTTGGGTGCTGGTCTTTGGCCACATGGGCTGGAATTATTTCTCTTTCTGATCCCTAGTCAGAGTTTAACCCAAGTCAAATACAAACTAGGAGTTCCGAGTCTGTAGTACCACGTGAGAAAAGGTAGAAACCAGGGAGAATTTCAGAGGCTGATATTTTATAGTAGGTAAATGTAGTAAAGCGCTAAGAAATGGTTCTTAAGATCTTAAGGTTTTAGGAAGGAAAACGAGACGAATGACGTTCAGCAGTGTCTCTGGGTTTGGGGTTGGTGGGTGTGAGTGGGCGAGTTACTTGTTCTGCTACCAGGAGGAGTGAGTGGTGTGTGACTGGAGCTCATGGCCTCAGACCGAAGAGAAACGCAGCCACTCATGGCATCTGTGCTTGCTTCAGGGATAGCCAGGATCCGGGAAAGTCCCCGGGCACACTGCCCTAGAGGAAAAGCACCTGAGTGGGATCCCAGAGCCAAAGGGTTTTTTGTATGAGGTTTTATTCCTTTCGTGAGTATAACTGTCGTGTTCGTGAGTGAGGAGACCTGGGTTTAACTGCCGATTTGGAAGGTGCCCCGTGACCCTGGCTTCTGTCTGTGTATACTGCTGCAGATCAGGCCAGATAGAAATGGAAACGGGGAAACACACAACTTCTAGTTAGAAAGAGGGGATGTGGCCTCTCACCCATCCAGAGCGTTGATGACAGTGGTTTTGGAAACCAGTTGTGCATGACTGAGCCCGTCCAACCCTGCAGATGTTGCCCACATCCTTCAAGTAATCACTGTTCACCGTTGTGATTGGTGGCTGCTTGCCAGAAATAGGTGTTTTCAGTTGATGGGTATAGGATAGTTAGGTTGTGCCAAAAACCACATCCCCAATAAATAAAAGTCAACAACAATAAAAAAAAATCACTCCAACTCACTTAGAAATGTTTTGATCAAGGAATACTTTTAAGGGGGGGTGGTTCGTCATATTTTTTTCAACTTTAATCACGTTTTTGTAAATGGGCAGTTTCTTTGAGCAAAGAAACGTGCTTGCCCATTCTAAAATTGCTATTAAGATTCTATAATAATAAGGGCAAAGAAAGAAGATTTGAAAATGTTCAGTTACAGAAATGTAACTTCTCTAAACCTGATCAGAGAAGTGTGCTTTTAGAATAAAATCTAAGCACAACATGCTTTTAGAATAAAATCTTGACAATCTTTGGTGAAGGAAACCCGTCTGCCCTTTGGTGTAGGGACCAGTTTTCTCTGTGAGAATAGTGCCATGACCAGATTAAAAACAACCACAGACAATTTTCCACATGAAATTTAGACGATAGTTCCATTTGTATTTGGATTATTATAAGGTGAGTTTTGACTCTTCAGTCATCCGTCTCCTTTAAAGAAGTGTCAAAGGCTAAATTTGCTTCAGACATCACTTTATCACTTCCTTCCTGTATTTGCTTGACCACGTGGTGGTCAGGTACAAAAACCACTACTGTTCAGTCTGTTGAGCATAATTCTAAAGAAAACACGTAATAACTTTTTCTTAAAAAAAGGAATTGCTGGTTTGTGATTACATTTTGGTTTGGGAAGAAACAAACGCTGAAACAAAAAAATAACGTACCAGAATAGTTCCATGTGTAATCAACTGCAGTTCTGGGTAAATGAGTCTGTGTGGTATGTCTCTAAAGAAAAGCTTTTCATGAAAGAAGAAGAGGTTCTTCTTTCTTTTTTGTATCCTGTACAAATACCAACATCTCTTGCCTCTCTGATCTTGGTCAGAATGGACTACTTAGCTTCAGCTGTTCATCTGTTACCTTGCAGCTTGTGAATTTACTTTTCCGTATGTAAGTCAGCACCACACTCAGATTTGTCATGAAAATGGAAGTTCAGGAGACACTGAGTTGGACATTCCCTTAGCTGCAAACCCATTCGAAGGCTAGGGAAAACCGCACAGCCGTGTGATGAAGGCAGAGCTCAGCTCAGGCTCAGAAATAACACCAGCTGCTGAAGGCCCGAGAATTCTTTTCCATTTAGCACAAAAGCAAAAACAAACAAATCACACAGAATCTGGAGCATGTTGTGTAAATTAGTAAGGCACAGGAGTCAGTTTTTCTAGTGTACTTTATAACCCCCTTGTTATCTTGTTCCCTTCAGAAATGCCGGACACAAAAGCCAACGATGAAGTGGATTTTCTGAGTAATAGCAGAGAGAGTTCAGTTTCTGAAGAGGTGGCTGTGGGAGACGCAGTCACTACGCCTAAGATGACCAGACAAGGCCCGAAGTCCCAGGCGGTAAGTGGCACTGAGTCTGCGTGAGCGCAGACTGATTAGTGTGGTCTGCTTTATCTGATTTACAGCCTCGTTCTTTTGTTTGGGGGATTTTTTTTCCACAGAAGTGTTTCCCCCCTTCTCTCTTGTTCCATTACATATAAATGTGGATGTGTTGCTGCGGTTAAGCTCATAAACAGTGAGCACCCCAGGGCGGAGTTAGGGCCTTCCTGCTCGGATCCCTTGGAGATGGTAATGAGAAAGATTTTCCCTGGGAGCACAAGACTTTTCAAATTGTCCTCAAGTTTAGTGTGTCATAAAACAAGAATTACCAGCAAAGGGATCTGTTAACCCTTTTTAAGTCTGACTCTTCTTTCTTTATGTAGAAGCTGATAGCAGCAGAAATGAAATTTTAACGTCTAGCTAGCTCAGTGCTAACTGTCTACAGTATCAAGCACGTCATTCATTCTTAGTAATGGAAAGAGAGGAGCAGTAGCTTTTTTCATAACAGTTTTATTGAGACATAATTCTCATACCATAAAATTCACCCATTCAGGTAAAGTGCACAGTTTCGTTGTTTAATAGATTTACAGAGTCATGCACCTGTCGTCATTGTCCAATTGTAGAACATTATCATCACTCCAAAAAGAAACCCCGTATTTATTAACCAGGCTAGCCCTCCTGCTCCTACCCACCCCCTTGCTCCTCACCCCCCAGCTCCTGGTAGTTCCTGATCATCTTTCTGTCTCCGGATTTGCCTGTTCTGGAACTTCATGGGAAGGAAATCATGTGATGTGTGATCATTTGTGACTGGTTTCTGTCTCTCAGCAGCATGTCTCAAGGTTTGTCCGCGCTGTAACATTGCGAAGTGGTATTCGCTGTGTGGGGACACCACATTTTTGTACCTTTGGCTTGTTTTCACCTTTGGCTGTTGTGAATTCATGGACAAGTTTGTGTTGTGTGGACATGTTTTTATATACCTGCAAGTGGATTTGCTGGATCATATGGTCATTCCATATTTAATATTCAGTAAGTTTTTAAAAATGTGTTTCTTCAGAATCTCGAGATGACTTTTCATCTTGTTTAAAGCTATTAACTTTTAAAATGAGGGAACCAGTTGAGAGAAACATCACTCTCGGCTTTCGATTCTATGCTGGTTGAAAGAAAGTAAAACCTTGTGGAAGCTGAAAATCAAGTTACTGGACTACGTGAGATTGCCCTCAGAAAATCAGTCTTCCTTGTCCAGATGGGACAGTGCACTGTGTTGTTCTTCAGAGGCCTAAGGTGGTTTATTTTCTTAGAGTTACACCAGTCGGCAAACAGCACTGTTTCAAGTGTCTGGGCTGTGATAAACAGGCTTCATTTTATTGGAGCACAGTGGCAGGGAGGGAGGTGCTGGCCGTTCTAACCCACCCCTTACCACAGATAATATTCGTGACTAATGCCTGGGTGGCTGCTTATATGGCAGGCATTATTCAGACAATGTTGCCTTTGCCCCTAGGGAAAGAAAGGAGCACACACCCTGCCTGGGCACACGCGTGTTTGTTTCCAGGAGCCCCTAAAACAGAGGAAGGACAGACTCACATCCTTGCATTCAAATGCCTCTCTTTCTCAGTCCTTCATCTGAACAGTGCAGTGGTTAACGTCACTGAATACAGCCCGATCCTTGGCCGTGGGCCCTTTGTTTTACGTTGAGAAACATCTCTGTCCTAATCGTGTCTTGTCTGTTATAAAGAAGAAAACAGAATGTTCGTTTTTAAATAAAATTCCCTCATCTCTTACCTGTTTTCATTTTTCCTCTGGTTTTAGGTGTTGAGAGAGAGACTCTTCCTCTGGTTTGTCAGCATGTCTTACTAAACAGAAGAGTTAGGCCATCAGAGCGTCACATGACTAGCTCAAGGTCAGACCCGGCTAGAACCGAGTGGGGGGGTTTGGTTTCTGAGCTAGGATTTACACAACGGGGCGCATTCCCCTTTTGACTCTTACCCCACCCTCTGTGCCTGGCAGGTAAATTCTGAGGAGCCTCATTAAGGTTAGGGCAGTGGAATCTGCCCGGTGGTGGAGGATAGCTGTGCGACGTGCTTTGTGTCTGCAGCCACTTTGTGTAGTTGGAGAAAGCGTATATTAGTGGGACCTTCTGTTCCTAATGATGGAGGTTTTGTGTTCGCGTCATTGCTGAGGTAGTGATGTGAAATCTGACCACTGACTCTCTCTCCTCCCTGTCGCTCTGCCAGCCTTCCTGTCCGCTGTGAATTGAGAGGATAGAGCTTGGCCACACACTTTAGTTTTCCTCGTGTTGCGTTTTTCTCCTTCCCATTTAGCTTTCCACATGCTGTATTTGTTGTAGGCTTCTACTGAGTCAGGAAAGAGAAGTCCCCGAACTTTTTTGGCGAGGGCAGAGAGTAAAGTATTTTAGGATTTTGGGGACTTACAGTCTCTGTCGCAGCTAGTCAGCGTTGCTGTTCAAGTGTGAAAGCAGCCGTAGGCTAGATGGAAACCAGAGTGACTCTCACAATAAAGCTTTATAGACACTCATAAATAAACGCAACTTATATAAGCACTGAAATTTGAGTTTAATGTTCGTGTGGTATATAATATTCTTTCTTGGAAGGTGTTTTTTTTCAGTCATTGAAAGATGTGAAATCTGCTCTTAGGTTTCTTCATGGGCTGTAGGCAGTGGGCCAGTGGCAGTCGTTTGTGGGCCCCGAGCCTGGCCTAGAGGATACCGTGCACCAGTGGATGAAAAGAAAGAAAGGGAAAGAAGACTTCTTTTCTAGATGTTGTGTTTTCTGGCGAACGCTAGAGTTATCAACTGCAAGGCGGGAGGCAGAGAGTTCTGGTTCTGTTTCTCTGACTAGCTTTTTGACTCATCATCCCCACTGTTCATCTTTCAGCCTTGACACTCTGGGGTCAAGGGTTACTCGAGCTTGTGACTGTAGTCGAGGGTGGGGTGGCGTTTGTTTAATACCATTTAATTCGATCTTTCTGACACTTGCACAGTCCTTGTGTTGTTGGCTTTGGGGATAGGCCAGTCATGGCTTCACTGAATCATTGTTTGACTGTGTCTCCTCTTCCAAAGGTAAATCAAAGAATTTGTGTATCTTACACTTCGCTGCTATCCTGAAAACCTAGAACAGTGGTTCATTTAGGGCAGTCTTTTAGTGGATGTAAATAAAAAATCCATTTTCAGTTCTTAGAGGTGTCTTTCTGTTTGGTAACCTTCTCTAAGCTTATATAGTTGTCAGTGCATAGATAGGGACCTCTGTCAAATATAGCACTACCAAGTATTTAAAGAAAAAAGATATGGTTGAGTTCCTTTTCCTTTTTCTTTTTTTGGCCTGTTAGTCGGATGTCTGTCATACAGGCTGAGAAGTAATTTTTTAATTCCTTAACCTGTTTGACACATTGTGCTGTAAATATGTAGATACACCTTTACTTTAGAGGTTAATGATGCTTAAAATCCTGATTTATAAAGGAATTAGGCAATATTAAGAATAATGGGTGCTTCTAGTCTCAGGGAAGACACTTTTCTGTGTTGAATGCTGCAGGTTTCTTCATAGATGATAGGCAGTCCTCACAGATTTCTTCACTGAGTTGAAAACTGTTTACGGTTTAGGAGGTTGGGTCATTTACTCATACCTAATATTCTCCTTAGTCACCTTATCAGAATTTTATGGTTGTAGTTTAATATTAATTATTGCCAAAGCTTTAATAATAGTTACAATTTATTAAATATTGTCCCCACTTCACTAGTTTCAAAGTTCAGATTATCTTCGTTGTCTTCTTTTTTTTGCTCAATGAGTTAATATATATCAAGCATTTAGAGCACACCCTGGCACTCAGTCAGTACAGCTTAGCATCGGTATTATTAATTAGTTTCATAACTTCAGATTTCAGAATCCTTTTCTTCGTTTAAGTAACGAGTGGCATATGGTGGCTCCTAAAACAATCAGGACTCAGTCTCTGCTTCTTGAACATAAATTATAAAAGCCTCAGAAATGGCTTCACACCTTAATTTAAGTTGGGAGACTTGGAGCTTGTTTTACCTCTGAGACCTTTAGAATTTTAATGAAGTTTATAGATGGTCTTAAAAGTCCAGCGCTTTTAAAGGAAAAGTGAAGGATTCAGTATGGTTAAGTGACTTGTCTCATTTCACAACTAGTTAACTCTGTAAACTAGACTAGAACCTCACTCCTCTTTGGTGATATTTCCACTGTTTGTACTGTGGTTAGCAGAGTGATCGTCCTGAGGATGCACGTCTATCTATAGGAATCCACTTCACTCTGATGGATGGGCTTTTGCATTTTAAACAACTACCCTGAGCGATGCGTGCACGCAACACACCAGGATTCTCAAACCATCATGTTATACTCCGTGCTTTCAAAGATAGAGAAATTCTTTTGGCCATTTTAGACCAAAGCTGATTCACTTTATAATAAGCCTTGTGTTATTATTTCTGTAACTGCAGCTAAACATCACCAAAGTGGTTTGTCGAAAAGTTTGCTTTAGATGCAGGAATTACTGAGACTTTCCACATCTGCCTTTTATTTCCTAAAGAATGAAATAAGTAGGTATAGAGATGACACTGAATCCTTTAATCCAGAGTGTAAACCTTCTCGGACCATTCACCTTGAGAACATGCTCCAGGGTGGCCAGGAAAAAATTCTCCCTCCAGCTTTCCTGTCCCCAACCAAGCATGCTCCTCTCTGTGTGAATCCTCTCTTCAATGTGTGGCCAAGCTCATTAGGAAGGAGGTTGCCTCCCTGGTGTATCAGTTCGTTGAGGTATCTCTACTAACTCCTGTTCCAAATGCTCATTGCATAAGCTTATTAGCCACATGGAACAGTTAATTCACCAAGCCAGTGTATCTTGCCAAGATGCTCATGGTTTTAGCAGCCAAGCACTCAGGAGCAGATGTGTTCAAGCACAACTCAAAAGTCTCGTATGTTGAGTTTTTATGTTCCTGTGAAAGTCCACATGCTTCCCAGTCAAGAAGGCGCTTAAAATCAGAACCATGATCCCCTTCTTCATAGCTGCACAGTCAAATGGCACATTAACGGAATTTCCATCCTTAATGATCTTTACAACAATACCAGTACTTGTTTCCTCAAGGTTGTGGGTGAGAGCATTGCTGGACAATTTCCGGTTAATATCTTCTCCTTAATTTACTGTTTTTAAGGGAACGCTGTTTTCTTTCTCTTGTCTCAAGAGGGCGAGCTTGCATTTCCATCCCTTGTTGGAGGGTCTGGTTAAAAGCTTTTTGTTTTGTGTGGCTGTTCACAGCCTTCATGCTTAGCTTCCAGGAACAGTATTGCAGCTCTCAGTTTTCAGTTTAAAAAAAAAAACAAAACTTTAAAAAAATGTCCCAGCTATCACATTTACATATATAGTTTTGTGGTGTATGTGTTACCCCCACCACCACCCTGTGCGCCCCCCCATAATTATCCATTTTAGGTCCAGCTGTAGGGAAACACTCCTCGTCTCTTCATACGGTGTTTTTGGAGCTACTCTTTCTGTATGTCTCCTCTGAAATGGAGAGTTTCCAGGAAATTCTGCAAATATTCCTCTAGAGTAGTTAGTTGCAAAACAGAAGGACCTCAGAGAACGCCAGATCACAAAGCCAGAAGTGGAAAAACTGTAGCCTCTGTGTAAAAATCTCTGTAGACAATACATGTAAGTGCATAATTTAATCATCTGGCTGTACGTTCGTAAGTGACCTTGAGCAGGTTATTTAATTTCTCTGGTCTCTGTTTTCTTCTTTGTGCAGTGATTAAATAATCTTTAAAGTTCCTTCCAGCTCTTATATTTTGACCAGTGTCTGACTCTCAACTTACTGGAATAAATTCATAAACGTTGGGGTACATATCTTGTATTGGACCAAAAGGACAATTACGAGGGACTTTTAAAAATCATACTTTTATCAACAGCCAAATCCTTAAAGTAATCCCTTTTTTCCTTCAGAGTTTCCCAAGTTGTTTTTCTCTGGAGTCTTAAATTATATTAATAATTCTTTTTTTTCTTTCATAGAACTGCTTAACCGTAGGCCATAGGACCATTTCAGAGGAGTTAGATGTTCCTATTTATTTCTCCTGTTGGGACAAAAGAACCAAATCTGATTCTTAACACCGTTTCCACTCATTTCTTACACTCTTCATTTCACATTTGTTCATTTAAAAAAAATTCTTTCCATTTAAACAAAACAAAACAAAAGCAGTTTACCCATTTCTCCCACCCTCCCCATCCCTGCCTCTGGCAACCGCCAGTCTCTTCTCTTTATCCCCTTAGTGTGTGTATATGTTTTCTAGATCCTTACTTAAGAGAGGTCCTACAATATTTGTCTTTTATTTCATTTAGCACAATGCCCGTGAGGTCCACCCATGTTGTTGTAAATGGCAAGATTTCAGTATTTTTTTTGTGACTGAATAATCTTCCTCTGTGCGTGTGAGTGTGTACACGCGCGTGTACCACAGTTTCTTTATTTATCCACTGCTGGACATTTAGGTTGTTTCCATGTCTTGGCTATTATAAATAATGTTGCAGTGAACATAGGGGTGCATATATCTTTTTGAGTTAGTGTTTTTATTTGGTTTTGGTTTTTGATAAATACCCAGAAATAGAATTTCTGGGTCATATGGTGGTTCTATTTTTACTTTTTTGAGGAACCTACACTGTTTTCCACAGGGGTTGCACCAGTTTACATCCCCAGCAAAAGTTCGTGACGGTTCCCTTTTCTCCACATCCTCGCCAGCACTTGTTATTTCTAGGTTTTTTTTGACAGTGGCCATTCCAACACGTGTGAGGTGACATCTCATTATGATTTCGATTTGCATTTCCCCAGTGGTTAATGGTGTGGAGCATCTTTTCACGTACATCCAGTGTACATATGTCAGTTGCTTCATGCTTGCAGGGCAGAGCCCCCGGGTGTGGTGAATGTGTGCTGTCACACCTCCCCCGCCTCTCAGCAGCCACTCCTGCCTGCACTCTGGGGCCCCTGCCTACACTTGGGGAGTTGCTCTTTTCATTCCAGTTCCAGAAAGTGATGCTTGTGCCGAGATTGTTTGGCTCTGGAACAGTCACTGTCGTACACACACAGCACAATAGGCTCTGTTCCTTCTTAGGAGTCATTAGGGTTCCCCTAGCGGGACAGTCTGCAGGAGGAAGACAGAGTCGGGCCCTCCGCCCTCATTAGTGCTGCGTCTGCTTCACATCAGGCTCGCAGCTTGTGTTTCTCTTTGTTCGAGGCTGTTCTTTCCTCCCTGAGTTAGGAAAAGGACTTAAATCCTGGCTTTGTTGACATGGGACTTTAATGCAACTGCTGTTACAGCTGACCATGTTAAAAGGAGTACTAAAGCTGTGAGAAGAAATACTGTTTAAAGGTTAGCGTCTTACATAATGGGGCAATGATCTTAGGTCTGCTTCTTGTCACAAGACTGTGTCCTATAGACTTTGAAATAGAGTTTATCATTGACACACCCCGTTCCACCCCCATGATTTCCCAGGCTTCTGAGAAGATGGTGCAGGTTCTTAAGAGATGCTGGTTCGCGGTGAATTCAGATGGTTGACATCTGCCGCTTATTGTTGTAGGTACAATGCATCGCGATCTGCTCACTGTCCCTGGAGGAGAGGAGTGGGCGGCAAGCTCTTCAGTGTTTAATAGTGCCAAGTTTTCTTATCTCTGTTTTATTTCTGATAGGGACCTGTGCTGCCGTGTCTCTATGTCGTGGCATGGTTCTCTGGGAAGGAGCAGGGGTTAGGTAGAAAACAAAGTAATGCATGCCATTTTGAGACTACAGTCTCTGAATCAGTCTCATTTTTTAAAACTTAGACTCAAGCTGTGAGTTATCTAATACCAGCCATTTACTAGCAGATAAACATGGTGTTCCCCTGAAGTTGGTACAGAATGCTGCCTTGAACCTTCCTCCTTAAAGCTAGTTAGTAGGGACTTGGGAGCAGGAAGGGAGAAGTTACCAAAAAGGCGAGGGGAGATGGAGAGCTTTCACATGAGGGCTGGGCAGGCGGAGGGTAATGAAACAGAAGTGTCTCTACAGCATCTCAAGTGACCAAGCTCTAAAGGCATGAAATGGCAGCAGCTGTGAAAGACCCAAGTTGTCTAATTCTTCCAGCAGTTGTTTGCATAACTTCTTGTAGTTCATTACTCCAGCATAGAGTGAGGAAGGAGGGAGTATAAGATTTTAATAAAAGAAGAAGGCCACTCTTCTTCCTCTAAAACAGATTTTATCCCATAACCAACTAATTCAGTAAAATGGAGGGAGGTAATTACACAAATCTATGCGTAAGTTAAAAGGCGTAGATTGTCCACTATTTTTAAAAACAGGGCTTTTACTTTGAGATACACACAGCTCCTCAGGAAATTTCAGCAGCTGTTGCTAAGTGCAGACTCGCATTTCAGCGTAAGACAGGACTTTAAATGTTGGCATTCATTTTCAGAAAACATATTCCTTTAGGAAGTTCTTTTTATAAATCGATAGTAATTAAAGCATTTGACAAACGCTTGTCATTGGTTCTACGTTTTAACAAGTCCACCTTTAAAAAGGAATGTATCAGTCCCCCACCCCCACCCCGACCCCCAAAAGCACATGCACTCTGACAATCGCAAGGAGTAGCAGAACAGAGAGAACTCAGCTTTGACAGGAGGGAAAAGTGTATGGAGTCTTCTGCCGAGTTTTTAACTTGCCTTCCTGTGACTCGTGGCTGTGGGTCCTCATAGTGCCTGCCCAGGAGGAAAGGGCATCTTGCGATTAGATGATACCATTTTCTCTCCGCGGACCCTGTGACAAGTGAATGTTTTTGGAACGGCAGTTTTCAGGTGGTCGGAGGTAACACCTTAAGTGCCAGAGCTGTTTGGTAGTCTTTGCTGTAATGTATTTCTGAAATACCTGTGTACTTGGCTGCTTATGAAACACTGGACAGAACTGTCCTCTCCAGGTTTTAGAATTATCATCGTGGGTATCATTGACATATAATGAGGCTGTGCATCTGTGGACGCTAATCCCATCAGCAACTTGCACTAATGAGTCACTCATGTTGGTTTGCCTGTTGGCCATTTGCCCTGGTCCCTCAAAAGTGAAATGAGACTTATGTATGCAGCCATGTAAACAGTCTTTTCCTAAAGAATCTCATTTGCCCCTCAGGAAACCATCTCTTCATTCCTGCTGTAGTTACTCTTAATTCATCATCAGTAAAAATAGTATAACATTGTTTGGCCCTTGCTTCATCTATACCTAAAGGTATTGGCTTCCATACAGTCTCTCAAGCTGGAAGGCCTCATCTCAGATGCCTTCCTCTCACCACTCCCATTACTTCTTAATGTGAAGAATGTATATTATGAAAAAAAAAAAACTTTTCAAACAAAACCAACGCTAGAAGAGTGGCATTATTTTAATCTAATGTTTGGCTTAAGAGAGAACAGTTGGATTCTCTTAGCTCGTATGTGTTCAACCTGTAGCAATATGTTGTTTTGGTTGAAATCTATTAAGAAAATCCAGCTTAATACAGGTATATGCTTGGGAAAGAGAAGAATATTTTTAAAGTTTTCTCAGACAATTGTGATGTTCTTATTTGATGGTAGATCAGGAAGGACAAACGGTAGGTTCTTGAAAGGTTTGCGGTGTGGAATCTGAAAGCATATCATTGAACTTGTCGCTCTTTGGTGTTTTAAAGGCCATTGATCTGTCTTGTACTTTGAATGCAGCTTTTATCCGTGTGTGATTTTCTGACATCGCTCATCAGTCTTGGAAAATACTGATTTACTATGTAATCCAACTCTTCCAAGTGTGGAATTGTCTTTTATTCTACAACATCAGGAAATCTCACCACTAGTCTCATCAGAAGCGTCTTTAAGTATTGGTAAACTGGTAAGCTCACAGTGGCAGATTCAAGTTTTCTCAATTTCTCATTTTTCCTTGAAAGTCTAAATTTTACCATCAGTGACAAATACTGCCAGTTGTTTCTTTTAAGAGACAGGTTCACTTTGTTCATTTCCAAGAAAATACCCAAGTTCTGAATAAGCATCATTTGTTCATCAGTCCTTTCAGGTAAAACTGCTGTTTCATGAAAAAGTGGCTAGCTCAGCTCACAACCTTGAACAATGAGAGACACGTGGCTTTTCTCAAGAGAACCATCATACCTTGTTTACAGAAAGAAGTGTTATGTGTACTTCCCATTCGTCACACAGAATGTTAAAAAGATGTGTATCTATGTTGAAATTTAATGAAACTAATGATCAGCTTCATCAAGGATGTCCTTTGTAAAATATTTTTGTTTTAAACTGTGGGTGTATGGCGGCAAAGAATATCATGACTACTGGTTCACTTTGGTAAAACTGCTTTGATTCTTGGGAAGGTTCATTAGTGCAAATGTAACACAGTAAAAAAGGCAAATGATGTCTTACCATTACTGTCAAAATAATTTTGATCCCACCCACGCCCTGAAAAGGTCTCTGGGACCCTTGAGGTTCTGCTGCTTCAGCTCGTTACAGATTCTTGTTGACACAGCGCTTTACCTGGCTTCAGAGTCTGTCTGGCTCCTGAGGTTACGGGTATGGTCCTGTCCTCTGTGCTTTTCCAACCTGCCGTCCACCTGCCAGCCACACCACACCACACTCCTGGTTTCGCTTAAATCCATCGTTGTACTTGCTCGTTGGTCTTCTCTGCCTGAAATGCGTCCCCGGGGTCTACCCTGGCACTCTTTCGTTCTTTGAGGCCCTTGCGGATGTGCTGCTTTGTCCTACGCTGCACTCACTCAGGCCTCCTGTGCACTCCTCTCCCTCCCCACACTGGAGCACAGGGCCACCGGGTCCTGCCGTGAACCCCGAGCCCTGCGCAGTGCCTGCTGGGGCGCTGGCCCTCCTGCCGGCGACTCCGCCTTTGCCTTGGGTCCCTGCACCCGGACCTGCCACATGATCTCACACATGGCAGGCATTTATAACATCGGATGCATGGTATCTTGAAAGAAAAAGGAAAACAAGAACTCCAACAAGACTGACTTCTAGTTGACAGTTTTCTGAAATACTTCACTGAACTTTACATTAGACTATGTTTGCTTAATCCATTTATTGCTTTCTCTCCTTCAGGCACTGATAACCTTTAAATAGTTCTCTCTCTCTTTAAAATCCTGTTTTTCTCATTTCCATAGCACTTGTATTTGAAGCATTTAAGTTTTGTTGAGGTTTAAGAAACCTGTTTTATTCGGTATGGCAGGAGTTACAACTAAAAATCAGGTGGAGAAGGACTTCCTCATTGATAACTCATTAATCTGAGTATTTCAGATTGAACCAAAAAAAGTGGTTCATCTTTCTACGTAGAATTTGGGTAATTGTAGTGGGACATAACAGAATAAAAGCGTCCTTGGCTCAGCAGTGTGAGAATTGGATGCACTGGACCATTAGACTTCAGATGCAGGAAAACTATACGTATGAAAGGAAAGATAACAACAGTGAGCAATACTAAATAATGCTGCGTCCGTTTGAAGACCACGGATGCTTATTCTCACAGCATCCTCAGAGAGGAGGCAGAGGAGAGATGCCAGTACATAGTCTTATAGAGGGCGAGTTGGAGGGACAGAGCAAAGGCTTGTATGTGTTCTGCTCAGGCGGTGGCCCTGGTAATGCTTTATAATCTCAGCTGTTACCTTGCCCGAAAGACCCTCTTCAGAGAGAGATGGGGACCTTTCATTCACATGGGAACCGTCTGCGGATGCTAAGGCCATGCGTGAAGGCAGACCAAAGGCGCAGCAATGTCCTGCTCCAGGAGAGAGTTACAATGGGCACCCGGATAACTGGTGAACAGTTCGTGCTTTTAGTGCTGGTTCTAGCAGTGAGAGGAAGGACAGGTCAGCCTTTCGACGGGGGTGTTTAAGTCGGTGACATCGCGGATGTGACAGCACTTGAGGGGGACTCGCAGACTGTCGCGTTTTGCATAGGTGCGGGAGGGCACGCGGGCAGGGTGAAGGACGTGGCCGTCGCCAGGTGTGGAATCCAGTCTGAGCATGGTCGTTTCGCTTGTGTGACTGCTGTGGAAGAGTCCCACAAGGAGAGGTGAGAGGAGAGACCACAAAGAGGCCGTCATGGTGCTGGGCCTTCTCCCAGCGTCACGTCTTAGAGCCAGACAAGTGCTCTTTATCCCAGTGGGTCACACTGGTATTTCGGTCTCCTGGGTGGGGATTGTTCGGGGACACTGGCTATAAGTTCAGTCCAAATTAGGCACTTGGGGATTGGCCAGGAAAAATCTATAAATATCTGTCTTTTATTGCTCCTTTCCCTTTGCCTCAGAGGAAGAGGCCGTTTTCTTTTTTCCCAAGGCCGACTCTTGCAGCTGAGTTCCCAGTCCTGTGCTGCCCTTCTCAGAGCCGCTCGCTCTCTGATCAGCTCGGCGCTGGGTGCTCAGCGGTCCCTTTCGGCTTGGCTCCTGGCGAAGCTACCCGCCTTCTCCTCTTACCGAGGAAACTTACCTTTTCCCTCTTTCTGCTTTCTCATCCCACAATGAAAAGTATCTCCAGAGGGAACACGATGGTCTGCTTCAGAGCAGAGGCGTTTGTTCTTTCAGTTCGAACTCAGGTCAGATCCTGTCAATTGCTTGGTTTCATCTCACGCACACTCCTAGGCTGACTGAAATATCTTTTTTTTTAAAAACAAGGCAAAGAGTTTAAAGATGGTAATAAAATGGAAATACTTTTATCCCCGTTTTACGGTGAGAAACTAAGGACCAGAAAGACTGTGTGTGACTTGCCCTAAGCGGCCTGGCCTCAGAGGTCCTCTTCTCTACTGCGCCTGCTCGCCAGCGGCCAGCGGCCAGCGGTCCCTTCTCTTTCTGTGGCCGTGCCGGGTGCAACAGCTCTGCTCACAGGTGCTCAAGCAGAAGAGCGTCTCCTCCCCTCTTTGACATATTTTGACATATGGTCACAACTCGTTTAAAACAAATCCTCACAATTCAGCCTCAGGTAACAGGGTTGTATGTACTTCCTTAGACCCTTTCAGAACAGCGGATGGAATTTGAACTCGGTAATAGTCGAATAAAATAATCAAATGCAAACTCCGTAAAGTAGAGGTTAAATGGGCAAAACTAGGTATGTTCTTTTGGGGATGACTAAATGCCAAAATTGACCTGGGTGGTGTTGAAAAGTAATTTGTTTTTTTTAATTAAAATTTAAAATTTTAATTGTTGTTGATATTCAGTATCATATTAGTTTTAGATGAATAGCACAGTGGTTAGACACTTAGAAAACCTACAGAGCGATCCCCCCCGATAAGTCGAGTACCCACCTGACACCCTATGTAGCTGTCACAGTATTACTGACTCTGTTTCCTATGCCGTATCATTTACTTCCCCGTGACTGTTTTGAAACTGCTAATTTGTACTTTTTAATCCCTTTAATAGGTTTTTTTCTTGAAGCATTTTTCTCTCTCCCCTTAGCTGTGTCTTTTGGACAGCTGATAAAAAGAGTGAAGTTGTACCTCTGCCTTTCTTGGAAAGCATGCCTACACAGTGATGTGTGTTTGCCTGGAGGGAAGAGAGAAATCTTCCATGGGAAACTGAATCATCTTTTGGCTTGTCTGACTAACTGTACTAGAGCTGTCCTTTTAGCCGTGAAGTGAAAAATAGGAAGAATAAGTCAAGTAATTTCCTTAAGTAAAACATTTTAATTTTATGTGGGATTTCCCTTAGGGTATTTTTATTTTGAATATGTGTTTTCATGTCTGGCCAGGAATTTAAATTCTTCAAGACTACTCACATTTGTGTATGTTAACACACTTACAATATTTTCTTGTTTAATAACCATATCTGGTCAGCTATTGGAAAGGTCTTAGGATTATGACTGGTAATAACCACGTCTGTGATCAGTTAGTCATGTCGCCTTTGGGTGTTTTGGGGATTCAGGGAGAGAAAATTCAGAAGTGCCTGCTGCCTTGAAGGAGCTCATCATCTCCTTAGGGTCAGACCAGCGTGCAGCACCACTGAACAGCAGATACAGGGAGAACACCGCAATGTGAGTGCCTGAGGGTCTAAGACAGAGTTACAAGGACAGTCAGTATGCAGAGAGTTTAATCAGGAAAGTGGGATTTGACCAGGTGGGTTTGGGCTAAAGTCGGAGAGTCAAGGTGCAGAATTCCAGAAACTGCAGTTGTTTGAAGAGCCAGGAAAACTGAAGAAAGGAGAGCCGCGTCGTAATTGTGGAAACTCGAGGGACCAGCCTTGTACCTATCTCAAGGTGTAGCAGCACGTGAGATTGGGTAAGGATCCGGAGTGGGGTGATATCCAGACGAGGGAGATGAGACTTGACGAGGCTGCAGACTCCTGTGCAGTCTTCCTGAATCACAGCACGAACCATTCCACGTCTCTGCTCACGTTGGGTCAGTCCTTGCTGGCTTCCAGTGGCCTCTGACCAGGGTCCAAACTTTTTAGCATGACATCATATGCTTTTATAATCTAGATTGTTAGTGCTTTTCCAGGCTGATGCTGTAGCACTTCCTTACAGGAACTGGATTCATATAATTAGACAGGTTGCCTGTCCTCTGCCACACCTGCCACTCATCACATCTGTACCTTTCCTTACACTCTTTACAGGCCGTGCCCACCTCCTCTCTCCCCTTTTCTCCTTCTGTCCCTTTATGTTCAACCACCATCTTTATAAAGCTTTTCAACCTAATCAGTTCAGCCAGAGATCCTCGTTCCTTTGCATTTCATTTGTACTCCCCATGCTGCTTCATATCTCATGCCATCGCCCCCGCTTTGTTTCCTCGAGGTCCCCCAAATGTCTCGTCCAGTTTTAACATCTCTCACAACACCTTTCAGAGCACCATAACCAGGGCAGACATTTGCATGTTTGTCGAATGGAGAAATAAATTTGACTAATATTCATAGTTTGGCTGCTAATTGACCATGACATGCTGGTAATGACAAAATGACATTGGGACATTCTGGTCAGTAAATATGAGCGTGGTTTTCCTTGACCTCATAGCCTTTGTTTTATAGAACGAGGTTTGTTCTTATTTCCACAGATGATCATATGGAACGGGAGTGTCTCACTTACTGCCTGTCCCTCCTTTGCATTTCCTTGCCAAAACACTGTCCACCCCGCTTCCCTCCTCCTCCAGCTATTGTAAAACCTGTATTCCTGACCAGGGTAGCACTCTGTGTCTCAAGTGTTCTCTTCTAGTCTTGATAACAGGACCTCCTGAAAAGAACTGAAAGTACACAGAAGAACAGGCATATGTGTTGCCCAGAACTCACGTTGCCTTAATCATTTTTTTTTTCTCTATTAACACTTCATTTTCTTCTCAGAAAGTTTTTTACAATCTAAAATATTTGTTGCCAGGTTATCAGTATTCCAGCAACCGTTACAGAAGGATCCAGGAAAGTGCTTAATCTGAAGGCAAAAATTTTGTAAGAGACCAAACCTGAATTTTCCTCTGTGAAGTTAATTCCACCTTTCGTCACTCCATTGCTAAGCCAGAACTGCCCTCACCAAGGCCCACCATTCACCATTTACCTAGCAAAATCTAGATCTCTCATTGGCTTGACCTTTCACAGCATTTGGCACTGTTTACGATTCTTTCTTGGGAATATTTTTAGTTTCCTTCATATCACATCTGGGTTGATTTCCAGATCTCTATACCCTCTCCCGGCCATCCTCCTGAACTCCAGACAAATACATCATTCATCTGCACGGCTCTGCTGGGCTGTCGCCGATGCCTCAGCTTCAGCTGTGTCTAAAACCAGACCCATCTTCGGATCTCTCCCTGCCTCTCACTTCTGCTCCCTCCCAGCACTTAACTTCGTTGCCCAGGGTGAAGCCTTGTCAAACCTATCGCTTCTTTTCTCTCATCCTTTCACCCCCACTGCCTGTTAGTGTTAAATATCTTTGACCCCTCAGTTGTTGATCCTATGTCTGCTTTCATCACCTGAATTCAAGCTACGGCATCTCTCATCCAGCGTCCGTAACAGCTTTGCGACTTAATTCCCCTGTGTCTAGTGTTACTTCCGCCTGTCTGTTGAGCATTCTCTAGGAAAATAATTTGTTTTTGAAATGCAAAACTGACCATGCCTTTCCCTTCCTAACAACCCTTCAGTAGTCTTTTTCCTACTGCAGTGATTCAGACTTCTGCATGTGAGGAACTTGTCCATCTCTTTGTGCTCCGCAGGCCTCGCCCTTTGCCACTTGCTGTGTCTTGCCTCTGGACTTAAGCACCTGGTCCTCTGCCGGAACTTCCACAAAATCCGTCTTTCTGCTTCTTCCCCGCCTCCCTACACACCATACACCCTTTGCTTGGTTGGTTCCTACTCACCATCAGGTCCCGGACTAGTCAGCTTCCTCAGCGGGCCTTCAGAGTGTGTTACACCTTGAGGCAAAATGTTCTTGTGGTACCCTGTGTGTGATTCCTCTATCCCAGCACTGCTCGCACGCTATGCTATTTACGGTCTGTCTGAATCACTGTTTTTTCTCACTGCCAAGCATAGGTGTTCAGTGAATGCTCGTCTAATGTTTGCACTACTTGCTGAAAAGCTTGTGGAAGATTTAGGACAGTGGCATGTGAAGCGATGTATGATCTCACAGTATTATGAATTTTCCATGTGAAATTTATTAGCTCTTTAAATTATTATATAAATTTGTCGTTTTTAGCGTTCTTAGCATTCCAGGTTTTTATATCATTAATGTATTTTAAAGCTGCATTCTTTGGGAAAATTTGAAAATTCAATTTAAATTATGTTTGGGAAATATCTAGGACACTTTAAATATGTACAATTTATTGTATGCCAGTTATACTTCAGTAAAGCGTCTTAAGTTACTTAAGTGCTAAGTAAAAACATGCTTTCAGGGTCTTAGGTTACCATCTGAAATAGAAGTTATGACCAGGATTTTAGTCTGAATGTCATGCATTTTGCACGTGTAAATGTATGTATATATTGGGAAAAATAGCCAAATGATATGAATTCATCGGAATCCACTCTTGAGTAGCATAGTTTGCATTTTTAAGTATACGAAATGTGGGCGAAGCATATTCTTTTTATACCATTAACGTTTTGGGAAGGGGGATGCTATTAGTTGTTCTACTGAATGAAAAGTTTGCATTTGTAGGCTTCATGAAGTTGATAAGACTTCTTTATATGTGACAAGAAATTTTCTTGTAGTTATAATTATGAAGAAAAATGTTATAAATCAGTGCTCTACTGTCTCATGTAATGCTGGGGTGTTGTTGGAAGTTACAGAAGTCACAGTGAGTATGGTTTATAGCTGATCAGATGAGACAGGCTTTTGGATTTGGTTTCAGGTGGACTGCATGACCACCCAGAGAAACGTTACCCCACAGTACGCTGTGGGTGGTGTCTCATTTCTCTTTTTTGATAGGGTTACGAGACAGGCCCCATAGGAGAACATTATTGAGTATGTGTTAATTTCAGCAAGAAATTGTACAGATTGTTCCGTTTTGTATAGAAGATGAAGAAATGTGAGTCAGAGTTCGACTGGCTTTGTAGCTGATGGTGGATGGACCAACATCCTTCCAAGGGTGGCTTTTAGCATCGTACTTCTGGGTCTGTGTTTAACCTTGCTCTTCAGGTTTATAGAGGACACAGAGTGTGCAGGAACAGGTGGCATTTCTGTGACACAATCTGGATTCAAGATGCTCTTTCTAGGCTAAAACGATAACTTAAATGAGATAATTCAGTAGGGAAATTGTAAAGTGGGTTTTCAAATAGAATCACAGGATTATGGTATGGAAGAAATCTGTGGTGACATAAGTCAAAGTGGAAAAAATATGTGGGAAGTAAGCTTATTTCACCATAAGCTTATATTCCTGCAGTCATGTCGGGAAAGCTAATTTGCTCTTAATTGTCCCATTGTCTGCAATTTCAGAGGATTTCGCCTTCAGCGTCTACATCACAGGAAGGACACTGACTGACTAGGCTTCAGTTCGGTAGCCTGTTGCTTGAGGAACAGTTATGGGAACTGTGACCCAGAAGAAAAGCTCTGGGGAGGGTGGTGAATTGTGAGGGTATCTTCAGATATTTTAAGTGCATATTAGAAATGTTTGCTCCAAAGAGAAAAACTAGGACCAGTGTACCTGTTTATTGTAAAGAAGACCTGGATGAGAACTGCCAGATACAGTTTAGTCACCGTGTTGGATGCGTTCGTTCTGATTTTTGTTGACAATACTGCACAGGGAAGCTGTTAAACAGAAATATCAGGTGTTAAAATGTTGAGAAAGAAGTTGAATGTGTTTCATTTAATAGCACACTTTCTATCTGTACTTTCTAAAATTAAGAGCCAGTAGTCATTTTTATTGAAAAAATAACATCTCTTTCTATCCTTTGGCATTTGTATAAAATCAAACTAAGAATATTGATGGTATGAGGGATGAATTCTAAGTCTTTTTTTTTTCTCTTAAATTTTAACTTACATTTTCTCCATGGTAGTTTCTTTTAATTTGGTTAATTCTCAAATGGCAAATTAAGACGTGTAGTAGAAAGGTTTACAGAACTGAGTTTAATGCAGACTTGTTTTATTAGCTGTGTGACCCTACACAGCTGACTTAAACTCTGAATGCAGCGTTTCTGCATCTGTAGACAGTAACATTTACCTTATAGCTTTTTATGAGGAATACATGAAATTGTACACGTAGAAGCTCCTAACAATCAGGAACTCAGTAAATGTTGTTGCTGTTAATAAACCTGGCCCCAGAAGACCTGTCCTGGAGATTAAACTCTGCTGTCACTTACTTTTCTTACTGAAGTTGTTTCTGCTATCTCCCTTCCACCTTCCCTCCTTTTATTTCACCAAGCTGTTGGTAATTTTAGTAAAATTTAATGTTGTGGCCTTGTTCCATGAGGCTTATTTCCTGTAAGGAGCACAAGTTTATGAAGAGACCTTTGTTTTTTCTTAGATTATTCCATCTTAATTTCTTCTTGTTACTGTTATTGTTGTCAGTTTGCTGCTACCAGCTACAGTGCCTTCAGGTTTCATTTTGCAGAGGCGATAGGGGGTTAAAGCAAAGGTGCCGCCTGCCAGATCCTAAAAGATTTCCTGGTTGATTGTCCTTTGGCCTTCCTCTTCTCCTTTAGCTTTTTTAAAACTTGGAACCTTTAAATCTGTGAATCAAAGAAATGCCAGGAACAGTAGTGCCTGAACACCTCAACTGAAATTAAAAGCAAACCCCAGATGGAAACAGTGTTTTTGCAGCCATTGTAAATAATTTTCTTTTTATAATCAAATACTCAAAAACACTTTATTTGAAGCGTTCTGTTATTCTAACCAGACTGGGATTTCTCAAGTGGAAGCTAATGTTTTATCTATATTCTAGTAAATTCGGCCAACAAATGTGAACTCTGGATGAATCACTATTTTTAAGTTAATGAAATCATAGGTAATTGAAAATCATTAACTGTGGTAGACCTTCTCATTTCATGTGAAAAGTGGAGGTGGCAATTTTTTTCTTCTCTGAATCTACCTACATTCTGTAAACTACATGGCCTCTGATAAAGATTTCTTAATCACAGATTGAGGATATCAGATCAAGAAGGAATTTCAGGTATGGTCTAGTGTCCAACCCCTCTCATTTTTCAGTTTGGAAATCTAGGTCCATGGAGTCAAACTAATTATCCCAGATTGCTCGAGGACACACCCAGGAATGGAAAGAGACCTTGATTTTTAGCCTGACACCTGAGTGCCCTGCAGAGACTAAATTGATCATTGCTGAGTCACTTAGCCAGTGCCCAGTCACATGGTCCTACTTTGTTTACTGGCCTCTGGTGTTCCCTTTGTGTCTTGAGCATACCCACTAGGTGGTGTCCTAATTGAAAAAACTTTGTTATGGGACTTCAGGCAGGAATCTGCCCTAACTGGAACAAAATGGAGCCAAGGAGAGTTGACCTGTTAAGAACGATAAATAATTTGGGTAAAGTGTTAGATCTTGTAATTAAATAAATCAAGAGAAAATTGAATTCATGAACAGAAATGCTATATTGTTAAATTAGAACGCATAAAATACTTGTATACACCATTTGTGAAATCTTTAAGAACATATGTTGGGCCTGTGGCAGGAGCGAACCAAAAAGCTTCTGTGGAAGAGTTTGGGACTCTTTGTGGAGGGAGAGTAGGTGGAGGACACAGGGAGAAGGGAGATATAATTAATCTCGTAAAAACTGCTATTATAAGTGGTTGTCAATAATAAATCATGTTTTACTATAAGTTCTCAAAGGAAAGAGGAAATATTCTCGAAATGCAAAGCTGTAACTGTCAGCTCTAGTTTGAATATAAAATGATTGGTTGCGGTGTTTCAAAATCCTAACAGAATAACTTCAGTGGTTCCAGATGTTTTTAATAAAAACTTGGAATTGTCACATCAGCAGCAAAAGCACAGGACTGCAGATTCTGTGTTCTGTTGGGGAGTGCTGAGCAGATCCAGAGGGGAAAGCAAAACAGACTCTTTTTTCCCCACAAGAGCATATGTTCCCTTCCCAGAGCATTTGTTTTCCAAGAAGGAACAGAGTCAGTAAGGGCGATTCCAAATCATTTTGCTGTGTTTATGTGTGCATGAAGACAAAGAAACCTCGATTTGCAGCCTGCAGCACAAAGCCAGAAATTAAAAGGTTAATCTGTATGTCTCAAAAACAGTAATCTGGGCCATTTCAGGCAATTGGATTACTTTGAACCAGAGTCCTCGCTAATTGTATAAACTTCTTGACACATGCCTTGTTATTTACTTATTTTGTTTGCCTCCAGTCAGGGCACAAAATATTTGCTAAATCAGTATAGATTCTCTACATCCATAGTTAGAGGAGGTGAGGTGTAGAAAGGCTTTATTCCGGTTAGAGCATCTGAGCCCTAGGGAGATGCCTGGGAACCTTGGAAGCAGGAAACATTTGATTCTCATTAAAACAGAAGGGAGCGGCCCTGGAGGAATGAACCATATTGAGGACAGAGGGGAGGCAGCTTTGTACTCCCATGGGGAGAAGGGAGCTCTCAGTTATAGCGTGGTGAAGGTGCATACAGAAAAGATGGATAAACTGTCCGTCTTTCCATACACCGAAGCCTGTAGGATCTTTTGGGTCGAGCCTCAGACCACCTAGTTCCAGCGTATTCGTAAATTCCTGACCGGGTTCCCACCCTTTAGGTAGAAAGCCTGAGCAAGAACTTTATTTTCAACTCTCTAACCTTTCTCTAATCATCTTGTTTCTAAGCTTTTCCATTGCGGCCCTAATAGGAAGACCCTCCGTTTCACTGCACAGGTTGCTGACCTCACAGAGCCAGGGCGCACCAGGGGGCACGTGGGGCGGGGGAGGCTGGCTACCTCTGCGGGACCGGGAGGGGTGTGGCATCAGGCTTCCCGGCTTACTGCTGCAGCTGTGCTGCTCACGGAGAAGGCTGGCCCTCCAGCAGGACCCTGTGCATTTCTCTCCTTTGGGCTGGTTGGCAGCTGGAATGCCTGGCCCGAGGGGATGGTGACTCATCAGACCTTCTCTCCTCTTTTTATAGCTACTGGAAAACCTTATCACCACCTCTGTTTGCAGTATGGACAGAAATTCAGTTAGTAAATCTCCCTGCTCCTGTGTCGTGGTGTTCGAGCCCCCTCATTGACACTCCTGGTCCGGCCAAGCACTCCTCTGGCCGGCCACCTGAGGAAAATGTCAGCAGCCCAATGGCTTCTAGCAAGAGGAAATCTTTGTATTTTTTTCTTTCTCTACTCTTTCCCTCTTTTGCTTCCCTTTGTTCCTTTTCCTCCCCTTTGTTCCTTTTCCTCTTTTCCCTCCTAAATTATTTTCGACCCAAGTGAGAAAATGTCTGAAGTGAGAGAATGAATTCTGGAATAGGCCTGGCCAGGGAAAATGTTCCCAAGGCTGGGGACTAAAGAGGTCTCCAGTAGTTTAAAAAAAAAAAAAACACAAAACCAGGTAAAAGAAGTAGCCGAGCCACATGCAAAGCTCAGTTAATGTGAATGGAAGCCTCGAAAGGGGGTCCACAGCAGGTGACTCTTCTAGGCACTTCTGAATCCTAGAGACATCACCCCGACATACTTGGCTAACATTTTTCTCACGTGAAATCATTGGCTTGCATTTGGCAAGGAGAGGCAGCGTGTGCCTCCCGTAGTTGCTTTTCTGTGCCTGCTGGAATAGATAAGTGTGTTGTCACCGTGTTTGGGCTGACCTTTCTCTCTGCTACGGCCCTGACATCAGAGCACTCCTTGCGTCTGAGAGAGCCTGACAGGGCCTCCTTCACAGGGGCCAGTTGGACGAGGACGAGGAGGAGGAGGAAGCAGGCTGGAAAAGGAGCCTTGTTTTTCTCTTCTTAGTTTGTGGGTGAATCATGTTTGCAATTAGGTTTGCAAACCTCCTAGGCTGCTGGTGCAGAGCCGAAAGGCAAGTCATGACACTCTTGAGAGGGAGGGAGGGGTTGGGGACTGTGGCAGGGCAGGGCCAGCGCCCTAGGAGGAGGGTGGGGGCAGAGCAGGGGGCGGGGCCTCTCCCCTCCTTTCCTCTGCCGTCTCACATGTTTTCAGCTTAAATCAGAACCAAGCCTGACTACCCGGCGTGCGAGACAGACTCCGGGGCTCTCTCCTTTAAATATCCAGGATCAACAAGCTTCGGCTTTACTTTTTTTCCCTTTTTTTTGTAAAGGAAAACTGACAGTCCTTTTCTCTTCTGAAGCAAGAACAGACTTTTATGGGAGAGTTTTTTCTCGTCACCCCCGTGGAATAGAGCTGTCTTCCTTTTTCTCCCTGACAGAGTACGACCTGGATTTTTATCGCCTGCCTCGGGTTTCTTCCCCACGCGCATCGGCCAGGATGCTCGGTCAGTTCGTTCTTAGTCTTTCCACTGGAGTTTCCGCCAGTGATGGAAACGCTGTGTGCTTCTCCTTCAGCCAAGACTTGCATAAAGTATAGCATCAGGAGGCATTTACGGTGTCTATGATGAATTCTAAACTCATCACCCCAGTGCTCTGAAGGCGTCACAGAGTGCTCGGTCTAAGCAATTGGATTCCTCTCGGTTTCTCGTTAATTCATTTTGACCCTTTGAGGGTTTTATGTAGAGAAGGCGTCCCCCCAGAAGGCACAGACGCCCCCGTGACAGGTTCGGAACTCTGGACTTGCAGAGTTAACTGCGGGCACGTCTGCCTTTTTTCTCCTCTCTCCTGCTTTTGGACAAAATGTATGAACGGCACAAGAGGCGCTACAGTCTGTGTGACATCTCCAAGGTGGACAGGGCTGTGGACGTGGTGCTGCTGAAGGTAAGGAGCCACGCTCGGCACATTCTCAAGCTCTCAGGCTCTTTCTCCTCCTGGATTCGGTGGCCGGGTCCCTGGCCGTCTGCCTTAGGCCGAGAAGTCTGTGTGGACGGTGTGCGGTGGAGGTCGGGTTGCTGATGTCAAGGTTCTTAAAGGGATACCTCGTGGGACCAGAGAATCAGCACCGAGTCACTTGACGCATGTCATTGTACTTGCTTTAAGATTCATTCTTATGCTCAGGAGAACATCATGCCCTTGAACATTCATCTGCAGAGTTGTGCTTTCCCGCGATGTCTGTCCCTCTGTTCCTGTCATCGCCGTCTCCCTTCCCCCCGCTCCCGTCTGTCTGGGTATCTCTGCTGTCCTCTGACATGCTGCCTCTAGAGGTCTCTTAGTTTGTCTTTTGTCTGGGCCTTTTCTCTCTTGTTTCTGCTGTCTCTCTCTCACTGGCAACTTTTTAGGGGAAAGATACATTTATTTCCCCTTGAAAGGTCCTCCAATTAATCTGTTTATTAAAATGGCAAAGTAACCCTTGTGGTGGCATGGCTTGTCTGCTTTTCAGATCGAGCCTCAGGCTCTGTTGATAGCTGTATTTTTCCCCCCAGCATTAGTGGGTGTCTAAGCAGGATGGAGACTCTGGACAGCTAATTGCTCACAGAAGGCATCTTTGAATCTAAAATTAGTCAGGACTCCTTCAGCCGTAAGATGGGAGTCTGGGAATGTTGGATGACTCAAGGAGTGCTTTTTGGAAATTTAGCTTTCTGGCAACAGCAGGGGAAATTGGAAGCCTACCAAGGGCTTCAAGAGATGCCAAAACAACCTCAGTACCTGAACGCCTGTGACTGTGGAGCTGTGGGAGTCGAGGCAAAGTGATAGTGTTCCGCCCTGGTCAAGGAAATAGTGGAGCTGTTTTATTGATTTGCTGATTCAACTTATTGCTTGCAATTCCCTCATTTTTTTTAATGGTCCATTGAGGCCGAGAAATGGGCTCAGCAGGCTAGGCACAGGAACCAGTAAAATACACCTTGGACCAGGGGCACAAGGAGTTGTGATTCGTGGAGGTTCATCGTCCCTCCATCATCGCTGTCGGACGGCCATTGACTTGCCAGGCCTAGGCTGAGAGCAGTTGGTAACTTGGCACTTGGAACTTGTTTCAGGATATTGTTCATTTTAGTTTCTCTGAAAGGTGATTTTTCTCTTTGAAATCCTGATGAAGTTTTAAAATTTTTGTTCTTTGGTATTTAGGGGAGAGCCTGCTTTTTAGGACATTTGCGTGCTTGATGCTTTATGATGTTACATGTCCAGGAGGAAAGGGAAAGAGGATTGGAAATCTCAGTCTAGGTATCATGAGAAATATCACATATTTTAAAAATTCTAAAATGGGTAGTACTTGATGGTCTGTCTGGACGCGAAAGCCTTTATGAGTGGAGCTAAGTCAGCACAGGCGTGTTAGAGTCATGATGCCGTTTCAGTTTTAACACAACACTTCTGTGTACGTCATTTCATTTGAGACTTGTCAGGCAGCAACTCTTCTCGTTTTCATGCGAAGGGTTTGAGGGTTGTCATTAGCCGTGATGCGTCTGAAGGCCTTGAATGACAAAGGTGTTAATTTTTTTTTCCACAAAGCCAGACATTAAATAAAGGACAATTTATTACAAATCTCGCATACTCGCATGTAGTATGGGAAATGACTGGAATACTTCTTTTAGTTCGAAGCTCTTTCTGGGGCGCTGACATTTTATTAAAAACTGATCTCCAAAGGATAAAAATATGTCCTCTATCCTGAGGGAAGGTGTTCTAGAAAGAATGAACAGCGGATACTGGGCCCTGAGAACCTTGGTGCCAGGAGCATCCTGAGCAAGCCAGGAGCGCCTGAGAAGAAGGCCGGAGGCAGAAGCGGGGAGGAGCTTGCTCTGCTTGGATCCGTTACTTCTCCATTACGTGTGTGTGGATCATTCTGGCGGTGTGGGCATCAGCTAGGTTGCCATTATGGTAGTCCAGGCACGACAAAATGGTTTTGTGGTCTAAATGGCAAGAAGTAGGTGGAATGAGATACAGGCATTTAGTTTTTACATTCCCAGTCTCGTTTTACACATGGAAAAACAGTTTTGGACGCTCAGTTAGTTTCTGAAGGTCTCCCAGCTCACACGTAATAGGTCATAGGATGCAACCCCAGATCCGATTGTTTTTCTTGCTATTCTGGACCACTTTGAGTTGACCAGTTCCTATTTTTTTACATGAATATGTGTATCACTTCTTATTAATATACACACATTTTTTTTTCTAAGACTTTTCATATTGACAGAAGTCTTAGAAGTTATCTTGATCACTTCTTTCCCACTACAGGAATTTTTTTTATAACACTTTGGATGGGTGCATGATCTCTTATAATTTTATTTTGTCACGCAATTTGTAGCAGATTTTCCATAATTCCACAACTCTTTTATCTATGGAAGTTTCTTTTTTATACTAAGGAGCTTGTAATTTTTCATCTGTTCACTAAATATATCTAAGCACTCAGAACAGTGTGCCTAATTCATATTAAATGCTCAGTTAGTATTTGTTAATTGAATTAATTTTTTAAGATTTGTAAGCATGGATTCATGAGATCATGTTATTTCAACTAAATGCAATTATACGTTGGTGTAAGATCACAGACATGAAATATGACAGTAACCACAAAATTTAGGCTTTGGTGTTCCACATTTACAACTCCAGCCTCTTTTGTTGGCATCCTAATCACTGTAGGTTGGCTTCCAAATCCCCATCCTGTGTTATGTGCCCACACTTTGATTGTTTTGTTTTACATTCTGATGGTCTCTTTGTCAAGTCCGTGCAGTTGCTTTCATGGTGGCCCTTCTGCATCAAGGCCTTACGATTCCCTAAGGCTGCGTACACTGGTCTTTATCCTTAGATCAGCTCTTGCTTTCAGTCATCAGTCACCAGCATTCCCCAAATCTTATCTCTTTTCTCAGTTTTTTTTTCTAAAAACACATTTCCTGGTTACCCACCCCTCCACTGCCCGCTCAGTGCACACACAGACACACACCCACATGAATCCCTCGTCCTCACTCTATGTCCTTCCCTTGTATGCATGTGTGACTTCTGGCTCTGATGCATGTATGATGCATGTATGACTTCTGGCTCTTACGGCAAGGGGTTGGTTGCTATGAATTACATGCTTAAGATGAGATATGGAAGAATTTTAATTGTTAGCAGAATCCCTTTGGTATCAACGTGCCTCTTTTTCTCAGCATCCTTCAAAAAGATAGTATTGACTTCCCAAGAAGCGTAATGCACTTCAGTAGCCCACTCATGGTAAGCCTCCCTGAGATGGTTCTAACACCAGACGGCAGGCATCCGAAATTTCCTGCAAAGCTAGCAAACCAAAAAGAAAGGGGTCAGAATCTAGGCTTAACTGCTGATTGAAACTCATTTTAGTCTCGGGGCCATTTCTGTTTTACTAATTTGATAATTTTGGGTTATTTGGAAAAACATTGCTTGTTAATAAATAGTACCATGATGCCTCATGTTGTTGTTGATGATTTATCGAGAACATACTTTGTAGCGAGTAATTCAGCCTGTTGGATGGATGGTCAAAAGATTTGCAACCATGTTTCTGTGCACTGAATGCATCCTCCCCATATGTGCTGTTGGCATAGGCCCCTGGGGCTCATAGTTGAAGCTCAGAAGTAGCATTTGACTTAACTACAGTGTTATTTTCCAGAGAAATACGAACCCTTTAAAAGTTTGTTTGCTCTAAGAGACTTCTGCAGGTATCAAACAACAGACATGACGAGACTAAGGATTTAAGACATTTACGCGTATCTGCTCCGTTATAGTCTGATTCCCTGAAAAGACATTGACTCAAGTGTTGGCTTCCATGTCCGGATGGTGGGGTTTTGCTTCCTTTTGTTCTGCCTTGGAACTGCGGCTGGATCTCCTGAGACAGTTGCAGAGGAAGTAAATACGGGCAATGGCTGGGAAGGCTGGGTGTAACCCTGAGCTGCATCGTTAGGATGTTCAGTATAAACAGTAGCAGAAGCGCTGCCAAAAACAAAAGGCTGTTCCTTCTCCACTGAAAATATGTACAACTCTATTTTCAGACTGATGGGAACACAGCGTGGGTGTGGTGTAGGTGATCACAAGGGGCAGGGATGAGAAATAACACTGGGGCCGGGGTGGGGGCGGGAGGGGTGGCTGGTGTTTCTTCTGTTACCCCCTGTTCTTTGTGCCCTCTCACTCATCCGAACTTTGAATGTCGAATACCTGCAGCGTCCATGAGCTGCTTGTCATTGAGGTGATGAGCATGAACATGGCCAGAGCCAGAGAGTGCGTCTTGGGAGTTTATGTGTCCAAAACATGTGAACATTAGATGGCAAGAATTTCTGTTTTCCTCATTTCCAGCTGCTTGCTACAGAGACTTTCTGAATCGTCTTGAATTGTTCCCTCCCCTACCGATCCAGTTAGTTGCCAATCCTGTAGTTGGCTGGTAGTTCAGAGTTTCTGCCACGGCAAAATCTGGGTGGAGGGGCTTGTAATCATCGTTGTTTTTCTCTTAAAATTCAAATTATTAGCAGTCTCAACAGCATCGTTTCTTCCTATTCTGTCTCCTAATCCTAACTTGTTGCCAGCTTAGTCTCACAGCTGGCTACAGAGTGCCAATAGTACAAAGAACCGGTTTATCATTTACAGGTCACCCTTTGGGAAACAGACTAACACGAGAACATACATTACCACGTACGTGTGCTAAGCAGTCTGAAAGTGTTTCAAACGAGCCACATAGTGCGGCCTTTGAGTTTTCTTCTGTGAGCGAGAGTGAGAGCCAGTGGAATTGCTGAAGAACAGGAGTGAGACCAGGGCCAATCTCTGTCACATCAGTGACTCTGAAACAGGGTAGGAAGAGGGGGAGATGTTCTGTAATCCAGTTTATACCTCAAGCAACCTGATGGCTTGGTGTTGCTGTCACTGTGTGCAGGATGTGGTTGAAAATGCTGATGCATGTTTCGATGTTCTTTCCGCGTTCGGTGCATGTGGAGTTTGCCCTCTGGGCAGTGGCACTGACCACGATGGGCAGCATCTGGCCCAGATCACTAGCTCTGCCTCTGACTGTGTGGGCTGTCTGACGATGTTTCCCTAAACCAGCGTGCTTATCTCTGACTGCTGCACACTCATTATTTATTGATGAAATGCACACAACATAAAATGTACCACATTTAGGTGTACAGTCAGTGGCATTAAGCACATTCACATCGTTGTGCAGTCATCACCACTGCCCATCTACAGAACCTTTTCATCTTTGTGAACAAACTGTTCCCATCAAACAATAAGTCCTCAGTCCTTGGCAACTGCTGTTCTAATCTTGTCTGTATGAATTTGGCTCTTCTAGGTACCTTATGTAATTAGAATTGTACAATATTTGTCCTTTTGTAATGCTTTGGTTTATTTCACTTAGTTTAATGTCCTCAGGGTTCATCCGTGTTGTAGCACATGGCAGAATTTCCTTTTTTACGGCTGAATAATATTCTGTTGTTCGTATTTGCCACATTTTGTTTATTCATCCATCTACTGATAGACGTTGGAGTTGTTTCCAGTTTTTGTCTCTTGGGAATAATGCTGCTGTGAACACCGATGTGCAAAACATCTGTTCACGTCCCAGCTTTTGATTCTTATTGGTATATACCCAGAGGTGGAATTGCTCGGTTTTATTTTTGGAGGACCCACCATACTGTTCTTCACAGTGGCCACACCGTTTTCATTCCCACCAGCAGAACGAAAGGTTCCAGTTTCTCCACGTCCTCACCCACACTTGTCATTGTCTGTGTTGGTGGTGTTTGTTTGTTTAGTAGTAGCAATCCTAATGGGCGCGATATGATACCTCATTTTGGTTTTGATTATTCGCATTTCCTTAATACACACTCATTTTTGTGCTGTTTGTCGGAAGACAGCAAGTGTGAGCTCTCCGAGCTACTCCACTTGCCGCCTGTGGTGTTCCTGCTCTTTGTGTGTTCCACCTTGGCTTTCTTGCACACTTTTTACCTATTAATCAAGAACAGTTGAAGCTAGATCCAGCTTTCCTCTTAGGCTTCATAACTTTACTTAACCGTTTGAACAACATCTTAACACGTCAAACTCGGCAGAGTTAAATAGAATGCACTATCTTCTTCCCCTGTGGATTTGCTCTCTGTGAAATTGTGGCTCCCTGACCCTCCTTCCTCTCCCATTGCTGTGGATTCCACTCTTCCTTCTCGTTTACTGAACTGCTGCTGCTGCTGTGCTCCAGAGGACATCTCCCGAGCCCAAGTGCATCCAGCCTTTGGATGGGGCAGTTCAGGCTCCTGACTGGATTTGTGTCCTGGACGCCCCACGTTTCCTTCCTCCCCACTACCCCAATTTAACTGTACACTTTTTCTGGAGTTATTTCTTTATAACAGTGATCTTTTCACCCCGTTGCTTTATACAATTGAGGCCAGGGGTTTCATCATTGGTATAGAATAAAGCCTGATTAATTTTAGCCATATCTCCCATTATTCTTTCCTCTTCTGGACATGTGTGGGCTTTTTATGCTCCTCAGAAACATCTAAGGAAAAGATTACAGTCTGGGTTATAATGATATGCAGTACAGTTGTTCATGATACTCCTTTTTTATTTTTTCAGTATCTATAGGACCTGTAATGATGTCCCTCTTTAATTTCTGATATTGGTAATTTGTAACTTTTCTTTTGTTCTTGGTCAGTCTAGGTAGAGTTTTACTGATATTATTGATCTTTTCAAGAAAGCCCTTTCATTGATTTTATTTTTTATTTCATCAATTTTATGTTTTTAATCCTGTTCTCTTTGAGTTAATTTGCTATGTTTCTAGTTTCTTAAGGTGGTAGCTTCATCGATTTGAGACCTTTCTTTTCTAATACAGGCATTTAATATAAATTTTGTCTAAGAACAATTTTAGCTATATCTCACAAATTTTTATATATATTTCTATTTTTATAGAGTTCAAAATATTTTTAATATTTATTATCTAATGTTTCCTTAACATTTCTTCTTTGATTTATGGAGTTTTTAAACTTTAAAATTCTGTTTACTATTAGGGGTCTTTTTAGACATCTTCTTGGTTTCTAAATTCAGTAGTTTTAGTCAGAGAGCATGCTTTGTATAATTCTAATTCTAAAATTTGAGACTTGTTTTATGCCACAGACTGTGGTCTGTCTTCCACGTGTACTCAAAAAGAATGTGCATTTTGCTCTTGTTGGACGAAGTGCTCCATATGTGTCCATTAGATCAAATTGGTTGATATTTTTCAAGTTTCTATGTCCTTACTAATTTTGTGTCTAATCGTTTTATAAAGTACTGAGAAAGGACTCTTGAAACCTCTAATGGCAATTAAAAATTTTTACATATTAAATTTAATGAAAAAATAATAAATTTATTATTAAAGTTACCTTAGTATAAAAAACTTTTATATGCCCAACTGTAATTGACAGTCTCTTTAGAGCATTAAATAATTAATTTTAGAGCCTTGATTATATTGTGAAAGATTTTTTCTTAAAATAATTTTACCCACTTGTTTAGTAAAGTTTTAAAGAAAAAAGGGTAACGAAACACTGTAGGAGTACTTGTAGTAGTTGTGAAATCATCCCACATAACTTCACCATCTGAGACTCATTTTTTTTCTTTTGCTTCAGATAAACCGAGGAAGCTGGTGTACCGTCGAGCCAGGCCCCGATGCAGCGTCTCTCTTGGCTCCCACGCAGAGCCCAGGTAAGCAGCGTATTCCAGCTTCCAGTTTACTTGAATACCTGCCTCCAAAATGTCCATTTTCTAGAGCCTCAGTCTCACTTTAATAATAGATCATTCAATTAGATATCGGTCCTTAGCACATTATATAGTACGTCAGAGGAAAGGGTGTATGTGGTTTGGGTTTGTAGGCATTGTGTCTCACGGTTGAAACTGAGCACATGTGATTACCTAAGTTTCATTTTAATAGGTAGTCCTCACGTGGGGCTTTATGGTTTATTAATCTGTGAAGGTATCGTGCATATGATAAAGTTTTCTTAATCTGTAATATGTATATATATATCAAGGTATATATTATTAAGGACTAACCCCGTGGCCCTTAATCGTGGCTGCACATTGAAAGTATCCCTGTAGCTGTAAGGCTCTTACCCTGGGAGAGTCTGATTTAATTAGGCTTGGTTGTGGCCTGAGCCGCAGACTCTTTCAGGGGTCCTTCAGTTTCTCTCTTGTACAACTAAGACTGAGAATCATAAAGTTCAGAAGTACTGTCGGGAATTGAGACTTTCCTAAGCGCCCGTGAGATCTTAGTGACAGCAGATGAGGGAAAAATGCTTTTACGACCTTGCTTGCAGTAACAGCACAGGCCGCTCGGGTAGGTTAGGCATTCTAGCCGTTCCCCCAGGTTTAGCCACTGAGTCCCTGTGGTGGAGGTATGTCCCCTGATGTCTGTCTGTGTGCTCTGTTGTCCCCCATCTCTAAAGCATGACCAGCTTTCCTCACAGGGGGGTGGTGGTGTCCAGATGACATGGTGAGTACCTATAGGTCCTGTGCTTGTTCCGGCAGTTTCTGTGTGAACACTGGTGACTTGCATTCTGGGCTTTTGAGTCCACTTTACCCAACAAAACCACTTTTTACCTTCTCAGAATTTACCAACCTGCTTTAAAAATTACCGAGTCCTCATTACTGTTCTTTCTGGGGATGGTTTAGCTGTGGATGCCCTGCAGCATATTAAATTTAAAGATGAACTTCAAATCCTCCATTTTCAAGAGGTTTCCTAGTGATTCTCAACTCTGTGTACTTCAAAGGAAATTTTATAAGCTAATGTGGAAAGTGTTTTTGTCTACTTTGTCTCACATGGAGAAAGCAGTTAAAGGATATTAATTAATACATAATAGTTCTATTTAAGGTCTCCACATATTATGAGATGGACCATGTTGACATATTTAGCTGACACTTCCCTCATCCAACCCTCTAGAATCCTGTACTTAAAAGTATCTACTTAGAATGTTTTGGTTTCTTAAGCCGTTTGGGGCTTTTTCTAAAACTGTAATTACTCCCAAACACCCAAGTTCTGAAACTGCCTGCCATGGGAGGGCTGAATGAAGTTGCCTCACAGTTGGAATATTCACAAGAAGTTTCTCCACATGTTGTACTTTAATTTACTCATTCAAAGAAGGGGAATTTGAACACCTGAACGTTTTCTCTGAGACATAATCTTGAATTTCGTTGACCCCTTCCACACTGCAACTTCAGGTAGATCCCCCTTGGTGTATTTGGGGTGATTCTTTTAAACCTGAGTTTAACAAAAGCCATAATCTGGATTGTGCATGTTAACTTCAGACCTGAGATGTTTTTATTTCAGGCGTAGTTTTTTGTGTGTGAATTCTAGGCAAGATTCCTTCCTTTTCTTAATAAACACAGCTCAAGAGAGCAATAGTGTTAGACCACATGAGATAATGTATTTTAAAATCACTTTGCATATTTTTCAGTTCTGAATAAATATGAAATAGTGTTATGATTCACATGGTTCAGCAATGCCCAGTGAGTGCCACTGGTATAATTCCTACCCATACCCAACTGTAATGTGTTGCATAAATAGAATTTTAAATCCAAATGACTAAATAGCATCTTTAAAAGTACACATTTTCTCAGCTTTTAAAAAGGCAGAAGTTACTGGCAGATTTATATGTGGGGCATCAAATGGGGCTTGCCCACTTCAAGGTGCCATCCTTCCCAGAAGCCTTAACCCCATTAGGCATGTTTATCACATGCCTGCTGTCTGCCGAGGGCCAGAGTCCTGGTTGCCATGTGTATAAATTATTTCTAGCTGTCCTGACAGCTATTTTAGGGAGGTACTAATTATCCCATTTCACTGGTATGGAGACTTAGAGGGGCTAAGTTACTTCTTGTTGAGAGCTTTCTGCTAATAAGTAGTCAGACCTGCCTGCGTTTAAGCACTTCGGTCTAGACTCCCAAGCCAGTGCCCATTCTTCTTTATACCTTCATATGCGGCTCTGCCTTATTCATCAGGAAGGGGCCATGTAGGGAGAAGGGAAAGACTGCATCCATTTTGAAAACTTACCAACACTTTTGACGTGGATGTAGATTACCTTTAGGGTCCCCCTCCCCATTTGTGGGGGTTTCATAATGGCCCGAAGTACTTTTCTTTCTCGTTTTCCCCCGTTTCTGTGCTCTTCGTCCTTCCCCAACTCAACAGTCGGCATCATATCACACCGCAGACTCTTCCCCAAACTCATCAGTGGTCCCCGTGGTGCCTGAATTTCTTTTCAGGGTGAGGTATTCCGATCAGTGCTGAATCTGGATCTTCCCTGTGAATTTTCCGTTAGAATGTCTTGAGCTGATTTATTTTCCGGTCTGGAATTTGGACGTGGTCTGTTAGGTTGCCAGCTGGACTGCTAGCAGCTCAGCATAATTGCTGTGACAGCCCTTTCTTTTCTTGGCCAGCCCCTCTGTTTTCCCCTCAGCCACGGAAAGGAGTTTTTGATTTTTCCAAGGGTGGAAAGGGGAAGGAGTAGAAAGATCATGCTCACCAACTTTACCTGAGGTAGTACGTGCTCTCTGAAACGTGGGGGTGCAGGGGAACTCCAGAGTACCTATGATGTCCAGCCTTTTAAAGGTAGGGCTGATCCCGCTGAAAAAACATTTAGAAACAATTTGGACCAAGATTGAAATAACCAAGGCCTTTTTTTTTTTTTAACTGAAACATGTTCAAATAAACCTGTGGGCCCAGCCTCACTTCCTATGGCATACCCTATGTACTTCTGTGTTGAAATTGTCTCCAATATGTTCATTTGTACTACGTTATTGTACCCCCTCACACACATAACACAAACACTTCTTAATATTAGAAGGACAGGAGGCAGGGAAGGGAGGATGGGATCTTAGCTGATTTAAAAAGCTAATTGCCGGAATGAAAAAAACTGATTTTTAAGTCTTGGTTGAATAAATTGTCTTTTTCAGAATGTGAAAACTTCCTGGATGTTGGATTGGGCAGAGGGTGTATCGTCAAACAAGATGCACTTAAGAGAGAATCTGGGAGTGATTCTGACCTCTTTCACTCACCCAGTGAAGAAGTGGACAGCATCATCTTCTCCAAGGTAATGTTCGCCTCAGTAGGTGACTTTCGCTAGTAAGTTGCCAGCCTTCCAGGGCTCTCTCCGGCTCCAGCATGACCTTAGAGAAGTGTAAACGTTCTCTTTCAAGGATGCTCCAGGTTTCCAGGGTCTTAGAAAAATAAAGATCATGCACTTTATTTTCTGCATGATCATGTCTCCTTGAGGCCCACGCTGAAGCCTAAAAAATTGGAAGTTCCATTAGTGTGAGTTAAATCAGATGACAGTGAGTACGTTTCAGTGGGCGGGAAGGACCGCAGCTCAGACTGTATGATGTCATGTGTATAAAGGAACCATAGAGTCATTCCTGATTAATGTGTTTTGGCCTGAAGCTCATTGCTAAGCTTGGTGATATTGAGCTGCTTAATTGGAATTTTCTAGATATCCGCCAGGGAACCCAGGCCTTCTCTTCAGTAAAAAGCCAGGCTATCCATGTGAATCACCTCGTGTTTTTCGTCTAATTTGAGGTTCTGTAAGGGGTTGGGGGCTGGATTTCTTTACTTTGCTTATGTCCGTACCTAGTTGCTGCAAGTTCGGTTTTGTTTCCTGAGAAGAATAGAGGCTTTCCCACGGCAGGGTCCCACTCAGTCACATGCATAAGTGGCTGTCTTAATAGAGAGGGGGAGAAGGGGAACATGCAGATGGCGGCTGAGAAGACGCCCGTAGAAGGATTCCTGACGATGTTGGAGGAGTGACGGGAGCAGTTGCGTTAGGGGGTGATTACATTCTCTGAGTGCGATGACACTGTGTTAAAAAGTTGTCATAGCGGAGTGGAGGCTTAACATTCTGGGGTTCTGGTCCAGAGTGTGTTTAAGCCTCTGTGAACGTTCCTTCAGACGCTTTCATTTTGCCCAGGCAGCTCTCATGTGTGCATTTGGCCTTCCCTAACACCACGTTCCTTCTCCGGTGCTCATTATCTCTCAGAAATCCTTGGACAGACTTCCGGAGCTTCAGAATTCTATCATTGTCACTGGAGTGGACTCATTGACTCAAGGGATTCTGTAAAGTGAAAAATCCACACTGGGCAGACCTGTCCTTGTCTGAAGTCATTTAGGAAGAGGAAACCCAATCGGATTAAAAAAAAGTAATAACAGAATTTGGGTGATTTCCACTGTAGTTTTGAGATTCTTATCATAGGGGCTTCTGAAGTCTCTCCACCCTCCCACCCCTGGGGAATACCATTCTGAAGATGTATATCTCTGAAAACATATTGCTTTTGTCAGAGATACATAGATTAGATAATATCTCTCAGTTCCAGCTGTCAATTTGAGTCATTGATAATCAGTAAACCAGTGTCATGGATACATAGATAATTTTTTGTGAAACGTCTCTGTATGTTTGAAAATTTTCATAGTAGAAAGCTTTTAAAATAGAAACGTCTTCCATAGGAAATGCTTGATTGCTGTCCCCTGGGTGCATGACAGCTTTCACCCGATGTCACCATCTCTGCAGAATGATAATTATTTTTGCTCACTAAAAACAGTTTTCCTACCTGAGCAGAATTAGAATTTTCTATATTTTACCTTCTTATCCAAAGTGCCAAAAGCATTTAGGAAGGAGACTGTTCACGCCAGTGGCTGGAATTAGCAGTGTTTTAGGATGATAGCAGATACAATTTTTAAAAGTTGAAGCATACTCCCCAGGGTAAGTTTTGCCTACATTTTATACCAGAGTGCTCAGGAAAACCAGGAATGGTGGGATACTTTCAGCTCTTCATGCACACATGAGAATGTCTAATGGCCGCTTGGAGCTTTGGAAGGTTCTTCCTCTGAGTATTTCTGTTCTACCAAAGTTTGTGACTAAGAGAGGTTTCACAGTCAACCTTTTCTCTCTAGCATTACTAAAACCAGGGGTTTCCATGTGAAAGGAAAAGGAGAGAGACAGACTAATGTTTACAGAGCGCTTACTATACACTAGGCATTGAACTGGCTTTTTTATACACGTGATCTCATTTCATGCTCCCGGCAACCCTGCAAGGTAGGTGGTTTTATCTTCTTCATACTCCTGGGTACTTAGAGGCTCTGATTGGTCAAGACGTTTACTCAGAATGACTTAGCTGGTAACAGAAAGGAGATTTGTACCTAGGCCTGACTCTGAAGTCTGTTCGTTTCCTGTTGTTTTGCTTTCAATCTCCCAACACCCGCTTTAATAGCCAGTGGTTTATATGAACGCGTAGCGGTGGCAGACAGGTCGTCAGCTCCCTCCTTCCAAGTCCTGCTCAGCGCTCGCCCACACAGCGTGTGCTGAGGAACATCAGGGTTCTTCCCCCAGGCTCCAGCCCTTTTCTCCTCCCTTCTGCAAAAAGGATTTTGTGGGCAAGGCATTGCGATATTCTTTTCTGTGAACCATGAGTGGTGCATTAGGTCACTTCCTGTAGCCACTGATGTGACTCTGGCCGCACAGAGGTTCCTTTAACAGCCTGCAACGTTTGTCACAAACTTTCTGCCTTGACCTTACATTTCCATTCAGTATGCCTGGTACATATGACTCTTTGGTGAGTGTTGTGAACTTCATGTTTATTCTTATGAATGTTTGCTGGTCCCTAAGGTCTTTCTTTTCTGTGGATTAGCAGCATAAAATTTAGATTTTGTTTTTAAAGTGAGAAGAGATCCTGAGGTTCTTTTAGCACTAAGAAGGGAAGTGTGGTTATAAAGTGCACTATCTAAGGCACCCTGTTATCCAAAAGGATAACGGAAGCCCACAGAAAATATTAATAGTGGCTGCCACCCCTTTTCCCAGAGAGATTAAAATAAAGCCCTGATACCTTGGTTTTCCTCCCGTTGTAAGTCCTATCTGTTCCATAGTTGGTTAAGATCAGAGTAACTCCCCTACAGTGCTGACCCTAAAAAGAGTGCCTTCTCCCTCACATGCTGCAGTTCGCACTCAGGTACTTGATCATCAAGTCAGAAAGTCACCTTTCAGTTTGAACCTTTTGGATATAAAAGTACATTTTCAAAATCCAAGTTAGAAAAACTATAATTGATAATGCACTAGAACTGTGAAACAGAGATAATGCTTGCTATTAGATACCTCATCTTCTTTGGTAAAATACTGCACATAAATGGATTAGGTAAACTGCATACATTAGGTATTTAAAATGTGAGCTGTTATTTTCCAAGTCTCATGGCAGAGTGCCTCGTGTATTACGTAAGTTATAAATATTCTATGGATTAAATGAATGAAAATTCAAGGACTGGGATTTTGGAGATACTAAGCATGGTTCCTTCAGGTGTGGTAATGGAATACAGAGTGCAGAGCTGTTCTTATATTTCTGTGTGTGTGATGTTCATCTCTCTACATATATACATGCACGTAGACGGTAACTGGTTAAGGTTTATATACACATATTACCTGTGCAAGGTAACTGGTTAAGAAACCCAATCTGGCATTTCCCCCCTAACGCCCAGTGTTTTATTCAGAGAATTCTGAAACACACAGAAAAGTGAGAATTGTTCAGTGAACACCTACCACCTAGATTCTGGAATTTACTTTTTGTTATATTAGCTTTAGTTTATAAGTATACATCTGTCCATCCTTTTTTTACACCCATCTAATTAGTTCACCTAATTTATTTTAATGCATTTCACAATAAATTACGGTATGAATACACTTCACTCGTAAATACTTAGAATTCAGGATTTGTTTGAAGGATTGTTTTGTATTTTTTTGTAAAATTTACATACAGTGAAATGTGCAGTGTCAAGGGTATCATTTAGTGACTTTTCCCGCTAGCTTTTTTTGAGTTATAATTGACAAACAAAAATCATATATATTTTAAGGTGTACAGCATGATGTTTTGATATGCATAAACATCAGGAAACGATGACCACAATCAGGCTCACATAGCTACCACATCACGTAGTCCCTTGTGTGTGTGTGTGGAGAACACTTGGGATTTCCTCTCAGCAAACTTCTAAGTGTGCAGCATCATCGTTAACTGTATGGAGTCACCATGCTGTACCTTATGTGTCCAGAACTTATTCATCTCATAACTGCAAGTCTGTTCCCTTTGACTAGCAACTGTTCTGCTCTCTTATTATGAGACCAACATTTTTAGATTTCACATATAAATGAGATTATGTAGTGTGTGTCATTCTGTGTCTGGCTTATTTCATTTACATTGATGCCCTCAATATCCACCCATGTTGTCGACAGAATTTCCTTAATTTCTAAGGCTGACTGATAATTTCTTTATCCAATCATCCTTGACCGAAACTTAGGGTCTTGGCTATTGTAAGTGATGCTGTGAACATGGGAGTGCAGTTATCTCTTCAGGATAGTGGCTTCATTTCCTTTGGATATATACCCAGAAGTGGGCATATATGTAACACATATGTAGTGTGCGTGTGTGTATTTCTAGTCTGAAAGCAGATAGCCAAAGGGTAGTTCTCTGCTAAATGCAAGGTGGTCCTTTTTTTTTTTTTTTTTAAGATACAGTATTAAGAACCTGTTCTACCATCTGCGAGTCATTTCCGAATTGGGAAGAGCTAATTTGTTTAATGAGCTTGTGATAAATGGATAAATGGAAACTTTAACTCAGAGCTTTCATGTCCTCTGAAGCCTTGTTTGTGTGTTTTAGAACAAGCTCATTACACATTGTGCTTTGTTGACGCCCATATACTCTTTGTCCCTTAGTATTGTTTTGAGAATTAGAAATATAGTCAACTTAAGGGTGAGTGTATTGGCTTCCTAGGGCTGCTGTGACCAATCACAAACCTGGTGGCTTCAAGCAGCATCAGAATGCCTTTCTCTTTTCCCTGCTCCCGTCCTATAAGGATGCAGAGTAAAGGTATCAGGACAGTGCAGTGCCCACATCTGTAACCGGGAGTGTGAGCACGCATCTTTCAGACACTTTCGCTTTGGGAGAAATTTATCTTTGGATACCATGGAGCTCATCATTTCGTCATCCATCAAATTATGTGCTCTGGTGTCTTTTAGCAAAATAGGGAATGTCAGGCTGCCGGGATCAAAACCACACGATCCCCGTTAGGCTCTGGAGGGCGTCCAGGGAAAAGGGCGTGTTGCTTTATCAAGCACTCTGCTGCCAGGGCTGAACCGTTTTATGTACAATTTGGCTCCACAACACTCAGCCAGTTCTCAGGGAAATAAGGAAAAAGAATAGACTTCTTTCATTCAGGTATTTGTGGCCAGAATTTGGGCATTTGTGGCAGACTTTATTTAGTGTGGTCATAAACTACTTGGCATTTTTCAGATGGCTACTAAAAGCAGTCACAGACTTCCCTTTGGAATAGTAACTTCAGGACATCATTCTTGTAGCCACACAGACAACCTCGTTTTTAGTTAGAGCTTGTGAAAACAATTTAACCTAATATGATATGAATTTAGAGTTTCCGTGTAGGAGAAGCCCCAGGAGACCTGGGCTCCCTTCGTGTCGGTTGATAGTACTGACTGAAAGGACTCACTTGACTTAGACTTTCCTCCTCTGCAAGGCAGGAAGAATCATGTGCTCCTAGTCTGGACCTCTAGGAGGAGGGTAGAAAGGGCATAGACCAGATCGCACCTTCGCGGGAGACTCTTTGATTCCAGTTATGATCTTGCCGGCTGCACCCGCCCCATGGGCGGCTGGCTTGGTCAGCAGTTAGAGGCTGATGGCCTGGTCCTGCTTTTCACCACATGTGCTTTTTCTCTGCATTGCAGCCCGAGGAAGAGCAGTCGGTCTGTGATACCACTGGATCCAGTTCTTCCACCGACGACACGGCTTCTCTGGACCGACATTCTTCCCATGGCAGTGACGTGTCCCTCCCCCAGATTTCAAATCTGATCAGGTCCCGAGATCAGCAGTGCCTCGATGGCTTCTACAGCCCTGGGGCGGGAGCCGAGGGTCAAGAGACTGAGAACGAACCTGCTGGCCCAGGTGAGGCGGAAGAGGAGGAGATGGACAGCATCACGGACGTGCCTCCCAACTGCTCTGTCCTGAGGGGCTCTATGCGCTCCCTGTCCCCCTTCCGGAGGCACAGCTGGGGTCCCGGGAAGAATGCAGCCAGTGATGGAGAGATGAACCACCGGAGGTGAGATGGCAGGCTGCGTGTTTAATCTCTGATTTGGGATTATTGTTGGTCAGAGATTTGAGGACACACCATGGTACAGAAGAATAGAGTAGGCTCTGGAGTCAGGAAAACCTGTGTTCAAACGCCAGCTCCAGGCCTCAGCATGTAGACAACCTTGGGCAAAGTACTCGACCCCTCTGAGCTTTAATTTTCTCATCTGGAAAATACCTGTCTTTCAGATATTTGTAATAAATAAATATTACAAGTGAAATGTGCCTATCACATAGAAGGTGTTTAATAAATGGCAACATGCATTCAGGCCAGTTTTGTTCATGAAAATCCTAGATTAGAAATATTGGAGGGAACAGTGTGTCAGTGTCGAATTAAGGCATAAGCATGAAATCTCAGTCTGAACACCTCTAGGTTTTTGAAGCGCGTCCTGGGAATTGCCATCTCTTTCCAGTGCAGGACGTTCTGATAAAGTCTAAATTATCAGTATCTAATCCTCAAGAGGACATGGGAATCATTGACCGTCGTTAAATTGTTGGTATTTTTCCACATATCGTCATCTCTGGGAACTTTTTTAAGTGGCCCAGTCACACACCTTCAGACCTTCAGTTTGGAAGCAGCCTGGGGAAAACATGGTGGACCTGGCTTCTGATCACGGGCTGCTGGAGGAAATTAAACAGGTGGTTTTGGCTCTGAAGAGCATGCAGCATGATGCCTCCTATATGCACAAAGGTGTGCTTCCTCCAAAGCCACCGTCTTAACGAGGAAAGCGGCTAAGGGAGGAGGCTGGCAGTTGTTTCAAAACAGTTGATGTTGACAACCTCACTGGAGCAGTTACTGTTTATTTTTAAAAATCCTTGACCTCCTTATAACATGGTGGCTCTGATTTCATAGCCGAGTGAAGTGCGTGTAATCTGATCACACTGGTCACTCAGCCTTTTATTCAGTCAACCTTTCATGAGTACCCACTCACTGTGTGCCAGGTATTTCCAGGTTCTGGAGACCCCACAGTGAACGAGGCCAAGTCCACGCCTTTGTGGAGCTCACAGTAAAACCTAATACGATCCTAGACTGCCACTCTTCAGACACCTTTAATGACACCTCACCTTAGGTGATTTTCCAGCCCTCTCCATGACTCCGGTGGTATTACCCTTATTTCTGCAAACGAGTCTGGTTATATCACTTACCCACTAACCTGGGGTCAGTAGAATCTCCTTGTCAAATGCTCTTTCTCCGATTCCATATTACTGCGGTGGTGTTCAGGATGCTACCCTTAAAAACAAGTTCTTGCTTTATCTATTGGGTACTTTTTGTATATATTTAAATACCTACATTACATCAAAAAATGAAATTTAAAAGCTTTCCTTCTCAGCTTTAGTCATGCCGTACTTTTTCTTGTTTGTTTTTAAAGCATTTATACCAATAGAAAAAATACGAATGGTAGGGCGTGATCCTCAGAATTCTGTTCCTGAAGGGAAAGCAGTTTCTCAACAGGACATACTTGACTTAGATGTTCAACATCAAGAAACAAGGGTTTATTTTATATATATCCATTTTCTTTATAACTCATTGTGGATCCCTTTGCCACGACTTTGATTTCAGAGCTAAATGTGACTTTCTGGATCATTTAGTTCAGATGAGGAAATTGAAGCTCAGATTCAGTGATTTGCCCAAGATTACCTGGTGACTTTATGACCGTACTAAGACTAGACCTCTGTATCACCTCAGTTATGTATATTTTCAACCTGTTAATATGGCATCTCCTATTTGAGCTTAGCACCTCTGGAGAAAGTGGAATGAAAGTCGGGTTTCCCCGAAGTGTTACCTACATATAGCGTAGCCCGAAATTTAAAGTCTTAACCCATTTAAAGTTTCAAATAGCCCTTTTCCTCCACTGATCCTTTTACTTTTATAATTTAATACAACTTATTCTTTGCCTCCGATTAACTCCTTGGAGTAGCCCCCACAGAAGCTGGCGGGCCTTTTTGGTTCTGACAGCTTTCTTATTCCACATTCATTCATGCCCTTACTTGCTGTACCGTTTCTCTGTGGCCATTGTATCTCTTCCCAGTGTGATGTCTGTGTGTTCCATGTGTTTGTATCCATTTTGTTTCCCCTGACACTGACCTCTTCCACCATTCATTTTCAGTTCAATGCGAGTTCTTGGGGATGTTGTCAGGAGACCTCCCATTCATAGGAGAAGGTACAGAGTTCACTAATCTGATGGACTAACCACATTGCCTCTGAGCATATACTAACAAGCATCTCATTTTTCTGCTTATTCCATGATTAAACAGTGTCACGTCTGCTTCAGGCAAATAAAATATAGGTACTTATTAGTTGATGATATTTGTCAGTCAATATGAAATGTTTTCTTAACTCTAAAGTTTTTCCTAGTTCTATTTTTAGATGGTTTTTTGTTTGTTTGTTTGTTTGTTTAGTATTTTTTCTACCTTGCACTTACTGGTATTTAGATCACTTCATTTATAGGGTCTCCTCAACTTTCTCTATAATTCAAAGAAGTATTTATGTTGTGCATGTCTAATGGACCCTAGGAAGTACTTTTTCTTTCCAGAAAATGGGGGAAGAACCAGAAATAGGTTTGTGCTTGTGCACAGGCCCAGTATTTTCAACACCTTTTTAAATAATTTGCCCAAAGTCTTTATTTTTAGGCCACCTAGCAGCTTCCTTGCCATCATTGAGGTAGTCATACATAAGCAAGAGACATTAGCTGATCTCTCAACAGCCCTCAGTCTTCCAGGTCCTCAACTAGTAACGTCAAAACATTCTAATAACTTAAAAGGACGGGAGGAGGAGGTTTATTTTTATTTTTTTAAATCTAGAACTTTTTTTTTAACCTGAAAACAAAGCCAAGGGACCATTAAATGATATCCTCACTAACTGAAGAATTGAGAAAATTAGGATGCTCTCAAAAATATTCTTATGCAAAAGTTTTCCGCTACAAGGAAGGGCAGTTTTCCGCTACTGTGGGATCACCTGCAACTCTCTGGACCATTGGAAAAGCAGTGTGTCCCTCTTTCCACCTCCCTGTTGCTCTTCATTCCCTTTATATTAAATTCCATCCCAGTTGCACATCATTACCATTTCTGAGAGTAAAGAGATGTTTAAGTAGAAGGAGATTATTTTTGTGAATAATAATTTGGCAGTGTGTATTCAATTATTGATTAACCACATGCTGGGTTTATAAGAATTTGGATATTAAGATTATAATACGCCTTTTTATTTACAGTTTGAGAGCTTAGCAACAACTAAAAACAAAACAACAGTTAAAACAATGTCCTGTAACAGAAGTCATGTGAATGGCTTTGAGGCCCTTGTTACATAAAATAAAGGTGACTGGAATATCAGCCCTCTGATACTGTGATAGTCTGGTCACTGATACTGGCTACCGAGTGACTGACAGGGAACATACACAGCATGGAGAAGCTGGACAGAGGGATGATTTATGTCCCTGACAGGACAGAGAGGGACGTGCATGATTTCATTACGCTTTTTAAACCAACACCTTTTAAAACTTATGAAATGTTTATTTCTGGAATTTTCCATATTCTAGGCCGTGGGTAACTGAAACATCAGAAAGGAAAACCATGGACAAGGGGAGACTCTTGTGTTCAAGAAAGGTGGGGGTTTTGGGGTGGGCAGGTCTTCTCATTTGCAAGGTTCAGGAGGGAGCTGGGTGGTTTTACTGCTGTCCCCCTTCTGGAAATAAAGGCATGTGACTTAGCGCTTTAAGGCCCAAATAGTAACAGTGTACTTTTTAAATGATAGCTTTTGTTAATCAGAAATCCTAAACTACTGATACAGTTTCCTTTATGGAGTTACTGATATTTCAAATTGGTTATTTTTTAGTTAGTTGTATTTATTTAGCATTTCCAACCCCAGATTTTCTGTCTCTGATGCTTAAGAATAAATATCAGTACTCAGGTAATCAAAAAAGTAGATGAGCAAATTAATTTTTTTCAGTCTTGTAGGGAAAATGGATATAAACCTAAAATTAGAAACAAAACAGAACAGATTTCTAATTCAGGTATCAGAAATTTTTTAAGAGAGAAAATAAGTCCCTTCATTATGAAAATGCAGGGAAGTGTGACTATTGTTAGATGCTTTATCTTTAGCAAAGAGCCTGGTTAGTCAGGTTTGAATTGGATGTGAGTGTTGATTATCCGTATTATGAAAGATTTGTGAATTGTCTGGTTTAGATGGAGCCTTAATGGAAACACATGGAAAAAAACCAATTACACAGGCAGCCTACCCCAGTGTAGTCTGTCATTGTTCCTTTTAGTGAGGGCTTGGAGATGCTGCAATGAGGAGGATGTGGAGGAACGGGATGTATGTATGGAGAGATTGTCCCCCATAGTGGAGGTGGAATCACGTCCCTGAGGAGGCCACAGGAAGGGTGAGGACTCTGTTCAGCATTCGCGAGTACAAATTGGGCTTCAGATTGGACTCATTATCCTGTCAAGAGCCCACAGAGTCATTTACAACACATGATCTAGGTGGACGTGAATAGAACAGTTTTAAGTTTCCATGGTTTTGTTGTAATCTTTTTCTAAATTCTACATCAGTGTCACATATCTAATTTTTTGATGTTTGTTTAAATCTATCTGCCTCTAACTATGCCCTTTCTTTTTTTGATCCAATAACCCCATCCTTGTTTCCTCTTTTCTCCCTCCATTTCTATTTCTGCCTTTGATGTCATCCCCAGTATGAGCTGGTGTCCCTCTGGTGTGCAATACTCTGCTGCCCTGAGTGCTGACTTTAATTACAGAAGGTATGGTATCGTTACGTGTCCAGCCACCAAGGGGGGAGTCACAGAACACGGCACTGGGGCTTTTGGCTTGGAGCTGGCTTCTCTGTGGCTGGAATGCATATGGCAGCCTGCTTGGTTTGTGAGCACAGTGTTCACTTGCCTCTGCTATTGGCGTCATTAATCCAATTGAGGGAGTACAGCCTAGAAGTTGGATGGGGTACCCTCATGCATCCTGTTTGTCTCAAGTCGCTGTAGATTTGGTGTTTTCTGCAGACTTGTCTCCATGGTATGGTGCACCACTTTTCTCTCTCTTTTGCTCTGCCTTAAATCTCAGATCCTTGAAATTCCCCCATCCTGAGGAATATAATGATAGAAGCAAGGTAGCTCATGAGATGCACTTATTTCTGTTAACTTCCAAGTCCACTAGTTGCATTAAATTCTAATTTATAGACCCCTTGTTTCATGTTCTTTTCACTCAGCAGCCAGGTTTAATAACTGAAACATTTTTAGGATTCATTTTTGTGGTAAGCATAGATCCCGTTTTCTCATGCATTACAAGTAATTCACAATAGAAAACTAAATTTCTTCATTGGCCTGTCTGCTTATCCCTGGTATTAAAAAGGACTTTACAGAGATTTACTTACAAATCGTTAGTCACAGCTTCTATTGTCATATTGAAATAAGAAAAACAAAGTCCATTGTTTAATTTACCCACTAGAAAACAGAGGCATATGGTTTCAGTTCATACTGAGTAAATTTGCAAAACAAAAAGCAAATACAAGCCCTTGTAGACTGGCATTGGTGAATTATTTGTAATAATTAACTGTACAGTTTGAGCATAAATAACTAAGTAACTTCAGTGTCCCTCTAGGAATTCAGCTGCTCATAACTGAATACATGGTCAGCTACAGCTGCATTTTTAAATTTTGCTTATTTTAAAGAAGATTCCACTGCAGTTGTGATAGATGTCTCACACGCAACCCCAGGGAAGTTTAGAGACCAAACCTCTCTGTAGCCACCTGCTTACAGAAAATGCTTTTTACTCTGCAAACCACAGAATTCTTTATTCCAGGGATCCCATTCTGGATACCATACCCTGAGTTTGCCCTTTTTCTCTTCCCTTTTGTCAATATCAGGACAAAATCCTAAAACTCAGCCTTAGTAGCTTTTCAGCTTTTGTTCTTCAAGGTGTCCTGTGTGCCTGTCTGCAACTAACAGTTCTCAGGAGACCTGTCGAGCAGTTGTCGGCTGGCCAGGTGTGCACAAAGGCTAACACACAAGGAGCACTGGGTTTTCTGGGGCAGATGCATACCTGCAAAGTTAAAAGGCTCAGCTGGGCTGTAGTTGAGCATCAGTCGATGAAGGACAAGTCTGAGTTTCCCTGGTTTGCCTTTGAAAGTTACTTATGCTCATGTTTTCTCTGTGCCGTTTAATTCTTGAGCATTAGCAGAGTCGGATTCTGGCAAAGATCAAGGGAGAACATACAGATAAAAGATTAATAAGGTAATATGGTCTGTCCATATGGTATTGGAAAAAATTTTTTAAATGGCCTTAAATGGTTCAACACTTGAATGAGTTGATTGGGGTAAGATAAGCTAAGTGCAGTGCTCTTTCCCAGCGTACCAAGACCTGTGAGGGGAAAGGTAGGTGCTGCTCATTTGTGCTGTGCCCTTGTAGACACTTTTGCTTAGTGACAGAGAGAAATAATGTACACGCAAGGGAGAGACCCTCTAGAGGAATTTTGTTCCCTCTTTCCTTTCTGAAACTCAAATAGAATGAACTCTTATGCTCTCTTTTCAGTTTCAGTCTGGAAGGCTTGACAGGAGAGGCTGGTGTCGGAAACAAGCCATCCTCATCTCTAGACGGAAACTCGGTAAACACCAAAGATCTCAGGCGTCCCTTCAGTGGTGAGGAGCGGGGTGACTCTTTGGTGTCACTCTCAGAAGAGGATTTGGAAGCAGACCAGAGAGAACATAGGATGTTCGGTCAGCAGGTAGGGCTGAAGTGCATATGTGTTGTTGATTTGGAAAAAAATTAATTTCCCTAAACATGTCCTCATCTTAGGAACAAAGGAGTCAAGACTGACTTACATTAATATAAAGCACTAGTAGGTATGATTACTTACCTATTATGTGACATACTCAGTCCAGCACAGAGCGTGTTCCTCATATTTAAACTAAGAATATTGTTAGTCTGCATAGATGTAAATATTTCCTCAAAGCAACCTTGTCTAATTAAGAAAGTAGCCAGGATATTAAACGGAGTGTGCCTTTCCTATCGCAGGGTTTCTTTTACTGCCCCAGTAGTAAAACGAGTTTTGAAGTGTGTCACATGCTATTATTAAATTTCCCAATTCTTAAGAACATATCCCAAGTTCCTCCTTCCTGGAAAAACAAAAAGTCTTATTCTTTGTCTCATCACTTTGTCTAGGAAACAACTATTTATTCACTCCGCTTACTGCCAGAATTCTTGAGAGAGCATCTACACTCCCTGACTTTTTGTTCTCGCCCCCTAATGATCTCTTGATGTCCACCACTGTCACTCTCTTGAAATGCCCCTCTTGAAGGTCATGGATTTCCTTGTCTACCAAATGAAGTGGGATTTTTTTTTTTTAAGTTCTCATCTTCTCAAGCCTTTCATTGTCACCACTTGTGACTGTCCCTTAAGGAGATTTTGAATTGAGAATTTGAATTATGTACTTTTATAGCATCTTACCCTACAGCTAGTCATCTTTCCTCCTCTTAGGCAAAGGAGACGGAACTAATTTCTGAGAGGATTCCAAGACATGTCCAAATGAAAGGTTTCTAACTAAACAAAGTCAAAACACCTGTCTTTGAATAGGTGACTGTAGTTTTAGGTAGAAACATAATGAAATATTTCTACTTAAGCAAACAAAAATGTTAAACTGCCCGTACTTTGAATAGGTGACTGAGGCTTTGTATAGAAATTTGATGTTTATTACATTCTACTGCGTAGCAATAATGTGACCAGATATAAATTTGGTGCCAAAAGATTCCCTTAGCAATGAATGTATCTCTTACAGTCTTGCGAAGGCCTTAGAGAATTTAGGCCTAATGAAAATCAGATTGAAGGCTTACAGGAATGTTGCTGTGCTCCACCTTGGAACTCTGCTCACCCAGAGTCTGTTATCTTGTGTTCAACTTCAGAGCCTCCATTTAAGCTGCTTGTATCTCTGACCTGGATTAGTTGCCTGCAGCCAACTTCCTGTTTAAGCCTCTGCCTTTCCCTGAGGTCATTTTTCAGACCTCACAGTTGTATTTGAAACATAGCAACCCTGCCTCAGACTCCATGGTTACACGCAAAACAAGCTCCAAATAATCAGGAGTCTTCGGTGCAGTTGCATTGAGTGTATGCTGGTAACGGATTTTCATTGCTTCCCTTTCAACCTGTGCGAGTCAGGAGGCAGACTTCAGCCTCCTATGAAGGGAAGGGATTTATCTTAGTTAACGGAACAGACTCTCACAGCACCAGAAGCGTGCTGGTAAACACTGGTTGACCACTTTCAGGGGTCCTGTGGCAGGAACCTGTGTGATTGGCTGCATTACAAGGCTTGAAAAGCCACCGTGAATTTACTGAGGGAGTTGTCAAATTTCAGTCACCCTCATGTACAGTCTAATCTTAGAAGAGGAAATGAAAGAGATTTGGGCTTCTTTCCAGACGCACAGCTGCTTTGCTTGTGATCTCGAAACACTTTTCACTTGCATTTGTTCCTAACTCTTTAAGATCAGAATAATGTTACTATATCTCTAGAAGAGGTATCTAAGTTTTTTCCCAAAGAACAAGAACTGTATGTAGTTTGATATTTCTAGTGAAATTGTTTTGATCTAATTATGCATTCAGCAGATATTTATTAAGTGTGAACTAAGTTTGAAATGTTATTAGAGGTTGTGAGGGCTACAGAACCAGTGTAGAGGATGGCTACTCCATCCCCATTTCACTGATAAGAAAGTGGAGGCTCCTAAAAGCTAAGTAGTACAGTAGTCCAGCAGCTGTTCAGCGCCAGGGCAGACTTAGATCCAAGTCTGTGTGACTGCAGAGCCTCCCTTGTCACCCATGAGCACCTCATTCCCCTGGGCTGGGTCACAGAGTAGGGTCTGTGCTTATCTAGAGAATGGGAGCATGTGCTTAGAACCTGTTCTCTACTTTTTTACTTTACAGACATGTCACAGATCTAAGCAGCAGGGATTTAATTACTGTACATCAGCCATTTCGTCTCCACTGACAAAATCCATCTCATTAATGACAATCAGCCATCCTGGGTTGGACAGTAAGTGTACTTTTTTTTTAATTAAATACATTGTAAACACTTTTTCTGTCATTTTTTCCTCACTTTAAGACTCTATAACATTGCCTTCCAAAATCTCTTTGCCTCTTCCTCTTAATGGATGACTCTTCATTTAAACAAAAAAAGATGAGAGTTGGCATTGTGATCCTCCTCCCCTTAGCTACATAAAAATCTCCTCAATACATTTAATATGTTATATTTTGGGGCCTAAACCTGACACATTTTTAAAAACTTCATTTTGAAATTTTAGATTTTAAAATAAGTTGCAGAATTCATGCAAAGAATCACCATATATTCTTCACCCAGAGTCCCCACATGTTATCATAACGCTTGCTTTTATCAGTTTCTCTCCCTCGCTTTGTCACTTCCCGTAAAGTTTTTTCTAAAACACTTGAGAGTAAGTTAAAAATAATGCTCTCATGTCTCAGAGAGACTCTCACGTGACCGCAGTACAATTATCCACATTTTATCCAGTATTAATTTCCTGAGCTCTTCAAAAATGTCAAGCTTGTGAAAGACAAAGACTGAGATAGGAGTTTTTGTTGAGTGCCAAGAGGATTACATCCAAAAGTGATTAATGCAACTGCATGCAAATTCAGGGTCCATAGGCTATATGAAAATTATAAAGAGACGTCTGGCATCCGTAAGCACAGGGTGTTGTGAATGAAAGATGCTCAAACACATATTTGCACAGAAAGCCAGTTTGTTCCTTTGAGAAACCCCAAGTTTTTGTTTTATTTTTAAAATACTGATTCTTTCTTCATGAGTTGTTGGCAATGTGAGATTTAAATTTTCATCAAAGGTAGATTGATACATTATAGGAGGGGTCCCCAATCCCCAGGCTGCAGACTGGTATTGATTGGTCTGTGGCCTATTAGGAGCCGGGCCTCACAGCAGGAGTTGAGCAGCCTCCAGGCAGAGAAGCTTCATGGGTACTTGCAGCTGTTCCTCGGCTGTTGTAGCATCACCTCCTCAGCTACCCCTCAGATCTTTAGGCATTAGGTTCTCGTAGGAGCACCAGTCAGCGGTACCACACAGGGTAGGGACCGCCGCTTTATATTCTTTGCTGAAAGACCATGTATTCAGGAGGCCGATGTAAAGGGAATAAATTAACTCCTATTTCTGGTGTTTCCTTATTGTCCCCTGATAAATCTCATGTTAAAATAGTTAGGGACTAAGGTGGGAGTGAATGGGGAGACTTGGGGCGAGGGAGAAGAGGTGAGGGATGCTGCTACTCCAGATGTGTTCACTTTAAAGGGGAAAAAATTCCACCTATGAATAATGACCGTTAGAAATAATTCACCTCTCGTTCTCATAATCTAACAAGCACATATTGGTTGGGTGAATATATTTAAGCTTATTAGAATTCTGCATCATCAAAAATAAAAGTGAAACGTGCACGCATTACAGGGTTCACCTACACAGCCTTCCCGGGCACCTGCAGGTCAGTGACATTACTGTGTTCCTCGTGGGCTCGAGGCACCTTTTACTTTGTCCCAGTGTAGTCTGTGCCTCCTCTAACGCCTCCTGTTGACCCACCTCTCAGCCCGGCAGCAGCCGCAGCCCGCCAGGCGGATCCCCTTCTCCGTCAGCGTCTCTCCGCTCCTCCTCAAGTCTAAAGCTCTCTTTTCCCTTGGCTCTTCCCTTCCCAGTGACGATGAGGAGGAGACGCCTTGTAAGTAAGCAACGCTGGTGTCCAGTGGCTGCTCTCCAGGGTCTGACCAGCACTGACAGTGCTGTGTAGGCTTGGTGCTTGGGGACTTTTATCCCTGCATGCCGTCATTTCTAAACCGTTTGTCTTTGTGCTTTGCCTTGAAATTAATTTGATAAAACAGTTTTGTCTTCTGTACACCACCTACACCGATTACCACCACCTACACCGATTAACCCCGTTGCCAGATTCCAGGGCATGAGATTTCATCCCAGGACACAGATGTCTTCAAAGGCAAAAGGGACGTGTTGCCACCCCACCTGGTACCTTGTGTAATACTGAGCACTGACTTCATAGCAGGTGCAGATTAAACTTGGCATTCGATGATGTAATTTTCATTTTTCCTTGTCCGCTTATTGTCTCAAGGAGCAGATATCTAGATATCCACCTGCGATATTTAAAAGTTAGTGATAAACTTTTTACTTCTCACCTTTTCCTCCTGTTTTCTTTCCTTTGGAACTTTTATTTTTTCGTCTTTTACTGCACTTTAGGTTTCAGATTAATACATTGTTACTTGATAATGCCTAGTGAATAAACTTTACCAAGGCATCAGTTTTAGTAAGCCTGGAAAGAAAATGAATCCCCCGTTCATGAAAATCAGTTTTCATTTTTGTATGATTTCTGTAATATTCCAGGATTATGGTTTTTAATGGAAAAACCATTTCTAATATAAAGTTAAATAATGACTTGTCTTCGTTTTATATAGTGCGAGTCTTGGGCAATTACAGCCTCTGTGCTACTGAGCACCCTGAGTCCCTACTGCTGCTGACCTGAAGTTTCAGCAGTATTTAGTTATTTAATATTTAAATATTAATGTTTAATATCTTCACAGTTTTAAACTCAGGGTGGCTTTCTGCGTTGTTCTTAAGAGAAAGTGACTTAGGTGTATAACACAGAGTTCAGCTAACTTCCTTTAAGTGGAGAGGTAGTTTTTCACAATTAAAAGATGTTTGGTTAAAAAAAAAAGACAACACCAGATTTGCTTTATACCATTTGTAAGGGGGAAGTTGTAGTAATCCACTTTAACTCTGTTCAGAAGTTCTCCAGGCTGTTTGATCTCAGAGTATTAGTGATGCCCTGGGAAGCAGCCAGGTCAGCGCAGCGAATGCAACACCAGCCCCGTAGTACCTCTGCCACTGATAGACGAATATGACAGCACCAGCTACTCCGTTCAGCAGGGTGCAGTCACAAAAGTAAAGGAGCTCAAAGAAAGTGTCCAGTCTTCCTCAACATGTGCTTTTCAAACACAGGAATACCAGTGAGAATTCCGTCGAGGGGTCTAGGGAGAGGAGGAAACAGAAGGGGTTGGTTCATGGCCAGCTGCGGTTTAGGCAGGTTTCCAGTGCTCACCTGACATAGTTAATTTCCCAGACAGTGTTCCGTCTCTGTGTTTCCCAGACTTACTAACCAGGTCGCTACAGCATGTGCATGGCTACGTCTAACATGTCATGAGACCAGCGTTCCATGGACACGTTCGAAAAGTATCAAGCTCGTCCACCCAGCAGTGCCAGCCCTGGAATGTTCGTATGTCAGGTCTGCAGGTGGTTTCATGTCGTTAGCAAAGGTCTCGTTGATGTCTGCTATTTACCTGCACCGGTACTTCACAGGCTGACTGCAATGACAGCTTTCTTTGCTTTAGTCTGTAATTATATCACAGAGGTAACATTGGCGATTTCATACTCTTAGATGCTCTGAAAACCTGATGACGCGTTAGGAATTTCAGAGGCGTCGGTCAATTTAATCACTGTCTTCAGAACCACATCTAAGAGGTCACAGTAAATGAATTAATTTTTTTCAGCAATGAAAAAGTCAGAAACCCTTATAGGACACAGAGATTCCACTAGTGCTAAATTGTATATTTGTTCAGTTTTTAATTTATTTGACAGAAATCTACTGGGAGCCTCTTCTTAGTCAGGTTCTGTGCTAGTTGGTATTTTTCTTCATTATTGAATTTGTTTTCAGTTTTTTCGTATTACTAGGGTGATAACGTACTAGGTGTTTGCTTAAGCGTACAACAGACCCGGCAGCCTGGGAGAATTTATTCCAGGCTCCTTTGGGTGGGAATAATTTTAAAGCCATTGATCTAGACCATACTGTTGGTGTGTTGTGTGTTTGTCTCTTTAAAAGTAAATTAAGGCATCCTGGGGTTAAAATGCTGATGATTTCGACCTACATCATGCAGAACTGGGGGGTGCAGATCCTAGATCTTGTTTTTACTATGCTCATCTTTCTCTCTCATCTGGCTGTGTTGCCACGCCTTCTCAGCGAAACAGAAGCACCCCAAATAGGTCAAAGAAAAACTCCAGGAAGCAGGCTTTTGAAGATTCAGAAGTCATTCAGTGTCTTATGCATTGTTCTCACCTGTTGGCTACTTGCTTAGTCATAACCACAGTTTTTGCATTTATGTTCAGAATCTAGAACAGTTTGGGAATTAAACTGGTAGTGGAACATCTTTAAATCTCTCTCTTTAAAGGTTTACTGCCAGTCATCTCAGAGATCCTGCAAACCAAACTCAAGGAGAAAGGTTGCGTTTTGTTTACGTTATAACAGTGGTTGTACTAAGCAACCTTGTGCTATCTGGAATCAGACACAGAAGTTATCTCTAACCCTGATCTCCTGAAAATCGGAAACCGTTTTTCATTGTGCTATGGAGGTCTTCCTCTAAAGTAACTCAAACTTGTACATACAGTAGGTAAAATCATAGTTGTGTTCCTTCTGTTCTACTTACTGTCCTGCTAACTCAGCCCTAGATTTAGTTTTAACAACCTGCTTCAGCTTGTGGTCTGACTGACAGTAGTGAAAGGAGGAGGCCGTGTCTGCCTTCCTTGTCTTGTCAGCCTGGAGAAGAGCACCCTGGCATTTCACAGGTGAGAGAAAGAAATCCAGAGAACTCACCCCAAATTAGCAACAGGGCCAAGATCTTAGAAGCCAGCTTGGCTGCGCCTTCTTAGTCACCCACCCATTTCCAGGAACACTCAGGAATGTATCAGATATACATTAGCTAGAGTTTTATAATAAAAATACATGAAAGCAAGATTAACAGCATACAGAATATTAAATTTAATTTCCTTGTTTGTATCCGTTCTATGACATCTCAGAAAGATGGCCTGTGGGAACTAAACATTTGATAAAAACAAGAATTAAACATATTTCATGTATGTTTGAACAATAGAAACACCTGGGTTCGGGGTTTGATCAGTTATTTGAAGCCTGGATTACATTTTTCCCTACCCCAAGGAAAATTCACTCCCTATTGTTACCTATGTCCAGTCTGATGAGAGGGTTTCAAGTTTAATTTTTCCTTCTTCTAAACCCTTAAGAGGAGGAGGTGCCGTGCACTGGTTTTCACATGCTGTCTCTGCCTTATCTGTGTCACTGTAAATATTTCAGACACCTATCTGTTCTTGGGTGCAGTCCTTTCGTTTGGTTCTGACGTGTTCTCTGCCATTTTTGTCTTCTAGGTTCACGGCCTTTCCACAGCACGAGTGCTAATCTGACAGAGAGGTACTATGTAGTTACTTGTTATTCCTTTCCCAAGATAAAATCGAGGAAATCCAAAATGTCTTATACATCTAACTAAGTATTCACCAGGCCACAGTGCTGATGCCAAAAAACTGAAGGCCGGTGATTTCTGCTTTCAGAGAACTCGAATATGCAGTCAGTCATGGAGATTCCATGGTTTGCAACCAAGTTTGTCATCCCATCATATTTATGAGTTTCTTTTCAAGACCCTATTTGATGCAAAGAAGTTTTTAATTGAATACTAGTTTAAATTGAGAAATTTTAGATAAAATAATTAAAGCACGTTTGACAGCTAGCCTCTATCTAACATCAGATCGCTGAAAATCAGTTGCCATAACATTAATGACTGATATAAGGAAAATTAGCCAGGCTTTGGCAGCAGGAATGGGCATTGCAGGATGCTCTGTTCTCACATGTTATGATGCAAAGCCATTCAGCAGCCTCTGTCCACCTCTTACTCTGCCCCCACTTTCATGTGACTATATAAGTTGACCAACTTGTAGCTAAAATAATATATGGCAAAGATGGGTACAAATGATGATGAGGTGTTTTAATTTTTGAAAATTAAATTCTGTTGTCTTTTTTTAAAATCAGTATTTTTGTTTTTATTTAGTATAACAGAAGAGAACTATAATTTCCTGCCACAGAGCCCCTCCAAGAAAGATTTTGAGGGGAAGAGTGGAACAAAAGTCAGTCGTACTTTCAGCTACATCAAGAATAAAATGTCCAGCAGTAAGAAGAGTAAAGTAAGTACCGCTGTGGGCATTCCTTTTGTGACCCCTCGTTTGGTGCTCAGGAAGCTCACCTGTGTGCACCGGAAAGCTGGCTGAATGTTGGGAACGCATGGACGTAAACTCAGATGTGATGTCTGAAGTATCCTAATTCTTAAAAGTAGCAACAAGAGGTAATGCCAGTGATGAGTCTTTACCGAATGCTCAGTGGTTTTCATGCATTATCTTATGTCATCCTTTCCATAAGCCTGTGAGGTGGCTGCCATCTCCCTTTCCTAAGAGTGCGACACCTGATCTGGGTGTGTGTCCCTAATGGGGAACAGAGGTTCAGGCCTCACACTCTCCAGCATAATGCTTAAATCAGTAAATCAGGTTTAAAAGGCAGCTGAAGGATTTTATGCCATGATCAACGGATTGAAAATATTTATATTTGGGTTTGGAGGTTGGAAAGATTGTCCCACAGAAAATAATAAGGACTCTTAAGACATACAAACCCTTAGCTCTAACCCTAATTAGGAGCATGGTGCCATGTATCCTCTTGGGCACTTCAGCAGGTAAAATGGTGTATGGAAATGTTTCTGTCTCGTGTTAATTTCTTCACACTCATTGTTAAGAATACTGAAAATATAAAAATGAGAAAATAAAAATCACTCGTAATAGCCCCATGTAGAGATCACTACTCTTTTTCTTCTTTTTAAATGTATTTTAAAAAGAAAGAAAGTAAAAGACACATATTGATTCTCAGTGGTGGGGAATATTTTCTGCCTCCACCTCCCTTATACTCCATTTACTCACCCACCTGCCTGCTTCCAATAAAATAAAGAAGTAAAAAATAACTGTCAATCAATTAAGGTGCTCTTGCCAAGGAATCACTATGTATGAACACATAGCTGTACATGCAGCGTGGAGGTGTATACATGTGTACGGATACACACAGACATACTTAAACATAAGCAATAAATAAACTCCGAAGTGAAGAATTCTGTTGTAAAAGTTCACCTCTCCACACTCCTCCCCCTTAAAAAAAAAAAAAAAACACACAAGAAGCTTCTTAGCCTTCAGTTAAATGGGCCGGTAGAAATAGAGCTTGTGCATTTTAGTAGGTTTTGTAAATGAAATCTCTTTCTTTTAGCAAATACGGTTGACTTGTCACTCAGAGGAGTTTCTTTACACAAACTACCACCAGAATTGTGTCTTCTCTTGATTTCTCCAGCCCAAGTGCAGAATGGACATAAAGTAGGCAGTCGAGGAAAACAGGAAAGGATTCAATGAGTCTCTCAAATTGTCTAGAATTTAATCATATTTTTAAGTATTCATGCTTAATTCAAAAATAAGGTCCTAAAGACGGCTTCAGAATGCTTATCAGTATTCTGCGTATTGGCAGCAAGGCTTAAAACAGCCTCTGTTCTCTGGACAGTGGTCGACATCAGTAAAACAAAATCTCCTTGGAAAGACCAGTAAAAATTCACCAGGTACTATGAGTGACTTGTGTAGTGTCAGCATTCTGCTGGCTGCTAGCAAGCACCTAAAGGAACTAAAGCTTGTGGTCTTTCCTTTGAAAAAAACTTTAGGATCTGTTGAGGATGATTTCAAAATGTCTTCATGGTTCTTTATTTTGTTTTTAAACTGGAATCTTTTCAGTGTTCAGTTGGAAGATGAGTAAGTAAGTGGAGAGTCCCCTTTCCCCCGGGACACTGACTCCCAGGGCCGACCCGTGAGCCCACCACTGTCACGTCGGTGAGGTAATGCGAACAGGCTCAGACACAGCAGTGTGCGGCCGAATTTAGAAACCGGAACCTGACCTTTAAAAAAAAGTCTCATCCCTCCTTTTTTTACAAACTAAAGGACAGAGAAGTGTGCTTTAGGGCACAGAACTAGATAAGATAAGCCAGAGCCTCTTGTGGTCTGACTCCACTACTCTTCATTTCATGCTCACCCTGAAACAAAATGTTACTAAACAGTGTCTTTTTCTTTTTGACTCTTAATAATCAAGAAGGATTGGGGTTTTGCTAGTAGGAGAATGAATAGAAAGGGCAGGAGAAAAGAAGGTAATTTGTATTAGGGGAAAGTCTGTCCTCACTGGCAGAAATGTGCAGTTGACCTCTTGTCAAAGTAACAGCACCCTTTTGCAATGACATGCTTCCCTTTACCTCGGCCTCAAGATTTGATCTTTGGGGGCTCCTGCTGTCTCTAGCAATGAAAACTCAAAAAATAATGTGTATCTGTAACCCCAGATTGTAATCCATTTCACACAGTCAGGCATTTAGAGTGCCCCAGTGGCATACTAAGGAGTTTGAGTCTCCTTTCATAGTTGCTAACTTTAAATAAATAGATGAATATTTTCTTAGTGTGGCGATACTGAATAATATTGCTTCTCCATATGTTAGAAAAAGATTAGAAAAGCTACCATAGATGTTAACACTAGTTTTTTTTATGAAAAGGTACCATTTTTACTTCTTTTAAATTATTTGTTAGAGATGCTATTGGAGCCCATCTAAGCTGCTGTCATTAATTTTTTGTACAATGTAACCATCTCTACTTCTTTTAAAGGAAAAATTCCATTATTTACTGAAGACTATACTGACACTTCTGACTCTTAGTAGTCTTTAAGAGTATCTCAGAAATTTCTACTATATCCTATATAGTCATATAAAATACTTCGTAGTTATCATCCTGGATATGTTACAGTCGATAACGTCAACTGTTTTTAATTCGTTGTATGTGATAATAAACAACCGTTAGGTAATACTCAGAGGAGCCCAGAGCTGGCCACTAGGTGGCAAACCGTTGGCATCCCTGGTAATGTAATAGTTTGTGCACTGGGGGTGGGGAGGGGAGGGGTGGGGGGCGTGTACGTGTTTCCGTCCCCATACACATGATGGATGTATAAGTCAAGAAACTGAGTACTGGTCCTTTGCATGTTCATTCGGGACCATCAACAATGGCATGCGTTATTAGATAAATACACTGACTCCGTTTCCGAACAGGGAGAGCCTAAACAGGAAGTCTAACAGGAAGACGGGCAGTTTCTGCTTTTGTCTGTTACTACTTCGGGGAGCGAGCTCTGCTTCCTGCTAAGTGAGTTTGCTTGCTTCAGGGTTCAAACGCGAATGTGCATAATGTTCTCGTTCACCGGAGGCAGTGATCCCTTTTAACCATCCTGTCACGCCGATTTTTTATCCCTGAGCTTTCCTTCAAGCTCTTTGCAGACAGCTAGGAGATGATTGGACATGTTTTAGACACATCCTTACCCAGACTTGAAGCAGGCTCTTTTGGATGCAAGGGTCGAACTCCTGCGCTGCTGCTGACGTACTGCATCACTTGTAGCAGGACATCTAGCTCCAGCTCCCCGTGCCTGTGGTCTGCATCATAAAGGACGGAACCCCTCAGCCTTTCAGAGGTGCCCAGTAGAGTAGGATAGTGTTTGCAAAGGCTTAAGACCGTGTTTTAAACCTAATTATCTCACTCGTTCCTGTAAAGGTCTGTGAAGTCCTTTAATTGCAGTCTGCTTCACAGTTGTCCAGACTGGTCTGTGATTTTGCACTTTTAATAGCTTGTTTAAAACGGTAGATTTAGAATGGTGAAAAACTATTTTGCTTCACCTTATCCTAGTGTGGTTGTTCCTTGGCTCTTTCCCTTAAAATACTGGTAGCTTTTACTCCCCTTGCACACAGTTAAGGCATTTTGGCGGTTGCTAAGCATGGAAAAGTCACATTTTAGAAAACACAGTCGATCCCCACTTTACCACAGGCGGCTGCACTAAAAAGCTTAAGACACTCGTTGCGTTTTATAAAGCGAATCTGTTTTTAAACAGGTAAGATGTGTTCCTTAACTTCCAGTGTTTAAAAACGGGCTCGGTCCTTCCCCCAGTTCCCACATTACAGCTTAAGCACCATGCACACACACGGTATTTTGGAGAATTTGTTTTATTTCCTGTTTTCTTTGCATCTACTGTAGTTGGCTTTACTGGCAGCATGCAGATCGTTAAGTCAGTGTTAAGGGAAACAAGCACCCTCAGCCCTCCCTCCTTCCCTTTCTCAACCAGCCTCTGGCTTCCTCTTACGGTTTCTCTAGCGGCAGTTGTGAGGCCGGTGGGCTCTGCATTGCCGGCATGAGCCCCTCCTTCTGTGCGAGAACATTTCCTGGCATGGGGGTCGAATCATGTCGGTAAAATGGGGTCGGTTTTACGAAGTGCCCCACCTAACAGTGAGATTCATAGGATCAAGTCATGGGGAGGTAAGAGCCTAATTTCTTGAAAGCACTGAATTCTCATAGACGCAGAAAGTGACAGCGGAGTTTATCGTTTTGCTTTGTTGTTATCTTTGGAAGGACGCCTTTTGGTTGTCGCAAAGGATGGGGATATTATCTTTTTGAATCAGACTCGAAGGTTATTGCAAGGCTTGAGAGAATAAGTTGCCAGAGATTTGTTTTACTCTTGGAGCATGCTTTAGCTTTCTTGAGTGCAAAGTCAAATACTTTTCAGTTTAAAATTTTGTGCATGGAAAAGCCTTCAGCAAAATTTACCTAAAAGAAAGAAATTACTTGAAGAACTCAATATTTGTTATTGGTTTTTACTAGTTTGACATCTTCAGCAGTTACTGAGTTTTACTCCGAGCAGTTCCCTGTTTTGTAAAGTGAAGTACATTAGTTTGTTTTTCTCCCTTCCTCTCCTGTTATTTTTTAGTTCTAAAGTGTAGCAGTTCGGTTCTTAGCCTTTGATTATATGTGTCCTATGAAAAAAGACTTTACGTGAATCGTAGACTTAGCGGGCATTCGCCATTGCACTATATTCAGTGGTTCTGAGGAGGACGTCAGAAGACCTGAGTCCTGCTGATCCTCTGCTGTGTGACTTTTTGCGAGTCAACAGACCTCTCCAGCGCTTGGCTGGAGTGACGTGAATGGAACTGAGCTTTAGAGCCAGCCAAGCCATATCTGGACTGCAGCCTGGGTGATTATTGGTGTGTCGCCTCGAACAGCCTGTAAGCCTCCATCTCCTCGATTGCAACATGGAGATAACTAGTACGCACTTCACTGGGTTGTTACGAAAAAATACGTGTAAATCGCTTCTGACAGTATGTGGTGCATAGTAACTGTTCAGAAACCTAGCCGTTATTTATTGTCTTTATCTTCTCAGTTGTAAAATGGGAAGCGTAATGCCCACCCTTCCCACTTCAGAGGTGTTGAATCCGATGAAATAATGTACATAGAAGGCATTGGTTCAGAATGTATGGTGTTCACTGACAAAGGGACCCCTTTTCCAGGAAGCTTTTTAGATTGCAGCAGTAATATCATATTCCCCAGGAGTGGGCACCCCACCGTTCTTGATTATGACAACTAGTAAATGCATTCTTCCTACCTCTGCATTGTAGTTTTTGGTTCAGGTAGTTTGAAAGGAAATTTTTCAGTTGATATTGATCAGCCAGCCGAGTGCTCTGAATGACAGTGCTTCTGAAGGACCTTTTGCAGAGAGCACGGTTTCGCCCCAGGTCCTAGCCTCCTACCAGTCCTGTGGCTCTGCGGTGTGCCTGGCTGCTTTAGATATTTCTTTAAGATCTAGCATGCATCATTATTAAGTTTTCAAAGTTTAAATTCTTCCCTTCAATTTGAAAGTTGGGCAAAATCGACATTTATGAACCTTGAAATTCTAATTAGTAAAAACCGAGCATGTATATGTGGGGGATGTTTACTGTTCTGGCTAGAATAAGGGAGAAAACATCAGAGACATGCCCTCACCCACAACGTGTGACTGGTAGAAGGAAGTCAGAGAGGAACCTCATGAGTTTTTTGTGCCGTCCGGTCATTTTTCCTCTCCCTCCGTCTGATCCCAGCATTGCTGCCATCCTTTCTGATGCCCACTGCTTATAGCTGGCCCTAAGCTCGTTGCTGTGCTTCGGCTTACTGAGCAGGAATCTTGGCCACCCCAGACACTAGAAGCCTCTGTCCACGGTTGGTCCTTAGGCATTGTGTCTGTCGGTATAAATAACCCCTGAATCAGCCCCTGACAGAATTGTTTAGCCTGCCCAGTCTTCCTGTGGTTTTTCTGATGTAGCTTTGAATGCTCACAAGTTAATAAAATAAGAATTGTCTGGGACAGTGTTCCCACCCTTGATCTGAACGCATTCCCAGCCGCTGTTGACCACGTGCCATCTGGGTTGCCCAGGTGAAGAGAAGGCCTTCCAGTGTTCAATCAACTGTTGATTCTTTTCTTCGGCAGGAAAAAGAAAAAGAGAAAGAGAAAATTAAGGAGAAGGAGAAGGAGTCCAAGGAGAAGGAGAAGGACAAGAAGATTCTCAATGGTCACTCTTTCAGTTCCATTCCTATGGTGGGTCCGATCAGCTGCAGCCAGTGTATGAAGCCTTTCACCAGCAAGGAGGCCTACACTTGTGCAAGTAAGAGACACGCTTCTTCCCGTAAGGTGGGGACTCTCTTGGCTCAGGAAAGCCGTTTCTCATTTCCTGTTTATCCTGCCCCTTCTATCTCTTTCTTGTTTATGTGGAGAAGTAGCCCTTTTATATTTTTCTTTAAACAGTGAAGAAATAAGTTCTAGATATAGAACACAGAGCTGATACGTTTTTTCAGAGAGCCCTAATTTCAGACATTCTGTTCTGCTGTTCCTAACCCACTGCCCGTTCCATAACCCTGTGTCAACGCCCAAACAGCCTCATAGCCTTAACCCCTAAAGCTGCCCAGCAGTCCCTTGTCAGGTCACATGTGCTTGCTTTTTATTCTGGGACTTTGGTATCACAAGCTTGGGCCATCTACCAGCATCAAGTCGTGGAGACCGCCACGGGAGAGTGTGTTTGTGTGCAGAGATGTCCGTATCGACCTATTGCTGACCTGCTTAACACCACCTTAAACTAAGTCTGTCAACTGTGCATGCTTCCTGGTTTCAATAAGATACAGCTCGGAAACACAGGTCAGGGAACTGTTTGTGTCAAGAGCCAGATAGCAAATATCTTAGCCTTGGTGGCCACCGCCACTGAACTGCCATTTTAGTGCAGAACCAGCCAGGGTGTGTTTCGTAGTCATCGCGAATGGATGCCGCTTTGCATGATTAGCTCCAGACAGATCTTCCATTTGAATTCAGGTTGGAAAAAGTTGTGTGACTTAACGTCTGTGTGTTTTGTCTTAGACGGCCGTTGATTTTTGCATACGTATCATTTCTAGGTTAAAACAGTTGAATTTTACCCTCCTCGATTAAGTGTTAGTCTACTTTGGACTGTCACGACTCAGAATTAAATCTGCAACTGGCATGTGATTGATTTGTCAGATTGGAAAACTATGCAGTATAATGTAGAATACACCTCTTAACCACATGATGAAGCACAGCCAGGGCACCACTGACTGTGGACCTGCTCATGCTGTCAGTATAGGGGGGTCTGGGATACCTCTTGGAAACTTCTGAGGCCCAAGGACCCCAGAGTGCTCTGTGGGGAATCACTTCTGTGGGGGCTGGTATTGATTAGAGGCCACGGAATGTAGGAGGTTTGAAACTCATAGACTTTAGGTCGCAGCCACATGTCCTTGTACTAATTAAAGCATCAAATGGTTGGGACAGTGGTTTGCAGAATGTTTTCTCTGCAACCAGTATTTTGGAAGTTCCACAGATTTTTGAATTTACATATGTTTTCAACTAATTTTAAACCTGCCTAAAAAAATACACATTCTCAAAAGTGCAACCAAATTTTAACATCAACATATCAAATTTAGCTTATTAGCTTCCCTTTTTGTATTTTTTCCTTAATCTCTAATTAACTGAAAGATACAATGTGATTGCAAGGCAAGCCATTTTTTTTATATACTAATATTTGCACCAATGTATCTGTGAAGGAAGATGTTCTCTATTATATATACAAACTAATTGCAGAAATAAAGTAGATGCTGAGGTCGTATGTGAATCTGAATTTAGAAGTATATGTGCCTCTGAGTCCTCGTTTTTGGATTCATCAAAACAATTTCATTGTTCTAATTTGCAAACTTTAAAAGTGAATATTAAAAGTTTAAGTCAAAAACCTATACTAAAGGTTTTACCTACTTGATAACACACTATTTTATTTCACTTAAGACTTTAAAAGAAAACCAGTGGAATAGCAAACTGGCTACTAGTTTTATGCCCCCGACGTTTATAATAAATAAGTAGGATAGGACTGTATTTGGTTTGACTTGCAAATTTTAATATTGAGTCACCCAGGGAGTCTGTTTCTTTTAGAAGCAAATTACTTCATGGAGTGCATGTGTCATCACTAGAGTCTTTTCCGTTTGAAGAGTCGGTCTGGGGCAGGGACTGTCGTAACGTCTTCTGCCAGCAGTTCTTGGATTTACAGTAATTGCTTGATCTCCCTAAAATGTGACGAGTTGTCTTAGTTCTACCTGCTCAGCAGAAACAAGGAAAAAGATGTAATGGTTTGGAAATTTAAACTGAAAGAATCAGACAGCAAAAAGAATCAGACATTTCGATAGGGCCTAATGGTTACCCAGAATACCCCTGTGGTTCAAAAATACATTTTTAAATTTGCATACCACCCAGCCTCAGACACTGAGGCGCTCACCACCTGAACGACAGCTTTGCACTCACTCTGAGGTAGTGTTGAAATAGGCTCAACATTTAGTGGTGGCATTAAGGTCTGTGTATGACAGCGTGCAGCTTGCCACTTAGAAAAAGAAGAGGAAAAAATTAAAGTTTGAAAGCAAAGAAACGGGGTGTAGTTAACTTCCCAAAGAGCAAAATTAATAAAGCGTTTTGCTGGTTCTCTCCAGTTTCCTGATGAACAGAGTCTGCACTGAGTATCTGTGAGTGTGAAGCACCATCTGTTATCTTGGCAGGAAGTGGAAAATTTGAGTAATTTGAGGACTCAGACTCTTTCTGCCCTTCCCTCCATCCCTTCCCATGTTCAGGATCTTCCCAGGAGCCTCAGGAGATGTAGCATCCTTCCAGTTAGTCATCCCCCTCCCAGGCAGTCCTTGTGACGTAACTGTGTGTTGACCCCTGGGCCTCATGCTCCAAGCTGCCGCTCAGTTTTCACTCCTGGTTTAGAAAGATCCGCTGCCTAGTCATGATGGTGTGCTACTATGGCCGATGCTCATTGGCACCTGCCTTTAAATGTCATTAATCACTTTAATGTGTCTTCCTGCATGCAAAAACTAAGAGATTCAACAGGACAGAACGCTTTAAGCGAATCAGCATCTCTGACTCGACTGGAGTCATAATCATGGGTGGAAGCTGAGTCCTTGCTGTGGACTTAGGGGGAAACGCTCATGGTCACAGACGCGAGGAATAGCAAGGAGCAACAGAGCCTCCCGACACCTCCTTTGCCGCCTGCTCCTAGCGGGTAGGTAGGGGGAAGAACAGTGAAAGCAAAGACTGAAGCCCTGGTCAAGACAACTTCAAAGTAATTTAGAAGAGACCTGGCTTTTTTCTTTTCTTTTTTTTCTCAGCTGAAAGTCCACACTTGTTTTAGGATCAGGTCACTTTTAATGGGGAAAGGAAAGGAGTGTCTTCTCAGTTCTTCCTTCTTCAGTTAAGTAAAATGTCCCAGGAGTAATCAGCTGTTCTTTCCAGCTTCCACAAACAATGTGGTCTCTGGAAGGCCTGGCGAGTCTTTCAGAAGAGTAAGGAATCTGTTCTGTTCGGGGTTTTGCATCTGGCAAGTGGTTCTGTTTTGTTTATTTTAAACAGATGTAAAACGATCTTGAGATTATTGTTGATTTGTTTTCTGTTGTGTTAGCAGCTTCTGAGTACTTCTGTGGTAGGTTGTTTCCCTTGATTAAAAGTAAACAGATAAACCAGTGACCAGCTATGATCCAAATAGGAAATGTACGAGTTCGGAATGCTCGTGATGGCTGGATTTTGAGTTTTATTTGGAAATGCATCGTTTTAGATAGGCTTTTAGAGTGTACTGCCTATGTGGGATACTTAAATACCTATAATTGAGTAAAGAAAAGAAACTTGTTTTTTAGGGAAAAGGAAGGCGAAAGAAGAGCCTGATCAACAAAGTCAGTTCTTATTCAAGCGGAGCATTTTCGTTTTGCTTCATTTTTGTTTACCGGTGTTCTTATGAAAACTGCTGTTGTACGAGCACTTCAGCTAAGATGATGTGGCTCTTTTTTGTGGCTTTCCTCTTGTTGGGTACATCAGCACTGTGGTTATTACACCAGCCACCACGAACACCTTACGTGCCTTTGTGCCTAAGCTTTATCGGTACAGACCAGGCAGCGTGGCACACTCCCCAAAGACGTTTAACTAGAAGTTGCAGAAAGAATTGTGGAGCCTGTGTTTCTAAATTGCTCATATTTAAATGGTTTTTGTTGTTTGTTCTGTTTGAGTTCGCTTGGTTAGGGTTGAAATGACAGGAAGAAGTTGCACCTTTCTAGCCGTAGATAAGATGACCCCTCAGCCTGTTTCCTTAAGAAGGGTCAGAGGATTTTCTCCAGGTTGATTTTGCTGCTCAGGTCTGTCTCTAGTAAGCCGAGCAGTGAGACTTTTTCAGCTCGCGTCCTAAGGGCGATTAGTGAACTCAAGTGTCAGAAGGTCCTTTCCTTCTGACCCCGTAGAAAACTCTGAGGACATCCCTTGCTTTCGAGGCAGCCCTTGAATATTCACGCCATTCTGTAATTTCAGTTCGCTTTGGCCTGGCCACTCTCCTTACCATTCTGTAACGCCGATTTCCTTAAGCCGGCCTTGCTGATGAATGCCGGTTTCCACTGAAAAAGAAAGAATGTGTAGTGTGTAACAGTTCACCAGAGACTGGACTTAGTGGAGAGGAGAGGCGAGGCTAAAGGAAGAAAAGATGCAGCAGCCGATGGATGACAGTTCCCAGTTCTCTGGGTTTTCCTTTGTATGTTTTTGTTCTGTCCGATACCTCTTTGTAGCGAGAAAAGAAGTTGAAGTTTGAGTTGTAAGTTCAGAGGACTGCCGTTAGGACGTTTCTGTTCCCATAAATCGCCATGCCAAGAGCTTCTCCAAGATCTTTGAAAAATGAAGGCGTGTTGCTGTCAGCCATTAGGAAATCTTCAAAACAAAACAAAGCAAAAAGGCCGGATAGTTCTTTGCTTTCTCTGTAACGTGCTCCGGTTTGTGGCAGAGAGCCTGAAAGCATACTAGAATGGTGTTCGGGTCTTGTGTTTTGGGTCATTGTTGTGGCCGATGTCGGTGGGGCCGAAGTTCCCAAACCACCCACGCTCACCACGAAAACGGCCGCTGAGAGCGGAGTCCACTGCGTGGCAGCAAGTGGAGTGGTTTCAGGTAGGTGCTTCCGTGGGTTGGGCAGATGTCCGCGCGCACTGTTTATCGCTGACACTTGGGACCGTGTCACAGAGCATGTGGCAATTTCGGCTGGCTTGCAGATGGGGGAAGTATCTCAGCAAAAAAAGTGAATTTGTGTGAAAAGTTGTTTACTAGAAGCGCATTCTGAATGTTATTTCTGCTTGTGCGCTCACCCTTTGGACCAAGTAGGCATTGCAGGGGCGACTGCTGAGAAAGGAACAGGCGAGGCCTCTGGGGTCTGGGATCCTGGCAGTCTCCATTTTAGTACCCCCTTGTCCCCGTCATCCCTCCCCACTCACCCCACCACCCCCATCGACATGTGTGAGCTACGAGAGCGTCTTGGCCATAATGAGTGAGTTGACATAGGCAAGAGCTGTGGTGCTGCCTGCATCTGTGTCGAGCGTTGCCTAAATGGCAGCTGCTTAATTTTCTGAGGGAGCATTTCCCTGGAGAGGCAGTTGTCATTGGACGTCCCCACAGACAGATGTTTTATTGGTTTCTGCTTCACCTCTGGCCTCCTTGCACAGTTCTGTTTATGACTTCATAGCAGCAGTGAGAGCCGATGGTGACCTTCCGAGGTGCAGAGGGCAGGGTCTCTACATCAGTGGCCCCGGTGGCAGGGAGTGAGGAACAGAAGTCGAGGTAAAAATTGTGTCCTCGGTGAATCGTGGTCTCTGCTTCCTCGTTCAGCAAAGTCTCCCACTTTCCCTCCAGTCCGAGCGCCCAGAGGTGCCTAGGGTAGTTCTCATGGCCTTTCTTCTTGGCTCTTGTCCTGGGGTGGGTTGCGAAAAGCTCGTAGATAAGACCTCAAGTAAAAGGACGTAACAGGTAGATTCTCAGCTTCGGTCCACGTGTGACAGTCACAGGCGTTTCACTGTCCCATGCAGGGGCTTCGTGTACTTACTTGTGACTTAGGCTTGCGTACCGACAGCAGACACTTTTAGTTTTAGTTTTGGTAGTCTCTCAGCTTCCTGCCTGAAAAGTTCCAGACTTCTGGTTTTGTTTATCAGAAATCGCATCGAGTCTTGTTTCTCCTCCTCCAAGTGACTGTACCTCCCAGAAGAGGGACGGCTGCAGACAGACTAAATTCAGTTAGGGCCACGGGCAGCGCCCGGGTGGGGGACTTCACTGGGAGCCCCGCGGGCTCCGGTGGCAGCAGGAAGTCAGGATCTAGGATCTGCTTGTTTTGTTAATGGCACCTTGGGTTTCTTTTTTTTGTTTCTTTTCAGGTTGCGGTGCTTTTGTCCACAAAGGCTGTAGAGAAAGTCTGGCCTCCTGCGCAAAGGTCAAAATGAAGGTAAGACGTTCGGCTTAGCCCAGTCAAATCCCGACTTGGGAAAGCTGAGGGTGTGGTTTTTGTTTATGTTAATCACTTGGCACCAACTTTGAGACCAGAATTACCAAAAAAATAACTTGTCTCTGAAGGGATCAGTTGTCTTCTTAACACACTCAGGAATTTGTACCTTTTAGAAAATGTTTTCGGAACTTTTTCATGTTAAGTATACATTTCTCTGATTTTAATATCTTTGTAGCACTGTTAGAGCATTTTCCTTCTTAACCACGTGTGTGTACCTGCTCTGCTGCTCACAGGCTGGCTTCCTCGTCTGGGACCATGAGCGCAGCAGGTGACCAGTAGGGGCTTTGGCCTGCTGGTGGCCCGGGGTGCGTTAGGGTTACCCACAGCTCGTCTGGAGCACTTTCCTCACACGTATCTCTGATGAGATGACACAAGAATAGAAAGTGCCAGTCATATGAGGGAACCCGCCCCTCTCCGGTGGCCCTTAAAAAAGCATGGGTTTGCAGCCATCCCTTTCAGGGTGCCTGTGTGTTCTGGTCACCCGAAAGTGTCTTTTTGTTCTTTGTCAGAAGAATACTTTCCAGCTGCATCTGTTGACACAGATGCTCAGTGGATCGTATGCTTCACGAGTCACCACATACATTTATGTAGTGCAGTGGCCCAAGCGTGAGTGCGCATCAGGATCACCTCCAGGGCTTGTTAAAAGACTACTCACTGCACCTCGTATCCAGATTCTGGAGTGGGGCCCAGGAATTTGCATTTCTAATAAGTTCCCAGGTGAAGATGACGATGGTGGTGATGGTGATGGTCCAAGGACCACACTTTAAGGAGCACTGACTGGTGTGAAGAGAGTGAATAGCTTTACTCTGGAGATGAATTTTGTTTGGCCCATGAAATTGTTTTTTTTTTTTTTGAGTTGATGCAGTTATTTAAAAATGGTGTTATCAGTTTGGATTTCTAATTTCTCCTGACAAATTATGAGATCTCATAACCCCGGTATTTCCCCTTACCCAGCATTCCAAGTTCTCCTTTTTTCCCATAGCCCTTAGCACCTGCTCGGAGTCTGGGTTTTAAACAGTCTGTATTTGTTTCATTTATTTTTTTTTATGGGGCCCGCACCTTCTCCACTAGAACGTAAGCACAGACTCGCCAAGCAATCTGAAATCAGCACTGTTTGATCCGTTGATGGGTCCTGAGCACCTAGAATGGCACATGGCTTACAGGTCCTAAATGTTTGAGAGGTGGATGGCAGGTGATCAGGACCTGGAGCCGAGTGCTGGGCCCCTGCCTCCTGTAGGTGGGATGTGCAAGTTCCTGATCACCACTGCCCCCGCCCCCTCCCCACACCTTGGCTTCTGTCGTTTGTGACCTCCCCGACCCTGTTGGGTTAGTTTGTGATCTGTGCTAAGACGTATAGGTATTGAGAATCTGTTAGGTTTGATAGAAAAGTAATGAGATAGAGTAAGAGAATGTAACCTAAAAGGGGGAATTCTATTTTATATTGGAAGTGACCTGTTTCCGCTAATGAGTTATCTCGGACTAATTGCTTCAGTTGGTAGTTTCTCACACAAATTGTTTCTGTTAAATGCCACAAAGTGTTTCTGTTAAATGCCACAACAAAAGTCTTATCTAAAAATAGCACTTTACCTAAGACTCATTTAGCACCTCATACGTGCTAGTCACTGGAGAAAGAGAAATGAAAAAGGCACAGATGAAGGTGTTAAGGGACCAGCATGCCGGTGGGGAAGACGGACAAGCGGACAGTGACCACAGGAGGAAAGAACTCCGTGGGGTATGCACAGGATTCTAGGGGGCTGCCAGTCCCTGCCTCGGGTGAGGAGGAGAGGAAGCAGCTAACAGATGGCTTTTCTAAGGAGGTGATGCCCAGATGGTTGTGAACTAGAAGAATGCCATGCCTGCGAAGGCGAGAAGATCGTGCCAGGCAGAAGAGTCAGCATTGGTGGAACCACAGTGCCTGACAGGTTTTGAGAAAAGCCAGTGGGGGTGACTGTAGCTGACGCATAGGATGCCGAGGACCGACGGCAAGGAGCCTAGCAGGAAGCAGGAGCATGCCTGGCTCTGTCTACTCTAGGCTTCTTGAAACGGGACAGAAGATACATTGTAATGCGGTCTTATGTCTGTGTCTGTTCTCTCTGCAGCCCAAAGGGAGCCTTCAGGCCCATGACACGTCATCCCTGCCCACGGTCATTATGAGAAACAAGGGTAAGTAGCTCAGTGCCCCCTCGTATAATTCCTTTTGACCCCCTAGTTCAGAACTCAAACATACTTTTTCATATTCATTTGTTATTCATCAAATTAGGACTGCTTACTTTATGGAAAGTTAGAGAAGATGGCAGACTCATTGACCAGAAGCTTAACATTATACATCGCACTCCTCGTGGAAGGTTTCCAGTTAGCGTGTTTCTTAACTTAGAAGGCAGCGCCTTTGCCCTGTGTGTTTAAGCAAATGACTGCATCTCCTCTTAAAACTCCTCTTCAGGGAGCTGACAGTTATACTCACTTTTAGTGCCTCACAGTCGTGGAAATCAAATGAGATCTTGCTTACGAAAATTCATTATAAACTGTGAAGTTCCGTAAATATTCCCCCACCCCCAAGGACTTTAAATTATCCACAGAATTCAATAAAGCACCCTCTTCGGTTCTCATCACACTATCTGCACCAGTCTGCAAGGCTCCACTCAGTTTTACTTAATGATTTTTCCTTTTCATCCTCCACTCCCTGTGTCATTCTTCTCCGCTCCTTAGCATCCGCTGTAGTATGCATGAGGTATATCTTTCTAATCTGTGACATCTTTAGACTTATTTAAGTCTCTGACAGTCTCTCCCTGTTTTGTGTGTGGAATTTGAGATGATAGGACTTCTGCTTATTTATTCTTTTTTTCCCCCCACTCACTATCGCTCTGAGGTCTGTGCTTGTTATGAGAGGGAAGCTCTTGTTTCAGACACTGCACGGTATTCTTTCATAGACATGCAGCGTTGTAACGGCCCGTTCCCCAGAGACCAGGTGACTCCTGCCGTAATTAATGCAGTAATGAATATCGGAATTGGCCCGATGGGAACCTGTGTGAGACTTAAACCCTCAGGCAGTGTTTTTCAGGTGTCAGACCTGGGTTAATGAGAAGTGTGAGTTCTTGGGCCCTACCCAGACCTCCAGAGGCAGATTCCAGAGGCAGAGCCCAGGGATCTGTTGGAGAGCCACCACTCTGCACGGCGCACCTGGTTTCCTGGTGCTTCACAGGTGGTGCGTTTGGGCAAATGGAAGGCAGGACCCACCCCCGACAGAAAGGCGGTGACTGGCTGTATGGCGGTGGTCTGGAAGCCCGTGTCCCCGCGGTCTGCCTGCACCCGCTTGCTCTGAGTAATTCCGGGCCTCTGCGGGTGGCTGCACCCGTCTGTCCCGCAGCCGAGAGCAGGGATTCCCTTGCAGCCCACTGACTCCAGTTCGATCAGTGCTTGCGTGGAGGTAACTAAAGAGGAAGTTCCGGCAGACTGACCAGCACTGTGGTCAGTGACCCAGCCCATTCCAGCACCCTTTACAAGTCTGATCTTAAACCCTCTCTGTGACAGAATCCCTTGTTTCAGAAACCTCTGTTCTTTCACATTAGATGAAATCACATTTTTAAAATTCCCGTCAGATGCCAGGGTCGTTGTGTATGTTCTCTCTGACCCCCACAAGTATTCTTATTCCCGTTTTATGCCGCTGAGACAGTTAAGTGGTTAAGAGTCCAGATTCTGGGCTCAGGCTGTGTGGGTTTGAGTCCCAGCACCTCCCTTGATAGCCCTGTCACCTTGGACATTGACTTCATCGCCCTCATCTTCCCATCTGTAAGAGGGGGTCATGGTGTCAGCAGGTGGCACCCTAAGTGACATCACCGCTAGGAAGTACTCAGTGGTTGGCCCCCTCAGTGTTGGCTTTGCTGCTACTGCTAACACCTTCATCAGCAGTAGGGAAAGGGAGGCTCAGGAATAGGAGTCACTTTCCTGGAGCGCATGTGGGTTGGTTTCCCACAGGAGAACGCTGTTATTTTTACCCGCTGTGTGTGTGGTGGTTCAAGCCATTCTTCGTCACCGTCAGTGCTCTACGTGACGTGACTTCATTCTGCTCAACCTGCCGACCCCTCAGGTACATCCAGTCATGTCCCCTTCTGCTTACCGCCTCTTACCGCAGCACTGCATGGTTATTCCTGACTCCATTCATGCACTTCTCCTCATCAGAACGTCCTCTTTTCCTTCTGACCTCGCCGCATCCATAGCATTCTTCAGGGACCAGGGTTTCTTCCTCCATCAGGTTCGATCTGCTCACTTCTGAGACCCTGAGGATACTGGTTCCCCAACACTCGGGCATTTCCCCATTTCTCTCAGTCGCCTTCAGTCTCTGTTGGGACAGCGCCCGCATCTCGTCCTCCTCTGTCACTCCTGCAGGAAGGGCCTGGGCGTGCTGTGGCGTAGCATCTTTCTGTGTGTTACCCGATCACCTCTACTAAATAGGATTTACTTGGAAACTAATGGTTTTATGAATTTTTATTAAATAAAAAACATCCTGATACACTCTGAAGTCATAACAGCTGCCCCAGTCTTACTTCCTTCAGCTTCTGACCTGACACCCCTGGGGATGGACCGATAATGCAGTTCATGTCTGGGTCAGCATCTTAGTTACCGGGGAAAGATAATTTTCTACCCAAATGCCAGTGCACCCATTTTAGCATGACGTTAGAACTCCAGTTCCTCAGTGGTGGTGTTCAGGAGAAATACACAGTGTGAGAACGAATGAGCTGTGTGCCGTTGACAGGCCTTGCACTTTCCTCATCTGCAAGTTAAAGGAATGGGTCAAAATCTGTGTTCTCAAGCCGTGTGCAGAGAAGTCAGTTGAGGGGCTAGGTGTGTCAACCCTTAGGCCCCACCCGGACAGGACAGCGGGGTCAGGATCTGCGTATCTCACAGGCATCTCGGATGTTTGCTGGTAGGTGCTCCCCAAGAAAGTGGGCCTCACCTCAGTGATCTCTGAGGTCCATTTGATCCGTACAGTTATTTCAACCTTATCTTACTTTGAATTAGTTTAAACTTTTACATATACGATACTTTCACGAGATGCTTCATTCTTATTGACTAATTACCATCCCACCCCCCAGGTAATCACTCTCTTTAATTTTATATTTATTTTTCTTCAAGTTTCCTTATTCAAAATAAAACAAATACCAATTTGGATTATTAATTTTTTCCTTTCTTAAAACATGAAAGATTGTATGTTGTACACTTTATTCTACACCTTGTTTTTTTCCCTCTTAACATGTTACCTGAGAGATCTGTGTTGGTCGATGGCTTGTGTCCGCATTTTTTTAAAGCTACAGAGTGTTCTATTATTGGTCTGCCTTGGGTGCTCATTTGTATTGTTCCTAATATTTTGTTTTTATCAACAATTTTGCATTTAATAACTTTGGACATGTGTCATTTCAAGCAGATACCAAACTGTTTTATGAAATAAACATACCTTGAAACGAAATTACTGGATCAAAGGGTACAGGCGTTTACAGTTTCAATAACTATTGCCAGATTGTTCTCCATAGAGTTTTTGGACCCTTTTCGCTCCCCGGGTAAAAATCCCTTTTGAAGCAGTTTGCTTCCCTTTGGCATTTGCCGGGTGAGTCAGGGCTGGTGGGCGTGGATCGGTGGTGCTCAAGCCGGTGTCCTCTCTTCCTTCATAGCCTCCCAGCCCAAGGAGCGCCCGAGATCCGCAGTGCTCCTGGCTGATGAAACCGTTGCCGCCCCCATGTTTGCAAATAGGCGGTCCCAGCAGAGTGTGTCGCTCTCCAAAAGTGTGTCTATACAGAACATTGCTGGGTAAGTGGGGATGTGTACAAGAGAGTGCTCCACCGAGCAGTGTGGGGAGTCGGGGCTATTGAGCAGGGCGGGCTGCACCTCTTTGCACATTCACGGCCACCTTTCTGTAACAAAGGTCCCCTTTAAACACCATGGACGGGCCAGATGGTCCTACGCTGTAGTCGTGACTCGGCCTCACTTTGAAAGACCCCGAGTTTAGATAAAAATAAGGAGTGGCACTTGGAAAAAAGATGATTTATTTTCAGAATTGTTAGTTGCGACAACTTATATTTTCAGATGTCACAGTTTTCTTTTTGTCAGATGAACCTGGCCTTTTTGTTTCTTTTAAAAACTGTTTTCCGTCTTTGCCTCTGGACTTAAGTCAGTTTCATGAGAGTGAATAATGGGCCAGTTATTGCTCCTTGGTTCCCACCCATTTGCACTGGGTTCCTTTTGTGGTCCCTACAAAGTTGCTGTGGCCCCTGACTATTGAGGGTTCAGTTGTCACATGACTAACACAGGGCCAGTTATGATGTTGCTGCCTGTTTGGGGTAAGACGCCTGCCTTCCCATCAAGTAAAGAAGTCATCTGAAATGGAGGGCTCAAAACATCTCGTAACCTAGTCTAAGGGAAAATGCTTACCTAAAAGATGCGAATCTTTCGTATTTTCTAACCTCTGTGCTAATGTCCTTCTCAAAAAAAGAGGTTCAGGTGTTTTTGTTGTGTCTTTCTTTGTCATCATCCAAAGGTCTTCTTTTCAAAGTTGTGTTATTAAAAATTTTTAATATCATGACTTTTAAAAGCTGACTTCTAAATAAAATTGAAAGTTTTAAATGCCTCTGGCTTGCTTTTGTGTCGTGCCACAAACATGTCCTGCATGCCTACCTACTGTGCTAGTCAGTGAATCAGGATCCAGAAAGCAAACGAATACTGTTTAAGTGCTTCATCTGTAGTTATTTAGGGAACAGGGGGCAGTATTGTGGTTTCTTATATACAGATTTTGAGGGAAGAGTGTTCTAGCTGCCTATCATTAAATAAAAAAAAAATTCAAAGGCTCAAAAAGTTCACGTTTGCAACGATGTTAAATTTGTTCAACCTTCGTTACTGCTTCATGTTGCACTGTATGTCGCTGGGACCCTAACCTAAGTAATTCGTCTGAGACCATTGTAGTACACTCAGCCAGCTGTCGTGGTAGAGTTTATCAGGTAATCTTAAGAAAAGCAAACCGTGGCTTATCAGGCTGTGTTTGACAGTGTGTCCTGCTTTTTGTCCCCAGAGTTGGCAACGATGAGAACATATCCAACACCTGGAAATTCCTGTCTCATTCAACAGACTCACTAAATAAAATCGTCAAGGTCAACGAGTCCATGGAATCACTTACTGATGAGGGTAAGAGGAGGTTATTTTCTACAGACCGTGCTGTTACCCAGATTACAAGCGTTCATGGAATATTAGTGCTTCCGTCTTCCGTACTCCTGTGAAGGCTTTTTAAACGGTCTGTAAAGCATCAGATGTTCTGTAATAAGTTGGTAATCGAACCTACCCAGTTGCTAGAAGTCGTCATTGATTTTAACGTGGTCGTACTCGTTACAAATGCTTTTTCTCCCCCCAGACTTTCTCACACGTTCAGTTCTAGCTCTCTCGGTGCAGCCTGCCCTCTTAAACAAGTAAAGTTAGCAGATCTCTTCCAGTTCCTGCTTCACGTGGGAATCATGCCTTTATCACATTTGATTTATGCCATGTTGATCACCCGTAGCCAAAGCCTTGAATGAAGGGCATGCCACTCCCCAGTAGGAAGTGGTTCTCTTCTCGTGCTGAAATGAGGTTCTGCGAATCTCTCTCGTACTGATGCAGAGAGTGTGTGTCTCAGGAAGTTATCACCCCGAGCAAAGGCCAGCACAGGCTTTTTAGAGGTCACAAATCCCAGGTCCTGATACTGATTTTGACCTTTTGAGGAGTAGGTACAGACATGAATGAAGGACAACTATTGGGAGACTTCGAGCATGAATCCAAACAGCTAGAGGCAGAGTCCTGGAGTCGCATAGTGGACAGCAAGTTTCTGAAACAGCAGAAGAAAGACGTGGTCAAGCGTCAGGAAGTGATCTATGGTGAGATGTTCCCTTTGCTCTGCTAGCGCGTGGTGCACGTTGCCCAGCTATTTTTTCGGTTGATTTATTGGGAAAGTCGATTTTCAGGTGTGTAGCATCTCACAGGTTTTCTTTAAAACTTTAAGGTACAGATCCATTTTATTTCTATCCTTTCCTCTTTAAAATTATTTTCTTTAATTTTATTGAATATTCTATTTACTATGATTGCTTATTTATACAACAGGCCTAAAAAGGGATCTGTTGTGACTACACTAGGAACTAGACACTAAACACAAGTCATTTCTAGGAAATAGGAACACGGTAAATTTTGAAAGGTTTTGATTTCAATGCAGACTGGTTTGGAAACCACCAAAGAGTGGTGGAATCAAGTATGCCTCTTGTAGTCACACGAAGGATAGAGGAAGAAGATGAAAGCACTCGGGAAAAGACAGCTGTTGAGCCAGTATTCAAGTTTAATTTGGGTTCTCAATGGCCTTCAGGCTAAGTTGGGCTCTTAATGACAGCGTGTGACGTGTGAAGGCTCACCCTTGCCCCCAGAGCATCCCTGACTGCATCCCTCCTTCAGAGCTGATGCAGACGGAGCTGCACCACATCCGCACGCTCAAGATCATGAGTGACGTGTACAGCCGGGGGATGATGACGGACCTGCTCTTCGAGCAGCAGATGGTGGAGAAGCTGTTCCCCTGTCTGGACGAGCTGATCAGTATCCACAGTCAGTTCCTCCAGAGGATCCTGGAGCGGAAGAAGGAGTCCATGGTGGATAAAAGCGAAAAGAACTTTCTCATCAAGAGAATAGGAGATGTGCTTGTCAATCAGGTGAGCCGTGGGAAAGAAAGGATGAAGCTTTGGGGTTCAGCGACCGTGCATGGCTGTATCAGTTGTCACTTTTGTAAGCTAGGTAAGTTATTTAATCTCTCTGAGCCTCAGTTTTGTTTTTTTTTCCTCTATAAACAAGGAACGATTTTCTCTCCTAATGTTATTTTTTAAAAGTTAAAAGGAATATGTATATAAAAATAAAGTATCTGGCATATATAGTAGATACTCAATAAAACTTAATTTTTCTTCCTCAAATTTATGCCATCAGAAGCAATATAGTTTAAGAAGTGAAAAGTATTTGTAGGGAGTCTCAATTTCCCCCCTCTGCCTCAAATCAAAAAGAACTCATTTATCTGAAAACCACCTGAGCACAGAAAATTGAATAAGAACCTACCTACCTGTGAAACATTTCATAAAATGTGTCTTACTGATATTTTCAGCAGGGTGCGGTATGGTTTCAGTCGTACTCCAAAAACAATTCGGCTAAAAATTACTTTGATGCTTTTGAGATGTGTTTGCCATAGTTTTTGTTTCCTTTTAAAACTTTTTTTCCAGGTGGCTAGTTTATGCTTAACAAGCAGAGGGACATAACGTCCCATCTGACTAGCTCACACTTTTCCCCAGCACGTCTCTGCCTCTGTGTAGACGCAGGTTCAATTGCTGGAACATTTGCTGATAACTGGAAATTTTGTCCAGTCCTTGTATTCTTGAGCCTGCACCCCACCCCTCATTAATTTGTGTATTCATTTTTCTGTGTTTGCTGCACATCTTCTAAACACCAGGTGGAAGTGTGCTTTGTGGTCGGCTCTTTAAAATTTAGAATAATTCTTTCAAGATTCATCAGTATCATAGCCTGTGTCAAATCAGTATTTCATTCCTTTCGTGGCTGAATAATATTCCATCATGCAAGCGTCTCCTCTCTCTCTCTCTCTCTCTCTCTCTCTCTCTCTCTCTCTCTCTCTCTCACACACACACACACACAAACACACACACACACACCACATTTCATCTATCCATTCATCCTTTGATGGGCATATGGGCTATTTCCACCTGGGGGCCATTATGAACAATGAACATTTGTAAGCAAGTTTTTGTGTGGACAGACCTTCTTATGTGTAGGAGTGGAGTTGCTGAGTTATTTGGAAGCTTAACTTTTTTTGAGAGACTGCCTCTTTCCCAAACCTGCCGCACCATTCAGATCTTCAGGGGAATTTACGAGGGAGCCCTCTTGGGTGTTACAAGTAAACTGGCAGCTTTGTCCGAAACGGCGGTGTGAGCTTAGCCCCTGGGCTGCGGCATAGCTCTCTTCCCCCTGCAGTTTTCAGGCGGCAATGCAGAACGCTTAAAGAAGACGTACGGCAAGTTCTGCGGCCAGCACAACCAGTCTGTGAACTACTTCAAAGACCTGTACACCAAGGACAAGCGTTTCCAGGCCTTCGTGAAGGTAACAGGCTGAAACGCTTCGGTCCCCGCCACTGTCCAGAGCGCGCATCCCTGTCATCCCAGCTAGGGCCTTCCTCGGCTGCTTCCTGACGGTTCTCCTGCTCCCTTGCAGAAGAAGATGAGCAGTTCAGTGGTGAGGAGGCTCGGAGTCCCGGAGTGCATATTGCTGGTGACTCAGCGGATCACCAAGTACCCCGTTTTGTTCCAGAGGATACTGCAGTGCACCAAAGGTGAGCCTGCTGCGCCTGCACGGCCTGCGTGCCCAGCAGCGCGACAGTCGCCCAGGGAGGGCGCCTTCCTGCCATCGTGGGTCTAAAGGAGGTGCCGAGCTTTACCTTAAAAACTATTTCTTGAGTGAAAACTTGGCATGTTATGTCACCAGACTTAGGGTGGATGGCAGCAGGAGGGAGGCAGCCACGAACTGCACTGAGAGTTCGGTGACCTGAGCAGTTTCTCCCTTCTCACTAGGCTGGGAGATAATTCCCACCAGTTCTTCCCTTCCCCTAAGTGCTAGAATTGCTGCTGCTTCTCATTTAATCAGGGCTTAAAAGTTTCTCTCTTGGCTAATCCCGCTCCTAGGCGGTGACCTTGGAGATGAGGTGACACAAAGGGGTAAATAAAAACTCATTGCTCCTCTCCCTCCCTAAAAACGTTTGTTCCTTCTATTTGAGAACCTACCATGTAATTGCATGTTATCATCCTTATCATTAAACACGCCCAACTTTATTTAGAATAAAACTCATGACCGAGAGAGAGGGGTAGGCACATGGCCTTCACTGTGCTGCTCTGCAGTGACAGCCCACAAAGGGGAACAACGGTGTGGGGCCAGGAGGCAGGGCGCCCCTCCTCCTCCTGTGTGTAGGCATCCATTAGAAGCAGAGTTGTCCTCTCCTCCTCAGACAACGAAGTGGAACAGGAGGATCTGGCCCAGTCCCTGAGCCTGGTGAAGGAGGTGATTGGCGCCGTGGACAGCAAAGTGGCAAGTTATGAAAAGAAGGTGCGTCTCAATGAGATCTACACAAGGACAGACAGCAAGTCGATCATGAGGATGAAGAGTGGGCAGATGTTTGCCAAGGAGGACTTGAAGCGGAAGAAGCTCGTGCGGGACGGGAGTGTGTTTCTGAAGAACGCGGCGGGGAGGTTGAAAGGTGAGGCTCACGGTGTCTCCGGGTCTGAGCGGAGCCACCAGCAAGCAGGCACAGTCCCGACGTTTTTGTTAGAAACGCGCCACCACCTGTTCCCGAGGGAGCCGCCCGCTTCCAGACCCCACGCTGGAGCAGCCGTCACTTAATCTTGTGTGAGAGGGACTGGCTTGAGATGGTTTGTACAGTCACGTAACACACAGTTAACGAGGTAGCGATGCAGTCAGGGAAAAGGGGGGAAAAGATTTTAAAAACAAAGTGAAGGGTGAGATTAATAGAACGACACAGCAGTTACAGAGCGGTAGTGCTCTACCAGCTGGCGGGGAAGTCGGGATTGGGGTCTCTGGCAAAGCCAACGCCATCAGTTCGACACTTCACTGAGAGATTAAAAACGCGTGTGTCGCTTGTTCTGAAGAGGCGTGAGAGGGATTTTCCGCTCCTGAGACCTTAGAGAAATGTAAGACTGACCCCCGGTAGCTAGATGCGCTGTTGAACCGCATGATATTCACAGCTTTCGTCTCTCTCGAGGCAAAAGAGATCATTTGGTTGTAATTTTGACTTTTCACGCGATCAGCTACATCAAGTTAAGGAAGGGAGGAGGTTTGTGACATCTGTACATTTGGTTTTTTTCTTAACTGTTTTCATCAAACCCGTACTCCGGGTCCGTGTGGCCCCTTGAGTGTACTCACTCCTGCGTGGGCTCGGTGAGCTGAGTACGTGGACAGGCGAGCCCAGCGCTGGCCGCCCCTGGCGTTAGCCTAGGGTGGCGATGCTGAAGGTGACCGCTCTCGGACAGTAAGCGAGAGCCCTTAGCTAGAGCCTCACCACGCTCAGACCAAGCAGCGAGGAAGCCCCAGGCAGTCGATGGTTTCGGAGGTGAGCAGAGCAGGACCAGTTGGAAGCTGGGGTCAGAGGTTCTTAGTCTCCAGTAGAGTGGGGGCTACAGTAGAGGCCTGAGATAAGGGTTGGGGGAGGGGGGTGGCAGTGAGTTAAGTCTCGAAGGATGAAAGAGAGGGCGCCGGCAGAAGGGGAAGAGTCAGCCAGCACCGAAGCTCGGAGCCCAAAGGGTGTGGCTGGGAAGGACAGGGCTGTGCGTACTCCAGACCACGAAGTTGACAGTTGACACTGTGCACAGGGGTGGGGCAGCGAACGGGTCCAAAGTAGAGGGTTTAAGTAGGAAAGGGGTACATTTGCTTGTTTCTCAGTACGACGACAGGGAGGGGAGTGGTTCGGAGTGCAGCGGAGTGCAGGGGGTGACAGACAGGAGGCAGTCATTGCTGCGGTGATTCAGGCAAGAGCTGCTCTGGGCCTGAATTCCCTTAGACGTCAGGAAAAGGAAGAAAAGGGTCATTTCAGAGAAAAGAAACATGCCTTCCGGCCACCAACCAGATGTGCATCTCACTGCTCCGTGATGGCCTGGAACTGAGTGGCCACTGAGGCAGCGCCCTCCCAGCCCGGTCCTCTGAGGTTCTGAGGGCCTCGTCAGGGCTGACCCAGGGCATCCTTGGGCCAGGCGGGCGGTTCAGACACCTGCCCTTTCTCGTGAGGACCTGAGTTTTCTAGAGCTGCCGCTGCCTGGAGCGAGGCCTCTATTCTTTCCTTTATAGAGCAGTTTGTTTATTCCCCAAATAAAAACTAATGGATTCCAGCTGTTGGAATGAAGCTGTGGTCAAGCCCATGGAGAAACGATAGGTTTTCTGGCCTGAAATGCCGTCTCCGGGGGGAGGAGTTGGCGTTGAGTCATTCTCACCCCCAGGGGAACTCATGCCAAGAACAGCCAGTACTGTGTGGGGTGCCCTTTGACGGGGATGGGATTTTCTCTGATCCGCTGACACTGGCCGCATAAACTTCAGGATCCAGTGAAGTCGAACTTGTGTTTCAGAACTTTTTATTTTTTGGCAGACACCTGACTTACTTAAAACTAAACTTAAGAAAAACAAACTGAATTGCTGTGTTCTAGGTTGAGAAACTAGGCCTCCCTAGAAATCAGACGTCCTTGCTTCTGTTTTCTGCGTTAGCTTTGCAGGGCTACGTGGCGGGGCCATTCTCTTCGTGGCCCGAGTGCTGGAAAAGGCAGGAGGGGCCCGGCCACTGGGGAGGGGCTGCATAGGTCACTTTCTTCTGCTTCCCACAGACAAGATGGTGCAGAGGGCCCAGCCTGGTAGGTCTCAGTGGACGGCTCACCTCCAGAGGTATCAGACCTTGTCCTTGAGGGAACACTGGAAGATCGCTTTGTGCTCCTAGAGCATGCGTTGCTGACGTTGCTTTTGATTCCTAGATCCATCCAGAGATGTTTTAGTTGAGGCGCAGAGAAGGCTGTCCCCGTGGCGCAGAGGCGCCGAGGCTGACTGAGATAAAGCCACTGTGTTCACATGTCCCTGTGAGGTCAGAGGACCCCGTGTGGCCACCACACTCATTCTCTCGGGGCTGTGGAGGAGTCTGCCTCTCCTTAGGCCTGGATATTTTTCTGCATCACCTTTTGGCAGCTCTCCTGTCTGCTGTCCCACGCCTTTCCCATCGCTGTAGTCAGAAGTTGAGAAATCCTGCGGCCCGAGTACTGTGTGGAGCGTGTTTCTGTTTAACGTTGTTAAAGTCCTGCTGCTCCTAAAGTACTTTATTCTTAAAATCTTAGCTTATGCGACATATCTTTCCAGAACCGTCTGCTTAAGTTTCTCCAGCACAAAGCCTTGGTGATAGAGATCCCATTTTAAAATGCCTCTAAGGCCCTAATGAACAGACCTGGATCCTGTAAAACTACAAAACGCTTGCCTTCGAGGGGAGCCTCTGGTCCTGCTCCGTGGGGTGTGTTTCTGAATGACTGCTGCCGCGCTGGCCTCTTCTCCTCCCCATTCTCATCTCTCTTCCCTTCCCCCACTTCACAGAGGTCCAAGCCGTTCTGCTTACTGACATACTAGTTTTCCTTCAAGAAAAAGACCAGAAATACATCTTCGCGTCATTGGTAAGCTGAATCGTTAATCCGTCCTCTTTGTACTTCGTAGTAGAATCCAGCACAGCGCGGGGTGACTGTCGAGTGTAAATTAAACACTGAACTGCTGTTCTCCCGCCCCCTCAGAGCTAATTGGCGCAAGACAGAGTCCTCTGAGTGATTCATTCCACGCCCTCGCAGTTGTCTGCCCCTGCCTGCCCTCAGCCCCGAAAAAGTCTTCTCTTTTGCTTCCCGACGATCCCTTTGAGAGCCGTGGACATTGGATCGCTGGGGTCTCCCTCACAGGTCCTGCCCAGTCGATCATGCTCCCTTATCATGTCGCCAGCCAGATTCCGTGAGGGACATGGAAGGAGTCGCCACGTAGAAAACATGACTAGAACCTTGATAGCCATAAGTTGTCATTTCTGGCTCGGGGCTCTTTTTCTGTTTGATCAAATATAAGTCACATAATGGAATGTTTCCCTTTATCCAGCTTCTGTTGTTTGTTAACTGTATTATTTTAAAAGACATCCGCTCTTGCCGTAGACTGGAGCCGCCCTTACGGGTCAGAAAGCTGTGTGCCTCTCTCACGTCTGGCCTCTCACCTTGTCACCTTGTTCAGGACCAGAAGTCAACAGTGATCTCCTTGAAGAAGCTGATTGTGAGGGAAGTGGCTCATGAGGAGAAAGGTTTGTTCCTGATCAGCATGGGGATGAGAGACCCGGAGATGGTGGAAGTCCATGCCAGCTCCAAAGAGGAGAGGAACAGCTGGATTCAGATCATTCAGGACACGATCAACACCCTGTGAGCTCGGCCCCACCCTCATCTCCACCTCCCCTGCCTCTGTGCTTCCACACGGGACCGGGACCAGGCAGCCCCCCGAGTCATCGGCACCTGAGGAAAGCTCTGTTTTGTTTTGCTTGTATCAGGAACAGAGACGAAGATGAAGGAATTCCTAGCGAGAATGAGGAAGAAAAGAAAATGCTGGACACCAAAGCCCGGGAATTAAAAGGTAAAGTTGCTGGAGGCGTTCTGAGCCCTGGTCTGTGGAGACTTTGGTGGCCCGCCCAGCGTCTCTGCCACTGCTCGGGCCAGCACTGTCCCCAGGCACTTGGAAGCAGGGAGGTGAGCAGCTTTTGACAAAAGAGAAAGCAAATCTGAGCCAACACGAGACCTGGCACAAAACAGCTGTAAGGATGTGTCCGGCCCTAGATCGAAGGCATGTCGGTTCTCTTGTCTCAGTGTCAGCGTTCCTGGACCCTCACGTTCTTTGTCACAGAAGAATTTGGGGAATTGTACCGTCACATCTAAGATTAAAACAAGAAGGAGAGAAAGGTGTCAAGGAAAAGAATTTTCCAGTTCATCTGTTTTCATCAGGGACCCTGGACACCGTGCCATTGGGGTCTCACTCTCTAGCACGGGGGACACACGGTGGGTGACAGGCCACCAATGGTTTGCTAGGCCAGAGCCCCATATGACGCATTTGGGACCTACTGTTCCTGTCTTGGTGCCTCTCAGGGAGGCGGACACGTGACCTACTTCTGAAGAAAGTTACTTCACTCGCCACACGGGAAAAGTTAGATGAAGAGAGAAAAGGGCTTGGACTTGTCTGCCACGAATGGCAGGTTCGGTCTGACCCAGGGGGTCAGGGCTGAGCAATGGGAACTTAACTGGGAAAAGCAACACGGGAATGATGCCGTATTTTTAGGAAAAGTGAAACTTAAGAATTTTTAATTGGTACTGAAGCCAGCTGGGAGAATTGCTGAGGGAGCGGAGGAGCCACTGGGAACAGAAAGATGGTTTGGGAGGTTTGAGATGGGTTCCATGAGAGACGGGCTAGAGAAGGGGTGGGCCCGGCGTGGACAGTGGGACCTGGCCCCAGCTTGGGTAAGCCAGAGGATGAAGATGCTCTGGACAGAGGGAAGAGATCGCAGGCCAAAGGGAGGAGGTGGGCGAAAGAATCCATGAGGTTTCTGATGTGCCAACCAGCAGGCATCTTGGTGCAGGTCGCTCCTTGACAGTGGGACTGGACTCAAAGGAGTGGGTAGGGTGTGGGATGCTTTTTGTGGGTTCTCAGCACAGAGGAAGTGGTCGAAGCCACGGCAGTGCATGAGATCCCCAAGAGGCAAGTGCATAGGGCATGGATGGCAGGCCAGGATGGAGCCACGGGAACCCAGGTACTCCTTTGCGGGTGGCAGGTGTGTAGAGTGCCCTGAGAGCAGGCGGCAGGAAGAGAACCGGGCACACCTTCCAAGGAGGGAGGAATCGTGCCTGCGGGAAAGGATGACAGAAGGCCTCTCTGGATCCAGTAGTGAGGGTGCCCTTGGGAAGAGCAGGTGCAGAGTGATGGGCGAAAGCCAGAAAGGAGGGGGTCGAGGACAAAGCAGGAGGTAGGGGAGTGGGAGCAAGGTCTGGTGTGTCATGTCAGAAACTCCGATGTTTGCCTAGAAGGGCCCAGGTAGGAATCAACAGAAGCTCTGTCCTGGCTTCATGGTGAGAAAGAGGGAAAAGGCTGTGTTCTGCGTTGTTCCACACGTGTCCACGAGGGGGCGATCGTTCCCCAGTCGCCGCACACTGGTCACCAGACCTTTTCGCTGTCGCCCTGCAGAGCAACTTCAGCAAAAGGACCAGCAGATTCTGCTCCTGCTGGAGGAGAAGGAGATGATTTTCCGGGACATGGCCGAGTGTAGCACCCCCCTGCCAGAGGATTGCTCCCCAACTCACAGCTCCAGAATCCTCTTCCGCTCCAACACAGAAGAGGCTCTCAAAGGAGGACCTTTAATGAAAAGTGCAATAAATGAGGGTAATTCACATTCAGCGTCGCCCCCTTTATCTCGTCCCAGCGGGGTTCACATGCTAATATCATCTCCCAGCTTTTACTTTTTTATTGTACGTGAAAGCACAAATACAGAAAACCACCAAAAACAGTTATTTCGCTTTAGTAAGTTATACCCCAGTGATCATCTTGCAACTATTACCCAGGTCAAGCTATGAAATGTGGCCAGACACCCTGCAAGCCCTTCCCCGTATCCTGTTCCCATCAACCTTCTTCCCTCCCTCTAAAAAGGAACGGATGTTATGGCTTTTAACCACGTATTTTTTGTGTGGTTTTATGGCCAAGCGCCTATTCATAGACACTGTAATTTAGTCTTGCTCATGTCTTGATAGCCTTTGGAGATTTAATTCACAGCCCCCCTCCCTCCATCTTTCTTTTCCACACAGTTTGTCTTTGAAAAACTGCGCTTTTTAACCGAAAGAATTTGTACATTTGCTGTTTTCCAGTGGAGGTCCTTCAGAGTCTGGTGAGCGGAAGCTTGGGCGGCCCACTCGGGCCTCCTGCAGAGTCAGAGGGCGTAGCTGGCCCTGTGTCCCTGCCCCGGAGAGCAGAGACCTTTGGAGGATTCGACAGCCACCAGATGAATGCCTCCAAAGGTGAGCGACTCTGAGCGCACGTGCTTTTGTGAGCAGCGCGTGGCTGTCCCACACACTGAACGTGATCCGTACGAGTAATTCCATTTCCTTGGTCCCAGTCGATCCATAAACGTTTTAGTAACGCTCTGGAAATACCTAGCTGCTGAAAGACTCAAGAAGCTCTATCAGTGACACATTAATTTAGAATAATTAAAGATTTCCTTGGGGTCTCGGCTAAGCTCTTGTCATAAGAGTGGTAACGCTCGTTTTTCCTTTCAGCGTCCACATCAGTAAAATTATGAATAAACACTTAGTTGCCATGGCGTCCCATTGTGGGGCACTTGCAGGATTCCGACACGTATCCATCCCTAAGCCGTGCACGTTGTATCCTCATGGCTAATCTGTTTCACAATTTAAAAAGCAACCCTTCGTTTGCTTGCTTGTTCAGGAGGTGACAAGGAAGAAGGAGATGATGGCCAAGATCTTCGGAGAACAGAATCAGATAGCGGTCTGAAGAAGGTATGTTTTTATGAAACACACGACTCGCGACCTTGTTGGCACTTCCCTCTGAATTCACAATCTTGTAATTAGTCCACTTCGATGTTGTTTGGCTGACTTGCTCTTTTTATTTCCTCCTTGAAGAGGAAAGTGTATTTTTTAAACAAACAATACAGTTGGGCGTCCTCACGGTACTGGCCGTGCAGCCTTTCTGGCTTAGTGCCGTGTTTACATTCACGGTTTGACCATGGCCTTGGCAGGACCAGTTTCATTCAGAGGTTTGTTCCGTGCCCCAAACCAACTCGAATCTTTCCTAGGCTTGAGTAACAGTTCGCCACGCGACACCGCAGCATAACTAGACATACATAAGTACGGTTCGCGCCCCGGGGTCGTCATTACTGTGAACTGAAACGCGTGTTTCCTTTGTTTCACAGGGTGGGAGTGCAAACCTGGCATTTATGCTGAAGCGAAACAATGAGGTAGGGGCCTTATGAGCTCGTTAAGAGCACATTTTTACTATAATTGCCAGGTTGGGAATACTCCTTTTTTTGCTTCTGGCTGTGAGGGGCACACCTCACAGTGCAGTTCAGGGTTGGCAGGTCCTCTCCCTGCCTTTCCCCCGGCCCCAGGGCATCATTTTGGCACCGTGCCAGAGCATCGCCTGCTGAAACAGCGGCGTCTGCTTCTCTGCCCTCAAGAAACCTCTTGCTTTCTGTGAACGTGGCCTGTGACACCTCCTCAGTGGTGCCTCCGGTCCCAGCACAGAATAAAATTTGTAGCCTCCTTTCCTGTAACAGGAGCCTGGGCAGAAAAAGCCACAAGTCTGGAACATGCAAATTAGCTCGTGGGTAACTGCGGAGTCATTTCTCCTCCGAGGGACTGCGTTGAGTTTCCTCCCTGGAGTACTGCTTCTCACTCGGCGTGCCTGTCGCCCTGCAGTGGCTCTGCACTGTGGTCGTGGCTGCGGGGTGCGCCCCTCGGGGTCTCCTGTGTTTCCTCTCGCCTTAACCTAATATCTTAAATCCCTGAGGAGCTTTGTTTTGAAATTTAGATTAAAGGACTCTTCCTTTTTTCCCCTTAAAAACACAGGGTATTTTCCCTCTTTTGGCATGGAAGCTCTTCATTGTTTGTCCTTAAATGAAGTGTTCCTGCTCCCTCACAGGCTGTTGTGTAGCTGCCACTTGCAGCGTAGCTCTGGCTTTTTCATTGTCCCCCCTAACCCCCCGTATGTAGTGGGAAGAAACAGTGCGAGTCCCGTGTTTTCCAGGCTTTGCAGCCTGACTTAACACCACACACAGATGCGTAGCCAGAGTCGGCTCTCCTCAGTGACACTTCTCTCTCAAACAAATACATGTTCATGGCAGAAAATTTGACACGTCCAGTAACATAAAATGGGAAAAAACCTGAGAAATTTAACTACGGCGAAGTGTTCTGTGTTTGTTTCCAGCCTTTTCTTCTACGTAACATGTTCTCCTGTGTCTACGTTTGTGTGAGTGCGAATAGTAAAAATGTAGTTAATTTTTGTATCAATGCCCCCAGAGCTTCGTATCTGAAATTTTTTTCTCTTGACACATATTAGAAGCGGTTCCCCGGAGCATGTTTACACAGACATGCTCTCCTTCAGCTGCATGCGGCAGTGGTTGCGTACCGTAATCTGTTAATCTCTCCACTCTGTTTGTTTTGCTTTTTAAATGATGCCACCGAGAACGTCCTTGTCCGTGCATTGCTTGTGTCCTCACTGTACAGACCACACTGTGCGTGCATCCCTGCCCATCAGTACACAGTGTTTGTTTTCATCTTTATTTCACCAACATCGGGAATTTTCGCTTTTTAATTGACTTTTTTTTTTGGTTTGATGAGGTCAAGTGGTATTTCTTTATTTTGCATTTATTTGATTTCAAATAAGATCAAATCATTTACTGTTATCTTATTGGCCATTTGTATTTCATCTTTTATACGTTGATCTGTGGGAACTTTTTTAAATCTGATTTTTTTTTTTACTTCTGTTCAGTGTGTCTTTTTCACCTTTAATTATAAATAGTGAAAATTAAAGATCTCTGGGTGTGCTTTTGTCTGTTGCTTCTGTCTTCCAGAAGCCTTCTCTGTTTCAAGATCAGAAAGATATTCTCCTATTTTCTTATCTTTTCTGGCTTTTTTTTTTTCACTTAACATTTGAGTCTGTTTGAATGTGTTTTATTTTGGTGTGTGAATCAGGATCTAATTTGATTTAGCCTGTTTTCTCAGAAACGGTCACTGAATGTTTTTTCCTTCTCCCATTGATTCAGAATGCTACGTATATACAGAGTTCTTAAGATTTGCTTCTGGACTTTCTGTTTTGTTATGTTGGTGTGTGTGTCATTTTCGCGCCAGTTGTTTCAGGTGACTGGCGATCTGTGACACACTTTACTGTGCGCTGACGTCCCCACTACGTGCACGGTTACTGTCTGTCTGGTTGCGTGTTTTCTTGCCTGCTTGTACCTGCTTACTCTTTGGTGCTTTCAGTTTGAAACTGTTTATTTCAAGTGGCCCCACCTTGCTGTGTGTGGGGGGGCGTCTGGTCAGGTGACCGGCAGTGGGAGGGGTCGGTCAGGGACCGGGTCCTGGCGCACTGAGTCCACTCTGTTCCTTTGCAGCAGGTCGCCCAGAGCATCGTTCATCTCCACGAACTCCTGAGCACTTTGCAGGTACGTGCCTTTCTCTTTTATCCTTCACTTATTTCTTTCAAGAAAAAACAGTAAAAAAGAGTATCATGTTGGTCTGGATCTTTGAGAGTTTGTAGTTTTGTGGGTAAAATGGGGCCCTCGGTCTAAATAACGCGGGCTCTCGGGGTGAGAATGGTCGCGGACGGATGGGTTAGAGTACCGTCGACCTTCCAAGACTGCGGTTGAGGAGCAGATGGCTGGCTGTAGGTGCCGTTGACGGCCACGCCACGTAGCACGTGGGGCACTGACACGCACTTAAGCGATCATTTCAGTCTCGAAAAGCTTTAGCATGATCAAAAGTTTCTCCATCCCACGTGTCTGTGGCATTCGGATAGGGTGGCCCTCCCCAAACTGCTGCTGTTCAGTACTTTCTGGGAACATCCTCCGGTTCTGCTCACTTCCGTTTTTGACGATCGCTCCGATTCCATTCCTGCCTGCTCCCACCCCCAATCACACACTGCCCAGCCCAGGCAGTGCCGGTGACTGCAGACAGACAGCATGTGACCAACCCTGGGTTCCGAACCGTTGACCCCCCTGTTCGATGGCTGCCCACAGCCGGCCTGGGCATTTCCCCAGACCCGCTTCAGAGTAAGGGGAGCGTAGTCGTCTAGTGCGCCCAGTGCCTCGTGCCCCGGGTACAGCGTCAGGAGCGCGCGGGAGGCTTGCTGTCCTCCCAGCCCGGGTCACAGCTCTCTCCCCCGGGTGTCCCCCCAGGGCGTGGTGTCCCGGCAGGACAGCTACATCGAGGACCAGAAGCTGCTGCTGTCGGAGCGGGCGCTCACCCGCAGCGCGTCCCGGCCCAGCTCGCTCATCGAGCAGGAGAAGCAGCGCAGCCTGGAGAAGCAGCGCCAGGACCTGGCCGAGCTGCAGAGGCAGCAGGCGCAGCTGCAGGAGGAGAAGCGGCGGCGCGAGCGCGCGTGGGACAGCCGCGAGCGGGCGCTGCAGGAGCGCGAGGCGCGCCTGGCCCAGCGCGAGGACGAGGTGCGCCGGGGACAGCAGGACCTGGAGCGGGACCGGGAGGACCTGCAGCAGAGGAGGGGTGCCTACCAGCTCGACCTGGAGCGGCTGCGGGCCGCCCAGAAGCAGCTGGAACGCGACACCGAGCGGCTCAGCCAGCCGCGGGGGGACCCTGACGCCTGCCAGGTAACGGAGCCCGGAGCTGGGGCATGGGGGCTCATTGTCTCTGTCCCCGGCACGGCCAGGGAACGGCCGACAGCGCCCAGAGCCTTCTGTGTCGTGAGCACCAGGAGGAAGTCCGCGGAGGCGGGAGGGCTGCTTCTGCAGAATGCTTTAAAACTTTTTTAACTAAAGGGGCAGCCGAGGAAGTGAGTCTTTCTCTCCTTTTTTCACATCCAAGGGGCTGATCAGGAGGATGGCGGTGCCAGGGTTTGGTCCCTTGGAGCTGCCTGGCACTCCCCCCACCGTCGCCTGAGGCTGGAGTAGCCTCCGTGTGTCTGTGGTCAGCCAGCCGGGGTTTCGGGTGCCGTCCCCTGCTCTGTGCCACATGGGACATCAGAAGGGCTCCATCTAAGGGGAGCTGAGGCCGCGGATCAGGGACCACATCACGCAGTGGCAGGGATCACCAGGCAGCAGTAGGTGGCGGGGCTTCAGCGGCCTCCAGCTGCCGGGTGGGCCAGCCCAGCAGGCGGAGGGCGGCAGCCGCTCCTCCGGGAGAGGATGTCCGTGCGCGGGGAAGGCTGTCGGTGTCGCAGTGTCTCGCTGGCCCCCGAGTTTCTTTCACGGAGGAACAGGGACACTTGGGGCGGGTTCTGTGGACGCTCATATCGTGTTGCCGTTTGATCGATCGATCAGTCTTGGATCATGAGAGAAAAACGGACGTCTTCCAGAGGGACACTCGCTTCCTGCAGAGGTTTTCAGCTGTGCGGCGGGAAGCAGCACATGGCTCCATGCTGCTCTCTGACACGGGGACGCACTCCTGCCCGTCCCAGTACTGTGGGCACGGCGCCCGGCACAGGGGAGCCGGCGTAGGCCAAGCGTCCTCGTTGCTCTCGGTCGTTGGCTCGGCCTTGGACTAGAATCGTGATGTGAACTCCGCTGCCCACCTACCCTCACCTGACCTGGCTGCTAGGACCCTTTAGCCCTGAGATAATTACTTCTTCCCGTTAGTCAATCAGTCTTCAGATCAGCAGCCTCCCCCCCCCCAGGGTGTGGGCGTTCTTAAGCTGCCGCGACCAAGGTCTCGCTAACTCTCTGCGATGCTGACGTTAAGTGCGTGAAACAAAGAGTAACGGTGTCAAAGGTGAAACCGGTACCTCCCGTAGGTAGTAGGGGGAGGACAGTAAATGGAACTGAGCCCTGACTGCATTTACGCAGAGGGCCGTGGAGTCGTGGGAGTGGGCCACGCCAGGCCGAGCCACTCCCACTGGGCGACCTCAGCCGGTGGCCGTCCGGCGGGCGCGGAGGCGCTGCGGCCTCCGCGTTGAGCCCCTTCTCTTGCACGTGTGCAGGTTTCGCATCAACACACCAAGCTGCTGAGGATCCCGTCCTTCCTTCCCAACCTCGAGGAGTCCCCCTTGCCCTGCGCACCGCCAGTGGCCAAATCGGGGTCGTTGGACTCAGAACTCTCAGTGTCCCCCAAAAGGAACAGCATCTCTCGGACATACAAAGATAAGGGGCCTTTCCACATACTGAGTTCCACCAGCCAGACCAGCAAAGCCCCGGAGGGCCCGAGCCAGACCCCGGCGACCGCCCTCACCTCCTCCTCCACCCGCCTGTTCGGATTAGCAAAGCCAAAGGACAAGAAGGAGAAGAAGAAGAAGAACAAAGGGGGCCGCTCTCAGCCTGGCGGTGAGTCACACACGGTCTCCCCCTGGCCGCGTCGTCCCTGCACTCTGGGCAGGCGGGTGGCTGTCAGTGGCCTGGCACGGGTTAGAAAGGAGGGGCCTTGGGGTGTGTGACAGCCAGACCGCCCTGCTGCTCACCGAACCCTCCTGCTCGGCCGGCTCACCTGAGGCACTGACCCGGCCGGCGCCCATGTGGCACGTGTGTGCGCAGTCGAGCGCAGGCCGCGTTTTCAGGTCCCTGCACCCCAGGCCGGGACCTCGGACCCACCTGCGGGAAGCAGTGACAGGCCCCCGCGTGGCTGCGCCGAGTCCAGTAGTCGGTGATGACTCGGACTCGGGGAGCGCGTTCCAGATCCGAGTGACTCCTTGGTGGGGGCCCGCAGGAGGGAGGTGACGCCAACTCCAGGAGTCGCGGGCGCGCCTGCCCCCACGGAGCACCACCTTCCCCCTGCGTCCCATTGGGACGCGCTCTCCCTCCGCGTGGGCAGTGAAAGAGGCGTTTCTCTTTCTTGGCCCGTTTCTTGGCTGCGTCTGCAGCAGCCCAGAGTGCAGGACGCCCCTGAGCCTCACTCTCTGACGTGTTGGGGACGCTGCCGCCTGAGCAGTGACGGTCCTGCAGCCCGTCGTCTGTCTGCACCCGGACGACTTGTGTTTGGTGATGAGAACGGTTTTCCCTGAATCTCTCTTTCCTCCTTGGCGTCCCCTTTTCCAGATGGCCCTGCGTCAGCAGTGCCTGCAGAGGGAGAAGAGATCTTCTGCTGACCCCTCTCCGCTGTGGCGGCGTCACCAGCGCACGTCCCGCCGCTGCCGCGTGCCCGCTCCCTCACACCGACACCGCGCTCCTGCAGCACCCGCCGCCCAGGGCCTGGACCAGAGGGACAGGTGGTCCTGAGTGTCAGGGTGGCTAAGGAGGCCCCAGGTTGGTGACTGCCAGTGACTCGCGGGTTGGGGCCGGCCCTCCCGAGGACATTACGCTGAGACTACCGGCCCCAGAAGTCCAGGCGACGGTTCTGGGCATGTCAGGGATTCCTAAAACCTGAAAGAATGTTTTTAAATGAGGTTTGAAACGCTGGCTGCCTTTTATTTTGGGGACCCCAACCAGAATCACACAGCAGGTGGTTTGTACGTCCGTGTCCGTCTGCAGTGACCCATCTGCACGTGCACGCTGGGGACGCAGGGTTACGCACGGGCTGTCCCGGACGCCTGGTCAGCCTGGCTCGGTGCGGGAGGCACCACGCAGCACTCGGACGGCACGTGGCCGCTCAGCACCTTGCCCTTCGGCCCCCAGGCGGTGTCCCCACAAACCCCTGCCGCCCATACCGCACCCCTGTTGCACGCAGCTCTCATTTCGCTTTAGAAGGGACGGCAAACATTTGCCAAGCCAGTTGGGGAAAGCTCGACGTGTTTAACAGGCATACAGTCCACACCCTCTCGATTTTGGTATCATCCCCCCCCCCCCCCAGGTCCATCATCAGTTCTGGAAGAAATCTCAGATTGTTTTTCCAAGGTGTTTGCCCGCATGCTCTGGGCCCAGGGGAAGTAAGGGGCCTCCTCACCATGAGCCCTGCAGTGTGACACTTTTTGGTTGTCACTGACCATTCAGAAGTGGCCGTGGCCTCCTGGCAGGGTTCCCGAGACCTTGTGGTGGCTCCCAGGGGAAGCCACACCTGCTTCCCTCCCTGTGGGGCACAGCGGGCCCCGTTGGTACTCCCCAGCATCAACAAGGGTCGTCTGCTCCTCCTGCAAGGCGGTCCCACTGCGGTCCCGACTGGGAAGCCTGGCCGAGGAGTAGGCTCTAGGCTCGGGTGAGGCTGTGACGCCCGTACACAGTGGCTTCCGCCAGTGCAGACCGGGGGGAGAGCCGGCCCAGAAAGGCCCCACTCTGTGTCAGAAGGCCTTGGCCATACTTAACTTCTCAGCGATTTTTTAAAGTCTAAAGGGCTGTCGGTTCTCGCGTTCCACCCTGGAAGATGCCTCTCATGCTGCCTGCGTCTTACGTCCTTTCTCTTCCCCTTTTTCCTCCTGTGTCCTGATCTGTATTTGTTGTGGCTTGTCACCAGCTGATGGGTGCGGGACGGTTCACGGGTGGCGTTTCCCTCCGCAGCCCCGCACACCTGCCACCCGCTCACCCCCGCGACGGGGAGAGCCGGGGAAACTGTGTGTTGAAGGTGGTCGTCGACGCCTGCCTTTTGCCCTTCAGCGACGTGGGTCTTTGGACATACTCTTCGAAAACAGAAAATCTGTAACTTGGTGCTTGTTGATGACGTGCAAGCTGGCCTTGCAGACGGAGATATTTATCTTTCAGTTTATTTGAAAGAGTCTGGTCTAAAGCTGTTAACTTAGCTCTGTTTTATTTATTGTGTGCGTGTGTGCGTGTGTGCGCGTGTGCGTGCGTGAAGGGTGAGCATCCCAGCCCGAAGGTCCCAACCGCCGGGTCCCTGCAGAGTGAACAGCCCCCAGTGCTTACGTCTCAGCATCCGACAAAGTGCCTTGAAGGCCCGAAGGGAACTTGGGGTTGAGGACGGGGTCCCTTTCCACCCTCCTCACCCGCCTCGTTCTCTGATCGAGGGGCAGCTTCCTGCCTGAGAGTGAACAGACTTGCCCCCCCCCCCCCCCGAGCTGCGCTCGCCGTAGTGTCGTGGAGACGCCCCACTCCAGGAGCTGACTTTAGAACAGAACCAGCAGCAGATTCTCTGTCGAAACCGTGGCGAACCCCCAGAGACCCTCGTAGCAGAAAGCTAAGCTGCTTCCTTCGGCTGATCCCTGCAGCTCTGTCCGGCTTTCCTCGGCCCTGTGGAGCTCAGCCGTCTGTTCCTGTCGCTTGTCAGAGCCCCCGGTGGCTTCATGCCCACAGAGAGCAGCACTCTGCCCGAGGGGAAGACACCGGAGCATGCAGACTCGCGGGCTCCCCTCTCTGGGGCGATGCGGGTCGGGCCGCCCCGCGCTCTGGGCCTGGAACAGGGGGGGCCTGGGGCCGTGAGATGGGCTGTCGCGTGTGCTCTTCGCGGGAGCAGTGGGCACGGGGTCTGCTGCGTGGCTGCTCGGTCTGACTTCAGTCTCAGTGTCTTTTTCTCCCCACCGTGTCACGTGTGAGCTGCGTTGGTGGTTTTGGTGGCGGGTTCTAAACACGGAGGCTGCGCCTTCACCCACGTCCTGCTCATCTAAACGGCTCTGGCCGGGTTCGGGTTGGGCGGGGTTAGAATCGGAACCAGAAGGCCATCGCCGCGTCCGCCCGGGCCGCCCACCCTCACCCTGCGGAGCGGAGTGGGCGACCTGCCGGAGCCGTGCCTCGCCGTGCCTGCCACCCCTCCCCTCTGAAACCGAACCTGGGACGACTCCCACACCTGGGGCCCTCTGGATTGTCGCCGTCATGCTGGTGACCTTGACAGCTGCTGTGGTCGCTTAGTCTGAGCCCCGCGTGGGTGTCTTTCTGCGAGCAGAAGGGGTCGTCTCCCCCGGTGGCTCAGATGCAACTCCCTGTGGAGTCTCCCCACACAGGAAGCCGGCGTCGCCACCACCCTTAGACGCTGATGCCCCACGCTGCGCTGCAGGTTTTGGAGGGACAAATGGAGGCCCCATCCCGAGCCTCCAGGGTTCCGGAGTCTAGTGCCTTTTCTGGAAGGAGGCTGTGTCTCCCCTCAGTCACATCATCTCAGTAGTAGTTGCCTGGCTAGACTTTTTGTGACACTCAGTCGTCACCTGTTTTCCTTAAAAACGGAGAGGCCAAAAACATGCAAATTGCCATAATTCAGTCCTTGCCAACATTCCATTCCTTACCCCGTGAGAGCTGTCCGTGGGCAAGCAGTCTGTATCGCGATCTGTTTCGAAAAGGTACAAAACTTACTTTTTTTCCTCTTGAGTCTCAGGGCGATGCCACTGAAAGTTGTCCCTTTGCTCCCTGTCATTTCCCTCGGCCCCTGGCACTAGGCACAAGCACAAACGTTACGACCCTTTGGGTTCCCTGGGCCTTGATGGGTGGGGGGTGGCAGTGCGTAGGGGTTTAACCAGACGGGCCCGCCTCAAAGACGAGGCCTCTGAACTGGATCCAGAGTTGCTGTCCACGGTGTTTGGTCGTCCCTCCTTGGGTCTCTGAGGGGTTTCCGGGGCCGGTCCTTTCTCCCCCAGGGTGTCCCTCGTGGTCCTGGAGCTGCAGCCAAGCCCTGGGAGGGGGGTTAGAGACGGCCCTGGCGAGTGGGCTCCCGTGGACATGAAGAGGGTGGCGTGGAGGGGACCTTGCAAAAGGGCATCGACCCCCACGGTCGGATGCCCAGAAGCAGCGGTTTAGATGAAACCGAGGCTGAGGGCACCCGTGTCTGACGGCCTTCAGCAGGCCCGTCGTGACCGGTGACCAAGGTCCTGGGGGTCAGGGCCCCGCCTCGCGCCGTGTCTAACTGCCCCTCAGAGACGGGGGGCGGGGGAGTGAGTGTGTTTCCATTTGGTGTCTTTCTTCCAACGTACCGGAACGTTCCTAGTTGCCCAGAGCTTTGGAGTCTGTTTAAACCTGCGGGCCGGGTTTAAGTGAAAAGTGTTCTGATGCCGCCATAGAAGGAAGGGAAGAATGAGAGAGGAAAGGGAAGGAAAGGGAAAAAAGACAAAGCAAGGGCTTCTGTCCCTGTTCTCCTCCAGTTTGGCCAGAAGGTGACAGGCCTTGAGTTATTTCTCCGTATCACTAAGGTTGGAAGGTGGGCACGGCCCAGCTGGTTCAAGCCCCTCCTGCCGCAGAGCGTCCCCCGTGCCAGACCCCGGTCTGGGCCCCGCCTGTGCGGGCGGCCTCGCGCTGGGACCCGGGGCGCCTGCACCTCGGCCCCTGTGCAGCCCAGGGCTGCTCCCCGAGTCCTCACCTCGCCTGAACTCTGCCTTTTGCAGCTGCCTGACAGGACCCGCCCTGTGGTCACGGTCCAGCCTGTGCGTTCCTGCGTGTCACTCGCCCCCGGGGAGCCCGGGGGGACGCCAGGATGCGCAGGACGGTGGATCCGTGCACCTCTTACCTCTGCTCGCGTTTGTTTCAAATGCCGCGTGAACGTGTCTGTGCTAGAGCCCATAAAGGAAGAGGGGTCAGAACCCAGCGCTGTACGTTACTTTGTAATTACGTGTAAAGGGAGGCAGTTTCGCACTGCAGAGATGTTTTCGGTGTTTTCTGGACTTTTACCACCACATATGGCTTTGTATTTTATTTATCTCCTGTCTAGTTATCCGCTTCGGACTCTTGTAAAGCCCCCCTCGGCCCTTTAAAATAATAAATGTCCTTTAAGTCTTGACTGTGGCCTTGTTCCTGTCCCCGTGGCTTCCTGGAGGGAGTCCCAGGACACCTTGGGTTCCTGGTAAAGGGGTTGGGCGCCCCCCTGCCCCCACCCCCACACACGCTAAGGAGGGCCTTCTCCCCAGCGACACCGTTTCTGTTCCTTCGGGGACAGGAACCAGGATGTCCGGAAGCGCTAAGCAGCTACTTGGGAACTCCCACCCTTTCCTGCAGCCGGCACCCGAACCCAGGTGCCAGGAATCGGAACTATTTCCAGTCAGATCGATGGAAAAAAAGGCTCACTGACGTTCGTGCTGCCTTAGCCACCTGTGTTCACCCCAGCCCAGCCCCTGCACAGGGGCAAATGCCAGCAACTCAGCAGGAAAAGCTCCGCAAGGACGCTCGGGGTCAGTCGGGGCCTCTGCTGAGAAGCCGCCGAGACGCTCCGGGGAGCTGTGGTCCACGCCGCCGGGGGCCGTGCCGCCGCCTCCGGTGCCGGCCGCCACCCTCCATCCGAGCCTGCCGCACCTCTCGGCCCCTACGTCCCCTGGACCTCGGGGATTGGGCCCCACGGCGTCAGGCCAGGCTGCGCGGGTCTCTGGCTCTGCCCCTCGCCAACACCCCCGCGACGCCGAGAAGCCAGCCCTGCCAGAGTGACAAGCGCCTTCTCTCTCAGTGAACTTGGCAGTCCGCCGACGTCGCGTCCTTTGTGAGCCTTGGCAACAGCAGCCTCCCCCGAGCCGCTGGGACACCGCTCCTGTCACTGCGCCTCCAGCAGTCCCGTCCCACGGAGACACCCAGCAGGGCCGGGAGGTCACCCCCGGGGGCCCGGCCGCTGAGAGTGCTCTCCGCGTGCGGATCCCACGCCAGCGCACGTGGCGGGCCAGCCACCCACTCACAGCTTCAGGACGGGGTTCGCGGCAAAGGCTCTGCGGGACAGGAGCGTGGGAACTCGTCCCACAGGACAGCAGTCGGCACAAGTGCAGCAGCACCGGACGCCAGGAAGGCCAGGCACGGGCTTGCCGTGGAGGGGTGCGCAGCGCGCGTTTCCCTTTTCCCCGGAGGCACTTGACAGGCCGCATCAGGAGTGGAATCGGGATCTTCTCCTGGCACTGGGGGACCCATCACCTCGTCCCCCCAGCGGCCTTGGGTCCTGGATGCCACCTTCGTAGGGAGAAGCACCTCCTGGAGGCCTCCCCACCCACACTTCCTGACCTTGGGTTCTTAAGTGATTCCCGTTTTCCTTAAAATGAACGCCCATGTGCAGTGGAGAAGGGGGCCCGGAGGAGTCGGCGTGTGCCCCAGATTCTGGGAATGGGGTCGCTGAGCCCCACCGCCCTCCCCGCCCCCGCCACATCCCAAATCTCCGGCCTCTGTGGGCATCCAAGTCTGTGTCCATGGTACCGCCTGGCCTGGCGGGGCCCCAGGCCCCTGCAGCCTCCTCTCGCATGCTAATTGCTGCTCCCGCAGCCAGAACTGGTCCCTGCTCCAGATCGGGCTGCCCCTCCCGTCAGGCGCCTTTGTGGAGCTTCTCTGGGGCGGGGGCGGGGACAGGGGAGGCACCCAGGAGGGGCCTTGTCGGGAGAACTGCCTGGCAGCGGGGGGGGTGACAGACTGGCTCCTAGGAACCCGCCGGCTGGGGCTGGGAGCCAGGCCTGCAAGGCCCTCCCTCGTTGCCTTTTTCCTTTGAGGGTCTCTGTGACCGTCCCACCCCGCCCCCAGCTTCGGAGTCGGAGCCAGGCGGTTGCCAGGACAACCGCGTTCTTCCCAGTTCGTCCAGGCATCCGAAGGCCGGGCCACTGGCACCTTAAACAGTGCCCCTGGCACGACAGGGACCCCGCCAGGGCTGGGGAGCGGGCACTGTGGACAAAGTCGTGAGAGCGCCACCCCAGAAGACAGTTCCCAGTCCTTTTATTCAGTGAGAAACGTGAAGGCCACGAGCTCCGGGAAAGCACCGTCGGGTCCTTGTGCTGCGAGGACTGTGCCCGGCTCAGCCCCGGGCAGGGTCGAGTGAGCTGCTGCCCCCTCAGGCACCCACCCCGGCCGGGGCCTCCCCAGCCGCTCCTGGGACCGGAGCCCGGAGGCTGCGGGGGGCTGAGCTGGGAGCAGAGGAGCGGAGCCGGGCCTCCTGCCTCCAGAACGCACCCTACGGGCCGCGCTGACCCACGGCTGGTGCTCATCAGGGCGTGACCCCGGCCCGAGAGCCTGAGCCCCAGAAGCCCACGGGACCAGCACCCGCACGGCAGTGCTGGGGGGCAGGGCTGAACTGCAGGGACGGTGGCCTCAGCCCTGTAAACGGCGCGGCCCCCTCGGGGCCTGGCCCCCGCCAGCAGCGGGCAGGCGGCCTGGGGCCACAGGTGCTGACCAAGGCACCAAGATACACCTCCTCCTCCTCGGGCGGCACGGCACGGCGAGCAAGGGACGAGCTGGAGACGAACACGAGGCGTCGGTGGCTGATGGCCAGAGCCGACCTCTGCGGAACCCCCGACGCCGGGACATGCCGAGGAGGGACGTGGTGAAGAGTGAACACGCGTCTGGCCGTTCTCCGGGACTTTGTGAGCTCGGGCGACGGGCCAGATCCAGGTACCAGCTGGAAGGCCACGATGCCAGGGGCCAGGGGGTGCCGGGTGGGGTCCGGAGACCCCACTGCTGACGTCCGCGCTAAGACGCATCCAGCCCCACAGCACACTGAGCCCCTCTGGGTCCCCGGCTCCCGCCTGCCCCTTGCCTTGAAGGAGGGGGCCACGTCCGAAGGCCAGCACGGGCCCGTCGGATGGGGTCATGGCTGCCTCTTAGGGAGGACCCCTGAGGAGGGGAGCAGGGAGGGCAGCCCCCAAGGACACCCCCTCGTCTAGCACCGTGTGTCCCCCCGGTCCTGCCGTGTGACTCCGCACCTGGGCACAGCACCCGGGGCCGTGGCAGGCCTGACCGGGACGTGGCCAAGTCAGTGAGGCAAAGGCCCGGCCCCGGGGGTCTGGGTGCCACAGGCTGGGGAAGCCTCGCGCACGCCGGAGGTGACACCGCAGGCTTCCGCCTCTCAGCGTGTCCTCGGTTTCCTCCTCGGCCACTTCCCTCCGTCCTGATGGATCCTGTCTCCCCGGCCTGGGGCGTCCTCTGTGGGATGACACTACGGTGTTGACGAGGGCCCCGAGGCCAAGGCCGTGCCCTCGGTGCTGTCGCTCCCACCCGCCCGGGCTCTGCACCTGCCGGCCCCTCCGGCCCCTCCAGCACGTGCTGAAACGAGTGCCCTCGGCTCTGCAGACGCGGCCTCCTCCTCGACTGAGGGAGTCGAGCCACTCGAGTCCTCCCCCCCAAAACCACTGCAAAGTAGAAGACTGCCGGCGGACACGGCGCTGCTCGCCCAAAGCGGACGGCCCCAAGGCCGACGCTCCCGGAGCGGGTGGCAGGGCTCCTGCCCCTCGGCCTGCTGGCCCGGCCGGCCGAGTCCCCGCCGAGGTGCCCAGGGCCAGGCCCCGGCGACAGGGCGGGCTGCGGCCGCGGGCGGGGACGAGCTTGCAGAGCCTGTGGAGGAACAGGGAGAGGGTGAGTCGTGCCCAGCCCCGGCACCGCTGTCTCCGCCGCACGCGGTGCCCGGGAAGGTGTCACGCTGACCCTGAGCGGGACGCGAGCCCTGCACCAACGCGCGTCTCTTCGTGCAGCAGGTGGACTGGCCCCTGCCGCTGCGTCCATGGTGCCCCGGAGCACAGGGCCCGTCCCCTCGGCCACACGGTGACTCCCGCGGAGCTGCAGCGGCCGTGGGGGCCTGGGCTCCCCAGGCCCTGCCCCGGAGGGGCTCAGGGCGGGGCCCGGGCTGCAGCATCTGTGCGGTCAGGAACCTGGCCCTGTCCGGACCCGTGACCTTTGACCCTGGCTTCTGGGCGGTGACCTGTGTCACGCCTGACAGGAGAGTGTTTGCCTAGGGTGGGGGTGCGGACATCCACGTGACGACTGAGGCCTGGGCTCTGGGTCGCGCTGGGCCAGCGAACCTGGCGGCAGGAACCGCGCTGGCCCCCGAGCAGTCAGGCCCACGCGCAGGGCCCGCGACAGGGACCCTCAGAGCTCCCGGGGGGGGGCACCCCTCAGCGCTGCCGGGGGGTGAGCGTCCTGACCCACGGGGGGAGGATACGCTCTGTGTTGGGGCCCCCCCACCACCACGTGTCTCTGGCCGTGACCGATTGTCATCTGCCCCCTTTCCCTGTGACGCGCTGTGGCTGTGCGTGTGACGGCCTCGGGGGTGCGTGCATCGGGGGGGCTCTGGGAGGGCCTCCACGCGGCTGCACGCACTCCGAGCCCTCAGACGCCGCAGGCCGGCTTTAGCCCCGCGGGGACTCGTGGGCAGACCCCGCAGCGTGTCTGGGATCCCAGGCGCCAGGCGAAGCCCGCGTGCCCGCTGGACAGAGGGCCGAGCTGCTTGGCTCAAGGTCAACTGCAGGCGAGGGGCAGAGCCAGGCTTTGGCTCCAGAGCTACAAAGGGGCCCCAGGGCCCCCCCAGTCACCTGCCACCCCTCAGAGGGGGTGCTGGGGCCCACCTGGCTCCGCGGGGGCTCCTCACGCAGGCAGGTGCTTCCAGGTGCTGACGAAGGCCGTGGGGATGAGGGAGTAGGGCACGGTGGTGATGCAGCTCCACGTGTCCGCGGTGGGGTCGTAGCAGTCCAGGGTCTTACACCGCTGGGTCCCGAAGTAGCCCCCCACCACGTAGAGCTTGTTGCCCGAGGCCAGGGCGTGGCAGGACATGCGCTTGGCGGTCATGTCCCCGATGCGCGTCCACTGGTTGGTCTCGCAGTCGAAGCGGTAGGCGGAGGCGGCCGTGAATTCCGTGTCGCCCCCCATGATGAAGATCTGGCTGCCCAGCACGGCGGCGGCCGTGTACCGCCACGGCTGGGGACACTCGGCCTTGATGGTCCAGCGGTTCTCCCCGGGGTCGTAGCACTGGACCTTGGACACCATGTCCCGGTGGATGCTGGTCCCCCCGAAGACGAAGAGCTTCAGCCTGGCGCTGACCACCGCGGCGTTGCTGACGCCGTCCCGCAGCGGGGCCACCATCGTCCACTTGTTGGCCCCGGGGTCGAACTTCTCCACCTGCTTCAGGGAGACAGACGGGGAGGCCGGGAAGACGCCCGCCAGGGACGTGTGGCCGCCGACCACGTAGAGGCAGTTCTCCAGCTCGGCCGAGCCGTGACCAAAGCGGGCGATCAGCATGGGCGCCGCCTTGGACCACTCCTCGTGCACCGTGTCGTACACCCACACGTCCTTGGACACCCCGTTCTCGGAGCCCCTGCCCCCCGTCACGTAGACCTTGCAGCCGATGGCCGAGGCGCTGAACTCCTTGCGGGGGCTGGGCAGGTCGGCCTTGGGGATGATCTCCTTGGCCTTGTGGTCCACCTGGTAGATCTTGTCGCACATGAAGGTCTGGCCGCCCAGGATGAGCAGCGTGTGGCCGGCCTTGCGCGGCCGGGCGCAGGGGCTGGTGACCACGCCGTCGTTCTGCAGGATGCGCGTCTTGCAGCGCAGCGCCTCGTCCACGATGAGCCTGGTGCGCTCGTCGGCCATGAGCAGGGCCTCGCCGGACACGGCCTCCCGCAGGCAGGCGGCGGGCAGCAGGGCCAGCCGCACGCCGCGCAGCAGCTCGGGCAGGTGGGCCCTGCGCCCCTCGAGGTCGTGCTTCACCCACTGCAGGATGGCCTCGAACACCACCCGCTCGTCCTCCGTCTCCAGCTCGTCGCTGGAGACGAGGTCCAGCAGCGTGTCCTTGGGCAGGCTGTTGAAGTCCTCGCTGCGCCGCACCGTCTCGAAGTGCACGAGGCACATGCGCCAGGAGAAGTCGTGCAGCCGGCGGCACTGGTGCGCGTCCGACAGCAGCATGGTGCCCAGGCAGTTGGCGGGCACCAGGTGCTTCTCCAGGAAGTCGGCGGCCGCGTCCCGCACGTCGTGGAACTGCAGCATGTCGCCCGCCTCCAGCAGCGACTCGGCGTTCTCCTCGGTGATGGCGATGCGCGACGAGTAGGCGAAGTCCAGCAGCAGCTCCAGCACCTCGGGGTGCAGGTTGTCCTGGAAGTTGACCGTGTCGTCCCGGCTCTCGCGCAGCCCGTGGCTGAACATGGCCTCGAAGTAGCGGCTGGAGGCGGCCAGCACGGCGCGGTGGCAGGGGAAGGCGCGGTCGCCGGCCCAGAGCGTCACGTCCGTGAACATGCGGTGCTGGCGCAGCGTGTTGAGGTGCGCCAGCACGCAGTCGGGGTGCGACGCCTTGTGGAACAGCGTGATGTTCATGGACCCCGAGCTGCCCCGCGACTTGCGGGTCTCATGGACGCTGACCGACATGCCGGGCCAACCTGCGGGGGACAGGCCACAGGTGAGCGGGGCGGCCCCGCACGGGCTCCCTGCCCCCCCACACCCAGCTCCGCCCCTCCCCTCCGTCACCGGCCACCTCCTCGGGGACAGGGTCTTGGGGACAGGGCCAGTGGCGGGGGCCGGCTTTCACCCTGCCCTGCGGAAGCTGGTTCTGTCCTGAACTGAGATCGGCTCTGAGACCAGGCGTCTCTGTCCCCGATATGAGCCACCCCTGGGCGCTGGGCAGCTTCACGCTGTGCAGCCTCCCCAGGTCACGAGACCGTGCAAAGGGGACCTCTGGCCTGGCCAAGCCTATGTCCGGGCAGCCCCGGGCAGCGTGTGCCCCCGAGGACACTGCTCCGGTGTCCGCATTCCGCAGCGGGGGCAGCCACGCCTCGGAGAGCTGAAGTCAGGTTCCCGCGTGGCTTCGGCTCCAGGCCCAGCCTCCCCCCCGCCCCCCCCGCCACTGGCCCTAGGACCACTCACTCCAGCAGGGGAACTCGAACCCACGTTCCCGAGACCGGCCCGTGCTCCCTGCGGGCCCCGTCCTGAGCCGGCCACACGCCACGCTGGCCAGACCCCGCCCTCAGCCCTCGCCCTTGGAAAACCCCTCCAGAGCTGTCGTCGCAGCCCAGTGCCCAGGAGACGCCGCCTCAACACCCAGGGGCCCCCGGAGGCCTCTCGACCAGTGGCCCAACCCAGGCCCCAACAGGAAGCCCAGACGAAGGCCTGGGGGTCGGCAGGACGTGCCGACTGTTGACGCTCCCCGGGCTCGCCTCCACCCCGGGCTCGCCTCCCCCAGAGCAGCCTGCAGCCATCCGAGCCCCCCCGCTGCCCTGCTAGCATCTCCCCACGGTCCCCACCCCCGTCCGCCCTCCTCTGCCCACTGGGGACGGGGTTCACTGCGGGTCCCTGCGAGCAGACGGGACGCCCACTCGTCACCTGCATGAATTTGGGGGGCTCCAAAGCACTAAGGTTCAGCCGATGGCACGACCCAGGCCCCCGCTGCAGTGCTGCGGGAACGAGGCTCAGCCACCGGGCAAGGGAAAGAGCACATTTCGAGGAAAAGTGGCCCAAAAGCGAACTCCATTTAGGCTCTCGACCCCAAAGGTCTGCGCTGCCTTCCTCCTGCTGGTGATGAGGCAGCAACACGCGCCAAACCCGGCCTGGCCGTTCTGGCCACCCAGCTGAAGACCCGGACCACTGGGCCGCGGGGTTGAGGCTGACCCCAGGAGTGCGCCTGGTGAGTGCCGGACCCCAGGCCGGGCCGTGTCGTGTTCCCCACCCCACCAGGGGCCCCGAGGCCCCGCTCCCACTGCCCTCAGCTCTCCCTCCTGTAAAGCGCGTCCCTGTCCGGCTCGCACCAAGAGTCCCTGTCTCGCCGGAGTGATTTACAGGGCACGAGCTCTGGGTCCGGCCCTGGGACCTGGCAGCAGGCGAGAGGCTGCGCGGGCCGGGCCCGCAGGACGTGCACCCCCTCGCCCCCATCCTGGGTTGCCCAATCTGCAATCTGGACCTGCAACGCATTTCCCCTAATCTCGCGGTGATTGCCACATCCTCATTCTGGCTTCCGTCCGTCACTCCCCCGCCAGACACTTTCCAAAACGTGGCCTTTTCCCAGGTGCCTCCGTCCCTCCCGTCTCCCCTGCGCCCAGGCCGTCCCCAGGTGGCCTCTGGACTGTGCGCCGCGTTGGGGGACGGCCCAGAGGACTCCCAGGCCGGGGCTGTGACGCTGACGCCCGGTCTCTAGTCCACTGCTGAGCACCTCCCTGCACCTGCTCCCGCCCCAGGGGGCCGGGCCGTTGCTCATCTGGAACTGAACACGGCCCTGGACGCGTGGGCGGGCCCCCTTCTGTGGTGCCACACTCCTCCTGGGCTCTCCTTCACAGACAGCCCCAGGTGGGATGGCAGCCGTTTGCCTTACTAACCACAGCCGTGCAGCACTCAGGCCGGCACCAGGACCTCCTCCCGGGGGCGTGGGCTTCGGGGCGGCCCAGAGGGCCTGGGCCCCGGCCGGCCAGGGCAGGCGGAGCCTGCCTTTCCCACACACGCATGCCAGGCAGAGGCCCTGGGGCTGGGGGGTTCGGGCTGGGGCAGGGCCGCCCTGCGGGCCGTCTAGGGGTTCTCCCTGGAGGCGGCGAGGGTGGACACGCAGGGCCCAGACAGACAGCAGAAAGCAGGGCAAACCCACGCGAGTGGCCTCGTCTGCCCTGAGAATGAGGCCAAGCGGGGCCCTCCCCGAGGCCAGGGCCGCTTGGGCAACCCCGGGCCTGGCGCTGGCTGCCGCGTCCTCGGCAACACGACGCCCGCTGCCGGGGCAGACGCCGCGCACAGGCGCAGAGCCAGCGCCACCGCCCCGCCGGTGCCTGCCCCGACGGCCGGCCGCCCGCCGCACACCCGACTCAGAGGCTCGCCCAGCTGCCCTCCCGGCCCAAGACGAGACGCTGCCAGGGCGGCTGCCACAGTGGACACAGGTGCCGACTCTCAGCCTCACCCGAGCCAGCAGCGACGCCCCCTCCTGCCTGCCGTGGTGCCCTGGCTGGCCGCAGGGTCCGGCCCCCTCCTCCCAGACGCCGGCTGCAGGGATGGGCATCTGGCCCGTCTGGTCAAGTCAGCTCACCGTGGGGCCCCAGGGCTCGGCTGCGCATGACCCAGGCCATGTCTCCTCCCGGCCCCGTGGTGGGCCCGACACCGAGGCTCCGGCCTCGGGGCTGCTGACCGGGCTGGGCCAGGGCCCGGAGCGGGGGTGGGGGCGGGGGGATGGTGGCCATGATGCCAAGGTGGAGCTGTGAGGGGGGCAGAGCAGGGCCCTGCTCCTACACGGCGGAACTCCAGGGCGGGTGGCACTGGGTGCAGACCCGCGACGGGGACACACACCAGTGAAGGAGACGCCATCACTTCCCGAAGCTCTACAATCAGATTAAAACGGCAACACGACCAGGAGCCAGCGGGCTCGTGTCACCTGTGAAGGGACGTGTGAGCGGGAACTAAGGGAAGAGCGGGAGCCAGGATGTGACGACGGGTGGGGGGGTTCCAGGTGGAGGAGCAGCAAGGACGGGTGGAGACGAGGTCGGCCCATCCCGGGAGGAGAAAGGCCAGAGTGACCGGCAGGGACGGGCTCTCAGGAGGCCAGTGGGGCGGAGTAAGGATGGCCACACTGCGACAGGACGGCGACCGCGTACGGCCGAGGCAGCCCTGTGCCCAGCTCGGGGCCCTCAGAGGCTACAGCTTCCCCCGCCTCGCAGCGCTCACGCGCGGGGAGGCCCGCCGTGCGGGGAGAAGCCGGTCACGAGACTGTCACACCGGGAGGCGGCTCAACCCCCACGTGGACAAGGGCACGGCCTGGCCCGCCCCCGCGGTGCCCGCTCTCTGAGCCCCGGCGAGTGGACAGCTCACCCTAGACATCCCGGCCACTGCGGACGGACACCAGCCGGACACAGGACCCGGAGGTCACGAAGGTCACCGGTCACCCCGTCTGAAAACCGGAGACGAACCCTGACGGAGCTATGCTGAGGGCTAAAGACAAAGAGCCCGGAGGGCACAGTCTTCTCTCTCGGACCCGGTGACACGTCACACAGCAGCTGGGCAGAAGCCGACGCAGGGATAAGAGGCGAGCGGCCCGGGGCCAGGGAGTTCTCTCCCGACGACGCATCTCCCAGGAAGGGTGGCGGGCCCCACGGCCACGCGGCCTCGGGAACCGCAGTCCGCCTCTCTGGGTCAGTTTCTTCAACCCCAAAGCGGTGATGGGGCCCGCTGCCAGCTCACAGGGTGGTGAGCCCTGTGAGGGTCACTCCCGGAGCGATGCCGACGAGTCCACGTCACAGCCACGTCACAGCCACGCGGGGCCCGAGGTGGCCCACCACGGCCTGGGGGGTCCCAGCAGGCACGCGTGACGCCGCGGCCCACGGGCCCGTCCCGGCCTCGCACCTCGTCCCGGATGCCACGGCGCGGGGGCAGCCACCCCCCCTCTCGTGTGACACACACTAAGCCCCGACGAAGCAGGAACGCCTCACGGTCGGCGGAGAGGAACACCGGCGTGGCCGCTGTAACTGGATCGGGGCCACCGATCGCTCCAGAGACGAGTGAGGCCTCAGACAAAGGGGCCTCTCTCTAGAGAGTTCTGCCTCTCCACGGCCTTTCTCTAGGAAAAACGCGTACGATTCAGGCCAACGTTGCCTGTGCCCAGCGGAGCCGCTCGCCCGCTGCTGTGTGCGTCCTGACCCTGTCTGCCCGCTCCGCGTTGTGAAAGCGCGCGCGCCCGCACTCAGCGGGCACAAGGCTTGTGCAACGCGCGGCCCTGCTCCTGCGGTCGCTGTGCTGCTGCTTCATCCCACCCAGCCCTCGGCCTCTCCCCACCTTTGCTTCCCCTCAACCCCCGTCTCCCGGATGGGCTGGCCTCGAGGCTGCTTCTGGCACGGAGACGCAGGAAGGGCGGGGGTGTTGCCTCACACACCGCTCGGTACTGAATGGGTTCCTCTTCGGTCACTCAGTGTCCCCGAATCAGATGACGCCCTGTGATGGGCGCGGTGCGGGGGGCAGAATCCCAGCCCCCCCAGACCCGCTGCGGGACAAGCTGGCTCCCACCTGCTGCGCTCAGGGCATGGTCCACAGTGCCCCCCGCACACACCCCAAGTCCCAGCTGGGCGCTGAGCCCCGAGGCTGCCCTGCACTGGCCCACCCATCCCCCTCCGCAGCCAAAGCCTGGAAGGGGAAAGGGGGGCCCCAGCAGACCCAGGGGGACTGGCAGATGCCTCCAGGCCTCCCCCGTCCTCCAGCTTTTTAATGGACCCACGTGCTGAGCAGCCCCTGCGGCTTCCGTGGCTGACAGCCGAGTCCCAGGCTGACCACAGCCCCTGGTGGTCGGGGACCAGGGCTGGGCAGGTGCTGCAGAGATGGACGCCAGCCCCACTGCGTGGGCGCCAGCCCCCCACGGCTCAGGCGGCCCGCCGTGCCGGCCCTGCCCAGGGAGGGCACAGGCGGGAGGGGAGGGGTCAAGGCCACTGAGTGATGCGACGCGGCCACACTTGTCGCAAAGCATCGGTGGGGAGCCAGCGCGAACACGTGACCGCCGGGACCTGCCCTGGGCTGGGCATGGCTCGCGTGAGATCTCATCCTCACGACCCAGCCTGCCACGGCTGTGACCGCTTATCCGTGCTGCACGCATGGTGGGTGGGGGTGCCTGTCTCGTCACTGTCACTCCCAGGAACCAAGCTGACACGGCGGCCGCCATGCCGAAGGGGAAAGCACACGCTGGGGACCGTGGCACTGGCAGACAGTCCTGGGCTTGGCCTGGAAGGACACGCCTCACTCCTGCTCCCGTCGCCCGGCTGCACTCACCCGAGAGCACGCGCCGCGTGGCCCGACCCCACGCCCCGGTGGCCTGTCATTCGCAGACGGCGGTGGCACCACGGAGAGTCGCTACCGAGTCCGGACCCCGAGCTCGGCACCGTCCCGGCTGCTTTCTGCACGGACCCACCACCCCCGGCTCGGCCGGGACGCTGGCCCGGGAGGCGGCGTTCAGGCCGGGCTCACAGCCCAGCCCGACGCAGCAGCAGCACCTGCGCTCTGGGGGCCCCGCCATGGCTTCCGAGAAAGAGGCTCCTGGTCTCGGGGGCCCTCACCCGGCCCAGGCAGTGTGACCCGGCCCCCTGCCAAGCGGGCGGGCGGCCAGCGCGGCCCGGGACCTGGAGGCGTAGCGTCTCCCATCTACGATGGGACACGAACTCCATTCGGCCCCGACCGCTCTGTGGTCCGCGTCCCCCGGGGCCCAAGAGGAGCAGGCAGGAGAGGAGCCAGGCTTGGGGGCGGTCTGTTTCCGCCCTGTCCTCGCGTCCTCCTTGACAAACCAGCTGACAGCGGAGGCGTCGTCTTGGCAGACAAAGGCGGCGGCGGCTTCTCCCGCGGCCTGCCCGGGCCCGCCTCTCCCGGGGAGGAGCCAGGGGACTCCTGCAGTCCCTGCCTGGGCCCCTTCGCGACCCCTCTTGCTCTTAGGAGCGCTGTCCTCCTCTCTTCTCGGAGAGGCTAGGTCCTACTCCACCTGTCCCAGGGGGTGGGGTCACCCTAAGTGCTCCCAGGCCTGGGGCCCAGCTCCCACCCAGGACCAGCCAGGGCGACCTGGGGAAATGAGTTACCCACACGCAGCCTCTCTCGGGGTGCTGCTTGGTTCTTCCCTGACCCGGTCCTCTGGCTTCACCGGCCCCTCATCCACGGGCACACCCAATGCCCACGGGCCCTCCACGTGGGTGCCCCAAACACAGTGGACAGAGGCAGGGAGCTGAGGGAGGCGAGTCCTATCCCCCTCGAGTCACCGGTCAATTCCATTTCAGGTTCCACTCACCACGAAAGGAGAAGGAACTGGGAGGAACTGGGAGCTGGCCTGTACCTCTGATTCTACAGGTGGAAAAGGTGCAGGCCTGGATGGGACAGGGACGTGCCCAAGGCCCCACAACACAGCAGAGGCAGAGCCGCAACTAGACCCCCAGCCTCCCGACTTCTCATTCAGCGCCTCTGTTCTCTGTGGGCGGCTTCTCAGGCTCAAATTCTTCCTGCCCACAAGGGCTAACGCGAGCCTCAGAAAACTACTTAATGTCGGAGGCTGCAAGAACGTTTGAGATCTGACAGCAAAACTTTGGCAGGAGGAAGCGCCGTACAGAGGCATCCACCCATTGTACAGAAGAGCAGGTCGGGGCCCATGAGCGCAGGGCACCTACGTGAAGTCGGGGGGGGGGAGGGCAGGCAGGACGCCCGGAGCCCCACATGAGTGGTCTTTCTGCCCGCAGGTCCTAAGTGTGAGGGTTCCGACGGTGGCGTGGAGAAGAGGTGGGGCTGGCCTTGGACCGCAGTCACGCTGCAGCGAGGCATGGCCCAGGAGGCCTCGTCCAGACAGGAGATCGCCGCTGGGGGTGGGGAAGATTTTCATCCATTTGTAGAAAACACAGCGGAACTTCCCAACTAAACCGCATTTCTCAGACCACAGAGTTGGCACTTTTACGAACAGGTCAGTGAGCCACCGACGCCCACCCTTTCTCAGCCAAAATGTCACTGACAGGGCTTGGGAGGGGGCAGCGGTGGGTGGAGGTGGCCGAGGCCCCAGGAGAGGTCGGTCACCACAGGCAGCACCTGAACCCAGGTCCCGTTGCCAAACCCGTGCTCTCTCCTCCGACCTTGTGCTGCAGAGGCCTGGCCAGGCTGGCAGGTATCGGGGCCTGGTGGTCCAGGAAAGGGGCGGCTCCTGCTGAATCCCCTCACCTGGGGGCAGACCCCGGATAACGAGGGGGAAGGAAGCCCTGCGGAGGTGCTGGGGGCAAAAGCTGGGGACGCGCGTGTTCCCCCATCCCACCCTCACCAACCCCGCCCCCACGTGTCCCGACTAAGTGCTTTCCGCCTGGGAAAACGCTGCAGCAGCGCCGGCTGCCTACGGCGATCCGATTATGAAACGTGCCGCGTTCGATGAAAACCAGCCCCTCGATTAGCCAATTCGTGTGCTTGTGCCCGGCCACCCTGCTGGCTAGAGCCGGCTCAGCCCAGCCGCCCCATCCCTGGCCAGGCCACACCCACGTCAGGCCCGTCCAGAGGGACTAAGGGCTCAGGCGCTGGGCTGGCAGGGAAGGTTCTCCCCGGACGCTCTGAGCAGAAAGGCTGCATCCGGCAGCCATCCATCCATCTTCCTGGGATGCCGGGAATGCTGACTCCACAGGCCGGACCCGCAGTTCCCGGGGGACCCTCCTGTCAGCTCCGGCCTGCAGTCCCCCCAACCTCGACCTGCACCTGCCTTAAGGTGGGCCGTGAATTTGCCGCTGGGAGAGGTGTGAGTGGGCAGAGGGAGAGGGCGGCGGCCCAGGGCCTGGGATCTGGACCACCAACTCGAGCATCCTCCCTCCAGAAGCCTTCGCCACCTACGCCCCTCCCCTGTCCCCTCAGCTCCCACCGCTGCCATATCACCGGGGAACTACGCACACCTCCACGTGTCAGGACCCTAATCCACGTGCCAGCACACCCTCACCTAGGAGCTCCCTGAAGGCAGGGTCCCAGTCAGTACCCCTCCAACGACTAGGAAGAGGACGGACGTTCAAACCTCCCACTAAGGAACACTCCCGCGCGCGTCACAGGCACAGACGGCAGACCACGTGCTCCTGGGTGCTGCAGGTTTGAAATGCTGTTCAGGGTCACATGGAGTGAGTGTGCAGCTTGGCCACAGGTCCTCTCTGCCCCACAGCCCAGTCCGCCTGCCGCCTGAGCCCCGGGGAGAAGGCTTCTCCCCGTCCCCTCCACCTGCCTTTAGCAGCCTCCCTGGAGCCGCTTCCTGACAGATGCGATGCCTGGAGTCAGGGATTGCTGCTGCGCCTGAGGGCGGACCGACTCCGTCAGTCTCCCCAGGCACGGCCTGGGGACCCAAGGACGCCTGGGGCTAGAAGGACGGGCGTCTGGCCCCTGTGGGGTGGCCTTTGTGTCCGACGTTTCCCAGTCCCCAGGTGCTAGCCTCCACCAACATTCCCTGGGAGCCTAACAGCACCCCTGGGCTCACTGAGTGAGCATCAGTCCCGTCTGTAAACGGGGAGCCTGAGGCCAGGGGTCCCAAAGGGCCTGACTCAAATCACAGTCACCGGAGTCTGGTTTGTGATATGAAAAGAGGGTCCTGCCTCCCTCCCCAGGGCCACTGGTGACTTCCCCCTCTCGGTCCCGCCCTAACGCCCCCGACACCTGGCTTCTCTGTCTTGACCCACCTCCAGGGAGGGCCTAAGCCCGGGAGCCTTCTTCCCTGGCCCACAGCACCCAGCAGGACCCGAGGCCCTCCAAGGGGCCTGGGTCTGCCCCCTCCCCAACCCCTGTGATCGTGTCTTTAAGGTTTTTTGGTTTTTCGCTCATAAACTACATGAAACGTGGCAGCTCTGTCTGAAGCAGCAGCACAAAAGAGTGTCTGGTGGCCCTGGGTGGAGGAGGGGGGGGACACACAGCCTCCTAAGGGAAAAGCCTCTCCCGGGAGGACTAGGAGGGTCAGAAGTCGGGGTGGGGGACACCCAGTGGCATGGGGGGCCAGGCCAAGATGGAGGGGGGGGACGAGCCTCCCTCCGGACCCACTAGGGTGGGTGGCTGCCCTGCGGGTCAGGGCCACGCTCGTCCCCAGAGGCGAGCTGCCTCCTCTCCCCAGGATCGATGACAATTTTTTTTTTAAAGAGTCCGCGGGCTCCAGAACCGGGCTCCCGTCCCCCCCAAAGGGAGAGAGCTGCTGCTCCCCGGCGCAACATCCAGGTGCGAGACAGGTCATTCCCTGGTCCCGAGCTCCCTCCAGGCCGAGGCCCTGGCGGTCCCTGGGCACGAGGGACCCAGCCCCCCCCACCCCATTGTCCCCGGCTGCAGCCACCCCGACACCCCAGGGTGGCCGAGGCGCCTCCGCGGACCCGGGCCGCGCGGGGGCTCGCTCCGTCCGGGGCTCCCCGGGATCGGGGGGGACGCGGGGTCCCGTCCGGGGTCCCCCCGGGGGTGAAGGGGGACGCGGGGTCCCATCTGGGGGTCCCCTCGGGGGTGAGGGGGACGCGGGGTCCCGTCCGGGGGTCCCCCCGGGGGTGAAGGGGGACGCGGGGTCCCGTCTGGGGTCCCCACGGGGTAGAGGGACGCGGGGTCCCATCCGGGGTCCCCCCGGGGTGGAGGGGGACGCGGGGTCCCATCCGGGGTCCCCCGGGGGTGGAGGGGGACGCGGGGTCCCGTCCTGGGGTCCCCCCGGGGTGAAGGGGACGCAGGATCCCGTCCTGGGGTCCCCCCGGGGGGTAGGGGGCGCGGGGTCCCGTCCTGGGGTCCCCCCGGGGGTGGAGGGGGCGCAGGATCCCGTCCGGGGTCCCCCGGGGAGGAGGGGGCGCGGCGCCCCGGGGTGGGGGGGTGACAGGTGCCGACGCCGGCCCGGGCCGCGCCCCCCGCCCGGCCGCGCTACTCACCGCTCGGGCCACGCGCCCGCCCGGTCCCGCCGCCGCGATCCGACGCCCCCGGCCGCCTCGGGCCCCCGAACCGCCTGCGCCGCGCCCCGGCCCCGGCCCCGGCCCCGGCGCCGCCAACAAACTAGTTTCTCCGGCCCGCCGGCCCCGCCCCCCGCCCGGGGCGCCGCAGCCAATCGCGGGCGGCGCCGCTGTGACGGACAGGCGGCCCCGCCTATGGGGCAGCCGGCGTGGGGGGGGCAGAGGGGCGGGCGCTCCCGCTGCGCCGGGACCGTGACGGGGCGGGGCGGGGAGCGGAGCAGGACGGCGCTCGGGCTCTTAAAGGGCCAGGCGCCCCCGCCCCGCCCCCTCCCCCCGACAAGGGGCCGCAGAGCCTCCCGGAGGGGAGAGCAGGTGGACAGAGAGCAGAGGCGCCCTCTGCCCCTGCTCTGCGGGGCTGCGCCTTCAGGGGTGCAGGCGCCGAGGCAACGTTTTCTTCTTTTTCTTTTTTTTTTCACTCTGGGTTTGTTTCTAAGTTCGGGGTTTGGGGGGGGCAGCTAGGACTCCACACCTTGCCTGGACTTGAGAATATGTATCTTACAGAGTCCTGCAGCTCTCCTGTGTGCGTACGTCAGCCTTCAAATGCGCATTCATTCATTCGTTCATCCATCCTCATTCATTCGTTCCACGAAACTTGACTGGGCATGGGCCCGGTGGGCCAGTCTCAGAGGCCGGGCATGCTCTGCCGCTTCTCTTTCTTACCTTCTGGGTTCTGCCTAGCGTGCCAGCACTTCCAGGTTGCTACGAATCGAGTTTCTTCTTCGGTGACATGTGTTGACCCCCTAGAAAGGAAAATAAAGGTGCCTACTGGAAAGGGTTCCTGGTGGTTTACAGGGCACAAATTAAAAAAAAAGAAAAGAAAAGATAAACAGAGCCTAGCAGCCTTTCTTAAAGGAGGACCTCTCAGGAAAGCTTTGCTTCAAAGAGAAGTGGACCCAAAGCTGCCCTACGACCTGCTCAGATGTGCTCTTGACATCTGAGCCGACCCTTTTAAAGGAATCCCTGTCACCTTCCTTCATCTCATCGCATGGAGAGTTGCCGCCACCCAATCAGAGCTGCAGAGCTGTATCCCCCTGCTTTAGCTTCTTTAGGATTAACCAGAGTGGCCCCATTCTGACCACGCAGGACAGTGCTCTTTGGACCAATCCTACTGTGCCGATCAGGAGTCCTCATTTGCATGAGGGTGGACCAGTCAGGGACCAGAAACTGGGACTTCTCTTATCTATGTCAGGTCCCTGGGGCTCTGGGAGTGCACCTCCCCCTTTCTGCCAAAATGAGCCTGTGCTGGGGAGAGCAGAGCCACCTGAGGGCTGGGCCGCCTGAGGGCCGCCTCACCTGAGGGCCGCCTCATCCTCAGGCCCCTCCCAGCCCTGTGGTGAGGAGCAGGGAGCCTCACCTTATTGCCAACCAGCCAGGGGCTCTCATTCTGTGAGGAAGAACTTAAGGGTGAGGCAAACAGCCGGAGAGCCGGGGGGTCCAGCCACCAGATTCCCCTTTCGCGCCACAAGAAGGACTTCAAAGGCAAGGCGAACAGCAGGCAGGAAGGTGTGAGGCTTCTCAAGCGAAAATACACACTAAGCGTGAGGAGAGCGACTCACGAGAGCGGGAATGAGAGACACATAAAGATGGCCGGTTACGAGCTTTTTGTTCTCCTGAGAGGCCGAGCCCAGGAAAATGTGCTGATGCAGCCGGCGGCCTCCTAGCATGCGGGGAACTTGGTTTCCTGCTTTTTCTTCCTCGTGGGGCGATTAGGGAACTGTCATGGCATCCGGTGCATGATGGGAGCTGCGGTGTTTTCAAAGCGGATGAGATTATACCGATGCCAAAGGTCATGCCTGGGCCAAAGGTCATGGCATCTAGGCCTGGCAAGAGCGCTTTGGGCTTGTGTCCCCTGCCAGGCCTAAAACGGCGAGGTTTGAAGAAAAGAAAGTCTTTCGAAGCCATATTCTGGCAGGGGGACAGGGGTGTTCATGGGCCACCTGTCCGGCCTCAACCTGAGAGCGTCCTACTGTGAGGCCGGCTGTAAGGGCAGGGCCGCCTTGCCTGAGGGCCGCCCCCCGCCATGCTGTTCCACAGCTGCGCTGCTTCACAGCTGAGCTCTTTGAGCCTAATGAAGGTTTCCCCTTCACCCCAGCCCAAACTGGAGATGCCTGTGGGCACTGAATCGGGGCCAACGACCATCAGTCGACCCGTTGCCGTGGCAGGGAACAGTCCTTGTGGAAGTATCTGCGGGATTAATGGAGACGAACCCCTGCGACAAAGTAAGTGAGCAATAAGCGGCCTTTCTTTTCTCGCTCCTACTGAAAATGGATCATTTGGGAGGTCAAGAATACACAGGGCCTTGGTAAAGTATAGAAAGTGATAAGTGCCCTAAGAGCCAAGCAGGGAGCGGGGAGAATTCCTGGGACGCAGAGACCACACTGCAGGGAGGTGCGAGGTGGGGGCAGCAGGAGGGGACGCACGCAAGGTTTGGAGGTGGAGTAGGATTTTGACTGCTTATACCGAACCAAAGAGATTCCAGGCTTAAAAGGCTGCGAGGTGACAGGGAAGATACCACCAGAGGGTGATTAAGGGAATGGGGGGACAGTATCGTGCGGAGGCAAGCAGCCTGAGGCCTGGGTTTGAATCCTCAGGTGCTATTTAGGACTGAGGCAGACTGCTCAGGCTCTGAGTGTTGGGTCCTGACTGGTGAAAGGAGGATTCTAGAACCTTTCTTGTTAGGGTTGTTCTTGTAAAGATTAAAAAAGAGGACATATGTCGTGGGCCTGCCACCTCGTATCTGCTCCGTAGAGGTTGGTCTTCACTTGGCCCAGAGCCGGACACTGTTAGGACACGAGGTTGCTGATATTTCAGAGCGGTCCTGACCAGTGGTAGGGGCCGGGCGAGGATGCTGTCAGGGTGGCTTCCATGTGGAAAAGGCGACATCAGAATAACTGGTGAAATGATGCAGAGCACGTTTGTAGTTCTATCCTCCTGCCAATTTTCTGGTGCTGGGGTATTTATATAATTGTTAGTTGGACGAAGCTCCACGGGCAAAACCGATTCTTAGCGAGTTCATAGCCACCGCTCATTACTCTATCCCAGTCCTCTGTGAGGTTGTGCGTGCCAACCCCCGAACATCCACTCCACGGTACCCGTTTCCCCTCCTCGACGCCCACGCCTAAGTCAGGCGCCGGTACGTATGAAAACAGGCAGTGGAGCGAAGTGAGACCAAGAACACGGGTTGAGTTACTGAGTCGATGCATGGTTTGGAAGGAAACGCGGCGAGGCTCGCTTTGCCATCTGTTTCAGTCCTCACTGTAGACGCTGGCGCAAAACCACTGACCTAGCTCTGAGCCAGTGTCACAGTGACCCACCTGCCTGTCATTCTGCCTCCCTGCACGGGGGGTTCTGAGAAGGCAGCGACCACAATATCTCCGGATCCTTGTTTTTTATTTTATTTTATTTTATTTTATTTTATTTTATTTTATTTTATTTTATTTTATATTTTATTTTATTTTATTATTTTTTATTTTATTTTATTTTATATTTTATTTTATTTTATTATTTTTTATTTTATTTTATTATTTTATTTTATTATTTTATTTTATTTTATTTTTTAAATTTTATTTTATTTTTTATTTTATTTTATTATTTTATTTTATTTTATTTTTTATTTTATTTTATTTTACTTTTTATTTTATTTTATTTTATTATTTTTTATTTTATTTTATTATTTTATTTTATTTTATTTTTTATTTTATTTTATTTTACTTTTTATTTTATTTTATTATTATTATTTTATTTTTTTTTTTATAAATAATTTTTTTTTTTTTTTTTTATTTTTATTAATATTTTTTTTTTTTTTTTTTTTTTTTTTTATTTTATTTTTATTTTATTTTATTTTATTTTATTTTATTTTATTTTATTATTTTATTTTATTTTATTTTATTTTATTTTATTTTTTATTTTATTTTATTTTATTTTACTTTTTATTTTATTTTATTTTTTATTTTATTTTATTTTACTTTACTTTTTATTTTATTTTATTTTTTATTTTATTTTATTTTATTTTACTTTTTATTTTATTTTATTTTATTTTATTATTTTATTTTATTTTATTTTATTTTGCTTTTTATTTTATTTTATTTTATTTTTTATTTTATTTTATTTTATTTTTTATTTTATTATTTTATTTTATTTTATTTTATTTTTACACAAGCTCTGCATACAGTTTTGAAACGCCGTGACTAAATCTCATATCAGAATTAGCTTTTGCCGCCTGTGACAGAAACCTCCAAATAACTGTGACTTTAAAAAAGATAGCGGCTTGTTTCTTGCTCATGCCAAGTACATCTAAAATGAATCCGTGACTGGCTGGCATGACTAATGCGTGCCTGATAACTCTACCGTTATCAGACGCCCGGATTCTCACTCTGCCATCCTTAATGCTCGGCTCCCTCACGGTCCAGGATGGCTGCCGGAGCGCCAGCTATACCATCTGCTTTTCAGGCAGCAGGAAGCAATAGGAGAAGAGCAGGTAGATGACTCCCAGCTGCGTTAGCCCCCGTTTGGCAGGCTGCCGGCGTCCGCAGGGGGCTTCCACTTACACCTTCTGGAGACTCCTATGTGAGTGTGTTGTGTCTTCAGACAGAGTGTAGGGTCTTTTACCAAGAAAGAGGGATCTAGAACGAATTCTTGGTGTCAGCCAACGGTTCTGGCCAACACCTTCTCTCCCCCGGCACCGCCATCTGTCCAGTGTTCCTGGTGGCTCAGACTCTAAAGTTTCATGGGATGCTGTGCAGATCGAGCACGTATTTGTTAAGGGGTGACTGAGCTCCCGGTTCTTTTACTTCTTGGATGTTCTTGGTCAGGCTCCTCTGCCGCCGATTTCTCCTCACTTCCCAGAGGTCTAAATGTCGGAGTGCCTGGGAAGTGAATGCAGATGAATAAAACAACCTCTGCTCCACCTCCATCCGTACTCCAAGTGGTTTCATCCAGGCCCGTGGCTTATGTTCCTATAAACACTGGCAACTCCCAAACCTGTACCCCGACTCCTTCCCCAAGAATTCCAGGTCCACAGGTGCCACCACTGAGTCAGTGTCTCGGCTGGAGGTCTAGGGGCACCCCACCTTAACGTGCACCCACTGAGCTCCTGGGACGCAGTCCCGCAAAATACATCCTCCTCTTCCCCGGGGACTGAGGAGCAGGCCTGGCGTCTCGGCTGGCCCTGCGCACACGGCCAGAGCCTGGTGTCCTGTCGAACATAAGCAACCTCACAGCACATCAGCGTCGGCCAAGGGCACTCGGGGCCCACACGAGCCAAGACAAAAGCAAGACCGCTCCGCATCACATCTCAACACAGCAAAACGAGCGCGTGGGCCGAGCCACGGAATGCCAGATGTGGTTAATGCAAGTGGCCGCTGGCTCCTTATTCGTTGCAGCTTTGGCCTCTCCCTGGGTTGCCCTCCTTCTGGATAAGATTTCTTGAGATGCCCCATCAGGGAGTCACCCTGGCTCTATAAAAGCACCCCAGCTAGGGCGAGTCCCCCCTTCCTCGCCCTGCCCCCCAAACCACCCAACCAAAGCGAAATCCTAACACCCCGGTGCCGAGATGCCCCCTGGTGCAGTCTCCCTCATCGCAGCAGGTGGTAAACCCAGCTCGTTCATCTGCAGGTGCTCCTGGCTGACGAGACAAACATGTTTTTCCTGCGGTTGAGGGACTTCGTCGGCTGTCTCCTCTCCCAGAATGCAAGCTTCGTTAGGGCAGGGGCTTTGTTCTGTTCGTTGCTGCCTTTCCAGACCTAGCCCCATGCCTGGCCCACAGCAGGCTCTCCGTAAATATTTCTTCGGTTAATTCAGGATGCATGGAAGGGAGCATCAGGGGTGGTGGGAGCCACCAGCAAGTCAGTGGGTTCTGATCTCCTCTTTGGATAAGTTCAGCCAAGACTTCAGTTTTCAATTAAGCTCCCCAAAGGGGAAAGCCCTGGTCAGATGTGGCCTCCCAGGGCAGGGCTGCGGCAGATCTCGATGACTTTGTCCCCTTCCCAAGGGAGGGGCCGGATGGTACAGTCGTCATTCTGGGGGAGCAGCTAGGATCGAGGTCCCTGGTGAGTCACCGCTTCCGCCTTGGGTGCACAATGGAGCCGGGCAGGGCTGGGCCTGGCAGGGACAGAGTCTGTGGGAGGTGTAGAGGTGTCCTGCCTTCCCCTGGTGACAGTGTGGGGACCGTGTGACAAAGATGCCCTTCTGACCTTGCTGCTCTTTCCAGCCCATGAAGCTGCCGCCGCTCGGCGGTCTTCATTCTAGCAGTGCCCGTGAAGCCCCTGTCCCCAAACTGTGCAAAAGCCACAGTGTAGACTTTCCTTGGTTGCCACACAGAAGCCAGAGGGCTGAGGGGGTGACGATGGCCTTGGCCCACGTGGCCGTGGGCCCGTGCATACAGACCTGGGGGTGCTTCAGATGCGCCGGGCCCAGCCCGCAAGGCCAGCCTTGGAGGAGCTGCTCCGAGGGGGTGGAAATTAGCTGCAGGAAGGAAGATACGGGAACATCACAGGACAGATGCCTCCTTTATGAAACTCGGCCAGGGCCCGTCCCACTCCCTTCCCAGAAACCAGAAGGGAAGACACGGTGTGGAACGATGCTTAGTCAATGGCTGTCGCAGGTGCAAAGCAGTGGGTGTAGCGTGCTGCCTCTGGGCCCGAAGAAGGGAACGTCATAAATGCGTGTGTGTCAGTGGGGACACGGTGAGGACATTCAGAAGATGAGCCCAGCACTTGCCATGGGTGAGGGGGGTCCCTTGGTCTGATGGGGACAGAGGTGGGGGCAGTGAGGCACAGAGAGAGGGTCTGATTTCTGAGTCACGGGAATCTGTTACTTATTCACAAAATAATTTAAAAACCAGGCCGGAAGCTTAAAAAAATAAAAAAATAAATAAACAAACATATATTTCTATGCACAGCTTAGGATGGGGGAAGAGGAAACAGAGATTTTAGTCTAGATGGTCTGGCTTTTTAGAAAAATGTATTCAGGTTGTCTCTGACGAATTAAAAATTGTGTTTGAAAATGAGGAAGAGAGGACGGGAAGGAGGCAGGCAAGAAGGAAAAGGTGGAAAGCAAGGAGGGAGGGAGGGGAGGAAGAAAGGAAAGGGGGGAGAGAAACGGCGTTTACGGACAGACACGCGACTCTGGACTTGCACCCTGGCTCCGACTCTAAGTGTGACAGGACCGCAGGACTCCTGGGCTTGGCGCCAGAGGGCTTCCCCGGGAACCCCGCGCAGGCCGTGGGGTTTCGTGCGTGTCCAGATGCGTCTGTGCACGGCGGGAATGGCGTCTCGGAGCCGAGCCGAGATGGAGCGCGGTGCCAACGTGTGGCCTCGTATTTCCGTGCGCGGAAAGCGAAAGCCTCAGGAAAACTTAGTGGAAGTAGATGTGGGTGGCCAGGTCCCTGGAAATACGGAAGGAGAACACCAGAAAGCTGAGCAATGAGAGGGAAAATATAATAAAATAAAATAAATAAAATAAAAATAAAATAAAATAATAAAATAAAATAAAATAAATAAAATAAATAAAAAATAAAATAAAATAATAAAATATAATAAAATAATAAAATAAAATAAAATAATAAAATAAAATAAAATAAATAAAAAATAAAATAAAATATAAAATAAAATAAAATAAAATAATAAAATAAAATAAATAAATAAAATAAAATAAAATAATAAAATAAAATAAAATAATAAAATAAAATAAAATAAAATAAAATAAAATTAAATTAAATTAAATTAAAATAAGAGCGCGCCCTCGCCCCCAGGCTGTGTGGTTGGGGAAGGCCGGGCACCAGCAGCACCCACTAGGTGGCACTGCCGTCCCACATTTGGAGGACCCGGCGCCCGTCTCTACGGGGACAAGTTCACCAGTTTGTAGGGAGAACTGGCCTGGTCCTCCGGGGCCTTTGCTTTCGTGCGAGCTCTCGGCACAAGGGCTCGGCCTGCGGGGGCCGGCGTGGCTGCAGTTGTGGGTGTCCCAGGGACGCGATGATGGACGACGCCACCCAAGCCCAGACACGCGTGGCTCTGCATGTCCCGCGGCACGCCTAGGCCGCTGGCTCGCTCTCGCACGTGGGCCTCGCACGCCGTCGTGTCGATGTGTTTCCAGAACGGGGCTGGGCGCACTCTCCATCTCCCTTTTGCTTGGTCGAAGGCCCCGCGGCCTGGTCTTCCTCGCCCCGAGGGCTGTCTCATGGCGGGGGTCTGGGTGCTCCGTAGGCACCACGTGCTGCTGTGGCTTCTTGGGTTCGGGACCCAGCCCGGGGGCAGCTCGCACACCTGCGGGCGTCCGGGGGTGGCTTTCTGTGCTGAGGCGAGGAAAGCCGTGCCCTCCAAATCCCATTTTCCAGCCTTGAGGGAGCTTTCGGGAATGCCTGCCTGCTCCGGGTGTGGGTCCTGCCACCTGCCGGGCCACAGGTGAGCAGGTCGCACCTGTGCAGGGCTTGTCGGCCATGGGCTTGGGGGTTGTTTGCTTTTCGGGAATCCCTGCTGCTTCAGTGGGGGCAAAGCATCCTGTAATTCCAGTTTTCGTAGAGAGGAGGTAAAAAGAGCAAAGAAGGAAGAAAGACCCTGAACGAGATTTCCGCAGAGTTTTACAAGAAAACGTTTCTCGTTGGAGTTCTACCTGGATCGCTGTGCCGGATGTTTCCTAGAATACGTTTTAGAAATCGAAATCGTTTGAAATAATTTCAGAGTTAGAGAAAAGCTATAAAAATAGTGCAAAGGATTGCCAAGTATCTTTCTCTCATGGTCCCCAAATTCTGCACCCCCATCATGATATATATTTATTTTCTAATACGTTTAAGAGTGTTGCAGCTCTGAGATCATTTTCCCTTTAAGTACTTCATTCAATATTTCCTAAAAATAAGGACATTCTCTCTCATGACCACAGTGCAATTGTGCAAAAGCAGGAAACTAGCATCACTACAATATTATTAGTTAATCAATAGATTTTATTTGAATTTCACCAGTTGTTTCCTCTAGTGTCTTTCGTATGATAAGGAAAAAATATTTTTTTAAGTATATCCAGGCTCACACATTGCATTGCGTTGTCATGCATTTTTGTGCCCGGGGTTCCCGAGAACTCAGCAGCCGGGGAGAGTTGTCGTCTGTGAATTCAGTCCCCCCCCCCCCCCCGTCTGTCTGGGTGACACTGGCGGGGTCGGGCTGGGACCGGTGGGGGCCCGGCCCGTCGGGGTGCTGGGCTGATTTTCGATGCTTTTCACAAAGGACCCGGCTTCGAGGTCTGAGGCCGAGAGAGAGAGGGGCGGGAGGGAGCCCGAATCCGTGCCAAAGGGGCGGGCTGGGAAAGCGGACCCGGCGGCGGGCTCGGGGCCGATCCAGCGACACCGGTGAATGGAAAGGGAACGGACGTTGACCCTCGGCCAGGCCGGGCGGCGGGAGCTGTCACAGTCCACTGAAGCGCAATAACCGCCGTCTGGGGCGGCGGCGGGTGTGCAGACGCGGCTGCAAAGTGGCGGCTCCACTAACGTTCCGGAATGAAAGGCGGGGACGGGGCAGGGAGGGGAGGGCGACCCGAAACCGAGCCCAGAGCCCACGACGCTGCCGGCCGATGGTGGCACCGTCCTTGCTTTCCAGGGGCGGACATGGGTCCGGACACTCGCCGATTCGAGGCCCCCGCTCTGTGGAGGGGATGCCTGGCTCACTGGCTGGGGGGCGAGAGGGCTGGGTGGCGTCCCGATGGGAGCCAACGCCGTCCCCCAGGGGGAGCGAGGAGGATGGCCGCGCTCAGGCGGGCCCGGGCCACGCCACACGTCCGAGGAAGCGGAGTAGCCATCCCCCAAGACACGCGGCTTCAGCGTTTCCAGCGCGATTTTCACTTCGAGGCCTTGAAAGCTCCATGAGGACCCCAAAGGTGCGAGTATTTTCTTTTTTTAAAACATTTTTCCATGACAGTAACACGCGAACGAGGGACGCGCGGGGCAGGTGCTCAGAGCTGGGTCTCCTGTGGCGGGCAGTGTTCGTCGCCCGGCCGCGTGCCCGTGTTCGAGGGCGACCCGAATTCGACGGCGTGTCTGGTCGCTTCCCCGGACGCCGCGCCCCTCCCTCTCCGAGGTGAGCTCCCCGACGGCAGGGGCGCGCTCTGTGCGGGACCTCGGCCCCCGGAGGGCTGTCGGGCATGGAACTGGTGCTCGGGACACGTAGGGGATCGTGTGAGACGCGGGGGCCGAGCTACCTCTTTGCCCCGAGGCCATCTGGGGCTTCTCTGGATGCGACCGTCCAAACCGCCTCTCCGTCTAAGGACCGCTGCGTTGGTAGGAGCCCGCTCGGACGACCTCATCTCGACTGGGTCAGAGCCGCGAAGGCCTTAGATTCTCAGATTAGGGCCCGTTCGTCCGGCGTAGCCGGGGCTCTGTGTTTCCACAAACCTTTTCCGTAGGGGACATAGCCCAAGCCATGCCAACTGCCCAGAGCGTGTTACGGGGATGTTTGCGCGACGGTCGTGGGGCGGAGTGAGGATGGGGCGTTCTCTCGTGGGCGGACGGGCAAAGACCCGGGCGGTGGGGCTGGACGTCTGACCATGGGCCGAGGCGTGGACGCACGCCCGTGAATGGGAAGGGGGAAAGGGCGTGGGCTGCTCGGGCGTGAGTGTGACCAGACCTGTCCAGGTCACCCCACCACTTTCTCCACGAGACAGACAGCGCGAGGGGGGCGACCGCCGGCTGCGGCCTGGGCTCCCGTCCCTCAAACGGTCGGGTCGAAGTGACCCGAGGAGCTAGTGATGCAGCGAAGGCGCGGGACGGCGGCGGACACGAGCCCGCGGGCAGGGCGCTTCTCCACATTTGTGGCTCCGTCACACCGCCGAGGGCTGCTTTCAGAGCGCGATGCGGGCCTGAGCGAGACCCAGGGCTTCGCTTTGACAGGCAGCGGAGCAGCCAAGGCCGTCGCCCTCGCCTGCCCCCGTGACCTCGCGTCTCTGCAGTGCCGCAGCTCCCCCCCCTTCCCTAAGGCAGCCACTGCGGGAGGAAAGCCGGAGGGAGGCCCGCTGGGGGATGCCATCTGGGCCCAGGGAGGCCTGGCGGGTGCAGCAGCTCACAGCGGCACCCACGGGCCGCAGGGGGACAGGAGAAAGGCCCCGGTCATGGTCGAGCCAGGCCTCGCTGGGCGGAAGCCCAGCGCCGTGACTTTCCCGTCCTTGGCCTGTCACTTAATCTCCGAGTCCCTACTCCATCATCTGTTCAAAGAGGACGGTCCTGCCGACGCTGCAGCTTTGCCCTGAGGAGGAAACAGGACACCGGCCGTGGAGGGGGATGCCCCCGCGCCTGGCCTCGCCGCCCCTCCGCCCTCTAGTCATCGCCCGCCTCTCATTACACCGCCCCCGCCCTGCGCCTTGTCACCACCAGAAAAAGCACCTCGTTGGGAGCACTGACTCCAAACACCCCGACCTCTGACCCTTCCGGCTTCGCTCGGAGTCCCGCTGCCGCGATGCTCGCGCCGGGTCGGGGCCTCCCGTCCACACGCCTCGGCCCTCCCCTCGTCCAGAGCGGTGAAGCCTTGGAGGGAGACAAGGAGCCTGGTCGCTTGTGTCCAGGTAGTGAGACGTAGCTTCGTCAAGGGTTCGATCCCCGGACGTCCGTCCGTTGTCCCTCGTAGGTGCGTCGCCGTCATTTCCGCTGACGGAATTCCGCGGCTTCCAGTTCGGTAACGCCTTTGGGGCTGTGGCATCCTGCGTTTGGTCCCTGGCACACTGGAGGGCACCCGAAGTTGTCCTTTCCTCCGGCTGCGGAAAACCAGGCCGGGTTCTCCTTCCTCTTCTGCCTGGGACCCTCCGTCTGGAAAGGCGACTCCCCTCGCCTCGCCATCAGGTCTCAGGGGTGACGTGGCGCTGTCTGTAAAGCTTGCCGTTGCCCAGACGACAAGGATTTAAAAAAAAAAAATCGGGTCTCGTTTCAAACCGTGGCCCGTTTCTCCCAGGGGGGCAGGTGCTTGCGGGTGGCCCCGTCCGAAGGGGCACCGCGAGGCTGCGTGCGGGCCCCGGGGGTCACCCGGAGCAGGCGCAGGAGGCGCCGGCCTCTGCCGTCGGGCCGCCGTGCCGTCGCTAAGCCCCTCGCAGGCCTGCCCGGCGTTCCCACCCGTTGCTGGCCGACTTGCGGGCGGTTCGGGGTTGTGCTCTGGGCCAGAGGGGAGATCTAGGCAAGGCGGATAGGGCCTCGGGGAAGGTGGCTGATTTGCTGGAGGCAGAGTCCTTGGTGATGAAGCTTATTTTATTTCCCTGCGACTGGGTCCCCACTGTGTCCCTATTGTGGTACATGACCGTGGTGATTTTTGTGATCTCCTGGGATCCACGGACGCCAGAGACGAGGGGTTGTCCCCGTTATCTCGTGGTAAGCAGCAGAAAGCCCTTCCCAGGACTCTGGATTCGCAAATCCCAACGGGCCAGGCTGCTCACCTTCGTTAAAATCTCTCCTCTTCGATCCCCGTTCATCACAAGGCGCGTGAAACGGATGGAAACGTTTAGGGGCAAGAGACAGAAACAGCCCAGACGGACACCGGATAAATGCCCTTTGCTTAGAGAGACGGAGGGACGATCTTCAGAAGTCCCCGAGAGGATTAGAAACCGGGGGAGCGGGGGAGGAAGACTTCGGGTTCTGGCGAGCAAATGACTTTAACGGATCCCTTTGCCGCGGATGCCCGTCTGTCCGCTGGAGCTCACGGTGCTAATGCGAGAGGGCAAGCACACGCCTTAAAGTTTAGGTACGGGCTTCCCGTCGAAGCTTCCTTTTGGACTTTTAGGGGTGCCATTCCGAATGAATGGGGGCAAGGGGAAGGGGTGGCTGACGAGGGTGGGAGAGAGGGGTAAGCCTGCTGGAAAAACAAACAAAACAAAGATCAGACACAAAAAAATTCCCAGGCACCCTAACCGGGGCCACATTTAGGTTTAACCATGGGGTCACACTTAGGTTTTAAACAGTGTCCACCCGCATCTGTCGTCCTCTGCCCCGTGGAACATTCGGTCCCTCTCGGCCTCCTGCCGAGTGCTCGGGAAAAGCACTCGGGGGTGTCCCCCTGTCCCCTGGGACGTAGCTCACGCCATTTCCTGAGGCACTTTCCCGCCTCTCCTGCTGAGGCACTTGGAAGGGATGGACCTTGTCGCACCCAGAGAGGCCTCTCCGCTGCCGATCCTCCGGGAGAGATGAAAGAAGCCGATCTCCCCGTTTTCTGTGTCCTTTACCACAGCCCCCCTGCTCGCTGCGGGGGGCAGGGCCGCAGACTGGTTCAGTCGTGTCTGCTTCTGTGTCCCTTCCGCAGCCTGTGTGCCAGCTCGCCCTCCCCTCTGAGGCCGGGGTCTTCCGGAAGGCTCCGTCGGCCCCCGATAGAGATCTGGAGATGCCCCTCAGCCCTCCCACGCTCCCTCTGAAGCCCGAGTCAGTGGAGGCCACGCTGCCTCTCGCTGCGGCACTTGTGTTGCCGTTTCGTCCTTTCTGGGCGTGCTCGAAGGCTTTCGGAAGCAGAGAGCGGTGGCTGACCGTGCAGGTAGCTATCGAGTGGGCCGACGGGTGTTGTTGTTGCCTTAGCTGAGGCGTATCTGTGCCTGCGGGCCGGCTTCAGAGCGGGTCCGAAGGCCGAATACGCCGGGATCCTTGCAGGCCGTCGACCCTAAGGAAGACCCCTGTGCAGTAGGGCTCCATGTGGTCAGCTGGGCCCAAGTTCGGGGCCGGAGCCTGCCTCACGCACTGCTCATCGCGGAAAAGCCGCGGACTGGCGGCCAAGCCTCCTGCTCCGGGGCCCTGCCCCCTGGGCCCACCCTCATCAAGGAGATCCCGGAGCCGTGTTTTGACCCACGCGCTGAGACCTGACCCTGTCTAATTGGGGCTGCCAAGCTAGAGCCTTATTTGCATATTCACGGATCAATCAGATCAGCTCCATGACGACCGATCGGAACGTGCGGTTCTGACCAGTCAGCCCGTGGCTGTTTGGACCAGTGGCACTGTGGAGATCTTCCCGAGGCTGCCTTTCCCTGTTTTGCAGAAATTTACCTGAATTAAGGTTTTCCTCCTCCTGCCTGCCCCCCAGCCTGGGGACACCTGTCGGCGTTAGGTTGGCCACAGTGGACGTGTTTAGGCTCGGCGTTTCCTGCTTCCTCCTGAGCGACGCTCGAGGGCCGGGGTGGAAAGGCACCAAAGAGGAGTAAGGAATCGGAGGCAGGAAGGAAGGACGGGCTTTTACAGGGGATGTAAGAGCCTCACAGGCCCTTCGGGGCCCCCCCTCTCCCCCTTTGTCGTTCTTCCTCGTGGAACGGACGCCTTCCTCCCCCCTCGTCTGCCGAGATCCTGCTCTCCCGTGGGCGGTCAAGCTGAGGGGCTCCTGCCCTCAGAGCGTGCTTCTGCCCAGCCCAGAGCATCTATCTAAGCCTCGGAGATGAGATCTCCTCCCTGTGTTTTCCTCGCCCTCCCACAGGGAAAGAGAGAAAAAGCAGCCGGGGTAGGAGTGAGAGGGGAAAAGCCTGAGCAAGTTCTTCGGGTGAGGGTGCTCGGGGGACCCCGCAGCCGCGGGAAGCGAGCACGTGGCAGGAGCAGGCTTTGGGGAAACAGAGGCACGTTCGTGTCACACGGCCGTTTAGGCATCGATCTTTGCCTTCATTCATTCATTCATTCATTCCTTCCTTCATCTTCCTTCCTTCCTTCCTTCCTTCCTTCCTTCCTTCCTTCCTTCCTTCCTTCCTTCCTTCCTTCCTTCATCTTCCTTCCCTCCCTCCTTCCAGCCTTCGCCCTGACACCCGTCCTGCCTCGTCCTTTCCGCTCATTTGTCAGTCGCGCGTGTTTGGGTTTGACGCGAGAGAAACAGACAGCTGGGCGGCCTTCGCTGCTTCGCTAACACCAGGCTGTTTGTGTTCACACTTCCCCGTCTGATGAGCCGCGTGGGTGTGCGGGGAAGCAGCTCAAGTGTTCTGAGCCTTCGCGGGTGGGCGCGGACGGCGGTGGGAACGGCCTCCCCGGGGTCAAGGTCGAGGTCAAACGGGGAACTCGAGAAAGGTGTGGGTGGCGAACGGAGAGCGCGAGTGAGTGTGTGTGCGGGGCGGGGAGGGTGTGGGCGAGGGGGACGACTGAAACCCCGCGACATTTGGGACCGCGCCAGATGGCTCCCTGGAAAGGTGTCGGGCCACCGTGATTTTGCAGGGGGTAACGGGTCCTTAGCGGGGCGGGGTGATCATTTTCCTTTGACACCTGCACGAAGGATGGCGTCGTTGGGCAATCTGAGGCCTGGCTTCCCCCTCGTCGCTGTGCTCAGGGCTTCTCATGACCCCGGAGCTGTGTTTTCACCCTTGGCTGCTCATGGAACCCCTTGGGAGCATAAAAAACTACTGATGCCGGGGCCTACCCCTGGGCATTCGGATGTGTTTGGTGTGGGACGAGGCTTTTGGGCATCGAGACTCCTGATCGTCCCCCAGGCGGCCGTGCCGGGCGGCGAAACGTGAGGACGACTTGTCTTAGAGTCTCGGCGTGGCCCGGGAGCCAGCACCCGGCATCCCCCGGGCACTGGTGTTAATGCAGACTCTCCCGACGGCATCGGAATCCGCATTTTCGTAAGATCCCCGGGTGACGTGCACACACACACAGAGAAGCTGGGGCAGGTCCCGTGTCCCCAGGCAGCTTTGCTGAGCTCTCGTGCCAGATGAAAAGCCAGCCGGTGGCTGCAGGCGCGCGTCGGGGTTCAGCCAGGCCCGGATTCAAGCCTGTGCTTGTTATTCGTGAGGTAGCGGGCGAGTGGTGTCCTCTGGGTGCCTTGGTTTTCTCATCCGTAAGATGGGGACGACGCGCATCCCCGTCTTAACGGGATGTGGCTCTAAGGAGGAGCTTCCGCAGGGCCTGGGCCAAGGCGAGGGCTGCGCGTTGGCCGTCCTCGTTAGGACCGAAGGCTTTGTATGGAACTTCAGTTCCTCGTCGAGTGGATGGACGGGAGAGGGGGATCAGCTTCGGCTGAGCCGTAATGCTGTTTTGTTTTGATTTTTCTGGTAAAATCAGCCCCCGAAGAGTTTCCAGCAAGCAGTGTATCTGGGTCAGGCAGTCACTAACAATGCAATCTCCTTCTTCTCCTTCTTCATCGTATTGTTTCCTTTCCCCTCCTGATAGTTTCAGGGATGTGTTCTGGGAACTGGGTGTCGGGACATCCGAGACAAATCACCTCCCTTTGAGCTCTAGAGGTCGCAGCCACCGGGTGAGCCCATTCCCCCACCCCCCGGGACGAGCCAGCCGGCTGCTGGGAAGCCGCGGACATGCTTCCGCGGTGTGGGAGCAGGCCTGCAGCCAGCCTCGAGGCTCTGGGTCCAGGAAAAAGAAAATGCAGTCCTCAGCAGAGCCTGGCCTCGATGACTCACCGCGCTCAGGAACATAACTCACAGATCGAGACGAGAGGCTGAGGTCCCAGCCGGATGCCGCTGCGTCGAGCAGGCTGTCCCTGGCGGCCGATCGAGATCATCAGTCCAAAAGCCTGACCTCAGTTCCAGCCAACCAGGCCGTTCCCAGAAGCGCCGGACCGTCCACTGGGGTCCTGTCGTTCGTAAGGCAGAGGACACGGGTCAGGGACTCGGGGGGAACCGCCTGCTGGGGGCGGCGACAGTCTCTTTGGCGTTGAAAACCTGGGGGCGTAACTGTTGCAGGAGGATTTCGCAAGAACAGAGCCAGGAGGTCACTCCTCAAAGCGAGGGGAGGGGTTCGTGGTTGCACGAGTCGGGGACGGCGGCCTCTCGCGCCCGTCTCGCGGGGACCGAGCACGCGGTTGGCGCAGTACAGACCTGCGGCTCGGGGGCCAATCAAAGTGCTCGCTTTGAGCAGCCGCGTGTCAGGACGCGCTGTGGGGACGTGGGGCGCAGCCCGTTTCCGTGCTTTGGGCGGGAGGAGATGACGTCTTGCAGGACTGTCCCTTCCCGTCAGCTATAGATCACGGCAGGGACACGGCTGTGCTGAAGCAAGGTGCGTTGCTCACCCCGTGGGGCACCCTGGGGAGCCAGAAAAGGGACCGACCATTTAGGGAAGGTGCTTAGAAGGTGCGGGGCCTCGGGTCCATCCGGGGTGGCCTAGGCAGGGACCGACCAGAACTTCACCTTGGAAGCAACGGCGAGTGGTCTCGTCTCTCGGACGCCTGGCCCTGTCCCCAGACGGCGTGAGTCCGTCCGTCTCTAAGGTCAGTCTCTCCCTGCTTACCGGGCGCATCGGGGTCCGCATGACCTGGTGCTAGAAGGGTCTGCGCTTTACATAGCCCGGCTAGAGCACGTGGCGCGGCCCAGCACAGACGGTCTGCCCGCAAGCCAGGGTACAGCCTGCGCGTTCCGGTCTCTGTTTCGGTTCTGAACGCCCCGCAACAGCTTTGCCGTCAGCTGTTCACTTTTCGAGTGCGACTGTGACATGGTTTTTTAAAAAAATAAAATAAAATAAAAGGGCCTTCGGGTCTGTCAGGGAGGCGAGCGGGACGATGGAGAGCACGAATCGGCCGTCCGCAGTTGCTTTGGCCTCGTCGTACCTACCACTTCACAGTTCCTGAGGACCCCAAAGGACCTTTTTTATAAAAAAAAATAGGAATTATAACGGTATTGACTATATGGGAGATTAAAACGTAACAATTTTAAAACGTTCAATAAATAATACCCGCTTATTTATATTTATGACGATGAGCAAGAGGGCGGCATTGTCTCACGTTTTCGCAAATGGCTTTGATACTCTGACTCAATAGGGGGAGGCCAGGTTCCCCTCTGTGCCTCTGGGTTGAGCCTGTTGCCATATGTTCTGTCTGGAACTTTCGAAAAAAATGGCACCTCAGACACATGCGTGGCTGGCGGAGGCGGGAGTGTTTTAATGGCCTTTCCCCAATCGTGGTGCGGGCTCTCCCTTGAGGCTGCACCCAAACGGGGGCCGTCCCTGTCACTGTTCAGATGAACTTTCCGGACTCGGCCACGTTACAGTCCCTTGGTCTGTCTTGAGCTCCGAATGGGTCTTTGACCCACGTGAGGCTCCGTATCATCACTCCCTGGGCCTTGGCAAATATTGGTTTCCCGAAGACGCAGATCTTCCGGAGGCTGGTTCATCGCCTTATACAACATTAAAATAAAAGAAAAAAATCCCGTTTGTTAAGTGTAGCGCCGATCTGAAAGCCGCCAGGCACACTCACTGGGGGCAGATACGGGTTTCCCACCATCCTAATTCCGCCTTTAGGGTTTGGACCGTACCTCTGGCACGGAAGGTCGTCCGCTGTCCGCGGAGCGACAGGCTCCCCGTACTCCTCTTGGAGGAGAGGTGTGTCCGGATAGCTCGCGTCTGTTCGTCCAGCTTTCAAGTGAAAAGGGGGGATCCTCACGGACCCCCCCGTTAGCTGGCCACTCAGGTACGCGCACGAGCGTTCTTCCTCGAGGCGGCGATGGTGCTTTGGGCGTGCCGCATCGGCGCTTGGACGCGCCCTGCCGTTTGGCCGACGGCCACACTGAGAAGATGCGAGTGGACGCAGAAGCTGAGATTTATCACTGCGTTAGTGAGGACGACTCAGGTGCGGCGAGGCCACGGCCGTAAAGGATAGTGTTGCCACGCTGCCCTGATTCGCGCCGAGGCACTCACCGATTTGCACCCTCAGTACAAGCGTCCGTACAGTGACCCTGGCAAGGGATGTCTTAGTAGCATGACAACAACAAGTACTTCCTTGGAAAGGGTCTTGGGGGCCCCCCAGGAGCCCGTGGACCGCACTGGGAGGCCTAGGATACGCTTCGAAACAATACCGGCCGGGCGAGGGCCGTGGCGCGTAGCTGAACTAAGGGGGGCCATGAGTTCGTAGCTGTCGAACTTGGGCCGTGGCTCGGTGGGGGTTCATCGGACCCGTCTATCCCCTTTTGCCCGTATTTGCCTTTTCTACCATCAATCGAGGTGACAAAGACTGAATCCTAGGACTCCGGTTTTAGCATCCTAATGGTACCTATTATAGGGAAGACTAGGGGGGCAGGGACGGATCCGGGTGGGGGAATTTAAGAATTCTGTTCAGGCCACGGCCCCTTGGAGTTGGGCACCGTCCGCTGGGTGCTCTGATGATCTCCTGGGATTAGGGGGGCGTCAGGAAGGCCGAGGAGACGAAGGCAGCGTTTGCATTTCGCTGGAAAGCCCTCGGGTCTTATCCCCTCGCCATCTGTTGTGACGGGGGTTCGTGGGGAGGAAATGGCCCCCCAGAAAGCGTGAATTCACAGAGACGCTCTGCTCTGCGCCTGATTTGGATCACGTCGGTCGGCTGCACCCACCGCAGTATTTGCTGGATCCGAGTGGGGACGTCGTCAGGTTTGGCGCCCGCCTCGTGGTAAAGAACTTGGCCTCTGGGGTGCAGTCGGCCCGCATTGTAGCCCCTGCCCCTCCGTCTCACTGGCAGCGCGGCCTGGGAAAAGGCTGCGACGCTCCTCCAAGTCCTCATTTCCTCAAGTCAAAAATGGGGGGAGGAACTAAAAAGCACCTTCTTTATTCCTTATGGGTGTGGGGAGGGCGTTAGGCAGGTGTTAGATTGTAGTAGCAACATCCAGAAACGCCGGTGACCCCGAGACACGCGATTTCACGGTGAACCTGGGAGGCCCCGAGGCCGGCGGGCAGTCTGTCTCTCTGGAGCCACAAACGGCACCCGAGCCCAAGTGCAGCCCGCAGCAGCGTGCGGCCGGGGTGGTTCCGGCCCAGTCCCCGGCTCTGTCCTCCACCTGCTGGACGCGGATATCAGTTCACGTGAACTCGCACAGTGGCTCCGCCTCCGTAGGCGTCAGACTCCCAAGCCACTCAAGCCCGGGGGGCCGTCAGCATTCTCAAGTCCTCCTTGGCACCCCAGGGTGCTGGGAGGCTGCGACCCTGGATGGGGGGAGCACAGCTCTCGGAGTCAGACCCGCATTCGGTCTTGCTTCTGCCGCTGACTAGTGGTGTAATGAACGACCTTGGGCAAGGGACTCGGGCCTCTCTGAGGCCCCGTCGGACCTCACAGTGACCTTGAGAGGTTTCGGTCATGGCGGCTGCGCTGTCGTCGATGCATCCCAATGGATGAATGACGAATCGGATGAATGTTTATCGAGCATCTACTATGTGCCAAGAGCGATGTGACGATAAAGGCCATAAATGAGGCGGGTAGACATGCCGCCCTCAGGGACCTTATGAGGCGGCTTCTGCTCACACCGATGCTTTAGGGACTGTTTCCTGCCTCTCCCAGCTGGCTCTGCCCCGGGGTAGGTCCCATACGCAGGAGAGAAAGATGTCGCCTGCTCTGGAGCATGTTCTTAGCGACGGGGGAGGAGTAGGCCCTGGGGTCCAAGCCCAGGCCTGGAGCTGAGCTGCCGAGGCGGCCCCTTAGCCTGGCGAGGGGCTTATGCCCAGGGGGCCGGGCCATCCCTGTGCCCAGGTGTGGCAGTTGCCCCTCGCCGTGGAAGGCATGCGACGCTGGGAGGGTCTGCCACGCTCAGGGTTTCTGCCAGGCAGGGCGCAGGGCTTCCCGGGAACGCCTGCGACCTCCTGGGGGGGGGGGGCGGGGGGTGAAAATCTGCGGGGACAGAGCAGGACTCCGCGGAACGAACATCGTGTCCATGCGATTTAGTAATCCGGCCACCACTGACCGTTTAATTACACGGTAACTGTCGCTTAGGCTGGGTAATTACAGGGCGAGCGCCGTCTGATTTCAGGGGAAAGGGTGAGTACGTGATTATTTCAGGCTCCTCAGGCACCGTGTAGGTCGCTCAGGAATTAGGTTTGGATCGACTCAGTATAAATTACCTGGAAATCGGTTCTCGGCTGATTACCCCCGTCATCCTCCCCGACGAAATGAAGCCTTCTCCCATACAACTAAAGCGAGGTTTCAAGATCTGGGGCCTCACTCCGGTCCTCGCTGTCCCCTTCTTCATCGAATTCTGGTCTGCCCAGGCCAGGACTGCGTCTCTCTGCAGCACCGTCTCCGGACCCCCTCCCCCTCTGCCTAGGCCTTCTCCCCCCGCCACCCCCGTGCCATTTTGCTTTACGCGGAGGGCGAGCGGATGCGGCACCAGGTCACGCTCTCAGGCAGTCAGCGCAGCGCGCGTGACAAACGTCGGTGCGGACGAGCATCTCCGGGGAGCGAGACGCGGCTCCGGAAAGGGCCTTCCCACACCAGGCTCGGCAGCGGCGGGTCTGGAAGGAAACGGCGAGAACGTCTGGACACTTCATTTACGCTCCCTTTCACGGGCTCGACGCCGAGCTAGACAGAGAGGCTTCCTCGAGCGTGTCGTGGGCTACGGGGACAGGGCGCGGTGACAGGTCGCCACCGGACCGACGTCCCCGTGCCCGACGTTTCCAAAGGCCAACGCTCAGCGTGCCAGGGTTCGACGTGAAGGAGGCACCAGCGGGGAAGACGGACGAGCCAGGGGTGCCGCAGAGACCCATCCTGCTCGTGAGCAGGCCAAGGGTGTTTGAGGGGCTCTGGGGACGCGCCGGTGGGACACAGCGCACCCGGACGACCTTGGGACGTGGCTGTTTGTGGTAAGGTTACAGGCCAGGGCCATGCTGAGCTTCTCCATAGTATCCCAGGCTTAGGTTTCCCCGTGCCCGTTCGAGTCCGAGGGTTCACAGGATTCAGGATGCTTCCCCTGTCCCGGCCGTCTCGGCCCCGTAGGCGTTTCCCAGGCAAGTGCATCTCTCCGTGGAAATGCCAGAATGCGGCCCACGCCCGGGGCCAGCGAGGAGGGAGCCGCCGCGTGAGACCCGCCAGACGGCGTTGGGGGCCGATCCGATCAGGCATCGTGAGAGCTTCTGGGACAGATGGCGTCACCAGATCCGAGCATAATGCCCTTTCCGGAGCCGTGCTAATTGGGGCACGTGGCGCGTTTTGCATCTGCCGCACGCGCGGTCGCGCGCGGCGGAGGCCGCGTCCTCACGCTGAGGTTCGCTTCTGTCGCCAGGAGTGGCGGGGGCTCCCTTGGGTGTGTCCAGGACCCACGCGCAGGGAGCCGTCTGCACCGGCTCACTCACTCACTCACTCACTCATTCATTCATTCATCCACCCACCCGGCACGCGGGCTCCCAGCATCTCAGCTCCTTCCGCAGGCCACACTGTTCTCCGCGCTCTCACGCGACGAAGCTTTCCTTCTGGTTGGGGGGACGGTGAACCGTAAGCGAGCGGACCGATGAGTAAATGATGTAAATGCAGAAAGCGAGAAACGCCGTGAAGGCAGCCAGTCAACACAACCTGTGCGTCGGAAGCTCGTGGTGCCAAGTCAGGGACACCTCCGCGTGTGTCCGATGGCAAGGGGGGGATCCGGAGAGACGGGGGCCTGGAAGGGACGACGGCAAAAGCCCCGAGCTTGGGGTGAGCTTGGTTTGTTTAAAGACCAAGGTCAGCGTGGCCGTCACCCGGCGCGTGGGCACCGAGGTCGAGCCGAATAAGGTCATAGGACCAGTCAAGGGCCGCGGTAACGGGGTTTATTTGGATGAAACGCGGTCACCGGGGAATGCTTGCCCCGTGCCTCTGGACGTGCGGCAGCTGCTCACCTGGGCCTCACGAAAACCGTGCGAGGGCGAATCGATCTCACGGCGCAGCAAACGGAGGCGCAAGGGAGGGAAGGTCTGAACCCAGACCCGAACCCGGGGCTTCACCGCGCTGGCGTCGCGTACTCGTAATAAAAGTGCCCCCGTTTAATAAAAATCAGTGGCCGCTCGAAATGCGCAGCGGGAAACGTGCTGCGCGTGAAATCCCGCGTCCCCGGCACGGTCTTGCGGGAGTGTCTGATGAGCTGCGGTCTCCCCACCCTCCCGAACCCACAGACCCTCCCCCACTTACAGGAGGACTCGCTCCTTGGCCCTGTTGAGACCCCCCCCCCCCAGCCCCCGTCTCCCGAGCTTCCGGAACAGACTCCCTTTCCTGAGAGACGGCGGATTTCTAGCTCAGGTTAGTTAGCCGGCGGGCGGTGGCTCCCGAGGCGAGCGGGCCCTCTGCGGGGCAGTGTCGTCCGCTGTCTGCACATAAGCCACCTTGGGCGCCCGGCCTCTAGCCAGTGACTTCTCAAAATCATCCGCTGAAACTTGTTAAAACCTCCACGCGTTGTTCCCCGAGGACACACGGCCGAGTAGGTGTGTGTGTGTGGGGGGGGGGATGCTCGCAAGTGCCACCGGCCGCAGGTGCAGGCTCCAGGCCAGCGACATCGCGGATGCAGAGATGGATGCAGAGACGAGCACTCGAGGGCTCGACTGTAGGGAAAGGCCTGGAGCCTTAGGAGGGTCTGAGGAGGGGGAGGGAGTGAGTGTGCGAGCGCACACACCTTCCGATAGACGCCGCTTTGTCTCGCGGTCACACTGTGGCTCTGTGTCTTTCCAGCGGGCCGAGATGAATCATTTACACGAGGCATTTAATTAAAAACGTGTCGTCCCCTCATTAACGTCTTCTCCAAGGATGCCTCGAGCCGTGATTCTCTTTCGTTCATGGGAGCGACGTGCCCGCCCCTGTGCCTTGGAGAGGGCGGCAGGCCTGGCTGCGCTGGCAGCCGTGGAAGGAGGGGGATCGGGCAGGCGAGAGGGGCTGCCTCGGCCCAGCCCGAACAGGTCCCACTTGAGGAGCCAAGGGACACGCCTGTCCCCTCTGCAATTCTGGGTGTTTCTTTCCGGAGCTCAGCAGTCCAGGGGTCTGACCTGGCCCGTGGCGGCGGCGGGGAACCAGGGTGGAGGCGCCTCTGGATCCTGGGAGGATGTGAGCCCCGCAAGGCCAGAGCCCCCAGCCTCACTTTGCCTTTCAAATGTGCGTACAAGAGCGGCCCAGGCGGGGCCCCCGGGAGAAACGCCATGAATTATTCATCCCCTCGGCTGGGCCCGGGGCGCACACAGCCTCTTCTCTGCGTCCTGAAAGGCAGCCCAGGAGGAAGGCGTCGCATTCAGGCCGCGGCGCTGCCTGTGAATGGCCGGAGGATCCGTTTCAAAGCCGCACGGATGAGGGGGTCCGACTCGATTCGGGAGGGGGCGACGCTAGACACGAATGAGCGCTCCCCCATCTCCGCTGGCTGGGAAGGAACTTCACTCCTCGCAGAGCAACTGTTTTAATTAAATCAATAATTATGTTTTATTGAATTCGGGGCTCTTCAGTGAGAATGAGCACAGAGCCCCTCTGCCTTTTGAAAACTCAATTGAGGCCAGGCGTGGAGGGGGAGAGGGAGGGGAAGCGGGGAGGCTGGGGGAGGGAGAGGGAACGATAGCGGGGGACGTGGCTGTTTCCTGGCACCCGTTAGGGTGTCTCTCTTCCCACCAGCACCAGAGAGAGGCACCACGGGGCGTCCAGCCCGAGTTGGTGCTCCAGGGACACAAACTCCGGGGCGTCATCCCGGCAGGCAGCCTGAAGGCAGTGTGGGGACCGTGGCTCGCCGGTAAGAAGCGCTCCTTGGCCTAAAAGACGAAGCTGAAGCTCAGCCCCAGCCCCTTCTTGGCGCGTAGAAGCAGAGCCCCATGTTGCCAGTATTTTTGTTTTCCATTTTCGGCCAAGCGAGCCTGGAAGTCCTGACTTTCCTGTGCGCTCCGTCCGGTTTTAAATAGGGGCTCCCGCGGTGGATGAAAGAATTCGTTCCGGCCGTTCACGGTCTCACCTTCCCCGACCCGACCCTCAGGAGGAATCGTGTCAGGCAGCCCGTGGACCGGCACCGGGTTTGTCACGGGGCACGTTTTGAGCGATGCTACGAGAGCGGAACCGACGCGGCCTGTCTGAGCGCCACGGCCCGGCGCTCCTGTCCCTCTTTCCCTGTCATCTGCGAGAGTTCAAACCCCAGACAGGGCCTGCCCCCTGAGCCTTTGTGTCAGAACCAGCAAACAGGCTGTGGCAGGGAGCTGGGGTCAGCCCCGAACAGGCCTGAGCGCCGGAGCAGGGAAGGAGTCTTGTTGAGAACCCCATGAGCATCTGTCGCTGCCCCGAAGCTGCCTGCGTGCGACACCCACACGGCCGCTCCGCACAGTGGGCGCTTTGCACGCACCTGCGCGTCCCGCAGCCTCTGTCTGGAATCCCCTCCCCCCGCCCTGTTGGTTAAACCCTTGACCCCAAGACACAGCTCAAGATCCACCTCCCTGCCCGTCCCCCTTCCCACGCTCCGGCAAGGTCGGGCCCGCCTTCCATCCGTCGGAAGAACCTTGAGATTCTGCTCTTGCATGACTCCTTAGCGTCATCATTTTGGGGTGTGTCTTCTCCGCCAGAGCTACGAGCTCCTTTCGAGGCAGGGTTCGTGCGTGTCTCGTTGGCCGCTGCCCCCTGACGGAGGTTAAGTGAGCGAACGAGAAAGTTTTCCCAACGAGCAAGGGGGTCGGAGTATCTCCCAGGGCCCCAGCCGCAGTTGCGTGGATCCCTGAATATAATATAGTACGGAGTCCCCGGGAGCATCCGAGGTGTCCTTAGGCCTTCCCGGAACAGAGCTTTAACGTCAGCCTCAGGCACCCTTCAGGAGTTAAACTGGATCCCGATGGGGTGCAGGAGCACCCTGAGAGCAGGGAAGCCAGGGCCTGAGACGACGTGGCCCTTCGACCCTGCCACAGTTCCCCCAGAGAACCACGAGGACTAGGTCTTGCGGGCGGGCGACACAGTCCTGCTCCCGAAATCATGCATCATTACTACCCGGGAGGACAATGAGGGGAGCTAGCGACTGGCGAGGCAGCACAAGCGATCGTTTAAAGAAGCAGATTCCCCGGAAGGGAGCGTGTGAGCCATTTCTCAACCGAGGTGGCTCTGCTTGGCTTCCCGCCCGAGCTCTTGAGTATCCCTGTTAGGCGGGGGGACAGGGCCTTTGATGGTGTGATAAAGGGCCCCCTTTTTGTATCTTCGGTAGGCAGAGTGGGTCCAGGGGAGGGGGGTGCAGGAACCACGGACCCCGCAGCCAGCAGGATGTTTAACTCTTCCAGGTGGAGCGATGCTAGGACGTCTCTGTTGGCTTGAGACAGGAAGGAAGGGAGTCCGGGCCCCCACAGAGAGGTTAAGGAGTTTCCGCGAGGTCACACGGCCGGAGGTTTCCCCACCAGCCGTCGAATCTAGGCCGACGAGAGTCAGACGTTCAGGCGTTAGCCGGGACGATGGGAAGAGCCGTGCGTGTCCCTGACGTTGATGAAAAGGGCCCTCCCTGTGGCTTCCGTGAGATGGGAGAAGCGCCTCAGGAATTCACCCCAGGTCAGTGAAGTTCATTCCGCAAACAGACTCATACGAAGCGGCGACGGCTCCCTCTCGCTGTCAAGAAATTCGAAGAGCAAACCGCACGCTCCCCCTCACCCCCCCGGGGTGGGGGGCGTTTGACCAAAAGGACTCCTGTGCCTTGTCTCCGTTCAGACCTGGCGCCGCCTCTTTCCAAGGAAAACGGTTCTGGAAAGAACCAAAGGTAGAAGCAGCCCTCAGGGTGGATGCCGCCTGCAGAGGGAAAACAGGTCCCCTCGGGCCCACGGACCCTGCATGGAAGGAAGCCCCTACGGGGCGGCCAAGGCCCCGCAAGGAGCCACTTCACGGGGGCGTGTGTGAAAGCCCCTGGCGTTGAGGCCATTTCCAGCTGGGAGCCCTGCTGAGAGCCCCCCGTGGCTCGGACGCCTCCCTTGAGGCCCGGTGGGTGCGCGGGAGAATCAGGTGGCGTCGCTGTCTTTGAGGAGTGCGGTCCCATCCCAGCCCTTCAGGTGCTAGGGCAGAAAGCCGCGGCCTTAGGCGCCTTATAAACCGCAGGAATGCGTTTCCCATGGTCCTGGAGGCTGGAAGCCTGAGGTTAAGGTCCTGGCGGGTCCCTGTCCGATGGGAGCCTGCTCTCTCCCTGGGCACGGACAGCCAGGCCGTCACTGCGTCCTCGCATGGCCGCGGCGGGGAGAGGGGGACAGCCCTCTGGGGTCTCTTCTGACCAAGGCAGTCCTCCCCCGTCACCAGGGCTCCCTTTCCCTTCTGTGTGACCTCAAGCCACCGGCTTCCCGCTCAGTCGAGGTGACCTCAGGAGCCAGGGGGACCCCCCGAGAGTTCGCTTTCCTCCGCCGACAGCTGGGCCTTCTCAGGTGGGGATCCGGGAGCTGTTCCTTCTTTCCAGTTGGATGATCTTCTTCTTCAGCGGTTTGTCCTGGGACACACACCTCTGTCTGCTGTCATTCCGTGGCCTTTCTTTAAATGTAGGGGGTTTAGTGGGCGTGGGCTCCCCCCGCCACGAGGATGCTTTGTCCCTGGGACACAGAAGAGCGGATGAGAGAGGGAGGAGAGGCGTTCCCTTGTCTTCCAGGCAGGGGTTCTCTCTGGAAATTCACGCTGCGGAAATCGATGGTTTCTCACAGCTTCTCTGGCGGGCACCATCGTCGCCAGAAGAAACCGGGTGAGGACACAATGCGAACGAGCTCCTCTCAGCTGCCTTTCGTGGGCCCGAGATGGATGACTCGCATCGAGACACCGTGTGCTAGCTCCGCTCGCAAAACCTGTTTTCCCCGGATCGGTTTCCAAGGGGAGGCGAGCGTCTGTCTGTGTCGTTCTGGGTCCTTCTGGAAAGTCCTCTTATTGGATTTCATAGGGGCCAGGTGACGAGGCACACCCGTGGAGCTTCTGGCACCCACGTCCCGTGGACAGGTGTGGCCTAATCCCTTTCCTTCTTAAAATCTTCCTGCGGGTGGAAAATGACAGGCCGCCGTGGGGCCGGTTGAGGTCACAGGTGTCATGCAAACTCTCGCCCTGGGCCCTATGAACCTACCATTAAAATCCTATTTCTTATTCAAGGAAGCACCGGTGTGAGTACTGACCTTTGGGGTAGATGCCACCAGCGTAGGGGGAGCCATGCCAAGTGCACCCGCCCCAGCCCCCTTGGCCAAAATTAGTGAATTTGGAGAAATCCGTTGCACGTGGCAGGTCTTTTCATTTTTGTCTGAAAGCTTTGTCAGTTCCTTGGGTCGGGGTGGGGGAGGAGAAAACCTCCAGGTCACCTCAAACACACCGCGGCACGCAAATTCGAGCTCCCGCGCGTGTAAATCAGCGTCATGACAATTGGTCTCAGCCGGCCGGAGCGGACTGTGCGGTTTCTCTCTTCTTGCTGCCCTGTTTCTCGGGGGGACGGATGTGCAGGCGTGCCGGCGCGGCCCCAGGGGCTCGGTCCTGGGGGCAGGGAGCCGGTGGCCGGAGGGGCAGGGTGGAGAGCGGGAAGGACGGCAGGGACGGATGGCAGACCGTGGGGCGCGTTCGTGGCCTGGCTTTCCCAGCCAGGCTTCAGGGTAATCCTCCTCGGGCCGTCCGCTCCATGGTGGAGACTACGGGGCTGAGCCCAGATTTGCGGCCGTGGGACAGGGCCTGGCTTCTCGCTGGCCGTCTCCCGGAGGCCACCCACAGCTTCTTGCCATAGGGCTTTTCCGACTTCCTTCCTCGAGGCATCGAGGAGCGTCTGTCCGGCTGGCCTGCTAGCAGAACGATGTCCTATAATGTCACATCATCGAGGGGGGACCTCACATCACTCCTGCCTCTTTCTGTTGGTGAGAAGCGAGGCCCACCCGAGGGCGTAGGCATCGGGGGTGGCGATGACGGGCGGGAGGCGGCACCTTACGGGCTGCCGTGCTGTCCCTCACGAACTCCACTCCCAGGTCTCCTCGGAGCGTTAGATAACATCCCCTTTCCGGTCAGCTTGTCCCTGCTCCCGAAGGCGCCGCGTTGCTCTCTTCCGCCTGCGGTTCCTCTGCGGTCGGGGGCGGAGACCTTCTTCTCTGGGAGACTTTCTGCACCTCGTCCAGGCAGGAGGAGTGACTCCCTTCCTGGGGCTCCCGTTGTGCACCTGCCGTGCCCGGCTCACACCCGAAAAGGTGATGGTGCAGCTCCGTCTCCTCCACTACTTCCGAAGAGCTCTTTAAGGACAGGGACTGCATTTTCCCTTTCCTTTTACCTTCCTCTCCGCGATGCCATTCCAGGGCTTGACAGTCGTGACCGCTGGCATCTCCCGAGCATGTATCATAGGCCGGACGCTGGGCTCCACGCTTGAAATGCATTCGTCGTGGAAGGGAAAGCAACCCTTTTGGTTAGTTATCATCCGCAGTTTAGGGGCGGGAAACTGAGGATTTAGGTGACGTGTGAGAATTCGCGGCGCTGGGATGGGCAGCACCTGGATGCGAGTCCAGGTTATCCGATGCCAGGGGTTTTGCCCGCCGTTCCCCTGCTACGGTATCACGCTCACTGCTTACTATAGAACGATGATTAATACGTGTCTGTGAAGTGACTGAATGAATGTGTCACCAGCTGGAGGCCTTGTCCTCAGAGCCCCTCCCCGGCTGAGGTCCTGCCCCTGTCCGGTTTGGCCTGGCGTCCCTGTCGTCCTGGCTCGGAGTGTCCCCACCCTTCCCTGAAGCAGGAGGAAGCACCTGGACCTTGATGGTGGCCTTGATGGCTGATATTCCTATTTCTCCTCCATCCACCCCGTTCTGACCTTAGGAGCCCTTGGTCCCAGCTCGTCTGTGACCTGATCCTGCGGCTCTGGGGCCCAGAAGCCGCGAGCCTCTGGCCTGGCCCCGCGGCAAGGGCCTGATGGACATTCCACACCTGTCAGTGCTGCAGGTCTGGCTGCCGACGTGGCCAAGCGGAGCGGGAGGGGCGGATTATCGTGGGCCTCTCTTGGGAACGTTGTCAGGTGTCCATGGCGACAGAGCCCCACGTCGATGCCGAGCAGAGAGCTGGCCCTCTGCCTCCGAGGGCCAAGGATGCGGTGACCTCCGAGCTGCCTCTCGCGGCCCAGGCCGGGAATACTGGCACGGAGCTAGCACGAAGGCGGGCGGGCTCTCCCCTTTCACCAGAAGCCGTCAGAGCCCAGGGTTTTCTGCCCGACGCTGTGCTGCGTGTATGGCCTTAGCGGGCTCCTGTGGCCTTTGAAAGACGTAGAGCCTGATGGTAAAGGGGACCCCACAAACTGATGACTGGAGTGCGGATCTTCGCTGATGGGTTACACACGTGTGTGCGTTGGAGGCATGGAAAAGGGGGTATTTAATTCGTCCAGCAGACATAGCGGTCACGCTGTCCCTGTCACAGGTGCATCGGGGCGTATGCAGAGAGGGACGTCGTCCTTTTAAAAGCTGTGACCTTAGGCTGAAGACACCCTGGGCGATGGGGGCCACGCGGACAGGCGCCTGGTCCTCCCCTCTGGCTGAGCCCCGAGCCTTGTTCGGGTTCAGGGCTTTCGAGCCACCGCTCCCCACCCCGATCCTCGCGGTTTCGTGCCGAGGACCCGGGGCAAGGAGCTGCCTCTTGGCCCCGTTCTCTTCCATCTCGTAGGACCCGGCCCATCACTCACGGCTGCTGAAATCTTCTTGGATCCCGACTGTGTCACCTGACATAGTCCTGTCCTCCTCAACGGGGCGGCATCAGAAAATGTGATAGGATGCCGCCTTCGCTTCCCGCCAAGTCATTGATAAAAATGTCGAAGGGGAAAAAGAGCCAGGGGCCCGCGTGCCTCGGAGGCCGTCGGAAAGCTCCCGCCGCGCCCGCACGCACGAGCGTTGGTCCAGCCCTGCTGTCTGGGTGCGGGCGTCCCCCCGGCTGCTGTGCAGACCTGCCCTCCTCATTCCCTGTTCCTAACAGAATTCAGATGCCAACGGGGGAGGGCTCGCTCGCGAGGCCGCTATCCCCCACGGACGCCGTGTCCTGAGTTGCCGAGTCCCCTCACGGAGCCGGAGTCTCATTAGGATGGGATGCGGGCGAGCTGGGCTTGCACGGGCCCCCCTGGAGGCTTCTCTAAGCTGGAGCGTGAAGAAGGTTCTGTGAAGGAGGGGGCCGGGGTGCCTGCGGGACGATGTCGAGGTGTGAGCATTGGGGGAGCAGAGGAGGAGCCTGCTGCAGGCAACAGGCCAGAGGCCAGGCCTCAGGCGGCCAGAGAGGGCATCAGAGGACAAAACGGGCACTTTGTCCCCCGTCCGGGCTCACCTGTGTCCATGTGGGCGCCCCAGGGGGTGGAGCTTTGTCAGGGGTGGTGGCAGGTACGTCTGCGCCCGTCAGGTGGGATCGACGTGTGTCGCCAACTAGAGAAGCAGCCCGCTCCCTGCTTTGTTTCCCGGGGATTTACTGAAAACAAGGCTCGTGGAGCTGCGGGGGCAGGTGTCGTTACCCAGGGGGAGGGACCCCTTCATGCTCAGGTCTTGACCTCAGCTCTGTCCTACCCCATTATTCCAGTGAGTGAGAAGCCCCTTTAGTTGTGTCCTCAGAGGTGGTTTTTATGGATTCGCACTGCGAGGCTGGCTTTTCCCCTTCTTAGGTCTGTGCTGGGAGGGAGGGTGATGTCTCATCCTGCCCCCTCTCTTCTCTCCTTTATCCGGCGGCCCTTGGGATGAGCACAGGTACTGGCGAGGCTTCCCTGCAGCCCTGGACCCCAGAGGGTCCTAGGATGCGTGCCCCTGAGGGCTCCTTCCCTCACAGAAGGATGAAATCCTTAGGGGGGGGCCTTTATATTTCCCCTCCCGTAGAGAGATGGAGTAAGGGGCAGAAGGGGGTCAACCGCCCCCCTCCCCAGCTCCATAAATGTGAGATGGTATAGTTCCCAGCGTGGGACGTTTCACATTTAAAGCCCTTTAGGGTGGCAGTTTCTGGAGGGCGTGAACCCCATGGGCTTGTTCTCGAATTTGAGGGGCCGGGCCTGGCTTTGAGGGGGAGCCACTGAGGAGCCAGCCGCCTGACTCCCGACTGGGTGGGGGATTTAGGCCAAATGGGAAATGCAAACCCTTTGGGCTGGGAGCCCCCCCCCCCCGATGCTCAGGGCAAGTGTGGGGGTGTGGGCTGTGAGTCCCCCATCCCTCGGTGCTCCCCGGGGTGGCCTCTGGGCGGTCTGTGTCCGATTTTGCACACTAATGTGCTCTGGGCCTGCCGGGTCCTCGCCCTGGGTCGGATACCGTCAGGCCTCGCGCCCATGGGCTCTTTGGGACAATGTCATTGCCGTGGCCAGTGTTGGGGCTTCCCGAATGTCACGCCTCCAGCAATCCTGTCGCCGGCTACGGCGCCCCTGGGCGTTTGGTGAACACCCAGATTCTTGTTGTGGAGCTGGGGGGGAGGCCACACCCCGGGAAGCCAGCATGTAAGGGACAGCAAGACACTTGGGTGTGGCCTTGCGGGGGGGCGGGTAGGTGGCCATTTGGCCATTAAAGCATCTTCTCACACATTCTGTGCGGAGGTCGCATCGGTCTGGAGGGAGCTCAGCCAGGGCCGGGGGCCGAGGATGGGGCTGTCCGGCCTGCATGACCGGTCACCGTTGGCAGCAATGGGGTAGGATGGGGTAGTGGTTGGTGCCCGTGCCGTGCCCCGGGTTGCCTGTGCGAGGCTTGGCACACGCTCTCCGTGCTTGTGACTCATTTGTATGAACCGGGCTGGGGTGGTCGCAATGGGACCACCGCCCACGGGGTTCCTGTGCGAGCTCACGGAGCCCACAAGGGCCCCGGTCCGTGGGAAACCCCCGAGCAGTTTACTTCCCTGCCCGGCCAGAGCTCCCGTCGCTCAGCCCGGGACCTCAGGGGGCCCTGGGCGTCTGCGCTCGGCACTGCGGCCGTTGTGCAAGCTCTGTTGGGTCTCCTGTTACCCGGGAGCCGGCAACAGATCAAAATAAAAGGGGGGGGGGGGCAGCAGGGAGGGCCAGCGGAGCCTCTGCAGGGAGTCTGACCAGGTCAGCTGGGAATGCCTGTCAGCCGTCCAGGGTGGCTCCCGCGTGGGCCTGGAGGTGGGTGAGTGACTCACGCTGGTGCCCTCTCCACCCCCCGCGCCCGGGGCGGGGGCTCACCTAATCCTCACAGTGGGAGTCGGGGGGCATCTGCGCCTGTGCCGAGGTCTAGGGTTGCACGGCGGTGACTTCACGCTCAGCAGCATGTGCGGCTGAGGCCTCTGGGCAAGCAGTGTCCCCGAGAGGCGGGGAGCGAGGTCAGCTTGGCAGCTGCGGTCTCTCCGGCCCCGACCTGGGCTCCCCCGGCCCCCGGGAGGGGATGGCAGAGCAAGAAGCCAGTGGGCTGCAGGTCCTGCTCCGCACGCTTCAGGTAGGAGGACGGCGAGGGGTGCGGCCCCCGGCGGGCCCGTCCTTGCCGGGCCAGGCCTGCTGGGAGCCGAGCTCCCGGAGTCCCCTCCGGTGCCAGTGGCCTGGTCTGCGAGGCCGCGGAGGAATCGCCAGGCGGCCCTCACCTTGAGGCTGACCTAAGGGATGCTCTGGTGTTGAAATAGTAAACGCGACGATGTCGATGCGGGCTCTGCTGAAATTATCGAACCTGGGGGGATGAGGGGTTCGAGCTGAGCGATCCAGGTTTGCTCTGGACAAAAAGGATGGGAGGGGGGGAAGCCTGGCTGGCAAGGGAGAACCTGTGAAAGGTTTCGCTGAGCCAGGAGGGAGGCCGCAGGGGTACGCAGGGCAGGAAAGGGGGGGCAGAGAGGCGCACCATGCTGGGCTTGTCCTGCTAGGCGGCCGTCGAGGGGGTTCCCAAGGAGCGGCTGCCTCTGAACTGCCCGGGATGCTGCCGATGGACGGTCCATCGCCTCAGGTGGGATCGGTGCCGAAAGAACCCAAGCCAGCAGGGCTGGGGGCCTGGGCGCCTGCCTCCCTGCCGGGTGACCGCGCTCACCCCTACCTAAGGCTGGGGGTTCTCGCCCCAGAGCAGCGGTTTGCAAACTTGTCTGTGCCCCAGGACCCCCAGCCCACATCCGGGTTGACCGGTCCGGGGGCAACGTGGAAATGGAAATGTTGAAAACTCCCCAGTCGCCTCGGCTGAGGCCGAGGGCCGCCACTCCCTACGCGTGGCTGGACGCTTGGGGCTCGCAGGATGCAGAGGGTGCGGGGGGCCTTCTAACCCCCGCATTTTACCTGAAGGTCGTGCTCGGGCCTCACGGAGGGCGGGTCCGGTACCCATCCCCTGAGTTAGACGTAAACGTTTTGAACTTACGTTCGCTTTTCCTGCTGTAACAAACGAACAAACAGTCTTCATTTCCTCTGGTTGTTAAGAAAATCTGTATTTCTAGTTTACAAACCAGTCTGTCCAATCTTCCCGTGTTCAGAGAAGGAAACTGAGTCTCCAGGGTCACGTAACCACTTCATCAGGGGACTGGGACCGGCACCAGAGAATTCCCACGTCCGTGTGACGGGCCGTCGTCTGACTCATTCTGTCCGACGCCTCAAAGGCAAGGACGCGCCTGGGGTAGGAGCGCTGGGGGCCGGAGGGAGCCTCAGGATAAACTGGCGGTTGGCTCGGAAGTCACCACAGGTCGAGCTCCATTTCCAGAATCCCCGCCGGGGGTGGGTGTGGGTAATTGATGTCTAGAATGATCGCTCCCGGGCACGGCAAGATTCTCAATCAAAGAAAGATTTTTAATTACGTTCGGTGGAGCCTACTTAGGTCCCAGTTAACCAGCACATTAACCAGAACGCGCTTCCCCCCCCACCGGATGCTCCAGTTGATCTGGTTGTAGGATTACTTTGGGTTCCTGGCCTAAGCCCTGAGTCAGCCCCTCCAAAGCGCCTCCACGAGTCCTCCTTCTGTCTCGACAGAACAAGCGAGACCTCTGACATACTTTAACCAAAGAGAACCTCGAGCGCACAGTCTCTAGGATGATATTTCTAGAATGATGGGTTTGACGCTCGACCCCTATCCCCGCTCCCCAAGGTCTAGGAGAACCCGCGGAGTTTCAGAGCAGGGGTGAGCTGGGATGCTCTCCACTGGGGATCCCACTGGTTTTTCTCAGGAGTCCCCCCCAGAGCATTGCCGGGGGACGGGAGAAAGAAAGAGAAGGGAGGCCCTGCGAAAGCAAGCAGGAAGACGACAGGCAGCCCTGGGATTTGACGATAAAAATCCCCTTATTCCAGATGATCAGCACTTCTGCCTCTTTGGGGCACAGGGACACAACGAACCAGGTCACTATATACATGATCAGGGTTCGGCCTGTGACCTTCTCCTGCACGCACAGCCTTCTCTCTGCCCGGAAGGTACGAGAACCCAATCTCTAGCAGACATTTTCCCAGTCCTGACGGTCACCCCTGGGGTGCGCGGCCGGGAATCGGAGGGCTTGAGGGCAAGGGGGAGGCCGCCTACGGCTCGGGTGCAGGACACAGCAAGGACTAGGCCTCACCCTGTTCCTTAGGCGAGGACCCCCTCCCCCTGTGGCTGTCAAAAGGGGGCAAGCCAAGCAGGTTTCCCTGTTTCGCGTGAGGATGCGGAGGCTCCGTCTGAGAAGTGCTGCTCCGCTGTGCACGGCTGTGCGGATGCCCGTGGTTTTCCTGTCGGGCGCGCAGTGGAGCGGCTGGGGACACTTGCCTGCGCTTTTCATCAGGCCGCCCGGCTCGTTTTCCTGGGCGGACTCCAGTATCCTTGCGGGGGAAGAGGGCGGGGGAGGAAGGTGTCTCGTTCTCTCCGCTCTCATCTCTCCATGTGCTCTGAGCTAATGGGGAAGATGGGGAGCTGCCAGGGTGGCAGGATGTGGGTTCCACACCGGCTCGGACGCCCTGAGGCCTCCCCCCCCCGCCCAGTGGCGCCCACAGCATGCCAGTTCAGCCCCGGATCAAAACATGAAAAACGTCTAAGGTTCGGTCAGCTCTGGCATCTTCCGGGCTGCCATAGGGGCTCCTTTTGGCCGTGTGCATTTGCACTTTATGGTCACAGCGGCTCGAGGAGGATCCCAGGCCCGCGTCTTTGCCAGGATGTGCATAGCCGACTCCTTCCCTCCACTTGGGCTCCAGGAAGATCATCTATTATGGATTGAGAACGAGGGAGGCTGCGAGACGTGGGCTTCCTGTCTGGAGTTCACGTTGAGCTTCTTCGGTCGTAGAAAAACCTGGATGGGGCAACGATCGCACTTTTCCTCTTGGACCCATTTCTCCAAGGGTTAGTTCCAAAGACAACAGGTGATTTCAGCCTCGGGGCCGCGCAGGGGAGATGGGCAGGAAAACGATGACTGGAATATTTCATTCGTGGCCCGGGGGGAGTTTTCCTTCTCAGACATGCACTCAAGAATTTTCCTTCTAGAAGTCTCCGTGGAGGATGTGGGGATATCCGATTAGTGCACAGCCGTGGGGCCAGGTGGAGAGGAAGTAGACCTTTCTGCTTAGACAGGAATGTAGGGGTTTGAGCGGATCAAGAGGAGAATTTTCCTTTAAGATAGCAAACGCCGGGGTGGGGGGGGCTTTCTAAGGATCACGGGGTTTCTCTCTCTTTTTGGTGGAGTCTGAGGCTTTCCGAGTGTTTTTTATAGAGATTCCTGCCTCAATCGCAACACAAATGTGGAAACAAACGGAAATCTCTCTGGATTTCAAGCGTGAGTAACAGCAAAATAAAAGAAGCAGCTCATCAGGACAAATACCCAATGGAAAAAGGGACAGAACTGGCAAGAAACAGCAACCGTCAGTGTCCGTGGAATGACTTGGTGCCAATCAGGCTGGAGAAGGCAGGGGACGATGGAGCCGCCACGTAGGCATGTGCCGAACTGGACGTGGGGAGAAGCTTTTATTTCATGTTTTATTTTTAAAGACCTCGTTTGCCCTCACAGGCTCTTAACTCCCCTGACATTAGAGAGTAGGGAAAACGAACATGTGTTCAGGGCTTGCTGTGCGCCAGGTTTTCACGTCCGTCACCTGACATCGTTCTCTCTGCCACCTGGGAGGCAGGCGTGACACTGTTCCGTCTCATAGGTGAGGACACCGACCCTCAAGGGAAGGGTAAACTGCTGAAGGCTCAAGGACAGAAACCTAGAAAATTCCTCCAGGAGGGGGGTGTGAAGTGGCCCTGGTCACTCCTCCAGAGTTTGTCCACCGGGCTAGGTTGTTTGCATGGCCCAGGGCATACCCAGTTATTCTTTCTTTCGAGGTGTGACCTTGACCTGAT